>OZ022508.1:29427986-31827986 GCA_963989385.1 Ctena decussata | reverse complement strand
TGGGAGGTAAATCGTCGGTTTTATGGTCGCAAATTTCGTTTTACGGCTCCGCTGGCGCGTCGCCGTAAAACAAAATTTCCGACCATAAAACCGACGATTTACCTCCCCAAATGACAATTTTGAATACAGTTATCCCCTAAATAATATCGATTTTATCTGAAATGGCAAGTGTCCATCTGACAATGTTCGATAAGACATTTTGTATTACAATTTTGATGGTATATCTGGTCACGTGATGCGCATGTAATTCGTTTTTAGACAGGGGTGAGGGTTCAACATCCAAATTTCACACAAAACTGGCAACAAATCCTTTTCAGATTATAAAATTTACACAGAAACAATACATGCAGCCATGATTTATTTTAACAAGCTGAAAATTGGTTTTACGCACTGTTTCGTCAAAAGGAGGCGTGCCTGCCATAAACGTCTAAATTTTTCGCGGACTCGATATACCTGTGCGATTCTTGTTTTCTAGGGTCGTATTTATAAAACGACTTAAGTGGTTGCTATGCTGTTGCTAAAGCTGAATTTCTATGAAGGAGAATCCCTACAACTATGAAATTCGCTCTAGAGGAACAGTCTGAAAAAGACTGTTCCGCCATAGTTGTAGGGAATATCCTTCATAGAAATTTAGCCTTAGCAACAGCATAGCAACGACTTAAGTGGTTTATAAATACGATCCCTGATTTTCTTCTCAAAATGACGGTTTTGAAGAAGAAAAAAAAAACAACAAGATACAAAACTTAAAAATTCATTAAAAGGTTAGCCTAGTTGAAGAATATGAATGAATTTTTCAGGTTCGAAATTGCCACATTTTAGACCTGACCGCCTGTCTGAAACAAACTGTATACAGATCACGTGACAGGATATATCGTCCAAACTTTTATGAAAAGTGTCTTAACGGATATTTATCTTATCGACACTTACCGTTTCATATGGATATCGCATTTGTTGTAGAGGCTACAATTTTTCATAGCTAAATATCCCCTACTTTTTGTGAATAGTGTATACACCTTTCATAGTGTACTACTTTGCACCCACAACAAGCACTTTCAGGCACTTAAAATCAGACATCAACCGATGAATAGCGACGTTTTGTAATGAAGTCGGTTTTCTGACAGAATACAACAGGACTTTGATGTTGTGCAGTTAGACGGCGCGTTATATTCATAAAGTGCAGCAGTATCAAATAAAGTGTAGGGCCTGACCAATTTTGGACCAACGCCATGATCACTGAGTGGTTGCTTAGTCCCGTTAGGCGGTAATTTTTTCTGACAATCGACAACGATTTTTTCTGACAGTTTATGTCTCATAAGCGTGACGAAGCAAAAGGTAAGTAAACAAACTTATTTTCAATATTTCCTTGACGTCTTTCGCATTCAGGCTGTTTTCTGGGGCATTTGACGAGTGTATTTAGTCGTTTGTAAGGTTTTCTTTTGTGAAATGGCCTCTGCAAACCAAAGACGAAAATTACGGCAAATATCCCGGATTTTCCCTACAACAACTTTGGTGTCCCGGAATTTTTCCTACAGTGTCCCGTTTTCCCCCTACTTTTTATACTGAATTTCAGGGTCCAAACCTTGGAGTATAGTACATGTAACAGCAATTAGATTTTTTCAGTGAGGGATCTAGTTTTATTTTACAGAATGAACATCAAAAGCATTACTGTTATGCATGCCTTAGCATGATGATGAAATCGAAAATATAGACCCTTCAGAAGCAATGAATGCATAACAGACATAACATCAGAAGTTTTTTTTCTTGAGTCTTCTTTTCAAGTGCAGACTCAGTGAACTGATATTTTCATTTCATTGGAACATTCCTTGCTTCCAAAAACTGCTACATTTCAAATCTTGTTTATCTTCACAGGAAACTGAATGTGCTGTGTAGCGATCGTCAAGTCTCCCATTATTCCACCATAGTGCAGATTTTATCATTATTGGCATTACGAAATCATTCATTTTTATTTTGAGTCATTTTGAAAATAGAGTAGCCGCTGCACATTTCATTGAAGCTCCACTGAAGCTGCCTTGAAGCTGGTGTTATGTGCCGTGGGGCGGCCGTTAAACGTCTCGCCGTACTCCTTCATAGTGCAGATTATATAATTTCTGGTCCTTTCAAATCATTGATTTTATTTCAAGTTGTTTTGAAATTAGAGTAGCCGAGCCGCTAATAGGGGGCATGGCTAGTGTTGCACATTTAATTGCAGCTTCATTGAAACTGGTGTAAGATGCCGTGTGACGGCCCTTAATCGTCTCACCGTACTGAGTCATAGTGCAGATTGTATAATCTCTGCTCCTTTGGAATTATTTATTTCATTACGGCCCATTTTAGAAATAGAGTAGCCGCTGCTATGAGCATGGCCGGAGTTGCACATTTCATGATTGGCCATGAACAGCCGCATCTTAACCGAGTCTTATATTTCCTATCTTTGGTGTATTCCCTGCTTTCAAGGACCAGACGTTACAGAACTTTTTTCCGTGGCCCTAAAGTCGTCAGGGTCCTAAGGTCGTCATCATTCTTTTATCTTCATTCTTTTCCATCTGTGCCATAGAAATGTTGAGAAGCGGGCGAAATTCAGAAGATAAATATCTTAATTTTGTTATGCAGTTTAAATTTAAAGCTGTTTTTCAATGTTCTTCCAACTAACGACGAGGAATCAAGGTAACCCACTTTTACTTAAAATTCCAAGTTTGTCGACGGAGCAAGCTGGTTTTGATATCGGTCTGGCGAATAATGATTGTCACGCCAGATACAAGTTTCAGATGTATGTTTGCATTCGCCAAAATGCATTATACATTAAACCATCAAGATTTTCTTACCTTTGGCGGTCAGAGAGGAAATTAAAAGAAACAGACATCAAAGAACAGCGATGACGACTTTAGGTCATACCTGACGACTCTTTGGCACATACTAATAGGCAACAAAAAATAATTTCTCCACTTCTTATATGCTTTCCTTTCACTCCAGTTTGACAAGCACATATTGTGATTATTACCGTATAAATTACCATATTTTGTTGGTTTGTCTGCATATAAGCAGAGACTGGTAGCAAAGTTGTCTATAAAAACAGGCACAGTTTCAGTTGTGCCGGATTTGGTGTGAAAAAGCAAATAACTCATTAGTAAATGTGTCAGAAATACAGCTTTTACCCGTTTACTGTCACTTTTTAACCTCATATAGAAATACAAAAACACGTTTTCTTTTTGTGCAACTCAAGTATTTCGTTAATAAAAATAGAAAAAAAAAAAAAAAAAAAAAAAGAATCTTCGATGTCATGAGACTCCAAATAATTCCATTGGTCAGCCACATCCCAATATTTTCGTATTCCATTTCTGCCGACAACAATGTTATCTGTCTCATGATGAAGAACTTTTAACAAGTAGATAATCCACAACAAACGAAAGCGTGTGCAGTCTTATCGGGTCTTCAGTGATCATATTTTGACATCTTAAAACATATACCTATATACCACTATTGCTACAGGAAAACAATCTGACCAGAACCCGGACCAGACTCTGTGTTTGCATCTGGGTTTTAAAGCAACATTATTATAAGAATCTTTCTGTTTGATGATCATTTAACGGCAATATTAATAAATATTTGTTAATTTGTTTCTAGACATGAACTATTTCTTTAAAAACGTAAAACAAGACAATACGACCCCATGACGACACTAGGGCCGCACTGATGACGACTCAATGTACCATAGGTCTTAACGTCGTCAGGGTGACCCTTCCTCTGTAAACAGCCTGTTTGTCGGTGTTTCCTGCATTAAACTGACCTGTTTCTTTATTGAACATCCCTTCTGTATGGCTTGTCTTGCCGGTACCATAACGCAACTATAAATAGCTGTCACCGTATGCATGAGGTATTCGCTTAAATGCACTGAGGTGACGACCTTAGGGCCACGTACGTTAGTATACAAAACTGTGCGGGCCCTCCTTTTCAACAGCATTTCAGTCATATCAGGACGATGGGAGGGTCATAATGAAAGGCTATGAGCAGTGGAACCCTGTTTATATTTGAAAACATTTTCGCATCAAGTGGGGATCGAACCGGGACCAGCACTTGACCTACTGAGCTACGGGGCTCCAGCCCTGGCTGGACATGTGCACTACTTTCAAAATTATCAAGCCTAACAAAAACGACACTATCGTGAGGAACAGGTAGCTGTTATACACCAAGGATAGTACAAATGGAAAGATTGGTGCTTTGAAATCACACAAACACACAAACACACGCACGCACGCAATATTTTGAAGAAACAAAATAAATCTGCTACGCCGCCTAAGCAAGAAAAATACATTGGCCGTGACAGAACTCGAATTTTCTTCTCGGTAATGTGGAAATTGCTCTACGAACTGAGCTATCCTGGCATGTGACGGTCATGTGGCCACGTCGTTCAGTTGGTAGAGTTAGTAGAGCCGTCTCTCATGTATTGGGAAGGCCACTTAATATTGTTTTAATCCTACTGGAGATTACTCAGCTCATGACTACATGATGTTTCACTATATTTTTTTACGTATGAAGCAATAAAATGACCTGCATATAATGAAAATGCTGGTCTTTTAATGACCAACAAATATTTTGTCTTTCATTTATTTACACCACAAAGTTTGAGACGTGCTTTAATCTTGCAATAAAGAACTGACTACACATTTGGTAGTCTGCGTTGTAGGAAAAATCAGGTGCTTAGAATTTATTGTAGGAGCAAATCCGGGACTTGTACGAAAGAAAACTTAAAATGAGCTGACAGACCAATTAAACGTCGAAAAGTAATGTGATATGTTTTCAAACACCGATTTATGATTAAAAATAGCTTTTCCCTATGGCAATCTTCGAAGACATAGACATAGCGAACACTTCATTAAGTTGTACCCTGAACGATTAAACACTTGTATTTTATCTAATCTGCCTAAGAGATACCAAGAACGAGCGTAAGATGTGTAAATAAATGGCTTATTCGACAAAATTCATCACGTAAGGGAAAAAAAAGAAGAAAACTTTGACAAATTGAAAAACAAATCCAGGATCATTGCCAGAAATAATCGTTGACGATTGTCAGGAAAAAAAATGTCCGCCTACCGGGACTAAACAACAACCCAGTGATGATGGATATCAGCATTGATTTAACGTTGTTTCAACATTGTATGTCTGATGTGATTACTGATTTGTTTCAGGGTTATAACAAAGGCAAGGCTCAGCGACAACGCTGTCGTGCTAGAATTCCATGCTTCCTGGGGTGCCAGACTGGATGCATTGGCTGTGTTCTCGCCCTACACGCGCTCTCAGCCAGGTATGTTAACAAAGGTCAACACGGCGACACATGTTGTATGGCACAAATTCGTTACAGCAAAATGTCTGATCGACTAAACAAAACCTACTTGCGAAAAATAAAAAAAAATGACGCATTGCACACGTGTCATCCAACATTTGTATAATAAACTTATCTTATACTAGCTGCATTTGATATGTTTTCTTTATCTCCATTTCGTTCTACGCATTAAGGCATAAAAAACATACCATGTGGCTGGGGCCTTGGTTACAATAATATAACTACAGAATAGCCCATACATGTAGCAACCAACCAACGGGCTGGTTGCTGAAGGCGGCAAACAACGAGTGTTGGTTGCTTTACGGTGTAACGCGTATTTCTGTTCTATGCTATTCCGTTCCATATCACTCAGGTTTCGATATTTTTGTGTCATGGAAGTTTCGGACGGTGTTGTTTCCAGGGAGAAAATGAGACGCTGGCATTTGTATTGGACACAAAAAAGTCTTCACCGAATGTAAAAGTTATTGGTAGAGCTTTTACCTCTTTCATTGTCCTTTTGAATAAACTTTGTTAACTATTTTCCTGTTTTCATCATAGAAATTGATCTTTTGCTACGTAAATTATTTAAACCAATCCACAATGTCGCTAGACTCACATGCTCAGAAAATAAAACAGAAAATAAATTCCCGTTTACTTCCCCAGGGCAACACGTGAATGTCCTCTGAAAACATTCCTATTATGGGGAAATTGATAGGTCTTATCAAAGAATGCTTTAAAAACATTAAAACCTTGTCCACCCAGCCACTCGACCCTAAATCCAATGTTATGGAGATTACTCGCCGTGGAAGTGCAAATTCGCTCATACTTTGAAAGGCAATCAAGGACCCGAAACTATTCATCTGCCATCCGACGGTTAATGCCTGTCTAAATCGCAGTGTATTTTTTGACATTAACACTATTGGTCATGGTCGGGCGATAGTGCTGGTGCACTGATCAAACAATAATGCCTCCTACTAATATGTATAATAGTAAGGCAGGCAAGGGCCTACTGTGCATGCAGTAGGTGCTGGTGGTTCTTTCAATTTCTGTTTTGTTTGGCCTATCATATCTCTTTTTTCTTTGTCCCTCTCTCTGGGAGACGGCTCGATCTCGACTATGAACTAAAAGAACCGTTATAGGCCATTTGCTGTCTATAAAACAGGTCATTTTGCTAAATATCTCTAAAACTACCACAGCGGTCACTGTGAAGTAAAGCACATCTTTAATGTCTATCTTATACATATACCTTGATCCAAAAGAAATGTCAGGGCGGTAACAAATATGTGCTGGCAATCACTGTCAAATTCGATCAGTCCACTAGAAGATTCGGTAGAATAAATTTTGCACGCATGTTCAAGTTCACTAAGCATAACACATTGTTATTGTACCTCTTGTCACCACATTTACTGTCGTGTATGAAAGACGTATAGATCTTTGTTGATACAATAAAGTAAGAAGGATGGTGCATTTCATTAAGATAATGATATTCTGCCCGCATGGAAGTGCCGTTTACAGGATTTACGAATTCCGCCGCCGCGTCTCAGCAGACTGCGCTTATATACTTGTAACAGCATCCGTGTATGCAAAACCTTAAAATAAAAGTCAGCATAGTGCCTAAGTCGGGCACACCCTACATATGAATACTCGCGACAATTTATTTACACTTATATACGCGAATATCTCTTGGCTCGTAAAATGAAATATTTCACGAATATTGGAACGCTTAAATTTTAGGGTGCCAACTGCCAAGTGCAATGTTAAAAAACGTCGTTTCAACGGTGATGCACTCTAAATCTAAAAGCAACATCGTGTCAACATCGAAATTAATACGTTCTTTCAGCGGGTTTGTGCCCATTGGATGTTTTGCCGGAACTTCAATACTTGAGACATGGTAAAATAATGCTATTTATACACCTTTCCTATAAAGCGATTAAGTCGCGCACGAGTTATCTACCCAAGTAGACTGTGACGTCATCTATAGGACATCCCATATAATTCAGTACAACTGCAAGACACATAACATGCATAAAGTAGACGTTTTGTAAATGTAAACTGCAAAAAAATCATTGAAAGACCAAATTAAAGTATAATTGTCCCGTTTTCATGTAGATCTAACATTTTTTTTATTTTTATATATTTTTATTTATTTATTTTAATATCATATTGAGAATCCCGACAAGTCGGACCCCTTTCATCGACGCCGTGTTTTAACACCCCGGCAATACATTCACGTTCGTTCAATATAAAAAAAAGTTACATTTCGTATAAATAAGTTTCGTAAATCTGAAAAGTTATTTCCATTTTTCCGACATTCAGGTAGTATCTACGTATTATTACCGGACAGGTTATAGCGCTGATATTTATGGTTTCTTGTGCGATACACCGATCTTAAAGCATCAGCTTCCAGACAGATTTCCGTAAGTTTGAACCCGAAGTTGAATTTATATTATATTTTTCCATCTCTTACTTATCTTCGGTATTATTTATTTGATCGTTTCCTTTTCACGGTAGGTGTTCTTAAGCTGCCTTCCAAACACGTGTCTAGGTAATACACAATCATAGGTGTTTGTTTATTGCGGCAATGCGCGCAATTCGGTGATTACACAAACGAATTCCGTGTCAGCACACTTTGTTGTCATTCTTAGCGTGTGTCTGCTTTATAATCAGCTAACCGTTCGTTTTATAATAACGGTCTGAACATCTTCCGCGATTTTCTTTCTTTTCCTTATGTTTTGGAAGCTGTACTAGTGATACATACTCTTTCGATTAAGGTAATTTTGGCCCGAAATTTTAGTGGGAAATCTAAAAGTTTTATGTCAAATTCCCAAATGCTATAAGTTATAAAGCTTATTTTCCGACAAAGAAATAGCGAAATATAGTTGGAACAAAATAGTTGTCTTAATCTTAACCGTTGAATGTTAGTTTTGAATATACGGAAAACCGGCATTTATTTGGTTACACAATGTAAAACAATAGCCTATCCTATAGATGACGTCATAGGCGTTGCAAGGGACAAAACTCGAACAGACTCTGAATTATAGGAAAGGTGTATACAATGTGTAGATTATCGGTGTAAAAGCGAAGCATCAGATCAGTCTGTGCATCCTCCCTGTATAGTAATCAGCTTCTTTCCTATTTTGTACTTGATGGATTCAGACATAACACATTGTTGGGCCCTTTTTATCACTTGAAATGGGCAGAAAAATTCTGTACGTGCGAAAAGAAAATATTTGGATCAAGAGGACATGCTGTCGTCTCCGTTCACCCTGAAGGTATTTTGATCATAAGGAATATACAAAGTGAATTTGGTCACACAGGCTGTAAACTCCGCAAGCAAAGGCTGCTAAGTCCACTTTGCTTTTCATTCATTTATTACGTAAGAAACGAAGTGGGTTTAGTACACTTGGCTTGCGAAGATGACAGGCCTTATGATCATACATGAAGATCGGGAGTTGGGCTGTACATGTACATGTACTTAGATAGCATGTGCGAATAGCGAAGACTCAGATAAGCCTGTGCATTCATTTCATCCCCATCAATGTAAATGGCAAACCACAACGCAATGTTTTTTATTTCGTTGCTGAAAAAGCGAAACTTATTGAAAGTGTGAACAAACAGAACTCAGGTCAGTCTGTGCATCATCGCAGTTGATCTGGTAAATTAAAATAGTAAATGACTGGCATTGCCTGAAAAGGTACCCCGTTGGCTGTGCGAAAAGCAAATAATAAGATCAGCCTGTGTATCCGATCAGTCGTGGGTGAAGCGCCGGCCTGCTGACCTAGGGCTCCCGAGCTCGATTCCCGGAGGCGTTCTCAATCGTAAACCGGGTTCCATTGCACAGAGCCTTTCATTATCACCCTCCCATCGTCCTGATATGACTGAAATACTGCTGAAAAGGACGTAAAATCGCAAGTCATCAATCCGTCCCTTTTTGATCGACGTTGTACAAGGACAGGTAATATGGCTAGCCACGTGCGTCTATTGCATAACTTAACATTGTTTTTGCAAGTTTTGTTACAGCTAAATAATTTTTGTTACCGGTGAGTGAGCAGCGTGTTTGTCCTGTGCCCCTTTTTGTACAATAGAAAAGTCTAGGGTAGGGTACAAAGATAACTCCGCCCTGACATTTCTTTTGGATCAGGGTATAACTAATCTATAATTTTCCTCAAAATTATATTTTGAAACTAAAAAGTTTCTTTTGAAAACTGTCAATTTTTAGAGGATATTTTAACTGTATTTTACAAGGGAGTAAGTTCATTTATGTAACAGCCTTTGAATGGTCAATAGTTACCTATGTCAATTGTTAGTTAATTGTACAGAGTTACTCAATGGCACCTGTATACCTGTTAATCTTTTCATCTGAGTAAAAATGAAGTTCACTTATTTATTGGTTGGGAAGAAAATTGATTGGTGATGAAAAGGATTAATCTATCTATAGAAACATTTCTTGTTTGTGATGCATATATAGGCAGTGTTTATAGCTATTACATTAAATTATTGTACTCCCCCTTATTTAAGCTGAAAATTTTGTAAATTTTTGTAAAGGATTTAATAGGCAAAAGCAAAAAATTGACAAGATAAAATTCTGAAAGTCAGTTTCCAGTTATGTATTAGTTTGATAATACCAGTGGAGATAAAAAATCAATTTTATCACCAGAAATAAAAGAGAAAATCTGCAAAATGACCTGTTTTATAGACAGCAAATGGCCCAGAAACCCAAACCATCCAACCAACTATTGTGTACTGTGTCCCATTTAATGGCTACTGTTCTGTGAGTGCTGTTAACTGCGACATTGATTAAATGCACAAGTGAACAAAAAACACGTGCAAAAGCTAGATTGTCACATGCTCTCGCAGTGGTAAAAAATATAAATAAAACAAAAATAACAAACTATTTTGGAGTAAGCAGAAGACAGAAAATAGGACAAATATCACAATGGACCGTAAATAGTAGACATTGGTTTGCAGTTTAGCAAATAATATACAGTCAGTATGTGTGCATGCTCTTTGGCATGTATAAAACTTCTGTCGTAGTAGACACTGCAAGGAAACAGTAGCTGACAGGACAAATTGCATATGGAATTACATATATCACTGCAACAGATAAATTACTGACGTGGTTATGACACCGAAATATTAACGACGCCAACAAGGTATTGAGTTCAATAACCCTTTCATTGCTATATTTAAGCATGTTGTTAAGTACGTTAACAGCGAAGTGTTCAGTGTTGGAATCATAATGTTGGTTGATTGCAATATAGGTATAGCGCCTATTTCATATTACTTAACGAGTGACATTTGAGTTTCAAGTGAATTTAAAGAGTAACTACACTTCAGGAACTGACTGAATCAGATCCCAAACCCTATCCCCAGCACCAAAGGGAAAGATTGACAAAGACATCCCAACAAACAATAAGCCAAGTCAGCAGCTCTTTCCTTAACTCTACCTTTGTAAGATATGTGGGTACGCTTCCATGTTTTCTGCCCTTTTTTACGCTTCCATGTTTTCTGCCCTTTTTTACAAAGAGAAACAACTTTCAAGACTTCCTGTTTGCTTCCCTGTAATATAGAACCCTCTAAAACGAAAGAGGGGTCCTGGTTTAACGGAAAAAGTTGCTCTTATGAGAGTAATTATTTTTCTTTAACAGTTGACCCTCGTTGTTAGGGTCAAGTCGGACAAATTCGGACAACAGATAAATTCGGACAGTGACATTGTTTCCTTTATATATCATTTGTTTGGAATTGAAACAAAATTAACTGAGCAAACAGTGAAAATTCTGATGAGACGGCTCATGATGAGCCGTCTCAGCTGGATTTTTACTGTTTGTAATGGTATGTCCGAATTTACCAGCTGTCCAATGCTACCCGTCTTGACCCTAAGGTAGCTAAAATGAAAGTGAAAGAGTTGTTCTCATTAGCCTTAAGTGCGGGTGTGGGCGCGTGTGTGCTAAGTGTCAAAGGTCGACCAAGTGACTCGGTAGCTCAGTTGGCAGAGTGCTCGCACGGTAAGCGAGAGGCCCTGGGTTCGAGACCCGGTCGGGCCACGATTTTTTCCTCCCCTGTGACATTTGGTGGTTCAGTGTGGGTCCACGGCTAGGGCCACGAGCATCAAAAAGTGCCTGTCTCGTTGGTTCTTCCGTGGTACCGGGTTGATTCGGGGACGAATCTAATTAAGCAGTGGGAAAATACGGTGGGGAAAATGTCAAAGGTCGACCAAGTGGCTCGGTAGCTCAGTTGGCAGAGTGCTCGCACGGTAAGCGAGAGGCTCTGGATTCGAGTCCCGGTCGGGCCACGATTTTTTCATCCCCTTTGACAAAAGGGGGAATGGACTGAATATAGCATGTAAGTCATCAATTGTTAATGTTCTCATCAAGACCTTCGATTTGACACTAAATATGACTGAAGGCTATAGTTGGAGGTTGTCGGGGGCAATGGTCTACCTGCCTATACGCAAATACGCAGGTCATATGAATCTAACAATGTGTAATGTACATGTGTATCAAATTCTAAAGGTTAAAAATTCCTGGAAAGGTTGCAAATAATTTAAAAATGTTGAGCGTCATTCTGTTGCCATGAAAATTTCAAACGTTCCACCATTGAAAATTTAAGCTACGCCCACTCTCTTTTATATCAGAGCCTAGGGTTTAAGGGCGACCTTAAATTTAAGGTTGAAAAATTTAATGTTTAAATAAAAGCTTGTCCTTATGACTCCTTGAACACTGTATCTAGGCTCATGTGAAAACTGCGACTCTGGTACACAATGTTTGTGAACCTCAGCCCGGATCGTTTGACTGGATCTTAGCGAATCTAAAATAAACCGATACACACTGTTAAAATTTCAAAATGAAGTCCATGATGGGCAACAACACCTGTTTTTGTAGCGCTGTGTTTATCTACTCTGAGTATATGAGCCGCGACACAAGAAAACCAACAATGTGATTGTGCGCCCAGCGCAGACTCAGATCAGCCTGGGCATCCGCCCAGTCTGTTCAGAGTCTTCGCTGCCCGCATGGAGGTAGCTTAGACATTAAGCTACCCTTTGAGCACTTAACAAAGAGTCTGATCAAACTGGGCAGATGCCCAGGCTGATCTGAGTCTTCCCTAGGCGCACAACCACATTGTTGGTTCTCTCGTGTCGCGGCTCATATGGGTTTCTTTCAGGACTGGATGACTGCAATTATAGAGATGGTCTCGGTGACTGCAGCGATATTTGTCTTCCCTCCGCCACAGGCCATACTTGTAAATGTCCCGACGGGGAACAGTGCGAAGGAGGTAGGAAACTTTTTTTCTTGTGGCGCTAAATCTAGTCGCTGATTTCATTATATTTCGTCCCTTTTCTGAATGTACTCGGGGTTTAACTTCCAACCTACAGAGACGGGACCTCGGTTGAAAATTTCTTCTGAAAGACCGGAGGAGCTGAGGATCCAAACTCCGACCCATCGATTAGCAGTCTAGCATGTTACCCAGTACACCACCGCCGTCCTTTGTCTGTAAGTAGCTACAAAACGCACGGGGGACATCAAAAAGGTTTTAGCCTCAACCATTTTTGGTTTGGATAGTACAATGCACTACACCTGCTGTACATGAATGTCTTGCAATGTAGCCACTGTACCCATCTAGGATCATATTGCTGTCTACAACACTGTTTAGATATGACATACCCTTCCAGTGAGTTGGCCAAATGGACAAAACTGACCGACTATGCAGCGATGATCAAGTTTCTAGTCCTGGAGGGTCAATCTATCAAACAGGTTGAAGAGCGACTGACTGCCGTTGATGGAGAGTCTTCCCCTTGTCCTGCAGCTATCAAACTCTGGGTAAAGGAATTCAAGCATGTCAGAGATAGTTCACAGGACGACCCCAGGCCAGGACGACCATAAACCAGTATCTGCCCGGAAACTATTGACACTGTGCACAAGCTAGTGATCGAAACCGCCGCACCACTCCCCATGAGTTAGAAGAAGCAACAGGCCTTTCATACGGATCCATACACAGCCTACTTCATGACATACTCCACATGTATAAGGTATGTGCAAGATAGGTCCCGGGACATGAAGCTATCGAGGATCAGTATCAGTGGAGCCTGATTTTCATTTGAGCCGCGACGCGAGAAAAGCAACAAAGTGGTTGTGCGCTCAGCGCTGACTTAGATCAGCATGGGCATCCACCCAGTCTGATCCGAGTCCTTGCTGCCCGCATGCAGGTAGGTAAGACCTTAAGCTACCTTGTAAGCGCTTAGCAAAGAGTCTGATCAGATTTGGCGGATGCCCAGGCTGATCTGAGTCTGCGCTGGGCGCACAACCACAATGTGGCGGCTCAAGTTATTTATAGTTTATAACCTATTATGAAACCTGGCTTCATAATTATGATCCAAAGAGCAAAAATGAATCGATGAAATGAAGACATCCCACATCTCCAAAGACAAAGAAGTTCAATACCACCAGTTCCACCAAGAAGGTTTTGGCGACCATTTTCTGGGACATCAAACGAGTGGTCCTCATCGACTACCTGCCGCACAATGAATGGGGGATATTGCGCTAATCAACCGAAGCAGTGCGCCAGTCCATCAAGAAGAAACGCCGCGGAAAAAATCCGTTGTGGATAACGCGCCAAGCCCTCACCCACCCTATTCGCCAGATCTAGCCCCCAGCGACTTCAACCTCTTTCCGAGCCCGAAAAAAGACACATTCGGGGCCGCTGACTACTGCTGTGGTGGTCTGGTTAGGGGTCCAAGATGCTAAGTTTTACCGATTGGGAATCAATGACTGGCAAACTAGATGGAACAAATGTGTGGAGCTGGAAGGTGAATATGCTGAGAACTCTTTCTGTACGAGGCTAAAAAATTTGATATCCCCTCGTAGTGTAGGTAGGCCTGCATGTATATGTTATGGTAGCACATTTAGAACTGTCTTATATCGTAGATATGAGCGGCGACACCCAATATAATAGTGTGTAAGGCATATGCGACCAGCAAAAGCTCGGATCAACGTGCGCATCCGCGTGTATGTATACATACATCTTCGGATAGCCCAAGGAATATTTGGGCATGGCTCGGGTTTACCCATGTTATTATGCCGAACATGCCCATTGATTTTTTTGTTTCCGATTTATGATAGAGTCGAGTCGGGTAAATTCGGACAGCGGGTAAATTTGACAGTGACAATGTTTCCTATATATGTAAGTTGTTTGGAATGAAAACAAAATTAACTGGGCAAACAGTGAAAATCCAAATGAGACGGCTCATCATGAGCCGTCTCATCTGGATTTTCACTGTTTGGAATGGTATGTCCGAATTTACCCACTGTCCGAAGTTACCCGACTCGACCCTTACCTTCCACGGATATTTTCTCATGTTACAGTCGTGACATGTGGGCCAATAGGTGGAGGCGAATTATCACCTACCTGCAATAGATATCTGGATGAACAATGTGGCTTTTCGTGTTTTGATGGCTACAGTCCGAGAATAGAGAGAGTCTCTTGTGCAAACTCCATGTGGGATCAGAGTAATCCATGTGAACCAAGTAAGTCATAATCCCAGAGTCTTTACTTATTAGTTTTCAATTTCCTTACTTTTATCCCCCGGCCGAAAGGTTCGGAGGATATAGCGATGAGCCTGTCGTCCGTCCGTCCGTCCGTAAACATTTTCTTGTCCGCTCTATATCATAAATACCCTTTGGAATATTTTCATGATACTTCACAGTTATGTAGAACAGGTCATGACGAAGTGACGCGTACAAGAATGGTACACGTAACTCTGGCTATTGTACTTTTTGAGTTATCTCCCCTTTGGCGAATTTTTGGCAGATTCGTGTACGCTCTGTAACCTCTGATGGCTATTTTTACTTGCCGCAATGCGTCAGTTTGCTCTTTCGCTTGCCGTAATGTGTCCTATTGCTCTTTCGCTTGCCGCATACCGTCCTCTAATGCCTAGCATTTTGGCTATTTTTTTTGCAGAACGTGGCGTCTGATATTAAAGACAAACAGACACGGAATTAAATGACTTGAGAATAATGATTTGTTTGAGAAAATTTGAAGTTTCTGTGGAGAGGGGGGGGGGGAGAACTCGGTGGTTTACTAGGAGAAGCATAGGCGTCTGCAGCCTTTGAAAAAGCTCCCGTTTTGAGAGGCTAGTCTTGGATAAATCATACCCGTTACAGGTGACATACATCTGAAACACACGCTTTATGAGTGGCCGAAAATTATACCCTTTTTGAAAGATCCCACTTCCGCCAGAAATTGCCATCCATCAACGGGAAATGAGAAATGTTGTAACAAATATAAGCCTGAAGTCCCTGCCAACTGAAATAGTTATACATGTATCACTGATTCTCAAGAAAGTGTAACGAATGGTGTCATGGCTTTAAACGCATGTATAATTTTATTTTGAGTTGTCGATTAAATCAAATAAGTGCATGCTCTGAAATTTCTGCTACTACCTAAAATATTTAAGTTATAATATTGAATCAAATACACGGACATACTCACATTATCATACCTGATACTGAAGGACCCCCCTATTTTTTGCATGTCATAATTAAAGATGTCAATATTTACCTTAAATTCTTTTGAAGACTTTCGGCGTGAAGCAAATAGTCTTGACTTGGAAAGTTTGGTTTTATCGAGTCCTTTCGACTAGTGATTAATGGGTATACGTTGGAACACAATGCTTTGTTTAAATCATGACCGATTCTTGTCACTGAGTTTTGTGTATTCTACGAGCCCAAGCATTAACAATGCAATCCAAAGTTTCGGATGAGGCTAACAAGGTTTGTTTTTTCATCAAGGAGGTCATAACCAGTCACTCTGACAGGCCATAAATAGTTTTTTTACTATCTATTATATTCAATTTTTGTTTTGACGCGTCCTTAGTGTTCTGAAAAAACGTAATTTTTCAAGTGTATTTTACGAGTCAAGCCAAAGTCACCCAGTATATAAACAAGAAAGACACCTATTGCCTGTCGTAGAAAGGAGACAAACCCTACTGGTCATTTGACAACTTTCGCAACCCTTAACGAATATGCTTCGTAGAAAATATGTTTCACGTTTCATAAAATTATTTTACGGGACGTATTATACGGGACAGTAATTCTGAGTAGTACATGAATGGACCCAGCAAGAAGCTTATACACTCTTAAAAAGGGCACATTGTCTTATTCATTTAAAAATGTACACATGAACGGCCAATCGGAAGCTGAAAAAGATTGAAAACATGGGAGAAATTTTCAGTTTTTGAATTTTTCATATTATGATTTCTTGATTCAACAAAATATTCGTTTAGTATTTACCTACTTCTTAAACTGAATTTGATATGTCCATATATGCGCTAAATATTTTCCACTGATTGTATTGGGCAATTAAAATGAATCACTGATGCACTTTAGTCTATTTTTAGGCAATAAATCGACGTTCGAGCAGTCCCGTATAATACAGAAATGTGTCCCGTAAAATACAGTTACATTTAATAGCAGTTCTTTAAAGAAAAAATCGTTCCGACAAACCTGAGGATTAGAAATTATGTTTTAAATTAATTATAATATATGTGTCTTTATTCTCTGCCCTAGACTGAGTAATCTGTTCTCTTTATCTGTAAGTTCAAGTTGTTTTCTTGGAAAATTTGGTTATATTTCAATTCTGCAAAAATAAATTGCTTAATTCGCAATTTATATGGCGCTAGAAATGATGTTCTTCTGCGGTTTATTTATCTATAAGTGTTATATAAGTGTTATTTTCCTCACAAATTGGATATTTTCTCAGTGGGAGGACTGGAGAAATTGTGCGATCAAATACAACATTAATGTCCCGTAAATTACAATCTTAAAACAAGTTTCACTGCTTTAATAAGATGATTTTATGGTAATATTTTGTCATATAACAACATAATATATACAATTTAAAGATGTTTGACCTTTAGATGCATGTATCTTGAAATATTCTTGTCGGAAAGTCTCATATGATAACTATTGAGAGTTCAAGTTTTTCTATTTTAGAACTGAGAAAAAGAACTTGAAATGCAAAGCAGTACTTCTGACATAAAAAAGCAAACAGACTGGCAAATTGTAACGCAAACACTTCTCTGTGGTCAAACTTAGAACTTGTTCATGTAACAATATCGCATTTAGCCATTTATATTAATATCTGTATCTAAACACAAACAGTTCACTATCACATTTTAAGATCGTGTATTTTACGGGACAGTACAGATGACATGAATAGCAGTGTAACCATTCTAGATGCTCTATAAAGCATATGCGTTTTATACAGACAGGTTGCAGTTTAAAAGTTTAAAACAGGAGTTTTCCTTGAGGATTTCAAATCTTTAACTTTATGTGTTTTGCAGGAATAGTTTACTTTCATGTTAGTTAAGTACAATGAGGTCGTGTTGCCTCTTTTTGGTAGAGGAAGAGCATTTTGCTTTTTCAGAAATAACAGAGTGAAAATTTCTAGAGCTCAACTTCGTCCTAAACAAAATCACTTGCCTCTTCGGTGGATTATACCCTTATACTTCCAGTAATTGCTTCATGTCTATAGGTATACACGACTCGTAGAATACTCGAGAGAAAGTTTAGTGCCTTCACGTTGTCTCTCGTTATTTGAATTCACCTGATATTTACTGTGCAATACTTTAGATTTAGCTTCGTGAGATACCAAAGTTGTGAAATGACAGTGAAATATCTCGATATGACTCGATTACTTTTTCGATTTTTTAACCACCCAAAAGTTACACTTTCTTGAGAATCAGTGGTATACTGAAATCATCCTGACCTTTGGGACATACAGATCAGGGCAGCGTAGACCTTAGTCAGACTGCTCTTGAAACCACTAACAGAAACGTTAAGAACACAGGATCCCGTCACGGTACAATGTTTTTTTTTTTTTTTTGCAATGACTCTTTTAATGCCGTAATGGAGTCTCACGAAAATTACATGTATACCCTTTCACCAGTTTTGGCGATTCAGTGATGTGAGTAACTCAGGCAACTTTTGATAAAAATAAGGAAAGGTCTAGTGACAGTCGACTGACTATAGCCATTTTACATTAAAATGGCTATTGACAGTTGACTGGCAATAGCCAATTCACGTCAAAAGTGCTTTTACCAGTCGACTGGCAATAGCCATTTCAACGTAAAATGGCTATTACCCGAGTCAACTGTCAATAGCGATTTTAACGTAAAATCGCTATTGCCAGTCGACTGGCAATAGCCACTCCGTAAAAAACATTCGTTAAGTCCGATTTTCGGACGCACATGCTTACCCAGTACCAGTAAATCACTGAGAGCCCCCCTCCCCCACCCAAACCCGTCCCCACGAATGACATATCTTTATGTCTAAATATATTTTGGACATTATTAAATCTTACCTACTGTTTTGCTCCGACAGGTGGAGGAGGTTTTAACCACCGAATGTTTGTCGCTGACTCGAAAGGTTTTGTGTACGGTTTAAACCCCGATGGCAAAGTCGCACGGGTATATACTTGCAAGGACCATGGCGATGAAATGGCGCTTGCTGAGGTCAAGGCCATCGCAGTAGACGCCCATGCCACTGATGCTGATGCCAGTTTTATATATTCAGTAATAGAGAGCACTGGGTATGGAATATATGAAAGGCCTGTTGACGGATCAGAAGCAGAAAAATTAATGGATACAACCAGTAAGTTTATGTCACATTCGGAGTAAAAGAGTTTGAGCCGTGACACGACAAAACCAAGAAAGTGGTATGTGCGCCCAGAGAAGACTCAGATACGCCTGGGCGTCCGCCAAGTCTGATCGGAGTCTTTGCTGTCTGTATGGAGCTAGCTTAGACCCAAAGCTACCATTCAAGTGCACAGCAAAGACTGAGTCTTTGCTGGGTGCACATACCACTTTGTTGGCTTTGTCGTGTCGCGGCTCGTTTGATTTTTATGCCAGTATCTAAAGAAGAACAGGTTAGACTATAATAGCTAGAGGTAATTTCATGATTTCATAATCTTTTTCAGGGGAACTGTCTCTGATATATTTTGGCTGTTGGTATTCGAATCTCGTCTTCTTTTTTTTTAGATAATTAAATAGAAGAATTCATTATACGCAGAGTCATGAAGGAAAAATGTAGGGAATAACATTTTATGGTTTCTTTTGACTGTTGGTATTGGAATCATTTCTATCTTTTTTTTTATAAAGTACATGTAGCAGTCTCCAAAAACACCGATGCGCGCTGAAAGTTTGTCAATTTTACAAAAGTTCAATATGCACGTGCGTATGCGTGTAGCCAGCTAATTATTTGAACTCATGAACAAACCCAAATCCTTGTACATGTATATCCTAAAAATCATAAGCTTTCAGCCAGCTAAGTTTCAGTAAACAGTGCATACCCAGAACAGACTGCATCTAAATGAGCAGTCTGATTAGGATCTACACTGTTTCTCATTACATCTGCATCTTTTGAATGCATTACTGAATTGGAAATCCAGGGGCCGTATTCATAAAACGACTTAAGTCGTTGCTATGCTGTTGCTAAGGCTAAATTTCTTTGAAGGAGATTCCCTACAACTATGAAATTTGGTCTGGAGGAACAGTCTTTGTAAGACTGTTCCTCCAGACCAAATTTCATAGTTGTAGGGAATCTCCTTTATAGATATTTAGCCTTAGCAACCGCATAGCAACGACTTAAGTGGCTTTATGAATACGGCCCCAGATGTTCCATATTTAGGACAATGACGGTAGGCCTAATTACTGTACCAATTTTTAGAATTTTTATTGTATTTTTGTTAGGACATCCTCGACTATGATTATCTGGATGATTCTGTTACAGTACTTCTTTTATGTAATACATGCCTAGCCTATATCATGTTTCAGTCAGGCGTACACTTGAAATTCTTGTACCACCATGAATTAAGTTTGTATTGTATTGTATTGTATTGTATTGTATTGTATTGTATTGTATTGTATTGTATTATATCGTATCGTATCGTATCGTATCGTATCGTATTGTATTGTATTGTATTGTATCGTATCGTATCGTATTGTATTGTATTGTATTGTATTACCTAGAGTGATGTTTGTCTGAGGTGTACCCATTCACCTATTTTATATTTGCAATTTTGATACGCTGTGTGGGTACACCGCCATGTTCTTCTAAAGGGAGACTACTTTTGTGACTTCCAGTTCACTAACCCTTCATCAGGGTCTTCACGTAAGGGAAAGAATTTGCTCCTTTATTTTGTAAGTTGACCCCCCATGGAGAAGGAAGGAAAGCAGAACTGAAATTTATGGCAGAGTTGCTACCCGTGAAAGTTTTTCATTCACCTTAACAAATTAATTTTACTTCCCAGCAGGCACATGACGTCGTAATGACGTTGCACTGACGTCGATGCGACGTGATGACGTCGCATCGACGTCAGTACGACGTCATTTTGACCTCATGTGCCTGCTGGGTTATGGAGCCCCGGTATCTCATTGGCTAAGTGCTGGTCTGGTGATCTAGCGGACCCGAGCTCGATTCCCGGAGGCAACGTTTCATTATCACCCACCTATCTTTAATTTACTTGTGTTTACTTAGCGTTTGGAAGTTTCACAGCCGGATTAGCCATTGAGCCCACGTCTAAGAATATATACTTCACCGTACATGGCAATGCTGCAGGAAGCCTCATTTTGGTTCTGACACCAAGGGGAGATTTCGTCGGGCTTGTTGGAGGGCTTTATTCACCCCAAGACATCGTGCTATATACTAGCCAAAGGTACTTGTTTTTTTTTCTATGTTTAAGAAGCAAAAGGATAACATCCGCAGAATGGTGTAGATCCAAAGCATACATGTATCTTATATAAATAAAAACATTTACAATGCCTTTGAGGTCACAGTAATCAATTTCTTGTTAGATCGAGTAGCCCCGAGTGAAACCGATCTGATTCAGTGATTCAGCAATGAATTTTATCATTTTTTCTCAGAAATTGCTAATTCAAATTAGCTACACAGAACAGGTATAGAAAGAAATGGTATATACCTTTTATTATGCCCCCGAAGGAACTTCGGGTGGCATATTAAAATCGCACCGTCCGTCCGTCCGTCAGTCCGTCCGTCTTTCCGTCCGTCCGTCCGTTACAAATCGTGTCTCAGCTATAACTTTAAAACTACTGAAGCAAATTTGATGAAACTTCACTGATAGATAAAGCACATTGTGAAGGTGTGTGGCGCACAAGACTTAGGTCCCTACGCCCAAGGTCAAGGCCACGATTGGGTCAAAGGTCAAATTGTGTCTAAAAATCGTGTCTCAGCGATAACTTTAAAACTACTGAAGCAAATTTGATCAAACTTCACAGATAGATAAAGCATAATGAGAAGGTGTGTCGGGCACAAGACTTAGGTCCCTACACCCAAGGTCAAGGTCACAGTTGGGTCAGAGGTCAAATTGTGTCTCAAAATCGTGTTTCAGCGATAACTTATAAACTACTGAAGCAAATTGAATGAAACTTCACAGAAAGATGAAGCATAATGAGAAGGTGTGTCACACATAAGATTTAGGTTACCACGTTCAAGGTCAAGGTCACAATCAGGGGTCAAAGGTCAAATCTTGCCTCTGCGATAACTTGAAACCTGCTGAAGTGACTTTCATCAAACTTCACAGAAAGGTAAACCATAATGAGAAGATGTGTTATACACAATATTAATGCTACCAAATCCAAGGTCAAGGTCACAATCTTGGGTCAGAGGTCAAATCATGTCTCTGCAATAACTCAGAAAAGTACCATAGCAAACATTACAGAAAGATAAAGCCTACTGAGAAGATTTGCCATTCACAAGACATACATTTCCACATCCAAGGTCAAGGTCATAGCCAGAGGTCAAAGGTTAACTCATTTATCCTCAATTACTTTAAAACTCCTGAATCAAACTTCTGTATATCATGTGCAAGACTCAGGCTCCACACTCAAGGTCACGGTCACAACCAGGACTCAAAGGTCAGTTTAAGGGGCCTTCGGGGGCATTTGTTACACACTGTAACATTTCTTGTTATTCCGGTTACTCGAAGCTTCACTCGAAATGATAAGCTTTTCCCAGCGGTTTGAAAATGTTTCGTAATTCAGCTAACAGATTATCGACGTACAGTAACAGCAACTTCCGACTTGAAATCTGTCCGGTAGCACACAGTGGAGATATTATAGCTTATGCTCGGAACTGTTGCACTTTACAATTAGATGAATATTGGGAAGTATACAATAAATTTAGATAGTCTTAAGCCAGCCTATGTAACATTCGGTCACTTTTTGTCGCGCCTGCTTTAGAGGGGCGAAATATAGGAGCTCATCTTTCCGTCTGTTCGTCCGTCAGTCCGTCCATTCGTCCGTCAGTTCGTCCGTCCGTCTACAAGTACGTCAACCCTAGCGTTGACCCTAGCGTCGACTCAGCGTTTAAGTGCATTTCTCGCAGACTATGATACCTACGCTCATCAAACCTGGCATGAGCTTCTTCTTAGAATGTATCGAAGGCTGTTGCTCTTATTTTTACCCTTGACTTCTTTCATACTCTGCTGACTTCCTAAAATTTTATATTCAAAATTATGTCGACTTTTGCGGTTAAGTCCACTTCTCGCAAACTATGTTACCTACAATCAACAAACATGGCATAAAGCTTCTTCTTAGAATGTTCTCGAGGGCTGTTGCTCTTACGCGTAGTTTTACCCTTTGCTGAAATGCCGTTCTGGTCTGCTACCTTTGTAAAGTTTTATATTCAAACATATCGACCCTGACAATTAAGTCCATTTCTCACAAACTATGATACCTAGAGTCATCAAACCTGGCATCGAGTTTATTTCATACAGCGTCCTTGAGGGCTGTTGCAATTGATTTCACCCTCGACATTTCATGCTCTGCCGACTTCGTATATTCTGCATTCAAAATGGTGTGGACCCTAGCGTTTTAGTCCTTTTGTCTCAAAGTTTGATACCTACAGTCATCACACCTGGCATACAGTTTCTTCAAAGAATGTTCATGAGGACTGTTACAGTTATTCCTGCGCTTGATCTACATTTCACGCTCTACTGACATAGTAAATTTTACATCCAAAATTGTGTTGACCCTAGCATTTTAGTCCATTTCTCATACACTTTTTTTAACTACTGTGGAAGCGAAAGGCAGGTGCGACATAGCACTCCGCGGAAATCTTATTCATAGAATGGAAGGATGTATAGATAAAGCGATTTTGCGTCCTTTTGAACAGTATTTCAGTCATACCAGGACTGTAAAAGGCCGTTTGCAATGGGATTCCGCTGACGGTTGAATGTATTTCGCCTCAAGGGGAACCGTATCCTGGACCGCTAGTTCACATGGATAACTTTACACGCCAGGTGACATGTATTTACACTCGTCGACAATTTCCTGAGATGAACCTTTACTGGGCTGACGATGTTCATACATCCATGAACAACACTTGTTCACGCGTCGTTACGCATGAGCGACGACACGGATAATTCAAGTGGTTAATTGGCCGACATAACGTTCGATATACGAACGTTATGTCATAGTGACGGCTGTTGAGAATCATAACCAAACACGTTGGTTAATAACTATTCTTCGCCTTTTCCCTGACGTTAAATTCGTCAAAACTTCACGAATAAGTAATAAAACGGATGTGAAAAGATAGTATAAATATAAAAGATAATTTTCATTTTTTCAGAATTTCATGGAACGCAATAGGTACCGTTCAAAGTTTACATCACTCACGGAAGTATGAACGCAACCGGTTACGTACAAAGAAAGTTTCTTTGTACGTAACCCGTTGCGTTTATACTTCCGTGAACATCTCTTTCTTAAATAAAGCGGGACTTATGTTGACGCAAAAGTTATACAAATTCGGATATTATCAAAATAAAAGTGCAGACGACATCGAGTGAAAACTTTGATGAACATGATTATGACTTGTGAAATGCTGCTAATGGTTGCATAAAAATTCACGGTAGCTGACCATGGCCTGAAACGAAGATTTCGACAGAATTATGCGTGTAGGCGCGTTTATAGAGCTACCTTTTCGTGATATAATAGGTAAACACATTAATATTGTAACAGCAATTTACGCATCTTTATTTCTGTATTTAATTATGTATGCGCGAAGAATCAGTCCCCCGGAAATGCAATGACGTCGGTATGAGGATAGCTAGGGGAAATTGTTTATCTTTTTCCTCCCAAGAAGATAATTTTACCAATCTTTTTTGTGGGCGTTTTGTTTTTATTCCTTTTACATAATGACGCAACAAATTCGTAATTAAGCATGCAAAACTCAAAAAAACTCAAGCGGCCACCACTGGTACACGGCCGCCATTATTCGCCAGCCAGTAGCGTCTCACGGTACAAATTGCTCTTTAAGGACCTAGTCGGAAGAGAAAAGTAAAAAGATAGGCAATGATCTGGAATTATCACAATCAAATCCTACATTCCGCTCTCAAAACTAATAGGGGAAGAAGCACACACACACTGAAAAATGACACAAATTCACGAAAGACACGCATGGTAAACCCGAATAAGCAGCTCTTTCCCAAACAGGTGGTCATTCAGCTACCCTAATAAAAACAGCATCAACATCTATATTTTTATCTATTTTATTTTCAACTTACAAAACAAAACAGAACAAAAGGCAGATTGGGTAGCAAACAGGTGACCAAACCGCCAAGGAACATAGACAAGCGGAAGCACAATGTAACATATGCAACGGCAACAGGATTTATCGATGTGCATAATGCTGTTAACCAATCAAACGTGTGAAAACTGCACTGAGAATAGGATACGATGAATACTTAAACACCAGATTTTAATATCACGGCAGTGAGCACTCAATACTTATGCCTCGGATGAGAATTAGCCTACCTAAACAAACAGTCTTTACATAGCACGGTAGCTTAGTTTGTTAAGCGCTGGCCTGCAGATCTGTAAATCCAGGGTTCGATTCCCGCTGGAGGTAGAAATCTTTCAAACCGTAAACAGGAGTCTATTGCACACCTCTCATTATCACCTTCTCATTGATGTGACATGACTGAAAGGACTTAGAATCGCGAGATATACCTCGTTACTGCATTTAAAATGTATACTTTCAGTCTGATGTTTTGGACAGACACCTATGCGGCATATCCTTATATCGGTTGGGCTTACATGGATGGCATGAATCCGTCATTACTGACAGCCAATACAGAAACAAATCCGATGGTAACGCCTCATGGTCTTGCCTTAGATACAGCAGGTAAACATTTAAAGCCCTCCCCACCCAACCCGCCGCCCAGTCCTGACAGTGGTATAAGTGGATAAACATACAGTTGACTTTCGTTATCTCAACCACTGATTTCTCAAAGTAGCCGCTTATATCAAAGAATAAGGTTTGGGCACGTTCCTTTTTTGCATTACATTTCAACTCTATTACCTCAAACTACTGGTAGCTCAAAGACCAGAAAAGTTACTGCTTGAGATGAATTTCGATTTTAGATAGCGCGATTTGACCGTATATCAGTATAAAGAACGGTTGTATCACAAGTCAATCATTTTAAAATGAGTCGCGACGCGACCAAACCAACAAAGTGACATGTGCGCCTAGCAAAGACTCAGATCAGCCTGGGCATTCGCCCAGTCTGATCAGTTTCTTTGCTATCCGCATGGAGCTAGCTTAGACCATTAGCTACTCTTGAAGCGCAAAGCGAAGACTCTGATTAAATTGGGCAGATGCCCAGGCTGATCTGAGTCTGAGCCTGCACTGGGCGCACAGCCACTTTGTTGGATTTTTCGTTTCGCGGCTCATTTGATGGCAGTATGTCAGCTTATATGCATAACTAGTATTGTAAAATTAGCAAAACATAGAGGGAAAAGGCTTTGAATAAATAATAACTGCGTGGACCGGTATCAGTTGTTTTGACCCTTTTGGTACACCATACGAAATTAGATCTTTGGTTGCCAGCCAAGGCTGTTCTCTCTCTGATGGTGATTTACAATGACGAAAGGGTGGACTATAATGAAAAGCTACTCATGATACATCATACGATGGAATTATGACAACTTTCTGAGGGCTTGTTATGTATGGCACTCTTTTTAAATTCATTTAGAATAAATCTAGCGGCGTGATATTATTTAGAATCACTGCCAAAACTTCTTTTTAATGCATAAGTGTGTGCATAAATGCCAGATACATTAACTTTTGCTCCTTGAGAAATGTGCAGTATATAAAAGTGTAAAACTTGTAGCTCAGCTGAGAATGTGCTCAAATTTATATATTGCATAGAATTGAAAACAGCATTTTTGGTTTTTGGTTTTTCATTGGCTGCTTGGAAAAGGTGTATGGATAAATCTCAAGTCTTTTTGCAGCAAAATGTTGTGACGACTTTTGTGGCAACTTTTGTAACTACTTTTGTGACTTTTGTCGCAACTTGTTTGACAACGTTTATGGCAACTTTTGTGATACTTGTGTTGGAACTTTTATGACATTGTGTAGCAAATTTTGTGGAATTTTTGTGGCAACTTTATTGACAACTTCTGTGGCAAGTTTTATGACAGCTGTTGTGGCAACTTTCATGACAACTTTTTTGACTTCCTGCTAACTTCATTGGATAGAGGGCAGGAAGCCCTTCCAAACTGGGAATCTGCTCATAGAAGAAAGAGTTAGCACTTTGGGGAGAAAATTCAATTCTTTAACAGTTGGCCACCATTGATAAGGAAGGTAAAATGAACCTGACAAAGTTTCTACCCCTGAAACTGTACCCATTCTCCTAAAATATGTCTGACTTAGAAAGGCCCTCGACTCTAGTAATAATTGAGCCGCGACAAGAGAAAACCTACAAAGTGTTTGTGCATCCAGAGCAGACTCAGATAAGCCTGGGCACCTGTGCAGTCTGTGCTAAGCGCTTAAAGGGTAGCTAAGAATCCAAGCTACCTCCATGCGGACAGCGAAGACTGATCAGACTGGGCGGATGCCCTGGCTGATCTGAGTCTGCGCTGGGAGCACAGCCACATTGTTGGTTTTGTCGTGTCGCGGCTAAAATATAATCCAGAAGAACTGAAATTTCTTAAAACTTCTGTATATGTAATTTTTAAAAGACAAGGTCAAACTATGGTGCCTAGAAAATGAAGAAAGCATTTCATTGCTAGGGTTTATACATTTTGCATTGTTTTATGACAGTAATGTACCATACAACGTCTAAAAATTGGGACATCTACAGTCAAGGGTCAAAAGTATTTCCACAAAAATATTTTCTCATAGACTTTAGTGCATTTGCATGTTTACAAAAAAAAATAATTTTGGCAATTATCCTAGGTCAAGCATAAAATAATTACTATGGTTTAAAAGCTAAATGAAAAATGCAAAAAACGTTGTTTACAGAATTACATTCTGACTCCTCATCTTTAAGAAACAACTTGTCAAGCTTTGTGTAAATTTTGAAATAACCAAGTTTCCATTGACGTTAATGGCGACGTCGCGAAAAATTGGACAAAAACCTCAAACGTTAAAGTCCAAGTCATGCTGTTTGAGTATAGGGTAAACGACTGAAATGAAACAAATATATTGCATGCTATATTCGTTCAGCTTTCTACCAGTACCAAAGTTTTTGTGATCCGTTCAACAGAAGTGCCATAATATAATTTTTGTAAACATAAAAATACACTGAAGTCTATGGGAAAATTCATTTTGTGGAATTACTTTTGGTCCTTGATTGTATAATAATACTATCATTATTGTCTTAAAAATGAAACAGATTGTTTATCCAGTGCAGTAATGTGTCCAAAAGATGCAGATAAAACAAGGGCCATATTTATAAAACGACTTAAGTGGTTGCTATGCTGTTACTAAGGCAAAATTTCTATGAAGGAGATTCCCTACAACTATGAAATTTGCTCTGGAGGAACAGTCTGAAAAGGACTGTTCCTCCAGAGCAAATTTCATAGTTGTAGGTAACCTCCTTCATAGAAATTTAGCCTTAGCAACAGCATAGCAACGTCTTAAGTGGTTTTATAAATATGGCCCCTGGACACAATGTAGTACCATAAAGAAGTAGCTTGACCTTGGTCTGCACTGTTTGCTTAAAGTTATCTCTTCTAAAACTTAGAGTTTTCACAGTAATTTAACGGACTTGAGTCAAACTATAGAGTGGCATATATCGGTAATTGGATAGACTTTAGCCAAACTAAGGTTTGACATATGTCGCTAATTGAATAGACTTTGGCCATTCTAAGGTTAGACATATGTCGGTAACTGAATAGACTTTAGCCAGTCTGACACATGTCGCTAATTGAATAGACTTTAGCTAATTTAAAGTTTGACATATGTCGGTAATTGGATAGACTTGAACCAATCCAGGTATGACATATGTCGGTAATTGAATAGACTTTAGCCAGTCTCACATATGTCGGTAATTGAATAGACTTTAGCTAATCTAAAGTTCGACATATGTCGGTAATTGGATAGACTTGAGTCAGTCTAAGATTCGACATATGTCGATAATTGGATGGACTTGAGCCAATCTGTCAGTATTTGAATAAACTTTAGCCATTATATATATATATATATATATATATATATATATATATATATATATATATATAGGGTTTGACATAATGTCGAACCTTAGATTGGCTAATATCTTTCATTTACTGTAAAATTTGATTTTATATGTCTTTGTTTGATTTTATTTGTATGTGGCAGCTCATGGGCTTTACTGGGCGGATGCCTCTCTGGGTGTCATTAAACGCTACTCCCTGGAAGACGCAAGTATTACCACTGTTCTGAGTGTCCCAAACAGCCAGCTTGGAGATATATTGATAGATGGAGGTTATCTTTATTATCTCAACTTTAATGACAAGTAAGTAAATTTTCTTTCAAAACTAGCTTGGATTGAACCCCCGCGGTGTTCAGTGCTTTAGTTTATTATGTCCCCCCACCAAAGGTGAGGGGGACATATTGTTTTCAGTGCGGTTCCCGGGCGTCGGCGTCGGCGTCGGCGTGACAGTTTCTTGCGTGCGCGATATCTCTTGAACCAATAGATGGAATTTCACCAAACTTGCGTGGATATATTATTGGGACAAGTTTAAGAGCTGATTAGATTTTGGTGACCTTGACCTTATTTTCAAGGTCACTAGAGGACTTAGATCACAATTTCATCTACCCACTTTGCGTGCATGATATCTCTTGAACCTATGGATGGAATTTCACCAAACTTTCATGGATACATTATCGGGACAAGTTTAAGAGCTGATTAGATTTTGGTGACCTTGACCTCATTTTCAAGGTCACTGTAGGAGTTAGATGACAATTTCATGTGCCCATGTTATCTCCTAAACCAATGGATGGAATTTCACTAAACTTGTATGGATACATTATTGGTACAAGTTTAAGAGCTCATTAGATTTTAGTGACCTTGACCTTATTTTCAAGGTCACTGGAGGACTTAAACGAGAATTTCTTGTACCCACTATATCTCCTGAACCAATGGATAGAATTTCAACAAACTTACATGGATACATCATTTGGGCAAGTTCAAGAGCTAATTAGATTTTGATGACCTTGACCTCATTTTCAAGGTCACTGAAGGACTTAGATGAGAATTTCTTGTACCCACTATATCTCCTGAACCAATGGATGGAATTTCACCAAACTTGCATGGATACATCATTGGGACATGTTTAAAAGCTGATTAGATTTTGATGACCTTGACCTCATTTTCAAGGTCACTGGAGCACTGAGATGACAATTTCCTATTACCACAATATCTCATGAGCCAATGGATGGAATTTCACCTAACTTGCTTGGATACATCACTGAGACTAGCTTAAGAGCTAATTTAGATTTTGGCAACTTTGACCTCATTTTCAAGGTCATTGGAGGACTTAGATGGCTATTTCTTGTACCCATAATATCTCATGAACCAAAAGATGGAATTTCACCAAACTTGCATGAATACATCACTGGGACTAGCTAAAGAGCTGATCAGATTCTGGTGACCTTGACCTCATTTTCAAGGTCACAGGAGGACTTCATTATAGGGGATGGAAAATGGGCTGGTGGGAGGACATCAGTTTTTCTCTGAAAAACATTTCTAGTACGAAACTGTTTCTTTGAGAGGTGGACCAAAAACAAAAGGAAAGATCCAAATTAGACTGTTGACGTAGAATATATAAATGCCAGGACAGGACTGTAGCCACAAATTGGACGGACACACGACGCCAAGTGTGTGCAACTATGGTTACGTACCGCTGAGCCACTCCGGGAACGTCGTTAGGAGAATCGAGCTGAACTGAAATCTAGCTACAAAGCACACAACGTATACGCATCGTAATACAAGCGTTGCTTCCACTGAAAATGTGCCTATTAACATAGGCACATTTTCAGGGGAGGCAACGCTTGTCGTTTTTTTTCCTCTCTATTCCCAATGGGCTGACTCTTAAAGGAAAGAGTTTGCTCTCCTAGGAAGATGAGAAGATAGATTATCTCTAAACTTTTAAATAAACTAATCCACTCTTAGAGAGGCGCCGTAGTCGAGTGGTTAGAGTGGCTCGGCTATTGTGCAGAAAGTCACCGTAAGGTCGTGAGTTCGCGGCTCACTGTCGCCATACGATGACTGGAAAACTCTCTCTGTCAACCCAGCAGTAAATGGGTACATTTTTCGAATCAGGGAAGGATAAGGCAGCGGAAGGAGAGGGATGGGCTCTGCCTTTCATCAGCTGTGCCCAAGATACAGTGGGTCTCTAACCCCCACTGCCCCATACGACTATTAGGCTATGGGAAACCTTTACCTTTACCTTTACCTTTACCTTTAATCCACTCTTGTATTATCACGTGGATGCGGTGCCTAACACGATGCAATAAAGACCATAACAACAACAGTATCTAATGGTGGAAGATCGAAGTTTTGATGAGAAAATTATGCATTAAATCCATTTTGGGTGTCATATGATGAATAGAATCTTGCATTCGTACTCATGAATTATTGAATATATTAATTTTTTCGGTGAAACAGTAAGATGATCGGCACTACAAGAGGCTCGACCAAGCCTCGAATTTACCATAACATATGAAAACATATCTTCCAGGGAAAACATAACCAAGGTGAGGCTGGATGATGTGAACGACTATGCTTCCTTTAGAATAAAAGGGGCAAAGAAACTTGTTTCTATGGCGATGTACTCCAGTGATAGCAGACAGTTGCCAGGTATGACGTTTAAATTTAAGCTTCCCCGCCCTCAACCTTCTAGAACTGTGAAACTAGGGGGTTTTAGTATAGTGGGTGATAGATATTTTAATTTACCGAAAAAACATATAATGTGACCTTTTGGCAAAGCGTTGTGTCCCTTAATTCAGAAATGCCTAGCGTCCCATAAATAGGACATAGGAAAACAGTGCAGACCCGGATCAGACGCCGCAAAACGCGGCGTCTGATCAGGGTTTACACTATTTGCATAAGACAAATGTGTATTTTCCTTTAAAATAATAGTAAAAAATGAACAAATAAACTTTACCAGACAGCCTTAAATTGACATGTGGACTCATCCAATGTACTGATCAATAAAGGTTCGGTGTTATTGTCCAGAAATTCATTTCCGAGTAGAAAATGGTTCATGCTTGAGGCAGTGCTCAAGATAAGAAGGGGTAACAGGGATAATTTAGGGATAGTTTTCCATATTTCTGCATTTAAACATATATTGTGACCTCTCATTAGAACCGTCTCGCCGAGACGGTTCTAATGAGGGGTCACAACATAGGTTTTCGTTGAGAAATAAGAAAACTTATCTCTGAATTATCCCTGTTACTCCTTCTTATCTGGAGCTCTGTTGAGGCAGGTCTATCGGGCATTACTTAGTCTAAATAAAGGACTATTGCGTGACTGATGCTGACCCCTTTAGAGAAGAGGCAAAAATAAAAATTGCAGATTTTCTTTCCCTGAAAGGGTACCAATTTATCTAAGCCGCGACAATAGAAAACCAACAATGTGGTTGTGCGCCCAGTGAAGATTCTGATCAGCCTGGGCACCAGCCTAGTCTGATCAGACTCTCCGCTAAGCGCTTTAAGGGTAGCTTAGGGTCTTTGCTACCTCCATGCTTACAGCGAAAACTCGGATCAGACTGGGCGAATGCCCAGGCTGATCATAGTCTGCGCTGGGCGCACAACCATTTTGTTGGTTTTCTCGTGTCGCGGCTCATCTGAAAAAACCTGCCGGCACTGCATAAGTATACATGTATAAGGTGTATTTTGTAAACCAATATTATTTCACTTCGGCGAGGGGTCGCAACAAAGTTTTAAGAGAAAAAGGCACAGAAAAAGAAAAAAAGAAAAACGATTGTCATACATGCTAATTAATTAGACTTCTACGAAACTACAGTTATAACCTGTACACGTACTTAGAACTTACACCGGGCTACAATAACAAGCTAATTAAAGTATAATACGAACCTACATTTATTTACTTATTAGACTTATACGGAACTACAGTTAAAACAATTAGTGTGTTTACAGGACTACAATTTAAAGCTAATTAAAGTTCACACGGAACTCTAATAATAAAGTAATTAGAGCCTATACGACGGCATTACAGTAACAAGCTAGTTGGAGTTTAAAGGCAAATATTTGTGTAAAACGTGTGCCATAACTCTTTTATGCAAAAGCCCGGTGAAACTGCTATTTCGTCAAATTAGATACCCCATCTCACATAAATAATGACATAACAGGGTCATTTAGCAGTTTACAACATGTGTGTGTTTTATATAGCAGAAATGTCTCTAAACGAAACAAAAATTACTTGACTTGACTTGACTTGACTAAACGAAGCAACAATTACAAGCTAATCAAAATTCATCATGCAGACTACAGTTACAAACATGAATTTACCCGAACTACAGTAACAGTTACTAGATATTTAGAGTTTATTCACCTACAAGTTGTTTTGCAGGCGACACAAAATGCGCAAAGAGAGAAGGAAGGGGTGACTGTAGCGATGTATGTTTGCCTGGAAGTCAGGGTCAAAGCTGCAAGTGTCACAATGGTGTAAACATGACACAAAATGGCAAGACCTGCGAGAATGGTATGTCTCATTTTGCTTTTGTTTACTAAACACTTCCTTTTTACTTATTTAAGCCAATATTACTCTATCAGTGGTATAAATTCATGAAATGGGCCGCGACACGACAAAACCAACAAAGTGGAATGTGCACCCAGCGAAGACTTAGATCATGTGCTGGGCGCACATACCACTTTGTTGGTTTTCTCGTGTCGCGGCTGGTATTTCGTCTTTTATTTTTGTTTACTAAACACTGCTTTTTACCCATTGAAGGCCACAAATCTCTGTCAGTGGTAAAATTCATGAAATATTATATCGTGGGGGATCGCTGCAAACTTCTCACCACAGTTTCCACAGTATCCGAACTACATGTACAATCTCTTCCGGTTTTCATAGCGTTGAATCGAGAGTACAAACATTCGCTTATAACCAGTAGTCGGAAATCATTATGTTTTGAGATTTTATCCGGAATCTGCTGCGTCATTTATAGCTATTCAGCTTCGAAAATGTAAAGAGGTAAGTTTAATATAATTTGCTCTTTGGTCTTTTACTTTATTACCCTGTACAATGTCGTGTATGGGTGGGTAGTAATTGGTACAGTATTCAAATCGCCCTTGGCATGATTCTTAAACCATTTTGAGCATTTTCTTACATGTTTTATAAAAAATCTTTAGAATAAACGGAAGGCGTTATCAATCTACAGTTTGTTAGTTTTGATAAAAGAATGATAGCTAAGTTTTGCACGACACAATCTCGTGTTAAATTAAGCTGTTCGGAAAAAAAAATCTGCGACGGCAAGGAGTTTTTCATTGTACAGGGCAATAAAGTAAAAGACCGAAGAGAAAATTATATTAAACTTACCTCTTTACATTTTCGAAGCTGAATAACTATAAATGACGCACTAGATTCCGGATAAAAACTCAAAACATAATGATTTCCGGCTACTGGTTATAAGCGAATTCTGTACTCTCGATTCAACGCTATGAAAACCGGAAGAGAGGGTACAGTGCGTTCGGATACTGTGGTTTCGTCATTGTAAAATGTCCGTGATAAGCCAACTTTAAACAAATGAAACATCCAGAAGTTCTACATAAAATGAGCTGCGACACGACGAAACCAACAATGTGGTTGTGCGACCAGCGCATATTCAGATCAGCCTGGGTATCCGCCCAGTCCGAGCAGACTCTTCGCTAAGCGTTTAAAGGGTAGCTTAGCGTCTTATCTACCTCCATTCGGACAGCGAAGACTCTGATCAGACTGGGCGGATGCCCAGGCTGATCTGAGTCTGCGCTGGGCGCACGACCACTTTGTTGGTTTTGTCGTGTCGCGCTCATTTTGTTATCAATTAAAATGACCTACTGTCGACATAATCTTGAGAAAAATAGTAAAACTACTATGTAAAAGTGTGGCCCCCATTTATTGTCTGCTTCTGTTAAGGCCTCGCCAGACGAAGTCTGTTGAGGCCTTATAGTAATCACCTTATCCATCCGTCTGTCTGTCTGTCTGTCCGTGCGTCTGTCTGTCCGTCCACCTGTCTGCCCATCAGAATTTTGTGTCCACTCCATAACTCTGAAACCGCTTGAGATATTTTCACGAAACTTGGTACTAATTTAAAGCATTATCAGACGATCTGCAGAGTACAAGAACCATAACTACATTTTCATTTTAAAGGATTATGCCCCTTTGTAAATTTTAGTATGAAATTCATGTCCGCTCCATACCTCTGAACCCGCTTGAGATATTTTCAAAAGATTTGCTACAAATACAAAGCATCATCAGATAATGTACAGAGAACAAGAACTGAAACTCCTGCTACGTTTTACAGAATTATGCCCCTTTGTATTTTTTTTGTACGGAAATCGTGTTTGCTCCATAACTTTAAAACCGTCATAAGATATTTTCATGAAATTTTGTACAATATAAAGCATTATCAGACAATGTACAGAGCATAACTATAACTCCATTTATTTTTTTTTACAGAATTAATCCTCTTTGTAATTTTCAGTATAGAAATCATGTCCGTTCTATAACTTTAAAATCGTCAAAGGTATGTTCATGAAACTGGGTACAAATATAAAACATCATCAGACAGTGTGCAGCGAATAAAAATAAAGTCAGCAAGTTTGATAAAAAGAAGCACATACACAACGTGTGTAAAGCTGGTCCGCCGTCTTTTCCGTTTCTTAGAAAAAGATGCCGTTCCGTGTCATGTATTTTGGTATTTTCTCGTTGAAATAAAAGTTAACCTTAAACAGAAAAATATTGTAACTTAAACAGAACAGCAACACAAGAAGGGCGCTTAACGTGTAAACTTAAACCAGTCTATGAATCCACACAATATGAGCCGCGACGCGAAAAAACCAACAAAGTGGTTGTGCGCCCAGCGCAGACTCAAATCAGCCTGGGTATCCGCCCTATCTGATCAGAGTCTTTGCTGTCCGCATGGAGGTGGCTTAGACCCTTGGCTACACTTTAAGCGTTTAGCGAAGAGTCTGATTAGACTGGGCGGATGTCCAGGCCGATCTGAGTATGGGCTGGGCGCTCATTATAACGAGAGCCTTCATTGTCTTGTCTGAAACTAGCAGCAGCGAGACCACGGGGGTAATACCAATTTGGTTACCTGTGCTTACGACCGAGTCAGTCAATCACAATACATGCAAAAGTGGCTCTCTACCGAGACAATCGACAGCAGTATCAGCTCGGTCAACAACCATTAACAATAGTACCATTTACCGTTATTGGTAATGCTTACGATCGAAAGCCACTTTGTATAGTACAGATTCGGTCGAAAGCACAGGTAGCAAAATTGGTATTACTCCCGTGGAGACATACGTATTACTTTTCCGGTGACGTTGTCATTGACGGCGGCGTAAACTTTGGGTCGAATTTTCTGGTTTGGCTCAGTTTTGCGTTAATTCTCCGACAGGCGAGACTCCCGATTCGGTGGAATTCTTGTTTTATGCCTGCTTGTCGCAACTTATTATTTTGTGGAAACGTAAGACTTACGATCATTTAAAACACGGATTTAAATTATTTGAGAATAATTACTGTAGTTGAAGTTTCTGTTCAAAGACTTTCAGTTTAAAATATGGAGAAAAAATGACGGAGCATGGCGTATACCGTATTCCATGTGCTGATACCAATGACGTCATAAATCTGTTTCCAGAGCAACTAAAATTTTATATTGATGTCAGTGACGTCATGAAGACGTTACTCTGCCAAGGTACTCAGCACAACAGTTGATAATTCCATATTTGCTATGGCAACAGATCTATGAACTCATTTCACTTTAATTTGAAAGGCATGCAATGTATGTCACGCACCTCCCGAATTATAAATGAGATGCTACCTGAAATTCATACAATGAAACAGTGTGATTTTCTCAAATTTATAAATAATTCTCAAACAATTTAATCCTCTGTTTAAAGAGGAAACGTAAGATGTACAATGTATTAAATGGTGTTTTTTATTTTAGCTAAGCTCTGTCCAGCTACATTATCAAGTGGAAGTCTGTCTGATTCGTGCCTTAGACATGATCTGGAAATGTGTGATTTCGCCTGCCCGTCAGGATTTTCTTCTGAAGTGACACAAATCAAATGTGAAAACCAACTTTGGAATTTAACTGATCCCTGCAAACCAGGTATGTACATGTAATTCTTAACAAACAGCTTAATAAGTAATATAAGTTTGGAGCAATTTGATATTGACGTCAGTGCGACATCATGATGTTGTTTTGACGTTGATACAAATGTGTTTAAACGGTTTACGCCATTTGCGAGGATACATGGAGCTGGAACTCGATTACAGCCGCGACACGAGAAAACCAACAAAGTGGTTGTGCACACAGCGCAGACTCAGTTCAGCTTGGGCTTCCGCCCAATCTGATCAGACTCTTCGCTTAGCGCGTAAAGGGTAGCAAACGGCCTAAGTTACCTCTATGCGGACAGCGAAGACTCTGATCAGACTCGGGGCGGATGACCAGGCCGATCTTAGTCTGCGATGGGTGCACAACCACTTTGTTGGTTTTCTCTTGCAGCTCATTTTTTTGTTTCAAGGATACACTTTCAGGAGAGAAATCTCCGCCATTTTTACTTTTGCCCGTCTTTTTAAGAGGGATCAACACTTAAAGAGAAGAATTTGCTTTTCTTAAAGGTTAAACTCCATTTTCGAAGACCTACGGGATCCAGAAGGGCAAACAGAAAGTTGTTTCCATTGTAAAAGTCGTATTAAAACATCGAGGTTTACTGGTAAATGGGAATAGTTTGACGCAATACGTACAAAACTGCTTTTTACACAGGCTAAGAAGCGAACTCACAGTCTTTGACAGAACAACTGTTCTGATTGATCAGACAGTTGTCTGGTCTGGACAATATGGAAGTGACATATGTTTTTAAACATATGTTTGGCAAACAACTCTTACAAAATCAGTATTACATTAGTGATGTATTTAGAAAATCCTTTTTATGCCCCCAACTTCCAAGAAGTTGAGGGGACATATTGCTTCTGGTTTGTCCGTTCGTGAGTCCGTTCGTCCGTCCCTCCGTTCGTCACGCATACCATATCTTAGGAACCATGCATGCTAGAGTGTTGAAATTTCACATATGGATCCGTCATCAAAAAATAGCTGACACATATTTTTTCTCTTGTCCGAGTTGTCTCCGTTTTTGGAGTTATGCCCCTTTGGAAAAAATCATAAGGAAATCTTGTCAACAAGATATCTCAAAATTTTTTTTTAGCTAGAGCCTTGAAACTTTCTCAGCTTATTGGGACTGTTGAATAGATGAACTGATTAACTTTTGAAACAAAATCGTGAATTTTTGATCGAGTTATGCCTTTTTTTTCGACTTAGTGCATTGTAAGCCTATGGAACCTGTCATGCATACCATATCTTAGGAAGGTGCATGCTAGAGTTTTGAAATTTCACATATGGATTTGTCATAAAAAATAGCTGACCTGTATTTTTTTCTTGTCCTAGTTGTCTCCATTTTTGGAGTTATGCCCCTTTGGAAAAAATCAATAGGAAATCTTGTCAACAAGATATCTAAAAAAAGTATTTTAGCTAGAGCCTTGAAAAATGGCCAGCTTATTAGGCCTGATAAGTAGATGAACTGATTAACTTTTGAAAAAAAATCGTGAATTTTTTATCAAGTTATGCCCCTTAATCGACTTAGTGCATTGTAAGCCTGTGGAACCTATCATGCATACCATATCTTAGGAACCGTGCATGCTAGAGTTTTGAAATTCCACATATGGATTTATCATCAAAAATAGCTGACATGTATTTTTTTTTCTTGTCCGAGTTGTCTCCCTTTTTGGAGTTATGCCCCTTTGGAAAAAATCATAAGGAAATCTTGTCAACAAGATATCTCAAAAAGTGTTTCAACTAGAGCCTTGAAACTTTGCCCCCCTTATTAATATTGATAAATAGATGGACTGATTAACTTTTGAAAAAAAATTGTGAATATGCCCCTTTTTCGACTTAGTGCATTGTAAGCCTATGGGGCCTTGTCAACAAAATACCTCGAGAACCCCTGATGCTAGGATCATGATTTTTTGCAGGAAGATATTGTCCAAGGTGTAGATGACCTGATTAACTTTTGAAAAAATCATAAATTTTGGCTTTGTTAAGCCCTTTTTTCGACTTAGTGCATTGAAGCTTATAATACAAAGGTACCATAACATATGGTCAAGAACGGTAAGAGCTAAGAACTTGAAACTTTATACACATGATCAGTATGGAAAATAAGCCAACATGTTTTTTTTTTCTTTTTTCTGCCTGTCATGTTTTTCTATGTTATGCCCCTTTCTCAACTTTCCTGTGGAACCTTTTGAACAAAATATCTCAAGAACCCCTAATGCTAGGATTATGGCTTTCTGAAGGATGACACTGCCCAAGGTGTAGATGACCTGATTCACTTTTGGAAAAAAAACATTGTTAAGTTTTGACCGAGTTATGTTCCTTTTACACCTTAGTGCATTGTAAGCCTATGGAACCTTGTGAACAAAATATCTCAAGAACCCTTACACTAGAATCATGATTTTTTGCAGGAAGATATTGCCCAAGGTGTAGATGACCTGACTAACTTTTGAAACAAATCATAAATTTATGACCGAGTTAAGCCCCTTTTTCGACTTGGTGCATTGTAGCCTATGTTACAAAGGTACAAACATTATGGGATAAGCCTTCTTTAGCGGCAAGCATATAGTTGGGGGCATAGTGTTTCATAAACAGATTTTCTAATTTTATCTGATTTATTCACTAGACTGTGCTGACCTGGGCACCCTGAGTTTTGGTCAAATACAACGGTCCCGTGGAAATTCCCACCAGTCAGTTGCCACCTTCACATGTAACCATGGATACGCCTTAAATGGTCCTGGAACCAGAAAATGTCAATCTGGTGTTTGGACTAACAGCAATCCAGCCTGTGAAGCCATAGGTAAGTTTAAAGGTAGTGATTAGACTCTGCTAATCGTGCATTGGTTTATGAAAATGATCGATAACCGAGTTAATATCGATTAATAAGGCTTTTACAAGCATAGCTTAAAAAAAAAAACAAAAAAAAAACGAACCCCCCCTACCCCGCATAGATTTTGACAAAAAGCGTTTCTTTTCGCATACTTTATTGCATTTTGATTAAGGTGGTGATTTATGGTAAATGTAAAAATCTGCATAAAACCACAAAAAAGTAAGGTATCCCCATGAAAGTTAGCAGACTTCTTATTTTTGTTGTTCTTTACAGTTTAGAATACAAAATAGACGTACATGCTGCTTAAAAAAGTGTTTTATAAGGAAAGATCAAAGGGTAATTTTCTGCGAATAAATCTGAAAAAATAATATCATTATTGAAAATTTACGTAGTGCTGAAGGTGCATTATTGCATAATGAAGAGCGTCCTAGCAGTTATTTATTCCAACTATTTCTCAAATTGTAATGTAGACCAGATGAAAATGGTAGCTTTTTCTCAAATGTTCAACCATGTACAAAGTAAATGTACACTGGACGCATTTATTAAATATAGGGTAGGCAAGCATACCTATGTTAACACCTACAATATAAATAATACAATACTGGCATGATCAGTGGTGTGTAGATGAAATTGGTCAACCTTGTTAAAATAGTATCACCTGTCTCACCTGTGTGTTTTGACAAAAAAATTTGGACACAGACTGCATCTTTCTTCATCTGCTCAGCCTGATAATGTGTGAAAGAGTTTGAAAAAATAATTGCTAGGACGCTCTCCATTATGCAACAAGGTACTCTAAGCACTAAGTATATTTTCAATAATTGTTTTCTCGATTTTTCCGATTATGGTTGGGCAACAAACTAAAAATGAACTTCGATAGCAAGTTCTACGATTCTTCTTTATTAAAGTCCCTGCACAATATTTACATAACGATTACAACAATGGCGACGACACCCACGCTACTTGGAAACTAACGTTATTATAACGTTTTAGTAGCGTTACGTCTATTACGCAACGTTCTATGAAGCGTGTTAATACATACAGGGGAGAAGCCTTATATCCATTCTTCCTCTCCCGAAATGTCTTACATTTTGATAAAGTTCTTGTCTAAATTACTCGCCTTTTCCCACTCTGCTGCACTTAAACAAAACTAGAATTAAACATTTCTAAATTACGATAAAACACTTCGGCACTTAACACATAATTTAAACTGACAAAATATGGTTTCTCTCAAGTATGAATTGATATCAAATATTAAAAGGAAAAATTGTCGTATCATCTTCAGCATGAATAAGTTTATGGCTAATTACAGTTCTTTTTCACTTGTTTGGTTTACATCTTGCCTTCTAGTGGACACAGCTTCGTGACAGAGCGTATGAAGGTGCCCTGCCCCACCTGAACCTTGACAACGCGTACCCGTCCATCGTCTCCTGGGTATACCTCTAGGACTCTCCCCAATGGCCATTTTCCCCGCGGTGTATCTTGCGAGATGACCAGAACTACCTCGCCGACTTGTACGTCACGTTGTTCCCGATTCCACTTCTTACGCGAACTGAGTCCCGGCAGCCACTCTCTTAACCATCTGCGTCAAAAGTGCCGGACGAGCTCCTGAATCCGGCGCCAGCGTTTTCGGGGATTGAACTGTGTCTCGTCCACGGATGTTGGCGCAAACTGACCCCCGATTTGCCCGTGTAGAAAGTGGTTTGGAGCCTGTCCTAGTATAGCGTTGATGGCTTTCTTTGCTGACTTAATCATTGACTCGTGCGATCCACCGAAATGCGGAGCAAGTGGAGGATTAAAATGCCACTTCACTCCTTTGTTCGCAACTGCTGCCGTGATTTTGCTTTCGTCTAGGTCTGAAAGAAGCGTTTTAAGTTCCCTATCCGCACTTTTGAAATTTGTTGCGTTGTCAGAAAACACCCCTTCAGGGAGTCCTCTTCGACTTGCCATTCTGTAGAGAGCATTTAGAAATGAGTCTGTGTCGAGACCGAATGCTAGTTCTAAATGCACGGCTGTCGTGGCAAGGCAAGTAAACAAGCACAAATATCGCTTTTCTTGCCGCTTGCCTCGCCCCTGTATTGCGGTAAATGGGCCCCCGAAATCTACAGATGTCCTGGTGAACGCCCTCAGTGACGTCTGAAGTCTAACCAAGGGCAGTGGCGCCATGATTTGCTGGGCGGCTCTAGCTTTCCGTCGACGGCACTCGGCACATTCTCGCTCCCATTCTCGGATTTCCTCGCGTGCCGAAATTATCCAATAGCGAGCCGATAATGTTGCTAAGGTCTGGTTGGTCCCAAACGCATGATTCCCTTTCTCGTGAGCATCTTTCACAATTAGTTTCGTAACCCAACTTTTTCTCGGTAAGATCACTGGATGTCGAACGTCAAAGGAAAGGAATTTAGCGTTTTTAAGACGACCATCAGATCGAATCAGTCCGTCATCGTCTAGAGTTGGCTTCAGTGCGAGTAGCTTGCTGTTTGCTGGTAATGGCCGTCCGTGGGCTAATGCTTTCCATTCTTCTTGGAATTCAAAGCGTTGCATTTGACTATTCAGCTGAATCTCGGCCTTCTTTATTTCGTCAGCTTTTAACTCGCGTGTCATTCTGTCAGCTGGTTTCCTTCGGATGTTTTCGTTAAACCGAATGAGCCAAGCCTGGACTCTTCTGAATTTTAGCCAACTTGAATAGTGGCTTGGTTCCAACGGAAATGTCCTGACTTCCGACATGGCTACAAATGTTTGACACTTATTGCCGTGTACTGTTTGTTTTTGAAGGCTGAAAGTTGTTCTCTGCGACACAGATCGTTTCATCTCGTCATCCCCGATCGGTCTGTCAAGTACTTTATTTTTGGGCCATGTGTCTTCCGGCTCTTGTAGAAAGGCAGGTCCTCTCCACCATGTATTGCACTTAGCAAGTTCGTTCGCGTGCATCCCTCTGCTTAAAGTGTCCGCCGGGTTGATTGTAGTGGGTACATATCGCCATTGTTTGGGGTCTGTGCTTGTTTGTATTTCCCCGACTCGATTGGCTACAAATGGTTTGAAGTTACGACTTCGTCCTCTAACCCACCATAATACGTTGACGTTGTCACACCAGAAGGTTGATTTGCTTAGTTTCACCCCGAGAACCTCCGATATTCTCGCTGTGAGACGAAGTCCAACAATTGCACCCATCAGCTCAAGTCTTGGAATGCTAGTTGCGATGTTCGGCAAAACTCGTGTTTTAGCTTCAACGATGTTGGTCGAAACTGCGCCATCTTCGAACTGGCACCTTGCATAGACGACGGCCCCATAAGCATTTTCAGATGCGTCTACAAACGTATGTAGCGACATGTTATCAGCAACCATCCTTTTGTTCCATAGACGTCTTGGAACCTGTATGTTCTTTAAGTCACCAAGTTCGCCGAACTACGCACGTGCCGAGTTGATAAGCGGTTCGGTAAGCCCGTCGTCCCAGTCCATACCTGCGGTCCACATATCTTGAAGCAAAATTTTCGCTCGGATTGTAAATGGAGCCAGAAACCCGATGGGATCGAATAGGGTGGCAAGTTTCTTTAAAAAGTTCCGTTTTGTGTAGCTCATGCTCATCTCTGGAGCGCTCTCTTTGAATGTGAAGACATCTTGATCTGCAAACCACCACACTCCGAGAGTTTTTGCACATGGTAAATGACTGCGATCTAAGTCGACTTCAGCCTTGCGATCTTCTATTGGGATTTCTGCCAATACCTTCGACGAGTTTGAGAGCCACTTTCGAGCATGCATTCCCGCTTTGGACAACAGACTAGAGAGTTGGTGACATAACACAGTACCTTGTTCTTCAGTCTGTATGCTGTCCATGGAGTCGTCCATGTATGTAGACTTGTCAATTGTTTCTGCAGCCATCGAAAAGGCAGTTTTATATCTTTTTGCATGTTGTTGTAGAACATATTGAGCCAGGAATGGGGATGAATTCACACCGAAAACAACCCTGTCGAACTCATAAACATCGAGAGTACGATTGTGATCTGCTCCCCTCCATAGAAACCTGTGGTATGGCTGGTCCTCTGGTGATATACCAATCCTTAGGTACATCTCTGCTATGTCGCACACAACGGCTACTGGAAATCTTCTAAACCGCAAAAGCACGTCGAAAAGGTCTCGTTGCAATTTAGGTCCCTGGTGTATCCTATCATTTAGATATGTCCCTTCATACTTTGCGGAGGCATCAAACCTATTCTAGTCTTTGTTGTGTCCTTATCGGGTCTAATAACAGGAAAGTGTGGTAGGTACCACTTCGATTTGAGTTTTCAGTTTCTGGCACCTTTCTCACATAGCCTTTTGCAATGTATTGATCTAGAATGTCACTGTATGCGCCTGCGATCTCTGGTGACTTTCGAAGCCGCTTTTCAGTATTCTGTAGTCGTTGCAGTGCCATACTGTAGTTGTCTGGTAGACTTGGCTTATTGTCTATCCATGGAATACTAACCCGATACATGGTATTTTCGTACTGGAGAGAGTTTTCGACCTTTTTCATCGCGAGCTGTTCCTGAATTTTTACAATGGGCGTTGGATTGAAAGGTGACGTTTCTTCAATTTCCCAAAACCGTGTCAGATTGGAATTGAGCTCTCTAATTTCTGACTGGCCATGGACAAAATACGTGCATGCAAAGTGTGTTTGTAGCCTTGGTAGTTCTGCTGAGAATGGGTTGCCTATGCACGTCCACCCCAATGGTGTCAGCCTTGCTAATGGTTCTCCCGGTCGCCCTCTGACCTCTTCGATGGCATAGTGAAGATCAAGACAATCCAGGCCTATGAGAACATCAACGATTGGCTTCTTGGCGGGAAGAGGGAAGTTTATTTTTTCTGAGATATGGCCACTTAGAGCTGTATTCATTCCAATCTATAACAGGCAGGTCGCCGGTCACCCTATTTGCCGTGTATGCAGTTACGCTAATATTCAGTTTACGATCGACGCTTAGCAATTCGAAGTTTACTGGTTTTGTATCGAATGTCTCGACCTGTCCATTTAGTACATTGACATTTACCTTTTCTGTCTTGCCATGCAACCCAAGTTCTGCTGCGACATCAGCATTTATGTAGGTTTTAGTGCTTGCCTCGTCCAACAGTGCGTTCACTTTTAGCGACCAGTTACCATTTTGCAAAATAATCGGTACGGTTCGGAGAGCTATGTAGTCCACCCTGGAGCTGTTCTGTGTCATCATCGTAGTTTGATGTGCGCGCGGCTTCTCCTTCCCCTCCGTGACAGAAGAAGCTTGATCCACGTTGAGGCTATAACGTTCTGCACGTGATTGATCCGCGTTGATGGTATCCCATTCTGCACGTTGTTCCTTTTGGCCTGTGTAGACACGTTTCGGTTCGGTTTGGTTCCCTGCGTTTGTCGACGGCTCCGGTGGTACCATCCTACCAATTTGTTGGTGCAACAGTCTGTGATGAATTTCTTGGCACCCATTTTTTCCACATGTTCGACTGTTTGGGCATGTTTTACCATAATGTCCGTTACCTAGACAGCGATAACACAGCTGTGAACGTTTTGCTATGTTCCATCTCTCAGTTGGATTCTTATGTGAAAACTTCCGGCATCTCCAAATCGCGTGTTGTCCGCTACAACAGTGACATAGCATTTTCTCTATACTGCGGTCTTTCTTGGATTCGCCGAAGAAAGTTCTTTGACTCTTGTTTCTGGTCAATGATTGTACTGAGTGCTGGTTATCTGCCTTGCCTGCCAAGCCATGCATTGTTTCGGACGCAATTGTTTGGAATTCCGCCTCTTGTATTACCCATTTTCTTAAAGCTGTTACGGATTCAGAAATACTGTTTTCATAAACCCATCTATGATACCGCGCTAGCATCGATTCTGACAACTTCCTTTGCAGTTTGGTGTATAGGGACCCGTTTCCAAGTTCATGCTCTTGCTCTGCTTCTTTTATATTGATAATAGCTATATCTAACAGGTCCGCGAATTTCTCCAGGTCTTGGGAATTTCCAGTTCTTACTTGTTTAAAGTTTTCTAAGCCCTCTAGGTAAACTGCGATTTGTCGCCTCTTGCCCCCATATTTGCCCTCGAGCCGTTCTTTCGCTGCCTCATACGCGGTTGCCGAATGTCTTAAGCTCTCTATTGCTTGCAGTGCTTCGCCGCCTAGATACTGCCGTAGTTGCAGCAGCTTGTTATCTATACAGGCACGGAAGGCTGCTTTCCAGCTTTGATAAGTTCGTTTATCACCATTAAACACTGGAATCTGAACGCGCTTCAGCTGTCGCCACAGGTCCTGCCCTATAAATGGAGCTTCACGGTTGCAAGTAAGCATTGGTTCAAACAGTGTTGCGCATGCATTTAGTCCTGCCTGTTGCATATCTCTGCACATGCTTTCTTGTTGAGTATTTGGCATATTATATTTATATCTTTCATCAATGTTCGATACATGCGCCTTTTCAGTCTGAAGTTCTTTTTCATTAGATTTGCTTGCCTGATTTGCTTGAACAGTTTCAGTTGTGTGCATACTGGAACGACAGTTTTTATTTGAACTTAAGACTCCTACCTCCTGTCCTGATTCGCATACACTTTGCTGCGTTCCCAGCACCTCCTTCTTGTTGGTTTCCGAAATGCTCATGTGCTCAACATATCAATTGTGAGCCTCTCTGACGACACACTGGATCTTTCATCTTGACGAGATTCAAGATAATCTTTGGCAGCCTCATATGCCGAACGGTATTCGTCGTCTAGCTTTTCCATATCGCTCGATACCCGCATGCTTTTCTGCATCTCATTTATTTTGATATAAAAGTCAGCAAAATTCGCCAGAACGTTCATGGCTAGCTCTGAGTACCAATCCATTTTCCGGCAGGCATCTCGTACCTCCGTCCGACTTGGTGGCTCTTGTTCCTCTAGCAATAAAAGCAGTTTGTTTCGCGAATGACTAAAGTTTGTCTTAGCTCTAGCCTTGTCCTTCTTAAGTTCTGTTTCAATCTTGCAACGTCGACTGCTGCCATCCGACCGTCAGTATTTTCCGATGATTCCATACTGAAATTTATCGATTTTTACTAATTCCTCGATGTTAAACCTCGCTCTGCTACCAGTTTGTTTTCACGATTTCCCCGATTATGGTTGGGCAACTAAATAAAAATGAACTTCGATAGCAAGTTCCACGATTCTTCTTTATTAAAGTCCCTGCACAATATTTTGCGTCCCTAACGATTACAACAATGGCGACGACTCCCACGCTACTTGAAAACTAACGTTATTATAACGTTTTAGTAGCGTTGCGTCTATTACGCAACGTTCTATGAAGCGAGTTAATACATATAGGGGAGAAGCCTTATATCCAATAATGATATTATTTTTTCAGATTTATTCGCAGAAAATTACCCTTTGATCTTCTCTTATAAAAACACTTTTTAACATTAACAAATGCTGCATTTTGGGATTCTAAATTATGAGAAAGAACATAAAGAAGGCATCTGCTAAGGTTTGGAAAGATCAGTGTTATTTTGAGTATTTTACGCAGATTTTTGTCTTTGTCCCAAATCAGTGATTATCACAACCTTAAGAAATCCATAGATCTATGGACTTCTTAAACGAGTTTCAATACAAACGTATGCTGTCCTTGCGAATTCAACAACTTGAAAGGAGCATTAAAATGCAGTATAATGCATAACTTGTGGGCATCAGAGTATACATATTTAAGTGTTAGTTTAAACATATATTATTCATAATTTCACTCACATGCAACAAAAGATATACACAAAAATAGTTAATGGGATGGGAATGAAAGCAAAATGCTTATAGGATTCCTCTCCCTTTAAGTGTTACATCAACTATTTAAAAATTTCAAATTTTGAAAGATTAATCCCTCATTTACTGCAAACGAGTAATGATCAACTTGCACGATTAATCAACATAATCACTAGTTAAAGGTTAAGGTCTTCCGAAGTTTGGTGGCTGTAGGGGTAGTGGGGGCTAGAGGCTAATTGTATCTTGGTCACAGCATACGGAAGGCGGAATCCATCCCTCTACTTTTGTTGCCTTATCGATCTCTGACTCGAAACTGCTGGGTTGACAGAAAGAGTTTTCCAGTCGCCAGTTTTGCCGCACTGGATTCTTACTTTGAACCTTCTGCAATAAAATTAAGCGTCTTTAGCCACTCTAGACATCTCAAGAAAAGGTAAAAATCCTAAAAATCGGACAGCGAAACTAAATACTGTAATTGGCCTAAAAGTGAATGCGTCCTACAGTAATGGGTCCATAAGATGAGATGGGAGTGCAAAAGGTGTACTGGCTGGCGACCAGTGATGGCCGTTTTTTGTTACTCTTTTTATCTTGTAACGGACATATAGTGATTAGTGATTCTATATCTTGGTTTAATAAACTAGGGGTAACTGTCGTTATAATACTGATTTATTTTTTGAAATAGACTATAACTTGTGCCTGTGACAGATCCTCAAACTAGGTCACCAAAACGCATTGTAATACGAGCGTGGCGTACCAGTGATGGCCGTCACGAATGCCATGCGTTGAATGATGCATTTTTCAAAACCTTGTTGTGGATTAAACTTTGATGATATGTCACTGTAAGTCTGTGGTCTTTGTCAGAGTTAAATAGTTTTAGCGCGTTCAGCACAGATAGAATATAAGAAACAATCAGAAACGGACTTTAAAACTCTGACGTAGTCATTTCATAGGCGCACGCTACATTACGTCGAAAACAAACATAAATAATGGTTACACGTGTGCTGTGTCATTTACAAGAATTTAGTTGCTTTTTTTGCAGCTGGTTGCAAGTTATACCTTTTTCGTCATAGGTAATCATTTATAAAGCAATTCGTTCATGTTTATTTCTGTATTTAATTATGTGTGTATCAAGGGTTGTGATCCCCGGCAAGGCAATAATGTTGGTATGAGGGTAGCTTTGGGAAATTATTAACCTTTTGCCTTCCGGGGAGATAATTTAACCAGTCTTTTTTGTGGTAGTTCCTTTTGTTTCCTTTTAAAAAATGGCCAATTTTGAGACGGATCAAATACGTTATTGCGCGTGCAAAATGCAAACGGCCACCACTGGTACGCGGCCACCACTGGTCGCACGCCAGTAGACCTTATCAGACTACTCATTTATATGTTATTTAATACAAATTTGAGTATAATGCTTTCAAGTTTTGACCAGAGTGGAACATCTTCAAGACTTCTTTTAAATCATGAAAAGTTTTGAATGCAGTACCACCAGGCAATTTAGTCGGAAGATCTGCAAATTGGAATATAGCACTCTCGACAACGTCGGAGACAAAGCAACGCTGCCGAGTTTAATCTCATTTATGTACAGTCACTGAAATCTCGAGTTTATTATAGGAATGAATTTTATTTTTGTGGATTTTATTGATGTGTAAACGCCGGCGAATCACTCACAAACTGAATAAAGCCCGAAGGGCTTTATGTTAAGTTTATGAGTGATTCGCCGGCGTTTACACATCCATAAAATCCACAAAAATAAAATTCATTTCCTATAATTCCAACTCGGCCATCTTTTTCTTAAAATTGTCAGCTATACTGGGTATCTTAGAAATCACCGCCAAGAAAATAGTTCCAAGTAGTTCCAGATTTCTGGCTCAGGGAGTTTATCGAAGTATAAACGCCGGTTCATGTTCGCTCTTGACCAATCAAATTGCACTTAATTAGTATTAAGAAGTTGAGTTGGAAATATTACCATAACAAATGTTGCGCTGCATAGCATATTGTGTTTTTACAGGTGCTTAAAGTAAGTTTGGAGCTGGCTCTATAATAATTATGAAATAAAAACTCCCAATTGTTTAGTGTTGTTAAGTATATATGTTAACAAATAGTTTTAGTATTGCAAATTGAAACAAAGTGATATTGACTTCAGTGCGACGTCATAACTTTGTAGGAAATATGTTTCAACGGCATTCGCCATCTACGAGGCCATATGAGCCGCGACACGAGAAAACCATCAAAGTGGTTGTGCGCCCAGCGGAGACTCAGATCAGCCTGGGCATCCGCCCAGTCTGATCAGAGTCTTCACTGTCCGCATGGAGGTAGCTTAGACCCTTAGCTACCCTTTAAGCACTTAGCAAACTGTCTGAGCGGACTGGGCGGATGCTCAGGCTGATCTGATTCTGCACTGGGCGCACAACCACTATGTTGGTTTTCTCGTGTCGCGGCTCATATAATGATTGTAAGGTATATTTGGTACACCTTCGTCTTTTTCTTTGCCATTTTTCAAAGAGGAAAGATTTTGTGACTTCCTACTTGCTTCTCGGTCGATGTAACTTCCAAGATGGGATCATCTGCTAAAGTATAGAATTTGCTTTTAGAGATGATTGTGGAAGATGAAACCAGCTGAAAACCAAAAGTACATATGAGCCACGACACGAGAAAACCAACAATGTGGTTGTGCGCCCAGTGCAGACTCAGATCAGCTTGGGCATTTGCCCAGTCTGATCAGACTCTCCGCTAGGCGCTTAAAGGTTAGCTACGAGTCTAAGCTACTTCCATGTGGAAAGCGAAGACTCTGATCAGACTGGGCGGTTGCCCAGGCTGATCTGAGTCTGCGCTTGGCGCACAACCACATTGTTGGTTTTGTCGTGTCGCGGCTCAAAAGTACATATGCTCCTCCTTCCCAACAGGCACATGACGTTGAAATGACCTCGAAAAAACGTCGATGTTACGTCGCATCTAGGTAAGGACAACGTCGCTTCGACGTCATGCGCCCACTGGGTTGGTACGGTCAGTAATACATGAATAATCGGAGACGAAGAAGGTATACCTAAACCAAGTCTTGACGCGTCAGCTATTGTTCTAGGATCTGCCCTAGTTCGTAAAACTTAAACTTTATTTTTATTATAATGCATACTATGTGCGTTCAACTCTTGTTATCTCAAAGTCGAAGTTTATTCCAAACTACTGATATCTTAAATTTTCTGGTCCCAGAAAATTTATTTTGAGATATGAGATATTTGAGATACAGGAGTTAAAATGTAAATAAAAAGTGGAATGTTTCCAAATTCAGTTCTCCGATATAATAGGAATTTGAGGTATTATTGTTCGAGATATCGTGAGTTGACTGAATTTATGTTCTTGCTTTGTAGGGAAAAAGATCATAGGAAATGATTTTGAAAGCATGAAAATACTGATGATCCTGTTCTGATGTGTTTGCGGATTACGACACTGTACATTAGGGAGATGTGTATAATTTGTTTAACATATGCACGGTTGGAATCGAATCTGTGCAGAGTAAAGGTGAATTGGTTTATGCATGCGCATATTGAGGTTGCACAAACAAGTTAGACCAGATCAGACGCCGCACGAAGCCCCACACTGTTTGCATTAAATAGAAGATCTTACATGAGTGCTCATGTATTATTGAATTTATTAAACGAGTTGGGGAAAAGATAAGATGCGAGGCTTTGCCGGCCATCTTATCGGTTTTCCTCAACGAGTTTAATAAATTCAATAATACAGGAGCACGAATGCAAGATTCTATTTATCATATGACACTAAAATCACATTTTATTAGCAAAATTTGCACTAAAACGTCACGATTTCGCCATTAGAAAACGCGACGTTTTTATGGACGTCAACGTATAACGTTACGACGTAATTTGCACATTTAATCCACTAGTGGATTATCGTTTTTAATGCATGGCTTTATTACACTCTCAGATGCGACGTCATATGATAAATAAATGTTCGAAGGTAAAAACAGTGAAATCAAATTCAGCTACATGTATTTCTGTAAGTGGAAATGGTCTGTTTAAAATAAGAGGGAGCAGAATTTGTTAAATAAGCACTGATGGGCTAAAAGTTTTTTTCTTTACTTACCTGCTTATTTCTGTTATTTTCAAGTCTGTGTTGAGTTGAGTTCACCCGAGAATGGACGTTTGGTTGCATCAGGGCATGCCTACATGTCGGTGGCGACATACACCTGTAACGACGGCTTCGATCTACAAGGAATCGCTGAAATCATGTGTACAATCTCAGGCCAGTGGAGTGATAGTCCACCTCAATGCCTGGCTAAAGGTAAATAATTCCTTGGCGGTGAGATTTAGTCTACTTTCATTTCTCATAATTTCAGCTTTGTTCATTCTAAAGATTTTCTTCGGCTGCATTGTCCATCGGTTTATTACATTAGAGGGGTAATCAGCGTTTGACAAATTCAGAGACTTAAGCATTTCAAGCACAATTCCTTCAGATGTTACAACCCCGTTTTGAAATTACAATTGGCTTTTCCCTACGTTTTCGTTTTTAACCCGTTTCCTTGCATGAAAGGCCGGAAACACTCCAAAATAGTTAATGATTCAACCAAAACAATGTAAAGGGCGCCGACATTTTGAAACAGTTTCCAGCTGACGTTTGTTATTACGTTGACATTGCGTCATAAATAACGTCATACACGCGCTTGCTTTGGTCGTCTCAAGGCAAATATCATTCTTGCATTTGAATTACAATTAGAAAATACAAAATTGCTGATTCGTTAGGGAAAAAAGTGAAACAAAAACTTAGTCGGAAGAGAATGCCGCGTATAGATACAAGGTCAACAGGATTTATCGACGTATAAACGCCGCCCTGCAGATGCTGTCAGCCAATCATTTGTTCGGAACTTGTGCTGTTGGAATTATATTGACGTAGAGTGCATCAATAGAAAGAGTAGTTGTCTTTTCGGGTACAAGATGATTTGTAACCGGGATGTTTCGTACCCGAGTCAATTCGAACCTGATCGTGGTCGATTCGTGCCCACCTTCTGGTCGATTTGTACCTTAACCCTGATACGAATAAAACATACCGTGAAATAAGTAGAGGATATTTACTTTTTAAGTTGAATACCATATATATTTCATCAAACGTGTTGTAAATGTCAGAAATTTTATGAGTGCGTAGCACGAATAAAATTGCTGATATTTTCCACACATTAGACGAACTGTTTTCGGTATAAACCGAAAAAAAAGTAAATTTTATTTTTATTTTTTCAGTTTCGAAAATAAAAAGAACTTTTTCCTAGTCATTTCTCGTTAATTTTGCTCTCATCGTATTTACGTTTGCACGTAGAAAATCGCCAGTAATGTCATTTGAATGAATGAATAAAAAGAACTCGGCTGTTTAAGAAAACCACTTGCAGCTGCCATAAGACTGGCGTCGCGTGCAGATTAGCGATACTCTAGCTAACATGACGTCAAAATGTGACGTCATTACTTGACTTGGCGTGCTAAGATCCGTAGCATAATGGCATTTTAGATCTTTTCGGAAAGAAATTAAGCCCAAAATTGTCAAAGGCAACTAAGTGTTGCTGCGGTGAAAAAATTAAACAAAAATGTATCAATCACTACTGAAATGATACGATATCTTTTCACTGTAGACAATTATATCACTTTTATTTTTTTAAATGTGCATTGAATTCACTGCTAAGTACATTATAAAATACAACAAGATAGTTGAGTTACGCGCTAGACATAGACATTGCCTTTTTATTGTGTTTCTGCTAGTGAGTGAATCACACTGCATATTTCAACAACTACATATCACAGGTGACTAAAATTTTCAGGGCATTCAGTGAGAACACATATAAAAAATGAATCACATCAATGCATTCTATATATGCAACACAAACGAGGGATGTCTAAGATATCACTGCATTTACTGTCCATGTGTCCTTCAAACGTTTTCTTTCCAGACAAACTGTTAGCTATTTGAGCCGCGACGTGAGAAAACCAACAATGTGGTTGTGCGCCCAGCGCAGAATCAGATCAGCCTGGGCATCCGCCCAGTCTGATCAGAGTCTTCGCTGTCCGCATGGAGGTAGCTCAGTCCCTTAGCTACCCTTTAGGTACTTAGCGAAGAGTCTGACCGGACTGGTTTGATGCCCAGGCTGATCTGAGTCTGCACTGGGCGCACAGCCACATTGTTGGTTTTCTCGCGTCGCGGCTCATTTGTCATTTGATTTGATGTATACATAACGAAGTGTCAGTCAACGTCGTTTTTATAGGACTGCAATTATACTTACTAGCGCTCCGCCTTAGAGGAGGGAGCCTGTTTTCAGCTCTATTTATACATGAAATGGGCTCTGATTGGTATTTACAATATTTACAAGTTGGCATTTAAGTTATATTGACGATGATATAGTAGGGTCCATTTACAAAAGGAACCTGTGAACAACCCAAATTGACACCCCCACGAGTGGAAGACAATCTGATTCGGAAAGCTGACATCTGTAACTTTAAATGATACCATAAAGCATTTATCTCTCTGGAGTGCAGCAAAACGAAAATTAAGCTTGGTCATTCCTGATCATTGCCTATCTTTTACTTTGCATATCAGAGCTTTTGTGTTTGTGCTCTGTGGCGCCCTAAACAGTCTCCCCGTGCATTAATTTAATGCTTTTACTATTCCAATCCTCAGGGATTGTCTGCAATCCAATTTCACTAACTTTGCTTCCCTCTTTAATTGCACGCCGGTTGGTCATGCATCAGACTCAATGATGGGCCCGACATAAAACTACCTAATTTAGTTGGTTGGGACCGGAGTTGGCCTTGGCTGTTGCTTGGTTATTCGGGTTTCAACTGATAATTTTCTTTTGCTCCGGTATTTCAGCGGTGTTGGCTGACTTCCCAGGGGTCTTCTGGTGTCGCAATACATTCTTTCCGTTGAGTCCTCATCTCTGATTCATCATAGGCCTTATCCGTGATTTGTTTGTTTTCGGTGATGATTCATTAACGAGCTAGGAAACCTTCATGCGGACCAAACAGCTAACTTTATGTTTCAAACCATTGCAGAAGCAGAGGGCAGGTTTGGACCCAGTAAAACATGTTGAAGCCCCCCCCCCCCCACACACACACTTATTTTTTGCTGACTGTTCCAAGGCGGTACTTCTGTTGCGTTTCCTTGATGTAATACTGTGCTGTGTCTGCTTGTCTATGGTCTCTGGCGGTTTGGTCGCCTGTATTGCTGCCCAATCTGCCTTCTGTTTTGTTTTGTTTGTACATGTAATTAAAATAAAAAATAAGTAAAAATAGATGTTGATGCTGTTATTAGGATAGCTGAATGACCATCTGTATGGGAAAGAGCTGCTCATTCGGTTTACTATGCGTGGCTTTCGTAAACTTGTGTCAATTTCTGTGTGTATGTGCTTCTTTCCCTTTGAATTTGAGAGCGAAATGTGGGATTTGATTGTATTAATTCCTGACCATTGCCTATCTTTTTGCTTTTTATCTCAAGGGCTAGAAGCCCCACTTTCAAATTCGAGTGACCTGACGTGGTATTCCCACACATTATGCCTATCGAATGCTAGATCTCAGGTACTGCAGTAGTAGCTCTTTCAATACTTTTGTACAAATGAGCCAAACAGATTATGTTTGACTATGCTGGTTGTTCGAATTTAAGAGAGTGATATAATTGAAGCTCTGTTTTGTCAGACAGACGGCCTTTAAATGATTATTTTAAAAGAGATATGTTAGACCTCTGTATTTAGTATTGGGGACGGGATATATGATATAATAAGCAAATATCATTGTTCAGAATAGATCTTATCTAAACAAATTGATTCTGAAATCAATTTTATCTACTGTCTAGAATTCTGATTATAGAAATGGATACATTTTATTTTGGCTGAGTATATAATTTGTTGAAATGTCATATAAGTTTGAATGTTTATTTAGACTGTGGAAAACCACCCATTGATAACAGTCAGTTAGCTGGCTCTACTACATACGGGGGATATGCTATGATTTATTGTAACGATGGATACGTAGGAGGTGGTCGTATCGAATGTCCTGCAGATGGAGTATGGGGACTGTCTCTGCCTACATGCAAAGCCGTAGGTAAGTGCAATTGTAAGAGGCAGTATAGAGGATCTTACATGAGTGATCATGTATTATTGAATTTATCACACGAGTTAGGGGAAAAAGAAAAGATACGAGGATATGCCTAGCATCTTATCGGTTTTCTCCTACGAGTTGCAGGGGATATATTGAACATAGCGTCAGTAGTCAAACTAGGGCACGAATGCAATATTATATACATCATATGACACTAAAATCGCCTTTATCAGCAAATTTTGCACTAAAATGTCACGATTTCGCCATTAGAAAACGCGACATTTTTATGGGCGTCAACGCATTACGTTACGTCGTAATTTGCGTATTTGATCCACTTGTTGTGGATTATCAGTTGTAATGCATGGCCTTGTTACACTCTCAGATGCGACATCATATGATAAAATGAATTTTCTCGCTGAAAATGAATGAATACGCTTGAACAGCTTTGTTACATGTATTTTCAATTTAGGATGCATCTTCAGTGGGGACAGCTCTTAAAGGAAAGCATAGTGCTCCCCTACGTGCATATGTCTACCTAAAGAGTAGACCTCACTTTGGAAGGGTGGTTGTAATAGGATGTCACAGATGTAAAACCGTACTCTATTAAAATTGCGTTTGGAAGGTAAATAATATGCAACTGGAAGAACCTATATAGATAAAGAGAGTAAATATTTTGCTTATGGACGCGTTTAATTACTTAACTTGAAAAATGTATAATTACGTATAGGTCGTATACTGATGTCTCACGTGTGCTGGTTTATCACATTCAGTTAATGTAATGTACTTAACCTCAGAAATAACGCACCACTTATTGTTAAAGCTTCAGAACATGGCGCTTGTTTTGTCTTCTTAATTTCTATTCAAAGACGAATATGCAGTACTGAATAATATTGATTCCTTCAACGACATTTAATTTCTTTGATCTAAATAAACAAGTCAAGCGTGAACAGGACGCAAACATATGTACATGTACCAACGAAAAGCAAAATCACTTACTTTGCAAAACTGGTCTGACCGCTATTGGTAGCACTATTGTTTGAGCATTTCTGATGATTTTTGATGGGTTCTAATTGTAGCGTTGTACAACTCTCGTCACATACAACTGTCCTTGACTTCATACAGCACACAAACAAGAAATACACCGAAGAAATGAAAATAGCAGAGACTGCTTATCATGTAATTTCAGAAACACACTTGATCAAATGGATGTTTATACAATGCCATATTCCATCAACTCTATTTACATAAAGTGAAATATGACATTGCTTTTATAATAAGTTCTTTCCCTTTTTGAAAACATTTGAAATAGAAATGTGTACACGCCTTTTTCTTCTTTTTTTTAGGAATCTCTCATCAGGAAATTCTCTTCATATGATGCGTAAATTAACCGACACGAACTTAATAATGGTAGTCATTGATACACCGCGCATGGTTCTTCGGCAGTGTTATAAAGCCGTTTGAAAAACGGGACGTTTTTACGTCAAAGCTCTGTTGCCCGTCCGTCCGTTCTTATGTCCGTCCATTAGCCTTTTTGTTTTCTTCTACAGTTTATATCTGATCAAGCTGAGACTTGGTTGATAGTATTACTATGAGGTGGACAAGCGCATATTGTTTCGAGATTACTCTACGATGATTTTATCAGAGTTACTGCCTTTAACTTAAATTTCCAACTTGTTGTCTCAAGCCAACGCCTCATACGATTTAAATGTACATCCAGTTAAACTGAAACTTTGTTTTTGTATGACAAAAGATTTAACGGCCGATGGCAGCGTTTGATGTATGAATGACTTAAAGCCAGGCAACTGATGTCGGTGTTTGATAGAGGGAAGATTAAAGCTTTTACGCCTGAAAGCGGCGTTTGATAGCAGGATCGATTAAAGTTTTACGGCCTATTGAGGTGTTTGTCAGAAGTATGATCAAAGTTTCTCAAGTGATGGTGGTGTTTGCTGGATGGAAGATATACAGTTTTACAAAAAGACTATAGTGGTTGATACATAAAGATGAATAATTTGAGTTATTTTCGGCCGATGGCTGTGTTTTATGTGTTTTGAAGATGGAAGATTTGAGGCTTTACGGTCGTAGGCGATATTTGGTTAATGTATGATTTAAGCTTTACAGCTGATGACAGTAGATTTGGTAGATGGAAGATTTAAGCTTTTACAGTATATAAACCCTTTGTAGAGTCATTAAGAGCCTGGTAAGATTTGGCCCATTTTAGGACCTCATTCAAATTTACTTAAAACAGCATGGTTTATGTTGCTAATTAGTTTAGTAAACGGAGTCATACAAAAATATGTTTCTTTAGCGTGAGCATGTTTCACTGCTATATCATGTATGACAATAAAAATTAGATTGTATTTGTAGTTTGAGCGTGAATTCTCAGAATAATATAATTTTAGACATCCCTGTTTCGTTTCAATAATATTTAAGAAATCTGCAAGGAAGGTATTGAAAAGTTACTTCTTAGGTGAGAGAGCACTTGACAATTAGGTCTTTGACTTTAGAGAGCACTTCAAAATAGGTCTGTTGTGATACGCTGGCAATTGGTCAAGCACTGTTAAACAGATTTATCATATGACGTCGCATCTGAGAGTGTAATAAAGCCATGCATTAAAATCGATAATCCACTAGTGGATTAAATATGCAAATTACGTCGTAACGTTAGGCGTTGGCGTCCATAAAACGTCGCGTTTTCTAATGGCGAAATCGTGACGCTTTAGAGCAAACTTTGCCAATAAAATGCGATTTTAGTGTCATATGATAAAAAGAATCTTGCATTCGTGCTCCTGTATTATTGAATTTATTAAACTCGTTGGTGAAAACGATAAGATACTCGGCATAGCCTCGCATCTTATCTCTTTCCCCAACTCGTTTAATAAATTCAATAATACATGAGCACTCATGTAAGATCCTCTATTTATACTCTTCAAGGCCTGTCCAGATATACCACCCACACAATTTTGCAGGTCTGGAGACGCTTAATAAAAAATCGAGGGATCAAAATGAGATTATACCAAATGATTCCCTGTATTCTATTTAAGAAAGTGATTGCCGAAAACATAAGTTTATTTTGTTAACGTAGTAAGTAAGTAGACTTTATATAGTGAGGGTTTACTTTTATATAGTGAGGGTGGCTCAGTTGGCAAAGCCAATCTTCCCTGAGGCCCTCATAAAACATACATAACATATATACATACATAACTTAAATACATGACCAAAAAATGGAGAAAACGTGAAACCGTCTATTCATCCTACAATCCAAAACAATCTTTATTACTCCCAAGTTACATATACATGCAAGAACATTGGAGCAATAATGAACATTAATACTACACATTAAGACGGTTTCCAGCCAGCACACAACGAAAGATACGAGCGGAGATATGGGCATTTTTATGTCAAGATAACTGGGAAATTACACAAGAAACTGAAAGTTGTTTGTTTTTTAAAAGTATAAAACTAAATGTCAGCAAATCAATGAACGCAACTGAATTTTTCACATATTGTTCACATTATTCAAATGCATTTTCGTGCTGCAAATGAGTTGTGTATATATATGTGCTGACGTATTTTCAGAGCCTAAATGCAAACAAAAAAAGGTGGTTGGAAATGCCCATTAGCTGAATAGCTAATCTAATACGTGCAGAAAAATTAAAAAACGCAAAAAGTTAGATAATTAAATCACGATAGATGGTTAAAGGTTTTAACACTTTATACTATAACAGAGGGAAAACAAATCAATATTTTAAAATTCCTAAATATTGCCCTAATCATACTAGGCCACTTACAGCATACCTCGCCTCTGCATACCGATAAGTCATTGCTTTGATTGTTCTAGACTGTGCAGCCGGGGGAACTCATATTGATAATGGGTACATCGATGGAACTACAACCTTCACAGGTTCTGCTAAAGTTATTTGCGCTGCAGGACACAAAGGCGGTGGAGTGGCAATATGCGAGTATACTGGTCTTTGGCGGCAACCATTGCCAACATGTTCGCCGGTGGGTGAGTATATTTGTAGGACTCACAACGAGGGCCAGTCCCTAACCGAGGGCCGATTTTCACATCGGGGGCCGATTGCAACGCAGATCGAGGGCCGATTTATAATTCCCACATCGAGGGCCGAAATTTAATCAAAGATCGAGGGCCGATTTATTTTTCCCACATCAAGGGCCAAAATTGTGACTAACGCGCGACAACGTCGCGTTGTTTTGTGTGACGTTTGTATGCGTTTGGCGCCGTAACGTCACGCTCAAAACAAACTTTCAGCTACTCAAGATGGCTGCGACTACACCAAAAAAGGGTATGTTGACTGAAAAACATCACAAGATGTCAGGGTGAAGAGATTTTTTCTTCGGCAAAAAGAGGTATAACTATAATTCTCATAATCGTTTATCAGAATCTGCGTTGTAGTACAAAACAAAGAGCTCATTAAAATGAAACGCATTCATAAATATGACAAGGCTTATCAGACCACAGGATAGTGACGCTCTCCCAATACAAAACCATTCAAGGACCCTTAACAACCAATATTATTATACAGTTATGTATAGTAAGCCTCAGCAGCCTTTGTATTGTTTCCATGGATGCAGCCTCAATGTCCTGTGATCAGACATAAAGTTTAAATTAAAGTTTAAATTTACAGAAAACAGATAGGCATGGGTAGGACAGTGATTTCAAACAGTGCACTTACACTATCAGACGATGAGCACATACCTATGCCACAAACTTCAGTTGAAACATATAATGTATGCTATTGGATTGCCTAAGCCATTAAATCAGAAAATTTTACAGCCTCAAAAATTTTAAATAGATCTAGCGCTTATTATTTTCATTTCTACTAAAACACTCACTCACGCACACCTAAGCCAAAACATATATTACTGGTAACTGACCGCCAAAAGATTTTATAATAAATGAGCTGCAATGCGCAAAATGCTGCTTTTGACAAAAAAAAGTGAGCAATAAAGACTAAGACCAGCTTGCACATCCGTATAGTTTGATCAGAGTCACTATTGTTTGCACACACAATATGTGGAACCCGAAATACGAATGCTTTAGCTAGACTGCACGGATTCACAGGCTGATCTTAGTCTTCCTTATTTACGTACATGTATACGCTAATCTGCCTATTTTGCCTGAACGGCACATTATTGTCTTTACTGTTTAATAGGGGACGACTTTGCGCCAACTGTTTTAAGATGGTGACCATCGAGATTCAGAAGATGCTGGAACAGTCAACTATAAAAAAAAGGCACAGAAAGGTAATGAACGGTCCAAACGACATAGCTGCTTTTGTTTCATTCTGTGAATAACTAGTCAAGGAGCCACCCAACCGGAATAAAACCTACACGGCCTTCTGAAAATTGGATCAAGCAGATAGGTGTCAGTCACTTTTTCACAACCCCATCAGTCACGTCTCACCGCAAGCAGTGACATTGTCAGCATTAAGTGCTGACCGTGTGTAGTGACTTTCAGCAGTGAGCAGTGATTCAATTAGCCCTCCGCATATAACTGCAAACAAACACAATCGTCGGCACGGAGAGAAAAGTATGCAATAATTTTACAAATAGCTCAGTCACATAAGCGTGCTTTTCTCACGCAGCGTGATCACGACTCGCATAGCCTACAGAGATTGGTATGGAAAGCAAAGACTCCGATCAGACTTCACGGATGATAGATTGCACCCTCATGAGCGTTTGTAGTGTATGACGATAAACCTATCTAGTGGCACGCGCGAACAGGGGTTTAACAGCTCGTTGAGACAGTATTTCACTTTATATCGAGCCATCTCCCAAAGAGAGAGGAAGAAAGAAAAGAGATACGATAGAGGAGAGAAAAATGTCAAAACAACCCACCCGCACCTACTGCAAGCACAGTAGGCCCTTGCTCTACATTTAAACAAATAAGTAGGACGCCCCGGCACTGACAGTTACCCGGCACCAACGAAACACACACAATTAACCGGTGCACCTGCGCAGACTTCTCAGGTTATTTATACATTCTCTTGAATTTTAATAGACTGAGCCCTTTGTGAAGTCCTGAAACGAAAGGGCTTGGTGCATTATTGAAACTTTGCCGCGGGGTCTGTTTGATGTTTCTTAGGAAATCACGCCCCACCAACAATTCGGTCATACAAACACAAGTCCATCTGAATGACCCGCGGAGAGACTGATCGAACTCATCTCTCCTGCTTTACGAAAGAAGTAGCTTAACCGGCTTGACATCTATTGACTATTGATATTGTTTCCAACTATTTTCGTTTCAGGAGAGGAAAGTCAACCAATGGTGAAAAGAAAAAAGGACGAATAAATAAAGATTGTATAAAGATACAAACGTTAGATAACGACATAGTTTGTACATGCATTAAAATACTAATATTGCATTCAAAAAGTACGCGGAAATACGCTGCACAATTATTCTAACAATCGGTCAATGAATTTCATCTATGGCAAATTACGAGACTGGCCTACAGAACTAAAATTATTTTGATTGATTGCTGCTAACATCGGTCCCTATTTCGGACTGGCTTTGTCCGAATCGCCCCCTAGATTTTTCCGTGTTCGCACGGAAACCAGGCAATTGGACTCAGTACTCAGCACTCGTTCAGTATCTGTCACAGATTTTTTAATCTCTGAATTGACTGTCAAACCTTATTTTCGATGACTTATATCTTGTCCCACGCCAACTGACTGAACGGAAAGGGTGTTTACGACGGACAGTAAAATCGGCCCTCGATGTGGGAAGACTGTGTCAGAATCGGCCCCCGATGTGGAATCGGCCCTCGATCTGGGAATTGGCCCTCGATTAGGGACTAACCCTCGATCTGAGTCCCACATATTTATTATCCAGGAAATGAGTAAGAACATGCTTTTACGTCATGTTTGACATGTTTTTTTCTCTACTTCAAATTTTTGTATAAGATTGTGTATTTTTTTAATCCAAAGCAAAATATACAGGTCTTATAAAAATATATCAGATGTTTCTTTTACACCAGTGAACGTTCTTAAATCCTTTTTTGCGAGGGGGGGGGGGAGGGGGGAACGGGGCGGGGTTAATAAGCAACAGGCAAGACACGCGTGTCTGATGCGGAATGTGTTACTTGAAAGACTGCAGGACATTTTGGTCGAATATTTTGCACTTTCCGCTTCATTATAATACCACGTTGTACATTGAAACGTGCATGAAAAGTGCGGAGTGTGAAAGTATGAGGGATCCGTTATTGTCATGTCCAATGTATCAACATTAAAAAAATCAAAGATTGAAAGTAACCAAGTTTTTTAATATATCTTGACAACTATGCTACGGCATTGTAAATTAAGCTACCTTTAGCAAATAGCTTTATTTATTTTACTACAAGCATTAATTTTCAGTGTGTCCCGAAATTGGTGATCCTGCAGGTGGTCAAGTACATTTCAGTAATATCAATACGTACCGTTCAGTTGCAAGTTTCGGTTGCAACGAGGGTTATTCACTGGATGGGGCAAGCAGTATCGAATGTCTAGCAAATGAAGAGTGGTCAAATGCTGTACCTACTTGCAGACGAATTGGTAGGTATATCCCCTCGGATTTGGTGGGAAGGCGGGGCGGAGGTTGGGGATGGGGACGATGGGCGGTATCTTCGTGTGTTTGGTGGCTGTAGGGGTAGTGGGGGCTAGAGGCTAATTGTATCTTGGTCACAGCATACGGAAGGCGGAACCCATCACTCTACTTTTGTTGCCTTATCGTTCCCTGACTCGAAAAGGGTGCATATTTACTGCTGGGTTGACAGAAAGAGTTTTCCAGTCGCCAGTTTTGCCGCACTGGATTCTTACTTTGAGCCGTCTCCAATAAAATCAAGCGTCTTCACTTCTAGACATCTCAAGGTAAGGTTAAAATCATAAAAATCAGACAGCGAAATTGAATACTTTAAATGGCCAAAAAAGTGAATGCCGTCCTACAGTAATGCATTCATAAGATGAGATGGAATAGCAATTAGCGGAGACTTTATCAGACTACTCATTTACATGTTATTTCATACAAATTTGAGTATAAGGCTTACAAGTATGGACCAGGGTGGAACATCTTCAAGACTTCTTTTAAATCATGAAAAGTTTTGAATGCAGTACCACCAGGCAATTTAGTCGGAAGATCTGCAAATTGGAGTATAGCACTCTCGACAACGTCGGGGACAAAGCAACGCTGCCGAGTTTAATCTCATTTATGTACAGTCACTGAAATCTCGAGTTTATTATAGGAATGAATTTTATTAGGGCCCCGCCAGACGAAGTCTGCGGAGGCCCTATAGTAATCACCTTGTCCGTCCGTCTGTCTGTCTGTCCGTCCGTCCGTCATCATTTTGTGTCCGCTCAATAACTCTAAAACCGTTAGAGATATTTTCACGAGACTTTATACAAATGTAAAGCATCATCAGACGATGTGCAGAGAACAAGAACCATAACTCTGCCTACAATTTTTACTAAATTATGCCCCTTTGAAATTTTGAGTACAGAAATTGTGTCCGCTCCATAACTCTGAAACCGTTAAAGATATTTTTCACGAGACTTGGTAAAAATGTAAAGCATCATCAGACGATGTGCAGAGAACAAGAACCATAACTCTGTTTACATTTTTACTGAATTATGCCCCTTTGAAAATTTGAGTTCAGAAATCGTGTCCGCTCCATAACTCTGAAACCGTTAAAGATATTTTCACGAAACTTTGTACAAATGTAAAGCATCATCAGACGATGTGCAGAGAACAAGTACCATAACTCTGCCTACAATTTTTACTGAATTATGCCCCTTTGAAATTTTGAGTACAGAAATCGTGTCCGCTCCATAACTCTGAAACCATTAAAGATATTTTCACAAGACTTGGTACAAATGTAAAGCATCATCAGACGATGTGCAGAGAACAAGAACCATAATCCTGCCTACACAATTTACTGAATTATACCCCTTTGAAATTTTGAGTACAGAAATCTTGTCCGCTCCATAGCTCTGAAATCATTAAAGATATTTTCACAAGACTTGGTACAAATGTAAAGCATCATCGGACGATATGCAGAGAACAATAACCATACCTCTGCCTACATTATTTACTGAATTATGCCCCTTTGAAATGTTGAGTACAGAAATCGTGTCCGCTCTTTAACTCTGAAACTGTTTAAGATATTCTCACGAGACTTAGTAAAAATGTAAAGCATCATCAGACGATGTGCAGAGAACAAGAACCATAACTCTGCCAAAAAGTTTTACTGAATTATAGCCCTTTGAAATTTTGAGTACCGAAATCGTGTCCGCGCCATAACTCTGAAACCATTAAAGATATTTTCACGAGACTTGGTACAACTGTAAAGCAACATCAGTCAATATGCAGAGAACATAAAACCATAACTCTGCCTACACTATTTACTGACTTATGCCCCTTTGTAATTTTGAGTACAGAAATTGTGTGCGGTTCATAACTCTGAAACCGTTAGAGATATTTTCACGAGACTTGGTACAAATGTAAAGCATCATCAGACAAGAACCATAACTCTGCCTACATTATTTACTGAATTATGCCCATTTGTAATTTTGAGTACAGAAATCTTGTCCGCTCTTTAACTCTGAAATGGTTAGAGATATTTTCACAAGACTTGGTACAAATGTAAAGCATCATCAGGTAATGAGCAGAGAACAAGAATCCTAACTCTGTTTACATTTTTTACTGAATAATGCCCCTTTGTAATTTTTAATATAGAAATCAGGTCCTCTCTATAGCTTTAAAACCACCAATGATATTTTCATAAAACTTGTACATAATATAAAGCATCATCAGACAATGTGCAGAGAATAAGAACTGTAACTCCATCTACAGTTTTTACAGAATTTTCCCCCTTGCTAGTTTACAGTCTAGAAAACATGTTTGCTCTCTAACTTTAAAACTGTTTAAGATATTTTCACAAAACTTGGTACAAATATAAGCATCATCAGACAATGTGCAGAGAAAAAGAACCATAACTACACCTTCCCTTTCTTATTTTAGGTATGGAAATCTTGTCTGCTGCATAACTTTAAAGCCTTTGAAGATATTTTTATAAAACTTGGTACAAATATAAAGCATCATTAGATGATCTGAAGGTATGCAGAATGCAAGAATGGTAACATCAGTTTCCTGCCTCACAGAGTTGTTGCCCATGCTTTAATCAATCATAATTGTGAATTTTGCCCATATCTTAATGACACTGCCAGAGGCTTAATTTCAAGCAACATATTTAATATGAAGGAACAACATGATAATAGAAGGCTGATATTGTTATTTCTAGTCGGGCACATACGACTTAAATGTCATCAATAGTTTCATAAAGGCGGGGCCCTTTTAGCTACCATGTTTCTAGTTTTTGTGGATTTTATTGATGTGTAAACGCCGGCGAATCACTCACAAACTGAATAAAGCCCGAATGGCTTTATGTTAAGTTTGTGAGTGATTCGCCGGCGTTTACACATCCATAAAATCCACAAAAATAAAATTCATTTCCTATAATTCCAACTCGGCCATCTTTTTCTTAAAATTGTCAGCTATACTGGGTATCTTAGAAATCGCCGCCAAAAAATAGTTCCAAGTAGTTCCAGATTTCTGGCTCAGGGAGTTTATCGAAGTATAAACGCCGGTTCATGTTCGCTCTTGACCAATCAAATTGCACTTAATTAGTATTAAGAAGTTGAGTTGGAATTATTACCATAACAAATGTTGCGCTGCATAGCATATTGTGTTTTTACAGGTGCTTAAAGTAAGTTTGGAGCTGGCTCTATAATAATTATGAAATAAAAACTCCCAATTGTTTAGTGTTGTTAAGTATATATGTTAACAAATAGTTTTAGTATTGCAATTTGAAACAAAGTGATATTGACTTCAGTGCGACGTCATAACTTTGTAGGAAATATGTTTCAACGGCATTCGCCATCTACGAGGCCATAGGAGCCGTGACACGAGAAAACCATCAAAGTGGTTGTGCGCCCAGCGGAACCTCAGATCAGCCTGGGCATCCGCCCAGTCTGATCAGAGTCTTTACTGTCCGCATGGAGGTTGCTTAGACCCTTAGCTACCCTTTAAGCACTTAGCAAACTGTCTAGGCGGACTGGGCGGATGCTCAGGCTGATCTGATTCTGCACTGGGCGCACAACCACTATGTTGGTTTTCTCGTGTCGCGGCTCATATAATGATTGTAAGGTATATTTGGTACACCTTCGTCTTTTTCTTTGCCATTTTTCAAAAAGGAAAGATTTTGTGACTTCCTACTTGCTTCTCGGTCGATGTAGCTTCCAAAATGAGATCATCTGCTAAAGGATAGAATTTGCTTTAAGAGATGATTGTGGAAGATGAAACCAGCTGAAAACCAAAAGTACATATGAGCCACGACACGAGAAAACCAACAATGTGGTTGTGCGCCCAGTGCAGACTCAGATCAGCTTGGGCATTTGCCCAGTCTGATCAGACTCTCCGCTAAGCGCTTAAAGGTTTGCTACGGGTCTAAGCTACTTCCATGTGGACAGCGAAGACTCTGATCAGACTTGGCGGTTGCCCAGGCTGATCTGAGTCTGCGCTGGGCGCACAACCACATTGTTGGTTTTGTCGTGTCGCGGCTCAAAAGTACATATGCTCCTCCTTCCCAATAGGCACATGACGTTGAAATGACCTCGAAAAAACGTCGATGTTACGTCGCATCTAGGTAAGGACAACGTCGCTTCGACGTCATGCGCCCACTGGGTTGGTACGGTCAGTAATAAATGAATAATCGGAGACGAAGAAGGTGTACCTAAACCAAGTCTTGACGCGTCAGCTATTGTTCTAGACTCTGCCCTAGTTCGTAAAACTTAAACTTTATTTTTATTGTAATGCATACTATGTGCGTTCAACTCATGTTATCTCAAAGTCGAAGTTTATTCCAAACTACTGATATCTTAAATTTTCTGGTCCCAGAAAATTTATTTTGAGATATGAGATATTTGAGATACAGGAGTTAAAATGTAAATAAAAAGTGGAATGTTTCCAAATTCAATTCTCCGATATAATAGGAATTTGAGGTATTATTGTTCGAGATATCGTGAGTTGACTGAATTTATGTTTGCTTTGTAGGAAAAAAGATCATAGGAAATGATTTTGAAAGCATGAAAAATACTGATGATCCTGTTCTGATGTGTTTGCGGATTACGACACTGTACATTAGGGAGATGTGTATAATTTGTTTAACATATGCACGGTTGGAATCGAATCTGTGCAGAGTAAAGGTGAATTGGTTTATGCATGCGCATATTGAGGTTACACAAACAAGTTAGACCAGATCAGACACCGCACGAAGCCCCACACTGTTTGCATTAAATAGAGGATCTTACATGAGTGCTCATGTATTATTGAATTTATTAAACGAGTTGGGGAAAAGATAAGATGCGAGGCAGTGCCGAGCATCTTATCGGTTTTCCTCAACGAGTTTAATAAATTCAATAATACAGGAGCACGAATGCAAGATTCTATTTATCATATGACACTAAAATCACATTTTATTAGCAAAATTTGCACTAAAACGTCACGATTTCGCCATTAGAAAACGCGACGTTTTTATGGACGTCAACGTATAACGTTACGACGTAATTTGCACATTTAATCCACTAGTGGATTATCGTTTTTAATGCATGGCTTAATTACACTCTCAGATGCGACGTCATATGATAAATAAATGTTCGAAGGTAAAAACAGTGAAATCAAATTCAGCTACATGTATTTCTGTAAGTGGAAATGGTCTGTTTAAAATAAGAGGGAGCAGAATTTGTTAAATAAGCACTGATGGGCTAAAAGTTTTTTTCTCTACTTACCTGCTTATTCCTGTTATTTTCAAGTCTGTGTTGAGTTGAGTTCACCCGAGAATGGACGTTTGGTTGCACCAGGGCATGCCTACATGTCGGTGGCGACATACACCTGTAACGACGGCTTCGATCTACAAGGAGCCGCTGAAATCATGTGTACAATCTCAGGCCAGTGGAGTGATAGTCCACCTCAATGCCTGGCTAAAGGTAAATAATTCCTTGGCGGTGAGATTTAGTCTACTTTCATTTCTCATAATTTCAGCTTTGTCCATTCTAAAGATTTTCTTCGGCTGCATTGTCCATCGGTTTATTACGTTAGAGGGGTAATCAGCGTTTGACAAATTCAGAGACTTAAGCATTTCAAGAAATTCCTTCAGATGTTACAACCCCGTTTTGAAATTACAATTGGCTTTTCCCTACGTTTTCGTTTTTAACCCGTTTCCTTGCATGAAAGGCCGGAAACACTCCAAAATAGTTATTGATTCAACCAAAACAATGTAAAGGGCGCCGACATTTTGAAACAGTTTCCAGCTGACGTTTGTTATTACGTTGACATTGCGTCATATATAACGTCATACACGCGCTTGCTTTGGTCGTCTCAAGGCAAATATCATTCTTGCATTTGAATTACAATTAGAAAATGCAAAATTGCTGATTCGTTAGGGAAAAAAGTGAAACAAAAACTTAGTCGGAAGAGAATGCCGCGTATAGATACAAGGTCAACAGGATTTATCGACGTATAAACGCCGCCCTGCAGATGCTGTCAGCCAATCATTTGTTCGGAACTTGTGCTGTTGGAATTATATTGACGTAGAGTGCATCAATAGAAAGAGTAGTTGTCTTTTCGGGTACAAGATGATTTGTAACCGGGATGTTTCGTACCCGAGTCAATTCGAACCTGATCGTGGTCGATTCGTGCCCACCTTCTGGTCGATTTGTACCTTAACCCTGATACGAATAAAACATACCGTGAAATAAGTAGAGGATATTTACTTTTTAAGTTGAATACCAAATATATTTCATCAAACGTGTTGTAAATGTCAGAAATTTTATGAGTGCGTAGCACGAATGAAATTGCTGATATTTTCCACACATTAGACGAACTTTTTTTGGTATAAACCGAAAAAAAAAAGTAAATTTTATTTTTATTTTTTCAGTTCCGAAAATAAAAAGAACTTTCTCCTAGTCATTTCTCGTTAATTTTGCTCGCAACATATTTACGTTTGCACTTAGAAAATCGCCAGTAATGTCATTTGAATGAATGAATAAAAAAGAACTCGGCTGTTTAAGAAAACCACTTGCAGCTGCCATAAGACTGGCGTCGCGTGCTAATTAGCGATACTCTAGCTAAAATGACGTCAAAATGTGACGTCATTACTTGACTTGGGGTGCTAAGATCCGTAGCATAATGGCATTTTAGATCTTTTCGGAAAGAAATTAAGCCCAAAATTGTCAAAGGCAACTAAGTGTTGCTGCGGTGAAAAAATTAAACAAAAATGTATCAATCACTACTGAAATGATACGATATCTTTTCACTATAGACAATATCACTTTTATTTTTTTAGATATGCACTGAATTCACTGCTAAGTACATTATAAAATACAACAAGGTAGTTGAGTTACGCGCTAGACATAGACATGGCCTTTTTATTGTGTTTCTGCTAGTGAGTGAATCATACTGCATATTTCAACAACTACATATCACAGGTGACAAAAATTCTCAGGGCATTCAGAGAGAACATATACAAATAAATCACATCAATGCATTACATATATGCAACACAAACGAGGGGTGTCTAAGATATCACTGCATTTACTGTCCATGTGTCCTTCAAACGTTTTCTTTCCAGACAAACGGTTAGCTATTTGAGCCGCGACGTGAGAAAACCAACAATGTGGTTGTTCGCCCAGCGCAGACTCAGATCAGCCTGGCCATCCACCCAGACTGATCTGCATGGATGTGGCTCAGTCCCTTACCTACCCTTTAAGCTCTTAGCGAAGAGTCTGACCAGACTGGTTTGATGCCCAGGCTGATCTGAGTCTGCACTGGGCGCACAGCCACATTGTTGGTTTTCTCGCGTCGCGGCTCATTTGTCATTTGATTTGATGTATACATAACGAAGTGCTGACCTGCAAAGTTCTGCATTCCGTTTAGTCCAGTTTCGAGTCAGAATATATGAGCCGCGACACGAGAAAACCACCAACAATGTGGTTGTGGGCCCAGCGCAGACTCAGATCAGCCTGGGCTTCTGCCCAGTCTGATCAGACTCTTCGCTTAGCGCTTAAAGGCTAATTTAGAGTCTAAGCTACCTCCATGCGGACAGCGAAGACTCTGATCAGACTGAGCGGATGCCCAGGCTGATCTGAGTCTGCGCTGGGCGCACAACCACATTGTTGGTTTTCTCGTGTCGTGGCTCATATACATAATCGGAGTATTCTAATTTTGTTAAGTATAAACACACCCAATGACATCCTAATCCTAAATTGTGAAAGTATCAATAATAAAATATTTCTTAAGAAAACATTTAAATACGTTGACAACTGATATTATAGTGAATTAACGTGGAACACTGCTATTTACGTGGCCGCCGCAAAAAAAAAAAAGAAAACGAAAAACCCAAGCAGATTGTAATTCTTTCAGTTTTGGAAAATAGCGCAGTGGGGAAAATACTAGCATGAAGCAAAAGTAATTGATTCAGCTACTAAGTTATATGACATATGACATGTATGATTTAATGGAATGGAAATATCCACAGGTAACATATGTACATGCAATATACAGGTACAGGTTGAAGCTTACCAGTCATTTGGTTAACAGGTGTCAGTCAACGTCGTTTTTATAGGACTGCAACTATACTTACTAGCGCTCCGCCTTAGAGGAGGGAACCTGTTGTCAGCTCTATTTATACATGAAATGGGCTCTGATTAGTATTTACAATATTTACAAGTTGGCATTTAAGTTATATTGACGATGATATAGTAGGGTCCATTTACAAAAGGAACCTGTGTACAACCCAAACTGACACCTCCACGAGTGGAAGACAATCTAATTCTGAAAGCTGACGTTCGTAACTTTAAAATGATACCATAAAGAATTTATCTCCTCTGGAGTGCAGCAAAACAAAAATTAAGCATGGTCATTCCTGATCATTGCCTATCTTTTACTTTGCATATCAGAGCTCTTGTGTTTGTGCTCTGTGGCGGCCCTAAAAAGTCTCCCCGTACATTCATTTAATGCTTTTACTATTCCAATCCTCAGGGATTGTTTGCAATCCGTTTTCATTAACTTTGCTTCCCTCTTTAATTGCACGCCGGTTGGTCAGGCATCAGACTCAGTGATGGGCCCGACATAAAACTACTTAATTCATTTGGTTGGGGCGGAGTTGGCCTTGTCTGTTGCTTGGTTATTCGGGGTTCAACTGATAATTTTCCTTTGCTTCGATATTTTAGTGGTGTTGGCTGACTTCAAAGGGGTCTCCTGGTGTCGCTATACGTCTTTTCGTTGAGTCTTTATCTCTGATTCATCATAGGCCTTATCCGTGATGTGTTTGTTTCCGGTGATTATTCATTTATGAGTTAGGAAACCTTCATGCGGACCAAACAGCTAACTTATTGTTTCAAACCACTGCAGAAGCAGAGGGCGAGGTTTGGGCCCAGTAAAACATGTTGAAGCCCCCCTCCCCCGTCATCTTTTGGGGTATTTGAAGATTACTATAATAAAACCCTTTACCGATTCTGGTCTCACTTTTTGTTTTGTGTTCCGATAGCCAACAAACGGGACTTCCTTTATAGAGCACACAATGCAGACCCGCGTGTGTCTTAACGATCATTCGAGTCAGCTGATTTTCTACACATATTTAACACGTGTGTAACTTAAGACAACGGAATTACCAGATTTAAAAATAACAAAGCTGACGACTAATAGGTCATTTGATGCAGATGTTGTTTACTGGAGATGAAAGAGGCAAAAATATGGATTATGACTGATTATGAGTTTTGTGCCGAATGCCTGTCTTAGTACCAGGAGTACTTGTCAAAGACGTGACTGTTCGGAACTGGGTAATATTCGGAATGGGTAAATCACTGTATTGTTTCGAGATTACGTTTCAGTGATATTTTCAGAGTTACAGCCCCTTACTTAAATTGCAACTTGTAATCGCGAGCTAACGCCGCATACGATTTACATTCAGTTAAGCCGAAACTTTGTTCATGTAGATGTATGACCTAAGGCTAAACGGCCGATGGCAACGTTTGATGTATGGATGATCTGATGTTGGTGTTTAATAGACGGAAGATTTGAGGTTTTACGGCTGAAAGCGGTGTTTGATAGTAGGATCGTTTAAGGTTTTACGGCCTATCGGGATGATTGATTGATAGAAGACTTACAGTTTTACAACCAACTGCAGTGGTTGATACATATAGATGCATAATTTGAGGTTTCAAGGAGGCCGATTGCTGTGTTTTATGTGTTTTAAAGATTGAAGGTTTGATGTGAATGGTCGTAGACAATGTTAGGTTAATGTTCGCCGGTGGGTGAGTATATTTATTATCCAGGAAATGAGTAAGAACATGCTTTTACGTCATGTTTGGCATGTATTTTTCTCTACTTCAAATTTTTGTATAAGATCTGATGCGGAATGTGTTATTTGATAGACTGCAGGACATTTTGGTCGAATATTTTGCACTTCCCGCTTCATTATTATACCACGTTGTACATTGAAACGTGCATGAAAAGTGCGGAGTGTGAAAGTATGAGGGATCCGTTATTGTCATGTCCAATGTATCAACATTAAAAAAATCAAAGATTGAAAGTAACCAAGTTTTTTAATATATCTTGACAACTATGCTACGGCATTGTAAATTAAGCTACCATTGTAAATTAAGCTACCATTAGCAAATAGCTTTATTTATTTCACTACAAGCATTATTTTTCAGTGTGTCCCGAAATTGGTGATCCTGCAGGAGGTCAAGTACATTTCAGTAATAACAATACGTACCGTTCAGTTGCAAGTTTCGGTTGCAACGAGGGTTATTCACTGGATGGGGCAAGCAGTATCGAATGTCTAGCAAATGAAGAGTGGTCAAATGCTGTACCTACTTGCAGACGAATTGGTAGGTATATCCCCTCGGATTTGGTTGGAAGGCGGGGCGGAGGGTGGGGATGGGGACGATGGGCGGTATCTTCGTATGTTTGGTGGCTGTAGGGGTAGTGGGGGCTAGAGGCTAATTGTATCTTGGTCACAGCATACGGAAGGCGGAACCCATCACTCTACTTTTGTTGCCTTATCGTTCCCTGACTCGAAAAGGGTGCCTATTTACTGCTGGGTTGACAGAAAGAGTTTTCCTGTCACAAGTTTTGCCGCACTGGATTCTTACTTTGAGCCGTCTCCAATAAAATCAAGCGTCTTCAGCCACTTCTAGACATCTCAAGGTAAGGTTAAAATCATAAAAATCGGACAGCGAAATTGAATACTTTAAATGGCTAAAAAAGTGAATGCCGTCCTACAGTAATGCGTTCATAAGATGAGATGGAATAGCAATTAGTGTAGACTTTATCAGACTACTCATTTACATGTCATTTCATACAAATTTGAGTATAAGGCTTACAAGTATAGACCAGGGTGGAACATCTTCAAGACTTCTTTTTAATCATGAAAAGTTTTGAATGCAGTACCACCAGGCAATTTAGTCGGAAGATCTGCAAATTGGAATATAGCACTCTCGACAACGTCGGGGACAAAGCAACGCTGCCGAGTTAAATCTCATTTATGTACAGTCACTGAAATCTCGAGTTTATTATAGGAATGAATTTTATTTTTGTGGATTTTATTGATGTGTAAACGCCGGCGAATCACTCACAGACTGAATAAAGCCCGAAGGGTTTTATGTTTAGTTTGTAAGTGATTCGCCGGCGTTTACACATCCATAAAATCCACAAAAATAAAATTCATTTCCTAAAATTCCAACTCGGCCATCTTTTTCTTAAAATTGTCAGCTATACTGGGTACCTTAGAAATCTCCGCCAAGAAAATAGTTCCAAGTAGTTCCAGATTTCTGGCTCAGGGAGTTTATCGAAGTATAAACGCCGGTTCATGTTCGCTCTTGACCAATCAATGCGCTGCATAGCATATTGTGTTTTTACAGGTGCTTAAAGTAAGTTTGGAGCTGGCTCTATAATAATTATGAAATAAAAACTCCCAATTGTTTAGTGTTGTTAAGTATATATGTTAACAAATAGTTTTAGTATTGCAATTTGAAACAAAGTGATATTGACTTCAGTGCGACGTCATAACTTTGTAGGAAATATGTTTCAACGGCATTCGCCATCTACGAGGCCATATGAGCCACGACACGAGAAAACCATCAAAGTGGTTGTGCGCCCAGCGGAGACTCAGATCAGCCTGGGCATCCGCCCAGTCTGATCAGAGTCTTCACTGTCCGCATGGAGGTAGCTTAGACCCTTAGCTACCCTTTAAGTACTTCGCAAACTGTCTGAGCGGACTGGGCGGATGCTCAGGCTGATCTGATTCTGCACTGGGCGCACAACCACTATGTTGGTTTTCTCGTGTCGCGGCTCATATAATGATTGTAAGGTATATTTGGTACACCTTCGTCTTTTTCTTTGCCATTTTTCAAAGAGGAAAGATTTTGTGACTTCCTACTTGCTTCTCGGTCGATGTAGCTTCCAAAATGGGATCATCTGCTAAAGTATAGAATTTGCTTTTAGAGATGATTGTGGAAAATGAAACCAGCTGAAAACCAAAAGTACATATGAGCCACGACACGAGAAAACCAACAATGTGGTTGTGCGCCCAGTGCAGACTCAGATCAGCTTGGGCATTTGCCCAGTCTGATCAGACTCTCCGCTAGGCGCTTAAAGGTTAGCTACGGGTCTACGCTACTTCCATGTGGACAGCGAAGACTCTGATCAGACTGGGCGGTTGCCCAGGCTGATCTGAGTCTGCGCTGGGCGCACAACCACATTGTTGGTTTTGTCGTGTCTGGCTCAAAAGTACATATGCTCCTCCTTCCCAACAGGCACATGACGTTTAAATGACCTCGAAAAAACGTCGATGTTACGTCGCATCTAGGTAAGGACAACGTCGCTTCGACGTCATGCGCCCACTGGGTTGGTACGGTCAGTAATAAATGAATAATCGGAGACGAAGAAGGTGTACCTAAACCAAGTCTTGACGCGTCAGCTATTGTTCTAGGCTCTGCCCTAGTTCGTAAAACTTAAACTTTATTTTTATTGTAATGCATACTATGTGCGTTCAACTCTTGTTATCTCAAAGTCGAACTTTATTCCAAACTACTGATATCTTAAATTTTCTGGTCCCAGAAAATTTATTTTGAGATATGAGATATTTGAGATACAGGAGTTAAAATGTAAATAAAAAGTGGAATGATTCCAAATTCAATTCTCCGATATAATAGGAATTTGAGGTATTCTTGTTCGAGATATCGTGAGTTGACTGAATTTATGTTCTTGCTTTGTAGGAAAAAAGATCATAGGAAATGATTTTGAAAGCATGAAAATACTGATGATCCTGTTCTGATGTGTTTGCGGATTACGACACTGTACATTAGGGAGATGTGTATAATTTGTTTAACATATGCACGGTTGGAATCGAATCTGTGCAGAGTAAAGGTGAATTGGTTTATGCATGCGCATATTGAGGTTACACAAACAAGTTAGACCAGATCAGACGCCACACGAAGCCCCACACTGTTTGCATTAAATAGAGGATCTTACATGAGTGCTCATGTATTATTGAATTTGTTAAACGAGTTGGGGAAAAGATAAGAGGCTTTGCCGAGCATCTTATCGGTTTTCCTCAACGAGTTTAATAAATTCAATAATACAGGAGCACGAATGCAAAATTCTATTTATCATATGACACTAAAATCACATTTTATTAGCAAAATTTGCACTAAAACGTCACGATTTCGCCATTAGAAAACGCGACGCTTTTATGGACGTCAACGTATAACGTTACGACGTAATTTGCACATTTAATCCGCTAGTGGATTATAGTTCTTAATGCATGGCTTTATTACACTCTCAGATGCGACGTCATATGATAAATAAATGTTCGAAGGTAAAAACAGTGAAATCAAATTCAGCTACATGTATTTCTGTAAGTGGAAATGTTCTGTTTAAAATAAGAGGGAGCAGAATTTGTTAAATAAGCACTGATGGGCTAAAATTTTTTTCTCTACTTACCTGCTTATTTCTGTTATTTTCAAGTCTGTGTTGAGTTGAGTTCACCCGAGAATGGACGTTTGGTTTCACCAGGGCACGCCTACATGTCGGTTGCGACATACACCTGTAACGACGGCTTCGATCTACAAGGAACCGCTGAAATCATGTGTACAATCTCAGGCCAGTGGAGTGATAGTCCACCTCAATGCCTGGCTAAAGGTAAATAATTCCTTGGCGGTGAGATTTAGTCTACTTTCATTTCTCGTAATTTCAGCTTTGTCCATTCTAAAGATTTTCTTCGGCTGCATTGTCCATCGGTTTATTACATTAGAGGGGTAATCAGCGTTTGACAAATTCGGAGACTTAAGCATTTCAAGCACAATTCCTTCAGATGTTACAACCCCGTTTTGAAATTACAATTGGCTTTTCCCTACGTTTTCGTTTTTAAAAGGCCGGAAACACTCCAAAATAGTTAATGATTCAACCAAAACAATGTAAAGGGCGCCGACATTTTGAAACAGTTTCCAGCTGACGTTTGTTATTACGTTGACATTGCGTCATAAATAACGTCATACACGCGCTTGCTTTGGTCGTCTCAAGGCAAATATCATTCTTGCATTTGAATTACAATTAGAAAATGCAAAATTGCTGATTCGTTAGGGAAAAAAGTGAAACAAAAACTTAGTCGGAAGAGAATGCCGCGTATAGATACAAGGTCAACAGGATTTATCGACGTATAAACGCCGCCCTGCAGATGCTGTCAGCCAATCATTTGTTCGGAACTTGTGCTGTTGGAATTATATTGACGTAGAGTGCATCAATAGAAAGAGTAGTTGTCTTTTCGGGTACAAGATGATTTGTAACTGGGATGTTTCGTACCCGAGTCAATTCGAACCTGATCGTGGTCGATTCGTGGCCACCTTCGGGTCGATTTGTACCTTAACCCTGATACGAATAAAACAAACGGTGAAATAAGTAGAGGATATTTACCTTTTAAGTTGAATACCAAATATATTTCATCAAACGTGTTGTAAATGTCAGAAATTTTATGAGTGCGTAGCACGAATGAAATTGCTGATATTTTCCACACATTAGACGAACTTTTTTGTATAAACCGAAAAAAAAGTAAATTTTATTTTTATTTTTTCAGTTTAGAAAATAAAAAGAACTTTTTCCTAGTCATTTCTCGTTAATTTTGCTCTTATCGTATTTACGTTTGCACTTAGAAAATCGCCAGTAATGGCATTTGAATGAATGAATAAAAAAGAACTCGGCTGTTTAAGAAAACCACTTGCAGCTGCCATAAGACTGGCGTCGCGTGCAAATTAGCGATACTCTAGCTAAAATGACGTCAAAATGTGACGTCATTACTTGACTTGGCGTGCTAAGATCCGTAGCATTATGGCATTTTAGATCTTTTCGGAAAGAAATTAAGCCCAAAATTGTCAAAGGCAACTAAGTGTTGCTCCGGTGAAAAAATTAAACAAAAATGTATCAATCACTACTGAAATGATACGATATTTTTTCACTGTAGACAATATCACTTGTATTTCCTTTAGATATGCATTGAATTCACTGCTAAGTACATTATAAAATACAACGAGATAGTTGAGTTACGCTCTAGACATGGACATTGCCTTTTTATTGTGTTTCTGCTAGTGAGTGAATCATACTGCATATTTCAACAACTACATATCACAGGTGACTAAAATTCTCAGGGCATTCAGTGAGAACATATACAAATGAATCACATCAATGCATTCTATATATGCAACACAAACGAGGGATGTCTAAGATATCACTGCATTTACTGTCCATGTGTCCTTCAAACGTTTTCTTTCCAGACAAACTGTTAACTATTTGAGCCGCGACGTGAGAAAACCAACAATGTGGTTGTGCGCCCAGCGCAGACTCAGATCAGCCTGGGCATCCGCCCAGTCTGATCATAGTCTTCGCTGTCCGCATGGAGGTAGCTCAGTCCGTTATCTACCCTTTAAGCACTTAGCGAAGAGTCTGACCAGACTGTTTTGATGCCCAGGCTGATCTGAGTCTGCGCTGGGCGCACAACCACATTGTTGGTTTTCTCGCGTCGCGGCTCATTTGTCATTTGATTTAATGTATACATAACAAAGTGCTGACCTGCAAAGCTCTGCATTCAGAATAAGTCCAGTTTCGAGTCAGTTTATATACCTAATCGGAGTATTCTATTTTTGTCAAGTATAAACTCACCCAAAGGCATCCTAAACCTAAAATGTGAAAGTATCAATAATAAAAACGTTTCTTAAGAGTGAGTGAGTGAGTGAACTCGGGTTTAACGTCCCACCAACAACGAGGTCATATGGAGACGGGACCTCGGTTTAAAGTCTCATCCGAAAGACCGGAGAAGCGGGGGTTCGAACTTGCGATCCCTGGATTGGTAGTCCGGAGTGTTATCCACTACACTACAGCCGCTCCTCATTTCTTAAGAAAACATTTAAATATGTTTACAACTGATATTAAAGAGAATTAATATGAAACACTGTTATTTACGTGGCCGCCCAAAAAAAAGAAAAACCCATGCAGAGTGTAATTCTTTCAGTTTCGGAAAATAGCGCAGTGGGGAAAATACTAGCATGAAGCAAAAGTAATTGATTCAGCTACTAAGTTATATGACATATGACTTAATGGAATGGAAATATCCACAGGTAACATATGTACATGCAATATACAGGTTCAGGTAGAAGCTTACCAGTCATTTGGTTAACAGATGTCAGTCAACGTCGTTTTTATAGGACTGCAATTATACTTACTAGCGCTCCGCCTTAGAGGAGGGAACCTGTTGTCAGCTCTATTTATACATGAAATGGGCTCTGATTAGTATTTACAATATTTACAAGTTGGCATTTAAGTTATATTGACGATGAAATAGTAGGGTCCATTTACAAAAGGAACTGTTTTCAACCCAGATTGACACCCCACGAGTGGAAGACAATCTGATTCTGAAAGCTGACATCCGTAACTTTAAAATGATACCATAAAGCATTTATCTCTCTGGAGTGCAGCAAAACGAAAATTAAGCTTGTTCATTCCTGATCATCGCCTATCTTTTACTTTGCATATCAGAGCTCTTGTGTTTGTGCTGTGTGGCGGCCCTAAAAAGTCTCCCCGTATATTCATTTATTGTTTTTACTATTTCAATCCTCAGGGATTTCTAGCTGAAGCAGAAACACATTTATACGCAGTTTTTTCTACCAACGACTTCATTACGTCATAATGAAGCTCTGTTTTGTCAGACAGACGGCCTTTAAATGCAGGCTGGAGTAGTAAAATCGTCGAAGCACAAATCCTTATAAAATTGGTACAGCCTTCAGAACGGATGATAAAATGTCGGTTGCTGTGCTTTTTGTGTCATACAACTGGCAAAAAGGAAGGAATAAGGTATTTTGAGTAAAATTTGACAGGTCTCTCCGTAAAAATACGGTTTTTGTTTCTGGTTCCCCGTTCGGCAATTAACTCACAAAATAGCGAGAAATAGAATGAGAGCTATGCCTTATATTGAATTTTTATCAACTAGTAAACAACTGTACATTTTATTTTTATCCCCGATGCCTTGTATTGTTACCTCTTGTACCTTGTATTTTTACCATGTTATGAAACTTGTGAAATCGAAAGTAGGTCATTTTAGTTGCCAACTAAAATGACCTAGATATTTTTCAAATCGTTTTTATGAGAAACTCAAGGACGTTTTAATTTTTCACAGCCGACCAATCACGATAATATACAATGACGAAACTGTAGTAAGAATCTTGCAGCAATACTTCGCGACAAAATAATTCATGCTGTTGAAGAATTAAAATATTCAACGTCCTCTACTCTTCCTAAATTTGGTTAGTTGGTTGATTGTTTTTGGTTTAGCGGCCAATTGAGACAGTATTAAAGTACATATCGGGCTGTGTCCCAAAGAGAGGGAGAATGAAGAGAGAGTGATAGACGAGTGTCAAAGTGTCCAAACAACCCACACCCGGACCTAATGCAAGCATAGTAGGCCCTTGCCCTACTATTATCCAAATCTGTAGGGTGACCCGGCATTGGAAGTTATACCAAGCGCCATCGCACCACCCAACAAGCCCCTCCCTTCCTAAAAGGGAGTCTCATTCAGGAGCTGGTATAAATATAGAACAAAGTGATCATGGCCCTCTGCATATACGAGCATGTTTCATACGATAATTTCTCTGAATATAATCTGATGTTTGTACATGCTAGATTTGGATAATGAATCTGTATGTCCCAAAGTTTGACCTAAAAGTAACAGTAGGACACACTGACCTTTATTTCATCGGCCACTGATTTTGCCTTATATATTGAAGACTATGTACTGTACGAACATGATTGTCTGGGATAATGACGCAGTGTGACCCAAAGTTTGGCCTTCAACTAACAGTCTGTCAAATTAGCCTTTTTTCATGATCCAGCGAATTTGCCTAATGTCTTGATTACTGTTTGATGTATGAACACGAGTAATTCTGATCATGACTCAAAGTGAGTCAAAGTTTGACCTCAAATTTACAGTGGGTCACAGTGACCTATCTGTCATGGTACAGTGGGTTTCTCTTTTTTCTTGAAGATTATTAGATATACGAAATTGCTTGCTTGCGATAATGACTCAGTATGACTTGATGTTTGACTCAGACTAACAGTAGGTCACAGTGACATTTTTATGCCCCCAATTTCGGAGAAATTGTGGGGGCATATTGGTTTGGGCCTGTCCGTCTGTCCGTCCGTCCGTCTGTCCGTCTGTCCGTCTGTCCGTCTGTCATCTCAAGAACCGTAAGAGCTAGGAGCTTGAAACTTTATACACATGATCAGTATGAAAAATAAGCGAACACGTGTTTTTTCTTTTTTCCGCGGGTCACATATTTCAAGAGTTATGCCCCTTTTTCGACTTAGCCTGTGGAACCTTGTGAACAAAATATCTCAAGAACCCCTGATGCTAGGATCATGAGGTTTTGCAGGATGAGAATGCCCAAGGTGTAGATGACCTGATTAACTTTTGAAACAAATTCTTGAATTTTTGACTGAGTTATGCCCCTTTTTCGACTTAGTGCATTGTAAGCCTATGGAACCTTGTGAACAAAATATCTCAAGAACCCCTGAAGCTAGGAGCATGATTTTTTGCAGGAAGATACTGCCTGTGGTGTAGATGACCTGATTAACTTTTGAAAAAAATTCGTGAATTTTTGAACAAGTTATTCCCCTTTTTCGACTTAGTGCATTGAGGCCTATGGTACAAAGGTACCCTTACATATAGTCAAGAACAATAAGAGCTATGAACTTGAAACTTTATACACATGACCAGTATGGAAAATAAGCAGACCCGTATTTTTTTATTTTCCCGCCGGCAATGTATTTCCAGAGTTATGCCCCTTTTTCGACTTAGCCTGTGGAACCTTGTGAACAAAATATCTCAAGAGCCCCTGATGCTACGATCATGAGGCTTTGCAAGATGAGAATGCCCAAGGTGTAGATGACTTGATTAACTTTTGAAACAAATTAGTGAACTTTTGACCGAGTTATGCCCCTTTTTCGACTTAGTGCATTGTAAGCCTAAGGAACCTTGTGAACAAAATATCTCAAGAACCCCTGAAGCTAGGAGCATGATTTTTTGCAGGAAGATACTGCCTGTGGTGTAGATGACCTGATTAACTTTTGAAAAAAATTCGTGAATTTTTGATCGAGTTATTCCCCTTTTTCGACTTAGTGCTTTGAAGCCTATGGTACAAAGGTACCCTTACATATAGTCAAGAACAATAAGAGCTAGGAACTTGAAACTTTATACACATGATCAGTATGGAAAATAAGCAGACCCTTATTTTTTTATTTTTCCGCCGGTCATGTATTTCCAGAGTTATGCCCCTTTTTCGACTTAGCCAGTGGAAACTTGTGAACAAAATATCTCAAGAACCCCTGATGCTAGGGTCATGGGGTTTGACAGGATGAGAATGCCCAAGGTGTAGATGACCTGATTAACTTTTGAAATAAATTCTTGAATTTTTGACCGAGTTATGCCCCTTTTTCGACTTAGTGCATTGTAAGCCTATGGAACCTTGTGAACAAAATATCTCAAGAACCCATGATGTTAGGAGCATGATTTTTTGCAGGAAGATACTGCCTGTGGTGTAGATGACCTGATTAACTTTTGAAAAGAAATCATGAAGTTTTGATTGAGTTATGCCCCTTTTTTGACTTAGTGCATTGTAAGCCTATGGAACCTTGTGAACAAAATATCTCAAGAACCCGTGATGTTAGGAGCATGATTTTTTGCAGGAAGATACTGCCTGTGGTGTAGATGACCTGATTAACTTTTGAAAAGAAATCATGAAGTTTTGATTGAGTTATGCCCCTTTTTTGACTTAGTGCATTGTAAGCCTATGGAACCTTGTGAACAAAATATCTCAAGAACACCTGATGCTAGGAGCATGATTTTATGCAGGAAGATACTGCCTATGGTGTAGATGACCTGATTAACTTTTGAAAATAATTTGTAAATTTTGGATTGAGTTATGCCCCTTTTTCAACTTAGTGCATTATTTGCCTATGGAAGCTTGTGAACAAAATATCTGGAGAACCCCTGATGCTAGGATCATGATTTTTGCAGGTTGATATAGCCTAAGGTGTAGATGACCTGATTAACTTTCGAAAACAATTCGTAAATTTTTGACTGAGTTAAGCCCCTTTTTCGACTTAGTGCATTGTAAGCCTATGGTACAAAGGTACAAGCATTATTGGATGAACCTTCTCTAGAGACAAGCATATGGTTGGGGGCATAGTGTTTCATAAACACATTTTCTAGTTATCATGATCCAGTGATTGTACTTTTTATTGCTTACACGTTTTTCATGAATGAAAATTACACGTTAGTTCATGGTTTCGGCTAACACTGTTAGCGACTTCAAACTTATCTTAGGTCAGTGTGATCCCTAATTATGGTCCAGTGATTTTGCCTCATAGTTCTATCACTATTAAATGGATTTGCACCATACTTTTTAATGCTTTGGGCTGGTACTTTGAATGATATAATATAAGTTGAAGGTCAGCGTGAACTGCATTTCATTGTCAAGTGATTTAACCTCATATTTGAACACTATTTCATGAATTTACATAATACTTGCGTTCATGGTTTGGACTGACACTGTGAGTGACCTCATACTAATTGTAGGTTAGTATGACCTATATTTTTGGTGTAGAGATTTTGCATCATTTTTCTAACACTTTCACATTGATTTGAATTATACTTGAGTAAGAAATGTAGACTGACTCTTCGAGTGACCTTATACTTATTTTAGGTCAGGGTGACCTGTATCTTATGGTCCAGTGATTTCCGCCAATCTCTCTAAATCTATTTCAATGGCTACTTTTATACTTGGTGTAATGGTACATTCACATAAAGTAACTGACCTAATGTTAATTCTAGGTCACTGTGACCTTTAAATTACTGTAGATTGGTATTGTCATATCTCTCGCAATATTTTAGAGGTTTGAGTTATTCTTAGAAATTTTTATTCTGACACTACAGCTTATCGAGACGATGTGCAGAACTAATACTTCAATGATGCTCGACAAAGGGCAAGGTCACACTTAGAGATCAAAGGTCAAACGATGAAATTTCGTGTCCGCTCCCTATCTAAAAACCGTTTAAGATTTTGTCATGAAAGTTAGTACAAATATAAAGCACCATCAGACGATGTGCAGAGAAAAAGAACCATGACCCTATTTTCATTTTTGACGGAATTATATCCCTTTGTATTTTTGATATAGTAATTTCATATACACTTCGTGTCCGCTCCATATCTTGAAAACCGTTTAAGATTTCTTCATGAAAATTTGTATAATTATAAAGCACCATCAGACGATGTGCAGAGAAAAAGGACCCTACTTTCACTTTTAACAAAATTACGCCCCTTTGTATTTTTCATATAGTAATTTCATATAAGCTTTGTATCTCGAAAACCGTTTAAGATTTTGTCATGAAAGTTTGTATAAATATAAAGCATCATCAAACGATGTAGGGAGAAAAAGAACCATAACCCTTTTGCATTTTGATGGAAGTATGTCCCTTTGTATTTTTCTTATAGTAATTTCACATAAACTTCGTGTCCGCTCCATATCTCGCAAACCGTTTAAGATTTCTTCATGTAAGTTTGTATACATATAAAGCACCATCAGATGACATGCAGGGAAAAAGAACCGTAACCCTACTTTTACTTTTAACAAAAGTATGCCCTTGTATTTTTCGTATTGTAATTTTGTATTAAATTTGTGTCCACTCCATATCTCCTTAACCTCTTGAAAGATTGTTTTGAAACTTGAGTCCAATGTTCACCTTATCAAGGCAACGTGCAGAATTTGTATTTCAACAATGTCCAACAAAGGTCGAGGTCACACTTAGATGTCAAAGTTCATAAGGTAACATTATTTGTCCGCTCCATATCCCAAAAACTGTATAAGATTTCTTCATAAAAGTTTACACAAATATGAAGCATCATCAGACAATGTGCAGAGAAAAAGAACCATAACCCTACTTTCAGTTTTGATGGAATTATGCACCTTTGTATTTTTCATATAGTAATTTCGTGTCTGCTCCATATCTTGAAAACCGTTTAAGATTTCTTCGTGAAAGTTTGTACAAATATCAGACGATATGCAGAGAACAAGAACCATGACCCTACTTTCAGTTCTGATTGAATTATGCCCCTTTGTTAATTTTCTAGGAACTTCATACTAAGCTTCGTTTGTTTTGTAGTTTTATATCTGCCTTATTATTGAAGATTTAAGCTACTGACAAATGTTCTGTCATCTCTTGTTGTCTTTCCAACTTTAAGCCCAAACGGGAGTATATTGCCCCGCTCAGCGGAGCTCTTGTTGTTATATTTATTCCTGTATTGTAATGATAAGCTCTGTGAATGCGCAAGTTGATCCGAAGTACCCTCTGTTTGCTTAAGGTGATTTGTGGTAAACACGAAAATCTGGAGAAATTTAATATCCGAGAATGTGTCAAAAATTGCAAAAGCGCGAAATATTGTCCTAGCGAAAAGAAATACAATCATAGTACCTTTAGATCTTTTCTTATATAAACCTTTTTTAAAACATCAACTAGTCCCTGCATTTAGGCGTTCTTAATTGTCAGCAATAACATAATGAATATGCTAATAGTTGGAAAGATCTGTTGAATTTTCACTTTTGAATGCAGATTTATATATTTACCGCAAATCAGTAACTGTTACCACCTTAATATGTCCTCTGAATACCATTCAAACGAAGATAGTATTTTTTTCTGGAAATGAATCAACAAAATTTGCTGTTTTCTCCATGTTTTAGATTGTGGGCCCGTGGAAGATCTTGAGAACGGCATGGTTACTCTAGAACATGAAACGACTACCTTCCCGTCCACGGTTTCCTTCAAGTGTAATGATGGATATGACCTAGAAGGTGAAAGTACCTGGTGGTGTCTTGAAACTGGGACATGGAGCGGATATTATGTACATTGCCAGGCTCTGGGTAGGACTCCTTGTTTAAGCGAAAACATATTTCAAACAGATACAATTTTCGGCCGCTTTGGGCGCACTCGAAGGAATAGTTATCAAATTCCACGTTCTTCGTTCTTCCTGAAAGAATAGAGGAAGTGGTATAGCATATAGACCCTAATGATCATGACACTGCACACAGAAATAGTCGACGTCAACATATGCCAGATGCTCTGATGGATGTTTTCACACGTTCAATAATAATTCTTGTATAATAATGAGTTTGATTGGACGCGCAGGTTTGTCCCGGGTTCATCCTGTCTGCTTATTTGACTTCCTTTTCGTCAGTGTAATGATGGATATGACCTAGCAGGTGAAAGTACCTGGCAGTGTGTTCTTACTGGAAAATGGAGCGGAATTTATGTGCATTGCCATGCTCGGGGTAGGATATTGTTTTCTCCTTGCTGTAGCGGAAACATATTTTAAGCAATTTTATACAATTTCTGGCTGTCTTTGGGCGAACTGCTAGAATAAATTAGAATATTCAACGTCCTTTAATCTCACAAAAAAGTCTTATACAGGAACTGGTATAAATATAGAACAAAGTGATCATGACTCAGTCTCCATAAATTAACCACTTAAACGTATGCCAGCTGCTCTGTTGAATATTTTTACATGTTGAATACTTATTTTTGTATTTTAATGATAAATTGTGTGAAGGTGCAGGCTGATCCAGGGTATTCGCTGTCTGTTTATATTATTTGACTGCCTTTCATTTGATTATACTTAAGCATTTCTGACAACTAAAATGCTAAATAAGACTTTTACTTTTCTACTAGACTGTGGGCCGGTGGCAGACCTTCCAAATGGCGAGGTTATAATAGAAGATGGACTAACTACCTTCCCGTCCACAGTTTCCTTCTTTTGTAATGATGGATATGACTTGAAGGGTGAAAATACCTGGCAATGTCTTCAGTCTGGAAAATGGAGCGGAATTTCTGTACATTGCCAGGCTCGGGGTAGGATTTTGTTTTCTCCTAGTTCAAGTGGAAACATATTTTAAAGTCTCCATAGTCATATCAGTAGTAAAAATCGTCGAAGCACAAATCCTTATAAAATTGGTACAGCCTTCAGAACGGATGATAAAATGTCGGTTGCTGTGCTTTTTGTGTCATACAACTGGCAAAAAGGAAGGAATAAGGTATTTTGAGTAAAATTTGACAGGTCTCTCCGTAAAAATACGGTTTTTGTTTCTGGTTCCCCGTTCGGCAATTAACTCACACAATAGCGAGAAATAGAATGAGAGCCATGCCTTACATTGAATTTTTATCAACTAGTAAACAACTGTACATTTTATTTTTATCCCCGATGCCTTGTATTGTTACCTCTTGTACCTTGTATTTTTACCATGTTATGAAACTTGTGAAATCGAAAGTAGGTCATTTTAGTTGCCAACTAAAATGACCTAGATATTTTTCAAATCGTTTTTATGAGAAACTCAAGGACGTTTTAATTTTTCACAGCCGACCAATCACGATCATATACAATGACGAAACTGTAGTAAGAATCTTGCAGCAATACTTCGCGACAAAATAATTCATGCTGATGAAGAATTAAAATATTCAACGTCCTCTACTCTTCCTAAATTTGGTTAGTTGGTTGAATGTTTTTGGTTTAGCGGCCAATTGAGACAGTATTAAAGTACATATCGGGCTGTGTCCCAAAGAGGGGGAGAATGAAGAGAGAGTGATAGACGAGTGTCAAAGTGTCCAAACAACCCACACCCGGACATAATGCAAGCATAGTAGGCCCTTGCCCTACTATTATCCAAATCTGTAGGGTGACCCGGCATTGGAAGTTATACCAAGCGCCATCGCACCAACCAACCACCCCCTCCCTTCCTAAAAGGGAATCTCATTCAAGAGCTGGTATAAATATTGAACAAAGTGATCACGACACTCTGCATATAAGTAAACCGCTTTAACGTATGCCGGTGCTCTAATGAATCTGTATGACCAAACTTTTGACCTCAAACTAACAGTAGAACATATTTACCTATATATATATATATATATCATGGGCCATTGATTTTGCCTTATATCTTGAAGATTATTTAATGTACGAACATGTTTTCTCAGGATAATGACTTATTGTATCCGAAGGTAATACCTCAAACTAACAGTAGGTCACGGTGACCTTTATGTCATGGTACAGTAGTTTTATCTGATTTCTTAAATACCATTATATATACGAGCATGTTTCTTGCGATAATTACTCTGAATATAATCTGATGTTTGTACATGCTAGATTTGGATAATGAATCTGTATATCCCAAAGTTTGACCTAAAAGTAACAGTAGGACACACTGACCTTTATTTCATCGGCCACTGATTTTGCCTTATATATTGAAGACTATGTACTGTACGAACATGATTGTCTGGGATAATGACGCAGTGTGACACAAAGTTTGGCCTCAAACTAACAGTCTGTCAAATTAGCCTTTTTTCATGATCCAGCGAATTTGCCTAATATCTTGATTACTGTTTGATGTATGAACACGAGTAATTCTGATCATGACTCAAAGTGACCCAAAGTTTGACCTCAAATTTACAGTGGGTCACAGTGACCTATCTGTCATGGTACAGTGGGTTTCTCTTTTTTCTTGAAGATTATTAGATATACGAATTTGATTGCTTGCGATAATGACTCAGTATGACTTGATGTTTGACTCAGACTAACAGTAGGTCACAGTGACATTTTTATCATGATCCAGTGATTGTACCTTTTATTGCTTACACGTTTTTCATGAATGAAAATTACACGTTAGTTCATGGTTTCGGCTTACACTGTTAGCGACTTCAAACTTATCTTAGGTCAGTGTGATACCTAATTATGGTCCAGTGATTTTGCCTCATACTTCTATCACTATTAAATGGATTTGCATCATACTTTTTAATGCTTTGGGCTTGTACTTTGAATGATATAATATAAGTTGAAGGTCAGCGTGAACTGCATTTCATTGTCAAGTGATTTAACCTCATATTTGACCAATATTTCATGAATTTACATTATACTTGCGTTCATGGTTTGGACTGACACTGTGAGTGACCTCATACTAATTGTAGGTTAGTATGACCTATATTTTTCGTGTAGAGATTTTGCATCATTTTTCTAACACTTTCGCATTGATTTGAATTATACTTGAGTAAGAAATGTGGACTGACTCTTCGAGTGACCTTATACTTATTTTAGGTCAGGGTGACCTGTATCTTATGGTCCAGTGATTTCCGCCAATCTCTCTAAATTTATTTCAATGGCTACTTTTATACTTGGTGTAATGGTACATTCACATAAAGTAACTGACCTAATGTTAATTCTAGGTCACTGTGACCTTTAAATTACTGTAGATGTTAAACGCTAACACTAATTAAATGTCATTCACTTTATTCACTGTACTGCATATTGTTTCAACAGGTAATCGCTTAACTGACGTTGCCATGGTTCAATTGTGACGTCATGACGTCACATGACGTCACTAAGTATTGTTTCCTAAAGAAGAGCATTGTAATCAAGTAGAAGAATTACCTAACATAAGAAGAATAGTAATATACATGAAATTAACATTAATTATACTTTTTCTTTTTGAGTTCCTGGTAGTCAGTTGTATAATTATTTAAAGAAAATAAATAAAAGAAGTTACTATGGAACAAACTTGAAAAATAAACAAGTAGATCTCAATAAACCCTGATGCTGATAAATTATTATTTAATGTTTTGTAAAAAAGTCCTCTGGCATCCTTCCATCTTTTAGTACACTTAGTAGGCTGTACCCAGAAGTTCCATGTTTTGTCATACAGTCAGCCAAATGAACTTTACCAGGACACCATTTTATTTCATTCACTTCGTTTTTCGCCAGGGATTGACTAATAGCAGCGATGTCTACTCTGAGCCTTTTGTCATCAACTAGTTTTGTTGAGTATACGGCTTCTATAACACTCTTATTGTCGACATAAGCAATAACTGGAATAGTTTTTGTTGATATACCAAAAATATCTTCCAGCATCTTTCTGTAGTAAAAACCACTCTCTAGTCCTTCTTGTAAGCTAAGGGCCTCAGCGGCAATTGTGGATCGTACTACCCGCTTAATCTTACCGGCATGCCAAGACAATGGGGAACATTTTCCATGGCAATCCATCAACCAGACAACATATGCTGCTGTACTTCCAGTTCCATTGTTTAGATTACATAAAGATGCATCTGTGAAGACCACAATCTTCAAGTCACTAACTTTGTTGCTTAAGTTTGGGAATGTAATCACAGACCTAATGTCTTTTATTCGATTGACTACTTTAATAGCCCGAGAAAGATCACCTATTGTTCCCTCCTTAAGTTTTGTGCTTAGGTCTATGAGTTCAAAAGCTATGTCAGGTCTGGTTCCCTGTACAATCCAATTGATTTGACCAACAAGCTGCCGATATTTCGTCTGCTCCTCTGAAGTTAATGTACTTTGCTTGTCCTGTGCTCTTTGAGGATCAATTGTTATATTCTGTATATTTGTCACATAGTTTGACTGATCTAATGCTATAGCGCCTTCTTCCTGAGCAACTTTAAATCCTATATAGTTAAAGTTCCCTTCTTCAACTTTACCTGCCACAAACCGTTTTCGTAGATTGACCATTAAATGTTCAAGATATTTGTCACCAGCATGGAGAAAGTCATCTACATGGCAGCATATGATGCCACTCAGTTTACCTTCTTTGAGCAGAAAGAACATTTCTGGATCTAGCTCACTCATTTTACATCCCAACCTCAATAATTCATCTTTCACGCTCATGTAGAACTGCCTAGCTCCATCTTTCAGCCCATAAAGCCCATGTTTTAACTTCCAGACTATCCCTTTCACTGTATTGCTCTCATTTGGGGGTTTGATGTATATATCCCGTCTTAATTCTCTGCCCTGCAAAAACGCAGATTTAATGTCAGTTGTTTTAGCTGTCCAGTTCTTGATCGATGAAATAGCCAAAAATATTCTCATCGTTCCTTTTCCTATTGTGGGACTGTCCCTGGGCATAGTAAATTCTTCCTCAAAACCTCGTACCACGAGCCTTGCCTTTGTCTGTCCTTCTTTATTTGTAATAACCCACCTTGTTGACAATGTTTGTTGCCCACAGTCTTTCACTTCTTCATAGGTGTGAAATTGATTCAGTTTCTGTAACTCCACTAATTTAGCTGCAGTGGTTTCATCACTAGCACTGTTTTGTTTCATGACTAGGTTAACAGTCTCGTCATCATTTATCAGCTCCCATTGTACTTGTTCAAGATTTACACTTTTCTTTTCTTTGGTAGTGTCCTCTTGTATATTATACCAGTGTTTATTCTTACCTGTGGCTTTTCCAGCTCTTCCAAGTACCTTTGCTTTAATCCATTCACCAGTATTTTGCATCTTATACTGGATGCTATCATTTGGATTCAGAGTTATTCTGTTCTGTTGGATATTCTGTCTATCCATCCTTGGCTCTGAAGCTGGTATATCCTCCGATATTGTGTTGGGTACTTCTAGATCTTCATTGCCCTTATTTTCATCAGGTTTGTCCGCCATACTGTGCTCAACTTCCTTCTCTTCCTCCTCTGTCAAATTGCTGTTAACTTTCTGAAGTCTGTTTGGAGAAACACGTACAAACACTCCACCATGTCTAACGAAAACTACTTTCCCATCTTGGAACACTACCTTTCCTGGACCAAGCCAACGTTCTTTTCCTTCCCTTTTGTAGAAGACCCTATCACCATGTTCAAAGACTTGTTCAGATGCCCTGACTTTATTCCGGAGAGCTCGCCTTATTCGTTCATCAGCTTCTGTTTGGATGAATGCTTTGCGGGCAGCATGCAGGGCATTTAAATGCTGTGCAAAAACCTCACTGCTTGTTGATCCCTGTAATGCTGGTAAGGTATCATTCATAATGTTCGGCAGGTTAGGATTTTGTCCAAAAACAAGTTGGTGGCTGCTGTACCCATTCCACATTTGTAGCGAATTTCTTGCCATGTTTGCCCAGGAAAGTAGGGCTTGAGAGTTTATCTTTCTGTAATCAGCCTCAGGTTTGAGTAACATCATATCTGTAACCGCATGAACCCTCTCACATAAACCAGTTTAAAATGGGCTTTCTCCTGAGGTTGTACATAGTTGAACATTCAGAATAGATGTGATTTCTCTTACCTCATCTGCATTAAACTCACCCCCGTTATCTGTCATTAAGGCTTTCATGACTCCAAACTTGCCGATCCACTCTGTCATCAATGCATCTATTATGTTACATGGCTTCTTTCTGTTAACAAAAACAGACAAAGTATACCTTGACCACATGTCGATAATGTGTAGTATCCAACGACCATTCCATTGTTTGTGGTCCATTGCCACCTTTTCATTGAATCTGGTGGCCGTTGGCATACTTACTACTGGCCTTGATGGAGTTTTGGCATATATCTTGCAAAGTTCACATTTTTCGCCTATCTCTGCCAGAGTTTCTTCATATTCTTCCTTCCAGGCTCCAGCATCCTTCAGGAGAGCAATCAGTCTATTCATTGGAGGATGGGCAAATTGTCTATGTAGTTTCAGCAGTGTCTTGTATCTATCCTTTCTGTTCAAAACACCAAGCTTGACAGCACAAATATTCTCTACAGGGACTTCTTCTGATTTGTCTATAGGGATACAGTAATGGCCTGATGATGTCAGATTTAAAGCTACCTCTTTCCCCATTATCACAGCTGTGTCATTTTCCAAATCCAGTTTTATAGCAGCCTTCTTCATTGCTGTTCGTGAAAGTAACAGAGGAATATCAGATTCCACTACGTCTGTCTTTATTATCACCTCTTTTCCAGCAATAACTGCGGGCAAGCTATATTCCCCCTTTGACTTCAGACATGTTCCTCCTCCAAACTTAAAGACTTTCTGACCCTCAGATTGTTTCACCTTTACTTTATCATCCTTGTCTAAAGATTGAATATAACTGTTTACCCAGCTGTCACCACAGACTGTACTGCTGCACGCACTGTCTAGAACTGCGCAGTTGCGTGCATCAATGCCCAAACGGCGTACCTCTTCAGTATTGTACCCTGTAGATAAAACCGCATGTTCCTCATTTGCAATATTGACTTTTGCCATGTTTTCCCAGCTGTCTGGGCATGCTGGTAGTAAATGGCGGTACGATCCACATGATTTACAAGTTAAAGTACGACCATCTGGCCCCACAGGATTTATGTTTTTTCTCTCTCTGTTACTAGGTTGACTGACTCTTGACCCAGATTCTGTATGCTGATAACCTCCGCCTCTTGCTGTTGGTCTTCTTGACTCTGGACGCTGAAATTCTCCTACTGCTGCTCCCTGTCCTGACTTTCCACGCTTCCATGTTGCCCCTTTCTCCCGGCCATAGCTTTGACTATTAACTCTAGTTCTAGAGTATCCTGCAGCAAGCAATGCCTCTTCATTTGCTGCTAGGAAAGCTGGTTCTATCTTGATACTTGATCCACTGGTGCTAGATTCATTGTCACTCCCTTTGAATTTCTTCAGAGATCTCTTTGCCTCCTCATATAAAGTTGTCTTATTGTTATAGTTCATTCCAGTCAACACGAGCAATTTTTCCTCTTTTGTAATATTTGCTTTTCTAAGTAATTTAAAGGCCAAAATATCAGGTAGTAATGTCATTTTTTTCTTTTCTATTTTCTTGTACTTAGCATCAAACACTGCTATGTATTCTGTAACAGACTGCCCCCCAGTTCTATAAAAATCGTCAAAATCTTCAAATTTTTCTAAGCTGTCAGTGAGGTCATCTTTAGCTAAATGTTCATCCAAAAAAATTACCAAAACAGTTAACCTATCTTCACTTTTTAAATCATCTATTGCAATCTGGTCATAAACCTTTTCCCTTATTTGAGATTCATCATCTTCTGGAAGTGACAAAGCAATTGCAATACCTTGTTTGTCCTTACTTAGATCTGTAATTTCTGTCCATGCTTATAACTCTTGTCTGAACCTTTCATATGTCTTCGCCTTGTTGAAAGTTGGTGGGTTTATTCTGGTTGTCATGTTGACTCCTTCTCAAAAATCAATATTCACTAACAAATTTCAGTTCTAAAACCAGTTTATTCAAATCTCCACTGTCACAGAGTCCTGTACTACCTCTGAGGAATGTCCCGCACGCTCTGCTACCATTTGTTAAACGCTAACACTAATTAAATGTCATACACTTTATTCACTGTACTGCATATTGTTTCAACAGGTAATCACTTAACTGACGTTGCCATGGTTCAGTTGTGACGTCATGACGTCACATGACGTCACAAAGTATTGTTTCCTAAAGAAGAGCATTGTAATCAAGTAGAAGAGTTACCTAACATAAAAAGAATAGTAATATACATGAAATTAACAGTAGATTGGTATTGTCATATCTCTCGCAATATTTTAGAGGTTTGAGTTATTCTTTGAAATTTTTATTCTGACACTACAGTTGATCCCAATGCACTTTGCCGGTATTGTCCATATTGAACTTGCATTTGTTAAAGTCAAGCTCCCGCAAAAGCTTGCTTTATTTTTCTCTAAGAATTTTTGTTATATTTATTCCTGTATTGTATTGATAAGCTCTGTGAATACGCAAGTTGATCCGAAGTACCCTCTGTTTGCTTAAGGTGATTTGTTGTAAACACGAAAATCTGGAGAAAATTCATATCCGAGAATATGTCAAAAATTGCAAAAGCGCGAAATATTGTCCTAGCGAAAAGAAATACAATCACAGTACCTTTAGATCTTTTCTTATATAAATCTTTTTTTAAAACATCAACTAGTTCCTGCATTTAGGCATTCTTAATTGTCAGCAATAACATAAATCAGGAATATGCAAATAGTTGGAAAGATCTGTTGAATTTTCACTTCTTTATGCAGATTTATATATTTACCGCGAATCAGTAACTGTTACCACCTTAATATGTCCTCTGAATACCATTCAAACGAAGATAGTATTTTTTTCTGGAAATGAATCAACAAAATTTGCTGTTTTCTCCATGTTTTAGATTGTGGGCCCGTGGAAGATCTTGAGAACGGCATGGTTATTCTAGAACATGAAACGACTACCTTCCCGTCCACGGTTTCCTTCATGTGTAATGATGGATATGACCTAGAAGGTGAAAGTACATGGCGGTGTCTTGAAACTGGGACATGGAGTGGAAATTATGTACATTGCCAGGCTCTGGGTAGGACTCCCTGTTTAAGCGGAAACATATTTCAAACAGATACAATTTTCGGCCGCTTTGGGCGCACTCGAAGGAATAGTTATCAAATTCCACGTTCTTCGTTCTTCCTGAAAGAATAGAGGAAGTGGTATAGCATATAGACCCTAATGATCATGACACTGCACACAGGAATAGTCGACGTCAACATATGCCAGATGCTCTGATGGATGTTTTCACACGTTCAATAATAATTCTTGTATAATAATGAGTTTGATTGGACGCGCAGGTTTGTCCCGGGTTCACCCTGTCTGCTTATTTGACTTCCTTTTCGTCAGTGTAATGATGGATATGACCTAGCAGGTGAAAGTACCTGGAAGTGTGTTCATACTGGAAAATGGAGCGGAATTTATGTGCATTGCCATGCTCGGGGTAGGATATTGTTTTCTCCTTGCTGTAGCGGAAACATATTTAAGCAATTTTATACAATTTCTGGCTGTCTTTTTGGCGAACTGGTAGGAAAAATTAAAATATTCAACGTCCTTTACTCACGCAAAAATGTCTTATACAGGAACTGGTATAAATATAGAACAAAGTGATCATGACCCAGTCTCCATAAATTAACCACTTAAACGTATGCCAGCTGCTCTGTTGAATATTTTTACATGTTGAATACTTATTTTTGTATTTTAATGATAAATTGTGTGAAGGTGCAGGCTGATCCAGGGTATTCGCTGTCTGTTTATATTATTTGAGCGCCTTTCATTTGATTATACTTAAGCATTTCTGACAACTAAAATGCTAAATAAGACTTTTTCTTTTCTACTAGACTGTGGGCCGGTGGCAGACCTTCCAAATGGCGAGGTTTTAATAGAAGATGGACTAACTACCTTCCCGTTCACAGTTTCCTTCTTTTGTAATGATGGATATGACTTGAAGGGTGAAAATACCTGGCAATGTCTTCAGTCTGGAAAATGGAGCGGAATTTCTGTACATTGCCAGGCTCGGGGTAGGATTTTGTTTTCTCCTAGTTCAAGTGGAAACATATTTTAAAGTCTCCATAGTCCTATCAGTAGTAAAAATCGTCGAAGCACAAATCCTTATAAAATTGGTACAGCCTTCAGAACTGATGATAAAATGTCGGTTGCTGTGGTTTTTGTGTCATACAACTGGCAAAAAGGAAGGAATAAGGTATTTTGAGTAAAATTTGACAGGTCTCTCCGTAAAAATACGGTTTTTGTTTCTGGTTCCCCGTTCGGCAATTAACTCACACAATAGCGAGAAATAGAATGAGAGCCATGCCTTACATTGAATTTTTATCAACTAGTAAACAACTGTACATTGTATTTTTATCCCCGATGCCTTGTATTGTTACCTCTTGTACCTTGTATTTTTACCATGTTATGAAACTTGTGAAATCGAAAGTAGGTCATTTTAGTTGCCAACTAAAATGACCTAGATATTTTTCAAATCGTTTTTATGAGAAACTCAAGGACGTTTTAATTTTTCACAGCCGACCAATCACGATCATATACAATGACGAAACTGTAGTAAGAATCTTGCAGCGATACTTCGCGACAAAATAATTCATGCTGATGAAGAATTAAAATATTCAACGTCCTCTACTCTTCCTAAATTTGGTTAGTTGGTTGATTGTTTTTGGTTTAGCGGCCAATTGAGACAGTATTAAAGTACATATCGGGCTGTGTCCCAAAGAGGGGGAGAATGAAGAGAGAGTGATAGACGAGTGTCAAAGTGTCCAAACAACCCACACCCGGACCTAATGCAAGCATAGTAGGCCCTTGCCCTACTATTATCCAAATTTGTAGGGTGACCCGGCATTGGAAGTTATACCAAGCGCCATCGCACCACCCAACAACCCCCTCCCTTCCTAAAAGGGAGTCTCATTCAGGAGCTGGTATAAATATAGAACAAAGTGATCATGGCCCTCTGCATATACGAGCATGTTTCTTGCGATAATTACTCTGAATATAATCTGATGGTAGTACACTCTAGATTTGGATAATGAATCTGTATGTCCCAAAGTTTGACCTAAAACTAACAGTAGGACACACTGACCTTTATTTCATCGGCCACTGATTTTGTCTTATATATTGAAGACTATGTACTGTACGAACATGATTGTCTGGGATAATGACGCAGTGTGACCCAAAGTTTGGCCTCAAACTAACAGTCTGTCAAATTAGCCTTTTTTCATGATCCAGCGAATTTGCCTAATATCTTGATTACTGTTTGATGTATGAACACGAGTAATTCTGATCATGACTCAAAGTGACCCAAAGTTTGACCTCAAATTTACAGTGGGTCACGGTGACCTATCTGTCATGGTACAGTGGGTTTCTCTTTTTTCTTGAAGATTATTAGATATACGAATTTGATTGCTTGCGATAATGACTCAGTATGACATGATGTTTGACTCAGACTAACAGTAGGTCACAGTGACATTTTTATCATGATCCAGTGATTGTACTTTTTATTGCTTACACGTTTTTCATGAATGAAAATTACACGTTAGTTCATGGTTTCGGCTAACACTGTTAGCGACTTCAAACTTATCTTAGGTCAGTGTGATCCCTAATTATGGTCCAGTGATTTTGCCTCATAGTTCTATCACTATTAAATGGATTTGCACCATACTTTTTAATGCTTTGGGCTGGTACTTTGAATGATATAATATAAGTTGAAGGTCAGCGTGAACTGCATTTCATTGTCAAGTGATTTAACCTCATATTTGAACACTATTTCATGAATTTACATTATACTTGCGTTCATGGTTTGGACTGACACTGTGAGTGACCTCTTACTAATTGTAGGTTAGTATGACCTATATTTTTGGTGTAGAGATTTTGCATCATTTTTCTAACACTTTCACATTGATTTGAATTATACTTGGGTAAGAAATGTGGACTGACTCTTCGAGTGACCTTATACTTATTTTAGGTCAGGGTGACCTGTATCTTATGGTCCAGTGATTTCCGCCAATCTCTCTAAATCTATTTCAATGGCTACTATTATACTTGGTTTAATGGTACATTCACATAAAGTAACTGACCTAATGTTAATTCTAGGTCACTGTGACCTTTAAATTACTGTAGATTGGTATTGTCATATCTCTCGCAATATTTTAGAGGTTTGAGTTATTCTTAGAAATTTTTATTCTGACACTACAGTTGATCCCAATGCACTTTGCCGGTATTGTCCATATTGAACTTGTATTTCTTAAAGTCAAGCTCCCGCAAAAGCTTGCTTTATTTTTCTCTAAGATATTCCTGTATTGTAATGATAAGCTCTGTGAATACGCAAGTTGATCCCAAGTACCCTCTGTTTGCGTAAGGTGATTTGTGGTAAACTCGAAAATCTGGAGAAAATTAATATCCGAGAATGTGTCAAAAATTGCAAAAGCGCGAAATATTGTCCTAGCGAAAAGAAATACACTCACAGTACCTTTAGATCTTTTCTTATATAAATCTTTTTTTTTAAACATCTACTAGTTCCTGCATTTAGGCATTCTTAATTGTCAGCAATAACATAAATAAGGAATATGCAAATAGTTGGAAAGATCTGTTGAATTTTCACTTCTTTATGCAGATTTATATATTTACCGCAAATCAGTAACTGTTACCACCTTAATATGTCCTCTGAATACCATTCAAACGAAGATAGTATTTTTTTCTGGAAATGAATCAACACAATTTGCTGTTTTCTCCATGTTTCAGATTGTGGGCCCGTGGAAGATCTTGAGAACGGCATGGTTACTCTAGAACATGAAACGACTACCTTCCCGTCCACGGTTTCCTTCAAGTGTAATGATGGATATGACCTAGAAGGTGAAAGTACCTGGCGGTGTCTTGAAACTGGGACATGGAGCGGAAATCATGTACATTGCCATGCTCTGGGTAGGACTCCTTGTTTAAGCGGAAACATATTTCAAACAGATACAATTTTCGGCCGCTTTGGGCGCACTCGAAGGAATAGTTATCAAATTCCACGTTCTTCGTTCTTCCTGAAAGAATAGAGGAAGTGGTATAGCATATAGACCCTAATGATAATGACACTGCACACAGAAATAGTCGACGTCAACATATGCCAGATGCTCTGATGGATGTTTTCACACGTTCAATAATAATTCTTGTATAATAATGAGTTTGATTGGACGCGCAGGTTTGTCCCGGGTTCACCCTGTCTGCTTATTTGACTTCCTTTTCGTCAGTGTAATGATGGATATGACCTAGCAGGTGAAAGTACCTGGCAGTGTGTTCATACTGGAAAATGGAGCGGAATTTATGTGCATTGCCATGCTCGGGGTAGGATATTGTTTTCTCCTTGCTGTAGCTGAAACATATTTAAGCAATTTTATACAATTTCTGGCTGTCTTTGGGCGAACTGGTAGGAAAAATTAAAATATTCAACATCCTTTAATCTCGCAAAAAAGTCTTATACAGGAACTGGTATAAATATAGAACAAAGTGATCATGACCCAGTCTCCATAAATTAACCACTTAAACGTATGCCAGCTGCTCTGTTGAATATTTTTACATGTTGAATACTTATTTTTGTATTTTAATGATAAATTGTGTGAAGGTGCAGGCTGATCCAGGGTATTCGCTGTCTGTTTATATTATTTGAGTGCCTTTCATTTGATTATACTTAAGCATTTCTGACAACTAAAATGCTAAATAAGACTTTTTCTTTTCTACTAGACTGTGGGCCGGTGGCAGACCTTCCAAATGGCGAGGTTATAATAGAAGATGGACTAACTACCTTCCCGTCCACAGTTTCCTTCTTTTGTAATGATGGATATGACTTGAAGGGTGAAAATACCTGGCAATGTCTTCACTTTGGAAAATGGAGCGGAATTTCTGTACATTGCCAGGCTCGGGGTAGGATTTTGTTTACTCCTAGTTCAAGTGGAAACATATTTTAAAGTCTCCATAGTCCTATCAGTAGTAAAAATCGTCGAAGCACAAATCCTTATAAAATTGGTACAGCCTTCAGAACTGATGATAAAATGTCGGTTGCTGTGCTTTTTGTGTCATACAACTGGCAAAAAGGAAGGAATAAGGTATTTTGAGTAAAATTTGACAGGTCTCTCCGTAAAAATACGGTTTTTGTTTCTGGTTCCCCGTTCGGCAATTAACTCACACAATAGCGAGAAATAGAATGAGAGCCATGCCTTACATTGAATTTTTATCAACTAGTAAACAACTGTACATTGTATTTTTATCCCCGATGCCTTGTATTGTTACCTCTTGTACCTTGTATTTTTACCATGTTATGAAACTTGTGAAATCGAAATAAAGTTAATTTTAGTTGCCAACTAAAATGACCTAGATATTTTTCAAATCGTTTTTATGAGAAACTCAAGGACGTTTTAATTTTTCACAGCCGACCAATCACGATCATATACAATGACGAAACTGTAGTAAGAATCTTGCAGCGATACTTCGCGACAAAATAATTCATGCTGATGAAGAATTAAAATATTCAACGTCCTCTACTCTTCCTAAATTTGGTTAGTTGGTTGATTGTTTTTGGTTTTGCGGCCAATTGAGACAGTATTAAAGTACATATCGGGCTGTGTCCCAAAGAGGGGGAGAATGAAGAGAGAGTGATAGACGAGTGTCAAAGTGTCCAAACAACCCACACCCGGACCTAATGCAAGCATAGTAGGCCCTTGCCCTACTATTATCCAAATTTGTAGGGTGACCCGGCATTGGAAGTTATACCAAGCGCCATCGCACCACCCAACAACCCCCTCCCTTCCTAAAATGGAGTCTCATTCAGGAGCTGGTATAAATATAGAACAAAGTGATCATGGTCCTCTGCATATACGAGCATGTTTCTTGCGATAATTACTCTGAATATAATCTGATGTTTGTACATGCTATATTTGGATAATGAATCTGTATGTCCCAAAGTTTGACCTAAAACCAACAGTAGGACACACTGATGTTTATTTCATCGGCCACTGATTTTGCCTTATATATTGAAGACTATGTACTGTACGAACATGATTGTCTGGGATAATGACGCAGTGTGACACAAAGTTTGGCCTCAAACTAACAGTCTGTCAAATTAGCCTTTTTTCATGATCCAGCGAATTTGCCTAATATCTTGATTACTGTTTGATGTATGAACACGAGTAATTCTGATCATGACTCAAAGTGACCCAAAGTTTGACCTCAAATTTACAGTGGGTCACGGTGACCTATCTGTCATGGTACAGTGGGTTTCTCTTTTTTCTTGAAGATTATTAGATATACGAATTTGATTGCTTGCGATAATGACTCAGTATGACATGATGTTTGACTCAGACTAACAGTAGGTCACAGTGACATTTTTATCATGATCCAGTGATTGTACTTTTTATTGCTTACACGTTTTTCATGAATGAAAATTACACGTTAGTTCATGGTTTCGGCTAACACTGTTAGCGACTTCAAACTTATCTTAGGTCAGTGTGATCCCTAATTATGGTCCAGTGATTTTGCCTCATAGTTCTATCACTATTAAATGGATTTGCACCATACTTTTTAATGCTTTGGGCTGGTACTTTGAATGATATAATATAAGTTGAAGGTCAGCGTGAACTGCATTTCATTGTCAAGTGATTTAACCTCATATTTGAACACTATTTCATGAATTTACATTATACTTGCGTTCATGGTTTGGACTGACACTGTGAGTGACCTCTTACTAATTGTAGGTTAGTATGACCTATATTTTTGGTGTAGAGATTTTGCATCATTTTTCTAACACTTTCACATTGATTTGAATTATACTTGGGTAAGAAATGTGGACTGACTCTTCGAGTGACCTTATACTTATTTTAGGTCAGGGTGACCTGTATCTTATGGTCCAGTGATTTCCGCCAATCTCTCTAAATCTATTTCAATGGCTACTATTATACTTGGTTTAATGGTACATTCACATAAAGTAACTGACCTAATGTTAATTCTAGGTCACTGTGACCTTTAAATTACTGTAGATTGGTATTGTCATATCTCTCGCAATATTTTAGAGGTTTGAGTTATTCTTAGAAGTTTTTATTCTGACACTACAGTTGATCCCAATGCACTTTGCCGGTATTGTCCATATTGAACTTGTATTTCTTAAAGTCAAGCTCCCGCAAAAGCTTGCTTTATTTTTCTCTAAGATATTCCTGTATTGTAATGATAAGCTCTGTGAATACGCAAGTTGATCCCAAGTACCCTCTGTTTGCGTAAGGTGATTTGTGGTAAACTCGAAAATCTGGAGAAAATTAATATCCGAGAATGTGTCAAAAATTGCAAAAGCGCGAAATATTGTCCTAGCAAAAAGAAATACAATCACAGTACCTTTAGATCTTTTCTTATATAAACCCTTTTTGTAAACATCTACTAGTTCCTGCATTTAGGCATTCTTAATTGTCAGCAATAACATAAATAAGGAATATGCAAATAGTTGGAAAGATCTGTTGAATTTTCACTTCTTTATGCAGATTTATATATTTACCGCAAATCAGTAACTGTTACCACCTTAATATGTCCTCTGAATACCATTCAAACGAAGATAGTATTTTTTTCTGGAAATGAATCAACACAATTTGCTGTTTTCTCCATGTTTCAGATTGTGGGCCCGTGGAAGATCTTGAGAACGGCATGGTTACTCTAGAACATGAAACGACTACCTTCCCGTCCACGGTTTCCTTCAAGTGTAATGATGGATATGACCTAGAAGGTGAAAGTACCTGGCGGTGTCTTGAAACTGGGACATGGAGCGGAAATCATGTACATTGCCATGCTCTGGGTAGGACTCCTTGTTTAAGCGGAAACATATTTCAAACAGATACAATTTTCGGCCGCTTTGGGCGCACTCGAAGGAATAGTTATCAAATTCCACGTTCTTCGTTCTTCCTGAAAGAATAGAGGAAGTGGTATAGCATATAGACCCTAATGATAATGACACTGCACACAGAAATAGTCGACGTCAACATATGCCAGATGCTCTGATGGATGTTTTCACACGTTCAATAATAATTCTTGTATAATAATGAGTTTGATTGGACGCTCAGGTTTGTCCCGGGTTCACCCTGTCTGCTTATTTGACTTCCTTTTCGTCAGTGTAATGATGGATATGACCTAGCAGGTGAAAGTACCTGGCAGTGTGTTCATACTGGAAAATGGAGCGGAATTTATGTGCATTGCCATGCTCGGGGTAGGATATTGTTTTCTCCTTGCTGTAGCTGAAACATATTTAAGCAATTTTATACAATTTCTGGCTGTCTTTGGGCGAACTGGTAGGAAAAATTAAAATATTCAACATCCTTTAATCTCGCAAAAAAGTCTTATACAGGAACTGGTATAAATATAGAACAAAGTGATCATGACCCAGTCTCCATAAATTAACCACTTAAACGTATGCCAGCTGCTCTGTTGAATATTTTTACATGTTGAATACTTATTTTTGTATTTTAATGATAAATTGTGTGAAGGTGCAGGCTGATCCAGGGTATTCGCTGTCTGTTTATATTATTTGAGTGCCTTTCATTTGATTATACTTAAGCATTTCTGACAACTAAAATGCTAAATAAGACTTTTTCTTTTCTACTAGACTGTGGGCCGGTGGCAGACCTTCCAAATGGCGAGGTTATAATAGAAGATGGACTAACTACCTTCCCGTCCACAGTTTCCTTCTTTTGTAATGATGGATATGACTTGAAGGGTGAAAATACCTGGCAATGTCTTCAGTTTGGAAAATGGAGCGGAATTTCTGTACATTGCCAGGCTCGGGGTAGGATTTTGTTTACTCCTAGTTCAAGTGGAAACATATTTTAAAGTCTCCATAGTCCTATCAGTAGTAAAAATCGTCGAAGCACAAATCCTTATAAAATTGGTACAGCCTTCAGAACTGATGATAAAATGTCGGTTGCTGTGGTTTTTGTGTCATACAACTGGCAAAAAGGAAGGAATAAGGTATTTTGAGTAAAATTTGACAGGTCTCTCCGTAAAAATACGGTTTTTGTTTCTGGTTCCCCTTTCGGCAATTAACTCACACAATAGCGAGAAATAGAATGAGAGCCATGCCTTACATTGAATTTTTATCAACTAGTAAACAACTGTACATTGTATTTTTATCCCCGATGCCTTGTATTGTTACCTCTTGTACCTTGTATTTTTACCATGTTATGAAACTTGTGAAATCGAAATAAAGTTAATTTTAGTTGCCAACTAAAATGACCTAGATATTTTTCAAATCGTTTTTATGAGAAACTCAAGGACGTTTTAATTTTTCACAGCCGACCAATCACGATCATATACAATGACGAAACTGTAGTAAGAATCTTGCAGCGATACTTCGCGACAAAATAATTCATGCTGATGAAGAATTAAAATATTCAACGTCCTCTACTCTTCCTAAATTTGGTTAGTTGGTTGATTGTTTTTGGTTTTGCGGCCAATTGAGACAGTATTAAAGTACATATCGGGCTGTGTCCCAAAGAGGGGAAGAATGAAGAGAGAGTGATAGACGAGTGTCAAAGTGTCCAAACAACCCACACCCGGACCTAATGCAAGCATAGTAGGCCCTTGCCCTACTATTATCCAAATTTGTAGGGTGACCCGGCATTGGAAGTTATACCAAGCGCCATCGCACCATCCCAACAACCCCCTCCCTTCCTAAAATGGAGTCTCATTCAGGAGCTGGTATAAATATAGAACAAAGTGATCATGGCCCTCTGCATATACGAGCATGTTTCTTGCGATAATTACTCTGAATATAATCTGATGTTTGTACATGCTATATTTGGATAATGAATCTGTATGTCCCAAAGTTTGACCTAAAACCAACAGTAGGACACACTGATCTTTATTTCATCGGCCACTGATTTTGCCTTATATATTGAAGACTATGTACTGTACGAACATGATTGTCTGGGATAATGACGCAGTGTGACACAAAGTTTGGCCTCAAACTAACAGTCTGTCAAATTAGCCTTTTTTCATGATCCAGCGATTTTGCCTAATATCTTGATTACTGTTTGATGTATGAACAGGAGTAATTCTGATCATGACTCAAAGTGACCCAAAGTTTGACCTCAAATTTACAGTGGGTCACGGTGACCTATCTGTCATGGTACAGTGCGTTTCTCTTTTTTCTTGAAGATTATTAGATATACGAATTTGATTGCTTGCGATAATGACTCAGTATGACTTGATGTTTGACTCAGACTAACAGTAGGTCACAGTGACATTTTTGTCATGATCCAGTGATTGTACTTTTTATTGCTTACACGTTTTTCATGAATGAAAATTACACGTTAGTTCATGGTTTCGGCTAACACTGTTAGCGACTTCAAACTTATCTTAGGTCAGTGTGATCCCTAATTATGGTCCAGTGATTTTGCCTCATAGTTCTATCACTATTAAATGGATTTGCACCATACTTTTTAATGCTTTGGGCTGGTACTTTGAATGATATAATATAAGTTGAAGGTCAGCGTGAACTGCATTTCATTGTCAAGTGATTTAACCTCATATTTGAACACTATTTCATGAATTTACATTATACTTGCGTTCATGGTTTGGACTGACACTGTGAATGACCTCTTACAAATTGTAGGTTAGTATGACCTATATTTTTGGTGTAGAGATTTTGCATCATTTTTCTAACACTTTCACATTGATTTGAATTATACTTGGGTAAGAAATGTGGACTGACTCTTCGAGTGACCTTATACTTATTTTAGGTCAGGGTGACCTGTATCTTATGGTCCAGTGATTTCCGCCAATCTCTCTAAATCTATTTCAATGGCTACTATAATACTTGGTTTAATGGTACATTCACATAAAGGAACTGACCTAATGTTAATTCTAGGTCACTGTGACCTTTAAATTACTGTAGATTGGTATTGTCATATCTCTCGCAATATTTTAGAGGTTTGAGTTATTCTTAGAAGTTTTTATTCTGACACTACAGTTGATCCCAATGCACTTTGCCGGTATTGTCCATATTGAACTTGTATTTCTTAAAGTCAAGCTCCCGCAAAAGCTTGCTTTATTTTTCTCTAAGATATTCCTGTATTGTAATGATAAGCTCTGTGAATACGCAAGTTGATCCCAAGTACCCTCTGTTTGCGTAAGGTGATTTGTGGTAAACTCGAAAATCTGGAGAAAATTAATATCCGAGAATGTGTCAAAAATTGCAAAAGCGCGAAATATTGTCCTAGCAAAAAGAAATACAATCACAGTACCTTTAGATCTTTTCTTATATAAACCCTTTTTGTAAACATCTACTAGTTCCTGCATTTAGGCATTCTTAATTGTCAGCAATAACATAAATAAGGAATATGCAAATAGTTGGAAAGATCTGTTGAATTTTCACTTCTTTATGCAGATTTATATATTTACCGCAAATCAGTAACTGTTACCACCTTAATATGTCCTCTGAATACCATTCAAACGAAGATAGTATTTTTTTCTGGAAATGAATCAACACAATTTGCTGTTTTCTCCATGTTTCAGATTGTGGGCCCGTGGAAGATCTTGAGAACGGCATGGTTACTCTAGAACATGAAACGACTACCTTCCCGTCCACGGTTTCCTTCAAGTGTAATGATGGATATGACCTAGAAGGTGAAAGTACCTGGCGGTGTCTTGAAACTGGGACATGGAGCGGAAATCATGTACATTGCCATGCTCTGGGTAGGACTCCTTGTTTAAGCGGAAACATATTTCAAACAGATACAATTTTCGGCCGCTTTGGGCGCACTCGAAGGAATAGTTATCAAATTCCACATTCTTCGTTCTTCCTGAAAGAATAGAGGAAGTGGTATAGCATATAGACCCTAATGATAATGACACTGCACACAGAAATAGTCGACGTCAACATATGCCAGATGCTCTGATGGATGTTTTCACACGTTCAATAATAATTCTTGTATAATAATGAGTTTGATTGGACGCTCAGGTTTGTCCCGGGTTCACCCTGTCTGCTTATTTGACTTCCTTTTCGTCAGTGTAATGATGGATATGACCTAGCAGGTGAAAGTACCTGGCAGTGTGTTCATACTGGAAAATGGAGCGGAATTTATGTGCATTGCCATGCTCGGGGTAGGATATTGTTTTCTCCTTGCTGTAGCTGAAACATATTTAAGCAATTTTATACAATTTCTGGCTGTCTTTGGGCGAACTGGTAGGAAAAATTAAAATATTCAACATCCTTTAATCTCGCAAAAAAGTCTTATACAGGAACTGGTATAAATATAGAACAAAGTGATCATGACCCAGTCTCCATAAATTAACCACTTAAACGTATGCCAGCTGCTCTGTTGAATATTTTTACATGTTGAATACTTATTTTTGTATTTTAATGATAAATTGTGTGAAGGTGCAGGCTGATCCAGGGTATTCGCTGTCTGTTTATATTATTTGAGTGCCTTTCATTTGATTATACTTAAGCATTTCTGACAACTAAAATGCTAAATAAGACTTTTTCTTTTCTACTAGACTGTGGGCCGGTGGCAGACCTTCCAAATGGCGAGGTTATAATAGAAGATGGACTAACTACCTTCCCGTCCACAGTTTCCTTCTTTTGTAATGATGGATATGACTTGAAGGGTGAAAATACCTGGCAATGTCTTCACTTTGGAAAATGGAGCGGAATTTCTGTACATTGCCAGGCTCGGGGTAGGATTTTGTTTACTCCTAGTTCAAGTGGAAACATATTTTAAAGTCTCCATAGTCCTATCAGTAGTAAAAATCGTCGAAGCACAAATCCTTATAAAATTGGTACAGCCTTCAGAACTGATGATAAAATGTCGGTTGCTGTGCTTTTTGTGTCATACAACTGGCAAAAAGGAAGGAATAAGGTATTTTGAGTAAAATTTGACAGGTCTCTCCGTAAAAATACGGTTTTTGTTTCTGGTTCCCCTTTCGGCAATTAACTCACACAATAGCGAGAAATAGAATGAGAGCCATGCCTTACATTGAATTTTTATCAACTAGTAAACAACTGTACATTGTATTTTTATCCCCGATGCCTTGTATTGTTACCTCTTGTACCTTGTATTTTTACCATGTTATGAAACTTGTGAAATCGAAATAAAGTTAATTTTAGTTGCCAACTAAAATGACCTAGATATTTTTCAAATCGTTTTTATGAGAAACTCAAGGACGTTTTAATTTTTCACAGCCGACCAATCACGATCATATACAATGACGAAACTGTAGTAAGAATCTTGCAGTGATACTTCGCGACAAAATAATTCATGCTGATGAAGAATTAAAATATTCAACGTCCTCTACTCTTCCTAAATTTGGTTAGTTGGTTGATTGTTTTTGGTTTTGCGGCCAATTGAGACAGTATTAAAGTACATATCGGGCTGTGTCCCAAAGAGGGGGAGAATGAAGAGAGAGTGATAGACGAGTGTCAAAGTGTCCAAACAACCCACACCCGGATCTAATGCAAGCATAGTAGGCCCTTGCCCTACTATTATCCAAATTTGTAGGGTGACCCGGCATTGGAAGTTATACCAAGCGCCATCGCACCACCCAACAACCCCCTCCCTTCCTAAAATGGAGTCTCATTCAGGAGCTGGTATAAATATAGAACAAAGTGATCATGGCCCTCTGCATATACGAGCATGTTTCTTGCGATAATTACTCTGAATATAATCTGATGTTTGTACATGCTATATTTGGATAATGAATCTGTATGTCCCAAAGTTTGACCTAAAACCAACAGTAGGACACACTGATCTTTATTTCATCGGCCACTGATTTTGCCTTATATATTGAAGACTATGTACTGTACGAACATGATTGTCTGGGATAATGACGCAGTGTGACACAAAGTTTGGCCTCAAACTAACAGTCTGTCAAATTAGCCTTTTTTCATGATCCAGCGATTTTGCCTAATATCTTGATTACTGTTTGATGTATGAACAGGAGTAATTCTGATCATGACTCAAAGTGACCCAAAGTTTGACCTCAAATTTACAGTGGGTCACGGTGACCTATCTGTCATGGTACAGTGGGTTTCTCTTTTTTCTTGAAGATTATTAGATATACGAATTTGATTGCTTGCGATAATGACTCAGTATGACTTGATGTTTGACTCAGACTAACAGTAGGTCACAGTGACATTTTTGTCATGATCCAGTGATTGTACTTTTTATTGCTTACACGTTTTTCATGAATGAAAATTACACGTTAGTTCATGGTTTCGGCTAACACTGTTAGCGACTTCAAACTTATCTTAGGTCAGTGTGATCCCTAATTATGGTCCAGTGATTTTGCCTCATAGTTCTATCACTATTAAATGGATTTGCACCATACTTTTTAATGCTTTGGGCTGGTACTTTGAATGATATATTATAAGTTGAAGGTCAGCGTGAACTGCATTTCATTGTCAAGTGATTTAACCTCATATTTGAACACTATTTCATGAATTTACATTATACTTGCGTTCATGGTTTGGACTGACACTGTGAATGACCTCTTACAAATTGTAGGTTAGTATGACCTATATTTTTGGTGTAGAGATTTTGCATCATTTTTCTAACACTTTCACATTGATTTGAATTATACTTGGGTAAGAAATGTGGACTGACTCTTCGAGTGACCTTATACTTATTTTAGGTCAGGGTGACCTGTATCTTATGGTCCAGTGATTTCCGCCAATCTCTCTAAATCTATTTCAATGGCTACTATTATACTTGGTTTAATGGTACATTCACATAAAGTAACTGACCTAATGTTAATTCTAGGTCACTGTGACCTTTAAATTACTGTAGATTGGTATTGTCATATCTCTCGCAATATTTTAGAGGTTTGAGTTATTCTTAGAAGTTTTTATTCTGACACTACAGTTGATCCCAATGCACTTTGCCGGTATTGTCCATATTGAACTTGTATTTCTTAAAGTCAAGCTCCCGCAAAAGCTTGCTTTATTTTTCTCTAAGATATTCCTGTATTGTAATGATAAGCTCTGTGAATACGCAAGTTGATCCCAAGTACCCTCTGTTTGCGTAAGGTGATTTGTGGTAAACTCGAAAATCTGGAGAAAATTAATATCCGAGAATGTGTCAAAAATTGCAAAAGCGCGAAATATTGTCCTAGCAAAAAGAAATACAATCACAGTACCTTTAGATCTTTTCTTATATAAACCCTTTTTGTAAACATCTACTAGTTCCTGCATTTAGGCATTCTTAATTGTCAGCAATAACATAAATAAGGAATATGCAAATAGTTGGAAAGATCTGTTGAATTTTCACTTCTTTATGCAGATTTATATATTTACCGCAAATCAGTAACTGTTACCACCTTAATATGTCCTCTGAATACCATTCAAACGAAGATAGTATTTTTTTCTGGAAATGAATCAACAAAATTTGCTGTTTTCTCCATGTTTTAGATTGTGGGCCCGTGGAAGATCTTGAGAACGGCATGGTTACTCTAGAACATGAAACGACTACCTTCCCGTCCACGGTTTCCTTCAAGTGTAATGATGGATATGACCTAGAAGGTGAAAGTACCTGGCGGTGTCTTGAAACTGGGACATGGAGCGGAAATCATGTACATTGCCATGCTCTGGGTAGGACTCCTTGTTTAAGCGGAAACATATTTCAAACAGATACAATTTTCGGCCGCTTTGGGCGCACTCGAAGGAATAGTTATCAAATTCCACGTTCTTCGTTCTTCCTGAAAGAATAGAGGAAGTGGTATAGCATATAGACCCTAATGATAATGACACTGCACACAGAAATAGTCGACGTCAACATATGTCAGATGCTCTGATGGATGTTTTCACACGTTCAATAATAATTCTTGTATAATAATGAGTTTGATTGGACGCGCAGGTTTGTCCCGGGTTCATCCTGTCTGCTTATTTGACTTCCTTTTCGTCAGTGTAATGATGGATATGACCTAGCAGGTGAAAGTACCTGGCAGTGTGTTCATACTGGAAAATGGAGCGGAATTTATGTGCATTGCCATGCTCGGGGTAGGATATTGTTTTCTCGTTGCTGTAGCGGAAACATATTTAAGCAATTTTATACAATTTCTGGCTGTCTTTGGGCGAACTGGTAGGAAAAATTAAAATATTCAACATCCTTTAATCTCGCAAAAAAGTCTTATACAGGAACTGGTATAAATATAGAACAAAGTGATCATGACCCAGTCTCCATAAATTAACCACTTAAACGTATGCCAGCTGCTCTGTTGAATATTTTTACATGTTGAATACTTATTTTTGTATTTTAATGATAAATTGTGTGAAGGTGCAGGCTGATCCAGGGTATTCGCTGTCTGTTTATATTATTTGAGTGCCTTTCATTTGATTATACTTAAGCATTTCTGACAACTAAAATGCTAAATAAGACTTTTTCTTTTCTACTAGACTGTGGGCCGGTGGCAGACCTTCCAAATGGCGAGGTTATAATAGAAGATGGACTAACTACCTTCCCGTCCACAGTTTCCTTCTTTTGTAATGATGGATATGACTTGAAGGGTGAAAATACCTGGCAATGTCTTCAGTCTGGAAAATGGAGCGGAATTTCTGTACATTGCCAGGCTCGGGGTAGGATTTTGTTTACTCCTAGTTCAAGTGGAAACATATTTTAAAGTCTCCATAGTCCTATCAGTAGTAAAAATCGTCGAAGCACAAATCCTTATAAAATTGGTACAGCCTTCAGAACTGATGATAAAATGTCGGTTGCTGTGGTTTTTGTGTCATACAACTGGCAAAAAGGAAGGAATAAGGTATTTTGAGTCAAATTTGACAGGTCTCTCCGTAAAAATACGGTTTTTGTTTCTGGTTCCCCGTTCGGCAATTTACTCACACAATAGCGAGAAATAGAATGAGAGCCATGCCTTACATTGAATTTATATCAACTAGTAAACAACTGTACATTGTATTTTTATCCCCGATGCCTTGTATTGTTACCTCTTGTACCTTGTTTTTTTACCATGTTATGAAACTTGTGAAATCGAAAGAAAGTTAATTTTAGTTGCCAACTAAAATGATCTAGATATTTTTCAAATCGTTTTTATGAGAAACTCAAGGACGTTTTAATTTTTCACAGCCGACCAATCACGATCATATACAATGACGAAACTGTAGTAAGAATCTTGCAGCGATACTTCGCGACAAAATAATTCATGCTGATGAAGAATTAAAATATTCAACGTCCTCTACTCTTCCTAAATTTGGTTAGTTGGTTTATTGTTTTTGGTTTAGCGGCCAATTGAGACAGTATTAAAGTACATATCGGGCTGTGTCCCAAAGAGGGGGAGAATGAAGAGAGAGTGATAGACGAGTGTCAAAGTGTCCAAACAACCCACACCCGGACCTAATGCAAGCATAGTAGGCCCTTGCCCTACTATTATCCAAATTTGTAGGGTGACCCGGCATTGGAAGTTATACCAAGCGCCATCGCACCACCCAACAACCCCCTCCCTTCCTAAAAGGGAGTCTCATTCAGGAGCTGGTATAAATATAGAACAAAGTGATCATGGCCCTCTGCATATACGAGCATGTTTCTTGCGATAATTACTCTGAATATAATCTGATGTTTGTACATGCTAGATTTGGATAATGAATCTGTATGTCCCAAAGTTTGACCTAAAACCAACAGTAGGACACACTGATCTTTATTTCATCGGCCACTGATTTTGCCTTATATATTGAAGACTATGTACTGTACGAACATGATTGTCTGGGATAATGACGCAGTGTGACACAAAGTTTGGCCTCAAACTAACAGTCTGTCAAATTAGCCTTTTTTCATGATCCAGCGAATTTGCCTAATATCTTGATTACTGTTTGATGTATGAACACGAGTAATTCTGATCATGACTCAAAGTGACCCAAAGTTTGACCTCAAATTTACAGTGGGTCACGGTGACCTATCTGTCATGGTACAGTGGGTTTCTCTTTTTTCTTGAAGATTATTAGATATACGAATTTGATTGCTTGCGATAATGACTCAGGTTGACTTGATGTTTGACTCAGACTAACAGTAGGTCACAGTGACATTTTTGTCATGATCCAGTGATTGTACTTTTTATTGCTTACACGTTTTTCATGAATGAAAATTACACGTTAGTTCATGGTTTCGGCTAACACTGTTAGCGACTTCAAACTTATCTTAGGTCAGTGTGATCCCTAATTATGGTCCAGTGATTTTGCCTCATAGTGTTATCACTGTTAAATGGATTTGCACGATACTTTTTAATGCTTTGGGCTGGACCTTGGGATGATATAATATAAGTTGAAGGTCAGCGTGAACTGCATTTCATTGTCAAGTGATTAAACCTCATATTTGAACGCTATTTCATGAATTTACATTATACTTGCGTTCATGGTTTGGACTGACACTGTGAGTGACCTCATACAAATTGTAGGTTAGTATGACCTATATTTTTGGTGTAGAGATTTTGCATCATTTTTCTAACACTTTCACATTGATTTGAATTATACTTGGGTAAGAAATGTGGACTGACTCTTCGAGTGACCTTATACTTATTTTAGGTCAGGGTGACCTGTATCTTATGGTCCAGTGATTTCCGCCAATCTCTCTAAATCTATTGCAATGGCTACTTTTATACTTGGTTTAATGGTACATTCACATAAAGTAACTGACCTAATGTTAATTCTAGGTCACTGTGACCTCTAAATTACTGTAGGTTGGTATTGTCATATCTCTCGCAATATTTTAGAGGTTTGAGTTATTCTTAGAAATTTTTATTCTGACACTACAGTTGATCCCAATGCACTTTGCCGGTATTGTCCATATTGAACTTGCATTTCTTAAAGTCAAGCTCCCGCAAAAGCTTGCTTTATTTTTCTCTAAGAATTTTTGTTATATTTATTCCTGTATTGTAATGATAAGCTCTGTGAATACGCAAGTTGATCCCAAGTACCCTCTGTTTGCTTAAGGTGATTTGTGGTAAACTCGAAAATCTGGAGAAAATTAATATCCGAGAATGTGTCAAAAATTGCAAAAGCGCAAAATATTGTCCTAGTGAAAAGAAATACAATCACAGTACCTTTAGATCTTTTCTTATATAAATCCTTTTTTTAAACATCAACTAGTTCCTGCATTTACAGTACTGGTTTCATGGATTACTCGTTTTCCACGCTACACGGTGTAAGAATTTAATTAATCCACGAACGGTCCACCGTGTGTGTATCGTGGTAAAACGCGTGGAAGCGTGTGCATCTGTGGGAATTCACAGATAACCGTGTCGATCAACGCTCCACCGTAGATGTAATAATTCGTGTATTTCCTCTAAACACAGTGTGCAAGCGTGACAATCAACGTTCCACCGTGATTTCAAAAATTCGTGGATTTCCTCTCAACTCGGTGTGTTTGAAATCGTGGCTAGCAACGGTACATCGTGCATATTATAATAAATTTATTTCCTGTCAACACGGTAATGGTTAATTAAGCTATGCAGCTGTGAAACATTTGACCATTAATTAATCGAACAGTTTTGTAAACAATTATATGCACTGACACAATAAAAACAATTTATATTTTAGCGATACTGATAGATTTATAGCGTTCCGATCTCTTGAAACTCGGATGGATGGATGGATGGATGGATTGATGGATGGATGGATAGATGAACGGAAGAACGGACGAACGGACGGACGGATGGGTGGATGGATGTAATTTTCACATTCCTCTCAATATGATTTCAGTCATATAGAGACGATGGTTGATGATAATGAAATGTTGTAAGCTAAAGTATTCTGCTGCCCGCAAAATTCGAAGCACGGACTGCTAGCACAGTAAGAACGCACTTAACCTACTGCCCTAAAATGCAAATTAGAATTTATGCTACTACTTAAAGTTACAGTTTATCTTTTTGAGATCCAATAGGCTAGTAGTCAAAGGTCGAAACTACGGTAACTACGGTATATACACTTTGCAAATTATTTGTCCCAGAAAAAGGTGTAACACATAGTCTATGCCAAACAAGCTAATTCGTTAAATTTATATTCCCCGCTCGAACAGTGGTTTGTTGAGTAATAAATCTTGGTTTGAAGGTCAATTGGTCAATAAATCATATCACGAGTGCGGAAGCACGAGTGATATATCTACTTACAACTGACACGCAAACAGTGATTTATTATTCAGCAAATGACTGTTAAAGCGAAACTATTTCGATTCTAACACACAAAATCACAGAAAAACAGTATTCATTTTCCTCAAATTCTCTCAACTATCATTCTAGTGTGCGAATATTTCCGCCAATAATATAGGCTAGCGTCTATATATTTCTTTTCCATGTTTTTCTTCCGCACCGTCAAACGTTAAGGTATAGCTGTTTGACGTCATGTTTGACGATGACGTAAGTGATGAGCTCATGCTCGACGAAATAGAGATCTGTTGCAGAATAATTCACTGCAGTTTAGTTCTCAATTGCCTCTATAGGCGCGCTGTTCGAATAAAACTTTACCATATAAAATAGGGCATGAAAATGTCAAATTAGTTTTTATTTACACGACCATATTTTCTTTTACTCATATGGACATGTGGACGTGGCTTTAGTGAGTAAATCTATGACGACAGCATACTCGTCAATATTCAAGAAGCAGATACACTGATATATTTCTCTGTCTCCGTAAAAAAGAGTTCCCGCTTTATTAATACGCTCACTTGAAATTCAAGGCTTACTTTTGTTTTGTGATTATTGCGGGAGTACTCGTGCCTTCAAGCACATAGCATGCCGAAACATTTAAAATATAGATAAGAATTGATGATGAGCTGTAAATTTTAATACATTAAATAATTTTGTAGTCTCTTATATTTCATTGAGAGGCGCCGTGGTCGAGTGGTTAGAGGCACTCGGTTACGGTGCAGAAAGTCGCCGGAGGTCGAGAGATAGCGCCCGGGTTTCGCCATCCGACGACTGGTTGATTGATTGATTGATTGTTTTGGGTTTAACGGCCCTTTGAGACAGTATTTCAGTCTATATCGGGCCGTCTCCTAGAGAGGGAGAAAGAGAAGAAATGATAGATGAGAGAAAAAATGTCCAAACAACCCCCGACCGCACCTACTGCAAGCACAGTAGGCCCTTGCCCTACAATGTTCCAGATCAGTAGGACGCCCCGGCACTGGAAGTTACACACAGTACCATCGCACCACCCGACCACCCCCTACCGACGACTGGCAAACCCTCTCTGTCAACCCAGCAGTAAATGGGTACCTGCTTCGAATCAGGGAAGGATAAGGCAGCTAAAGGAGAGGGATAGGCTCCACCTTTCATATGCCGTGCCTCTAACCCCCACTGCCCCCACGGCTACTAACGAAGGGAAACCCCTACCTTTACTTTTTTATTTTATTAAGAATGTTTCCACCAATCTTAGTTTTCAAGATCTAAGCATTTGTGTATGTAAAGGATATGTCTACTAACTTATCTTAAAAATGACGGCCATCGATTAAATTTAAACTTTTTATTGCATACGAATGCTCTGTCAGTGCCACAAAATCACGAAATACGGTATGATAGCACGGGGTATCGCTGCAAGCCTCTCACTGCGTTTTGTCATTGTAATACGAGCGCGATTACCAGCCTTGAACAATTACAAGTATTAGATCCCGCAAAAAAGCTTGCCTCACCGTTAAAAACAAATTTCACTGAGGACCCTAACAATATGGTAAGCATTTCACTAATTTTCTGGATCGACATGACGTTTGAACTAGTATGAGCGCTAAGGTGGGAAGTCCACTATTAGCTGGGAGGTGTGGTCACCAAATAGGATTTGACCTCACTCTGGGTACACAAATTTAAATCAACGTTGAATTGAGTGTGCCGGCTGGGCCTTGTTTTAAAATGTTTCGGCACTTAGTGACTCTACAAGAATGTGTCCATGTCGATAGTGTTTTGGTACTTGTGTAGTTATTCAGTTGTTAGGGAGATCATCCTTGACGAAGGATAATGTGCGGGAGGCGTTTTACGGTCGCCACTCGGCACAACACCACAAATTTAAAGAGTAACTACACTTCAGGAACTGACCGAATCAGATCCCTAACCCTATCCCCAACATGAAAGGGAAAGACTGACAAAGACATTCCAACAAACAATAAAGTACAAGTGATAAGCCGAGTCAGCAGCTCTTTCCGAACAAGTCGCTTTTGTTCATATTTCATTGCTCAACAGGGAACCGGAAACAAATTGTTATGAAGAGACTTGTCATTTCAAACAAACAAAAAAAGAAGAAGAAAAATACTTTCTCCTTCTGCCCGCCTGTTATATGGCGCAAGAGAAGCACACCAACCGACATATTGTCATTAAAGATTGTCTCCCTCGTTTATTTCATGTTTTCAGGAACAAATATTTTAACAAAATTTCTTTAGACAATATGTAATAGTCTCATAATTAACCGTACAAGTTCTGAGAAAATGCATGTTTTATCGATAAATGTGGAATGAAAAATGATCTTCAAATTAAAATGCAAATTACCTATTTCCTCACGGCCTGTAAGAGTATCGATTTTGACCACGTGTGTCATGTGATCGTGTACAGGTTTTTTTTTTATTCTTGCACGTGATTATGACGTATGAATAAATTATTTCTGTCCAATAATGCAATTTCGAGCGCGGTCCGCGAACGTTTAAAAATGTATCTTATTTTTTGTTTAAAGTCACTTTTAGCAAATATTATTATCTAAACCCTATTTCAAATGTATAGCTAGACCATGTCAGAGGTATTGCATGAAAAATTTCATCAAATCATTTTTGTTATTATTATCAAGGGAGTAAATCTTTAAGTCTTGAAGGCTGCAGAGCTTTCATAATGATATGTGCTTCGACAATTTACCACTGCCAGGACTATGGAAACTTTAAGGTGAATAGGTACACTTCTATGGGAAGCAACTCCGCCATTCTCACTTCCCCCTCTTTGCTATATGCTGTCAACTTTCGAAGGAAAGAATTTGCTCCCCAAGAGAAACTATTTCCTTTAAGGTGAGAAAAGGCAGCATAATTCTTTCGAGCAGAAAGAAAGAAATTGATCGGACATGAGCAGCCTGTGCGTATCAAACCCACGGTCCCTTGCTTGAAGGCACTAGATCAGGCGCTCCTCTTTACTCAGTATAGCGACTGGTATTATATAAGTTACAGCTCTGTGTTGTGCCATATCAATTAGACTTTCATGGTTGGGACAAGCCTGGGTTATCATTTACATATACTGGCGACTGATTATCTTTAATTAATGGCTGGTTTTGCGTGTTGTGCTTGATCTACTTTAAAGGATCTTTCGGCAATGCGCCGGCTGAAAAAAAGCCAAACCAGCCTGCGCAAACAAACAAATGTTCCCCTTCTATATTTTAGATTCTGCATAAACGTATACCCTGTGCTTACATAGGGTGGGGGTGGTGCGGTCGGGCGATGGTGCTATGTAACTTTCAGTGACGAGGCGTCCTTCTAATTTGGATTAGAGTAGGGCAAGGGCCTACTGTGCTTGCAGTAGATGCGGGTGGGGGTTGTTTAGATATTTCCTCTCTCGCCTATCGTTTCTCTTTTCTTTCTCCCTCTTTCTCTGCGAGACGGCTTGATAAAGAATGAAGTACTATCTCAAAGAGCTGCTAAACCCAAATCAATCGTTCAGTGTAACGTTCCTTTCTTTCGCAATGCCATTTAAGTGTGAACAGAAAAAAATAACACATGTGTAGAAAATCTTAAAAGAGGCAAGCCCCTGAGATAAATTAGTAAAGAACTTTGATCCCTGAGATCTTAATAACTGATGAAGTTTGAAAGGCCTGAGGCTTAGGGAAATAAAGACACGTGACACCCTAGCTGGAGTGGTTCTTCATATATTTTGTTCACAAGGTTGATTCTGACAAAAGCGACTTAGTCCAGGATGTTGTTTTTCACAGTAGCAGGCCCCTGTGCCATTGTTTAATACAAAGTGTCCTGGAGCAGCCTGAAGCGTTCACTAACAAGGCTAGGAAGGTGTGCAAAGTAGACCATCTGGAACATTTTTAGAAAAAAAGAAACAACAAGGCAACTGTTACAGGCCAGTACAGGAGCATGGGGGCAATACCAATATCTGTACCTGTGCTGGCGGCCGAGCCAATCAGTTACTGTACAAACAAAAGTGGCCGTCGGCCTAGACAATTTGCAGCAGTATCAACTCGGTCGACGGCCATTAACAAAAGTATCATTTACCAATCCTTGTATATCTGCCGACCGTTTCAATTCCAGATAGCACAGGTAAACCAACTAAATAATCAGTGCGGAATGGAAAGCAAGGTTTGAACATAATGCATCTATTTCTCACGTTACACGTTTACATAATATAAGGGCTTAAAGAAGTCTGTCAGTGTATTATTATGGGAATCATTTACAGCAGTTTAGACTGAGCTAAAATAGCTTCTAGCACATTGAAAGCCTTTTTTGCGCTTTGTGAGTCATCACAGGGTATAATCGATTCCGCCAATTTTCGCTTCCTGCAGAGACTGTCCGTCATATTTGGCTTCCGCTGAGACTGTCCGCGAACTCTTGCTTCCTGCAGAGACTACTGTCCTCGAGAAATGACTTCCTGCCGAGACTGTCCGCGTGACTCTGCTTCCTGCCGAGAGCCTCGGCAGGAAGCAGAATCACTCGGACAGTCTCTGCAGGAGGCCATTTATCATGTACAGAAGTCTCGGCAGGAAGCAAGAGTTCGTGGACAGTCTCGGCGGAAGCCAAATATGATGTGCAGTCTCTGCAGGAAGCGAAAATTAGCGGAATCGATTATACCCTGTGGTCATTGGAACTTTGGTTGTGCGCCCAGCGCAGACTCAGATCAGCATAGGCATCCGCCTAGTCTGATCAAAATCTTCGCAGTCCGCATGAAGGTAGCCTAGACCCTTAGCTACCCTTTAAGCGCTTAGCGAAGAGTCTGATCTGATTGGGTGGATGCCCAGCCTGATCTGAGTCTGCGCAGAGCGCACAACCACTTTGTTGGTTTTCTCGTGTCGCGGCTCATATATAATACTCAAAGTCGACCGCAAAGACGCTGTAGCGTAAAAGCCATTATTCTGAGGCGGCTTAGTTCAGGAACCGAATGGTTCTAAATACGGAATCAGGTGGTGGGATAAAGACAGTCTTCTGCTATTCTGTTATTGAATTTATCTGCCCAAAAAAAGAATTCGGTAATGACATTGTCCTAGAAATTTGACAAACATACAATTAATGCTTCATTTCAAGGTCAAGTGACTTTAATGATTGGTATGGTACAGAGGTCGCAGGTTCGAGACCGATACGAAACAACGACTAAAAATGTTTCTGTCAGTCCGGAAGCAAATGGGTACATTTGTTCCTGTTTAGAAAATACAAACAAACAGAGATAGGCTTCGTCTTTGAAATGCGTTGGCCGCTTAAAACTCTAACTTTACACCCACAAGGGAATCGGACAATTTACTTTTATTTTTATTTTATTTATAAATCTCTTTCTCTCAATCTCTCTCTCTCTCTCTTGATGTTTTAATAGCTTTTACCAATTACAATTAAGCTATTCGTGAGCTCAGTGAGGGAAGGCATGTGAAATTGTGTCTAGTATTTGAACCCACTGGTATCATACAAGTCTAATTTCGCGAATTTCTGCTATTAAATGGGTCATGTTGCGACATTCCTATAGCACACATCTACCAAAAAGTCTGATAAGTAGCCTCACTCCCCCCTACGGGGTTAATAGCCACTATATAATTTGCGTGAACGTGTAAATGGGACATCAAATGATATCAATCGCGCACAGTCGCAAGCTCCAGCTGTGACAGGCTGGTTCTTATATGATAATCAAATTGTTTTATGATACTAAGAAACTGACTGCGATTTCAATGTCTCACTGCTGCATACAGGGTGATTTCAAGACGCATTTCTGCGCTGAACTCAGTAATTGAATTATGAACCATGAAAGATTATTATAATACTCTTATCTCTCCCCCACTCAGGGTATAATTATCAGCAGCTGCATATAATTAGTGAGGACACCTGAAAGATCCTCTATAAGTACTGCACTGCCCATGCATTAGAAAAATATTTCACTCTGCATATATTTGAATTGCAAAGAAGAACAAAAATGATAAAAGCAATAGTTAATAAAATTTGAGTTCTTTGACACAAACAGCTGAAATTATAAAACGCATGACTTGACCTTTGAGCTAGCAACATGTTTCTTGCACATGACATATCATCTTGTCATGATCATTATTCAATGTATATGATATATGCTAAATAATTCTGAAATCCCACCTTGCAGGACAAACTTATAGGCTGGACACTAAATGTTTTCATACACCAAGTTTATGTGCACAGTGTGACCTTGATCTTTAAGCTAGCTGTTTGTCACGATGATCATTTATGCCATACAATTTTAATACCACCATGCAGGATAAAGTTATGGGCAGGGCACAAACATGTTTTACTGAAACCCTATACGCCCAAAGTTTAAGTGTGGATTGTGACCTTGACCTTTGAGCTAGCGACATGGTTCTTGCACATGACACATCGACTTGTCTTGATAATTGTTTATGTCAAATAATTTTGAAAGCTCATAATGCAGTCACAGACACTTGGGGTCAGTAGGTGCATTTGGTCGAAAATTGATCTCCTGCAGCTATTTTCTCACTTATTTTTACATTTCAGTATACCTGAACACCTCCTTAACTGAGATAAATGGTTTGGTCATAAATAGAAAACGTTTGCAATTTTCGATATTTGCTCCTTTGGCTTAAAAAAACACACAAGATATGACACTCCGTGTTGATCAATGTTGGCCCCTCTCTCGGTAAACACGGCTGCGCCTTCCGAATTCAACGCAATCATTTAAGATACTTACGTCCCTCAGTTCGCCAGACATTGGCCTTTTAGTGGACATCGGCATCATTTCAAACTTCTCCCAAATTCTTGCTGTTTCTCACCGAATGTGTAGAAAAATAAGGACAAAAATCTTGAGTTGCAGCGCGAGGGACAATGTTTTCAGTTGACTGGTTCCACCCCCTAATATCTAGTCACAAATATTGATAGGACATCTTGGGGCCAGTTTATGAACCGCAGTTGCGCATGACAGGAGACTGGTTCTCTTTCGAATTACTATACGAGAACTATCGAACGCCTACGGAATTTGAAATTCAGTCTACCTGTCGCGCGCACATGTGTAAACATTGTCCTTCGCGCTGCAACTCAAGATTTTTGTCCTTATTTTTACAGCCGTGTTTACCGAGAGAGGGGTCAACATTGATCAACACGGAGTGTCATATATTGTGTTTTTTTAAGCCAAAGGAGCAAATATCGAAAATTGCAAACGTTTTCTATTTATGACCAAACCATTTATCTCAGTTAAGGTGGTGATAATCACTGATTTGGGACAAAGACAAAAATCTGCATAAAATACTTAAAATAACAGTGATCTTTCCAAAACTTAGCAGATGCCTTCTTTATGTTGTTTCTCATAATTTAGAATCCCAAAATGCAGCATTTGTTAAAGTTAAAAAGTGTTTTTATATGAGAAAATCAAAGGGTAATTTTCTGCGAATAAATCTGAAAAAATAATATCATTATTGAAAATATACTTAGTGCTTAGAGTACCTTGTTGCATAATGGAGAGCGTCCTAGCAATAATTTTTTCAAACTCTTTCACACATTATCAGGCTGAGCAGATGAAAAAAGATGCAGTCTGTGTCCAATTTTTTTTGTCAAAACACACAGGTGAGACAGGTGATACTATTTTAACAAGGTTGAACAATTTCATCTACACACCACTGACCATGTCAGTAATGTATTATTTATATTGTAGGTGTTAACATAGGCATGCTTGCCTACCCTATATTTAATAAATGCATCCAGTGTACATTTACTTTGTACATGGTTGAACATTGAGAAAAAGCTACCATTTTCATCTGGTCTACATTACAATTTGAGAAAGAGTTGGAACAAATAATTGCTAGGACGCTCTTCATTATGCAGTTGTGCACCTTCAGCACTACGTAAATTTTCAATAACGTTATTATTTTTTCAGATTTATTCGCAGAAAATTTCCCTTTGATCTTTCCTTATAAAAACACTTTTTTAAGCAGCATGTATGTCTATTATGTATTCTAAACTGTAAAGAACAACGAAAATAAGAAGTCTGCTACCTTTCAGGGAGATACGTTACTTTTTTATGGTTTCATGCAGATTTTTACATTTACTATATATCACCACCTTAAGGAGGTGTTCAGGTATACTAAAATGTAAAAATAAGTGAGAAAATAGCTGCAGGTGATCAATTTTCGACCAAATGCACATACTGACCCCAAGTGTCTGTGAATGCAGTACATAAATTTCGTAGTAATGGGCTGGTGACAACCACACTAAAGCCTATGCACAGAGTTTACATATCCAGTGTGACCTTGATCTTCAAGCAAGCAACATGGTTCTTGCGCGCGTCTTGTCATGATGATCATTTATACCAAGTAATTTTGAGATCCCACCATGCAGGACATAGTTACGGACCGGACACGAACATGTTACATCATGTCTATGCACAAAGTTTAAGTGCAGACTGTGACCTTGACCTCTGAGCTAGCGACATGGCTCTTACACGCGACACACCGTCTTGTTATGATGATCAGTTGTGCCAAATAAATGTAAGTTTAAGATCCCACTGTGCAGGTCAAAGTTACGGATTGGACAAGACGCTGGTAACACAAACACACAGACTCATGCACGCACGCACACATACGGGGTAACTCTACATGCCCTTCCGCCATTTCATGGCGGGGGCACAAAACAATCTGATATAAATTGTAGAAACTGAAATGATCATTGGACCAGTCCAACAGTTCAGAGTACACACACTCACAAAATGTTCCGTCTATATGTAGAGTCTCCGTTTTATTTCAAATTGAAATATAAAAGTGTTATAATGCATCCTTTTGAGGGTCTGAAAGTGGAAGAGTTTGGATTTATTTTCAGCATTTATGTAAACATGTGAAAACATACACATGTGGGTTATTCTTAAGAGTAAATGCCTAGGGATGCTTAAGTCTGAACACAAATTATTATGAAAAGACATTTAAGTTTAACTGTCACATTTTGTGGCAAATTGTAGGTCGATTTGCATTATGTTGTTTTATAAAGAGGGAACATATCTTTGAAAAAAAGGACAAGTCGCTCCATCAAATTCCATTTCTTTTTTGAAACCCGACGAGCAGTGTATGATAAACAAAGGTGTAGGAATAGATGGGATCCAATACCTGTACATTGTATTTTTACCATATATTCAAATTTCTGATATCAATAGAGTCCCGTTTTGGTTACCAACTAAAATGACCAAAATCGTTTTTCAAAAGTTTTTTTATATATGGCTCTAACATTTATTTGCAGCAGTACCTCGCGATAAAATAAATAATTTATACCAATGAAAGAACAATGTCGCCTTTCAATCTAATAAATATCTGAACGACTATTTTGAAAGATAAATGTTGCTTATTTTCTACTGATCATGTTCATGAACAAGTAGGAAATAGAACAACATATTTAATCATAGTTATTTTGTATTTTGAAATCTTTGTTGACGCTAATATCACATTTATCTAGCCATAGTTTCCTGGAGTTCTCCAGCAAAGACTCAGATCAGCTCCGGATTTCACACAGTTTCTCGACATTGTAAGGGTAGCATTACTCAGTGCCTTCCCACATGTGTAGCGCAGACTGATACGGCTGTGCAGATTACAATTCCCTGATTAAACTGTATGCACATTGATATTATCTTACCCTGGCTTTACATGTGTTCCATAATAAATCAAATTTCATAAACCATTACCTTTATTATTTTAGCAAGCCTGACGAATGTACAGGAAGAGCTATTGCATTATCCCTGGCGTCGGCAGCGGCGGCGGCGTCGGCGTTAGCAAAATGTTAAAGTTTTACGTTAAAGTTTTTTATGTGATGGGCAAGGCGCTGTCAGGCGAGCTATCCTGTCCCGCTGACAGGTCTTGTTGTTCTTCCTTGCAATTAATATATGCAGAGTGAAATATTTTTCTAATGCTACTTTCAGGTATCCTCACTAATTATATGCAGCTGCTGATAATTATACCCAGAGTGGGGGAGAGATAAGTGTAATATAATAATCTTTCATGGCTCATAATTCAATTACTGAGTTCAGCGCAGAAATGCGTCTTGAAATCACCCTGTATGCAGCAGTGGTCTGTTCTTTTTAACATGCCTTTTTCATATCTCATTTTCCGTCTTACGAAAACAAAATAAATAATAAAACGAGCATGTTTACACATTATCAATATATTGTAATCATATTATCTACAACACGCGTTCTAATATTTGAATTGGTATCATCTGGAATAATTGCCTTTGCTGCATGTGCTGCAGAATTTTGATAATTCAGTGCTTTCAATAGACTGAACTGTGACAAGTTATTTTGTCTGAGTACGGTCATAAAACAAATAGGACGTGGCACGAGAAAACCAACAATTTGACAGTGGGATGCGCGCCCAGTGAAGACTCAGATCAGCCTGGGCATCGGCCCTGACTGATCAGAGTCTTTTTTATGCGCTTAAAGGGTAGCTAAGGGTGTGCCGACAGCGAAGACTCTAATAAAACTGTGCGGATGTCCAGGCTGAAATGAGTCTTCACTAGGCGCACATGTCACTTTGTTGATTTTGTCGTGTTGCGGCTCAATTCACGATTATATAGATTTCAGTTTTGAGCAAGCATATATTACATATATGTTTGGTTTTGTTTGTTGCTTTTCGTCCACGGTAAACAGCTATGGCCATGTCGAGACGGTCAGTTAACCTAGCCACACTATTCCTGGGCAGGCTTAGACCACCTAGGCGGTTAATCAGTACTGAGTGCACATACTTTCGCCAGTAACTGACAACTGCCCTTCTTGAATCAGTGGAAGGAGAAACAAAAGTTTGTGGCCGGACCGGGTATTGAACCCAGGGCCTCTGGCTCTTGAGTCAGAGGCGCCGAGGACTGCGCTACGCGGCCCGCGATACCACATGTAATATATACTGAAACGCAAAAAGTTGTTGTTGTTGTTGTGTTATTGCTTTACGTCCGCGGTTTACAGCTATGGTCATGTCGGGACGGTCAGTAAAACTAACCACACTATTCCTTTGCAGGCTTAGATCTACTTAGCGGTTAACCAGTACTAAGTGCACATACTTTCGCCAGTAACTGACAAATGTCTTTCTTGAATCAGCGGTAGGAGAAACGAAAGTAAGTGGCTGGATCGCGTATCGAACCCGGACCTCCAGCTCTTGAGGCAGACTCGCTGTCCACTGCGCTGCGCGGCTAGGCAAAAAAGAATCGTCAACAAAGTATGAATAATAAAATTTTAAAAGTAGTGAGCTTCTATGAGTTTTATTCTTGTTAGTTTTATAAGCGCCATGAGTTTAGACAAAACGAATGGCTGAAATACTCGATATTCTGGACATGAAACTTTCACTAATGCGAATTACATGTATAGCTGTATTAAAGCCAAAAAGCATAAAACGGGCGAACATCAGGCATAATTGCGTTTGGCACCTTGCGTACTTGCTTTTTCATTAGCGCGTGTGTTTCATGTCTCAGCCATACAAAAGGATTTACTTGGATGATACAGGCCGCCTAAGGCGAAAAATTGCTAATTATCCTGGTGAAACATGTATGATCTACCGGTGGTCTTAATATTTGAGTCTCGACATGAAAAAACCAACCAAGTGGCACGTGCGCCACGCAAAAACTCAGATCAGCCTGGGCATCCTCCGAGACTGGTGAGCTTCTGCCTGTCGGCATGGTTAAGTGAAGACTCTGATCAGACTGGGTGGATGTCCAGGCTGATCGTAGTCTTCGCTTGGCATGCATGCCACATTGTTGTTTTGTCTTGTCTCGGTTCATTTACAGTGAACCCAGTTATTATCTGTTACGGAATATCTTAACACTTTCTTGATGAATTGGAAGAATATGTTTTCTTATCCCTTAATTTTTACATGTTTGTTCCTAAAATGGAAGCTACCAACTGCGCGCGCTTAGGTGATGACGTAATGTAATATACCGTTGCAAACAGATAGAAGTGTCGAAGTCTTGAAATTAATTTACCAAGTACGGAAACATATTTCTTAAGAAAATAAAAAAAGTAAAACACTTGAGAGTGACGTTAACAGGAGTTGGAGCTGATTGCATAGTTTTGCAAGATAATTTTTCTGATACAAGGAAAATATACTGAACGCCAAAAGAAACGCATACAAGTTTAGGTTCAGTTTTCTTCTGTCAACTGATTTATGGTTTTAAATCATATATAGCAGAAAACACTACTGACGTCTGCCAACAGTCTAAACTTATCTTCTTGCAAAATTAGACTTGGATGAAAGAGTTATCTCAATTTATCATGAAACATTTAAAGTTGTTTTAAGAGTTGTCTTTCCTTTGGCGGCATAACAAATTGTTTCCAAAACACGACTCTTATGTGTGCTTATGAAAAAAACGTCGGTTTTATTACCATGGTATTCTTCTTAGGAACATGACAGCAGTTTGAAGTTGAACATTTGTCAAATTATCTCCCTTGGAATTAAACAAATAGCAAAATGAGAAGTCCAATAACACCAAAAGTTCTGCAGTGCTGCGAAAAATTTCTTTGAAAACCTTTTTATTTTACTCTTGTTAATGCATTTAACCTCTTCGTATAAATGGTTTCTGTTCTTTTCAAGAAATACAGGGTGTTAAAAGGTCTATGGAAATCCAATGGTAAGCCAGTGTTACTGTTTCTACTGCCAACTTTCACCTGATTGTTTCTCTAAATCGCAAGGCTCGACTGCTTTGATTTTTTCGCTGTTTCTTACCAATGCCGCGGACATTATGTCTGGAGAAAATAATCAGCTGAGCATTATAAGGAAATTAAAATTCAGCTTCTGAAAGTATGGTGACTTTAAGTTTAACCCCATCACAAAAGCAAGCGTTCTGGTCTCTAAAGTTTATGGAATATCGATGCGTTAAGGTGCTCATTCTGTCGGAATATCATAAACAAAGAAACTAAAAATGTTTAAATAAGAGTATATACCTATACCTTCAAATAAATTGGGCGTATACATTGTATGCGTTTCTTTTGACGTTCAGTATATTATGTATTTAATGACTTTAACATATCATTCTGGACGAAACAAACCAAAACAATTAAAATCATACATCGTAATTGCAGTAAAGTTACGAAGAGAAACTCCTTTGGCTGTTTGAGATAGATACCAGGAGATTTCGTGTCCACTAAGCCGGAAAGGGTCAGACATAGTTTTGGGTTTACACCGTAGAACATATATGCGCCATACAATGTATCCACACACAACCAAGACCGAAACCAGTCTGCGAATCAGTGAATTTTAATAAGAGCTTCCATGTAAATTCCTGAGGGTCCGTGCCTGGTCTTTCTAGACTGCACAGATCCGCAAGCTAGTCGCACCCTCTGCGGTTCGCATATTTCATAAACACTTCTTTTGCGTGTTGCGGCTCTATTCATAGTTCCGTGAGTTCTCTTAAGCTCCGCCTACCCTCATTTGCATAAGAAAAGAATTATTTTCGAACCAATTTTTGTCAAATGTAGAATATATTTTTCTTCCGCAAATTTCAGAAATATACCTTTTATAGTTATTTAGGTAAGGGTTTACTATATATTTTAATCATTTTCAGTTTGTATGTGGACTTGTCCCCCAAACGGCTGAATTTGATCTTATCTTTCACAGCATGCTCAGTCAGTGGCACTTCCTACTGGCCAGTGACTAATTTATAAGTAGGTGCCAATTTGCTTTGAGTGGCATTTCGGAACCATGAATTATGCATTTTACTATCTTTCGTTTATATTTACGAGAAATAATTGTCCATTACAATATTCTGTAACTTACATGTACCTGTACGTATGAATTAAAAAGCATCTATAAGAAAGAGAACTTTGAAGATAACGCAAGTCTGACATTTTACATATGGGGTGCAGTTTTACTATTTCTTCCCTTATTATAGATATCCATAATTTCATTTATTAATAAACATACGTCGAATTAGTGATATTCATAATTCAGCACATTTATTGATATTACTAAGTGAAATCGAAGTAAAAAGTATGCAAAGACCAGGAACTGAAACAATCAAAATCCAAATCCAGCCCTCAAACCATAGTTGGAAACAACTAAGAATAACGAATTTACATAATTCGAATAAGTGATATCCCGTTTCGAATTATGGATATCCGTTATTCGAATGCATCATTCGAGATATAGATACCCATAATTTCAATAAGTGATATCATTAAATAGGGCAGTATTATTGATATCCATGATTTAAGTTACGGATATCCGTAAATCTCCGGTAAATAAAATTATTATTTGCAAAGACGAATTATTAATGTCTATAAATAGGCCGCATCACTGACATCCAAAATTCGCTTACGAATATCACTAATTTGAAGAATGGATATGTTTAATTGACATATCCAGTTCGGACTGCGGTGGATATCACTTATTCGATTGCTTGATATCCATAATTCGATATACATAAATGGGCAGAATTATGGAAACCAAAAATTCGAAAGCGTGATACATAAATCGAATAAAGTGATATCCATTTTTCGAATTTCCTATTCATAATTCGAAAAAGTGATATCTATAATTCGAATTATGGATATCCATAAATAATTTCGGGAATCCGTAGATATTAATGAATTTCACTAATTCGAATTATATAGCTCTTTTGAATAATTATGGATATCTTTAAATAGGAAATAAATAGTAAAACAGCATCCCATATCTGTTGGCCCTAACAACAATTTGGAGATTTAGAACACGGAATTACCAAATGTTTTCACGTCAGGACAGATCATGATGTGATGCTAACGCCTTTTCAAACAAAGAGCCTACAATGAATGAGATTAAGCGCAAGTGGGAGGATTTTTTTATTCTAACAAAATAAAAGATTACTGTCTCCCGCCTTTTCGAAGAAAAGCAAGGGGACATAGTATTTGGCTTTCCGTAGTTCCGTGGTTCCGCCCGCCTTGACAGTTGAAGTCTTATGTGTAGTATTTTTTATAACTTATTCTGAAACTTTGCGAGCTTCGTTTTTCATGGCGTGTAAATACGCACATGGCTTAGTCAGGGGTTATGATCGAATATTTTGTATTCTTTCTCTTTGCGAATTTAGTCATTTTTTCTGCATCCGAAGACCCTTTCAGTAGATAACCTTGTGTGCGCAACCCCTGTTACAGTTTTCATAACTGCGACTAAGGGACCTATTGAGTTGGCCTTCATGATCGCTTCTCCTCCTACAGGTTTCCATGAATTATTATACAGTTTGCATACTTCTTGTTCATGGTCTGTATTAATTATGCGCATGGCTTACTGTATGTGCTTGGGTCGGTAAATTTTACCACTTTCCCCCCTTTGCGAATTCAATCAGTTTTTTTTTTGCATCAGAAGACCTGTTGAGTGTGTGCCTTGTGTGCGCAACTGCTTCTACAGTTTTTTTATGAATCACTCTCTGAATCTTTGCGGATTTCATAAACATTGACTTAGGGGTTGTGGACGGACATTTGACATAAACGGCGGCGAGGAGTCACTATCAAACGATCACTACACATCCATACGACGTCGTTATACCATGGATAACTTTCCACGCCACTGTTTAAAAATCGATAATCGATATTCGCGAATCGAGCTGGTAGTGAAATACACTACGAGATATGGGCAAGTCATCTTTTTCTTCTTATTTTATTTTTCCTTATATTCAAATCCATTTTTCCGTGTTCATTTCGAAAACCGCATTAATTTGCGAACAGCCTGATATAATTTTTGAAAAGATTGCATAAGAAATACCGCGGTCATTTTTTAGTTTAAGTTGACTACCCTCAAAATGTATAGAATATATAGTAAATCATGACATTTTTACTGCGTTGATCAAAGTTTTTACCCGCATATGTCTCTTTTTTTCATAAAATGAAAATTTTCCGTGTTCATTCCGAAAACTACAATTATTCAGCATTTCACTGATATATTTTTTATTGAAATAGGAAGTAAAACAGTGCGGTCATTTTTACATTTTCGATCAGCACCCTTATTTTCTATGCTGGCGCAAATATCCAACAGAATTCACACATTACTCCAGGTGGCGTAGAAAGTTGCGGACGCTAAAGGCGTTCTACAAGGGGAATATTCCAGTGCTCACTGTTTTATATGACCCGACTGCTCTTGTAAGGGGAGGAGAATTGGGGGTGGGGGGGGGGGGGGGCGGAGGGATGAACGCAAAGTTCGTAAAAGGTGTCCTCCCTGGATTTTTCAAATAAATAGTACTATAAGATAAGATGAACAGGACATATGTAATGTCATTAATCTTACTGTTTTCTTCAGAAAAAATGCGTTTTTCTACCAAATTGTCTGCTTGGCAACGTTTGTTTTCCGCTGAAATGCATAATTTCGTCCGACATATAAGTTCGGCAAAAACAATGTTTGGCTTCTGAGACCAGAGTTGTTAGCTCTAAGGTTTGACAAGCTGATTACCATATTAATTCGGCCATAAGACGGAGGTTCATTTCCCCCAACACACAAACAGAATGACCCCAAATAACTGAAACCTACAGTAATTGTGCTGTAAGACGGGATTTCTCTTACGGTCTAAGAAAGCTCAAGATCCATCTTAAAAGTTGGACCTAGAATTTTGTCTTCTTCTTTGGAGGAAATCCCGTCTTATAACTGAATAAAAAGTTTCATCATGTACAAACAGAGAAGATTCAGTTTCAACATTTATCAGCAAGTTGTTCTGTAATGTGAGTTATTAGCTCTTGGATTGGGTAACCTGACTGCCAGATTAATTCGGCTACAAGACGGGGCTTCCCTCCTCCTCCCCCCCCCATTAAAAAAAACCCCACACAACAACCTCCAATGCGTTTAATAGTAATTTTGCTATAAAACCGGTTAATCTTGTACAGTCTAAAGTCTACATCCATCTTAAAAGATGGAACTAGAATTTTGTCTACTTCCTTGGAGGGAAATACGCGTCTTATTACCGAATAAAGACATATATCATGTGCTATTAGCAAAGACTATGATCCGACTCATATGTACAGTCTGTTCTGTGATGTACGGTTTGTATATTCCAAAGCGCATGCACAAATCAAAATTAAACATTTCAGGCGCGCCATGAAAAATGTATACTCATACATAGGATAAACGCACGAATTACGCTTGTCCGAACCAGCCTGTACATGGTACTGCAGTCTGATCAGACCTGCACAGTTCCCTTTCAAAATTGTGCATGCCTAGATATTTTCTTTGCGAAGATCTCACGCTAAATCAGTATATTTTGTATGTGTGCAGGTTGGCAGTGTTTGTATATGCAGACGGTAGTTTTTGCAGGATGCGGACAATAACACCTTTTAATATACAAAGTGATAATTAATGTTACGCTCGATTAACCCGCTAAATATCTGGGCCCAGTTGTTCAAAGCATCGTTAGCCTAACGAGCTCGTTAAGGGGTCAACTCGTTAAGTGTTTTGCATCTTTGTAACCAAATACGCTGGTATTTTTTTGTTGAACAAATGTAAGAAGCTTTTGCAATACGCTGGTTTTTTTTGTTGAAAAAATGTAAGAAGCTTTTGCACTGCTGGTATTTTTTGTTGGAAAAATGTAAGAAGCTTTTGCACTGCAAAAGCTTCTTACATTTCTTCAACAAAAAATACCAGCGTATTGCAAAAGCTTCTTACATTTTTTCAACAAAAAATACCAGCGTATTTGAGATATTAACGTTTAAAATTTTAACGAAACGTTAACTAACGACGTCATAAGTTTTGAACAACCGGGCCCAGAAAAATATTTGGTAAGGTCGTGGGTTCGAATCCCAGTTGTTACCTATTTTTTTTTTTTTTTTTTTTTTTTTTTTTTGTCTTTCCTGCAATAAATTGAAGTATCTGCAAACAACTTTATATATCATATTTAACAAAATCGATCATTTTTGGCAACTTAATACATGGAAAACAGCTTTGAGAATAAGGACCTTACCATGGATAACTTTCCACGCCACTGTTTAAAAATCGATAATCGATATTCGCGAATCGAGCTGGTAGTGAAATACACTACGAGATATGGGCAAGTCATCTTTTTCTTCTTATTTTATTTTTCCTTATATTCAAATCCATTTTTCCGTGTTCATTTCGAAAACCGCATTAATTTGCGAACAGCCTGATATAATTTTTGAAAAGATTGCATAAGAAATACCGCGGTCATTTTTTAGTTTAAGTTGACTACCCTCAAAATGTATAGAATATATAGTAAATCATGACATTTTTACTGCGTTGATCAAAGTTTTTACCCGCATATGTCTCTTTTTTTCATAAAATGAAAATTTTCCGTGTTCATTCCGAAAACTACAATTATTCAGCATTTCACTGATATATTTTTTATTGAAATAGGAAGTAAAACAGTGCGGTCATTTTTACATTTTCGATCAGCACCCTTATTTTCTATGCTGGCGCAAATATCCAACAGAATTCACACATTACTCCAGGTGGCGTAGAAAGTTGCGGACGAGCCGATTTTATATATTGGGAAGCGGCGTTTAGACCAAAATACATGAGCGCTCCAACTCCGCAATAAGCCCTCCTCTACCCACTCTTCCACGTAGCAGCATTTTTCCCGTGTTTCAAGTCAACATTTGATTATTTGTCGAAACAATAGCATTTTCTTCAAAACTGCTGCATACGCAAAAGCATATATGCTCATATAATGTAAGGCGAAGCTAATTCATTTCTGGTTCGAGCAACGAATGGTGGATATGAACAAAATGAATTGTATGCTAGAAACGAAAACAATGTTTATATATAGAGAGAAACTGACAATACGCATCTCCTCGTGGGCCGTGCATGCATAGAAGCTATTGATTATATACACCGTGTAGCGTGTTGATTTGATCCAGGAAAGAAACACGATACACGGTGTATTTAATTAGGACCGACTTAATTAGATACACCGTGTACCGTGTTTTGCCTTGATTCACGATCCGATCGTGGAAGCAAATACGGCTCGTGGACGGTTATGTAATTGCCCACCGTGTACAGTGATAATCCGTGTATCCACGCAAGTTGTAGCCCACCGTGTAACGAGGAAATAGAGTAATCCATGAAACCAGTACTGTAGGCATTCTTAATTGTCAGCAATAACATAAATAAGGAATATGCAAATAGTTGGAAAGATCTGTTGAATTTTCACTTCTTTATGCAGATTTATATATTTACCGCAAATCAGTAACTGTTACCACCATAATATGTCCTCTGAATACCATTCAAACGAAGATAGTATTTTTTTCTGGAAATGAATCAACAAAATTTGCTGTTTTCTCCATGTTTTAGATTGTGGGCCCGTGGAAGATCTTGAGAACGGCATGGTTATTCTAGAACATGAAACGACTACCTTCCCGTCCACGGTTTCCTTCATGTGTAATGATGGATATGACCTAGAAGGTGAAAGTACCTGGCGGTGTCTTGAAACTGGGACATGGAGCGGAAATTATGTACATTGCCAGGCTCTGGGTAGGACTCCTTGTTTAAGCGGAAACATATTTCAAACAGATACAATTTTCGGCCGCTTTGTGCGCACTCGAAGGAATAGTTATCAAATTCCACGTTCTTCGTTCTTCCTGAAAGAATAGAGGAAGTGGTATAGCATATAGACCCTAATGATCATGACACTGCACACAGGAATAGTCGACGTCAACATATGCCAGATGCTCTGATGGATGTTTTCACACGTTCAATAATAATTCTTGTATAATAATGAGTTTGATTGGACGCGCAGGTTTGTCCCGGGTTCACCCTGTCTGCTTATTTGACTTCCTTTTCGTCAGTGTAATGATGGATATGACCTAGCAGGTGAAAGTACCTGGCAGTGTGTTCATACTGGAAAATGGAGCGGAATTTATGTGCATTGCCATGCTCGGGGTAGGATATTGTTTTCTCCTTGCTGTAGCGGAAACATATTTAAGCAATTTTATACAATTTCTGGCTGTCTTTGGGCGAACTGGTAGGAAAAATTAAAATATTCAACGTCCTTTAATCACGCAAAAAAGTCTTATACAGGAACTGGTATAAATATAGAACAAAGTGATCATGACCCAGTCTCCATAAATTAACCACTTAAACGTATGCCAGCTGCTCTGTTGAATATTTTTACATGTTGAATACTTATTTTTGTATTTTAATGATAAATTGTGTGAAGGTGCAGGCTGATCCCGGGTATTCGCTGTCTGTTTATATTATTTGACTGCCTTTCGTTTGATTATACTTAAGGTGGACGATCCCGGAAGAACTCTGTTCTTGCTTGTTTAAAAAACAAACAGAGTTTATTGTTCATCATCAAATCGACTAACTGTGGAGTATATACAGTTATAATATACACTTACAATATCTACCGTAAAGATCCTAAGTTTTCGGGCACATAAGTCTGTACAAACAGTAGAAACTGAGATCAGACTGTTCCTTAGGAACCAGAATGATCAAGATCTTCACAGTTTCCATTCCATCTGCGCATTTTTGTCGACATTACTCTGTGGTAGAACCGAATAACAGGAAAATAAATAATAGGGCAAGGACCGGCTGTGCTTGCAGCAGGTGCAGAATTTGGGCAGTCTGTTTTGGGGATATTTTGAACTTAAACATTGTTTTTCTAGGAAACAAAACGGCGAAATGTATTTTTTTTTGTTTGTTTTATTCTTTAACATACGATGTAAGTTTTACTAAAATAATATGCATAAGCATGCCCCATCGATTGATGATATTTTTCATGACGTTTTTCATGAAATTCAATTTTCTTGCATTTTTTCAAAGAATGTAAAAATATACTTATTAACAAGAAAACTGCAATTTTTTGTTATCAGTTTGTTTCAAATATCCTATATTACAGATTATATGATTTGCAGAAATGAAAGTGCATTCATTTGCTAGAGATATGAATTTTAATGGAAAATGTGTAAAAACAGTATGTAGAAATACAAAATATTGTTTTTTAGGAAAACAAAACGGTGAAAATTGTTTTTTCTTACCCAAATGTTTTATAGCTCTTTGGGTTATTTAGACGGTATAATGGTTTGAATGCCCCGCCAATATTTCTATTCAGTATTCGTCTACCTTAAGCATTTCTGACAACTAAAATGCTAAATAAGACTTTTTCCTTTCTACTAGACTGTGGGACGGTGGCAGACCTTCCAAATGGCGAGGTTATAATAGAAGATGGACGAACTACCTTCCCGTCCACAGTTTTCTTCTTTTGTAATGATGGATATGACTTGGAAGGTGAAAATACCTGGCAATGTCTTCAGTCTGGAAAATGGAGCGGAATTTCTGTACATTGCCAGGCTCGGGGTAGGATTTTGTTTTCTCCTAGTTCAAGTGGAAACATATTTTAAAGTCTCCATAGTCCTATCAGTAGTAAATATCGTCGATAATGTGTTACACAGAATAATTTATTTATGTACTTTCTCCCAACATGTGGAGGGAAAAGTTCATTGTTTCTTGTTGATGAAACGTCTTGTCTTGGTCTTACTCGGCTACTAAATTTGGGACGTTTAAGGATAGAGATGCTTGTTGCCTGCCGAGACATCTCCTTTTTTTCTTTCAAAGGTTTGGGTTTTAGCAACATTGAAAAAGTAATATAGAAACACGCGTCTGTCGCTCTAAATTTGGTAAAGGTATTTTCTATTCCCAAAGTCGATCAACTTTTAAAAGAAATTGTTTGCACTCTTTAAAATTGCTTTCTTTTAAGGGTATACCCCGTTTTTGAAGAGGAACGTTAACGTTTACCTGGAAAGCAAAAAAAAAAAAAAAAAAAAAAAAAAAGAGAGAAGTCACAAAATAGTGTTTCCCCTGGTAAAAACGTTTAAAACGATTAAAAATCGTGAAGTATATTAATTTATTATAGGAAATCAGTATATATTATCTCATTCGAAACACGAGGCTTGTAATTTACATGCAGATGCATGGTGTAAATTTTAGCGTTTTTTTTTTCCTTTTTCATTACGATGTATGAGTATATCTCTATGACTTCATCCTGAAGTTGTAGACTTAAAGTTTTAGGTTTAGAGCTTTGTTGAATGCGCATCAAAAGGTTTATGATAGTACACTTTATGAAGGGATGATTTACAAATAAATGTTGTTTCATTTACAGAGTGTCGCTCTCTGAGTACACCTGAACACGGAATCATGAGTCTTACTGCTAACTTCTCAGTTGGATCAACAGCAAGTTTTGATTGCGATACAAAGTATACAATACATGGTCAGAAAAGTATTACATGCAAGGACGACGGTTCTTGGACAGATGATGTTCCAGTTTGTCAGCAAACAGGTAGATTATTTTCTTCTGTAGAATTTGCCTTCCTACTTGGTGGCCGTATCTTTATCAAATTTGCATGATTTTATCTTTAGGACAAGGACTGAACTACCAGAACCGCCATTGATATATCACATGGACTGGCCAGTGAGCTGACTTTTACCCTGTTTTTGAGGTCATAAGAGGACTTAGCTTACTAAATATACAAATTATTTGCTAGCACCTTATCGCTCGAGATTTAGCAGGTTTTAGATTATAGTAATAATTTACACTTATCATTGCGCGGAGTCGAAGAATTGGGTCAAATTGTGGTGACCTTTACCTTATTTTCAGGCTTAACACACCTGTATAAAATATGCTCGAAAACTGCTGCTATGGTAAAATGTTTAGAATGCAACAGACAAAACTTGATTGAAGCCATCACAAAAGAAATTGTTTGTTGAAGCCAACAAAAATGAAATTGACCCAACTTTATAAAATTGTAAAAGACAATGAAAAAAATGCATTTAAAAACTTGAACACTAGTAAATATTTTAGAAGTTACCTTCCTCACCTATTATCTACTAATTATACCCCCGACATACGAAGTATGTCAGGGGGTATATAGTTTTTGTCATTCCGTCCGTTCGTCCGTGTGTTCGTTCGTCCGTTCGTTCGTTCGTTTGTTCGTTCGTCCGTCCGTCCGTCCGTCCGTCCGTTCGTCAACTTTACGTCAAAGTTTTGCATTAAACCTTTTTGGGTTGCTCATATCTCTGTTACCACTCATCAGATTCTTTTCATATTTGTATGATATCTCTATGGCATTACCTTTGATGTGAACTAGTTAAGCCCCTGGGTCAGGTCCCAGGATGGGGCCAGGTGTCAATAATTAGGACTTAGGCATTTTCATTATGTGACAGTTTTGCGTTAAACCTTTCAGATTGCTCAAATCTATGTAACTGCATTGAAGATTTCTTTCATATTTGGTTCATGATATCTCTACATCATTGCTTTCATTATGGACTACCTAAGCTGCAGGGTCAGACTCATGGGTGGGGCCAGGGGTCAGTAACTAGGACTTAGCCATATGCTGTAGTTTTTTAGCGTACAGTATCAATATACTTCAGTGGAGCCTAATGATACATGACTAGGTTTATTTCATACTGGTTTACATCATATGGATGCTGCCGCTGTCCTAAGGTCAAGGTTACAGACTTAGAATTTTGTACATGTATGACATTTGCATTGAAATTGTGTGTTAAAGAATACTTTCATTAGGTGGTGGCACTGGTCGGGGGTATACGTGAGCCCCTGCTCACTGGCTCTAGTTATCATTAGAATCTAAAGTCTACAATAGTCGAACGCACACAAACTTTTATCTTTTTTCCGGTACTCAGATCTAAGTTAATCCTCTTATTGATAAAGGGCCCTTTAGTTTATAGCAATACTTAGGAATTTTCAAAAATAATCTTTTTTGGTTCTAAAGATTAATGTGGCTTGAGTTTAATGACGCAGCTTTTTCAGATTATATGCCTCGATGAATACACATATTCGACCTGCAGAATTGTCCTCTCTGCAGAAGCCTTCGTTTTGCAGGGGCGCATTGAATGGTAATCAATATTCCTTGCAGATGTTTTTATTCTTGATGTAACAACTATATTTTTAATATGAATTTGTACATTTGTGCTTATAAGGACCCGAATCTCTCTGTCCGAAGCCCAGTTCAAGCGATAAACTGTGGACATATACTTTTATGTATATGTTGTCATGAAATTATGAATAATATCTCTGTCCCATTATCAGTACATCAGTAATTTTTATTATTATTTTTTTATTTTTTTTATTGTATTTTCCAAAATTGAGAAATATGAATATCCAAATAATCTAATAGCAATTAAGTCTTTCCTTATAAAAGGGCTTGCTCAAAAGGTAGGCGTAAAATTGAATTTATGGTATTAAAAACTTTGCAAAATATTGACACTGGCCTTTACAAGAGGAGTGAATAATATTTGTCACTTCACCGCAGTACGTTGATTAATCCGAAAATACAAATACCTAATTGATCATTTTTGAAAAGGTGTACACCAACAAACCAATCGCAGGGTGTTTCATTATAGCTGATACACTTTCAAATTATTTCCACTCCCCTTATAATACGTATATCAATGCATTGTTTACATCAAAATGACAAAAGACATCACCATTTTGCACGTAAAAAGGGAATCGTTTACGTTAGGACTTCATATAGGACGTCATCAAAAATTGTTTATTTTGAAAATGGCGCTGTCTGTGGAAAAGTGCCAGACATCATAAAATTATACTATGAAACCCGATCCGTGATTTCTTTAACCAGAAGGGTAAGACACCTTTATTCTGGAGACATGAGAGTCATCAGACTGCGAGTTAACAGAGTGGTCAAAAGATATGAGAAGTACGGAAGTGTATTACATGTGGACCAAAGACACAGTAACCAGTGCCGCTGCAGGAGCAGCAGGAGCGACGAGAATATTGCGAAGATAAAGCAGGTAATCAGCGAGACACCACATAGGTCTGTAAGAAGGGTTCTCTTTGATATTACGAATGCTTCCGATTTCACTAGTGTGTACAGATCTCCAAGATTTGATTTAAAAGTAACACATGATACAGAATCTGAAAGTGATGTTAACCAACATCTTGACTGTTTCAGTTTGAATGACAGACTACGCTGATATATTCAAAAACATTTGGTTCAGTGACGAGTTCCACTTCCTCTTAGATCAACAATTAAACAAACAGAACCACCGTTACAGGTCAAATGTCAAGCCGGACATATTTGTAAAAAAATAAATAAATATGTTATGCTGGGAAAGTAACAGTTTGGGCAGCCAGCCATCAGCACTGAAGGGATAATTGGACCACTCTTTTTCCAAGCTCGCGAAGGTAACAGTGAGACCATCAACAGTGAACGCTATTTGAATCTTTTGACACGCAGATTCCTGCCGGCACTCCGTCGCAGAGCAAGCGTAGTTCTAACAAGACAGTGCTGCACCCATACTGCAAAGAGCGTTCTAAAATAGCTGAAAAACGTTTGAAACACGGATGATTTCCTTGAGGTCGGATTGTCTGTGGCCACCCCACTCCCCGGATCTCAGCCCTTGGGAATTTTACCTTTTCGGTCATCTCAAGGAAAAGGTTAACAGATCGAAGGCGACATAACAGTTGAAATTAAACTGTCAATTATACGGGAAATCCGAAGAACACTGGCGACACGTGCAAGTATGCTACATGTGTAATTTACAAATTTCATGAAACGCGTGGAGACCCTCAATTTAACTGCGAGGTCATAATGGACGTCATTTTGAGTACTTGCTGTAAATTGATATCTATTTTTTTGAAAAAGAAGTGATCAAAATTATTGCAGAATTGTAATCTATAAATGTCAAACAATTCCCTTTATTATGGTACTTTGTTCTTCCTTTTTTACCATCCAAATAAAAAATGTTGCAAAAGTTTAAAAGCGCATCACATACCATGAAACACGCTGTATGTCATTAGCCTGGAGGAGTAAGTTTCAAAAGATGCTTGAATTTCAAGATCAAAATTATGGTCGTAATGACATTGAGTGTGAATTTTAAATATAATAATTCTTTGAATTATCAAAAAATTGCTAACTCACTATTTTTCACAAAATCACCTTTTTGCAGTTTTGAAAATCTGATGGTCAAAAAACACATTCTTTGAAAATATTAAGATTTATGTTTCTGCAAAAAAGCTTTTATTCCTAATTTAAAAGTAGTCTAAAAGCAAAATGCGCTCAAGTTTTAGCGCAAGATTAGTCTTACTACAATGAGAGGAATTAGATTTTAGATGGCATGCTATGGATAAATGGCTAAGTTTTCAGTTTTACTAATTAAGATACAATTTTTCATTTTTCTTTAACTGTTTATAGCTTTAATTACAGTGTTTTCTTAACACTGTAGTATTTGTGTTTTTTAGTAGTAAAACATGGAATATTTTCATATCAAAATATGTTCCTCATTTTTCTTAGTGCAAGACGATTCATCTTGAGGTAGACTAGTGTTGCGTTAATAAAATGGATTTAAAGTTAGCATAGTTTTGTACTAACAAGAAAAAGTTACATAAGGTATTCTTTTTGACTGTTTATAGTTGTTTAATAACTATTCCACAGGTCATGCTATTGTGTTTTTACATCCAAACGATAACAAGTTGTCAAAATTTGTTTTAAAAAACAATTATTTTATGAATTGAAAATAGTAGTCTATCTTCAGATAGGCTAGTCTTGCACTAAACTTTTCAGCACAAAAGTAATCTAAGTCACAAAACCTAATTTAAGAAAACTAGATTAATAAAATTTAATAATGTATGCATTTTTCTTCCATAGTTTAATTAAAATGTGTCAAACTTCATACCAATATTGTTTTTATGTACTGTATGAATCAGATTTTGCTTCTCCTGAAAAGTTTCGAAATATGGAGTTCAGACTAGTCTTGCACTAAGCCCTCGATATTAGTTTTGCTAAATGAATTAGAGAAATACCCCAATGGGGCCCCAGGCGTCTGGGAGCGTACCTGTTGTATAATCATGATATGAGGCTTTCAGGAGATATCTTCGATCTCTTTATTAGTAAACCAGTCGAGGTGATTATTATAGGGATTTATGGATTTTGAACTGCTTAGACTGTGCACCGCAAAAATACAGGAAATTATCCCGAAAGAGTTGCGTATCCGATTAACAAACGAATGCAAAAGATAAGTTTGTTGACAGGTTTGCAAATCTCGCCTCTCGGGAGAAATATTTCCTGTGTTACAAACTCAGCTGTATCAATTTGATTCATAAAATATATTTGTCTTTGTGATAACATTTACTGCCTGTATTCGATCATTTCTCAAAGTAAGGTAGATCACAAATACTACTCAGATGCACACATTCATACATACTCGAATTGTCGAGGTTGTACTTCTTACGGCCCTACTTCCGCAGTTGTGGTTATAACTAAACTCCAAGCAATCTGGAAATTTTTTTTGACGCTTATGAACTCTTCTGGCCAAACAAGTGTGCGTAGGGGACAGTCAGGTGACTTCGGACAGGCGGGTAAATTCGGACATACAATTGCAAACAGTGAAAATTCAGATGAGACGGCTCATAATCGTCTCATCAGGATTTTTTTCTGTTTGGCCAGTTAATTTTTGTTTTAGTTCCAAACAACTTACATATAAAGGAAACAAAGTCAGTGTCCGAATTTACCCGCTGTCCGCAGTTACCCACCTCTCCCCTAGTGTTGTTTATTTTGTGATTACGGAAATATAATGGAAACATTATTTATAGTGCAACAGAGAACTTGGTTCTACATCAGGAAATGTTAAAAGTATAGTGCACTTTGCCGCTAACCATTCGAGTGACGATAAAAATAATGATAAAACAACAACGTCAAGTGAATCTTGCGATATTTGGTTATTTGTTTCTTGATGTAAAAACATAAAGAAGTAAAAACAGGCAAAAATGCATTGAAATATAAGACAGTATGGGAATTAATTAAAATCAAGCATCTGCTACTCTGTCTTCCAGGTGTTGCAGTAGGTCTGGCTGCATGGCATTATTTCTCAGTAAGAAATAAATCAGCTCTCGATTTTTCGAACACTGGTATCTCAATGTACCTTCTTATATCATAGAATATAGTTTGGTTACATTTTCTAATTATACTTACATTTCAACTCCTGTCGCCTCAAACTACGATATTGCAAAGTAAATTTTCTGGGACCAGAAAATTTACTTCGAAATGTCGGTAGTTTTGGATGAATTGCGCTTTTGAAATATCGAAAGTGGACAATATACCTTTAGAAGTTCCTTATATCACTTTACATTGCACAATGTATTTGTGACAATACTTGAAAATTGATCCAGATTGTGGTAACGATGTAGAGAGCAATTCATCGATAAATATGTGCTACATATGGCACTGGAACATTTCATGTGTTCGTAATGAGGGCAATTGCAAGAGAAACCTCAAAATATTGTTTGACAGAGCTAATTTTGATAATCAGAAATTTTATATCGATCAAAAGCGCCATCAGTAGCAAGCACAATGTCTCCGTGACTTTTTAATGGCAACATATTGCGGTTTGTGGACCCTGTCTCTATTCAGCCGCCAATGCATATTCAATTTCCTGACGATACAAATTTAAATCAGTCCTTGGACTTTCTTCTGAATCCCATTTGTATGATTTTTGCATTGTTTGTACTTGTATTTGTAGTACATTATATGATTATTATGCGAATAAAATAGAGTTTAAACCAATTTTCTGACGCGCTCGAAACTTGACTGGTCGTGCCCAAACTTTAAGCTAAAGTATCCCCATAGCATTTTCTTTAGCTCACCTGAGCCTTTAGGCTCATAGGTGGGCTTATAGTATAGTCAGGCATCCGTTCTATTCTATTCAATCATCTGTCGTCCGTCGTTCACATTTTCAAACATCTTCTCCTCTGAATCCACTGGGCCGATTGAAGCCATATTTCATACGGAGCCTACCTTGGTTGGGGAAACGAAAGTTTGTTCCGGATATCTGGGTCACATGACCAAGATGGCCGCCACACCCATATATGGTAAAAACCCTTCAAAAATCTTCTTCTCCAGAACCAAAAGGCCTATGACCTTGAAACTTGGTATGTAGCATCGAGCATGCAAACCCATTATAGTTTATACAAATGATGACCTTGCAATGACCTTGACCTCAGTTATGACATGGTCAACTTTGGTATGTTAGGCTTTTGTATGGGAAAACGCTTAAACGATGGATTTCTCAGAAACTATTTAAGTCTAAGACACAATACATGTACTTGGTATACATGGTCAACTAAATGAACAAATGAAGATATTCTGTCACTAAAGGTCAAGGTCATGCGGTCCGTCCATCCGTCGTCAAGATTTTCAAATATCTTCTCCTCTGAAACCACTGGGCCAATCAAAACCAAATTTTATATGGAGCCTCCATGGGTTAGGGGAACGAAGGTTTTTTTAAGGCTATCTAGGTCACACGACCAAAATGGCCGCCACGCCCATATATGGTAAAAACCTTTCAAACATCTTTTTCTCCAGAACCAACAGGCCTATGACCTTCAAACTTGGCATGTAGCATTGAGCATGCGGGCCCATCATAGTGTATACAAATGATGACCTTGCGATGACCTTGACCTCATTAATGACATTGTCAACTTTGGTATGTAAGGCTTTTATATGGGAAAATGCTTAAACATTGGATTTCTCAGAAACTATTTAAGTCTAAGGCACAATACTTGGTATACATGGTCAACTGAATGAACAAATGAAGATATTATGTCACTTAAGGTCAAGGTCATTCAGTCCGTCCATCCGTCGTCAAGATTTTCAAATATCTTCTCCTCTGAAACCACTGGGCCAATCAAAACCAAATTTTATATGGAGCCTCCATGGGTTAGGGGAACGAAGGTTTTTTTAAGGCTATCTAGGTCACACGACCAAAATGGCCGCCACGCCTATATTTGGTAAAAACCCTTCAAATATCTTCTTCTCCAGAACCAAAAGGCCCTTGACCTTGAAACTTGGTATGTAGCATTGAGCATGCGGGCCCATCATAGTTTATACAAATGATGTCCTTGCAATGACCTTGACCTCATTTATGACATGGTCAACTTTGGTATGTTAGGCTTTTATATGGGAAAACACTTAAACAGTGGATTTCTCAGAAACTATTTAAGTCTAACTTACAATACCTGGTATACATGTTCAACTAAATGAACAAATGAAGATATTATGTCACCAAAGGTCAAGGTCATCCCATCTGTCCATCCATGGTCAAAATTTTCAAACATCTTCTCTTCTGAAACTACTTAGCCGATTGAAGCCAAATTTTATTTGGAGTCTCAGTGAGTTGGGGGAACGAAAGTTTATACCCGGGGTCTGGGTCACATGACCAAGATGGCTGCCATGCCCATATATGGTAAAACCCTTCAAAAATCTTCTTCTCCAGAACCAAAAGACCTATGACCTAGAAACTTGGTATGTAGCATCGATCATTTGGGCCCATCATAATTAGCTCACCTGTCAAGGTGAGCTTATAGCATAGCCTTGGTCTGTCGTCCGTCGTCGTCGGCGTCCACACTTTAGAATATCTTCTTCTCAGAGACCATTTAGCCGATTGAAACCAAATTTCATATGGAGCCTTAACAGGATAGGGGAACGAAAGTTTATATTTTTGGCCCAGGTCACATGACCAAGATGGCCGCCATGCCCATATATAGTAAAATTCTTTAAAAATCTTCTCCTCCAGAACCACTTGGCCGATTGCCTTGAAACTTGGTAAATAGCATTTTGGACTTCAGTGCTACAAAGTTCATATAAATCATGACCTTAGGTTGACCTTGACCTATTTTATGGCAAGGTCAAATTTGTTCCCGTAGGCTTTTGCATGGGAAAAGCTGAAAAAGTGCATTTTTCTCTTGCTGTTGTGCTCAGTGATATGAAAATGCAGTCATCATCAACCCCTATGAATACTTGAAGTCAAGGTCATTTAGTGACCTTGGCCAAAGGTCAATTGCCTGTTGTGTGCCAGGACTTCTCCTCTGAAACCCCTGGGCCAATTTCAATTAAATTTCATAAGGAGCCTTCTGGCAAAGCAAGAAAAAAAATTATATGTTTGGCCTAGGTCACATGACCAAGATGGCTTCCATGCCCATATATGATAAAAACCTTAAAATTATTGATAAAAAACCTTAAAATAATTTGTTCTCCGGAACCACTGGGCCGATTGCCTTGAAACTTGGTATGTGGTATCTGGGACTCTAGTATAACAAAGAATCTATAAATCGTGACCTTGGGTTAACTTTGACCTATTTTATGGCAAGATCAAATTTGGGCCCTTAGGCTTTTGAATGGGAAAAGCTGAAAAAGTGCATTTTTCTGTTACTATTGTGCTCAATGATATGGAAGTGCAGGTATCATCGACCCCTATGAATACTAGAAGTCAAGATCATTTGGTGATCTTGGCCAAAGGTCATTTGCCTGTTGTGAGTAATCAATTTTAAAGGACTTCTCCTCTGAAACTACTGAGCTTATTTCTATTAGATTTCATGTGCAGCCTTCAGGCAAAGCAAGAAAGATAATTTGTATATTTGGCCCAGGTCACATGACCAAGATGGCGATCATGCCCATATATGGTAAAAACCTTAAACAATATTCTTCTTCGGAACCACTGGGCTGATTGCCTTGAAACTTGGTATGTAGCGTCTGGGGCTCTAGTACCACAAAGTTCATATAAACGATGACCTTGGATTGACCTTGACCTATTTTACTGCAAGGTCAACTTTTTCTATAAGGCTTTTGAATGGGAAAATGTTAAAAAGTGCATTTTTCTGTTGCTATTGTGGTCTGTGATATGGAAATGCAGTCATCATCAACCCCTAAGAATTTTAGAGATCTAGGTCATTTAGTGGCCTCGGCTAAATGTCATTTGTCTGTTGTGTGTCACATTTTAAAGGACTTCTCCTCTGAAACTACTTGGCCAATTTTAATTAAATTTCATGTGCAGCCATCAGGCAAAGCGAGAAAGAAAGTTTGTATATTTGGTCCAGGTCCCATGACCAAGATGGCCACCGTGCCCATGCATGGCAAAAACCTTAAAAAATCTTCTCCAGAACCACTGAGCCAATTGCCATGAAACTTGGTATGTACCATTTGGGACTCTGATACTACCAAGTTTATATAAATGATCACCTTGGGTTGACCTTGACCTGTTTTGCCGCAAGGTCAGATTTTGTCTCTAATGCTTTTGAATGGAACCATCCAGTCCTAGAGAATAGCACTGTCTATTAGCCTACCTGAACTGAAAACTTACATTTCAGCCAGTTGACCTGAGCATATACTGACAGGTGAGCGATCGTTGCCCTTGGGCGACTTGTTTACACAACTGAGATCCAATGATCGGGCATCGTTGTCCATTCTTTCGACTTATTCACGTTCCAAGTGGGTGTCAGTGAAAGTGAAAGTGAAAGGTGGGGATGGACTTATCGTCCTGCACCTACGGCTCCAGCGTCAAATTGATCAAGTACCTCATAGCCGTAAACAGTCCACGGGCTGTTGCGTACAAGTCAGTTTCTGTTTGTTAAAGACATGCTAATGCCTGCCAGGATAGAGCCATTGCCATGCCGATTATGATTCGATAGCCTATATCAAGTCCTCTTGCCTTTTATTTGACTTTTTCCTATTATTTGACGTTTGTCAGTAAAGTCTAGTTGGAATCAGGTCTCATCAGTGCATAACACTGGCCTGTAGTAATGAATTGTGTTTCTTTCCTGATTTCGGGCTAACGTTTATCTGCACTGCGTATGGCGGGGCGTCTGTGGAGCACGTATAGCCGGCCCTTTGCGCTTAATCCAAACACAGGGTGCCTTTTTCGCACAGTTTGCGCTGAGCCATATACTCCAGTATCGCTTTACAAGTCACTTTGAAACACGTAACGCTGTGTCAGTGACGTTGGGGCTGAATCATACATTCAGAACTACGGCAACACAACTTTGGGAGACGCTAGTAGTCAACGTTCTGATGCTGGGTCATTGTCTGTACACTTAAACACTATTTCAACCGTCTGTGAGCCATATTAACATTTTTGGACTCAAACGGGATCATTATCAATCACAGAAAATGTGAAATTCAAATTCACATAAATGCTGTTATACAAGGTTTTGAGGTTGCATAGGTACATTTCAGCCTCGACACGAGCAAACCTACAAAGTGGTTGTGCGCCCGGCGCAGACTCAGATCAGCCTGGGCATCCGCCCAGCTTGATCAGATTCTTCGCTGTCCGCATGGAGGTATCTCGTGTCGCGGCTCATTTGTAAAGTGAGAGAAGAGCGAATTTTACTAAACGGTATTATGTATCCTTGGAATATAGTATGCATTATCATTGTCAGTCAATTCGAGAAGATATGAGATATCCCAGTAACATGTATTAAATATGAAACTTCAAAGCATAAAGAGGTCTTTACATTCTGCCAACGTTAGGAGTTCTTTCAAGTTTGCAACAATATTATTATTAAATCAGAAAATAAAACATACCACGATAATTATTTTAGAAAGGAAAAAATCATTTAATTTGTTTTATAAATGTTATCCAATTATTACACGGTAAATAACTCAAATCATCAACTAGTACTAGGTTTTCAAATAACACTACGAGTTCTATGACAAACTTTTATCAAGTGAACCAAAACAATCTAAGTATCGTAATTGATAGGTATGGGCGAATAGTGCGAACCCAGATCAGTCCCTAAACCTAAGCCATTTCATAACGTCTTGTAGACGCATTCGTGCAATGCAACGCCAAACTGTTCTGTTTCAGGTAGATTTTCAAAAGGATTTTTTAGATTTTTTACGTTGTTTGTAATATTTATACTTGCAGTATGTCAACGACCTCAACAGCCTGACCATTGCAATATGAGTTTCCCTGATGGGGAAGATTTATACGTGGATCGTAGAGTGCAGTTTGACTGCCATGCTGGATATGATCGCAAAGGGCCAAGACGTATTTGGTGCCAAGCTAACAGCACCTGGACAAAAGATCCTCCAATTTGTTACCTCCCTGGTGGGTATTCCATTGTCATCCAAATATAATAGCTGATGTTTTCTTAGTATGCGAATTGGGTGACAAAACTATTGTGCATCCATGATATGGTGACATCATTTGAGCCACGAAAAACAACAAAGTGGTCGTGCGCCCAGCGCAGACTCAGATCAGCCTGGGCATCCGCCCAGTCTGATCAGAGTCTTCGCTATGCATTGGTGTAGCATAGACCCTTAGCTACCCTTTAAGCGCCTACGGAAGGGTTTGTTCCGACTGGGAGGATGGCCAGGCTGATCTGAATCTGCGCTGGGCGCACAACCACTTTGTTGGTTTTCTCGTGTCGCGGCTCATGTATCTTATTTATTCGGTTATAAGACGGGGCTTTATTCCTGACCTTTGCGATATAAAATTCCTATATGGGGACGAATCATGCGAGTATCGTAAAATGCAGTATGACTGCCATGCTGGATATGAACGCAAAGGACCAAGACGTATTTGGTGGGAAAATAACAGCGCTTGTACAAAAGATCCACCCGTTTGTTACCTCCCCGGTGTGTATGCTATTATTAGATTAGATTAAACATATCTTATTGCCTTTATATACAATGAGGTTGGGCTACTAGTTCTCACAACATCAGTTACAGTATTCCCTTACAATATCAAACGCAGATAATTATCATCCAAAGATAACAGCATAATGTTTTTTGTATGCAGATTGGGTTCTGTAACTTTGGTCTGTCAATGATATTACATAGTTTGTACTTCCTTTATGTACAATTAGAATCTTGAAAAGTTCCTTCAAGGGCAGAAAATACATACAGAAGTAGGAACATGGGCCAGACTACGTAGTTTCGGCTTATAAAGCCTCATCAGTGACCCTGACAATATCTGGTGACGAAACCAGAAAAAAAGCATACTGTAATTTCTTAATTTTCAGTTGGGCAGTCGATTCAAAAACTGATTAGTTTCAAAAGGATCCAAATAATATAAAAACCGATGATCTAGAATAATAGTCCAAGTCGACCTCAAATTTTAGATTTCTCAGAATCTATCCTCTGATCTGGTCGTAAATAAAATATAATCTGCACTATGGCTGATGTACGGGGACAGGTTTTACGGCCGCCACACGGCACAACACCAGCTGCAGTGAGGCAAAATTAAAATCTTAAAAAGTTGTAGGCCAAGGTAAAGAGGATTTTACACGAGTATTCATTTTAGATGAAATTTAATAAATAATTCCTCATTTAAGATTCTGTTCATCATATGACCTTTACAAATGGGATTTTTTTTTTGTATTCATAATATACTTTATTTTACTAACAAAACTCATTGTTTAAACGGTCGTTGCCAAAGACGTTGTATGTACGCGCCAAAATGTAATTACATCTGTAGGTTTACGTTTTTTTTTTTTTTTTTTTTTTTTTTTGACATGACGTTTGCACTGAATAACAGCGACTTAATATGATAAAACAAGAGGTTATGATTCCCTGAATCGATCACCTGAGTTAAAAGGTCAAACAAGGGTCATCATTTGGAAAAAAAAACACCTAATAACTTGAAACTTTCAAAATATGAGAGACATTGGTTAAACATCAAAGAATAACCATGGCCTCTATTGCTAAAACATTTTCATGTAATCATTTATTTGACTACAGTTATTAATTTTTGCACCAAAATATTCCACAAGTTCCATGAACTTTTAAGCATTTTCGCATATAAAAGCATAAGAAAGCAGGTAAATGTCAGCGTCATCCCAAGATCCCATGTAAGGGCATGGTGGCCATGTTGGTCATGTGACCACGACGTTTGAACAAATTCACTGCCCCTGGAGGTTTTATATGACATTTGATAACAATTTGCCCAGTGACTGAGGAGGAGATGTTTGTAATTGTCAAAAATGAGAGTCCTGGTCAAATGTCAGACAGTGACCTTGACCTCTTGTACTCACAAATCTTCATGTGCTCATTAAGCTGACCGTACGTACCAATTTTAGGCAAAATCTTCAAAACATTTCATGTAATTTTATGTTCTAGCATTTTCCCATTTTTGATCTTGCTGATAAAAGGAATAAGGTCAACTCAATGTTATTATTTGAATAATCTAGGTAGTATTTGAGATCTCAGTGTGACATACCAAGGCAATCAGTCTGCTGGTTCCGGATGAGAAGATGTTTAAAGATGTTTGCCATATATGAGCATGGCGACCATGTTGATCATTTGACATGGACCAATATAACACTTGTCTTCCCCTAAGCCCTGTAAGCTCTGTATGACATTTGGCTACATTTGACCGCCTGGCTTTGCTTCATATACTCATGAAGACGACTGTATTTATTTATTTTAGGCCTAATTTTTCAACAATGTCCTTGAAATCTTAGGTTCTAGTATTTTCCATATATATCACTATAAAGAAAATACGACTTCGACGTAAAAAAGGTCAAGGTCAGCCCGGGGTCATCATTGAACAAACTTGGCAGTACTCGTGTCCCTGATGCTACATACCAAGTTTCAAGGCCATCGGTCTGGTGGTGTGGAGAAAAAGATTTTTTACCTCAACAGAGTCAGGGGCCCCGGGGAAGCATAATATGATATGACGGCTCCGTCGTCGTCCTTCCTTCGTCCTACGTCAATCCACCACTTCAAACGACTTCTCATCTGAAACTACTACGCCGATGGTAACCAAATTTCGTATGTGCCCTGCGGGGGCATGGAAAGGAAAACTTGTTCAAATGGTCCTGATCACATGACTAAATTTGCCCACCACGCCCATAAATCTAATAAACCAGAACAAATCTTCCTAAGAACCAATGGTCCGATGACCTTCAAACATAGCATGTGGCATCGTGTACACGAGTACTAATATGATTGTTCAAACGATGCCCTTGACATTTTTACGATCATGTCAAAGTTGGCCCAGAACTCTCATATTTTGGCAATTTTATACATTTCCTCAATTTCCTCAAAGGCCACTTTGGTCATCATTTCATTACAATTTAGGAGCTAATGTGTAGACAATGATCAAAAAGAGACTTAGAAGTGACATTATAAGTCTTACTGTGACCTTGAAACAAAGGTCAAGGTCACCAAAATTTAATCAACAGTTTGCACTCTCCCAACAGTGAACTCGTCTTAGTTTGGTAACAAGTCATCCATTGGTTCTAGAGATATGGTAGAATATATTGAATTCAAAGTACCAAAATTAATGAAAATTGACAGTGTCTCTAAAAGAAATTCTGCAGATATAAGATTTTACTTTGAAAGGCAGAAATTGAAAAAAGATGTCACCAAGACATTATCTTAACGTATAAAGGAAATGAACTTTATAAGCAATGCGCTTTCGTTCAGATCCTATTCGCTTATTGTGTGTACGAGGGGCATTTCAGAAATAGTGTAAATGAGTCTGCCATTACTTGGAGTGTTAACTGATTTTAAAACTTTATGTCTTACTTTTTAGGTGTAGATATCACCCAATGCCCTTCACTCAAAAATTTTCAGTCACTGCAATTTTCTTCAAAATATACCTTGACAATTGTTGTAAGGGTAAAGACACTGAGTAGAAACGGAAGAAATATTTATGTGAAGACAAATTCATATTATCTTAACTCTGGGTACAAACAGCTCTGGACTGATACCTATATTTTCTGTAATACTGAAAATATTCCAGTATAAAAAGCATTGCATAAGCTTTGCTAAAACAAAAGATTTGCCTCGCGAAGTAGGCTTATGGTGGAACAATGCACATTTCTGATGACGTCACTTCCTGTACTTAATTGAAATCTATTGTAAGCTGTTTAAACTTAGGTTTTGATGTCAGTTTAAGTAAAAGTGAATGTTTGATGACAGATATGAAACAGAAAATATATAAAATTTAATTCGTCACGCTTGTTTTCTGCTATAGATAATCTTTTACGGCACCTTATGCGCTTTTGTCATTGGCCTACCTGATTTTTTTACGATAAGTTTCCCCACCCACGCACATATTTCAATGTCAGTATGTTATACAAAATAACAAGTTTTTCAAGTCTTTGTGTATGAATTATGCTTTTAATATGTCCTTCTAATTTTTGACATTAAACAAAAGTAAATATATTCAGTCTATTTCTTTTAATTAGAAGATAATTTCGTTTTATTGTTTTGTATTTTACATGAACTGCTGCTACTTTGCAACTTCCGGTGAAGGGTTTACACACGTATTATCCAGCTTCATCAGTGATTTGATGCCAGTCCTAACAAAATATAGTGACCTAATCATTTCAGCCATAAAATGTCTGTCATTCGTTGAAATTGAATGTGAATAAGTCGAAAATCACAATTTATTGGTATCATGCATTTATAATTAACTTTGTATTTATAAACACACAGCAGAGAAAAATCTCGTTTATTATGTCACTGGTGTAGAATCTGGAAAGGATTTCTGTATAACTTTCTAATTTTACATTTAAAGGATAGTATTACGTGTCTCTTTATTAAAATATATCATTTTATCATGGAGCAAACAGGAACAGAACACACAAGACTTTCGGTGAAAATGTACAGTTTCCAGTATCCACACCCTTATGACGTAAAAGCACTTGTTGTCATGCATGAGTCACTTACAAATTCTTTTAATGCATACTATTTTAAAGTGCTTGAATTTCCCTTTTCAATGATATATAAAATCACTGCTAAATATCAGCCAATAGACTACCCAGAGATCATTTACATTATTTCTGAAATGCCTCTCGTATAAATTATTGTGATTGCTGTTGATATGAATAAATATTGTTTACACTAAAACTAAAGGAAGGTATATATGAATGACATTAAATATGAAGCAGAAATATAGCTTATAATATGACTCCTGGTTTAGGCTGATTTATCCCACCCACTTTAATAGCCCTATTATTCCAAAAGTAGTGCTTACTGAGCTTAACTACTATTGATTCAGCATAGCGGACACTATAGGCTAATCATCAGCTGAAAATAAAACATTTTGCTCTAGGGCAGAAAAAGGGCCATATAGGCACCCCCCCCCCCCCCACACACACACTTTAATGTGTAAGAAAGCAGAAGAACATATAAAAGTAAAACTACGAATAAATATCAAAATATGCAAGAAATTTTTGGGAAACAAAACTACAATAATTATATAAGATAAAAAAATCTACACATAATAAATTATTAATTTGTTAAATGATTACCGATGTCTTACACCCTGATTGGAAGGCTATTTTGTGCGCATTTTAAATGTTTTCTATGTTGATGTCACTGGTTATTATCATTATTTGAAAGGTAGCTGTAAATAACTTGAAATCCTTTCATAATTATAAATTCTTATTAAATATATTTATGCCCCCGAAAGAACTTCGAGTGGCAAATTAAAATCGCACCGTCCGTCCGTCTGTCTGTCCGTCCGTTACAAATCGTGTCTCAGCGATAACTTTAACAGTACTGAAGCCAATTAAATGAAACTTCACAGAAAGATAAAGCATAGTGAGAAGATGTGTCGCGCACAAGTTATAGAGCCCTACGCCCAAAGTCAAGGCTACAATTTGGTCAGAGGTCAAATTGTGTCTCAAAAACTGGTGTCTAAGCAATAACTTATAAACCACTGAAGCAAATTAATCCAATGAAAGTTCATTGAAAAGACAAACATAATAAGTAGGTGTGACGCGCATAAGATTTGGGTTACCACGTTCAAGGTCAAGCTCAGAATCGGATCAGAGGTTAAATCGCGCCTCAGTGATAACTGCTGAAGCAAATTTCACCAAACTTCACCGAAAGTTAAACCATAATAAGTAGGTATGCTAGATGCAAGATTTATGATCCAAAATCCAAGGTCAATGTCACAATCTGGGGTCAGAGGTCAAATCTTGTCTCGGCAATTACTCAGACAAGTACCAACGCAAACCTTACAGAAAGATAAAACCTTATGAGAATATTTGCCATGCTCAAGACATAGGCTCCCACCCCCAAGGTCAAGGTCATAGCCAGATGTCAAAGGTCAACTCATTCATCCTCAATCTATTAAAAACTACTGTAGCAAACTTCATTAAACTTCATGAAAATATAAAAAAAAGAGCTGATGTGACACAAACAAATTACGGGTCTGTTGCCCAAGTTTAGGTTCAGAGTTAGGGCTCAAATGTCATATCATGTCTGTGAACATCAAATTTCACGGAAAGGTAAAGCATGATAAAATGGTAACTTAAAGAAGTGTAAAGTATAATGATAAGTTATGTAAGGTGCGACATTTAGGTTCAACACACAATGTCAAGTATGGTTAGTGGTAGAATGATGAATCCTCTTAATTTTTCAAAGTGCATTTAAAGGTTGCAGAAAAAGGAAAAATGAGAATGTATGTCATGTGCAAGACTTGGGTTCCATGCCCAAGGTCAAGGTCACAACCAGGGCTCAAAGGTCAGTTTAAGGGGCCTTCGGGGGCATTTGTTACACTCTGTAACGTTTCTTGTTTTATATATCATTCGATTACTATCAAAAAGCCTTGAATATGTGTGCTGTAGCTAATGTTTGCCAATCCATGTGAAGTAACGCGAAACCTCGCAACGTCAAGGGCCATGGGACTCGGGGAGATGATAATGAAAACAAGAAAAATCTTTTAAAAAAGACAATCGGCGCAAATTTAATGGAAGTGTGTTTTGTTATATGTCTCTAGTTGAAGACTTGACAATATCTTTCATGAATAAGTGAGCTATGTCGGTAGGCACCCACAACTGTCGTATTTTTGACACTGGGTAGCGACAATGACCTATCTCAAAATTGAGATTGCCAATTTGGAATTCCAAAATGGACCGCGGTTAATCTAGAAATTGACCTGATTTCAAAATTGTTATCAACATGTTGCACTGTTTGTTTGTTTGTGTATTATACCGAATGAAGAAATCGAAAGTAGATCTACGACGTAAAAAAAAGAAAGTTTTGGTAATATCTGCGTCTGTTTTCGATAACACGTCTTTTGTAAAATATAAGACAGGGTGCTAGTATTCACAATGCATTACGACGAGAAAAAATGAAGATTAAATATTCATTTACCTCTGATATTATTGGCTAAATTTTGACATACGCGTTATTTGACCAATCGAATCTTGTGAAATGTGGGCAAATATCGAAATTATACGAGGCTGCGCCTCGAAAAAGATCTACAACAATTATTCATGAATCAGTAAATACCACCAAACACAAACTTTGTATTCGACCGTTGCTGACTTTACTTTTTCACCGGCTTACCATTATGAAACGGAAATGTCAACAGTAAAATACGCTGCTTGTCGATGATTGACGGAATTTACTGTTCTCAACCGTTTGTTCTTATGAGGTTAAAATGAATCCACTTGACTGTTTCAGAAACAACGACAACGTCAACTGTTTCATCTACGAGCACATCTTCAACTACCACTGTGTCGACTACAGGCACGTCTTCAGAGACTTCAACTGACAAAACAACAGAACCGTCTTCACATACTTCAACTGACGCACCTACAGGCACGCCCAGCTCAACTCCAGGTAAGGTTATTCAGCCATTACAGTGCTAATTAGATTGTATAAATAATAAATTAACTTATTTGTATGAAAACTCTGGATTTGGATGATCGAATTCCATATGTAGCTTTTCACTATTTTGACCTTTAGTTGACCTTAACCTATTTTACTGCAAGGTCAAATTTGGTCTCCTAGGCTTTTGTGTGGGAAAAGCTGAAGATGTGCATTTTTCCGTTGCTATAATGCAATGTGATATGGAAATGCAGTCAGCTTCAATCTCTTAGAATTCTAGAGGTCAAGGTCATTTAGTGAACATGTTCAAAGGGCTTCTCCTCTCAAACTTTTGGGCCAATTTTAGTTAAATTTCATATGCAGCCTTCAGGCATAGTGGGATAGACAGTTTATATATTTTGTCCAGGTCACATGACAAAGATGGCACCGTGCCCATATATGGCAAAAAGAATAAAAATTGTTTACTCCGGACCCAATTGGCCTATTGCTTTGAGACTTGGTATATAGCATCTTGGACTCTAGCACTACAAATTGTATAAAATGATGACCTTGGAATGACCTTGAGCTGTTTAACGGCATAGTCAGATTTTTTCTGTAAGGCTTTTGAATGGGAAATCTGAAAAAAAGCATTTTTACGTTGCTATGAGACACTATGATATGCAAATACCGTCGACAAGCATAAAATCTCAGATGCATTTGACATAAGACCAAATTGTACAGTTTGCCTTAGAGTAATTTATCCTAGAGTATTGAAGCTGAATGGACTCAGGTGAGCTTGTTTTTTTTCTTTTTTTTCCAAAAACTAAAGTTTTCTCGAATATTTTTCTAAGATAATTTAATTCAATGTTATCAGCTTTCAGAAGCCTTGAAACAAATATTAACATGTTGCTCTTAAAGTATATCATCGACATCATCACTAAATCAAGTCTTATCAGCCTTCATTAACCACACGAGCCGCGAGAATGGAAAACAACAAAATGACATTGCACCACGCCAAGACTGGGATCAGGCTGGGCGGATACTGTCCTCATAGAGGTAGTTTATACCCTAAGCTTCCCATAAAGCACAAAGCGAAGACTCGTATCAGACTTATTGGATGCCCAGGCTGATCTGATTCTTAAATGGTCGCACATGCCTTGTTGCAGTTTTGTCGTGTCGCGGCTCAATAACAATAAAAATCTTAAAGAGGTCCTTCAAGGGCAGAGGATATATACAGGAGTAGGAACATGTGCCAGACTACGTAGTTTCGGCTAATAAAGCCTCGTCAGTGACCCTGACAATATCTGGTGACGAAACCAGAAAAAAGCATACTGTAATTTCTAAATTTTAACTGGGCAGTCGATTCAAAGACTGATTAATTTCTAAAGGATCCAAATAATATAAAAGACGATGATCTAGAATAATAGTCTAAATCGATCTCAAATTTAAGATTCCTCAGAATATATCCTCTGATCTCAAAGGATGTAAATAAAATATAATCTGCACTATGGATGGTGTACGGGGAGACGTTTTACGGCCGCCACACGGCACAACACCAGCTGCAGTGAGGTAAAATCAAAATCTTAAAGAGGTCCTTCAAGAGTAGAGGATATATACAGGAGTAGGAACATTGGCCAGACTAAGTAGTTTCGGTTAATAAAGCCTCGTCAGTGACCCTCACAATATCTGGTGACGAAACCAGAAAAAAAGCATACTGTAATTTCTTAATTTTAATTGGGCAGTCGATTCAAAGATTGATTAATTTCTAAAGGATCCAAATAATATAAAAGACGATGATCGAGAATAATAGTCTAAATCGATCTCAAATTTAAGATTTCTCAGTATCTATCCTCTGATCTCAAAGGATGTAAATAAAATATAATCTGCACTATGGATGATGTACGGGGAGACGTTTTACGGCCGCCACAAGTTTATCTTCCATAGCTGTATCAAAAAGATAGGTCCGTTAGCATCACATCAGATATCAGGAAACAAAGCCTCAGGTACAGCATTAGCTCAGTAATATTGGTACACGGGACATCACAGTGGTTTCAAGAACCTCAACTCCATTCTTCGGAACAAGTTGATTTTCATGCTTCAACACTTTGTTTATGGATTCAGTGCTTTTATTTTCACAGCCAGTCACCATGAATAATAAAGTCATCCGCTAAATTTGTACCATAAAATATCGCCACCAGCAACGGCGACAAGTTTATTTTTCGTACATGAATTATATCACAATCATGTATTTAGAACCACTCGAGTTTTCAAAGTTCCTGGCACCATCAATAGCGACAAATTCATCTACATGTTAAAGATTATTCTAACACAGTGCGCCATTAGAAGCATTGGAAGTTTCCGTGTTTTATTCTGCTACAATTCACTGTTTCGAAGCGCGTGAGTCTAATTGCTGACGTCACTGGCAATACTGACGTAATTTTGTGACGTTTTGAGACGTTAGACGGTGTAACGTCTTTTTTTCTAAAATCGCCGTTAAAACGTACATTTATCTTAAATACAGTTAAGAATATTAGCGGGAGCATGAACGCCCTGGCAGGACGGTTGGGAGAATTTGAATGCAAAGAATACTTTTTCAGCGTTTTTGAGTGTTAGAATCGAAATAGTTCAAATCTAGCATTGAATTGTTGAGTAATAATGCACTGTTTGTCGGTCAGTTGTAAATAGCTCCGCGCTCGTGATATGATCTACTTTACAACTGACCTCCAAACAGTGAATTATTACTCAACAATTCACTGCTAGAGCTGATCTATTTCTTAAACATAAAAAGAGCCTTGTCTTTGGCATCACAACAGCTTTCAAGGACCTCATCACCATCAACAGCGAAAGTTCATTTACAGATATAGACAGTTGGAACGCAGACTCATCACATTTGAGTAATTCATTTTCTGAACGGTCGTCTACGCACAAAGAAATAATCCCTTTTTTCGCCGGAAAAAAATGGCGGGAAATTTTGAACAGAAACTGTCCCAAAATAATGCTCGTTTGATAAGATATGCAGTCATAGTTTTCCAACGGACCGGATCAGAAAGAAATTTGATGTTTTGTTATTGAAATCAGACGCATATCGGTACCTCAATGCAGTTTGCACACCAAAGACAACGATCACAGTTTGACAACCATTTTTCAGAAAAGTAAAACCCTACGACAGTACCCCAAAGTTATTTTGCAAAGAAAATTGTCCCAAAAACCAAATTAGATGCCATTATAACCGAACCGTTGTTCATACATTCGACCGTCTTTTAGCCAGGTATATTTTCGGGAGAAAGTCTATTTTCGTTGAAAATCAATAATGAAGTTGGTCATTTTTACGTATACATCATTACATGGCACGTGCGTTTGTCAACACACAGACATTTTTCAGCTGGATCGACTTGAAGAGACCAACTGTTTCTTCATTTATGGTATAGTAAAGCTTGTAATCATTTAGCATACTGTGAATTTATTAAGATTTTGCGTTAGTCTGTCTGCCTGCGATTTTTTGGGCTTCTGAATTTAGGCTACACGCCGAGAACGAGAGAAAGCAAAACAAACACACTGGTCAACCACAAAGTTTGACAAACGGAAAAGCCACAAGACATGTCGCCCCATCTTCAGGTGACAACTCGCCACAGATTCTGAGAAAACTCCCCCAGACAACTTTCCCCAAGATAACGCGCCCCACATTCTGAGACCACTCGCTCTTCTAAAGAATTCTGTCCCGAACGACGCCACCCCCCACCCCCTCAACACACACGTACCATTTCAGAAGTCATCCAACAAAAAGTACAAGAGACAGCTTGTCCTTCCTCATAAATCTGCCAAAACCCTGTCCCACTAGGCGCTAAGGGACCGACCATTTGATATTCTTGGGGGGGGGGGGGGGGGGGGGGGGGAGGAGGAGACTGGTATATTTTTCGAAAAAAATCCCTGTCTTTGGAAGAAAAAATATGCAAGTAAAAAATAAATCAGCTCATAAGGGGATTTCAAAAAATAATCTGGCCTCAAAAATCAGTGAAAAAAAAACCTGGCTCCAGCCAAAATTTCCAAAAAAAGAGTCTGGGCCCTGCACTTTTGGTGGGAAGATAGCAACTGCCTACGTACCCACCAAAATTCACCTTACCCCTGAGTCTGGATCCTGCACTTTTGGTGGGTAGATGGCAACTGCTTACCTACACACCAAAATTCACCTTACCCCTTCCTCCCCCCCCCCAAAAAAAAAGATGGCCACTTGGGACACCCTAGATATCTTTTTTTTATTTAACGGCACATTTACCGTGACCAACCTGCAGAGTAAGACAAACAGGTCTGAGCAAACAGTGTAGACCCAGGAGCAGTCTGATCTGGGTCAGCAATTTTTCCTTAATACCTGCACATTTTTGGTACACCATTTGTGGGTGATATAGATATGTTCAAAATGTAGGATGCTGTTATCTTAGTATTATGGGTAATTACTGTAACTGTGTGTGACATTTTATGTAGAACTATTATTTGTTTTTGTTGTTTTCATAGTTTGCAGGGATTAAAAAGAAAGCCTACCTACCGAAGTACTCTCCGCAAATCCTAGTTAATAGGCAACTGCAAACAAAATACTTTTTATGCTTGGCCTGTGGCTGAGATAGGAGGAGGGGAAAGGGGCATGAAGAAATACATATTCTATAGAATCAAATGCCAAAAGTTATGTTTTAGCTTAAATCTCATAAAGAAAATTAAAAGGCTCATATTGAAGTTATATCAATAGAAATGATACCATAAACTGAAAAATAAAAAAAAAATATATTTCCTGATTAATTTAATCCATCTTAAATATTTGCAGCTTCTGACCAAAGCGAAGAAACTTGTAATTACTAATCAGTTATTAAGTTACTAGAGAGAAAAGCTTGATGACAGACATTAAATGATGAGTCATGACTGTAAAGGGATGCAGTTTAGTGCAGTTGAATGAGAATTAGCCCCTTCCTGTCTATCCCCCCCCCCCCCAAACACACACACACACACACCAACCTATTAAAAAGCATTTTCACAGAGGATTTTATTGGCCAAATATTTAGGACTTTATTATGCTAGCAAGCTTTTTTATATCATTATAAGTGCACAAAATAATGAATGGGGCATGCCCTGCTAACTGATGGACCCTGCACTTTATGTGGAATGTTGCATAATGCTGTTTGTCCTTCTACAAGTCAAGACTATGTTAGAATGAAAACAATTACACAGTTCCACCATAAATGTTGCACCAGCATCAATGGGCTTCATATTAACACATGTTGTGCCCTCTCATTAGAAGCACTTCCGCAAGAGCATAGATGGTTCTATTAATGGATCACAACAAATGTTTTTATGGCTGAATAAGACAGAATTCCCAGAATTGCTATCATGCTCCAGCTGAGTCTTTGTATAATCATTATCATAAAACCATCACTTGTGGAACTGTCTCCAGATTTTTTTTTCTTATTATGTACATACGTTAAAATTTATTTTGGATATTTATTTATTTATTTATACTTGTAGGGAAAACACTGAAGGGCAATGTCAGACTGCATGTGAATAAAATAATTTGATCAGAGCTTTATACATTTAGAATACCTATATAGTACTAATTTGTTAATTTGAAAAATTGTGTTAAATTTTAATTTTGATCAAAAGCAACTGTGATGAGACACCACAACATACTGTACATTTTACTTGAAGAGAAATGATAAAGAATAACTCCACTTTGGCTCACGAGATATTGGCCTATTATTTTTCTTGTTTGATCATGTTTATATCTTACCATTATTCAACTTAGAGAATAGATTACCAAGTCCTGAGCCTTTGCCACATATTTAATCAAGTTTTCTGGTTTGCTGGACAGCTGTGCTTTTTATTTGTTTTGTTTTTTGTGAGTGTGACTCAGAATCATATTAGAGAACATATCACATTGAACTAAAATTTTGAAAAAATTCTCCATTCTCAATGAAAAGTTAAGGTACCATTCATTATAAATTATATAATTTTTGCATGAGATTTGCCCCTACTGATAGATTTCCAAGAGATTTTGGCAACAGTTAGAGCAAATCCCTCAAAAGAACACTGAGTATATAAACACACTGTGGCATTTTAATTTATGAACCAAGGGCATTGCAGAGCTGACAGCCCCCACCCCCACCTGATGAGCTAGTATTTGACACACCTGGCATTTCATAATAAATATGTATTTTATTAAATCTCTGGTTTCTTCTTAGGAAGAATCAATAAATTCTTGTTAGTTGTTTACACTCTTAAAAAGGGGGTAAACAACTAACAAGTAAATATGTATGTTGTAACCCCTCATTAGAATTCCTCATTAAGGTAGTTCCACAGAGGGCCAAAACATATGTTATAAACTGCAATCTTAATGCTCAAAAGCTCATTTAACAGTACATATGCTGCTTCTCAATGTTGGCTGAAATTATATGGAGTGTAAAGGAGTGTATTAAGTATGTAAGGCCAAGTTATTTTCTAAGCTTAAAGTTGAAACAAAATCTTCATTACTGCAATTGTCCTACCACTTTCACCATCTGACAGTGTGTCGAAATTGCTGGGAAAATCAAATAGTACTGACCCTGATTAGACTGCTGTTTTGATAGTAGTCTAACCCAGGTCTACACTGCACTTTTTAATCAAGGATTTAAGTCAATGAAGTTTTGCAAGTATTTGTTATGGCTAAACATGGCTAAACATCTATTATATTTTACTTATTTTTTCATGTAAGCGAAAGGTTAAAAGTTGTGTGCGCGTGTGTGTGTAGGGGTGGGGGTTGGGGATGGAGGAAGGGTGGAGGAAGAAGGGGGGGGGGGGGTAGAGGGGCCTTAAGTTGGGTAGGGTGATCGTGTGAGTTGCAGGAGAGGCTTTGAAATATTGGCACGTGCAGGATTAATTGGATGGCAAAATTATTTTTTCTAGCAGTCCCTCTGATTTTGACCACAATGTACCGGCCTTCATAACTTATAAGCAAGTAAATGCGAAGTTTGAAACAGTTGACGCAGTTCTGTAATTGCGTCACAACTGTCATAAATCGATCGATTTGTTTACAGTATGGTGTAGGCTACTGATCAGAATTCTTTCCCAATCATTCTGAAGAAAGAACAGAAAAAAATATTGTTGTATGTTGAATTACAAGATGCGTTCCTCTTCGTGTGTCGGATTTCAGGATTCAAGAACATTTCGGTAATGTTTAAATTCATTACAGATTATTTTGCTGTCTATCGATCAGGTAAAAAATCCGCCATTAATTTGAGAAAATGAAATAGGGTACCTGAACATTATTTTGCAAAGGAAATTGTCCCAAAAACCGAATTACTTAATTTTTATAATGGAGAAAGGGCAGACACCATGGTTTTTCATGGCATATGTCCGCCGACGGGAGAAAGTCGATTTATTTTGAAAATTGCTGTTGAAGTTGGCGGATAAGAGTCGTCTTTACATGATCACGTAAAACGTTCGATTGCCGAATATGTCGGTGTTTAGCTCTGCTCTTAAAGGCATAAAGAATTGAATTAAGATGTAAGGAATAAAACCATACATTATTTTCGGCTATGTGTAGTTTGATTCGCCGACAAAGCATCACTGAAATTGCGACACGTTCGTCGATTGAATCTGAGTCTCAGAAATTTAGAACGTTTTTTTCGTTGCTGTCTGTATAAAAATATCACTCCGCCATGGATACGCGTTCCCACTGAGAGGATCTTACACGAGTGATCATTTCATATGAAATTTATGAAAAGAGCCTTCGGCGAGTTTCCTAAATTTCATATGAAATGACCACGAGTGTAAGATTCTGTTTATCATATGACCCTTTAAAATGGAGATTTAACACCTTCAGAATTAAAATAATTTCAACACGAAAACGCATTGTTGACACGGACGTTGTCTGACGTTACGTGTACGCGCCAAAGTGTTATTACACGTGTGTTCATACGATTTGTATGACACGACGTTATCCACTGAATAACAGCGACGTCATATGATAAACAAGATTAACACACCTTATGCTTTTGACATCATAGCAGCTTAAAAGACCCTCTGTAGCATTAGAAAAAAAGTTGGTACCCGCGCCTTAAGGGTGTTTGTATAGTCGACGAAAGATGCATTAATACTGTGAAATTTCCGAGAATGTTTATATTCGAGGAATTTCGTTTAAAAATGCTCTTGATTGTTTGTTACAATTCTCATAATGATTTTCAGCAATATTGCGGTCCGTATGAAGTAAAAAAAAAAAAAAAAAAACAGTGTTCACGTTTGCGAAATTCAGGGTTCACGTTTGCAAAATTCTGGAAAACAGCAACAACAAACCAGATGTGTGTTTTAGTGCCCAATGAGCTGTAGAGAAAACTGTAGCGTTTCTTCACTTCCTTTAGAATCATTAATTAAGCTCTCACTTGAAACTTTGAAACTCGAGTACGGCTCGGTGGGGTATGCAACGACGTTGCTGTCATAGCTGCAAGAGTTTCAATAAAGCCGAGACTCCGATTTTTGTTCTTGTATGTGTGCTTTGCGTTATAGGCAACCTTTGTAGATTTCATCGTACATTATCCAGAGTGCAAATTATATTTTATTTTGTTCATTCAGATCTGAGGGTATATTCTGAGAAATCAGACATTTTTCTATTTATTCAGACTCAGTCATTTCACGCTTAAATGTACATTTCACCCATCTTTATGTCTCGAGCTGTTAATTTTGAACGGGAACATGTTGTAAGGTGCAAAATCGTTTTATCTGATGGCGGACATCAATAGCTACATGGTAGTATATACTTTGCTATATGTAGATATGCCAAGCGAAGTGCTGCAGCTGGCTATGTAGTGCAAAAATCGCTATTTTCCTGTGTCCCCAGCTTAGGATAATGTAGTTCGTGCTTCTGTATAATATGACAGGAACAATTTCGATAGCATTTTTATGCTCATTTATGTCATTCAGGTTCTAAAAAGAATCTTTTATGCATTCTATGGCTTATCAGTGAGTGAACTTTTAACTTCCGCTACCATTAACTTCCGTTACCAATATTGTGGTACCTTCTATCAGTAACTCTAAATTCTAACTTCACCTTATATTTAAATAATAAGTTATTTCATTATCTCTAATGCACGTACGTCTCAGCTTTGGTTATAGAAAGACACAATGCAGATGAAAGTTCTGTGAAGATCCTTTTGAGAATGGGTACTGAAAAATGCTCTGCAAATTTATATGAAGTCAAATCGTTTTCAACTCAACGAGGCACGAAACATGTCAAAAAATCAGTCACAGAATCAGAAATAAGTTAAAAAGTTTTGTAATGGTGTTTCTGCCTAACCTTAACAGCAGCAGGGATTTTATAATACGTAGTAACGGAAGTTAAAGAAACCATAGGAAAACTTTAAGATCCTAAAAAGTGACTTTTTTGTCATCGAAATTATTATAATTCTAATCCTTTAGACGAAGATACCTATAGATAACATTTAATCCTGCAGACTCTTTTTCTGAAATTCCCATGGGTTCTACTAGATGAAAATTTGGTAACGGAAGTTAAAGTACATGTATTTAGAAGACATTTGTTAGGTTTGTTTTCAGTCCGTCTGTACATACACAGTCCTTCAAGTTTATATTTGCTTTTGTAAAGGACCGCTTTAACCTGTTTAATAAGCGAGCCCCGACTCTTTTTTGTTTTATCATTTTGACATTGTGGAGCTTGGAAAGTTGGCAAAAGAAGTAATGGTTAATTGTAATCGTTGAGATGTCATTGTCATTTCCTAAATTAATAAAATATATTTAGTCCTGTTAATGTTTGAAGTAGAAATGATCTCTAGGCGAGTTTTCAATTTTATTTTCTATTTTATTTAGTTTTCGCCCTTCTGTCCATTCGTCCATTCGCCCGTCTGTCCGTCCGTGTGTGCGTGCGTCGGTCCGTCCGTTAACATTTGCGTTAAAGTTTTTTGTTAAGTTTTTAAGTTTTGCTTATGTTTCCAATATCCTTTGATGGAGCCTATTGGTATGTGACTAGGTATACTTTTATGTTCATGCAGAATAGATGACATCATCTGGATGCTGCTTCTGCCCTAAGGTGAAGGCCACAGACTTAAACAATTGAGTCAAAGTTTTGCCTTAACTTTATATTCTTTTATATTTCCAATATCCTTTGATGGAACCTTTTGATATTTGACTAGGGTTACTTTAAGGCTCACACGGAGTAGACGACATTATTTGGATGCTGCTGCTTACCAAAGGTCAAGGCCACAGACTAGTATATTTGCGTTAAAGTTTTGCGTTAAGTTTATATTCTTTGGTTATATTTCCAACTTCCTTTGATGAAACCTTTTGATATATGACAAGGTTTACTTCTTTGTACATGCAAAATAATTGACATTATCCGGATGCTGCTGCTATCCTAAGGTCGAGGTCACAGACTTACATTTGCGTTAGAACTTTGCGTTAAGTTTATACCCTTCTTTTTTATTTCAAATATCCTTTGATGGAACCTTTCGATATTTGACTAGCTTTTTTATCCAGGTTTATCGCTGCTTACCAAAGGCCAAGGTCACAGACTTGTGTATTTGTGTTAAAGTTTTGCGTTATGTTTACATTCTTCATTTATATTTCAAACATACTTTGATGAAACCTTTTGATATATTACTTCTTTGAGTTCATGCACATTCTTTGACATCATCTGGATGCTGCTGCCATTGTTGAGTAGGTTCGTGGAAGCAGACTTATATGTTTACATTAAAAGTTTTGTGTTGAGTTGGTACTCTTTGCTGATATCTCTAACATACTTTGATCGAACCATTTGATAGGTGACTAAGTTTACTTTTAGGTTCATACCATGTATAAGATTGGTTTCATTAGGTGGTGGCTTCATTAGGCGCTGGCGCTGGTCGGGGGTATACTTGAGCCCTGCTCACTTGCTCTAGTTAGTATACCTTCGCAATATTAGTATGTGCACACATGAACTAGGTATAAAAGCCATCCGTTTGGCCGTCAGAGTTAACAGAATCTGCTTTTAAACTACCAGACAACATAAAACTTATCAGCATCGGTTAATCCATATACTTCCAAAATTATAGAAATATTTAAAATTATGTCTCTCCCGGATGGGGTCGGACACATATTGTTTTTGCCTAGGTCGTCGGTCCGTCTGGCTGTCTGTCCGTCACAAAACTTGTCCGCTCAATAACTCTGTAACCGATTGAGATAATTTCACGAAACTTGGTACAAATATAAAGCATCATCAGACGACGTGTAGAGAAGAGAACAAGAATCGTAACTCCACTCACATTTTTACGGAATAATGCCCTTTGAAAAATTTAGTATTGAAATCGTGTCCGCTCAATAACTCTGTAACCAACTTAAATAATTTCACGACACTTGATAATATAAAGCATCATCAGACGACGTGCAGAGAGCAAGACCCGTAACTCCACCTATATATTTTTATATGGAATTATGGGCCGCGTAGCGCAATTGGTAGGGCCCCTGACTCTTAAGTCAGAGGTCCTGGGTTTGATACCCGGTCTTGCCACATACTTTCGTTTCTCCTTCCGCTGATTGAAGAAGGGCAATCATCAGTTACTGGCGAAAGTATGTGCACTTAGTACTGGTTAATCGCTTAGGAGGTCTAAGCCTGCCCAGAAATAGTGTGGTTAGGTTAATTGACCGTCCCGACATGACCATAGTTGTTTACCGTGGACGTTAAGCAACAAATCAATCAATCAATGCCCTTTGTAAATTTTAGTATGGAAATCGTGTCCGCTCTATAACTCTAAAACTATATAAGATATTTGCATGTAACTTAGTACAAATATAGAGCATTATTAGAAGAAATATTTCGTAACTCCACTGACATCTTCTACGGAATTATGCCCCATTGAAAATTTTAGTATGGAAATTGTGTCCGCTCCATAACTCTGAAACTATATGAAATATTTTTGCAGCACACAGAACTAATATAAAGCATAATCAGACATTGTGTGGAGAAAAAAAAACTGTAACTCCATCTACATCTTTACGGAATTGCGCCCTTTTTTATATTTTAGTATGGAAATCATGTCTGCTCAATAACTCTGTTACCGATTGAGATTATGTCCTGAACGTGGTCCAAATATAAATCATCATGACACCACAGAGAAGAACAACCTACCTACAAGTTTTTAGAAATTATGCCCCTTTGTAAAACTTAATATGGAAATGGTGTCGGCTCCATAACTCTGAAACTAATGAGATATTTTCGCAAAATTTGGTACAAATATAAAGCATCATGACTCGATGGGCAGAGAAAAGGAACCAAAATTCTGCTTACTTTAAACTCGCTGGGGAAAAACGATAAGATGCTCGGCATAGCCTTGCATCTTATCTTTTTCTCCAACTCGTTTAATAAATTCAATAATGCATGAGCACTTATGTAAGATCCTCTATTTGCATCATTGCGTTTGAAATTTTCCTAAATGATTAACTTCCGCAACCATTTACAAAATTAGTTTAAAGCGAGGTATTTTACATGCTTAAGCAATTGAAGACCCTACAAAAGTACCAATTAAACTAGACCAGAATTTCCATTGAAGTCAAGTTGTTAAGAGACATGTACTGGTGCAGAACATGATTATATAATCAAGCGTAACTTATTATTTTTCATACTTTCTTCAGTTTTGACGACATCAAATGTTTTAGAGATCCATATTTCGTATTAGCATAAATAGAGTACCAGTTTCAATCATTTGGATGTAAATCGCTTTCGTACAGTGTTATTCTTGTCCACCAAATGATACAGGGACGCTTATTTCATAGACAAAACTACGTTACAAATGTGTAACCATAAATTAACTTCCGCACTTTGTAATTGTGTATGTAGCCATAATCCTTCACAGTTTGTTTAACTTTGATATCTGGTGGAAAATATTGCAGACTACCGGTATTAGAATTAAATGGTCACAGTTTAATTTGAATTGATTAAATTTTGAATCTGTGAAATCAATTTTTCAACATTTTGTGACTTCTAATTGTACATCAAAACGTGGAATGACTGTCTTATAGAAGATTAATGCTTTTTAATAGTTAATACCTTTTTAGATACTAATCCGCAGTCTTTAAATCGACGTCCTTTTTAAAATTAAATGACGGTAAGCTTTTCTCTGGCTTTCGTCACCAGGTCATATCATGGTCGCTGATGAGGCTTAAGCAGTCGAAACTTCAAAGTATGGCCCATGTTCCTTCTTTTGAATATGTTCTCTTTTAATATGTTCTCTGCTCTTGAAGGAATTCTTTCAAATTGCAATTTATGTACATGTCTGTGGACAGCGACAGGTCAGACCGGTTCGTGAATCATATAAGTAAATTTAGGGCCTGTGTTTTGTGTCCTTGGATTCACATAAAGCCATTCATGTTTTGTGACATTTGTAAAATCACCGATCAGACTGCGCGCATACGCAACCTGGTCTAATCCATTGCTGCATGCGTATGTATTTAGCACCGTTTTAGCGTATTAATTAAAATGTATTTGACCTTTTTCGCTTTGAAACTATGTAAAGCTTCCGGGTCTACAGCCTTCTACATTTACCACTGAGTTAAAGAGATAATGTACAGAGCCCATTCATCATATAAGACAGGGTCGGGCATGTTGAGCATTAAGGAGCGAAAATCGGATAATTTTGCTTTTTACATTTTTATATTTATTAGTGCTTCCGGAACAGATTTCGAGAATCACAAACCAATGGCGCTAAGGCTTACTGCAAAAGCAATTGAAATTCACTCCAACCTGATTTTTTTGTTTTCGTTTCACTGATTGCATACAATTTGAATACAAGCTGGATAAACTTTTATGACTCTGGTACGTGGCATCGCTTTTCAAATATCTATGATGCGAAAATTCTTATAAGAGTGAAGATCAAGAAAATTTAAGACGCCGATCGAAATGTTGAATTACTTTTTTCAGGTGACGCTTTGAAATTCAGTAGTCCGGCATAGAAATTCAGCGAACTTTACGTGCAAATTTTATGACGCCACTTTCATTTCACATTTCGTGACGTCGACGTCGCACCTCCAAAAGACTCAAAATGTCCGACACTGTCACATATGTAATCGAACATGTCACTATAAATAATAACGTACAGTATATTTTCTAAAAATTGGAACACTAAAAAACCTATTGTACATGTAACTGTCCTTAAACGGAAGAGTTGGGTATTTTAATGCGCTAATGCGTCACAATGAGGCAGAAAAATGGCAAGCAGCGTAGAGAAGCTTGTTTTTGTTTTGCATTGTTTATTTAGACGTACCTGACACAACATTTAGAAATTTTAGCGCGCATTTGCGAAGCGAAGGGATGCCCAGGCTGATTTGAGTCATCGCTGGGCGCACTTACCACTGTGTTAATTTTCTGGTGTCACGGCTCACATATTAATTCATTGTTTTAACTTTCTGTTCTTACAGTGTGTAAAGAACCTACTCATCCGGACAACTGCGATGTGAGTTACCCAGATGGGCAAGAATTATATGTTGGCCGTAGAGTGCAGTTTGACTGCCACGCTGGATATGAACGCAAAGGAGGCCCAAGGCGAATCGAGTGCCTGCTGGACCTCACTTGGCATAAGGAGTCGCCCTATTGCATCCTCATAGGTAGGTTATTTATCATAAAATTGATTACCGTTAATATTCGAAAAACTTGGACCCCCAGAATTCTAACCGCAAATGTTAATAAAATTGATCAGTCTGGTTTTTCAACGCAGAAATACATCTCAAAGACATCGATAGCACGGGAGAAGTCTAAACGGGGTCTGTTGTCTTTGCACGTTCCTAAATTTACAACTTTTAGGTAAATGAGCTTGGGGAAAAGAAAGGTAAGACGTGAGGTTGTGCCTGTCATTTTACTTTATTCCCAGGCAAGTTCAGTAAATCATTTAATGCATGAGCGCGAATGCAAGATTGTAATCTAATATGACTCAAAGTCTCATTTGAAAAATTCATCAGAACTACAGCATTTTGCCGTCAATGAAAATGACGTTGTTTGATGTGAATGTTCACGTGTTTTGTCGTTGACTTCGTAAAAATTAATTATTATGAAGAAAGTAAATGAGAAAAATGCTAAAATAAACATATTATATAAATATATCATTTCTATAGTAACTTGATTTGACGCTGTGTATTGCGTCTCGTGGATGTACGCAGATCTCTGGATCACATATTAAGCAGGCGTCTTGTGTCATCCTGTTTTCTAATGCACCTACAAATATAACGCGGCGTCTGACAGTATATATACTTTGAGATACACTGTCGCAAACCCGACGTCATTAAGTAACATCGCTTCTCATCGTTTGGTTTTACATGCCTAACAGCGCTTGTAATGGGTGCAAACTAGTTTGTTATGATGGTTAAGATGTGGAAAAGTGCATTCAAATGAGGATAACTGTATTGAAAATTGTCATTTGGGAAGGTAAATCGTCGGTTTTATGCTAGTGCGTCGCCGTAAAACGCAATATCCGACCATAGAACCAATGATCTACCTCCCAAAATGACCAGTAGACCAGTTTTGAAACAATAATACACCTTCTGACGAACCCTCCTGTAATGGCATATGCTGATAATAGCTTCACTCTCCATAATGATGCGAGTGCGAGTGGCCTCGGAGCTGTGGTATATCAACGTAGAATTGTAGACAAAGGGTGATCGCATATGCCAGCAGAAGTTTAAGGCCTGCAGAGAGGAACTACCCAGCGCGAAAGCTAGAATTTCTGGCGTAGAAATGGGATGTGGCTGTTACTGATAATAACCCTCTGACTTATATTTTCACCACAGCAAAACTTGATGCCACTGGACAAGGATGGGTAGCTTCCCTCTACAACTTTAACTTCTGCATCAAGTACAGGAGTGGCAGAAATAATTTTGATGCGGATAGCTTATCGCGATTAGAGGATCCAGAGTCAGAAAATATCATTTTCCGGAAAATTTTGAAAGCGATTTGCCAGTCCATCACCGTCAGTGCAGATGAGTGTCCGTTCATTGAATGTATTGCTCTCACCGATCCCACAGATCCTAGAGACGGCATCCCGGACCAGATGATAGAAGTAAACGTCTTGTCTTCTGAAGACTGGCGAAAGGCTAAGCGAGACGACCCAACCTTTAGACGTATAAATGACAATCTTCAGACAAGATCTCGGTTCCAGCTTCGCTTATCCGATCCAGTCATACAATAGACCGGCGTTATCTCAAGGATTGGGATCGTCACTCTCTGTCTGAGGATGGTGTCCTGTACAGAAAAGCCGTCATCAATGAACAGGAGTTCCAATAACTGGTCTTACTCCTAGCGGATATGAACACTAATCCATGCTCTACACGATGACCTTGGCCATCAAGGGTGAGACTGAACCATTTCGCTGGTCAAACAACGGCTCTTTTGGCTAGGCATAGATTCTTATATCAGAGACAAGGTGGGACAGTGTGTCAGATGCACACTCCGTAAAACTCAGCAAGAGAGGAGTAGTAAGCTAGCGAACATTGTCTCATCCGCACCCTTAAAAATACTATGCCTGGACTACCTCTCTTTGTAACGTTCTAAGGAAGGTTACGAGAATATTTTGGTCAACACGGATCAAATCTCTCGTTACGCCCAAGCATTCCCTACATGGAATCAGACGGCTACAACAACGACCCGGGTGTTGTTCGAGAACTTCATTGTCCACTACGGATTTCCAGCGGAAATACTTAGAAACCAAGGTCAGAACTTTGAGTCTAACCTCATCAAGAGGCTGTGTAGTATCGCTGGAGTCGAGAAATCTCGAACAACGCCCTATCATCCTATGGGGAATGGGCAATGCGAGAGATTCAACCAGAGGCTTCTGAAGATACTGGGAACGTTAAAAAAGTGCCAAAAAATTGATTGGAAAGCGCATGTGCCAACAATAGTGCATGCATACATGCGCAAATGTACCTGACAATGCCTTTATTCTGTTTCAGTGACTTATCATATTCAGAACCAGATATGTTACCTCGAGGGGTAACAATTAAACATCAGTCTCTCGTTAGTTAGATCCTAGTTAACTCTTAAGATTCACCAATGATCCGTATTATATTATATTTCAACATTCTTTTCTCTGAAAGAATTTTTTTTTCGTTCTTTAGTCATTGAATTGCAACTCATTTTCTCATAAAACTCATCTTCTTATTAATCTCAAAGCAACATTATAAGATGTTGCTGACGGTATTTGCTTTCCCGGTATATTATTGCAGACGTCTTTATAACGTAGAAACGTATATAACTTGCTGCAATATTAAGTTGACAACTAAAACAACGCTGTTCAACTACGAGCATGTCAACAGAAATTCTTTCCCGGTATATTATTGCAGACGTCATTATAACGTAGAAACATATATAACTTGCTGCAATATTAAGTTGACAACTATAACACCACTGTTCACCACGAGCATGTCAACAGAAAGGCATAACCTGTGCCTCCTACGAGCGCCTAGAGCTATTACTGGAAGTAATGTACGCCATATTTGGTTTTAAATTCATTTGAGCAAGCCAAATGGTTAAATACAAACACTCAATCCAACGTACTACATTAAACTCAACGCATTTTTCCTTAAATGTAACCAACTGTTTCAATACTTATCAGGTTTATCAGCATCTTAGTTTATTTCCAAATTTATCATTTTATTATTATTACTTAATGTCGTTATATATACTTCACTTCATTAGACGTTCACATAACGCTACATTTCATATACATATACATTCCCTTACATTCCACTTTATTTGGCGAATGTCGGGACGACATTCGGCAAAGTGGGGAAGAATGTCACAGGGTTAAATAAAGCTTTTCACTGTAGCCCTTATTTAATTTACCTTTCTACAAATGGTCTTCCCTATAGCCTAATTTCCCGACCCGGTTCTCGACCTCCTCATGTACTAGATGTTTGGGGTGTCTGTAGTGGGTATATGGATGTCCAGTGTGATTTATGAATTCACCTGTGTTAAGCACTGGTGCATTTAGTCATCTACCCGTTATCTCTTGAAACGTAGTTGTATATGTCTTTGTATTAAATATATTTTTGTAATATATTTGCAGGTATGTAACTCATTTATTTTATTCATTTAGCATTTATTAGTAGATTATTAGCATTCATGAAGTCCGTTCAGTTTCATGGTATTTAAGTGAGGTTTTCTATATTTTAATGGAAAAGCTCGTTTTCCTTTTTGTTTGGTGGTGGTGTCAGCAAGGTGGAAAGCGCATAAGTTATTGTCTGAAACTTAGCTTATTCCATCTAGTCATATTTATGCATTGTTCATAAAGTCTTTTACGTCCATGTATGCTTTGTGTGACTTGTGACTTCCATACGAACCGAACTACCAACTAATTGTGTGCTCCGCGGCGGAGGGTGAGGGTGAAGGTTTGGGCCCAGTAAAACCGGTTTAAACCCCCAGTAGTTATTACTGACCGTCCCAAGGCGGTACTTTCGTTGCGGTTGCATTTGTTTTATGTTCGGTGCTGTTTAATTTTTGTGTTCTCATTTCAACCCTTCTATAATAAAAATAGAAAATAGGTAAAAATAGTTGTTAAATGTTTTTCGTATAATTTGCTTAGTCTGTTGTAACCCTTCTGTTGGTCTAAATTATTTAGTTCAGTAAAGATAGCTGAGTTGCCCTCTATTTGGGAAAGAGCTGCTGACTCGGCTTATCACTTTTATTTTATTGTTTGTATGCATGTCTTTGTCAATCTTTCCCTTTGATGTTGGGGATAGGGTTTGGGATCTGATTCAGTCAGTTCCTGAATAGTAGTTACTCTTTAAATTTGTTTGTATTCTATGTCTTTGTATTTTTCAGGTTCAGTTATCTACCCGTAATCTCATGAAACACACCTTGTACAATTGTATATATCTTTGTATTAAATATATTTTTGCAATATATTTGCAGGCTTGGCCTTAGTAATTTATAAGAACCCACAGGTCGGCTGGTAATTTAGACTTCAGCCCCTCTACCCCGCAATACTTTAGAGACATGATGGAAGAGAAAATATGTATTTTTCGGGCAAGTCAATGTTTCACACTGTAGCCAGTCTAGACATATCGTTCACGACTCAGCGGATGTTAATGCGTAGAAAACCAATTTTGAGTCTTATAGTAGCGGTCGAACATAGTTCCTTCGTGCATACTTCAGGGATCTCGGATCTCCAGATGTCGTAATACGTTGTTTATGTCGAGTTCTCAATATGATTCGCAAATATCTTATCCGTGATTTTTTTCATATACTGATTGATTGATCGGTTAGGAAGCTACTAATTTTATTCCGCAGATAGTTAAGTAAATTCCTTAATGCATGAGCATTCACTGCTTCAGAAACAACGACAACTTCAACGGTTTCATCTACGGCCACATCTCAAGCTTCTGCTGGGACGACTACAGGCACGTTCTCACAGACTTCAACTGACGCATCTACAGGCACGTCTTCACAGACTTCAACTGACGCACCAACAAGCACGTCTTCACAGACTTCAACTGACGCACCTACACGCACGTCCTCACAGACTTCAAGTGATGCATCTACAGACACGTCTACGAAGACTTCCACTGATACAGACACGTCTACGAAGACTTCAACTGATGCACCTACAGGCACGTCCAGCTCATCTACAGGTAAGGCAACACAGCAATGCTAGTGCTTTATTGATCGTATAAAACAATGAATAAACTTATTTGTATTAAAACTTTAGCTTTAGATGCTCGAATGTCATAATATGTAGCAGTTTAATCTGCAAACACTTGCATATATGGATGTCATAGCTCCATTACCACAGCAAATATAGTTACAGCTGAGCGGTTCGTTTTGGCTTGTGTCCCTTTTCTTTTGGGCCGCAAGCTATTATAGATCGGAAAGCTCGTTCCGGTTTGAGACTGATTTCTTCATGTTTTTCTTCACAGACACGAACATTTGTATATGGTAAACAAAGAACTAGTCCGATTTTGTCTATTTTTATCCATATCTAATTATATCTCACACGCTAAAAATAACAGATGGAAAATGATAGTACATGTACTTTGTTTTGATATTTCCATTAAAAAGCACATTTTTCTTTCACAAGTGCCTTGAACTTGGCGACATTTCTTTTGCTTTTTATATACTGATTGCATAAAAATGAAACTGAATGTAATGCAAAATATTTAGCTTTGCATCCTAAGAAATATACCAAACCTTGTTTAAATATATAGCGCACAGGCATTAGCCTTTCCAAAACTCATGCAGTGGCGTCGCGCGAAATAGGCCTTAGGGCATCGCATAATCTGACTAATTAGGGCAGCCGGCACACTGGATCTGGTGCATTCGTGGATTTGGTCTGTTTTTTTTTTTTCTTTTTCTGCATGCATATTCTTCATGATGCAAACATCTTTCATGCTGAGGATAGACTGATCACACCACTTATGCGTGGGCTGATCTGTATACCTATAAAGGACAAGTCATTTATTATCAGGTGGGGGCACAACATTTAGGGGGGGGGGGTCGGAATTTTTTTTTGGTGATGTACTGGGGGTGGGTCGGTCGGAAATCAATAAGCCTTCAAGCAGGGGGGGGGGAGGGGCGGGGTCATATATTTTATTAGGCATATTGGGGTGGGGGGAGGTCAGCGTTCTTCCATCAGTCTTCATTTTTAAAATGTCTCACCTTCTGGGGGGAGGGCTTCCCCAGACCCTCCATAACTCCTTAAATTACAGACTCTTTTTTTTTCAAACCCAAAACTTAAAGACATTTATGAAAAAGACACACAAAATTTGAGCAGCTTCATATTAGAAAACAGATCTTTCATTGATTTATTAAGAAAAATAGTACAATCATGTCAAGCAGATGATTTTGTTCTCAATTAAATTTAATGCCTGCATTTGTGATATCAGCTGTCCAGATGCCTTTTCACCAGCAAAACTGTTGTAGCTTCTTGGGGCTGCGCCCCCAGACCCCTGCCACATGTCACCACGCCCACTTAATATTATTACCAGTTATAATTATTAAGCTTTCGACAAAAAGATTTCTGGATGGCCGCTAGCAGAAGAAAATACAAGAAATGCAGACAAAGTTAAAATAGACAATGATTAATTTACCTGTTAGAAAAAAAGTTCTTGTGTTTCTTACAAGTTCTGATTGAGGTCAGTCTGACATAAAATAGGTAATATGGTGTGTGTGTGTGTGTGTGTGTGTGTGTGTGTGTGTGTGTGTGTGTGTGAAGGGCAGCTGAGATTCGGGGATGGGGGTCATAAAATATTTTGTAACCTATCTGGGGGTCGGAAAAATAATTCTGGTGAGACTGGGGAGCGGGGGTCCGAAAATTTTGGTGTACCGTATGGAACTGTACCCGGCATCCCGCCTCCAACCCCCCCCCCGCCCCCCCCACACCCCCTTCCACACACACACCTTATAATAAATGACTCGTCCCTAAAAACTATCAGAGCAGAAAAAAAATATATTGTTAAATTAAGAAACAGGCGCTTTTGACGATTTTTCCCTTATCACTCATCCCATTAACGGAAAAAAATGTGTCCCATCTATCTGTGTATGTGACCGTGTTATGTATGCAAAAGCCGGTAATGTCGATGAGTAATTTTGGAATTCCAAAATGGACCGCGGTGATTCTTGAGACTGACCAACTTCCAATACAGTTACCTGCATGATGCAATGTTTGTTTGTGTGTATTAAACCCAAAGTAGAAATCGAAAATAGATCTACACTGAAAAAAATAAAGTTTTGAATATCTGCGTCTGTTTTCGATAAAATATCCATTGTAAATTTACAAACAAGAGGATCATTTTGAATTAACACGTGACAGAGTGCTTGTATTCACGCAGTGCAGTACAACGGGAAAAAACGAAGAAATATTCATTGAACTTATATATTATTGGCTAAACTTTAACATATATGCGTTATTTGACCAATGGAATCTTGTGAAATGTGGAACAAAAGTGAAATTATACTCGGCTGCGTCGAAATAAATAGAAATAGATGTCGAGATTTTTATATTTTCTTACGGTCTTGTTAATTTTTACTTACAGTATGTTTAAGACCTCAACAGCCTGACCATTGCAATATGAGTTTTCCTGATGGGGAAGAGTTATACGTGGATTATAGAGTGCAGTTTGACTGCCATGCTGGATATGAACGCAAAGGTCCAAGACGCATTTGGTGCCAAGCTAACAGCACCTGGACAAAAGATCCTCCAATTTGTTTCCTCCCTGGTGAGTATTCCATTGTCATCAAAAGGTAATAGCTCATTCTTTTCTTAGTATGCGGATTGAGTGCCGAAACTATTGTGCACCCATTATATGGTGACATCATTGGTATTTTCACCTCCGTGAGCCAAACAGTATAAGACGTATGTACCTGGCCCAGAGGTTATAAAACTTGAGTACATTCTCAAACTCTATATAAAGCACACTGATTGGCTGCTTCCGAGCACATGCTCTTTTGTAGTTCATCTTCAAAGTGAGTTTTTATGCCCCCGTGACGATAGTCAGGGGGCATTAAGATTTGCCTCTGTCTATCCGTCTTCTGTCCGTCCGTCTGTCTGTCTGTCCGTCACACTTCAGGGTATAGAGTTTGTGTAATCAACTCCTCCCACAGTTTCAATGGATCTTTTTCAAACTTTGCATACTTATTGTGGACATATTGAAGATGTGCATGTGGGCTTTTGGTGGAGCTAAAATTAATTTTGACAGAATTACGGCCTTTTGAACTTAGTCATTTTCGGCAAATTTTTGCACTGTAGAGTATGGAAGGACCTCTGACAGTTTCAATGCAAATTTGCCTATTTTTCAACAAATTACTGCAGCTTTCATGGGAAGCCAATGTTGATGATTTTGCATTAACATGTAGACTTATGCATAATAAAGAAGTTTTCATATTGGTTTTGAAAAAATATCATGTCTGCAGACTAACTCTCACTGACTTTCTCAAGACGGGTAAGTGGAATTTTCGGTCTACCAAAATACATCAAATTTTGGACTTTTCTTATTTCCTAAAAATTATTTTGCTAAACATGCTTAAAATAAAGTAAACACTGCAACTGCATATAGCATGTAATTATAAGTAAATAAAAAAATATGCTAGCCTGATTTTTAGATGCAATGAGTCTAATTACCCCACCCACTTTTCAGTTTTTCAGCTGTAGACTATCATTCCCCCCCCCCCCCCCCCCCCCCCCCGTGCCTCAGCTTGCCACTCATATATAATGTGTATATTGACAGAACACACATACATGCAAAGTGGCTAGCTGAGGCACGGGGGGGAAAGCATCTTTATAAAACTTTTCCTATTTTCCATACATTTAATTATAAAAACATGCTTTTTGCACCAAAAATATCAGTCTATGTGTTTAATAACCGAAAAATTGTTTTTGTGCCAATTAAAGGGAGTTCTGAGGAATACGTTTCAACAAAAATTTTGAAGTATACCAAAAGTTCATTTGTGACCACTTTTATAGGCAATTTTGCATTACAACTGTCAGAGGTCCTTTGTGTAATCAACTCCTCTCACAGTTTTGAATGGACCTTTTTCAAACTTTGTGTACTTATTGTGGACATATTGGAGATATGCATGTGGGTTTCTGGTGGAGCTAAAATTAAGTTTAACAGAATAACGGCCTTTTGAACTTAGTCCTTTTAGGCAAATGTTTGCACTGTAGAGTATGGAGTGTGTGTAATCAACTCCTCTCACAGTTTTCAATGGACCTTTTTCAAACGTTGCGTACTTATTGTGAACATATTGGAGATATGCATGTGGGCTTTTGGTGGAGCTTAATTTAATTTTGACAGAATTACGGCCTTTTGAACTTAGTCTTTTAGGCAAATTTTTGCATTGTAGAGTATGGAATTTGTATAAGCAACCCCCCCCCCATTTTCAGTGGGCCGGGCCGGGTAGCGCAATCGGTAGGGCACCTGACTCGTAAGTCAGAGGTCCTGGGTTCGAATCCTGGTCTGGCCACATACTTTCGTTTCTCCTTCCGCTGATTCAAGAAGGGCAGTTGTCAGTTACTGGCGAAAGTATGTGTATATGTGCACTAAGTACTGGTTAACCGCTTAGGAGGTCTAAGCCTGCCCAGGAGTAGTGTGGTTAGGTTAACTGACCGTCCCGACATGACCTTAGTTGTTTACTGTGGACATTAAGCATCAAATCAACCAACCATTTTCAATGGATCATTTTCAAACCTCGCATACATGCTTTGGACATATTGAAGATGTGCATGTGGCTTTTTGTTGGAACTAGAATCAGTTTTGACAGAATTACGACCTTTTGAACTTAGTCATTTTTGTCATTTTAGGTATATATTTGCATTGTAGCATAAAGTACTTTGTGTAAAAATCAACTCCTCCCACACTTTTCAGTGGCTCTTTTACAGACATTGTAGACTTGTTGTGGACATAATATAGATAAGATGTGCATGCCAGTTTTGATGAAAAAAAAATAAAAAATAAAATTAATTTTGAAGGAATAATGGCCTTTCATTTTGGGCTGCAATTGGGCACTAAAGGGTACGAAGTTTGTGTAATGTTCTCAGTGGATTGTTTGTGAATAGTATTTGAGATTGAAAGTTGAAAGGTGCTTTAGGGATGTACACATGTCCTATGACAAGCACTGCACGGGGGCATCATAAGTGTCTTACAGACACAATTTTCTAGTTTCTTCTACAACAATTCAAAATATCTAAATCTAGCTTGTGAGACGGATCTAGATATTTTAGATTAATTGGAAGAACAAGATATTCGGTTTACACTTCCAACGGGGTGCATTCTCGGTTAGAGGTTATAAAACTAAAGAATAATCTCAAACTCAAAATAAAGCACACTGATTGGCTGCTTCCAAGCATCTGCTCGGAAGCAACCAATCAGTGTGCTTTATTTTGAAGCACACTGATTGGCTGCTTCCGAGCATGTGCTCGGCAGCAACCAATCAGTGTGCTTTATTTTCAGTTTGAGAATGTATTCAGTTTTATAACCTCTGGGCCAGAACCTTTTTGAGAGAGGGGTGGGGGTATTCTAAAATGGAAGTAGAAGCTGTCAACAAATTATAAGTCTGAACTTATAAACGATAGAAGCATTGACAAATCCGAGTTACTTGATTACACAGACACAGACCCAAAACAGAGGTGTGATCAAATGCTCGAGGGTAAAAACCCGCCATGTCTAGGTATCTGAAGGACCAGACAGTGAAACTGAAAGTCCGGAAACTGAAAGCCATATTCTAGCTGTTTCGGCCGCCATTGCCACGAAACGGAAATAACAGGAGATGACTTTCATAAAAGCGTTTCGCTTACCGTCAGATCCTGTTCCATATTGTATATTGTACTGTTTTGTAACCATGTAGTTTGTAGCAAATAACATATTGTTTAAACCAAATAGAAGTAAGTTAGGACACGGTCATATTGAAGAACAAATATTATGGCAACGTTACAAACAAGGAGGCCATGGTCAAACTTGGATCATCATTTGAAATAACCTGATAGTATATATAATTGAGCCGCGACGTGACAAAACCAACAATGTGGTCGTGCGCCCAGCGCAGACTCCGATCAGCCTGGGCATCCGCCCAGTCTGATCAGAGTCTTCGCTGTCCGCATGGAGGTAGCGCAGTCCCTTAGCTACCCTTTAAGCACTTAGCAAAGAGTCTGACCAGACTGGGCGGATGCCAAGGCTGATCTGAGTCTGTGCGGGGCGCACAACCACATTGTTGGTTTTGTCGTGTCGCGGCTCATTTATGAATCCTAAATGCTGCATATCAGTTTCAATGTCATAAGCCATTTGGGAGAAGTTTTTAAAATAAATTTACCTTAAGTTTACCATTTTCACTCAGCAAAATTTCTAATTGGTCAGTTTTCTAATATGCAGAATTATGATTTTTAAACTGTGTTTTTGGATATAATTATAATAAAACTTTTGGGCTGTTATCTACTTATTGAAAGTCAATGTTGTAATCAAAACTTTATTGTAGTATTAGAGTTATGATCTCTTCTATGTAAACCATAGAATGCTTTGAAAACACATACAGGCTGCATCAAACTCCCACAAAAAACATGATATTTTAGAAGTAAATAAAGTTTCTCATCATAAAAACATGAGGTATGTTTTTTTTTGTCTTCAATGCATTTTTCACCTATTGACGATTTCAAATTACCTCCCTTTCAATGTTAGTGTAAATCCTAACAGACGCCTCAAATTGATGCAAATCATTTTGCAAATGCATAAGCGCTTGTGCTGCTTGTAAAATACCAGAATATCTGTACATTTGTTTGTCCTAGTTGGTAGCAAGGCTAATCTAAATCTACTTAAGGCTTAATTCTATGGCAAAAAGTGACCAATTAGAAATTTTGTTCAGTGTATAGGCATGACCGACTTGTTGGTCATGTGACAAGATCCATTCAAGCATATTACTCTTGGAGGTTCTACATGACATTTTGCTTCAATCAGCTCAGGCACTGCATCGGCAGAGACGGCTTTCACTGTTGAAATATGAGAGACCATAATCAAAGACCAAAGAACGACTTTGACCTCTGGTACTCGAAAATCTTCAAGTACTCTTTTAATTGATTGGATATACCGGTCTTCAAAATTATATCGTTGATAGATATTGGTACATCGTTTTGCAGAAAATCTTCACAACCCTGCTCGGTGACCTTGAGGCCAAGGTCATTGACATAGAATTTTGGGGTTTGTTTAAGTCTTTGAAAGTCTCACCGTTATCTCACCGTCATAGAGGTCCTTCCAAGCTTCCAACAGCTTCTACTGACCCATTTCGATATGGCTGTCTCCATCCAGTTTGTTCACCCGGAAAGTAGCATGATGGGTCAAATTTCAGATCGTGTCCGTGCCAATATTTTTTTAACTTCGTTTTGAAGATGTTCAGGGAAGACGCTGTCACAACAGTCTCAGGGAGACTGTTCCATACATCTACCACTCGATTTGAAAAGACATTTGCGCGAACATTCAAACGTGACCTTCTTTTAAATAACTTATAACTGTGTCCGTGAGAAAAGCATATTAATCGATTTAGTTTGTAATTGAACTGATGTCAGTTACTAGTTTGAGTCTTTTTAATACCGTATTAATCCTATTTAACGCCCCGGGACGTTGCATTTGGTGAGGGGGGGGGGGGGGGGGCGTTATTTAGAGCCTTCAATGTAGCAAATGAGCCACTGATAAATTATACCTATGATAAGCAATATAAAGGTGAGGGTATAATTTCAAAAAAAAAGAAATCTTACTATTTCTTTCCTCCCTTCTCAGTAGAGGTCAACTCTTAAGTGAAAGAATTTGCTCCTCCAGGAGAAAATTCTTTCTTTTAAGAGTAGACCCCATGTCAAAGAGCTATCTCATCCAGAGAAGCAAACAGGAATTAATGTAAGTTAATATAACATTATTTTTAGAAAAGAGGCTAGGGACGTTTATTAGAGCAGGGTTTATTCAGGGAATTGTAATTGTGTCTTATACTTCCATGGTTTATTAGAGCAGGGGCGTTTAATAGGATTAATACGGTATTCCGCCTCCACCTCTCTTGAAGCCTAGATGACCCACATTGTTATCCGAAGCTTCAATACGTCCTTAGTTATACTAATTTATGAATGTTTTACAATTTAAACATTTGTCCAATTCATTCAGCTTCGATTGCCGTCATCTGCAAGTACAGTCTCTTCTGGAATGTACGTGCACAGACTACTGAGTTCAGCACGTGTATCTGTTAGACCTCCCTTCTTGGCATACAGGAATTTTAAACCGGAAAATCTCTACATCTACATACATCAATATATAATTTAGCCACGACGTGACAAAATCAAAATAGTGGCATGTGCACCCAGCGAACTCATCAGAGCAGATCAGCCTGGATGTCCCCAGGTCTGATCAGTCTTCCCTGTCGGCATATGGCTCAGACTCTTAGCTCCCTAAAAGCGCAGCGAAAACTTGACCTGACAGCAGCTGGTCTTCAGATCTGAGTCTTCGCTGGGCGCTTATGCCACTTTGTTGGTTTTGTCATGTTGCGGCTCAGACATAGATGCACAGACTGATGTAAATGTATAACTATCTACAAGTGTACATGTACTACCGTAGCTTTCAACATGACATTGTTACCATTTATCTCTTTTCACCACTTCAGACACAACAGCAACGAGTTCAGCATCAAGCACGTCAAGCCTGTCATCCGGAACAACATCAACCACACCAGGATCTTCTTCAGGCTCTTCCTCGGGCTCTTCCTCAGGCTCTTCAGAAACACCAACTTCAACTACAAGTTCAACTCAAACAACAACTACGACAACGAAACCTACCGTATTCACTACGTCTAACCTGTTCCCCGGCTCAGCAGGAGTGTCTGTCAAGCCAGTGATGACTTTTATAGCTGTGGCTATGTTCTTTGTTATCTATCGTTGAAGACTACCATACGAATTCTAAGTATTGGGACAAATAGAGCTCAGCAAACAGTGCAGACCCAGATCAGACTGCTCCTCAAGGAGCAGTCTGATCAGGGTCTACACTGTTTGCCATTCCACTGCATATTTTAAACACTTGACTGCATAGCGAAAAAAAAAATACAATAAAAATTCAGTTGTTCCAATTTTGAGAGTTTTAATGGAATAAGGCTACTTTCTTTTCGATTTTCTGTCAGTAGAGATAAAACTCAAAATATGCAATCGGCATAAAGAGTGGCGGCATCATCAATACAATGGAACACAGACAAAGTAAAAAGTTGTAAATTTCGGTATTTAAAACCGTAGCCCAGGCTGATCTGAGTCTTTGCTGTCCGCATGGAGCTAGCTCAGCTGCACTTTAAGCACACAGCAAAGACTCTGATCAGACTGGGCAGCTGCCCAGGCTGATCTGAGTCTCTGCTAAGCGCACATGCAACTTGGTTGGTTTTGTCATGTCATGGCTCATTTGTTTCAATAATGAGAAAAATAAACAAGAATTTTAGGAGCTGATACTGCAGAGTCCACTGTACTATATCTGCTGAAAGAACTAAATTTACGGTAGTTCATAAGTGGTAAAATCTGGTGTTTGCAAAAGTGACAAGAAAGACAATATTTGCTTTATCAGATTGAAAAATGGCGAGCTCTTATAAGATGATGATGATCCAACATTGAACAAATGTTTAGTATTTTCTTTTCTTTTGTTGTGCTTTAGATTTACGTTTACCTCTAAATGGTTTTTATCATTAGTTAGCTATTTGTTGTAGAAAAAGATTGCATTGAAACAAAAACGGAGGTATATGTATGAGATAGGAAGACAATATTAAAGTATGGATAGGGATGGACTTTGCCAGCACAACTAATGCAGCTGAAAACAGGATATGGTGAAAAGGGATTGTTGAGAAGTCATCTATGGCGCCCCAACAGCCTTGCAAGTTTATGGGATAGAATATAATAGGCTAGTAGAAAAACAATCCAGTAAACAGATATGAAAAGCAATTTTTGTGTAGCATTACCCTTTTGGAAGCTTACAATCGGGTTAGGGGTTAGCAACAATTTCACATCAATTTCACATTTTCAATAAAAAAAAAAATTAAACACATATCGCTAGCATTTCTCATTGAAAGGGCTGGAAACTTTTTATTCTGGTTAGTTCAATACCCACATGTACGAGCATTTTGCATGATGTGACAAGTCTTCTATGTATGCATAAATATGAGCCCTGTGATATAAACTGTAAACCCTGAAGAAACTGTAGAGAAAAGTATACTGTATTTGCTGTCAAAGGTTGGGTATGACTAGGTTGCTGAGTAAGTAAAGTGATAGCAGAGTGAGAGGTCCTGGGTTTGAGCTCGCGTTGAGCCACTGTTTGTTTCATCTCATGACACTCTTAGGTGAAGAAAAAACGTGGAACCACTGGAAATTAAAAGCCTTTGCGTTGAAGTCAAAGTCAGGCAGTGATTTTTGTCTAGCCCACCTGCAGTGAGTGAGACATACGAGCCACGACACGAGAAAACCAACAAAGTGTTTGTGCGCCCAGCGCAGACTCAGATCAGCCTGGGCATCAGCCCAGTCTGATCAGAGTCTTTGCTGTCCGCACGGAGATAGCTTAGACCCTTAGCTACCCTTTCAGCGGTTAGGGAAGAGTCTGATCGGACTAGGTGGATGCCTAGGCTGATCTGAGTCTGCCCTGGGTGCACAACCACATTGTTGGTTTTCTTGTGTTGAGGACTCATACATAGTCCTCGCTACTTCAGTTAGGTGTATATGCGTGCCTCCAGATTTGTCAGGGCCATAACTTCTACATTTATAATGGATTCAAAATAGTTTGTCACAGTTGTTCTCCTTGATGAGTAGAAGTGTCATGTGAAACATTTGTTCATGTAGGCTGATGTTCAAGGTCACACTGGAAGGTCAACTGAAAAAAACTGTCATAAATTGAGCTTGTCCAAGCCATTACTTCTATATCACGAATGGCTTTCGAAATGAATTAGCACAATTGATCTCTTTGATAAAAAGAATTGTCATCAGCAAATTTGTTCAGGTAGATTTAGAGGTCAAGGTCACTCTTGATGGTCAAATGATCAAATTGTCATAAAGGAGCTTGTCCGTGTCATTACTTCTATATTTATGCGTGGACTTCAAAATAATTTGGCACAGTTGTTCTCCTTGATGAGTTGAAGTGTCATGTGAAATATTTATTCAGGTTTGTGCAAGGTCAAGGTCACACTTGAAGGTCAACTGATAAAATTTTCATAAGTTCTCAATATTGACTTTTCATAAGTACTCTATATTGACTATCACCAGGTATGGATTCACAACACAATTTTACATTAACCCTTTTTAACATGTTAGCATAATTCATCTCCAGCAACATATGTCTTCTTCTCATCAAAATGTCACATTTTTCTCTTAGTTTTTACCTTCAGTAGATATGACGACTGCGACAAAAGTTGCACATTTATCTCTTTTTATATCTGTGATATTTTTGTTGAACTTCAAACTTTTGTGATATGGGATAGCCTTTTAATTCTAATTCTTTATGAATTTTTTTTATATTAGAATCATTTTAACTTTCACACATTCATAGCAGCATATCTGTGATAACTGGTTTTTCAAACTTTTTCTGAGATTTACATATATTTTCTCTCACTTTTATTTTTTAAGTAGAATAAATATGAAAAGTAACCTGAATTTCCTTTTAATTTCACCTCCTGTTTCCATGTAACAAGTATGTACAGAATGCTATGATCAGGAAATGAGGCAATTAATTTCCAGTTTCTGTCCCAAATGACAAATGGGAAGGGAAAACTATACAGACAGCAAAGATAGACAATCAAGACAAGCAAAAACCCAATATGGGGCAGTTCTTTACCAGCAGGTGGATGCAAGGGCTATCCTATATATGAGCCGCGACACGAGAAAACCAACAATGTGGTTTTGCACCCAGCGCACTCAGATCAGCCTGGGCATTTGCCCAGTCTGATCAGTTTGCGCTCTGTGCTTAAATGGTAGCTGAGGGTCTAAGCTACCTTCATGCGGACAGGTCTGATCAGACTGGGCGGATGCCCAGGCTGATCCGAGTCTGCGCTGGGCGCACAACTACATTGTTGGTTTTGTCATGTCGTGGCCTCTATATGTTATACAAGACATCAAAGACAAACAGAAAGCCAACAAATTACGATAATAAAGTAAACCACAATAGCAGCATCCCTCTGAAACAGTCAGCAATAAACTGCTGGTAGGCTTAACCCAATTTACATGTCCGTAACCCTCACCCCAAGGCCTGTTAATTAAAAGTACATGTATTCGCAAACTCCTGTTGGCATTCTAAATAGGTGCATTGATTGCAATTAGCATCAAAAGGACCGGAGCACTGCATCACCATGCACTTGGAAAGCAGTATAAGGTACTACCATCATAATAAAGGGCAAAGACTGCAAGTTAACCAGTTTATGTCTAGTGAGCTCATCTGGTCTTAAGCATTGCATGAGACCATTTGTCAAATAAGGGGTATCATCTTTATTTTACAGAGAAATACCATTTGTCTACAGCAAATAGTGTAGACAATAATCAGACACCACTGTTCATCTGTTCTAAAGCATCTGAGGGATCCATTTTTCAATTATGGGGTGTCTGATGGTTTATTTCTATCATTTTTGATTTTATCGAGAAATACCATTTGTCTTATGCAAATAGTGTAGACCATGATCAGACACCACACTGTGGTGTTTGATCTGGTTCTGCACTGTTTGCCAATGTCCCATTAATTTTTCCATTAGGCATAAATGAGTTAAAGATAAAAATTCAAATATCTTTGTAGCACACTGTCAAGAACTATGCATACTGTGATGAAATAAACATGAGGATTGGAAACCGGGTAGCCGGCAATAGAAAACACTCTTAACAATCAATTAATGCGGGTCAAAAAATGTTAGAAATAGCGTTGTTGATTACAAATTGTCGCCAATTTGCAATAAAAAATGCTGTTTCTAACGATTTTTGATCCGCGTTCGTCGACTGCACTAGCTTTTTTGATTGCCGCCTACCTGGTGTGATTCAGCAGTTGGCTGACATCATGGAAGGGTTTGGAATCAAACTAAATTCAGTCTTGCCACAAGGCTGAAAGTCCACAAGGTTCTGATTCTGCAAACCCTCATTAGACTGCTAGACCAGGGCCTGGTTGTTCAAAGCTGACTACGTTGTTACTCAACGAGATGTAAAAAATTTCAAATGTGAATATTTCAAATATGCAAATATTTTTGTTGAAAAAAATGTGAGAAGCTTTTGCATTGCAAAAGCTTCTCACATATTTTCAACTAAAAATATCAATGTATCTGGCCATAAAGTCATAAAACTCTTAATAAGTGGACCTCTTAACGAGCTCACTAGGCAAATGGTGCTTTGAATAACTGGTCCCACGACACTATATCAATGCCATGCCAAATGACTCAAGGTAAATGAATACAATTTCAGGGGAAGCAACTCAATTTTTTCACTTTTGCCTCCCTTTCCATTAGGGGCTATCTCTCCAAGGAAATAATTAGCTCCTCCAGGAGCAAATTCTTTCCTTCAAGAGTGGAGCCCCCTTTGGGAGGGGAGGGTCTTTTTTCCAGAGAAGGAAACAGAAAGCCACAAAAATTCTTTCCCTTAGTAAAAATGGTGGAAAAACATGAAGTTATACATGAACCCAAATACCTTAACAACTTGCATGCAAACTCTGAGAAAACTCCAAACATTCAGGTAGTAGGGTAAGATCTAAAATATGGAAGTTCAGAATAGAGTAAGGGTGCAAAGAAGATACATGTATAGAAGATACATGTATACTCTCCAGAAACTGGTATAATTAATACTGGCCAAGAAAGCCTATGGCCCCAGAAAGCCTATATAGTAGAGCAGACGGAGCCCCAAAAGTGCTCTCCTTAAGGACTTTACTGGTTAGGTTCTGCAAACATCAAGTGTTATATACCAAATTGTTTGTCAGCATGTCTAGTGTATGGATCCGGCTGATGACATCGCCGCAGCTGAGTACTAACAGAGTTATGGCCCTTGAAACTTACGTACCCATAAACAGCAAAATTACACAATTTTTGTCGGTGTACGTCAAAAATGTCCATTTATTTCAACTTAAGACAAGTGTTTGTCATTTTCCAGTAGTACGTGCGGAAAACAAATGGAATGAACTAAACATAGAAGCTTTTAATGAATATGGCTTATTGAACAGTGTTTGTCAGTGCGTCTGTTTGTTAATTACCGTTGATTACCAAAGGTTGATAATTTTGGACATCAATATTAGAATTTGTCTGTTTTATTACCACGACAATAAAAATGTCAAGTCTTATGCAGAAACTAATTTACAAGGCATTTCATTGTTGAATTAATTATGTAGATATATTTCAACATGTACAAAAGGTCAAGGTCACGGTCAAACAGAAAACGTACATAAATGATGAAATTTACTTAAATTACTACTTTAAGACCAGCTAAATGGGCTAAATGCTTAGAAAACAGTATATATGTGTAACTTCTCGCACTCATTTAGATAATATGTGCTCTATATATTTATTTTCCCATCTGTCCGTACGTCGGTTTGTCAATAGCATGTGTTCACCACTGTTTTGGCAGTCAACTTCTCAAAAATGACAAGCTTAACAGTGGTCAAAACTAGCCGCTTATTATACAGGCGTTGTAGTTGCATACTCTGGTGTCATTTTCAGTCCAATCCGGTACTTTAAGATTGTCTTCGGGCCGTCTGTCCTTGTCAGTTCATCCATTTGTTCGTCCGTCGGTCCATCTGTCAGTTGAAATTGATCAAATGATACATTAATAAAAGGCCATCGGCCAAGTGTCACCCGACGTTTGAAATGTGTCACAAACTTCAGCCCTTTATTCTGTTTCAGAGTAAATGTATGGCCAAAAACAGAAAATATATATATTACAGAACCTGGTGAGCAAATGATAACTGAACATAAGCAAAGACATATACCCAATTACTGGGCCTCTTTATAAAATACTTAAGTTCAGAACGGGGCATATATGTGTAAAATCAGGTTACTGAAACTATAGGCCCTTACAAAATGACCAAAACATCAAGACTGTATACCCAGTAACAAAAAAACAAGAGCCATAATCCTGCTTATATGAATCTGATGAAAAATGAACAATGCATTTATGAAAATTCAGCCCATTAATATGAATAGTTCTGGAGTTATCCCTTTACCTTTAAGTGAATGTCTATATATGAAAGGGGAATAACTCTGTCACTTATGATTTAGCACATCCTAACAATAATCAGAATAATCAATTTACCAAATGCTAATAGCATACCAAATTTCAGCTCTCTCAGTCAAACGGTTCAAAAGTTGGGAAAATATCAAAAAACAACAAAGGGCCATAACTTTGTGAAAAATAGGACAATTGAAATTCCAAAATCACATGCACATCTTCAGATCATGATGAAACATTCAGCACAATTTCAAGTCAATCTGATACAAGATGTTGCAGGAGTTGCGGGGACTAGGTCTAAGTCAGCAAGGGCCGTAACTCCATTAAAAATGGCCGAAACAAAAATAAAAAACCACATGCACATCTTCATATCGTAAGAATACAATCTGTAAAATTTCAAATCAATCCGATGAAAGATGTAGGAGGAGTTGCGGGGACAAGATTTCGGAAGGTCTGAGTCAGCAAGGGCTGTAACTCCATCAAAAATGGCCGAAACAAAAATCGAAAACCACATGCACATCTTCATATCATAAGAATACAATCTGTAAAATTTCAAATCAATCCGATGAAAGACGTAGGAGGAGTTGCGGGGACAAGATTTTGGACGGACGGACGGACGGAAGGACGGACGGAAGGACGGACGCACACACGGACGGACGAGGGTTATTTCTATAGTCCCCCTCCGCCTACGTCGGGTGACAATAAAAGCTAGTAGATTTTTAAGCTCCAATATCTCCCTCTCGTTTTATGAGATACTTTTTTCAACATGTTCTTTTTTTTTTCTGAAAGCCCAACGTCTACAAAGTATTTCACTGCTTTCTGCTGTCTGAGTATTGGGCAGTTTGGCTGTTTCTTCCATGTTATATACGTGACTGTATCATTTTAATGACATTTGCATATTCTCATCCAAATAAATACAATAACAGACATAGATTTTAGTGCTGTAGAAAATATGCTTGGAAGCCTCTGAATTAAATCAATATTGTCTTCTGGAGCATTAGAAACCGTACTGTTGTCTACGTTACCAATAATGGACAAACTACTTAATCTGATTAGAATGAGCATGTTAGTACAATCAATGAAGAACACTAAAGCATTTATATATCGTTAAATAAAAACAAATGCTATCAAACTTGCCAAACTTTGCACTGTCATATACGTTACCGAATATGAGTAACAATGAAATGCATCCAAAATGGTATTTTGCGCTTCAGAAACTGTTATTGCTAAAGTGGTCTTTTAGCATTCTTTGGTGGAATTATATTATAAATTAAGTAATTAAATGGTTGTCTAGAGGACTTGGAGTAGTCTGAAACTGTATCACTGTCACACAAGATGTTACTGATCAGAGGACTTTTAAAGTGTGTGTGCACTATTTATATATGGATGAAGGGGTAGAAGATAATTTAAGGATAATTTTGGGAATTGCTACCTCTCTCTCTCTCTCTCAATTCTCTATGAAATGATATACTGTGAATGTACATTAGAACTGCCTCCCAGTTTATTTGAGCAATAAGGATAACTATTTTCAGAATTTGTTACCACATCTCCCCTATACTAGTCTCGCTTAACGTATATTACATCAAATATTGTAAGACTGATACATATATAATGTGATACTGTCGTGTTTGAACTCTGAATTACACCAATGCCATTTTTGAGTCAAAAGCATATCAGTTACTTAAAACTGTGGCCAGACAGTTTTCAGTTTAATGACTTGAGTGTATAGAGAAGAAACAAGAAAAGTAACTCACAGCATGCTCATAAATATTTTATGCGTGAAACACATTTTAAAAGTGTTGATGTCATAATCTTGTCATTATCTCCAGTTTATTCTACATTTTAACAAGAGGACCAATGGTCCTGTAGCTCACCTGCGATCTTACTGTCAACAGACACATTTTGTTACTTCACTCATTTGTTTAAAACCTTAAACCAGTGGTTTTAGATGAGTGCAGATTTTGAAGTCAAACAAGTCCAATACAGCTGTGAAGTTATACTGGTAACAAACTGGTTAATAAAGGAGGTCACTAGGGCACCATGTCCTAAATTACATAGAAATAAATTTTTTGAACAAAGACTGAATCAAAACTGTGCCCTCTAGAGTGTACTCAAGGTTTTTCTCATATCTGATTTAGTGACCTAGTTTTTGACCTGACAAGACCAACTTACAAACCTGTCCCAGATTTCATAAAACTGAACAGTCTGTTTAAGCTTCATGAATTGGATAAAAACAGTGCCCTCTAGAGTGTACACAAGATTTTTCTAAGATTTGAGGTAGTGACCTAATTTCTTACCTGCACCGCTTTCATCTGAATAGCACCACTGGGGATTCTACGTGTACTCGGATAAAGGGTAACAGTTCGTGTATATGTGGTAAACGTTTACAAAATTTACATATCGTTTAACCGAACTTGAACACATGGTAGACCACCAACATAACCAAATGTCTTAGAGTCTTCAGTATTAGTCTATTTTAATGTACTTGACGGCGTTCTCGGAAACATCTAAATCTTCATACTCTAAATTCTGCGTATTCTTATGCAAACTATACAAGAATACTGTTTCAACATAATCGGCAACTAGTTTTAGACATTGCTGAAAGGAAACTTTGCGGACAGCACATGCGGTGCAATTGAAAAATTCGGCCGACCTGTTTGTCACAGAAAAGGCATACCGAGAAGGCTAGATAATTGTACTGACAGACAAAAAAAGAAGGCACTAGAGCTATGACAATGTTTTTCTAAAAATAGCCACTGTGACCTTGACCTTAGAATGCTGAAAAGCGAACTTGTTTAAGATATTGTCATACTAAACATTTGTGTGAAGTTAAATCAAAATCTGTCCATAAATGAAGTCGCCAGTGCGATAACAAAGTTTTTTTGTAAAACAGCAACTGTGACCTTGGCCTTAGAACGCTAAAACATGAACTTGGTCAAGATATTGTCATACTAAACATTTGTGTAGTTGGTCCATAAATGATGTTGCCAGAGCGATGGCAAAGTTTTTCTAAAAATAGCAACTGTGACCTTGACCTTAGAATGCTGAAACGCAAACTAGTTCAAGATACTGTCATACTAAACATTTGTGTGAAGTTAAATCAAAATTGGTCCGTAAATGAAGGCGCAATAGTGATGACAAAGTTTTTCTAAAAATAGCCACTGTGACCTTGGCCTTGACCCAGATAGATGAAATGCAAACTTGCCCAAGATATTGCCATACTTATCACTTGTGTGAAGTTAAATCAAAATTGGTCCATAAATGAAGGCGCTAGAGCGATGACCAAGTTTTTCTAAAAATAGCCACTGTGACCTTGACTTTGACCTTAGGATACTGAAACATGAGCTTGTTCAAGATATTGTCATGCTAAACATCTGTGTGAAGTTTTAATCAAAATCGGTCCATAAATGAAGGCGCTAGAGGGATGACAAAGTTTTACTAAAAATAGCCACTGTGGCCTTGACCTTGACCCCAGAAGGCTGAAACTCAAATTTGTCCAAGATATTGTCATACTCATTACTTCTGTGAAATTAAAATGAATTCGGTCCACAAATGAAGGTGCTAGAGCGATGACAAAGTTTTTTCTAAAAATAGCCACTGTGACCTTGACCTTGACCTTACGACGCTGAAATGCAAACTTATTCAAGATATTGTCATACTAAACATTAGTGTGATTTTGAGCTTGAACAGCTGTTGAATAGTGACCATATTTCTCAGTCAGATTTAAATAGTATAGTTTCCAGTATTGAGCTTATTTTCAATACATGTGCTGAAATGTCTTTTGGAAAAATTAAAACAAATAGCAATAAAATAAACAGAACAAAAACAAATAAGCCATGGTTTAATCAGGAGTGTCGCGCTGCACGCCACGCTTACCACAATGCGCGTAAACAGTATAACAGATACAAATCTGAATATAATAAACATAAACTTAAAGTGATCAGCAAGACTTATAAAAGAACAGTCTCTAAAAGTGTCAGAACGCATCAAAACATTAAAATTAGTAAATTAAAGAATCTTAAAAACAGCAATCCCAAAGAATACTGGAAAATTTTGAATTCGTCTGATCGTAGGAAAGAAGCTGATGTTAGTTTACAGGAATTGTACACTTTTTTCAAGAATTTGAATACCTCAGAAAATGAAACTGATATAACTTATAACATTGCCAATCAAAATGAACAGGTTATAAACGAGCACATAAATCAACCAATAAGTGAATATGAGATTTTAAAAGCGATAAAGCAACTAAATAATAACAAAGCTGCAGGCATCGATAACATAAAAAAAGAACACATCAAATCTACAAGTCATATTATGGTACCAATATGTCTCAAATTATTTAATATCATATTTGATACTGGTATAATACCAGAAAGTTGGTCATTTGGAAGCATAAAACCAATCTATAAAAACAAAGGAGACTCGAAATTAGCTGAAAACTATCGCCCTATTACAATTCTCAATTGCTTTGGGAAGCTGTTCACGTTGATTATAAATAATAGGTTAAACAACTATGCAACAGAACATGAAACAATCGAAAGTTGTCAAGCCGGGTTTCGAAAAGGGTTCTCGACTGCTGATAATTTATTTATTATTCAAAGTCTTATAGATATTGTAAAGAATAATCATAAAAAGTTGTATTGTTGCTTCATCGATTTTAAGCAGGCGTTTGACAACGTTTGGAGAACCGGACTTTGGCAAAAACTGATACAAAATGATATAAATGGAAAATGCCTCACCGTAATTCGCAGTATATATAACAATATAAAATCGAATGTAGTTAGTAATAATGAATCGTCAGCATTTTTTCCATGTCTAAATGGCGTAAGGCAAGGTGAGAACTTATCCCCCTTCCTGTTTGCAATTTATTTAAATGATCTCCAAAGTTACTTGCACTTGAATAGTGTAAACGGCATTATATGTGATATAAATTATGAGGAAATTGTGGATTTTATTATATGCGGACGATACGGTCCTATTTAGTAGCTCGGAATCTGACTTATAAAGCTCGTTGAATGCATTTAAAAAATATTGTGACATTTGGAAACTAACGGTTAATGTACTTAAAACTAAAATAGTAATATTTGGAAGCCGTAAAATTCCAAAAAGGCTCCGCTTTACGTTCAGCACTCATGAATTGAAAATAACAAATACATATAAATATTTAGGAATACTTCTCTCAAAAAGCGGATCATTTATTGCAGCCAAGACAGGCTTATAAAGCATTATTTTCGCTAATGAAAAAGATCAGAACACTTAATCTATCACAAGATTTACAACTTGATCTCTTCGATAAAACGATAAAACCCATCCTTTTGTATGGGTCAGAAATCTGGGGTATCGGTAACTGTGATTTTATCGAACGCGTCCAGCTGAAATTTATAAAGTTGATATTTAATTTAAAAAAGTCAACACCAACTAACATGATTTACGGTGAACTTGGTATCTTTCCAATTACAGTGGACATACAGCTACGCATTGTGTCATTTTGGTGCAAATTATTGGAAGGCCAAGATACAAACAAATTATCATCTAACATATATTCAGTAGTATACGCTATGCATGAACATAAACATTTAAAATCTAGTTGGATAAATAACATCAAATCTATACTGTGTTCCCTAGGGTTTTCCGGTATTTGGTATTCACAGAGTTTTTGTAATTCCAAATGGTTAATAAATGCTGTCAAGCAAAAATTGAAGGACACTTATATTCAAAAATGGTACTCAATATTAGTGGTTTCGTCAAGTAGTAATACTTACAGGTTATTTAAAACAACATTTGAAAAAAGTGCATATATTAACAAACTGCCAACAAACATGTGCAAACGATTATTTGCTTTTAGATGTCGAAATCATAGATTCCCAGTAGAAGTCGGTAGGTGGCGTAGTCAGCCTGATAATGAACGTAAATGCATTTATTGCCAAAATGACTTAGGCGACGAATACCATTATTTGCTCATTGTTCATCCTTCATGTAAGAGAGCACGAAAAACATACCAAGGTAATGGGTGGGTGGTGGGGTTATGTTGACAGGTAACATTTCCTAAGAGCGGAATTGCGGATGCGGAATATGAGAAAGACATTTCACCTACAGCAGAATTGCGGAAGCGGAACTTCAGGCACAGATAGTCCCAGAGCGGAGTTGCGGAACTTGGCGAACTTGAGCGGAGTTGCAGAAGCGGAACTTCGCAAACAAGTTATCTCTTGAGCGGAGCTGCGGAAGCGGAACTTCGTGAACATATTACCCCTTGAGCGGAGTTGCGGAAGCGGAACTTCGCAAACACATTACCGCTTGAGCGGAGTTGCAGAAGCGGAACTTCGTGAACACATTACCCCTTGAGCGGAGTTGCGGAAGCAGAACTTCGGGAACATGTTACCCCTTGTGTGGAGTAGGGGAAGTGGAACGGCGGAGTTGCGGAAGCGGAACTTCGCGAACACATTACCCCTTGAGCGGAGTTGCGGAAGCGGAACTTCGTGAACACATTATCTCTTGAGCGGAGCTGCGGAAGCGGAACTTCGCGAACATATTACCCCTTGAGCGGAGATGCGGAAGCGGAACTTCGCCAGCCTGTAATACAATGGACACTGGACCAAGTTGGTGCACAGCTTTTTGATGGCAAACTGCTCAGCCTAAGTAATTTGAAAAAGAACTGATGATAATTCTAAACTAATGTGGAGCCAGAGGGAACCCAAAGGGCCCCTGACAGACCAGGGCCGCAGGCCATCTTTGCGGTAGTGCAATGGAGGATTCCGCTTCCGTAACTCCGCTCAGAAGGGACTGTCTTCACGAAGTTCCGCTTCTGCAACTCCGCTCAGAAGGGACTGTCTTCACGAAGTTCCGCTTCCGCAACACCGCTCAGCAGGGACTGTCTTCACCAAGTTCCGCTTCCGCAATTCCGCTCAGAAGGGACTGTCTTCACGAAGTTCCGCTTCCACAACTTCTTTCAGAAGGGACTGTCTTCACGAAGTTCAGCTTCCGCAACTCCGCTCAGAAGGGACTGTCTTCATGAAGTTCCGCTTCCGCAACTCCGCTCAGAAGGAACTGTCTTCAGGAAGTTCCGCTTCCGCAACTCCGCTCAGAAGGGACTGTCTTCACGAAGTTCTGCTTCCGCAACTTTGCTCAGAAGGGACTGTCTTCACGAAGTTCCGCTTCTGCAACTCCACTCACACTCCGCTCAGAAGGGACTGCCTTCACGAAGTTCCGCTTCCGCAACTCCGCTCAGAAGAGAGTGTATTCACCAAGTTCTGCTTCCGCAACTCTGCTCAGAAGGGAGTGTCTTCATGAAGGTCTGCTTCAGCAACTCCGCTTGGAAGGGACTGTCTACACAAAGTTCCGCTTCCGCGTCTTTGCTCAGGAGGGACTGTCGTCTTCACGAAGTTCCGCTTCCGCAACTCGGCTTAGGAGGGACTGTCTTCAGGAAGTTCCGCTTCCGCAATTCTGCTCAGAAGGGACTGTCTTCAGGAAGTTCCGCTTCCCCAACTCCGCTCAGAAGGGACTGCCTTGACAAAGTTCTGCTTCCGCAATTCCGCTCAGAAGAGAATGTATTCACCAAGTTCCACTTCGGCAACTCCGCTCAGAAGGGACTGCCTTGACGAAGTTCTGCTTCCGCAATTCCGCTCAGAAGAAAATGTATTCGCCAAGTTCCGCTTCCGCAACTCTGCTCAGAAGGGAGTGTCTTCATGAAGTTCCGCTTCCGCAACTCCGCTTGGAATTGACTGTCTTCACGAAGGTCCGCTTCCGCAACTCCGCTTGAAAGGGACTGTCTACACAATGTTCCGCTTCCACAACTCCGCTCAGGGGGGACTGTCTTCACAAAGTTCCTCTTCCGCAACTCCGCTCAGAAGGGAATGTCTTCACGAAGTTCCGCTTCCGCAACTCCGCTTAGGAGGGACTGTCTTCACGAAGTTCCGCTTCCACAACTCCGCTAAGAAGGGAGTGTCATCACGAAGTTCCACTTCCGCAACTCCGCTCAGGAGGGACTATCTTCGCGAAGTTACGCTTCCCCAACTCCGATCAGAAGTGAGTGTATTCACGAAGTTCCACTTCCCCAACTCGCTCAGAAGGGACCATCTTTGAGAACTTCTGATTCTGCAACTCAGATCAGAAGAAAATGTCTTCACGAAGTTCCGCTTCCACAAATCCGCTCAGAAGGGAGTGTCTTCACAAAGTTCCGCTTCCTCAACTCCAAAGGGAATGTCTTCCGCAACTCCGCTCAGAAGGGAATGTCTTCATGAAGTTCAGCTTCCGCAACTCCGCTCATAAGGGTATGTCTGCAGGAAGTTCCGCTTCCACAACTCCGCTCTAGGGGTAATGTGTTTGCGAAGTTCCACAATTCCACTCTAAGGTTAATGTGTTTACAAAGTTCCGCTTCCGCAACTCCGCTCAAAGGGCAATGTGTTTGCAAAGTTCCGCTTCTGTAACGCCGCTCTAGGGGTAGTGTGTTTGCGAAGTTCCGCTTCCGAAACTCTGCTCTAGGGGTAATGTTCCGCTTGCGCAATTCCATCTTAGAGGGAATGTGTTCTTATAGTTCAACCAGTTTGAAAGTCATTTTCGTGCTCTCTTACATGAAGGATTAGCCTGGAGATATATTTCTCATTTCCATTGCTAGTTAGAAGTGTTGCGAAAAAATGGTATGTGATAAGATATTGTGAACATGTCCTCTGTGTAAGTAGGTTTGTAGAAGTACTGTCACAGTATCCGAACTGACTGTACCATCTCTTCCGGTTTTCATAGCGTTGAATCGAGAGTACAAAATTCGCTTATAACCAGTAGTCGGAAATCATTATGTTTTGAGATTTAATACGGAGTCTGCTGCCTCATTTATAGTTATTCAGCTTTGAAAATGTAAAAGAGGTAAGTTTAATGTAATTTGCTTTTCGGTGTTCTACTTAATAACCCTGTACAATGAAAACCTCCTGGCCGTCACAGAAATTTTATTCCAAACAGCTTAATTTAACACGAGTTTGTGTCGTGCAAAACCTAGCTATCATCCTATTTACAAAACTAACAAACTGTAAATTGATAACGCCTTCCCTTTATTCTCAAGACTTTTAATAAAACATGTAAGGAAAGGCTCAAAATGGTTTTAGAATCATGCCAAGGGCGATTTGAATACTGTACACATTACTATCCACCCATACACGACATTGTACAGGGCAATAAAGTAAAAGACCGAAGAGCAAATTATATTAAACTTACCTCTTTACATTTTCAAAGTTGAATAACTATAAATGACGCAGCAGATTCCAGATAAAATCTCAAAACATAATGATTTCCGACTACTGGTTATAAGCGAATATTTGTACTCTCGATTCAATGTTATGGAAACCCAAAGAGCTGGTACAGTGAGTCCGGATACTGTGACTGTCTGTATAATACTGCTTCAAGTAAATTAATCCTTGCTCACTGAAGCGTGAAGGAATGCCAGAAGTAATTTCATTTGCACTAGCATAGATGTGCAGCCCTATAATGTCACGTATATTATGTTACAATATGACCTAACCTTACTTTTTTGAACCGCAAGAGCCTGAAAGATTTCCAGTTTTGCAATGCATATTTAGATGGGTGGAGTATTTACTCATGTTTCTCAGAGTTTCTTTGTCTCTGTACTGAAATCCTGAGTTCTGATAATCTATACATAAAGCAAAGGTTCTAGACTTGCTATTTTATTGCAAATATTGTTTCAAAATCTTGACTGATGGAGTCAACATTAAAAATTGTAAACCTGAAATTTAAAAAAATATTTTCAAAACAAATTTCAACGTAAACGCGATATCACAACTCCACAAAATGAAAACTAAAGCAAATAATAAGTACCGCATATACGGTAAATAAGCTACAAACTGAATACAAAAAAAAATTGTACAAAGTACCATCTCATAAATGATTGTTTTACTCTTTTCCATTAAAGTATCATTTTACTCAATTAAATGGGTGGGGTAATTCAAGGGGAGATAACTTGCTTAGTACTCAGAATCAGAGGTGTCATCAGCCGGTTTTGTAAACAAGAGATTCTTACAATTAATCTGATATATAACTCAAGATGTTTGCAGAATCTTACCAGTAGCACCTTCTCATAGGCTGCCTGTCTGCCGTACTAATATGCCCAATAAAATGACAGTCCTTGGGTATATAAAGAAACAAAGATTTTACTTCTTTCACTTAGTTTATTTCTTGATAACAATACAACAACTCATACTATAAAAAAATCTAAAAATTGGGACACCTAAAATAATTACTGTAACTGTCCTAAAAATTGGAACAATTTGGGTTTACTATGCAGTTAAGTGTCCAAAAGATTCAGATGGAATGGCAAACAGGGCAGGCCCTGTTCAGACTGCTCCTTTGGGAGCAGTCTGATCTAGGTCTGCACTGTTTGCTCAGACCTATCTGTCCCAATACTTAGAATATTTACTGTACTCTTAACAAATCCTTCAACTCTGACTCTGCCGCGCAGAGCTCTCTCACTGAGTCATGTGACTTCCCATAATGCAGTGTAAAGAGCACAATGGCTTCCTTTGTAACTTTGAGGGCAGACTTCCATTCTTGAGCACTGATGAGAACCTCAGATAGCTTTCTCAGTTCATTAGCTACTTCTATACTTTCTGGACCATGGATAACTCTCACGGTCTCTATACTTTCTTGCAGGAATTTGGATGCTTTCTTGAATTGACCTGTTAAGAGAACAAGAGGGCCAAGAGGCCCTGAATCGCTCACCTGAACAAAAAGGTCAAAGGTCAAACAAGGGTCATAATTTGAACAAACCTGATAGTTTGCAACCATTTCCAAATGGTTCTGAAGAAGATTTTTGAATGTTTTTCTATGTATTGCTATGGTTCAAACCCTGGACCCCCTAGGGCCAGGCCATTTGGACCCTGGGGCCATCACTTAAATAATCTTGGTAAAGGACCACTAGGCAATGCTAAAAGCTAAATTTCAAGCCTCTGAGCCAAGCGATTCTGAAGAAGAAGATTATTGAATATTTTTCTATGTATTTCTATGGTTCAAACCCAGGACCCCCTCGGGCGGGGCCATTTTTGACCCTGGCACCATCATTTGAACTAACTTGGTAAGGGACCACTAGGCAATGCATCATACAAAATTTCAAGCATCTGCACTATGGGGTTCTGGAGAAGAAGGCTTTTAAGTACATTTTAATTTCAAACCCAAGACTCCCCGCCCCAGGGCCATTTTGGATCCTGAGGGCCACCATTTACAAAAACTTTGTAGGGAATCCACCAGGCAATGCATCACACCAAATTTCAAGCATCTGAGCCAAGTGGTTCTGTGGAGAAAATTTATAATAGTTTCCTATGTATTTCTATGGCTCAAACTCAAGACTCCCTGCCGCAGGGCCACTTTGGACCCTGGGGCCATAATTTGAACAAACTTTATAAAGGACAACAAGGCAATATGTCATACCAATTTTCAAGCATCTGAGCAAAGTGGTTCTGAAGAAGAAGATTTTTGAATATTTTTCTATGTAGTTCTATGGTACAAACCCAGGACCCCCTGGGGCGGGGCCATTTTAGACCCTCAGGTCATCATTTGAACAAACTTGGTAAAAGACCACTAGGCAAAGCTACATATCAAATTTCAAGCATCTGAGCCTTGCAGTTCTGAAGAAGAAGATTTTTTAATAATTTTCTATGTATTTCTATGGTACAAACCTGGGACTCCCTGCCCCAGGGCCATTTTGGACCCTGGTGCCACCATTTGAACAAACTTGGTAGAGGACCACTAGGCAATGCTACATACCAAATTTCAAGCATCTGAGGCAAGCAGTTCTGGAGAAGAAGATTTTTAAGCATTTTTTTAGTTTTGAACCCAAGACCCCTAGCCCCAGGGCCATTTTGGACCCTGGGGGCACCATTTGAACAAACTTGGTAGAGGACCACTAGGCAATGCTACATACCAAATTTCAAGCATCTGAGGCAAGCAGTTCTGGAGAAGAAGATTTTTAAGCATTTTTTTAGTTTTGAACCCAAGACCCCTAGCCCCAGGGCCATTTTGGACCCTGGGGCCACCATTTGAACAAACTTGGTAGAGGACCACTAGGCAATGCTACATACCAAATTTCAAGCATCTGAGGCAAGCAGTTCTGGAGAAGAAGATTTTTAAGCATTTTTTTTAGTTTTGAATCCAAGACCGCTTGCCCCAGAGCCATTTTGGACCCTGGGGCCACCATTTGAATAAACTTGGTAGAGGACCACTAGGAAATGTTATATACCAAATTTCAAGAATCTGAGCCAAGTAGTTCTGGTGAAGCAGATTTTAAAGTATTTTTTAGTTTCGAACCCAAGACCCCCTGCCCCAGGGCCATTTTGGACCCTGGGGCCACCATTTGAACAAACTTGGTAGAGGACCACTAGGCAATGCTACATACCAAATTTCAAGAATCTGAGCCAAGCAGTTCTGGAGGAGAAGATTTTTAAGTATTTTTTAGTTTCGAACCCAAGACCCCCAGCCCCAGGACCATTTTGGACCCAGGGGCCACCATTTGAACAAACTTGGTAGAGGACCACTAGGCAATGCTACATACCATATTCCAAGCATCTGAGCCAAGCAGTTAGGAGAAGAAGTATTTTTTAGTTTCGAACCCAAGACCCCCTGCCCCAGGGCCATTTTGGACCCTAGGGCCACCATTTGAACAAACTTGGTAGAGGACCACTAGACAATGCTTCATACCAAATATCAAAGCCCTAGGCCTAGTGGTTTCAGAGAAGATGTCATTTAAAGCAAATTGTTGACAACGCACGACACACGATGCACGACTGACGACGCACGACAGACACTGGGTGATCACAATAGCTCACCCTGAGCCTATGGCTCAGGTGAGCTAAAAATGGCTATAAATAAATGTCTGTAAAGGTTTGTAACTTGTACATAGCTTGTATAAAATTGAAATAAAATATGTTTAAAGGTCTGCAGTCATAATTAAAGACTATACATAGACATTATAAAATGAGCCGCGACACGAGAAAACCACCTATGTGGTTGAGCGCCCAGCGCAGACTCAGATCAACCTGGGCATCTGCCAAGTCTATTCAGAATCTTTGCTAAGCACTTAAAGGGTGCCCAGGCTAATCTGAGTCTGCACTGGGCGCACAACCACTTTGTTGGTTTTCTCATGTTGTGGTTCAAATGTCTACAGCTAATACTCTGAGTGAGTTTGTCAGTTTTTGAGGAATGTCACCATTGAGGTCTATAGAAATTTATGTTTCTAAATTTTAAGCTCTGTAAAGAATGAACTCTTCTCTTTCACAAAATCATACTTAAAGCTCATAAGTATTCTTTGTATAATGCTTCATTCACCTACCTTTCTAAAAATATATATTGTATTGTGATTTGCTGAGCATAAGAAACGCAGTTAATGTTCTTACATGTAAGTCAATGGAATTCAGAATAGTTTAGTGAGACACATTTTAGGCATGGTACTGTACATACTGTAAAATGTCTATGTATTGGGACAGATAGATATAAGCAAACAGTGCAGGCCCAGATCAGACTGCTCCTTAAGGAGCAGTCTGATCAGGGTCTACACTGTTTGCCATTAAACCTGCATCTTTTGGACAAATTATTGCATCGTAAAACCGAACAGTTCCATTTTTAGGACAATTTTGATCATTATTTTAGATGTCCCAATTTTTAGAATTTTTTTTGTTATACCTGTCATAGCATAGCACTGAGCTAAACAATCCTGTGTCTCAGCAAGCTGCCTGTTATGCTTGTACAATATCTTCTTCCTCATCTTGTAGCAGGACGTGACAACTGATATTGCATCTGTTAATAATCAAAAATCTTCATTCTTGTAATTATTGCTTGAAATCATAATCTTGCAGAAGATGCTCTGAAAACTTTCAGCATTGGGCATCTTTCTTACACTAACTTCAAGTACGGTAAAAGCCTACTGTGCTTACAGTAGGTGTGTGTGGAGGGGATGTTTGGATATTTGTTTTTTCTCTAGTCTATCTTTTTAATTTCTGTTTGTTGTTTTCTGAGAGGCAGCTCTCTATAGACTGAAATGCGGTCTAAAAGGGTTGTTATCCCCATAACAACCAACCAAGCTGAGTCGAGATAGTTATAGCAGGTACCTCAAAATGAATATATAATGAATGTTTAAGTGTATATTTTATAAAGGCTTGTAGCAGCAAACAGTACTAACATGAGTGACTCTCCCATCTAACATTGAAATCTCGACTGTTTTACTGTAGCAAACAAAAACCCAGAGCTGACCAGTTTTATCCAATGTACATGCCACTATAACTGAATGTGTACACTTTCAGAGGAGCTTCATGCCAAAATAAATTGGCTCAAACACCCATCCCAAATTTACCCAGTGATTGATAATGATCTGTCCTCATAGAAATTGATTTATGTGCCTGTGAAGCTTATATCTGAAAATAAAGGCTGTTGATAGTAGTGGTACGTAACAATAGCCCTCTATCAATAAAATTCTTCCCCCTAATGCAGCCCTCATTATCTCCTGTTTTTGTCTTTGCTACTTTCTTGTGCATTGTTATTGTTATTTTCCACTGACTACTATAAAAGGTCTATACACGGAGATAGATAGTTCCAGAGCCCTAGATAACAGGGAGTATTTGGTGATAATTAGGGATAATTTTTGTTAATTCTGTATTAAAACATATGTTGTGACCCCTCATCTGAACCGTCTCGACGTTCATATGAGGGGTCACAACATATGGTTTCAATGAGAAATAACAACATATGGTTTCAATGAGAAATAAAAAAAATTATCCCTCAATTATCATCAAATACCCCTCTTATTTAGAGCTCTGAGATCTAAGTAAACAGTGCAGATCAGACTGTTCCAGAAAGAGCAGTCTCATCAGTGTTTGCCATTCTATATGCATCTTTTCAATGCCTTGATGTACTGAAAAACCAAACTGTTCAATTTTAGGGCAGTCACTGTGTTTACTTTGGGTGTCCCAAATCTTAGAATTTTTATGGTATAACAGCACAATAATATACATTCACCAAGATCCAAGAAAGAACACATTTGAGCTGCGACACAACAAAACCAACAAAGTGGCATGTGCACCATGTGAAGACTCAGATCAGCCTGGGCATTCTGCTCAATCTGAGTCTTCGATGTGCGCTTAAAGGGTAGCTAAGGATCTAAGCTAGCTCTATGCAAACAGCAAAGACTTTGATCAGACTGGGTGGATGCCCAGGCTGATCTGAGTCTTTGCTGGGCACACATGCCACTTTGTTGGTTTCGTTAGCAATGAAGGTACCTACCTTTATAACTTTCCTGTTGTAGACAGAGAAGTCCATCTGAGAAAAGATCACTAGCTGTCTGGGTGTGTGCCTCGATTTCCTGAAGGCTACTGCTTGTGTGCTGACACTCACGACATACCAGCATGTCAGCTGTTTTACAGAAAGGCCCATGACACATCGGACAACTGAAGCTCTGTAACAATAATAGGGGGTTAAGTGTTAATCAAAAAGTTAAATCTTGAAAGGTGTAGTTGTCATTCCCTCAGTCTGAATCAAATAATGACAGGCATAATTTACAAAACATGCTTATTAATAATTAAAGATATGGCTACTTGGATTTCAAACAAAAACTTAGTGAAATTCAAAGTTTTACTCGGTCCTGTGGTTCAAAACACTATGCTAAAGGTATGCCAGTTAGCTGCAATCTTTAAGATGTATTATTTCAGAAATTAACCTGTGTTTTGGACTGATCATGACTTCTTGAAAAATGTGAAATAGGACACTGCGCTGAATAAGTTCATCTTTATATAGCTTGTTAAAAATGTTATGACATAAGTTTTACTAAAATAAGCAAAGCAACTCTGCTGTTTTCATCTTTGCCTCCTTTCTCAAAGGGGGACAACTCTTTTTGGAAGGATCTGTTACCCAGGGCAACAAGAAGAGGTCACAGAAATTGTCTCCATTTAAAAAAAGGCTGAAAAGGATGCAGTGCTCCCAAACACCTTTTGTGTCATTATCTACAAAAAATTTAGCTACGACATAATAAAACCAACAAAGTGGCATGTGCCCCATGCAAACTCAGATCAGCCTGGGCATCAGCCTAGTCTGATTAGAATCTTAGCTGTCCACATGGAGCTAGCTTAGACCCTTAGCTACTCTTAAAGCACACTGCAAAGACTCTGATCAGACTGGGCAGTTGCCCAGGCTGTTCTAACTCTTTGTTGGGCGCAATGCCACTTTGTTGGTTTTGTTGTGTGGTGGCTCAATTACAGAAAATATTTCCTCCTCATCTGCTCCACTGGTACATGGTTGACAAGAACATGCGAAGAAATACTGGTCATTTAAACACTGTTGTCTCTCAGCTCTCTTCATTCTTCTGAAGTGTGGACCTGTAATAGACAAACAAGAATTCCACAAAATGGTTTATCTCTCCTGTCTGCACATTATCACAACACAGGGCTAAACCAGAAATTTCAACGCAAAGTTTACATCAATCACAACAACAAAAACATGGCAAAAGTAATATCTGGGTCTTGCTTCTGCTTGTTGCAGGCAAGACAAAAATCGTGACACCTAAAATAATAACCATAATTGTCTTAAAAATTGAGAGTGGTTTACACTGCAGTAATTCTTCTAAAAAGTGCAGGCTGAATGGCAAACAGTGCAGACCCAGATAAGACTTGCTCCCAAAAGACTGGGAGCAGTCTGATCTAGGTCTGCACTGTTTGCTCAGACCTATCTGCCCTGACATTTAGAATCTTTACAGTAGACAAAACTCTGGTAGTTCATACCACTTATTCAAATTCCAATAAGTTAAGGGGTATGGGTACATCTTCATGTTTTTCTGCCAATTTTTTAAAAGGGAGACAAAAGGGAGACAATTTCTGTGGCTTCCTGTTTGCTTCCTTGGGCAATAAAACCCTTCTAAATAGCTCTACTCTTATGGAAAGAATTTGCTCCCCATATGTGTCTGCTCAAGACAAAGAATTTGCTCCCCTATGATTTGCTCCAGTAGGAGCAAATTCTTTTCTTAAGAGTAGAGCCTATTGAGAAGAGAGGGAAAATGAAATTCTGCTAATATCCATTTGTGTAAATGGGCATAATAATTGCACTTGCTCTGACGACCAATAATGTCAAAAATAAATAAACAAATAAAATGAAACAAAAACAGACATAAGAATAAATATAAGAGAAAATTTCAGTCAAAACAGAAAATATTCCTTAATGGTAAAGAGATAACTTTAAAAGGAACTGTAACACATTATGCTGCATAAGTAACCCTCTCAACTAGTACAGTAACTAACCAGGCCATCAACATGGATGACAAAACTAGCGTGCACAACAGCTTAGCTTGAAAATAAAAAGCTTTTGAAAAGGACACACCAAGCAAGAAACATTTCCATTTAAGGTCTATGGCTACACCATTTTGGCATCAGTTTTACATTGAAGACAACTTCAGGAACAGAGTAAGTGCTTCCTTTCTCTGATAGGTAAGCCCCTTCTCCAAAGGGGCTACTCTTAAAGGAAAGAATTTGCTCTCTAGGGCTATTCTTAAAGGAAAGAATTTGCTCTCTAGAGAGAGCAAATTCTTTCCTTTAAGAGTAGCTCCTATGAGAAGGGAGGCAAATATTTCCATGTTAGAGTGACCTCCCTTGTGGTGTATCCATAAACCTTGATCATACTCTAACCCTTAAAGTGCCAAAACGCAGAACAGAAAATTAACATCTGCAAAATTTCAAAATATGTTTCATTCAAAGCTAAATCATATTAACAATTGAAATACTAGACTAAGAGGGCAAACAGTGTATATCCAATTGAGGTGGCTCCTTATGAGCCACCTCATCTGAATCTACTCTGTTTGCAAATTTCACTATTTCCAATTTTAGCACTTTTTGTGTCAACTGAAAGTTACCATAGCAGTTGAAAATTTCCCCACCAGCCTTCACAGCTTTAGTAGCTCGCACAATTAAGGTATCCTTGTAGAAACTGAAAATAAAAGATATCAGAAACTAATGCAAGCACCATGACATTTGTTACCTGACTGGAATAGGTACAGTTTGAACATGAATGGAGTTATCTCACACAATCTATTGATCAACTGATAAATTATATAACTTGGAACATTTGAAGTCAGCATGCCAACATACATGTACCAAGTTTGTAAGAGGAGGACACTGTGAGATGGATGGAAGGTTGATGTGATTTTACCTCCTTTATAACAGTATTTCAGTCAAATCAGGACAATGGGAGGGTGATAATGAGAGGTTGTGTGCAATGGAAGCCTGTTTACATTTGGAAAAACTTCCGCCCCCATAGGCCCTGAACCCAGTACCACTGGATCAGCAGGCCTCGGCTTAACCTACTGAGCTACAGTCCTAATAGATACATGTAGGTGAAGTTTGAACAAGAAATGAGCAATCCCACATAATTACCACACACCTGTGAACACCTAATAAATAAATAAACAAGAATTCTGCAGAATGTTTAGCCTCCTGTCAGTCTTGTCAAAAACACAGCCAAACCAGAAAACCAGATGTAAAGTTTATGCCGCCGATGACACCAGAAAAGTAATACCTATGTCTCTCTTCTGGTAGTTGCCACAAAAACAACTGAAAAGCCAAGGAACACAAGAATAAACTGGCATTTACTGAACAATATATGGCTTCAGCCATTTTGTTTACTTAAATACCTCATATCTATGCAGAACAAAATGTGTTGGCTCGTATGATAGACAGATACCTGTCTTTAGATAAGCTTTGGATACACTCATTGGTGGTACCTTAGAGAGAAAAAGTATCTTGACATTTGTAGTCATATGAAATTATCAGTCAAGTTATTACAGATACTGACAGGTTCATAATGATCAGACTATATCCAGAATTCAATGTTTCTTCCTTTGATATAAACAAAGGTTCATCTCTACATTTCCCTACCATATTTACAAAGGGGAACAACTTCTGGACTTCCTGTTTGCTTCCTTGGAAGACGATTGTTTGATTGATTTGATAATTAACGTCCACGGTAAACAGCTATGGTCAGGTCGGGATGGTCAGTTAACCTAACCACACTATTCCTGAGCAGGCTTAGACCTCCTAAGCAGTTAACCAGTACTAAGTGCACATACCTTCGCCAGTAACTGACAACTGCCCTTCTTGAATCAGCGGAAGGAGAAACGAAAGTATGTGGCCAGACCAGGTTTTGAACCCAGGACCTCTGACTTATGAGTCAGGTGCCCTACTGATTGTGCTACGCGGCCCGACCCTTGGAAGACAAGGCCCTTCCACAAGGGGGTCTACTCTTAAAGGTAAAACATTTTCTACCAGTCTGAGATGAGCCAGTTCTTTCAAATTGAACTGGTACCCATTGAGAAGGGAGGGAAATATGAAAACAGCAGATCTGTTGCCCCTGAATGTATACCCATTCACCTTTAAAGACATACCTTGATATAATTGTTGGATCACAAGAATGGTTCATTAGACTGGCTGTAGGATAAATTGCAGTAGCAACTCTCACTTGACTGGTTTCCTGCACTGGAGTGTTCTCCCTTGACCGTGTCACCTGAATTTCTGTTATTGCATGAGCATTACATATTAACTGCTGTATGTGACGTAACAATAATCCGCCAATATAGAGTTCAGTATCATTTGCATTCAATGTTTTACTTTCTTCTGCAGAAGTCTGTTTATGTAATTCCAGTCTACATTTTGAAGTTTCAAGTTCACACCTCATTTTAAGATCTTTTTGATTTTCAACTGAAGCAACCTTGTTTGGCACACTAACACTTTCCTGAGGAATGGGTTCACCTCCATTGCATATACGTAAATTTGACACAGAATTTTCAATGGGGATATATTTGTCCGAACATATACTTGACTCACGCCCTTCAACAGCGTCTACTCCAAGCACACCATCTTCAATGCAGGTTTTTTCTGTTGCTGGTTCTTTATTATATGTATCTGATGTCTTCGAGTTGTCCTGCTCACTTAGATTCTGTGTTGTAACAGTGAATTTTCCAAACCAATTTGAGTGTTGAAGAATCTTAAGTAGCAGAAGGGCTGTCTGAAAGAAAAAATAATAAATCAATATAGTATTAAACAAACATTATTGCCAAAAGAAATTCTCCAATATTAATTAAGTTCATAATGAATTTTATCCTACCCACCCATTTCCTGATTATGCAGGCATGGTTTAATCTTTATGTCCCAACAAGAAAATAGCTGTATTTGCTAACTGGGTAAATCCAGATGAAGTGGCTCATCATGAGCCACCTCATCTGGCTCTACCCTGTTTGCCCTCTAAATTTTAAACTCCCAATATAATATTGTTTTGTTGAAACATTCTGCGAAATTTTGTAGATTTAATTTTGTTGTCAGCCTTTTTTGGTGCACTCAGGGGTATAAAAGTTTTTGTCAGATAAAGTTAGCACTGGTCCTGATCTCTCTACTTTGCACTTCTCTATACTTACCAAGATGTATATTTTAAAAAGTTAAGGTTATGGATGTCCAAGTTTTATTGGAAGTCACACGTACTAGGGAAAATGCATGCTCCTGTCAAATAAAGCTCTTGCAGAATAAGTGACACTCGCCTAATCCAGGATCTGTAAACTGGCTATCTGTGAAAAGGCAATAATGCAAATACCCTTTCTAAGAATTGAAAATTCAAACCTTTGTAAAATATTTGTTTTTATTATCCATTTCTCAGATTCCTTAAAATCAGGGGTAAAGACCTACGTCATAGCGTCCGTGACAGAATTAATTGTTCGATGGCCATTTTGAAGAAACTCCAACAGATTTTCCGTTTGTAACATACAAGAGACAGGATTTTAACACAAGATAAAATGGCGAGTCGGTGCTTACATATACATATGGTCCAGATATACAGGACATGATTCTTCAAAGGGTGAGAAATTAAACAAGAGGGCCATGGTGGCCCTGAATCGCTCACCTGAGCATTAATCAGTTCACTGGCTCTGGTGAAGATTTATAAGAGTTTTTACCATACTAACATTTGACCTAGTTTTTGACCCGGCATGACCCAGTTTCAAACTTGGCCTGGATATTGTAAGAATAAACATTCTGACACAGTTTCATTGAGATTGGATCAAAACTGTGCCCTCTGGAGCGTATACAAGGTCGTTCTTATATTTGACCTAGTGACCAAGTTTTTGACCCGACACGACCCAGTTTCAAACTTTACCTAGATTTCATTAAGATAAACATTCTGACAGAGTTTCATGAAGATTGGATCAAAACTGTGCCCTCTAGGGTGTACACAAAGTTTTTCTAAGATTTGACCTTGAGCCGACGTGACTCAGTTTCATAGGGGGCTTAGATATACGGACAATAAACATTTTGACATAGTTACAAGAAGATTGGATCAAAACTATGCCTTCTAGTGCTTACAGCTTACACAACGTTTTTCTAAGATTTGACCTAGTGACCTAGTTTTTTTACCCGACATGACCTACTTTCAAACTTGGCCGAGAGTTTATGAAGATAAACATTCTGACAAAGTTTCATAAAGATTAGATCAAAACTGTGTCCTCTAGAGCGTACACAAGGTTTTTCTATGATTTGACCTAGTGACCTAGTTTTTGACCCAACATGACCCAGTTTCAAACTTGTCCTACATATTATGAGGATAAACATTCTGACAAAGTTTCAAGAACTTTGGATCAAAACTGTGCCTTCTAGAGCACACACAAGGTTTTTCTAAGATTTGACCTAGTGACCTAGTTTATAACTCGACATGACCCAGTTTCGAACTTGGCCTAGAGTTTATGGAGATAAACATTCTGACAATGTTTCATAAAGATTGGATCAAAACTGTGTCCTCTAGAGCGTACACAAGTTTTTCTATGATTTGACCTAGTGACCTAGTTTTTGACCCGACGTGACCCAGTTTCGAATTCGTCCTAGATATTATGAGGATAAACATTCTGACAAAGTTTCATGAACTTTGGATCAAAACTGTGCCTTCTAGAGCGTACACAAGGTTTTTCTAAGATTTGACCTAGTGACCAAGTTTTTGACCCGACATGACCCAGTTTCGAACTTATCCTACATATTATGAGGATAAACATTCTGACATAGTTTCATGAACTTTGGATCAAAACTGTGCCCTTTAGAGCATACACAAGGTTTTTCTATGATTTGACCTAGTGACCTTGTTTTTGACCCGACATGACCTACTTTCACACTTGGCAGAGAGTTTATGAAAGTAAACATTCTGACAAAGTTTCATAAAGATTAGATCAAAACTGCGTCTTAATAGAGCGTACACAAGGTTTTTCAATGATTTGACCTAGTGACCTAGTTCTTGACCCGACATGACCCAGTTTCAAAGTTGTCCTACATATTATGAGGATAAACATTCTGACATAGTTTCATGAACTTTGGATCAAAACTGTGCCTTCTAGAGCGTACACAAGGCTTTTCTAAGATTTGACCTAGTGACCTAGTTTTTGACCCAACAAGACCCAGTTTCGAAGTTGGCCTATAGTTTATAGAGATAAACATTCTGACAATGTTTCATAAAGATTAGATCAAAACTGTGTCCTCTAGAGCATACACAATGTTTTTTCTATGATTTGACCTAGTGACCTAGTTTTTGACCCAACATGACCCAGTTTCAAACTTGTCCTACATATTATGAGGATAAACATTCTGACATAGTTTCATGAACTTTGGATCAAAACTGTGCCTTCTAGAGCGCACACAAGGTTTTTCTAAGATTTGACCTAGTGACCTAGTTTATAACTCGACATGACCCAGTTTCGAACTTGGCCTAGAGTTTATAGAGATAAACATTCTGACAATGTTTCATAAAGATTGGATCAAAACGGTGTCCTCTAGAGCGTACACAAGGTTTTTCTATGATTTGACCTAGTGACCTAGTTTTGACCCGAAGTGACCCAGTTTCAAACTTGTTCTAGATATTATGAGGATAAACATTCTGACAAAGTTTCATGACCTTTGGATCAAAACTGTGCCTTCTAGAGCGTACAAAAGGTTTTTCTAAGATTTGACCTAGTGACCAAGTTTTTGACCTGACATGACCCAGTTTCGAACTTATCCTACATATTATGAGGATAAACATTCTGACAAAGTTTCATGAACTTTGGATCAAAATTGTGTCCTCTAGAGCGTACACAAGGTTTTTCTATGATTTGACCTAGTGACCTTGTTTTTGACCAGACATGACCTACTTACAAAAAAAATTGGCCGAGAGTTTATGGAAGTAAACATTCTGACAAAGTTTCATAAAGATTAGATCAAAACTGTGTCCTCTAAAGCTTACACAAGGTTTTTCTATGATTTGACCTAGTGACCTAGTTTTTGACCCGACAAGACCCAGTTTCAAACTTGTCCTACATATTATGGGGATAAACATTCTGACAAAGTTTCATGAACTTTGGATCAAAACTGTGACTTCTAGAGCACACACAAGGTTTTTCTATGATTTGACCTAGTGACCTAGTTTTTGACCCGACGTGACCCAGTTTCAAACTTATCCTAGATATTATAAGGATACACTTTCCGATTAAGTTTCATGAGCTTTGGATCAAAACTGTTCCTTCTAGAGCCTACACAAGGTTTTTCTAAGATTTGACCTAGTGACCTAGTTTTTGACCCGACATGACCCAGTGTCAAACTTGGCCTAGAGTTTATGGAGATAAACATTCTGACAAAGTTTCATATAGATTGGATCAAAACTGTGTCCTCTAGAGCGTAAACAAGGTTTTTCTATGATTTGACCTAGTGACCTAGTTTTAGACCCGAAGTGACCCAGTTTCGAACTTGTCCTAGATACTATGAGGATAAACATTCTGACAAAGTTTCATGAACTTTGAATGAAAACTGTGCCCTCTAGAGCGTACACAAGGTTTTTCTAAGATTTGACCTAGTGACCTAGTTTTTGACCTGACATGACCCAGTTTCGAACTTGGCCTAGATTTAATGGAGATAAACATTCTGACAAAGTTTCATGAACTTTGGATCAAAACTGTGTCCTCTAGAGCGCACACAAGGTTTTTCTAAGATTTGACCTAGTGACCTAGTTTTTGACCCGACATGACCCAGTTTAGAACTTGGCCTAGATTTTATGGAGATAAACATTCTGACAAAGTTTCATAAAGATTGGATCAAAACTGTGTCCTCTAAAGCGTACACAAGGTTTTTCTATGATTTGACCTAGTGACCTAGTTTTTGATTCAACATGACCCAGTTTCGAACTCGTCCTACATATTATGAGGATAAACATTCTGACAAAGTTTCATGAACTTTGGATCAAAACTGTGCCTTCTACAACGTACACAAGGTTTTTCTAAAATTTGACCTAGTGACCTAGTTTTTGACCCGACATGACCCAGTTTCGAACTTGGCCTAGATTTTATTAAGACTAACATTCTGACAAAGTTTCATAAAGATTGGATCAAAACTGTGCCCGCTAGAGTGTACACAAGCAAAAGTTGACGGACGTCCGGACGGACGGACGGACGTCCGGACGTACGACGGACGACGGACATCAGGGTATCCCAAAAGCTCACCCTGAGCACTTCGTGCTCAGGTGAGCTAAAAACGCCTCACCAGAATTTTTGATGTGGATAGCTGAGATAAACATGCATTAAGGTAGCGTCGATACAGACCACCTTGGCGAAGCGTTATCAGATTAAGCAAGTATTTTATGGTAAATTCTAGTAATATTGAGTACAAAAATCTATAGGCACCATATCGACTATATATTTGGTTGTTTCAGTGTTTGCCAAGCCTTCGTTATGCAAAACAGTTACCTTATTAGGGCTGCCGATAAAACGGTTATGACGTCAGCGCTATGACGTAGGTTGTCACCCTTGTAAAATAAGAGTTCACAAACAATTACTATCTTCCAGTACCTACTATAGAGTATTTAAGGAGGTCCTCTGTAGCCATATCTTCTGTGTGTGTCATCAACTCATACACTGATAAGTAGTTTCTTTCATATTTTCCACATTCAGTCAGTCCTGGGATTCGTCTATCTTCGGTTTTTAATTTTTCCCAATTCTTTCTGAAATCTGATAAATGATAGTAAGAACTTGCATTCTAATGCGCTTACAAATATAACGCGATGTCTGATTGGATAACATCAAAAATTTGCGACAGTATATTCTGCGATATACTGTCGCAAACCCGACGTCATTAAGTAACGTCGCTTCTCATTGGCTGACATTTGGTTTTACGTCGCTGACGGGGCTTAAATTGGGTGCAAAATAGTACATTATGAAAAGTGAAAATGTGGAAAAGTGCATTAGAATGGGGATAACTGTATTGAAAATTGTCATTTGGGGAGATAAATCATCGTTTTTATGGTTGCAAATTGCGTTTTACGGCTCCGCTAGCGCGTCGCCGTAAAACGAAATTTCTGACCACAAAACCAATGAGTTACCTCCCCAAATGACAATTTTCAAGACAGTTATCCCCTAATTAAGACCTCTAGGTAAATCAAAGGGGAAACAACTTTGCCATTTCCAATTCTGCCTCCCTTCTAACTGGGGTCAACTCTTAAAGGAAAGATTAGGAGAAACAGACCAGTCACATATCAAAAGATTCCTTCTCAAGCTTTTGCAATTAGCATAAGAATACACTTACATTATAACTTTTATACAAATGTTATATAAATTTCAAAATCTATGACTGTAACTTATGGTTAGCAGCATTATTCAAGTGATGTCAACTAAACTGTTTCAACCTACATGTAAACTTCAAAAGGCTATATTCAAACATACTAATATATACGAACAGATACAACTTAACGTGAAACTTAAATGCTAAATCTAAACAGATTTCAGAGTCTGTGACAGTGACCTTAGGTCTGCAGCAGCATTCTGATGACAAAAACTAATATGTACTCATTCTGTACTAACATTAAGTACATCTGAACAATTTCAAATTGAGGCATTCAACTACAGTAGGTGGACAGAAGTATTCGTCACAAAGTGACGTTGCCGTTTAAATCAGTGTATTTACACAAATTTTGTAAAAATTATTATCGACAAACTACGGCAGTAATCACTACACTTTTTTCACCCAGTGTATGCAAAATGATTTACGCAATAAACAAGCATAACAAGAAATTCAGTTCTTTTACTATTTTCTTGTACAAACAGTTTTAAATGAAAGGAAAACAAAAACTTCCATTTTTCGATGACGTTAACATTAACGTCAATGGGGATCAAGATTTTAAAACTTTTACATTCATTTTAATCACGTGAAACTCCTAAACTAAACATAGAATAATCTTAATATTTCATTTAATATTCCTGTTTTCAAATCGCTTTTAGACCATACAAGTTTCATTTCATTGTCTTAACATACTTTTCGACAGTATTCTTTTTAAAAATTATGGAAATGCATTAACTTTAAACGGCGACGTCACTTTGTGACGAATACTTTTGTCCACCTACTGTAAGTTATTAAACACAACCTTTTCCACAACTTTTGTAACAACTGTTGTACAACTTTCAAAGTCTATGACCTTGACCTTATGCCAGAAGCAGCATCCAGGTGATGCAAGATCAGTATCCATCCTGTAATTACATTAAGCACATTTTATTACAAACAAGGTCCAGTAAGACTCTCTGGAAAACAGAGCAAAAGAAAAGAACTTAATGCAATTCTTTACAACAAACATTGGCTACTGAATGAATGGACAACTGACTGAAAAACGAAAACTACACATATAGACCTCAATATACTTTGTATGCTTAGTACAAGCATTGATATTTACCTAATAAGGACTGCAGGCCTGCAACAAGAATAATCCTGAGGCTGAGGTGAGCTATACCAACCTAAAAAGATAAAGTAATTACAATTCTTCATGATGGATGGACTTGCAATTTTATGTTCTTTTCATCAATATTTCATTTATATCCGGATGATGGGAGGACAATAATGAAAGGCTGTGTGCAAGGGAACTCTGTTTGCGATTAAAAATATTTCCGTTTCCTGGAATCAAACTCAGGATCCGTAAATACAATTCTTAAATGGTAAAACAGTACAAATTAATATCTTTTATCTATATAAGGTTTATGGGTATATCTCCATGTTTTTCCAACATTTTTACAAAGGGGAATAACTCATGACTCTTCAATTCACTTCCCTTTGTAAGTCCTTCTAAACAAACTACTCTTCAGGAATAGTTTAACCACACTGAGAAGGGAGGCAAAACTGAAAAAACAGAGTTGCAATCACTTGAAGAGTACCCAATCACCTTAAAGTTTAATAGCTGATCTTGGTCTAGACTGATTGTTCAGGCAATAACAACCCAAACCATTGATAGTTCTGGGATGCTGTTTTTTCACCTATTGGACAACTAGAAAATTGTGTCTGTAAGACACTAATGATGCCCCCGTGCAGCGCCTGTCACATGATATGATTATCAATAAAGCACCTACAAAGAATCCATTGAAAACATAACCTGCCATGAAAAAAAACTGCCCAAAATGACTAAGTTAAAAAGGCTGTGATTCTGTCAAAATTAATTCTAGACCTATCAATATGCCTCATCATATCTTCAAATATGTCCACCATATGTAGACAAGGTTTGAAAAAGATCCATTGAAAACTGTGGAGCAAGTTTATAACACAAAATCCATACCCTACAATGCAAAATTTCCCTAGAATGACTAAGTTCAAAAGGCCATGAATCTGTCAAAATTAATTCTAGTGCCATCAAAAACCCACATGCACATCTTCAATACATTCACAGCATGTATGCAAAGTTTGAAAAAGATCCATTGAAAACTGTGAGAGGAGTTGATTACACAAACTCTATACCCTACAATGCAAAAATTTGCCTAAAATGACTAAGTTCAAAAGGCCGTAATTCTGTCAAAATTAATTCTAGGTCCAACAAAAATCCACATGCACATTGTCAATATGTCCACAACATGTATGCAAGGCTGGAAAAAGATCCATTGAAAACTGTGGGAGGAGTTGGTTACACAAACTCTATACCCTACAATGCAAAAATTTGCCTAAAATGACTAAGTTCAAAAGGCCGTAATTCTGTCAAAATTAATTTTAGGTCCTATGTCCATAACATGTATGCAAGGTTTGAAAAAGATCCGTTGAAAACTGTGGGAGGAGTTGATTACACAAACTCTATACCCTACAATGCAAAAATTTGCCAAAAATGACTAAGTTCAAAAGGCCGTAATTCTGTCAAAATTAATTTTAGGTCCAACATTTGCCAATAATGACTAAGTTCAAAAGGCCGTAATTCTGTCAAAATTAATTCTAGGTCCAACAAAATCCACATGCACATCTTCAATATGTCCCCAACATGTATGCAAAGTTTGAAACAGATCCATTGAAAACTGTGGGAGGAGTTGATTACACAAACTCTATACCATAAAGCGTGACGAACAGACAGACGGACAGACAGACAGACGGACAGACAGACAGGGGCAAATCTTAATGCCCCCCGACTATCGTCACGGGGGCATAAAAATATCCCTTTTAGAGCAGTCTGAGATTTTTCTATCTAAGCCTGCTGTCTCAGCCTAAGCTCCGAGAGCTGTCTCAATCTGTCAGTCTCTGCTTTATATACCCAAATCATGATAATTTCAACAACTCCACTAGTTACCAACAGGCATTGCTGCATAGGAAATGACAATTTTGATCTCTGATAAACTGTCAGTCAGTAAAATACACGCATAGGGTGAAATTAACAAGAAGGAACTTTTATAGACAATTAGTTGGAATTACATATTAATGGTTTGAACAAAAAATCAGCAATGAATGGCTTTTTTGTTTTATTAAATATAATGGGTGAGAAAATTAATCAAGGATAGGGATGAGGCTTGACTAGGAATTCTCAGGCTTGTTTTCATATTATTTAAGTCTTATGCTTGACAAGCCTTGCTTAAGATTAAGTTATTAATCTGAAAACTAGCTTGAGATTTCCTTGTGTTAGTTTCCACCCCATCACAGATTCTATAATTCCCTTGAGTGAAAATAGCACAATGTAATTAATATAGAGGCATACCCCTTCAGCTTGTATATTTCACTTACAGAGTGGAGTAAATCTAAATGGTAGCATTCTACATAATGGTAAGATACCCAAGACTCTTCCTCACATACTGGGCTACAATATTTCACTGCAGTACACTGTCTACACCTGAAACGATAAAAGTATGTTACAATAATTATTTAACCTCAGTACAACACTAAGCGTTTTTAACGGGAAAAAATGTAAAACGAGTTGCTTCCCTGAAGGTGTAAATTGTTCAATTTAAGGCATGTGCCATACTACATGTAATAACATGATTTTGTAAAGTTGATTTCACTGTAAAGTATTGTGTTAAAGAACTGTTGGCAGAACAGAAAGCAATGAAGTTCTTACAATGACTGCTCTTTCTGATCTTATTAAAATTGTACCCCAGTCCCCCTAATAAGAAGAGATGACAGAATGATTTTGGATTAAATTTCTACATAAAAAATATCTAGATTAAATTTAGGTGGAATTTAGAGCTTGGAAAGAATGCGTATCTAAAGATATTCTGTGATTATTTATTTCTCAACTAAAAACTTATCCTATGTTCACTCATTACTGCTGCATTTACACTAAGCTGGCAGTCCTATGGGCTCCAAAACATGTTGAAACAGGAAACTGACTTAAGGTATGTTATCCTCTTACTGCTTTCCGAAATGGGGTCTACTTCTAAAAGAATGAATTAAGAGTTTTCACTGGGAAGGGTAGCAAACTAAAAATTGGCAGAGTTGCTCCCCTAAAAGTGAAGCTATAAATCTTAAATCATGTCGGGATTGTCATCAAATGTGGCCTTATCTACAACCCTGGTCTAAGTCCTACTCACGGATAAACAGCCTGTAGTACCATAAAACAGTGATGGCAGTGACTTGTGTAGTGATCTGGTAAAAGAACAGCAGCATAAGGTCTTTCAACTATCAGGGTGTCTCCAGCTTTGATGTCCCTGTTGGCCTAAATACAAGTAATCTGAGAATGAGTGAGGTGAAAGGGGTATACTTGCAGGAAAAACAACTCTGAGTTTCCTTGTAGTCTTCCTCTATATGGGTCAACTCCTAAGGGAAAGAATTTGCTCCTCTTGGGACTACTTCTTTCCTTTAAACGTAGACCCATATTTGGAAGGGTCCAGGAAAGCATATAGAAAAACATAACAGTTGTTCCCCTTGGCAAAATGTTGGAAAAAAAACATGATGTACCCAGACACCTTAAATGCAGATTGTACATGCAAATCTATGCATATACTACAACCTCAGATTTCAGATAAAAGTAGTATTTGATCACAGATATATTGAAAAAAAAAAAAAAAAAAAAAAAAAAAAAAAAGATGCCCCTACCACCAGCGCACCCCCCCCCCCCCCATCCCCACCCTCCCTCCACATAAACACACACTTACACATGACACTGCATTCCCTACAGTGTAAGTTTCTGAAAAAATCAACATGTTAACTTGAAAATAAGGTCATGGTCACCAAACTCTAACTTACTGGCCTCACCTCATTATACAATTGGCTTCTCTTAGTTCTACAATATATCAGGTTTGGTGGCCCTAAGTATGTCAATAGGCTCAAAACACAGGAGACAGACAAGTTACATTTGGAGAAAAAATTATTTTTGAACATTCTAAGTCCTCCTGTAACCTTGAAGATGAAGTCTAGGTTACCAAAATGTGATCAATTCTTTGGTTTGTCCAAATGACATTTCCACACAAGTTTGTTTTTTGAAAATCCTTCTGCTGCTGCAGAAGATCCTATCATCTTTGATAAATGGAAATGATTTCCAGATAATTTCTGTTAATACAGTCAACTCCCGTTATTTCGATTTCTGTTAATACAGTCAACTCCCGTCATCTCCAACACTGATATCTCAAAGTATCTTCTTATATCAAAGAATATACTTCCTATATTTATTTACATTTCAACTCCTGTTATCTCAAACTACTGAAACCTTGAAGTAAATTTTCTGGAACCAGAAAATTTACTTTGAGGTAGACTTTCAGTAGTTTGGGCTGAAGCTTGACTTCGATATATCGAGAGTTGACTGTACTTTATCAACAAGACATGTCACATTGTCCAGAATGTTACATGAATTCTGCGAAATGTGGTGTCTCACTTGCCTGTGCATTATCACAAAACAAGAGTTTAATCAGAAAACTCAACAAAAGTTAAAGCCATAAAGGCAAACGCTGACATAAGAAAGGGGATACTTTTATCTCACTTCTGTGAGTCACAGGTAAGATAAACTCTTCAGCATAAAACTCTGAAACAAGTGATCATGTCAAAACTGACACCAACACCAGTGCCCCTTGGCACTGGTGTTGATGTCAGCATTGACATGATCGCCAAGGTAATAGCATTTTCTTTCTTTGAGGGTAGAACACTTTTCGGAAGAATTTTTTGTCCACAGAAGCATACAGGTTACAAAGGTTGTTTCCATTTCTAGAGATGGTGGAAACACCAGGTATTCCAATATACTTTAAATCATGCAGTCTTAAAACATGATATATTTCTGCTGTAAAAGTACTTACAATGAGGAAGCGTCCCTGTGCTTTGTTACACATCAGATCAACTGCTCCTGAGGCTTGAACCAGCACTGGACTGGGACTATAGCTAACACTGGAAATAGGAGAGTTCTCCTTCTCAAGAGATTCCCTAACTGACCTAACAAAATAATCAAAATTCACTGAGTATCATCCAAATATGACATAATCCTCCAATCTCAATTTTTCAACAGTATAATGACTGACAATAAATTCCTCTGTTGAGAACATGGCTATTTATCTTCACTATCACCACACCTTTACTGTGCAAGATTCAGGAATAGTTTCTATTGTCAAAATCTATGTATGATTGTAATGCAATTCTAATGACAGCACAGTTTCTTTTTGGGCTGTCTTGATAACAAACCTTCAAACTTTTCAAAAAATGATTTTTTTCTAAGTGGATATCTACAATCATCACATGTACAACAAATTTAAAACTGCTTAAATTAATGGATAAACAGCTTTTAAGCTTTAATATATTTTATTATATGACCAAGATGTAACGCACAATTTCATTGGCTGATTTGACGTCACGTGCCAGTCAATATTTCGCGATATTCACCGGCCAGTCAGTGAATATTACTTGTACACTGACGTCATGGTATTTTCGTGATGTAACGTTTGATGTTCGTTAATGTTAATGGCATAAGGTCTCGAGAAAATACCTCGTAGTACCATCATAAATATCAAAGGAAACTGTATTTAGAATTATCATATAATAAAACAATTATTGATCTTTATTTCTGTGAATATGCAGTTTTATTGACCTGCAAACATAACATATTGACCTCCGCTTCGCGTAGGTCAATATGTTGTTTGCAGGTCAATAAAACTGCATTTTCACCTCAACAAAGGTCAATAATTGTATAATATACTTGCATTAATGCAAAAGGGTTGAATCTATATTGCCTTTTTGGAAAATAAATAAAAATTAACTGATTCAGTGAGTCATTGTTTTCTTAAATGTGGTGACTGTAGAGATAAGAAGATGGGAAAATCAGAACTGTAAAGATGCAAAATCTACAAGTGAACTTGTTTTTTCATGATTAAATCTTAGGACAAGAAAAGTCCACATTGGTAGGGAAGTTTAAAAGGAAGACGAAAAAAAATCCTGTTGTCTATTATGTTAAGATAAATGGGTACATTTTCAGGCTAACTTATTCTACTTTCTTTTCTTGCCCTTCCTTTTTTAATTAAGGTAGGTTTAAACATATTTTAGTTGTGCCTTAAAATGTAACATACAATAATGTTTTAGTCTTAAAGGAAAGAATTTGCTCCTAGGGGAGCAAATTCTTTCCTTTAAGAGTTGACCTTCACATGGAAGTGAGGCAAAAATTTAAATGTAAGGGTTGCTTTCACTAAAAGTGTACTATTAACCATAAATATCTTGCTGTATATACCTTGCTGCTGCAATTTTACCCCTCAGATCTTTAGCTTCTTTCTTTAGTTCATCTACAAATGAAAATGTTGTTCAATGTTTGGGATAAACAGCCTTTTTCAGGATCAACAACCTTTTACAAAGTTTCATTCACTACCAAGTCACTTTCCAGATAGATGGAAAGAAAAGTAAAGACAGGATGGACAAACAAGAGGGCCATGAGGCCCTGAATCGCTCACCTGAGTATGGTGGCCATGTAGGTCATCTGACCTAGACCGCTTGAATAAATTTTCGTTTGACTAGGGCCGTTTGAAAATTTTTTCGTTCCCTTGCCCCCCCCTAGAGCCTCTACATGAAATTTGGTTACAACTTGCCAAGTGGCTTTTGAGGAGAGGTAATAAGAGAAACCAGAGTCAAAGGTCAAAGGTCAAAGAATGACCTTGACCTGTTGTACGTGTACATTTTCATGTACTTATTAAGATGACTGTATATACCACTTTCCAGGTCAAAATCTTCAACAGTTTCCATGAAATCATTATATTCTAGCATTTTTCCATACAAAAAGCACCAGAAAGCAAACTGACCTTGCCGTACAAAAGGTCAAGGTCAACCCAAGGTCATAATTTGAGCAATCTTGGTAGTACTTGCGTACCCGATGCTACATACCAAGTTTCAAGGCCATTGGCCCATTGGTTCTGGAGAAGAAGATTTTAAAAGGTTATTACCATATATGGGCATGGTGGCCATGTTGGTCATGTGACTAGGACCGTTTGAACAAATTTTCGTTTCCTTGCCCCCTTGAGCCTCTACATGAAATTTGTTTACAATTTGCCCTATGGCTTTTAAAGGGATGTGTGAAATTGTCGCAATATGAGAGACCAGGGTCAAAGAATGACCTTGACCTCTTGTACCCATAAATTTTCATGTACTCATTAAGATGACTGTATTAACCAATTTTCAGGTCAAAATCTTCAACAGTTTCCGAGAAATCTTATGTTCTAGCATTTTCCCATATAAAAGCACCAGAAAGCAAATTTGACCTTGCCGTAAAAAAGGTCAAGGTCAACCCAAGGTCATAATTTGAACAATCTTAGTATTACTTGTGTACCCAATGCTACATACCAAGTTTCAAGGCCATCGGCCTATTGGTTCATGAGGAGAAGATTTTTAAAGCTTTTTAACATATATAGGCATGGCGGCCATGTTGGTCATGTGACTAGGACTGTTTGAACAAATTTTCATTCCCTTGCCTCCTAGAGCCTTCTACATGAAATTTGGTAACAATTGGCCCAGTGGCTTTTGAGAAGATGTGTGAAATTGTCGCAATACGAGAGACCAGGGTCAAAGGTCAAAGAATGACCTTGACCTCTTGTACGCATAAATTTTCATGTACTCATTAAGCTGACTGTATATATCAATTTTCAGGTCAAAATCTTCAACAGTTTCCAAGAAATCTTATGTTCTAGCATTTTCCCATATAAAAGCACGAGAAAGCAAATTTGACCTTGCCGTAAAAAAGGTCAAGGTCAACCCAAGGTCATAATTTGAACAATCTTGGTAGTACTCGCGTACCCGATGCTACATACCAAGTTTCAGGGCCATCAGCCTATTGGTTCTGGAGAAGAAGATTTTTATAGGTTTTTACCATATATGGGCGTGGCGGCCATATTGGTCATGTGACCAGAACCTTTTGAACAACTTTTCGTTCCTAAGTCCCCTAGAGGCTACATATGAAATTTGGTTACAATTGGCCCAGCGGTTTCAGAGGAGAAGTCATTTGAAATTGTGGACGGACGGACGACGGACAACGGAGCCTTACCACCCTATAAGCTCCCCCGGAGCCGTTGGCTCAGGTGAGCTAAAAATTACCTGTCCAGGTACAAGATAGCCCGCCTGACAGCAACTTGCCCATCACATAAGACATAAACCAAGGCACCCATTTATGCAAAAGCTAAAGCTGACTTTGATGCCAATGCCAGGGTGACAGGAATAACTCTTCTACATGTATACTTTCATTCAGACAAAATGAAAAACCCATTACAATGTGTTGTGGTGTTCCTAACATAGCTTATATAAAGTAACTAGAATTAGGCATAGGAAAAATATCATTAGAATTCTAGAGAAAGCTGTCTCCCATGTGGAACATTGCTGCAAAGAGGTGCCTGAAGGGTAAAGTCAGGTAAATTAGGACAGCAGATAAATTCGGACAGTGACATTGTTTCCTTCATATGTCAGTTGTTTGGAATTAAAACAAAATTAACTGGGCAAACAGTGAAAATCCTGATGAGACAGCTCATCATGATGAGCTGTCTCATCTGGATTTTCACCATATACATGTACAGTGGCATAATGGAATTGAGTTTACGCGCTGTCCGAGGTTTCCAGACTCGACCCTTCTAGTTACAGGGCTAAGAAAGAAAACTCAACCCAATTTATGCCACCCGAGCCAAGGCTGCTGCCAGAAAAGCAGGTCCTTTCTGCCAGTTGTATGTCAAACAAACGAAAAACAGACATTGTAGAATTTATAAGACATACCTTTTCTCTTTTCTGAAAGGGTCTGATCCAGCTCAATGTCAATGAAGAACTTTTCCAATGCTGCAAGAAAAAGCAATATCATTAGTGGATATTTGTTTCTGAAAAATTAACCCCACCCCACCGGACTCCACTTGGAACCCTACCAAAACAAAGTTCTATGTCTATCTGCAAATATTCAAACAACAATAGCACCTAGTTTTTGTATCTCTGATCATAATTTTCTTAAAGACAAATATTCTCTACTATATAGAACACACCCCCAGTCTTTATTGGTTTTATGACCCTGTTATGTCATTACCTATGTGAGAAAGAGTATTTCCTTTGATGATATAGCAGTGCCATTAGACTGTTACATAATAGGATAATGACATCCAATAAACAAGAATATTTGTCTTTAAACCAAGAGCATAATTCCCTAAAAAGTCTAAAAGCAGTAAGGACTCTTGTGCCCTGAGAAATTTTTAGTTTAAACATATCTATTGTCTCATAAACTGTACATGATTACAATATAAACATGAAACAAACAATAGGATCAAAATGGAAGCATATATGCTTATTTAGTTCTTCTCCTGCGAGGAATTTTTAACCTGGAGTCTGATTTTATATCCTTTTATTCAAGGTTTCATACATGTACACATAGTCTTAAGGCAGGAGAAGAGATCTCTGGGGAAAATTCTGGTAGTAACAGAATGCTTCATTTATGTGAAGTTTCAAATGTATACCTTTAACAGTAAAGGAACATAAAAAGGAGCAAAAGAAAAAAACACTTATTGAAAAGGGGCATTTTTCGCTACAAGCACTATATTAGTCATTCCTCTGATTCTTTGATCATGGTTTGTTCGTAACAATGGTTATGAAAACATCTTGAGCAGCATTAAAGCTAAGGACACACAAATACAATATTAAGCAGCTAACAAAGGGACATTTTCCCTGAAGTATCTAAGTATAATTCTTGTGCCCTGCATACCATCTGTTGATATATTTTGTAAGAAGTACTGTGTAGATGTCTTTAACTGCTTTAAAGTTAGAAGTATTGGACAAAAGCAGTTATCAAAGGAGCATAATTTCCTAAAACATCATACAGTAATTACTGTTCTTATGCTTTGCATTATTTCTGATAATGCCTTATATTTGCAACAAGTTTTGAGAAAATACTTTCAACACCTTTAAAGTTTGGTGCAGACATGATTTCAATATCAAATACCTGTCAGTTTCAATTTTGCCAGTCTTGACATTGTAAATTTGTCACAAAACAGAGCTTAACCAGTAAACTTGATGAAAGTTTACCTTGCTGACGGCACCAATGCCAGAACAGTAAAACGTATTTCCCATTCTGCTGGAGGCAGGCAAGAAAAACCTCAACAACAGTTTATGCCTATCCATGTCTTGCTTTGTGCTAGTGGCAGGTGAGGCAAAAAACAAGCATTACCTTCACAGGTGTAGATTTTTTGCTTACAACAGACCATCAATGTCTTTAATATAATTAGTGCTAAGGTGAATAGTAATACTTCCAGGGAAAGCAACTGTGCCATTTTCATTTTTATCTCCATTATCAATGAAGGTAAACTCTTAAAGGAAGAATTTGCTTCCCTTGGAATGAATGCTTTCTTTCTTGCTCTCTAGGAAAAATTCCTTCAAGACTAGATCCCATTTAAAGTAGGCTTCAGGAAACAGGAAACCACAAAAAAATTTCCACAATGCAACAGGATAGGTCAACTGACATTGCCTTGCCAATCACATAAAAAACTTTGACCAAAACTTAAATGAAAAATAATATGCCGTTGCTTGAGTGAGTGCAAATAGCTCTACCTGTGCTATCATACAAAGCAGCTAAAAGTTGCAGAATAATATCGAAGTGTCCCCATACACTTTAAGTCACACGAGCCGCGACACGAGAAAACAAACAAAGTGGCATGTGCACCCAGCAAAGATTCAGATCAGCCTGGGCATTCGCCCAGTCTGATCAGAGTCTTCGCTGTCTGCATGGAGCTAGCTTAGACGGTTAGCTACCCTCCAAGCGCACAGCTAGTTTTTGATCATACTGGGGGGATGCCCAGGCTGATCTAAACCTTTGCTGGCGCACATGCCACTTTGTTGGGTTTGTCATGTCTCAGCTCATATGTATCTTTAACTCATAAAGACCAAGATCCTATCGTACCTTCTGAGCAGTCTGTCCAATTTCCAAGTCTGAAGTGACAATGAGCCTGTCTGAGGTCCAGTTTATACTGTGTAGTCACTGGGTACCCATTCTTATTGGCTTGACTGATGTCTTCCAAGCAATTCTAAAATCAAAACATGAATTCTGTGAAACTCTAATTCTTGCCTGTCTGCATTGTCACATACCTAAACAGGAAAGATTAAAAAGTTTATTCAGCTGACGATTGCCCCATCACTGGAAAAACAAAACCTATGTTATGTATCGCTTTGTTATAATCCCAGGCGAGATATAAATGAAACAAGAGTTGTCAGAAGACAACGAAGCGCGCCTAATGGGTGCCTGCCTCAAGGTTACAAAGTATCCTGACTCAAAACATTGTTAACATAGTTAACCAGGGGTGAATGTGGTAGCTAGTGGACAAATGAAGTTTGCATCAGAAGCTAGACTAAGTTAGTTGTTCCCTTTGGCATACAGGGCGGACTTGTATGCCATTATCTGGACACTTTGCGGACATTGAGGGTCGGGTCCTTGTGCACCAGACAGAGAGATACCAACTCAGTCTGACTTATAATGCCTCATGGTGACAAAGGGTGGTTCCTAGTAAGGGTTTTCACACCACCTTTACCCAGTACTAAGTCGGTCTGATGACACCTCCTTACCCTTTGCAGACTTCTCATGTTTCCTTTGGCCCCATCCCATAACCTCACCCCTAGCCTAAACAGTTGTCAAAGCCTGGTCTCCGTATAAACTATTTCATCTGTGATCATTATGTCCAGTTTCTAACTCTCCAGGGCAAGTAATGGTACCAGACTTATGATTTAAATTCCCATTTTGCAAGTGTTTAATATGACCTGTTATACATTCTGACCCCTGGCCCCACCCAAGGGAACTCTACCACAAGAGACCGTGGTAGACCGTGAATAAAGGTCAAGGTCACAGGCGTAAGCATCAGCTGTAATTGTAGGGATATGTTTTTTGTCCAAGTATCAACTCTCTTTTCTCAAAGGTATTATGAAAAGTGAAAATATTGCCTTCAAAACAGTGCCAAACAGCAAAGTCAATCAACCGTAACATATAGGTCAAGGACACACAATTGTGTGATGCTGCTGCTGCAGTCATATGGATGTATATATGTACCAAGTATGATGACTGTAGCTACAGTAGTTTGTAAGATACAGAGTTAAACTCAAAAGTTAACGTTGGTTAACCTGATCACGGACGCCGACGCCGACAAGGACCCTGACGGAAACGCGGACTTGAATGAGGACGCTAACGCCAACACAAACGCTAACGGATACTCGGACTACGACACCAGGGGTATCGCATAAGCCCTCCTTTGCTTCGCAAAGGTGCGCTAAAATTTATGGAAAATAAGGAAAAAGTACAAAAACTGCTTAAAACATTTTAATTAATATCTATATGTAATAAGCTGAATGTGCCATTTGAGTAATACATGTACACCTGCTAATAAAACATTCTGATGGTACATGTAGAATGAATAGGAATGAAACTTCAGCAAATATAATGAGAGAATTTATGGAGACCAAAAACTCACTGCATACTGAAAACAGGTTTTATTTTAGTTTGTTTTATTTTCATATACAAAAAAAATTCCTATAAGGAGCAGTCTGATCAGGGTCTACACTGTTTGCCATTACATCTGCATCTTTAAGACACATTACTGCACCGCAAAACCAAACTGTTCAATTTTAGAATTTAGGTGTCCCAATTTTTAGAATTTTTACATACAAGTCATGTTGATCATACCTTGTATTCTTCTAGATGAAACCAGGCAGCTGATCTATTACCAAAGGCAAGAGCCAGCTCATTTGCCTTAAGTGGACCTTGTAATATGGCCTGTAAAAGAGTGAGTTATTACTCTAAGTAAAGAGATATTCTAAAGTGAATAGACAAACTTTCAGGGGCAACAACTCTGCCATTTTTATTTTTGCTTCCCTTCTTAAGGAAGTTTGGGGGGCTGGGTGGGGGGGGAGGTTCAACTCTAAATGGAAGGATTTTGCTACCCTAGACCCTAGGAGCAAATTCTTCCCTTTGTGACCCCATTCTGGAATGGCTTCTTCAGCCAGACAAGTCACAAAAGTTGTTTCTTGTTGCTCTTCTTCTTTTTCCCCTTGATATGGGTTTTATGGCCATTTCAAGAATATAGAGAATACCATGTAAGTGTCTTTTGATATCAAGTTTATCAGGCGAGACCAGCAACAGTGTAGGAATGGCGAGGCTTGCTGAGCCAGTCTAATGTGTTTCTGGTCGAGCCCGATAAACTTGATATCAAAAAACACTTACATGGTTTTCTATTTATCTTGCATCACAAGAAGATCTAAAGGGTTAAAAGAGTCAAACAAATGAAAAGTAAACACAGTTTTGTTCAAATTTGTTTCATCGCGTATGAGTAATGACGTAAGTGGGTGACGTCATTTAACCAATCAAACATTGTTATCAGGGCAAACATAGGTATATAGCCAATCATTTTCAGAGATCACTTCTAAAGGCATTGCCTGATAACATTCGCACATGTGCACTGACATGATATCACATCATGTTATCATACCCCTGTTATCATGTGAGTTTTGCAACAGACGCATGATAAATTTAAATGTTGATATGTGGGGAAGTTCATTAAGCAAAGATTGGTAAAACTGTAGCTCCTGGGGACAGTATCCAACCTTCCCTAAGAGGAACTTGCCTTTCTCACAATGCCCTGGCTGAGTTTCAAACCCACAGTGTTGAAAGACCAGCGTGCACTCGTTCAAAATTAACGATGCTGTAGTTTACAAGGCATTAAAATTTCAAACGTATTATATGCAAAAACACAGCCATTTTTTGCTGAAAATATGTGAGGAGATTCTGCAGTGCAGAACCTCCTCACAATTTTTCAGCAAAAAATATTACCATAACTGATTTCGTGAGTACTGTAAATCTTAATGAATCCTCGACTAACAACTTTGTTAAGCTAACAACCTTTTGGACAACTGAACCCTGATGTTTAAGTGACAGTACACATAACACTAGACCTCTATTGCCTGATTTTTTTTCTTACATTTCCCTGACTGATGCCCCTATCAAGGCCTACTTATTGAGCCCTAGTCTCATGCAAAGAACCTCACCCTGATATTCCAGATCAAAGTAATGTTATGGAGACATCTGACACCAAATACGGAAAGAATCTGATGTGGTAACAGAGATGGAAAGGAGGATTTTAGTGTATTAAAGGGAATTTGGTAACTGGGCGTTACGTCATTGGCGTAGCGTCGCTATAACGTCGCCGTAACGTTAGTTGCTAGGCAGATATCAGACGAGACGCCATTAATCGTTAGGGTCCAGCATCGTAGGAGAATAAATCGAGATATTGAACTCACAATCGGAGTTACTTTCTTTTGGTGTTATTCCATAATCGGGAAAATCGTCACACCAAAATCTGGTAGCAGAGCGAGGTTTCTAAATTTCGAAAAATAGAAGAAAATCGGGAAACTACAATGGCGTCGTTGGAATATAGAGCCAACACAAACAGTCAGGACAACATCGTCGATGTCACAAGACTGGAAATAGAGTTTAAAAAAGATAAGGTTAGAGCTAAATTGAATTTCACAAGATCGCGTAACCAACTACTTTTGCTATTAGAACAACAGGACATGCCAAGCCGCAAAGGAATTCGTAATGCCTGTGAGAACATGGACCAGTGTATGGAAATAGCAATGGAAGTATTGTCCAAGTTTTCGGACTTCTATATCGAAAACAAAGAGCTACAAAAGAACAAGCTGGTAGTAGGTGAGATGGAGAAAATAGAAGAGGATTTCTATAGATCATATGAGTCGGCGCAGGAGTATCTGGCGTCGCGGAAAGTTGGCAAATCAAGTATAAGCACCGATATGCTTTCGATCGATCCTAATGATGCTCCAGAAACCTACAGAAAAGATATACAGATGACAGAACAGAATATATCGCATCGGACATTACAAGAGGTAGGGTCTTTAGACCAAATTAGCAATATCCCTGACTGTATTGGTAAGACAACTGAACCAACGCCGAGTCATTTTCAAAATAAAAAGATTCAAAATAAAGCAGGAGAGGTTGGAGCTAGTTCGCCCACGGGAGATCGGTCAACCGGACAAATAAAATGCATCCACTGGGCTGATATGGACCAGCACAGTCAGCACAGCAGACCCGTTTCGGGGATTTCAGGTGTAATAAATGAACCCGGACTGAATCCAAATGCTGCATCGTTCCAGCTAATGGAGAGCGTACAGACTCCATCGATCGGACAAGACCTTTGGAGACAGTTGAAACGTGTGCAGATTCCTGTATTTGATGGTGACAAGAGAAAATACCAGAGCTGGAAAGCTGCGTTCCTGGCTTTCATTGACAGTGCAAAGCAGTTAGATGAAACCGAAGAAGCATTTGTACCCATTGGAACTAACCGAAAGGCTATAATCGACGACATATCAGCAATAAAGAATTGTGAAATATGGAACGCAAGGGGCTACAGCCAGTATACGGAGAAAGGATATGTGAGAGAAAGCCATGAACAGGAACAGTCAGAATCGAAGACGAATCTCCTAGTCATAATGCCTGGCAAAGATTCTACAGAAAGCAGAATGGCAATTCATATATCTACAAACATGAATGATTTGTTAGTGAATGGGACCGTGCATACTAAACCGAATCTACAACGCTATCTGCTGCATTACAGATGGTCTTTTGCAGCAGAAGCGTTTGGTATCTTAGAACGGTATCTCCGGATCGCAAGAGCACTAGCTTACAAGCTATCAGCTTACAGGTTCCTACGGAGGGGAAGCATCCAGAATCGTCCGCTAGAATCGAAATACGATCGGATATTGTTGATAGATCTATCCACTGAGATAGTAAGGATATCGAAATATAGGCGGAAGATTGAAGCTGGCTTGGCCCATAACCGCTTATCAAGCGCCAAAACGTTTACAGGCGCAGCTCGTGGAGTATTGCTGCAGGATACATGGACCACCGGATTGGAAAAGAATGATAGACCAGTAGAACCGTCACTCAAGCTTGCACGTGCCTTAAGCACTGCAATTCGCGCAACGAATCGGTTAGAGAAAAATGGGGCAACTGCACACCAAAAACTGTCGAAATGTCTTCAGAAGAGAGTGAGTACTTATAAATATGACATTATGTCACTGCGTGCATCTACAGGAGCCTCTAAGTATTTATATGGCGATTTTAAACATGTTAGGTTGAAGATTACATGTAAAATATCAATGCAAGTATATGTAGGAACACGTTGCCAATTCGAAGGGCTGGTCACGTCAAAGCATGGACGGGTTAACTTTAGCAACGAAGTGTTAGGTTTCTTAGTCACTCGAACAGAGCAACAAGAAATAGCATTCGGCCATGAAACTAATTCATTTCTAAATGTTTTATTCAAGATCGATCGTCGAGGAAAACTTCCAGAAGAAATGTTATTTGAAAATAGGGCACATATTAGAAATATCAAACAGGAACTTCTGTTAGTATTACAGCTACATGGAAACAAAATCGAAGAATCGTTCGTGAACAAAACAGTAAGATATCAGTCTGATCTTCTGTTTGCTCAACATTTATTTGGTGTACACGGATACACGACACAGTCGTCGAAGAACTCTATCTTCGCTTTACTGCTGAACGCAGAAATCAACGTCGAAGAGCTGAAGGGGTTAACAGCCAACACTGAGGGGCTAATAATCCTATGGCCCTCAACATATCAGTCAGCAAGTCCTCCTAAGGATGTTCCGCTGGTAGTAAACCATAACTCATATGTCCAGATTGGAGTTCAGTTCGCTGTAACGCCAGTGGATAAAACCAAGTTCAATATACATGGAAGAGACGGTGCTGGATCTTGGAACAAGTCTGGCACAAATTGCTTTATTCACCTGTACAATAATGGCTACTGGGACGATCGGATGAAGTGGCACCAAGAACGTCGGAATCAACGGGTTAGCGGGATACATCCCGAGAAAATTGGGCACTTGGCGGTGGCCTCGATGTCTAATAAAGGCAAGATGGAGGACTTCGAGTCGCCAAGCTTCAGTGGGACAGGACACCTTGGTAACATCGATGAGGGAGCTGTTCGTTAGTATAAGGACTACAGACTGTACAAACTAGATTTGAACATTTCAGATAAAATTAATTCATACTGAAGAGAAGCCTACACTTATTATCGAAGAACTTTTAAGTTAAAATAGCTGTCAATTCATACCGCAGAGAAACTGCACTTATTTAATTTATCGTATCTCAACATTTACATTTACCTTTTGAAGTTTTCGCTTGTTAACTTGAATTTGATGTAATTGAGCAATGTTTGAATCAAATATGATCAAAATGTATAGCATTTTGAGGAGGGGAAGAATGGAAAGGAGGATTTTAGTGTATTAAAGGGAATTTGGTAACTGGGCGTTACGTCATTGGCGTAGCGTCGCTATAACGTCATCGTAACGTTAGTTGCTAGGCAGATATCAGACGAGACGCCATTAATCGTTAGGGTCCAGCATCGTAGGAGAATAAATCGAGATATTGAACTCACAATCGGAGTTACTTTCTTTTGGTGTTATTCCATAATCGGGAAAATCGTCACACCAAGAGATATGGGTAATCAAAATGGTTTAACACAAAACTTAAGGAAATAAATCTCCATTATTCACCTGTGACACCACTAAGGAGCCTGAATCTTATGCTTAGGAATTCCTTGTCAAAGGTAAACGTACATAGATATCACAAACCAAATAAGAAAAGTTCTGACATTGTGTTTATCGTGGCCCAGCATCAGAACTGCCTCGATCTTAGTGCCTACTGTGATTGCAGTACTGATTTTACATGTACATTCTTACAGGAGACAGCCTTGAGGGAGAAGTGGGAGAAATAGTCTCACTGAGCTGACTGACTTCTTCATATTTTGAGCTAAGGGAGAAGTCAAAATGTATAAAACATACAGAAATCTGAAATTTGGGATAAAACTCCTTCAAATTCAGAAAATGGCGCAAAACTTCCCCCTATGTTAGAACCCTAGGCTGACCCCTGTTCTTACCCAGGGCTGTGGAAATATTATGACCGACTTGTCCTACTTTTCTCGTTTCACTCCGGGACAAGTGAGAAATTTCAGTTTATCTGCCCTGGGACTAACATTCAAACTTCAAAGTGTCATCAGTTGAAGTGTTCCAGGATAATCTATAAAATATTTTTCATATTTTCCAAAATACTCATGAAAACATAAGTTGTGGGTTCCTGTTAGAATTGCCTCTTTGAGGCAATTCTAATGGATGCCCACAACATATGTTTGAATTTGAGATTTTGTAAGTTAGCTAAAAACTGTCATCAAATTCAACTCTTCGTCTATCCATTATTGATTATTCTTACATTATTTCATGTGTACCGGTACCTTTTTTCTGGCCAAGTGAATATTCGTTTGGACAAGTTTTGTCTATTTACTTGTACATGGACAAGTAGAAAATTTTGCTATTCCCAGAGCCCTGTCTTACCTCAGTGTATTTCTCCACAGACCCTCTATACTGTTTCTTCTGAAACAACTTGTTTCCAGCCAATCTCTCCAAGGCTGCCTTCTCTGAGGACTTCTTGTCATGGCTGGGATGATTTTCAAAATACTTTTTTACCCAATCCACATTACTATTAGAGGAAAGAAACAAGATAATATAATAAGCCAGAGCATCTGCCAATTTATCCTCTTCTATACAGTCAACTCTCGATATCTCAAAGTTGGACTTCTTCCCAAACTACTGATATTTCAAAGTAAATGTTCAGGTACCAGAAAATTTACTTCGAGATATCAGTAGTTTGGGAAGAAGTCAAAAGAAAAATTTACTTTGAGATATCAGTAGTTTGAGATAACAGGAATTGAAATGTTATTAAAAATAGGCTATGTATGCTTTAATATAAGAAGATACATTGAGATATCAGTGTTCTGATCGGCCTGAGCATCCACCAAGTCTGATCAGACATTTTGTAGTGGCTTAAAGGGTAGCTAAGGGTCTCAGCTACCTCCATGCGAACAGCAAAGACTCTGATCAGACTGGGCGGATGCCCAGGCTGATCTGAGTCTGCACTGAGCGCAACAACCACTTTGATGGTTTTGCCATGTCGTGGATTATATGCATATTGACTCCTGGAGTTCCTCAGTATTCTCATTATTGATTGTATACATCAGGGATCTCCCCAGACCATTAAGGCATGTTGTAAGCAACATGCTTTCCTCTTCAAATTACCTTTGCAGCATGCCTTAACTTCCGATGAAAATTTATAAAAATGCTATAATTTACTTTTCTTAGCCAGTAAATCTGTTTTAAATGCATTTAGGATCATCAATAAATCATATATAATATAAATTTAGGCTAACTTTGACAAACCATTGCTATATTAAGGATTTTAAAAATTGATCAATGTGTATAATTCTTTTTTTTTCGTGTTAAAAGTGACATGCCTTCTGAAATTTCTGGGGAGAACACTGTACATATTTTTATGCCAATCATTTCCCTTTAAAGTAACTTTACTTACATATGTATTTTTATGCCCTTACAAGTCATAACAAGGTGCATGCTTAATTTAGGCATCCTGTGAAAGCCACTATGCATTGATAGCCAGGTTTAACGTAAATTCACAGTACTAACCACTGGAAAATATATCAAAGCACCCAAAATCATAAGTCTGAACTCGTAAAGTCGTTTTAACATTGACAATTCCAGAATATTTTAGATACAGATATCAAAACAATGTATTTGCATATAAACAATGAAAGCTGTAATGCAGGATCCTAACATTACTTTTACACTACTTTTTTATTTTAATGTTTCACTGTTTTATTAAGTCTGCAAATTTTGCAAGCATCTGGGCAGTAGTAAAGTTGCCATTTGTAGAAAATGAATTGTCTTATTTGAGAAAAAGAGAAATATAAAGCTGAAGCCAGTTTAGAGGGATCACAATAATGGGCCTATCTAGATCAAAATTGACCTTACAACATAAAACCTTTGTTTGAGCCTGTTTAATTTTATTCATAAATTTATGCATGTTAAAAAGTGACTATCAGGGATTTGAGCTCTCCCTGTGGCTTTTCTCCGTCTCTTCCACTCATTCTCTTAAACTGACATAAAAACTTGATCTGTAGTTTTTAATCAGAATGGGCATGCCATAAATAGGTAAACCTTTTAAAGGAACTGGCTTCATACAACTACAAGTTTAGCTTTTAAAAAAGCTTGAGAGGTTATCCCTTAGCAAATGAATCTATAGGATGCAAGTGGTAAAGCAGAAAAACGGCAGCGATACAAGTTAATTTGATTGTATTCTTGCATTTGTTGAAGCTGTAGGTAAGTGGCGAGTTTGACAGTTTTTTCTATTTGTCTAGTGATTGCTTGTAACAGGTGAGCTTCAGTGCTATTAACTTTTGTTAGATGACCTGTACTGTTTAGTAATGGCTCTCCGTAAGTGGACTGTACTCTCTGGTAAGTGCTTGTATTAGGTGAGGTTCTTGTATTAGGCAAGATGAAGTCTTCAGGATAAGTTTTACAGCTCATGTCTTAGCAATGCTGGCAGGGACCCTGCAGCTGGGTGCGCCAAACTATGGGAGCAAGTACCGGTAAATAGTGGAACCTGCATTTAGCGTTAATCAAGTAGAACTTGTTACTGCTCTGCAATGTAAAGTGCTAACTGAACTTTCAGGTAACTGTTTGTATAAGGTGACATAAAGGGTTTTAAGATATAAGCTATAAAGATCATGCATTAGCGATGCTGGCGAGAACCCTGTAGCTGGGTGTGCCAAATGTAGAAGTACCGGGAGATAGTGGGACCTGTAGGAAACGGCGAAAGCAAAGCAAAAGGAAATGGCGTACAATCAAGTACGAATTCCTATCTTAATATGGTTATCCCCGAGGGGATAACCAATGAACAAAAATTGTGATCATGTCACATTGTTGTTAAGTCTTAAATATAAGAATTAAAATTGAATTTTTCAGCATTCATCAAGTGAAGAAGCCAGTGGTTGTTACTTAAATTCCATAAGAGGTGCTTTGCGCTTCAACGAGCTTTAGCTCTCCCCATTGGCTTCATCACACAATGAATGCTGAAAAATTAAATGTTAGTTCTTAAAACAGAAGCAATCTTATGACATGTTTTGAGATTCTTCGAGCAACACATACTAACTTCCTAAAGGTATAGAGGCCCCATGCTCAAGTGGTTATGGTAAGTGACTCTGTTATGGTGCAGAAAGTTCCCAGAGGGTCGTCAGACAGCGCCCAGGTTTCGCCATCCGACGACTGGACAACTCTGTCTGTCAACCCAGCAGTAAATGGGTACCCTTTTCGAATCAGGGAAGGATAAGGCAGAGAAAGGAGAGAGATGGGCTCTGCCTTTCATCTGCTGTGCCAAAGATACAGTGGGTCTCTAACCCCCACTGCCCCTTCAGCTATTAGGCTATGGGAAACATTTACCTTTACCTTTTAAAGGTAAACAGGTACTCTTTAAGGGTAACAATTTCTTTCATTATCAATTCTGCCTCCCATTTCTGCAGGGTACTCTAAAAGGAAATAATTTGTTTCTCAATGAGCAAGAGTCCTCTAAAGGCAAAAATAGACTGCCAACTCCTGAATACAGACGCAAAAGAGCAGACATGGTTCAAATATATAAGATACACAATGTATTAGATCTATGGGGAGTGAGTGAGTGAACTCGGGTTTAATGTCCCACCAACAAAGAGGTCATTTGGAGACTGGACCCCGGTTTACAGTCTCATCCGAAAGACCAGAGAAGCGAGGAATCTATCTTGCAACCCCCGGATTGGTAGTCCGGAGTGTTATCCACTACACTACAGCCGCTCCTGATATTAGATGGAATAGACAAAATCGAAACAGATAAATTATTCACACTGGCAAGTCATTCAACTAGAAGAGGTCATTCACAGAAGCTTTTCAAACCAAGAGCATGATTAAATACCAGAGGTCAGTATTTCAGCAACAGGATAGTGGATAGCTGGAATTCATTACCAGAGACAGTACTTTTTTAGTGGGTGTTGTTTCCATTGTGTATTCATCTTTTAAAAGAGTTGAAGGAGGCTGCCCTTACTACAGTAGTAAGGGCAGCCTCCTTCAACTCTTTTAAAAGATGAATACACAATGGAAACAACAGACAGTAGTCATTCATTACCAATTACTAATTGGTAATTACATCATTCATTACCAATTACATCATTACTAATGATGCCGTTAGTTTACGAGACGTTAAAACTCCAAACGTATTATATGCAAAAACACAGCCATTTTTTGCTGCAAATTGTCAGTAGTAAGGGCAGCCTCCTTCAACTCTTTTAAAAGATGAATACACAATGGAAACAACAGACAGATGTCATTACCAATTACTAATTGGTAATTACATCATTCATTACCAATTACATCATCAATTGCAGCCTCCTTCAACTCTTTTAAAAGATGAATACACAATGAAAACAACACCCACTAAAATTCACCGTGACTGCATGTTACCGGATGGACTACCAAAAAAGATATTGACAAGCTTATCAAGAAGCACCTACAGAAGCAGAATTGGTGTCAAGGTTACAATAAGTTACAGTTTAAGTTACAATATGGAACATATAATTTTGCCATGAAGTAACAATCAATCTGAGGAAAATTTTTTTGAGTTTATTAACCAGCTTCAAATACTTCATGCAAACAAGGCGTTTTGCTACATCAGCATTTTAACTGGGACAGAGTTTAAACATTGAACCCTAAAATTTCACTTAACTTCATAATCCTGACTTCCAATCAAAATAAAAATATTAATCTAATATGTTTTGTATGACCAAAGTAGGTAAAGGTGTGAGTCTATATATAAGCGAGTTCGGAGTTCCCCACTGCACATGCGTAACTCAGAGTTTGCTCTCGGTGGTCAGGGGTCACAGATGCCAAAAGCCGTATACGCAAAGCGTCACACACCAACATATCGACGAATATTTCAATTTATAAACATTTCATGTCTATTCTATCTTGCTAAAATAATGTGACTATCTATTTTCTCGGACTTGAAAACAATTTTCAATCACATCAACGATTTTTAATCATGAAAAAGGGGTTTTATATCCACTGACCAGGTAAGCGTAATGATGACCAATCGGATTTTTCCACACTTGACCTTTGACCTTTCTCCTCCAGTCCAACCGGAAACTCGGAACTCCAAACTCGCTTATTCAACAATCCGACAGGGCTTCAAGAAAACAAGAGACAAAACGTCTTGGAAATGGGATGAAGATGACCTGATGTTGTCTGGATGATCTTCCAGACAACATCAGGTCATCTGTTCTTCTTTTTGCTGATGGTTGTGTTTTGTATAGGAATATCTTCTCCCTCATGGATTGCCAGATCTTGCAAGTCTGAAGATGACCTGAACAACCTCATACAATGGGAGACCGATTGGCAAATGAAACTTAATGTTGCCAAATGTCATTCTATGAGGATGACTCGGCACCTCCCTAGCAAGCAAATACACTTTAATTACTGTCTCCATCAGCAAAGATTGGAGCAGGTTCAGACTGCCAAGTATCTCAGTATAATGATTACAGACAGTTTGGATTGGGGTCAACATATTTCAGAAATATCAAGCAAGGCAACTAAGACAATGGGATTTCTTCGGCGCAATTTGGCACTGGCACTTCAGCAAACTAACGCCTCAGCCAAGATCAGATGACATGTTATAATTCAACTTATGTTATGCACTTGCATATCAAATTTTACGGGACTGAGATACATAAACTACATTGCAGAATGTCAGAAACAAGCATCTCTCACTGGCCTAAAAATTTCATGTTTCTCAGAATAGCCATTTCTTTACAATAATAATTTTAAATAGCCAAAAATAGCCACAAAACAGGTGTTATGCTGTTTCACTTGAAAAAACATACTTTTTATGACGAAGACAGTTTAAATTCATCTGTCATGCACAGTCAAAGTAACATTTGTTAGAAAGCAAATTTTTTACCCTTTATTACGCAGTTTATTTGAATGGGCTACGACATTTGGTCTTGGAGTTATAGCAAAAATACTTAAGCTGCTGAAGTGTGACGCTCTGATGTATTTTGAAATATCAACAGGAGCTGATCTGCCAGATAATTAAAACTGCTATCCCCAGTACTTATAATGTGCTATAAACAATCCACATACATTCTTTAAGTGTAAAAATGACCAATATTATGAATAGAAATTATCATTGAGTAAAAGTTTCTATTTCAAATAACCATGTGAAATGTCACGAAAAAAGTGTCCTGTCCGTAGACACTCTTTTCTCTATGAGGTAGCATATGTCTGGAAAAAAATCACATTAAAGAATGGACTCTTTACTACTGTTGATTGTTCCATATAAGACATAATACCACCACCGAAGACAGAGCAGCAATAAGGAAAAAATGTAATTTTTGTCTTGTCCGTAGATTTTGTCCTGTCCGTAGATCAACAGTAGTTTGATGAACTATGACTGGTAACCACCAAGTTTCCAGCTGCTACGCATTTTGGTGGTCAAATTGATTCTATAGTCGACTATTTTAGTAAAACTAAACTATTTCTTTGAGGATAAGTGCATTTCCTTTCACCCCAGATGTCCAGTATGTCAAAAACAGAGAAAGCAAAGTCCTGTTTCTGAAAACATTCAAAAAGCAATTTATGAAAAATGTATAAAATAGCCTTATAAAATCCGTCTGCTTATTTTTCACAACTATGAAAAGTTAACTTTAAACATTTAATGGCTTTAAAGTTTGCATTATACCTGCATTCCAAGTACGTATCATATTGATCTACAGACCAGACACATTGGACAGGATGTACCGTTTATGGTTTATTGGTATATTATTGCTTACAGAATATTTTCTTTAGTTATTGAAAAATTGTCTGTAAGAAGGGAAAAGCCTTATTGTCTCTTTCTGAATGCTGTTTTAGCGTCATACCTACCCACCTCATAATCAACCATCATATCCCCCACATCAGACATTTATATTCAGCTTCTCATTTGTTAAATTATACCATGACGTGAAGAATCTTGTCTACACCGGACTTTAAAGGTCATTTGTAATATTTATATGGAAGTGCCCAATTCTTCGGTAGAAGATATCTCAATTCTTGCTAGGTAGGTGAGCCATTAAAGGCTGGATTAATTGGTCGAGGATAGGTTTCCTGTATCTAGCTTTTACCTAATTCAAGTTACATTTCTCCCCTTTCCTCTTATGTCGTCTGCTGCTAAACAGTTCGAAGAAATTTGATACCATCCAAACCTCTGCAGCAGAGGCTTTTTTTATTTCTATTCACTCAAACAGCTGCCCCTGTTATGATAATTACAAACGTTGTCTCAAATATGTCTTGTCCATAGACATGTATGGCTGCCCCTATGGGTTTATACCCATTTAATATATATCTACATTTAAAATGCAGATATCTCCGTTCACATACAGATATCTACATTTAAATGCAGAATCTGTATTTCAAATACAGATATCTGAATTTGAAATGCAGATATCTTTACTTGATTATCAAGTAGAGATATCTGAATTTGAATTAGAGACATCTGCATCTAAATTACAGACATCTGCATTTCAAATGCAGATATCTCTTTTTTATATCAGAGATATCAGCATTTTTAGAAACATAGATATCAGTATTTGAAATACAGATGTGTCTTATCAAAAAACAGATATCTCTTATTAAAATACAGATATCAATAATTATCTTTAAATGCAAATATCTCTATAAATTAACCTGATTATTTCTAATTTAATTTCAACAAATAATCAATACTCCCTTGCGCGGGGTTTTGACGTGCTCGAAGTTGCCTGACTGGAGCAGGATAAAACTCGCTTCCTCCTGATAAACGGTCAAACACACAGCCAAATGAGCTATTGGACCCTGTTGGTTGTTTTTCTAAATGTTTAACATCCCAGTAAAACAGCTACAGCTATGGTCATCACAATTATGGTAAGATGCCTACTTACCACACTTTCCCTGGGCATGCACATCATTCCTCCATTTACTGACACCTGTTCTACTTAAATGAGCGGTAGGGACAAACTTTCCTAGTTGCAGGACTGGAGTGGGATCGAACCAGCGTCCTCATTGCCAGTCGAACTTCCACCTAGCTTAGCTACCGGGCCCATTATATTTGGCCTGGCTTTTCAATAGAACTGGACATAAGATAGGATCATTTATGTACAGTGCAGTAAATGAAGATTTATCTATTTCGACAATTAAGACAGAATTCTTTCACTGAAATGCAGATATCTGTATTTAAAATTCAGATATCTGTTTTTGGTAAAGATATTCAGATATATATTTAACTGAATTTCAAATACATATATCTGCAAGTCAATTACAGATCTCTGTATTTCAGATGCAGATATCTGAATTTCAGCAAAGTAAGAGATATCTCTAAAATAAAGATATCTATATATTATGATAAAAAATACAGATATCTGCATTTTTTCAGTTTGAGATATCTCTATGTCGATTACAGATATCTGCATTTCAATGAGAAATATATACAAATACACAAATACAGATGTCTGTATTTAGCAGTAGAGATATCTGTATTTGAAATTCAGATATCTGCATTACATGGGTAAAAACCCAAAAGGGCCGACATAGACGTACTGTATTGTTTGAAATTATTTATTGACTTTAATGTTCACATTTTATGAGTGTTTTGGCATTATAAATTTATTAAACCTAGTTTAAAGTCAAACAATGAAATCCACAGAATTCTTGCAATTACACTTTTTAGTTGAAATATGTCTCGTCCGTAGACACGCTGTGCTATCATAAATAATTATCTGTGTTATTGTTTCAATTTTCAGTGTATTTGACCAGTGTTTTTTTTTGTCAGTTTGTAATGTTTTTGACATTTGGTACAGTATTCCCTGTTGGTATTGTTGTTCTATTTTCTTCCTATTAAAGGAAAAGTGAGTTCAAACACATACCAAGATATAACAAAGCACAATTTTGTGATTTATTTTTCATATTCAAAAATCAGGTGTTTTGGTGACTATATGAAGTAAATATTATTGACTTTTCACTTACTGGTCTATTCTACAGCAGTTTTATCATTTAAGTATACATATTTTGCAGTGTTTCATGTACAAGTCAAAAGTGTCCTGTCCGTAGATATTTTAAGTTAACTTGGACACACTTGTTTCCTCGCATTTATCTTGCATTTCATGTTGCAAACATACGTAAATGGCATACCTCCTGAAAGTCATTGACTTAAGTTTTCAAAATTGTAAATCATTTGAAAATCAGGTGACCCACAGAGAAACTGGACAAAACAATACAAGTTATATCCCCTAATTATGAAAACATTTTCAGATGATGAAACATTGAATAAAAGGAAAACAATAGTATTTCTAGTTTTTTTCCCACATAAAAATTCACTGTTAGTATGTTGCTGTTATTCATAATAAATTAATAAAATTTGTTCTTGTTTTAAGTTGAAAATGAAAATATAAAAAAATGGAGTCTGTGTTCTTTTTATGAGTCAAATACAGCATTTCTAACAACAATAAATACCAGAGTATAAAATGTTATATGTGGCATTTACATTTTCTAAAACTGCAACATCTGTAGATTTCAGGAATAAAAGAATTAAGTCATTCAGAAACCCTTGAAAAATCACCTTTTGTGAAACACAAAATTGCATCTGATCTTGGCTGAGGCGTTAGGAAGCTGCATACAAAACATTGGTTCGCCCTAAACAACAGTATGCAGCACCTATTTGACATCCCTATCATAAAAATCAGATTTAGCAGGTTGAGAAGGTGCAGAGAACAGCTGCCAGGTGGACCTGCAGGCAATGGTGGAACATAAGTAGTGTCGGCGACATGCTTGAGTGGTCATCCCTGGAGGCCCGCCGGGAGCAGTCCTCCTTAACCTTCTTTTACAAGATTCATTCTGGTACAGTGTCCCTTGAGAAGGAAAAGTACTTGACCCCAGCACCAAAGTTGAGAAGGACTAGGGCACCTCATGACTCACAATACACTAGATACCTTGCGTAAAGTGATGCCCTGAAAAATTCATTTTCCCCCAGGACTATTCCTGTGTGGAATAGTCCCCCCTCTTCGGCAGTTTCTGCCAAAACCGCTGAGGAGTTTAAGGCCCTTATTTAGATTATCACTCCAGAGGCATGTAGTTTTAGCATGCCTCTGATCTGCTTCTTGTAAATAGTTTTAATAGCCCACCAAAAAGTTTGTTTTTCCCTGAGCTAACTTCTAAATTTAGCCACCCACCACACCTGAGGTAATGATTAAAATAATCGTCTTCAATATAGAGGGATAGATAGATAGATAGAAATGTCCCAGAAATATGGGACGAAACATCTCAGGAACAAAAATGGGACGAAACTTGTGGGACAAAATGTCCTGGGAAACATCTCTGGCACCAAATATCCCAGAGCCCCATAGTTGTACGAAAACACAAGAAAGAAGGCAAGTACTAGTTAACTCCTGGAGGATTGCCTGCTTTCTGCTGCGCAGTGTGCAGAGGATTTAGTTGCTAAGTTACCTTCTCTTGTACGGGCTAGGGTCTAGCTTTCCTAATGCTAGGTTCTCGCGAATGATATTGTCTTTGGGCGTATCAACAGTAAACAATTCTGTTTCGGACGTATACTAGTGCCGGTCGGAAACAAGTTATTCTACAGTAAATATTCATGGAGTTATTTTGACTGATACATACTTTAGATCAATTCTATTGCGAAGAAACCATATTCTTTCAATGTCGGTCGACGATTTCTTGAAAACGGTAGTTTCACCTGCTTTATAAATGCTATCAAAAACGTCTTTCAAAGACTCAGCCCATTTCACTATGGGCGCAGCCATTGTTGTTGTTGTTTCTTAGGTGCACGCTAATCGCCGGGAAGTCCGGGAAGAAAAAGCCGGGAAGATGGAGTGTAGTTATCTATCGGTTTCAATATCTATCTTTCTGTATCAGATATCTAAACACATTAGGCATCATTTTTAAGAAGAGACTCTAATCTAAATATTGAATATAAAATAAATAGTTTTTGTTGAGTTTTTGATGACATTTTGGTACTTTGAAAATTCCGGGAAGAGACGGGAAGGCAGCCGGGAAGATAGGGGTAGTTGTCTTTCGGATTCAATATCTATCTTCCTGTATAACATATCTAACCAAATTAGACATCATTTTAAAGAGAAGACGCTTATCTAAATATTGAATATAAAATAAATAGCTTTTGTTGAGTTTTGATGACTTTTTGATACTTTAAAAATTCCGGGAAGAGCCGGTAAGGCAGCCGGGAAGATGGGGCTAGTTGTCTTTCGGATTCAATATCTATCTTTCTGTATAAGATATCTAAACAAAATAGGCATCATTTCAAAGAAAAGGCTCTAATCTAAATATTGGGTATGAAATCATTTTTGTTAAGTTTTTGATGACTTTTTGATATTTCAAAAATTCCGGGAAGAGCCGGGAAGGCAGCCGGGAAGATAGGAGTTTCAATATCTCTCTTCTGTAAGCTATCTAGGCAAATTAGGCATTATTTTAGATAAAAGACTCTTATCTAAATATCAAAATTAATATAAAATAAATAGTTATGTTGGAATTTTTATGATATTTTGGTGCTATAAAATTCGCGGGATGAGCAAGGAAGGCAGCCGGGAAGAGAGGGAAGGTAGTCTGTGCGACCTAATATCTCCCTTTTTGCAATATTTAATGATATATTTTTCGCACCCTTTAAAAAAGGTCTCTAAGCTAAATGCCGATTATAAGACAAGCGTTTTCTGAAAAAAAAAATAATGATCTTATGTTGCGAAAAAAAGAAACGAGAAGATAAGGAAGCGCAGCCCGGAAAGGCAGGAATCTGCTGAATCTGCCAAGTTCTCCAAACACCTCTTATGAGTATTACATGGAGTGTGTATGCGTGCGCAAATGACGGTTTTCAAAAATACCGAAAAGTATATCAGGGATATCAGTGCATTCAAAGTAAGCCTCTTGATTTGTTCCCGTCTTGGCTATCTATATGTAGGGAGAACCAAGGCTTTTGTAATAAGTTTCTATAATGGTATATTATGTCTAATTATTTATCTGTTCTGACACTGAGAAACTATGAAGGAATTTTCTTTTAATGCCAGAAAACATAAGAGCCGTCTCATGACAAAGCCAACAAAATGACGTACACCCAGCGAGGCCTCCTATCAGCCTGGGCATCCATCTAGTCTGATCAGAGTCTTTGCTGTCCGCATGAATAAAGCTTAGACCCTTAGCTACCCATTTAGCGCCCAGCGAAGACTCTGGTCAGAATGTGCGGACTGGCTTGAGCCTTTGCTGGGCGCACATGACAACTTGCTGGTTTTGTCATGAGGCTGCTCATATTTTTATTTCATTTATTAGACGCATACCGGGTCGTCCTGAATTTTTGTATTGTCGAAAGTAACGTAAATAAAAATGTTTTTATCCTTACTTCTGAGAGCATGCATATAAGTTATGGCATGCAAAAACGACTTCCATGTAGATATTGCATGTAGCCGCTAGTTTTTCAACCATTTCTGAACATACACGACATGGTACGGTAATGCTTCTTAGAACTGTACCTAGCAACCTAATAGAGATTTTAGCTGCTGAAGTAATACTTCTTTAAACTTCAGTTAAACTAGACAATTAGTGCAATAGACACTGAAAATTAGACAGACCAATATTTCACATATACTTTAAAGCAGAACCCCATCATAAACTCATGAAGTAAAAATTCATTTTTTATTTTTCTATTTATTTATTTATTTATTTATTTATTTATTTATTTATTATCGGAATGGCTATTGCCAGTCGACTGGTAATAGCCATTTTGACGTGAATTCGCTATTTTTAACGTAAAATCGCTATTGCCAGTTGACTGGTAATAGCGATTTCAACGTAAAATCGCTATTGCCAGTTGACTATTAATAGCGATTTCGACATAAAATCGCTATTGCCAGTCGACTGGCAGGAGCGATTTTAATGTAAAATTGCTATTGCCAGTTTAAGTTTTGATCCAAAAAAGGCAAACACTACTTATCAGCAAGCAATGCTTGTGAATGTTTCTACTTTGTATTTATTGTTGCACCCTCATTAATACAGCAGCATGCATGTGGCTCACCAACAAACTGCTCTGTTGAATATAGGTTTAGTTTTCTTAAGTCTAATTTCTTAACTTGCTCCTACTGCGCTGAAATCTGAAATCCACGAGTATACTGGAAAGGAAGTTTTTTTTAATTATTTTATCTTATTTTTGCAGTCCTTTGGATTATGCTTATATGACATCACGAAGGCTTGAAAGATGTAGGAACATGGGTATAGGTCTGAGCTGAAAATCATGCTGTTGCATGCTGCTTCTGCAGCTACGACATTTTATTCTCTTTCGGTTCTCTATTACTTTACATGTAACCATTTGAGCAATCGCCAACACTGCAGTTGGCACAAAAAGTAGTCTAAAATCTAGATTTGTTATTAAGAAGGACATTCCAGAAGACTGGGATTCGAACCCACGCAATCTGCGTTTACTTGGCTTGGCCATACAGAGAGGGCGGTCATACATTTTGCGCAACAACGTCATTAGTCGAGGTTAACTCAATGAAAAATAAGTAGAATAACTGCATGATACTCCAAATTTCTTTATTTTTTATTTTATTTGTTTTTCTCTCCATGTTTCTCTGAAATATAACTATATAACTGCATTTTAATGACCCCCCTCAATCCCAAAATTACCCAGTGAGTCTCTCTCTCTCTCTCTCTCTTTGTGTTACCTCTCTCTCTCTCTGTAACCTTATAAACGTGGTTATGAGGACATTATGAGAGAACTATAACGGTGACTATATTATTGTGAGGACAAACCATCTCGGCCCTACCTAGAAATAAATTCCTGGGCACTATGGTCCCTAGTCACTTCGGCCCCTAGTCATCTCGGCCCCATAACCCTAGTCACATCGGACCTAGTTTGACAAATTTGAATAGTTTCTATATATGTACAGATTTTCACTATTTTTGCCCATTTTAATATTTCACATCTTTTCTAAAGTAGTATTCCTCGAGAGTTCAATAGCATCCAACAAAATTATGAGCTCAGTACCCGCCCATCTTGCCATTTTGGTCGGTTGGTTGATTTGTGTTTAACGGCTCTTTTCCGGCAGAAACTGAGGGTGAGGTTGGGCTTGTAAAATCGATTTAAGCCCCCCCCCGCCCACAAGTAATTCATTACTGACCGTTCCAAGGCGGTAGTTCTGTTGGGGTTCTCTGTTGCCTGTTTTTGGTGTCAGAGTTTCTGTGATGTTTTACCTTATGTATGTTCTTATTATTTTTGGTTCGGTTTGGGTTGCTGAGTGGCCACCTTTTGGGAACAAGCTGCTCACTCGGTTGGCCATATGTTCTCTGTATCTTGATTATTTGTAATCTTAGTTGTTTCCAACTATGGTTTGAGGGCTGGATTTGGATTTTGATTGTTTCAGTTCCTGGTCTTTGCATACTTTTTACTTTTAAAGGCTCTTTGAGACAGTATTTCAGTCTATATCGAGCCGTCTCCCAGAGAGAGGGAGAAAGAAGAGAAAAAAAGAGAGATTATTATAGGCGAGAGAAAAAAATATTATATCAACTCCACCCGCACTTACTCCAAGCACAGTAGGTCCTTGTCCTAATATTATCCAAATTAGTAGGACGCTCCGGCACTGAAAGTTACCAAGCACCATCGCCCGACCGCTTCCATCCCAAGTCTTGCGGGGACCGTCGTGGATGCGGTTCCTTTGTATTCCATAGAACGAATAATCAGAAATGCTTGGAGTTACATTTCTCGCCTTTCTTTTTTTTTCTTCTTTTCTTGCTCTTTATTTGTTGTATCTTTTGGTAGGAAGGTAGAACCAATCATCAATATTTTCACAGACTTAATGAATGACTCTTTTCACAGGGCTTTCGAATTTAAACTAACTTGTTGTAGTGAGGCAGAAATTCACCGGGCCCTGAGACTCATTATTTTAGCAGAAGCGTGTGCCTTCTCTTTAATGAGAGATTAAACACTTGGCCATTTATTTCGAACTATCATTTATTATTATTCACTATTTCTTTCTCTTATTTTGATCTAATATTTATTTATTTATTCATTTGTTTAATGTTAAATACCGTGGGTTTCATTATTTTTTGCCAAGCATTTTGTCATGCCGATTCTACAGACTTAAACTGCAATATTTTAATATTTAAGATGGATAAAAAGGATATGATCAAATGATACATGCATAAACTGTTAATCGTTTAATAATCGCAATACCTTCATTTTTGCTAAACTTTACAATACCTTTATTTTTGCTGATATTCGCAAATCGGATTCAAGAATCTCGCCAATGTTCGACAAATTAACTTCCAAAGTGACAATTGGATGATCGTGATTTCAAGAACTCACTGATACCTTGAAAGTCATTGTTACTGTAAAAAAATGCGAAACTAAAACGCGAGTTACAATAATTAAAGTTTACATGAAAGCTGATCTTCCTATCTCCATGTTCATTCATCAAAATTTAGTTTTGACAACATATCTATCTATCTATCTATCTATCTATCTATTTTTCGCCTGATCTTCCCCCTGTCTAAATATTCCTTCTGTTTATCTATTTGCTAGACATTCAACCAGGTAAGCAGCGGTATCGATTAATCGTGGCACGCGACATCGATTAGTGGATGATTACATGTACCTCAGGTGTGATATTTAACGATGAGTAATAAACAAGCTCACACGAACAAGACGAAGCGTCTTTAATAATCATGGCTGGATATACGGAAAGAAGACATATATATCAAACAAACGTAAAATATGAAAGGTAGAAAAACCGTATGGACAAACGTTCGATGCCAAAGTACAGTTACTTTTCGGAAAAGAGTATCTGGAATGCTTTATAAAAGTTTGATACTGGTATCAGTCTAGAAAATTACATTCGCTTCCTTGGTGTATATTTACGAATTTTTCACATGGCAGCTCTGAAGTATTAACTATCAGTGTAGGGCAAAAATATTTAATATATCTGAAAGAATCGCGGACCTCAATCGAAATCGTGATACTGGTACAAATAAAATCGATAAGTGCGCGAATAAGAAAATTATCTACATCTTCTTTCTTTATTCAGACGTATACAGATTAACATATAGAAACATCATATTATGACATTATGCGAGACCTGATATTGATTTTCTCACTGGCTCATGATTTGTTAATTTGCAGATTTAAAAAGGTAAAGGTAAAGGTTTCCCATAGCCTAATAGCCGTAGGGGCAGTGGGGGTTAGAGACCCACTGTATCTTGGGCACAGCTGATGAAAGGCGGAGCCCATCTCTCTCCTTTCGCTGCCTTATCCTTCCCTGATTCGAAAAAGGTACTCATTTACTGCTGGGTTGACAGAGAGAGTTTTCCGGTGACTTTCTGTACAATGACCGAGTCCCAAATCAGTGATAATCACCACCTTAATCGTGTATCAAAATCGCTGATTAATCGATACCGCGTATACACCCGGGATTTTTATACAGATATACAGGCAGACGGTCGGATAGTCCTGTTAAAATGACACAAGGAAATCAGTGGTCTTAAATGCCGCGCTGAAGATACAAACACTGAACCTGTAGCAAAGAAGGCGAAGGAGGAACGCCATGAAATTGAAAACTCAGACAAAAATAATGACAATGATCTCAACAAAATTTGGTTGAAAATAAACAACAATATTTTAAGGCGGAAAGACAAAAATATAATCACAAGCAAAGTTATTACACGATCGCATTATAGATGCTGCGCAAACAATAATGAAAACACAGTTTAGATCGCCGCAATTAATGGCTTCCAGTCCACCGTGTTAAAACATAATATTAAGCATTTCAAAAAAATGATAAGGATATAGTCCAAATTTTACACCGTGGTAGTTCCATCTCCGGGCACTGGTTCACTGTCTCGACACTCAGCTGCGAAGACGGATGTGTTAGTGTTTCTGACAGCGCATTTACTGATTTAGACCAAGATAGTCTGGTTGCCAAATGAAGACTTTGGATGCAACCCCAAAAATAGTCCGCTTAAAATGTTTTTGCACAAATGTGTTCACCACCATGTCCGTACACTGAAATTGAGTGATGCCATCTTGGCATCGTTGGGGAAAATAAAATATTCAAGATGGCGTCCAAGATGGCCGTCAAGGGATAAAATACTCAATATCTTCTAAGGTATGTGGGTTAGAAACACACTTTTGGTGGCTACTGTCAGAGAGTAGCTTTTCCCCCCTAGTAGTTTTTCCCCCCGGAAAAATGACTATGATTTTTCCATAGTAGAATTTCCCACCGGAAAAATGGTTATATAGTAGAATTTCCCCCCGGAAATATGACTATATAGCCAATTTTCCCAGGGGAAAATCTACTATACGTGTTTTTTCATAGCCGTTTTTCCCCTCCATAGTGGATTTTCCCCCTGGTAATATGATTGCAGTAAACACGTTACATAGTGGAATTTGCTCCTTCTCCAAATATAATAGTGGGGTTCATAACTGAACAGAAATATGAGTATCTGTCCGTAAAATATACATGGTAACAGATGCTAGAATCGCATGCATGTGTCCGTCTGTCTGTATTATTTTTTGTTTTGGGGAAAACAGGTAGGCATTTTGCTTTTCCATGTTAGCCTAAAACGGATACGAGTGTACGTGGTTGTGTGCATAAATTTGTACAATTTTGTGTTTGTACAAGCGTTCATCTGTGCGTGCGCGCAGTGCCTAGACTAGTGTTCGCCTTTCATGCAGGAGTCGTGGGGTCGACTCCCATTGAGACACACGTCCGATTATAATTTTCAACGTAATAAGAGAGGGAAAACGACAACAGGCCGCGCATGATTTTTAAATTGCGCATGCGTCGGTCAGTTACTTTTAATAGACATTGGTAAATCCATTTTTAGTTATAAATAGCGTTCGGAAAATCCAATAATAATTGTATAGCGCTGCACTTAAAACAATGGCTTATCTAGCATGTTAAAGCTCTCTGCAAATTACTATTTTTGTAGATTTATTTATTTATAATTTATTTATATATTTATTTATTTATTTATCTATTTATTTTTAATTCTTTCTTTTCCCCTAATTAGACTAAAAATGAGCAAAACTCATTGGGCACGACGATATAATGTTCTACTATCGTAAGGGTTTGCTGTACGGGCGATGGAATTTAGAGACCCTTCGTATCAACAAAAATGTTGGCCAGTTTGATATATTTACATGTAAATCTAAAACAATTGATATTGTTTAATATGTTTCATTGGCCCTTTTCCTGCTCTACCTGTTGTCTTGAGAGTATAGCAACAGCTGGAGCATGGTCTCTGTTAAGTATATAGGAAATCCTACTCTACCTGTTGTCATGAGAGTATAACAACAGCTGGAGCATGTTCCCTGTTTAGTATATACGAAATCATGCTCCTCCTCTTGTCATGAGAGATTAACAACAGCTGGAGCATGGTCTCTGTTTAGTATATAGGAAATCATGCCCCACCTGTTATCATGAGAGTATAACAACATCTGGAGCATGGTCTCTGTTAAGTATATAGGAAATCATGCTCCACCTGTTGTCAAGAGAGTTTATCAACAACTGGAGCAGGGTCTCTGTTAAGTATATAGGAAACCATGCTCCACCTGTTGTCATGAGCGTATTACAACATCTGGAGCATGGTCTCTGTTATTATATAGGAAATCCTGCTCCACCTGTTGTCATGAGAATATAACAACAGCTGGAGCATGGTCTCTGTTAAGTATATTATAGGAAATCTTGCTCCACCTGTTGTCAGGAGAGCATAACACCAGTTAGAGCATGGTCTCTGTTAAGTATATTGGAAATCATGCTCCACCTGTTATCATAAGTGTATAACAACAGATGGAGCATGGTATTTGTTAAGAACATAGGAAATCATGCTCCACCTGTTGTCATTGAAATATAACAACAGCTGAAACATGGTCTCTGTTAAGTGAATAGGAAATCCTGCTCCACCTGTTGTCATGAGGATATAACAAGAGCTAGAGCATGGTCTCTGTTAAGTATATAGGAAATCATGCTGCACCTATTGTTATGAGAGTATAACAACAGCTGGAGCATGGTCTTTGTTAAGAACATAGGAAATCGTGCCCCACCTGTTGTCATTGGAATATAACAACAGCTGGAGCATGGTCTCTGTTAAGTGTATAGGAAATCATGCGCCACCTGTTTTCATGAGAGTATAACAATTGCCGGAGTATGGTCTCAGTTAAGTATATATAGGAAAGCATGCGCCACCTGTTGTCATGAGAGTATAACAACAGCTGGAGCACGGTCTCTGTTGAGTTTATAGGATATCATGCTCGACCTGTTGTCATGAGAATATAACAACAGCTGGAGCATGGTCTCTGTTAAGAATATAGGAAATCATGCTCCTCCTGTTGTTTTAGAGTATAACAACAGCTGGAGCATGGTCTCTGTTAAGTATATTAGAAATCCTGCTCCACCTGTTGTCATGAGAGTAAAACAACAGCTGGAGCATGGTCTTTGTTAAGAATATAGAAAATCATGCTCCAACTGTTGTCATGAGAATATAACAACAGCTAGAGCATGGTGTCTGTTAAGTGAATAGGAAATCATGCGACACCCGGTTTTCATGAGAGTATAACAATAGCTGGAGCATTGTCTCTGTTAAGTATATATAGGAAGTCTTGCGCCATCTGTTGTCATAAGAGTATACAACAGCTGGAGCACGGTCTCTGTTGAGTTAATATGATATCATGCTCCACTTGTTAGCAGGAGAGAATAACAACGGCTGGAGAATGGTCTTTGTTAAGTATAAAGGAAATCCTGCTCCATCAGTTGTCATGAGATTATAACAACAACTGGAGCATGGTCTCTGTTTAGTATATAGGAAACCCTGCTCAACCTGTTGTCATGAGAGTATAGCAACAGCAGGAGCATGATCTCTGTTAAGTATATAGGAAAACCTACTCTACCTCTTGTTATGAGAGTATAACAACAGCTGGAGCATGGTCTCTGTTAATTATATCAGAAATCATGCTCTACCTGTTGTCATGAGAGTAAAACAACAGCTGGAGCATGTTCTGTGTTTAGTATATACGCTATCATGCTCCTCCTGTTGTCATTAGAGTATAATAACAGCTTGGGCATGATCTCTGTTAAGTATATTGGAAATCATGCTCCACCTGTTGTCATGATAGTATAGCAACAGTTGGAGCATGGTCTCTGTTTAGTATATAGGAAATCCTGCTCCACCTGTTGTCATGAGAGTATAACAACAGCTGCAGCATGGTCTCTGTTAAGAATATTGGTAATCATGCTCCACCTGTTGTTATGGGAGTATAACAACAGCTGGAGCATGGTTTCTGTTAAGTATATAGGAAATCATGCTCCACTTGTTGTTATGGGAGTATAACAACAGCTCGAGCATGGTCTCTGTTAAGTATATAGGAAATCATGCTCCACTTGTTGTCATAATAGCATAGCAACAGCTGGAGCATGGCCTCTGTTAAGTATATAGGAAATCCTACTCTACCTGTTGTCATGTGAGTATAACAGCAGCTGGGGCATGTTCTCTGTTTAGTATATACGAAATCATGCTCCTCCTTTTGTCATGAGTGTAAAATACCAGCTTGAGCATAGTCTCTGTAATGTATATATGAAATCATGCTCCACCTGTTGTCATGAGAGTATAACAATATCTGGAGCATGGTCTCTGTTAAGTATATACGAATTCCTGCTCCTCCTGTTGTCATGAGAGTATGACAATAGCTGGAGCATGGTCTCTGTTAAGTATATAGGAAAGCATCCTCCACCTGTTGTCATGGGGAAAATAAGTACAGCTGGAGCATGTTCTCTGTTTAGTATATAGGAAATCCTGCTCCATCTGTTGTCATGATAACATAGCAACAGCAGGAGCATGGTCTCTGTTAAGTATATAGAAAATCCTACTCTACATGTTGCCATGAGTGTATAACAACAGCTGGAGCATGTTCTCTGTTTAGTATATACGAAATCATGCTCCTCTTGTTGTCATAAGAGTAAAATACCAGCTTGAGCATGGTCTCTGTTAAGTATATATGAAATCATGCTCCACCTATTGTCATGAGAGTATAACAACATCTGGAGCATGGTCTTTGTTAAGAATATAGGAAATCATGCTCCGTCTGTTGTCGTGAGAATATAACAACAGCTGGAGCATGGTCTCTGTTAAGTGAATAGGAACTCATGCGCCACCTGTTTTCATGAGAGTATAACAATAACTGGAGCATGGTCTCTGTTAAGGATATATAGGAAATCATGCGCCACCTGTTGTCATGAGAGTATAACAACAGCTGGAGCACGGTCTCTGTTGAGTTTATACGATATCATGCTCCACATGTTGTCATGAGAATAGTACAACAGCTGGAGCATGGTCTCTGTTAAGTATAAAGGAAAATCTTGTTCCACCTGTTGTCATGAAAGCATAACAACAGCTGGAGCATGGTCTCTGTTAAGTATATTAGAAATCCTGCTCCATCTGTTGTCATTAGAGTATAACAACAGCTGGAGCATGGTCTTTGTTACGAATATAGGAAATCATGCTCCACCTGTTGTCATGAGAATATAACAACAGCTGGAGCATGGTCTCTGTAGAGTATTTAGGAAACCATGCTCCACCTGTTGTCATGAGAGTATAGCAACAACTGGAGCTTGGTCTCTGTTAAGTATTTAGGAAATCATGCTCCATCTGTTGTCATGAGAGTATAACAACACCTGGAGCATGGTCTATGTTATTATATAGGAAATCCTGCTCCACCTGTTGTCATGAGAATATAACAACAGCTGGAACATGGTCTCTGTTAAGTATATTGGAAATCATGCGCCACCTGTTGTCATGAGAGTATAACAACACCTGGAGCATGGTCTATGTTATTATATAGGAAATCCTGCTCCACCTGTTGTCATGAGAATATAACAACAGCTGGAACATGGTCTCTGTTAAGTATATTGGAAATCATGCGCCACCTGTTGTTATGAGAGTATAACAATAGCTGGAGCATGGTCTTTGTTAAGAATATAGGAAATCATGCTCCACCTGTTGTCATGAGAATATAACAACAGCTGGAGCGTGGTCTCTGTTAAGTGAATAGGAAATCATGCGCCACTTCTTTTCATGAGAGTATAACAATAGCTGGAGCATGGTCTCTGTTAAGGATATATAGGAAAACATGCGCCACCAGTTGTAATGAGAGTAAAACAACAGCTGGAGCGCGGTCTCTGTTGAGTTTATAGGATATCATGCTCCACCTGTTTTCATGAGAATATAACAGCAGCTAGAGCATGGTCTCTGTTAAGTATATAGGAAATCTTGCTCCACCTGTTGTCATGAGAGCATAACAATAGTTGAAACATGGTATCTCCTAGTACCATAGATCTCGTCAAATATAAAATCTACTCATGCAAAAAATGCATCTATTGGAGCAACTTCTTATCTTCAATGTTTTACCCCAATAAAAGTGGCAGATTTGATTCCTCTAAACGTGTACCCATTTCTGTTAAGATTCAGATCCTTCTGAGAAAAGACATACATGTGTCTTGGCCATGGCCATGGAAGTTATGGGGATTCATATGAAAGAGAGTGTAGAAGAAAATAGATATAATCACTAGAATACTATATGGGTACTTTCATATCACATCATAGTAGAACTGAAGTTCTAGGTCAGAGGGTTAAGCGCTGGCCTGTTAAACTCGCTCTCGGGGTTCGAATCCCACTGAGGTGGCATTATTTTTAACCGTAAACGGGATTCCATTGCACACAGCCATTCATATTATTACATTCCCGTCGAGTCGATATGACTGAAATAGTGTTGTTAGGTCAACCCATATCACATCCTATACTCGTATATGCCTTGGACCAGTGATGCTGGTGTTGGGCAGATGCTCTGTAGTAAGAAAATCTATTGAGATTTTTCGTATAAGTAAAACGTCGATATGACGTCGGTGCAATGTTGATACGACGTTTTGTCTGTGTGAGTTTAAAGTGCATAGGTACACCGTAATGGTTTTCTGCCTTTTTTTAAAAAAAAGGGGAACACATTTTGTGACTTCCAGTTTGCTGACCTGTGTGACTAAGCCCTTCCTAATAAGGTTTACCTTAAAGGAAATAACTTGTTCCTTAAGAAGCGAATTCTTTGCATGAAAAGTTGACTCCAAATGAGAAAGGGGGGGGGGGGGGCAAAAATAAATAATGGCAGAGTTGTTTCCCCTGGAAGTTTACACAGTCACATTAATGCGTATGGAGGCACATTTATGTTTTCTCGCCATTTTTAAAGCTCAGACATGCTGACTTCTTTGACGTAAAACATTAAAAAGTGGATTTGACTGTAGTATCAAAAAGAAGAGATGTTCCTCATACATGTAATTTGTGATGAAAAAGACCTCTTCAAACGCGGAGAACGGCAACTCAGTGTGAGGTATGCGAGTTTAGGCGACCCGACTCTATACCTGCAACCGTATGCTTCTTTGATTAACAAACCCATTGTATTGGCCACTTGAAGCGCTGGCACCATTTTAAAATGCGGACTGAGTCTGGTATCAGCGTGCATATCATTCCCTCCAACAGACGCAATAGGTGCTGTTTTTAGTAGAAGAAAGCTTGTTGAAAACTATGTAAAATTCCAGGCTCGTTGCAGATACAAGAACAGACATGTAATAAGCCATCGCATCGTACACAGAGAAGCACTTGATGACTCCCTTGGAATCCAAATAGAGAGAGAGAAAGAGAGAGAGAGACAGACAGACAGACAGAGAGGAGAGAGAGGAGAGGAGGTGGGGTCGATCGAGCTTTATTTTATTTTTGTTTTGAATCGCAAAAAATTGCACCACAGATATAAAATGGAATTCGCATATAGGCCTATATGGGTGTTGGTGAGATGCAATGGATTTAATCCAAAACAGCCCTATTAAATTACTACTATTGTTTATGTGTCTCAACAGCAGCAGTGTCTGCATTATGTCCATCAACTATTAACAAACTTTTGTGGGGTAACCCAGAGCTGACATACCAAACAAAAAGAATTTTTCCTAGCTGTTCAGAATTTTATAATGAAAGCAAAACGCTTCGAAAAACAGTCAAGGTTAACTCCGTTTCACATTACTTACAAATAGAATATAAAGTTTCTTCCTTTAATTGTATTATTATACAATTGTTAAATGTGTAGAATCTTATTCCATTGAGCTGTTTATGTGAACGAACCTTTGGCTTAAAACCACTGTGCCTCGACTGCTGTACAGAAACATGTACCTTTATACATGTATTTCTAAAAAATGCTAATTAATAGCAAGCCTAAAATTCCACTCCCCGTGGAGCCCTCCTACCTATCACTTACCTGCTACTACGTTGTATATTTTTGTATAACTTTACTGCCATCTCTCTAAGTATCTTACTCTCTAAATACCTGATCATATGTTACATTACCATTCCAGACATCTTTGTTAAGAACTGATCTTATGTCAGTTTTAGCAAGCCTCAAAGTTCAAATGACTATATACTTGTTATACGATCAATTGAAACATAGGATACAGCTTCATATAAGTCGTATGACTTTCTTCTGAATTCTATCTGTACTGATTTCATTTACATGTACTTGTATTTACTTTATGTATCTCAGTTTCAAATAAAATATTGTTTAAACCAACAGCAGCAGTGTGCCGATAAAATATTTGTCAGCGCATATACATGTTTTTACAGCTTTAAATCTTGTGCCCCCTAGATATCGAAAGGCCGAAAAGTTCCAAACACAACCTTCCTTTTATATATTCCTAGATATCAGAACAATTATAAAATGCAAAAAGGGCAAACTCGCAGTCTTGGAATTCATTAAGGTGCAAGCTATATTAAAATGAATGTAACAGAAGCTAAAGGGCTTAAAACGCATTACATTGTTGAAGGAGCTATGCTTGTACGTGAAAATGGGGTGACAAAATCATTAGCTGAATTTTACCCTTCGGTGACAACTTAAACCTAACTGGCAATAACGTTTAGCCTAAAGGTTGTTTATGTTTTTACCAGTTAACTGGCAATAGCTACTTTTGGTCTAAAACGCTGTTACCATTTTACTGGTAAATGTAATTTTACGTGTAAATGGCTGTTAATAGTCAATGACAATAGCAATTACAATCTTATATGGCTAACAGCAATTTTTGTCGCCCCGTTTACGATTGAAAAGATTCCCTCCTCCAGCGGGACTCGAACCCGGGACCGCTAGATCAGCAGGTCATCGCTTAACCTTCTGAGCTATCGGGTCCCCTTTATACTACATGCTTCAGTGTAGGTCTTGTTCTTAAGAAAGCATTTCTTGCTAGAATGGGGGTATTTGGGGACTGTGATGCAAGATATTTTTATATTTAGAATAATAGTTTTCTGTTGAAATATCTCCCGCTTCATTTTGGGGTAATTTTTTCTTTCTTTTGTTTCTAGAGTTTCATGACCTTTTAATTGAATTTAAGCTCCAAAGAGTCATTTTGCTTTCTGAATCTTATTTGTTAAATGCTGTGCATCAACATTTCATTTGAAGGTTTGGCGATATAAAATAAATAAGAATTAACAAGTCCAGTTTGTTCTACGAATTTCGGAATTCAGAATTCGGAACTCGGAAATAGTATGGAAATGAAAAGTGAGCCCGATGATTTGGGCCATCGTAGTTCTGATAGAAATAGGTAAAGAAAAAAAGCCATTTTTATAAACAACACATTTTCTCGCCGTGTCCTGCGCCGGTAAAGCAGGTTGAGCGAGTTTCAAAATATTTGTATTCTTCGGGGCAAGTCAAACCAAGAAAAAAAAACGCATTGGGGATACAGGGAGCTATAACAATATATTTAGGGATCTAGTGAGTCCTGGTTGTGTGGTTGATACACAAACACTTATCTTCTAGCTATTGAACTGAAAAACTCTCGACTACGGAATGAGTAAAAGAATACCCAAGTTAAAATGCTGTGAAACTTGTAATATGTTGTGTCCAAGACTCAGTGGGTTTCAAACCGGTTAATGGGGTTAAGGGGATGGGGACTAATCACAAAAGTTAATGAACTAGGAGAGATGTACGCATTATTTTCTAAGAGCTGGATATAGTATACTCACTCCGCCTCCGGCCCTCCGCCCCCCCCCCCTGTAGCCTAGTAGCCGTAGGGGCAGTGGGCCTACTCTCCTTTCGCTGCCTTATCCTTCCCTGATTCGAAATAGGAACCCATTTTCTGCTGGGTTGACCGAGACAGTTTTCGAGTTGTCGGATGGCCAAGCCCGGGTTCGAAATTACAATCTTCATGCGACTTTCTGCACTAAAACCGAGTCGCTCTGGCCACTCGATCACATAAGTTGCACCGTACTATTAACATCAGACAGAGTAACCAATGATTATCAACGAGCTCGACGTGATGAAAATTTGGCAGACAACTGAAAAATGGCTTGACAGCGAAATGGCTAAATCGCTAAACCATAAAATATAGGTCACACCGACGCACAATTATTACGAATAACTCACAGTTTCAGCCAAAATTATTAATCAAAGTATGATGCGACGGATATTTGAGCTGAAAATCAGAACCCTACTTGAGACATTTGAGCGGATTTAAGATGGACAGTTTAGCGAAAACGATTTGGATTTACACGTAAGTTTTGCAGGTGAACGGTATTCACATGCAAACCTTTCCCGTTTAAATGTTAAGTTTTATAGTATGATTTTCAATCGAAATGAATATTTTACCCATGCAGCCAGGGTTGTTTTTTTTGTAGGAGTTCAATGGATATTATTGCTGTAGATACAAATTGTGATCTGTGATTGATTGAGATACAGACTAGATAGTTCCTTTAAAAGTAATTGAGATACAGACTAGATAGTTCCTTAAAAAGTGGTTATCTTTCATGGCGCTGCACTAAAGAGAAATGTAAGGCTCGCATGACACAGATAGCACATGTACCACAGTCATTTTCCCCCAAAAAACGAACATTCTCATGACCAAGATGACCACGTCACCAACAGAAAATGCGGCAGAAGATGTAAACCTAAGACTTTCGATAGGCTTAGGTTAACTCGAATACTTAAAAGGACATTTTCTGACTGGCTAACGGAAGGAGCACAAGACAAAGCGTCAGAGTAATTCAGGTAATCCGCTCAAAAGGGTTATTTTCCGTTTTGCTCAAATATCCACTTTTTGCCGCTCAAACGTCCATTTTTTCTACTAAAATGCCCTGTCAATCCGATCAAATGTTCTACGCCGGTATGGTGCAAATCCATAAATTAGTGTTAGAGATACTGACTAAAATAACTGGGCCATGAAATATAGACCCCACTGAACTACAGTTAGTATGAGGTAACTCACAAAACCGACCCAAACCATTAACCCTAGCTTAATGCAATCCATGAAATAGTGTTTGTTTAGATGTTGCCTAAAATCACTGGCCCATGAAATATATTCTCACTGACCTATAATTAGTATGAGGTAATCATAGTGTCAGCCCAAACCATTAACCCTAGTGAAATGCAAATCCATATAATAGCGTTAAAAATGTGAGACAAATTCACTAGACTATGACCTACAATTAGTATAAGATCACTCACAGTAGCTCAAACCATTTAATCAAGAAATAGTATTATAAATATGAAGTAAACTCACTCGACCATGAAATATAGGTCACACCGACCTACATTTAATATGAGGTCACTCACAGTGTCAACCCAAACCGTTTACCTCAAGTATGATGAAAACCAATAAGATAATGATAGAAATATGAGACAAACTTACTGGACCATGAAATATAGGTCACACTGACCAACATATTGTATGAGGTCACTCACAGTGTGAAGGCCAAACCACTAGCCCAAGTATAAGGTAAATCCATGAAATAGTATTAGAAATATGCGGCCAAGTCACTGGGCCATAAGTATAGGTCACTGTGACATACCTTCATTCAGATGTCAAACATCGGGTCATACTGAGCGGTTATTCAAAGCAATCATGTTCATACATAAACTTCAAGATATAAGGCAAATAACAGAACCTTGAAATATGGGTCACTATGGCCTACATTTTGTTTGTGGTCAAACAACGGATCATACTGACTTATAACTCCAAGCATAAATGTTCATACATCAAACAGTTTCAATCACTGGGCCATGAAATAAAGTCACTGCTTTCAGTAGATCTTCCCAAGATGTTCATATATAGCAAGTATGAAAGTGAGCTAAACGCAAAAGGTGAATATTTTTCTATGTTCAATGATTCGTGAAATATAGGTCATGGCCCAATATGCGTCACTGCATGCTGTAGATCTTTATCGGATCTACCTATGGAGCAAGTATGACACTCTACCCCTTTTGGTTACTTGAAAACTGAGCTAAACGCAACAGGTGAATCTTTTATTCTATGTCCAATGATCTGTAAAATATACGACATGGCCCGATATGCATCACTGCATTCAGTAGATCTTTCCAAGATGTACCTATGGAGCAAGTTTAAAGAATCAGTCCCTTTTTATTACTTAGAAACTGAGGTAAACGCAACAAGTGAATATTTTGCCTCTTTTCAATGATCCGTGAATTACATGTATAGGTCATGACTCAATATGCATCACTGATTTTTGTGGAGCTTTACCGGACGATCTATTGAGCAAGTTTGAAGACTCTATCCCTTTTGATTACTTAGAAACTGAGCTAAACGCAAAGGTGAATATTTGTTCTATGTTCAGTGATCAGTGAATTATAGGTCATGACCCAATTTGCATCATTGCATTCAGTAGATCTTCACCAGATGCACCTATGGAGCAAGTTTGAAGAAACTATCCCTTTTGGTTACATAGAAACTGAGCTAAACGCATCAGATGAATATTTTTGTCCATGTTCAATGAGCCGTAAAATATAGGCCACAGGCCAATATGCATCGCTGCTTTCAGTAGATCTTTCTTAAATGTATATATGGAGCAAGTTTTGAAGACTCTATGTTAAACTTAGAAACTAAGCTAAACGCAACAGGTGAATATTTTGCTAACGCGCATAAAGGCGCACGCGAACGCATACGCAGACGCACATGATAAGCGCTAGTTTTGCTTCGCAAAGTCGCACTAAAATCGACAAGAATTTGTGATACATATATATTACTCAAACAGTTTGGTCAATATGACAAAACATCAATTCCTATTAAAAAAATTCTGAGTTTTTTAAATCACAAAAAAAAAACTATAATGAGGTGTCATTAATTCCAACCTGTAGTGTCAATAAATGAACACAACTTTGTGACAATATTTAATGTATTTTGTAGAAAAATTCAGGACAAATAAGAGATTTATTGATATCACAACATCATCGCCACTATATTGCAGTTTTGCTGACAATCATTCAGTTTGTGATATCTCAGACTCTTCTGAGATATTATCAAATCCTGTTTAGAGATATAACAGAATAGAGCTTATGATATTACCTGACAAGAAATAAAGAACGTAAGAAGATCAATTTGGCCATTTTTACTCAGAAGCTGAAATTATTGTATTTGCCGACATCACCTAGGGATCATCGGGTCTCGTTTTAACTTAGAGAATAAGGTATTTTATGATCTTGTGTTCGAACAATAAGGAATATTTTAGTAACGTTTTTAAGGGACGGGTCATTTATTATCTGGTGGAGGTGGGGGAGGGGGGGGGGTAAATTTTCATATGGGTCACCAAAATTTTTCTGACCCCCCACCCCAGTCTCACCAGTATTATTTTGCCGACGCCCCCCCCCCCCCCCCCCCGCAAATAGATGACAAACAATTTTATGATCCCCTACACCCAGCTACCCTTCACACACCTACACCTATGTGTTTACCGTGATGATTCATTGACGAGTTAGAGGGTTATCATGCGAACCGAACAACCAACTAAATGTTTTGTACCACTTCAGAAACTAAGGGTGAGGTTGGGCCTGTAAAATCGATTTAAGCCCCCCCAGTAATTCATTACTGACCGTTCCAAGGCGGTAGTTCTATTGTGGTTCTCTGTTGCCTGTTTTTGGTGTCAGAGTTTCTGTGATGTTTTACCTTATGTATGTTCTTATTATTTTTGGTTCGGTTTGGGTTGCTGAGTGGCCACCTTTTGGGAACAAGCTGCTGACTCGGTTGGCCATATGTTCTCTGTATCTTGATTATTTGTAATCTTAGTTGTTTCCAACTATGGTTTGAGGGCTGGATTTGGATTTTGATTGTTTCAGTTCCTGGTCTTTGCATACTTTTTACCATATTACCTATTTTATGTAAGACTGACCTCATTCAAAACATGTATGAAACACAGGTTAATTATTCATGGTCTGTGTAAACTTGTCTTCATTTTTAAACTTTCTTCTGCTAATGGCCATCCAGCAATCTGTTGTCCACTGCTTAACAGCTTAATAATTATAACTGTTAAAGCTAATACTGGGGCGTCTGGGTCGCGGGGGTCTGGGGGCTGCGGCCCCAGAAGCCACTGTAGTTCTGCTGATGAAAAGGCGCCTGGAGAGCTGATATCACAAATGCAGGCATTAAATTTAATTTAGAACAAAATCATCTACTTGACATGATTTTATAGACACTTTCATACTGTTGTTTTCTAGCAAATCAATGAAAAGAGCTGTCTTTTTTATATGAAGCTGCCAAAGTTTTGTCTGACATTTCCATATATGCCCTTAAGTTTTGAGTTTGAAAGAAAAAGAGTGAAATTTTAGGAGTAATGGGGGACCTGGAAGCCCCCCCACCCCCCCCAAGAAGCCGAGCCATTTTTAAAAATGAAGGTCGATGTAAGAATTCTGACCCCCCCCCCCCTCCACAATATGTTTACTAAAATATATGACCCCTCCTTGCTCCGAGGCTTATTGATTTCCGACCCCCCCCCAGTACATCACCACATCACCAAAAACAATTCCGATCCCCTAAATGTACCCGGTTCCCCCACACCTGATTATAAATTACTCGTCCCAAATTCAAGCAAAGAAAAAAAATAAAAGTTACGTTTTCTAACCTCAAAAAAAAGTGTTACAGTTGTCGGGATAGATTGTATCAGTCGACAGCCTGCGTTTGATCTCGAATATATAAAGAAAACACTCTTTATTGTTTTGTTGTGTAATTAGCCTTGTAAACAGCAGACTGCATGTAACATAAGAGCATTTTCGGTAACAAGCGGTTATCCAAAGAGTTGAAACAGTTCCCATGAAACTTAAAAATAGAGACTATGTTCCATCTATTGTTGTTTTCTCATGACAACAGGAGGAGCATGGATTCTTATATTACTAAAGGAGACAGAGCTCCAGCTGTTGTTACATCATGTATCATGTCATGAAAACAGGAGGAGCATGGTTTCCTATAGTACGTACAGGGACCATGCTCCATCTGCTGTTATAATCTGATGACAGCAGGTGGAGCATAGTAACCTATCGTTCTAACAGAGACCATGCTCAAGCTGTTGTTATAATCTGAGGGCAACAGGAGAATCATGGTTTCCTATAGTACTATAAAAGACCATGCTCCAGCTGTTGTTATAATCTGATGGCAATAGGAGGAGCATGGTTTCCTATAGTACTAACATAGACCGTGATTCAGCTTTTGTTATCATCTGATGACATCAGGTATTGTACTTTTAGAGACCACGCTCCAGCCGTTGTAACAATTTGATGATAACAGAAGGAGAATGGCTTCCTGAAGTACTAACATAGACCATGCTCCAGCTGCTGTTATAACCTGATGACAACAGGAGGAGCATGGTTTCCTTTAGTACTATCAGAGCTGCTTCGGTTAACTGTACATGTCTTTGGTAAACTTGTGACAATCTGTGTATATGTGCTTCTTTCCCTATTGGTTTTGAAAGTGGAATGTGGGATTTGATTGTATTAATTCCTGATCATTGCCTATCTTTTTACTTTCCTATAGAACTAACAGAGACCTTCTTCAGCTGTTGTTTTAATACGATGACAACAGGAGGAGCATCGTTTGCTATGGTACTAACGGACGTGACGTTACTTGTTTTTCAAATACAGTCTAGTTTCTGAAGAAGACGAAAGTCGAAACGTGAACACCTGTGTTTTGTCTTATTTCTAACCTTTATGGTACTAAAAGAGAGCACGGTCTAGCTATTGTTATAATCTGATGAAAACAGAAAGAGCATGGTTTCCTATAATACTGACAGACTGTTGTAATAATCTGATGACGACAGGAAAAGCTTGGTTTCTTAAAGTACTTACAGAGACCATGCTCAAGCTGTTGTTATACTCTCGTGACAACAGGAGGAGCATGATTTCGTATATACTAAACAGAGAACATGCTCCACCTGTTGTTATACTCTCATGACAACAGGTGGAGCATGATTTCCTATATACTTAACAGAGACCATGCTCCAGCTGTTATTATACTCCCATAACAACAGTTGGAGCATGATTACCTATATACTTTACAGAGACCATGCTCCAGATGTTGTTATACTCTCATGACAACAGGTGGCGCACGATTACCTATTCACTTAACAGTGACCATGCTCCAGCTGTTGTTATACTCTCATGACAACAGACGGAGCATGATTTCCTATACCCATTAGACAGACCATGCTCAAACTGTTGTTATAACCTCATGACAACAGGTGAAGCAGGATTTTCTATATACTTAACAGAGACCATGCTCCAGATGATGTTATACTCCTATAACAACAGGTGGAGCATGATTACCTATATACTTAACAGAGACCATGCTCCAGATGTTTTAATACTCTCATGACGACAGGTTGTGCATGATTTCCTATTCACTTAACAGAGACCATGCTCCAGCTGTTGTTATACTCTCATGACAAGAGGTGGAGCATAATTTCCTTTATACATAAGAGAGGCCATCCACCAGCTGTTGCTATAATCTCATGACGACAGGTGGAGCATGATTACCTACATACTTAACAGAGACCATGCCACAGATGTTGTTATACTCTCATGACAACAGGTTGTGCATGATTTCCTATTCACTTAACAAAGACCATGCTCCAGCTGTTGTTATACTCTCATGACAACAGGCGGAGCATAATTTCCTATATACATAAGAGAGGCCATCCTCCAGCTGTTGCTATAATCTCATGACAACAGGTGGAGCATGATTTCCTATATACTTAACAGAGACCATGCTCAAGCTGTTGTTATACTCTCATGACAACAGGAGGCGCATGATTTCCCATTGCCTTAACAGAGACCATGCTCCAGCTGTTGTTATACTCTCATGACAACAGGTGGCGCATGATTTCCTTTTCACTTAACAGAGGCCATGCTCCAGATGTTGTTATACTCTCATGACAACAGGTGGCGCATGGTTTCCTATTCACTTAATAGAGACCATGTTCCAGCTGTTGTGATACTCTCAGGACAACAGGTGGGAGCATGATTTCCTATATACATAAGAGAGACCACTCTCCAGCTTTTGCTATACTCTCATGACAACAGGTGGAGCAGGATTTTCTATAAACTTAACAAAGACCATGCTCCAGCTGTTGTTATACTTTAATGACAAAAGGTGGCGCATGATTTCCTATTGCCTTAACAGAGACTATGCACAGGTGGATCATAATTTCATATATACATAAGAGAGACCATGACCCAGCTGTTGCTATACCCTCATGACAACAGGTTGAACATGATTACCTATATGCTGCATGTACCGGGGACCATGCTCCAGATTGTTGTTATACTCTCATGACAACAGGAGGCGCATGATTTCCTATTCACTTAACAGAGACCATGCTCTAGCTGTTGTTATACTCTCATGACAACAGGTGGAGCATAATTTCCAATATACATAAGAGAGACCATGCTCCAGCTGTTGCTTTACTCTCATGACAACAGGTGGAGCATGATTTCCTGTATACTTAACAGAGACCGTGCATAAGCTGTCGTTATACTCTCATGACAACAGGAGGAGTATGATTTCGTATATACTAAACAGACAAAATGCTCCACCTGTTGTTATGCTCTCATGACAACAGGAGGCGCATGATTTCCTATTCACTTAACAGAGACCATGCTCCAGCTGTTGTTATACTCTCATGACAACAGGTGGAGCATAATTTCCTATATACATAAGAGAGACCATGCTCCAGCTGTTGCTATACTCTCATGACAACAGGTGGAGCATGATTACCTATATACTTAACAGAAACCATGCTCAAGCTGATGTTATAGTCTCGTGACAACAGGAGGAGCATGATTTCGTATACACTAAACAGAGAACATGCTCCAGCTGTTGTTATAATCTCATGATAACAGGTAGAGTAGAATTTCCTATATACTTAACAGAGACCATGCTCCAGCTGTTGTTATACTCTCATGACAACAGGTAGAGCAGGATTTCATATAAACTTAACAGAGACCATGCTCCAGATGGTGTTATACTCCCATAACAACAGGTGGAGTATGATTACCTATATACTTAAGAGGGACCATGCTCCAGATGCTGTTTTACTCTCATGATAACAGGTGGCGCTTGATTTCCTATTTTCTTAACAGAGACCATTTCTAGTTGTTGTTATACTCTCATGACAACAGGTGGAGCAGTATTTTTTATATACATAAGAGAGACCATGCTCCAGCTGTTGCTATACTCTCATGACAACAGGTGGAGCACGATTACCTATATACTTAACATAGACCATGCTCCAGCTGTTGTTATACTCTCATGACAACAGGTGGCGCATGATTTCCAATTCACTTAAGGTGGTGATTATCACTGATTTGGGGCAAAGACAAAAATCTGCATAAAATGCTGAAAATACAACGGATCTTCCCAAAACTTAGCAGATGCCTTCTTTATGTTGTTTCTCACAATTCAGAATCCCCAAATGCAGGACTTATTGATGTTAAAAGGGATTTATATAAGGGAAGATCAAAGGGTAATTTTGTGCGAATAAATCTAAAAAATGACCATCATTATTGAAAATGTAACTAGGTCTGAACTTAAATTAATGTATTATGAAGAGCGTCCTAGCAATTATTTTTTCCATTTTTGCTGCGCGTTATCAGGCTGCACAGATATTCATAGGTGTGGCCTGTGTCCAAATTATGTGTCTTAAAATACACAGTAGAGTCTATTTTCATGATTTTCGAGGTTGAATAATTACAATAACACGCCTGGTTTGGTCATTGTAATGTAATATTTATACTGTGAGTATGATATAGGTATAACTGACCTACCTGTATTAATGAATGCAATCACTATACATGCACTTATATACATGGTCAGACATTTGAGAAAAAGCTACTGTTTTTATCTGGCCTACCTTACAATTTGAGAAAGAGTTGGAACAAATAATTGCTAGGACGCTCTTTTTAATGGATTAATTTAAGTTCAGACCTAGTTACATTTTCAATAATGATGGTCATTTTTTAGATTTATTCGCACAAAATTATCCTTTGATCTTTTCATATAAAAACACTTTTCTAAACAGCATGTCCCTCTAGTTTGTATTCTAAACTGTAGAGAACAACAAAAATAAGAAGTCTGGTAACTTTCAGGGAGATACGATATTTTTTATGGTTTTATTGAGATTTTTGTATATACCACAAATCACCACCTTAACAGAGACCATGCTCCAGCTGTTGTTATACTCTCATGACAACAGTTCGAGCAGAGTTTTCTATATACTTAACAAAGACCATGCTCTAGCTGTTGTTATACTCTCATGACAACAGGTGGCGCATGATTTCCTATTCACTTAACATAGACCATGCTCCAGATGTTGTTATACTCTCATGAGAACAGGTGGCGCATGATTTCCTATTCACTTAACAGAGACCATGCCCCAGCTGTTGTTATACTCTCGTGACAACAGGTGGAGCATGATTTCCTATATACATAAGAGAGATCATGCTCCAGCTGTTGCTATACTCTCATGACAACAGGTGGAGCAGGATTTTCTATATACTTAACAAAGACCATGCTCCAGCTGTTGTTATAGAGAGCGTGCTTCAGCTGTGCTGTAGTTAACACTAACAGAGACCCAGCTGTAGCTGTTGTCAGGCTAAAGGAGATCATGCTCCAGCTGTAATCATGAGATTATAAATTTAGCTGCATCACGGTCCCTATTTGTCATAGAGCAAATCATGCTACCTACCAGTTTCAGTATATTTGGTTTTCACCCCCCCCTCCTCCAGATAGGTGACAAAAAACTTTATGACCCATCCACACACCTTATATAAGGCAGACCTCAAGAACCTTTATAATAGACAGACCTCAATCAAACTTTTGGGCAGAAAATACAAAGAAATTTCTCTCGTTGTTGCAGGTTAATTATATATACCGATTAATGGTTCGTTATTTTTTTCTGCAAATGTTCACCAAGAAACTGATGCTGAATGCTCTATAAAGCTGATAATAACATTTAGGGTGTTGGGCCCAGTGCCCAGATTCCAGAGCAGTTTTTTTACTGATGACAAGGAACCGTCACAAACGCAGGCGTTAAATTTACTTGAGAACATATCCTCTGATCGACGTGTTTTAAGACCATTCATTGTATATTTTCCTACTAATACATCAATGTTTTTTGTTGGGGTGGGGGTGGGGGGAGGGGGAATAGAGCGACCCTAGTATTCTCTTCTTTGTAAGCGTTTTTAAATATTAAATTTGAAAGAATAGAATTTATTTGAAAGTGTAGGTGTAATGGGGAGTCTTGAACATTTTTTTTAAATTAAGACAAATGGATTTTTTACCATTTGTCTTTAATTAAAAAAAGAAATTATGCAGGCCCCCCCCCCTATGCCTCCACACACACCACCCCCTCCCCTCCCAGTAGATCACCAATAACCCCCCCCTCAAACACACACACACATACCCTCCTGAATGTACCCGGCCCCCAACCTGATAATAAATGACTCGTCCCTAATACATGCATTCAGTAAAAGGGCCAATGAAACATATTAAACTATGTCGATTGTTTGTTTATTAGACATCAAACTGGCCAACATTTTTTGTTGATCGAATTTCGAAAAAAGATGAACATGTTTCGTATTCAAATTCTTCAACGATAAGTTTTGCGTGATCCACACACAGTCATAAAAGCTGTCTGTTTTAATTGTCTATTTTTAAACATGGATGCAGCGACTTAAAAATAGATCGGTCGATATGTGCTATATTTAAACGAGCTATTAATAGTATATAGTTGAGCATGCGCATTGCCAGATCATGCGCGGCCTGTTGTCGTTTTCCCTCTCCCGTTCTGATATTATTACTCCCTACTAAATCAATCATGACTAGTCAAAGCACCCGTTTGTACATCTTCCTGTAGCTTGCATGCGTATGTATACATAAAGTAAGGGGACATGGCTTCGCACACTTTTATGACTTCAGCAGCATTTGCTGACAAAGCTTCTAACATAACGCCTGTTTGTTCATATAATCACGTGCCTTGACCTTTTCAGGACATTACCCATGAAAATATTTGGTCTCAGGCTCTGACGTCATCTGTCGCACGTGCGGTAATATGCACTACCGTTCTATGTAATATTTTGGGGAAATGAGGACATGGCTTTGCACACCCCTTTTGGAAGGAATTAGAAGCTTTCTAGATGATTTTAAATATTCTGCCATACATCATGGGACCAGTAAATGAAAATTATAACACTACTTTCAATACGCTATTATTATTTATAGTTTGCAATGAAAAAGTATAATGCCAATGCTTCTTTCATTTATGAAAATACGAAAATCACTAATTTTCAGCATTTTATTTGATTTTAAAACACCAGATAAAAAGTGACTGATAAGTTCTTGTTGAATTCATCACATATCGACAGTGTAGTCTTACAATGGACCTATGACTAGATAGGATGACAGCTGAAAATAATATGCGGACTTTTCTTATAAAAGTGAGGGGACAAAAATCGCACCCCGTGGCATGGATATTCTTTTTTGTTCATAAAACGGACATAGTTTATTATGACTGTCCACTTTGTATACTTAAGAAAGCAAAGGATAATTTCATTAACATTTCAGGAGCCGAATTTCGACAAAGCGCTATCATGATATTGTTTCTTATAAAAATGTTAAACTTTATCGACTTTGATCTAAATGTCACTTAACATTTTGGCGCCAAAAAGCACGTGATGCACTACACGCGTAACTGATGTCAAAAAGTTTATTTCATCAACCTTGTAATATTTGCAAATTAAAATGATGTTAAGATAACTGATGACTGACACATGCTAAGAAATCTCGGAGGTGTGCGAAGCCATGCCCTGTGCGAAGCCATGTCCCCTTACTCTATATAAATATCTGCGACGAGAAGAAATCAAACACTGCTCGTTCCTTAAATTAGTAATTATTGATTATTATAAAAATATGGTTGCTAAATTTGCATATTGATTTTTTGGAATTGATCACGTTTATTACCTTCCTTGAAGTACTTATACATTTCTTATGGGATCAAATCCGTAAAATAGTATACGGGCTAGAAACACGATTTTGGTGTCTGCGTATTGGTTTTCGGGGCCAAGGATTTCATTAATCATGTTAGAATTTACTTTAAGGCATTTAATTACATAAAATGGCAGACAAGATGGCAGACGATGCATCGACTACGGAACTGAATGCCGAAGAAATGCACTTTTTGACAGCAGATTTCAGGTCTTAGAAAGTTTTTAACCCAGAACCTTGAAATTATGAGATCTATACATAAAAAAATCCGAAGTCATAAAGACCCCATTTTGCATCTGATAGTGTTACTACCAAGGAGTCCATAGTGATCCATAAAAGCCCAGTCCAGTTAGAGGCAGACAGCCCCGTTTAGAAAATATCAGTCGCAACAGAAAGACAATGACATCCAGTGGGAACGCGTATCCATGGCGGAGTGATATTTTTATACAGATAGCAACGAAAAAACGTTCGAAATTCCTCAGATTCAGATTCAATCGACGAACGGGTCGCAATTTCAGTGCTGCTTTGTCGGCGAATCAAACTACACACAGCCGAAAATAATACACGGTTTTATTCCTTACATCTTAGTTTAATTTCCTAGTTCTCTGAGATCCGAACTGAACACCGAGATACTCGGCATTCGAGCAGTTGACACGATCGTCGAAAGACGACTTTTTAAGTCAACTTCAAAAGCAATTTTCAAAACAATTCGACTTTCTCCCACCGGCAGACATATGCCATGAAAAACCATGGTATTCGCCCTTTCCCTGTGACAAAAATCAAGTAATTCGGTGTTTGGGACAATTTTCTTTGCAAAATAATCTTCGGGTACTCTACGCAATTTGTTGTTGTTGTTTTCAACAAAATGGCGGACAACAGTGTTTACATCACTGGCCCGGCTATGCATTTCAACGTTTGCGACAAAATCGAGAGAATCATTATTCCATGTATTGCTAGAATACCAAGCGCGATTAAATTAAATATGTTTATTAAAAATACAATGCATGACAGAAGTCTATCTTTATATTTTATTCACAAATAACCACAATTCCATACCCACCCGCAGAGTTTGTAAACAAGGAAGCTAGCTCAGTAGTGCTGGTTGCGTCATGAAATTGTGACGTAAACAGTAAATTGATTGTATTACTGATATCAACTTGTGAGTCGGCTGACAGCCAGTGTGCCAATATTTCAAATGCTATATCGCGCGACCCTGTTTGAAAAATTAAAGCAAGACAAATATCGCTACACCACTAAACAACTATTCAATTAAGACAGCACGTGAAATTTCACTTTGGGAGAGAAAACTTAATGGGTCCTACATCTGAAGGATCAAATGGAATGGTTGTGCAGGCCCGTACACATACTTTGGCCAAGGGATTAGGGGCGGAGGGTAAGAAGGTATGGCTGGAACGAATTTCAGTGTGAGTGGGGAGGTGGCGGGAGGGGAGGGGTGCCCTAGGGTGGTGGGGGGTTGGGGCGGGTTGAAGGGGGTAATAAAGTTAAGAAAATCCAGATTTTAAGGATACTTTTAGAGCTTTAATTCAGGGGTGTAAACTCGCTCTCTGGCAGAAAACTGCATGTTTTTTATGTAATTTGCTCGGTTATGGGAGGTGCACCCTCCGCTCTCCGTCGTACAGGCCCGGTGTGCTGGTTGGTGAGAGGAACGGGGAGGCGGAGTGGGTGGGTGGGGGGGGGGGGTAGGGGGAATCGACTCTGTCGCCTGGCAGCTTTGACAAGTCTGCACTTTTTCTCAGGTCAAATATAAAACAAATATCGAAAAGTATGTGTATGTGTGTTTTTTGTGTGATGTCATCAGCGACAACACGCGGAACAGACACGATTACAAAGATCTACAAATTTGTAATTTCCTCATTCTAGAAATCGTATGAAAACTCAACCCATTCTAGAGTCTGAATCTACAAACCAAACATTGTTTGCAACTCTTGTTCGGCTCATACCGACTCCCACAGTCCAAAGAGTCTCGGTAGCGCAGCTGCCAAGTGAAGTCTCGCCGGTAAAATTTACTTGATCAGTCGACTTTCTCTTTAATAAATGTCGACTCAAATAGGTAAGGCCCTATAGCATTCATGGGGTGATAGCCAATGGACTGACATGGAATACAGAAGTATTAAAGGCCCAGCAGACATTCAATGCTGAATCAATGTTGGGAGTCAGTGTTGAATCAATGTTGAATTATTCATTGAATTGAACTGAAGCCTCAATACTCCATTAACAAATTCGCAAAAGTTTTAGCCTATTTCTAGCGTTTTCGTGACTGCATTTGGGCGGTTCGATACAAAGTAATATAATATAGAGACAAACACTTCAGATCTTGGTCGGACTGATCCCGAAGCAGGATCTACGCTGTTTGTCATTCCATCTGCATCTTTAGACGCATTACTGCAGTGAAATACCAAACATCAGTTTTAAGACAGTTATGCTTAGTTCCAATCTTTAGACTTCGGACTACCCATCCAGGGGTCGCAAGATCGATCCCCCGCTTCTCCGGTCTTTCGTATACTTTAAACCGAGGTCCCGTCTCCATATGACCTCGTTGTTGGTGGGACGTTCAACCCGAGTTTACTCACTCCAATCTTTAGAGACTTTATGGTACGTCAGCCAGTTCAATATAAGGGAAGTTACTTCTCAAATCACTATCATAATTCTTTCTGCACGAATTTCTTCCCATGTGTTGCCAAACACGGTCTCCTTTTTTCCCTTACTGAAGAGATTGAAAGTGGGGGCTGAAGAGATATACAGCATACTGTATATGTGAAATTTTCACATATGTAGACTAAATCCTCCGAAGACCTTGAAAATAAGGTCAACGTGATCAAAATCTATTATGCTCTTATGTTTGTCCTAATGATATATCCATGCAAGTTTGGTGAAATTGGTTCAAGAAATGTTGTGGGTACAAGAAATTGTCATGCTGACGCAGACCACAGAAGGTCAAGTCTAAGGCCTCTTGTGACCTTGAAAATGGGGTCAAAGTCACCAAAACCTAATCAACTTTTTAGACATCTTTACAAACCAAGGGTACTAAGACCACTATGCAATCCAAGGGTACTAAGACCACTTTGTTCCTTACATACATAAGAAACAAAGTGGCCTTAGTACCCTTGACTTGCAAAGATGCTATTTGGCTTGTCCAAACGATATATCCATGGAAGTTTGGTAAAATTTGACCCACTTATTCAAAAATATGGCAGATACTTACTGCCTTGTGCACAGAAACTGGCTTCCCTTGGGTAAACCTGTTATAGCAAAATGTTGAGAGTCAGTGTGGAATCAATGTTAAATTATACATTGAATTGAAATGAATTGAATTGAAGCCTCCATATTCCTTCAAGTAAAATTACCGAATTTGATGAAAAAAGTGATTAAAGTGCGATGAAAGTGCGATAGATCCCGAAGCGGGATCTACGCTGTTTGTCATTACAACTGCATCTTTTAGAAGACAACTTGTCCCACTTTCAGAAGACAACTCGCCTCATATTCTCAGACACTCATCTTACTAGAATATCTACGTTCTTGTCCCCGATGCAGAACACAACTCCCCCCCCCCCCCCCCAAAAAAAAAGGAAGAGCTTCGCCGTGACCCTGGTTGTGAATGGGTGGACCTTGGTAAATACATTAAATACCCAAAGCACTTCAACGATAACCTGGTACACCCAGGGGCTGAGCAGCGAGGTTTTGAGGGTTCTGCAGCTGCAGAGTAATTATCAAACTGTGGCTGGGAGGCATGCTAAAATCATGCATTAATGCTTATTAGTATTTGTTGTCCCCTTTAGGGACCGATCATAAGAATAAGGGCATGGGTTAGCTTGCATTTGCAAACCAGTGCCTGGAGCATGTTACCCTGTTCATCTATGGAACAGATGCAAACATCCCTGTGTGCTTTTATTCGCACTTTTGAAAGTTTGATAACTACCAAGAGCCTATCACACAAGTGTGATGTGCTACTTATAAATACTTATTGATAGAGTCACATTATAAATGAATGCAAGTTGATATATGGCTAAAAGTTCTTTGCTAAGAAGTTAACAAAGGAGGTCTAGGGGGCAACGCCCCCCAGAAGCCAAAGCAATTTCCCAATTTTAATGGCAATTTTAAGACTGGAAAAAATAGAGCAAAACTAGGAATGATGATAAAAGAAATAAAGGGTTGTTTTTTTTAGGAATTTTGCCTCCTTTTAGAGTGTTTATTTTGCCATAATGGCTTTGTGTCCCACAAGCTAGTGACTCTTTTGCAATTCAGTTTTATTTAGTAGAAACATTTACTTCGTAATGCGGCTGATCAATAATACATGTATGTGAATGTTGTATAGGATTTTTTTGGTAAAATGTATGAACATATGATATGTGTATGGGGGGGGGGGTGCTGCTGGTGTAAAAAATAAATTGTAGATATTAAAACATTACTATAAATATGGGGAGTCTGCGCCCCCAGAAGCCAGTGACATTTTAAAAACTCAATTCAAATGGAATTATCTGCAGACTTTTCTTAAGAAATTTTGGGTGGAGCCAGGTTTTTTTTTCATTGTTTTTCAATGTCTGATTTTTTTTTTAAATCCCCTTATGAGCTAATTTATTTTTTTTTCTTGCATATCCAAAGCCCCCCACCGCCCCCCCCCCCCCCCCCCCCAGAATATCAAATGGTCGGTCCCTTAGCGCCTAACGGGACAGGGTTTTGACAGATTTATGAGTAAGAGCAAGCTGTCTCTTGTATTTTTTGTGGGATGCCTTCTGAAAGGGTACGTGTGTGTTGGGGGAGGGGGGAGGGGCGGGGGGGGGCGTCGTCCGGGACAGAATTCTTTAGAAGGGCGAGTGGTCTCAGAATGTGGGGTGCGTTGTCTTGGGGGAAGTTGTCTGGGGGAGTTGTCTCAGAATGTGGGGCGAGTTGTCACCTGGAGGGGCGACTTGTCTTGGGGCGAGATTTTTGTGGAGCGAGTTGTCTTGGGGCGAGTTGTCCGTAATTCGACTAAAGCATGTAGGTTTCACTTGAAATATTTATTATCATTCCGCTTGCTCTTTCTTGTTCCACTATTAAAAAACAGCCGGTCAATCACTCAATGTTTTTCGTTTGTCAAACTTTGTGGTTTACTCGAGTACCAGTGTGTTTGTTTTGCTTTCTCTCGTTCGTTCTCGGCGTGTAGCCTAAATTCAGAAGCCAAAAAAATCACAGGCAGGCAGACTTACGCAAAATCTTAATAAATGCACAGTATGCTAAATGATTACAAACTTTACTGTACCATAAATGAAGAAACAGTTGGTCTCCTCAACTGGCTCAAGTCGATCCAGCAGAAAAATGTCCGTGTGTTGACAAACGCACGTGCTGTAAAAATGACCAACTTCATTATCGATTTTCAACGTAAATAGACTTTCTCCCGTAGATATACCTCGCTGAAAGACGGTCGAATGTATGAACTACGGTTCAGTTATAATGGCATCTAATTTGGTTTTCGGGACAATTTTCTTTGCAAAATAACTTTGGGGTACTGTCTTAGGGTTTTAATTTTCTGAAAAACGGTTGTCAAATTGTGATCGTTGTTTTGGGTGTGCAAACTGCCCTGAGGTACCGATATGCATCTGATTTCAATAATAAAACATAAAATTTCATTGTGATCTGGTCCGTCAGAAAACCACGACTGCATATCTTTTCAAATGAGCATTATTTTGGGGCTGTTTCTGACAAAAATTTCCCGCCATTTTTCTCTGGCGAAAAAAGGGATTACTTTTTTGTGCGTAGACGACCATTCAGAAAATGAATTACTCAAATGTGATGAGTCTGCGTTCCCACTGATCTCGATTATTTATCATTATTATTTATTATCAACAGTATTTCAGTCATATCAAGACGATGGGAGGGTGATAATGAAAGTCTGTGTGCAGTGGAACCCCGCTTACACCTCAAGCGGGGCTCGAACCCGGGTCCGCTAGATCAGTAGGCCAGCGCTTAACCCACTGATCTACCGGGGCTCAGTCATATAAGGAAAATGGGAGGGTGATGGTGAAATCTTGTTGGCAATGGAACCTGTTTACAGTTGAAAAACATATTTCCTTCTCCATCGGGAATCGAACCAATGACCTCTAGTTCAGGATGATAGCGCTTAACCAACTGAGTTATCGAGAACAGAGATTGATGTATCACATGCAGTTTACGCCCCTTCAACAATATTTAAGTCATATCGAGCAGAAAGCAGGTGCTTATAAAAGGCTGTCTACTAAGGAACCTCTTTGACGGTTGAAAGAATTCTCCTCTATCGGGAAAAGGACCGCTACCGTAGAAGTCTGTGCTTAACACACTGAGCTACCGGAGCTCCTCAATAAGCATATTGCCACAATTCCTTACTCAGCAAATTGAAATAAGGTGAATAAAAAAAATGGTTATTTTGCAGAAGTAAGATAATTGTGAAATAAGGCACACTTACTAAGCAGCTATAAACTTAAAATGGGAAGCAACAGCTTCAGCTTCAAATTTATCATTAGGAAATGGGAAGAAAAACTAAAAAAAAAAAAAAACTGGCAATAGCGATTTCACGTTAAAATCGCTATTGCCAGTCGGCTGGTAATAGCGATTTTTATGTAAAATGGCTATTGCCACTCGACTGGTAATAGCGATTTTAACGTAAATTGGCTATTGCCAGTCGACTGGTAATAGCCATTTTGACGTGAATTCGCTATTGCCAGTCGACTGGCAATTATTATAGCGATTTTAACGTAAAATGGCTATTGCCAGTCGACTGGCACTAGACCTTTCCATTTATTATTCATGTTTTTTTTTAGACGATAATTTCACGAAAAGGAACATCAGTATCGGTCTGATTTTACTCATTCACGGGTCGTTAAATCCATAATCACTTAAGGTCAAGAATACGTAAATGGCACATACACAGAATTTTTTTAGATTTTGCACAGGGGTGCATTTTTATGTATTACATCGAATTGTGCAATAAAAAAGATAGATCACCGAGCTCGTTTAGTCGCTAGATCAGATTGAAAAACATGAAATTTTGAGGCCGTTTCCATTGACTTCAATGGGAACGCGATGAAAAAACTAAGATTTTAAAATTTTAACGTACACAGCTTGTTTACCACTACATAGATTTTTTTCAAAAACTGATATTTTATGTCACAGGATCTGTCGATTAAAATGAGATAAGAAAAGTCCCTGACTACCGAGTTCGTTTTTGAAGTAGCGCTTGATAAGCGAGCATAGGTATGTATAAATACGCCATTCCGCGGCGTCATCCATTAGCGACGTTGCAGTCGTTTACTGGCGACGTTATAAGACATGCTAAGACCGTTATGAGAATACGGAAAGATGAAGACTAATAGGGTTCTCATGATGAATGCCTTAAGCTTCTTTCACAGGGGCAAAGTTTCTGTGACAAAGTACATTTGGAAAAGAAAGATTTGCTCGTGTGAATGAAAAATATGCCACCTTTTAATTGCCAAATTTATATGGTAAACATACAAAATTTGTCCGCGGGAACAGAAAATTTGCCATAGAATATGTAACAAGAAAACTAGCTATGGAGATAATCACAGAAAACTTTGCTCATAATCAAATGGGTTTGATTTTGAACAAAGAGTATTTAACAAAGAAAATGTGGCACAGCTGGCCGTTCACACGGGCAAAGTTTATTTGTCCAGGTAACCTTGACGAATAATGTTCGATCTTGTGAACACAGCAGCAAATAGAACACAGCAGCAAATATTTCCTTGCCAAAGTTTATTTGACAAAAATTCCATGCCACATTTTTCTTCAACAAATGATTTGCTCCGTGTTAACGCAAAATGTTTGGCAAACTTTCTTTGTTAAAGATTCTGAGAAAAGAAACTTTGGTGGTGTGAACAAGACTTAAGTGAAAGAATTTATTTTTCAGACTCTCGTAAACAAAAATTAGTAAAAATTGCAAGCACACTTCTAAAAGTAATATAAAAAACTGCGCACCCGCCCAAACTGACTAGAGCCTTTGTTGTCCTCTGGTACAATGATTCCGCGAGGAACAGCGAAGAGATTCATTAGTTTGTATGTATGCGCAGGCTGATCTGTGTACATGTATCATATTACTGGCGACTCGTGTTCTGTCGGTGTGGCTCATGGTAGTCAGATAAAATTGACTTTTGGAAAGTATTTCAGTCATATCGAGATGATGGTAAGTTACATGATCAATTTCCAAATCCACCGTCGGCGGGATAGGTAAAGGTAAAGACTTCTTGTAGCGTAGTGGCCGTAGGGGCGGTATGAGTAAGAGGCCCACTATATCTTTGGCAACGGCAGAAATATTTTATCATTCTTATTTTGTAATCAAAATAAAATTTTGATGTCCAGAAAGGATAATTATTATGTGTATTAAATTGCAAAAATCGGCATTATAATAAATATTACATTCCGATCCCATAAAACTCTAAAATCAGCTGGCATACATTTACTTGGTTTATTAATTATTTCGGATGCGCAATCCCATCGGCGCCCTGGACGTTCGATTATGACGCAGACGATTTCGGGTTCGAATCCGGATTCGGCCAGCTAGCGACTTGAAAGTCTCTTTGTCAAGCCAGCAGTAAATGGGTAGCTTTTTCAAATCAGGGAAGGATAACGCAGCGAAAGGAGAAAGATGGGCCCCGCCTTTCATATCTGTGTCTGAAAAGTCCTGTGAGCCCTTAAAGCAGGAAAGGAACATGTATTCCGGCCAGCCTTAAATTGTCACACACACATGAAACTTTCTCTCTCTCTCTCTCTCTCTCTCTCTCTCTCTCTCTCATTAATTTTGTATGAATACACTTATGTTGATGAAATGACTTCAATTAAAAAAAAAAGAACATTGCAATATCAGCAAAGGGGCTTGAATAAACAATGACAACAACTCCGTTTTCCCCATGTTTGACGTTATTATTGAATGTTCGATGGGGCCGCCATATTGAAAATTACACTGACTAGGAAATATTTCGTGACGTAACGTCCTTCGCGATGCACGTAATTAATTGTGCCAGTCATTTACGTATTCTTGACCTTAATTGCATTGTATCGATAATACCTTTAAAGTACATTCGATTGATGTTAACGGTGCGTTCATCGCCCAAAGACAGAAACGGATGCTAGGCTTATATGGGTTTAGGAAAAATTTTGCGAACAGTAGTTTAAATAAGTGGAATTTGAACTACCACACACACACACACGCACGCACATGCACGCTCTCTCTCTCTCTCTCTCTCTCTCCTTAAAATCTTTCGTTCTCAGTTAAGCTGGGCCATCTATTATTTTTGTCTCTTGCCTTTTCTTTTCTTGCATTGCAAAATGTTTTTCATTTCCCCTCTAATAAGTTGCCTGCGTTCAAAAGATCATACTGAATACTGATGAGCGTTTTGTTTAAAGTTTCTAGCGCCGAACCAAGTTGTGGTACCCTTGTATTAAAAGCTTACGTTTTTAAATGTCGCAATATTGCTGTTGCAGAGATATGAATGCGGCCCGGTTAGAATAGTGTAAACAGTAATAAGCAGTGTAATCATGATCAGACTTCTCAATCAACCAGTGTAATCATGATCAGACTTCTTAATCAAACAAGCCGGGCCGCGTAGCGCAATCGGTAGGGCACCTGGCTCGTAAGTCAAAGGTCCTGGGTTCGATACCCGGTCTGGCCACATACTTTCGTTTCTCCTTCCGCTGATTCAAGAAGGGCAGTTGTCAGTTACTGGCGAAAGTATGTGTACTTAGTACTGCTTAGGAGGTCTAAGCCTGCCCAGGAATAATGTGATATGTACCGTCCTGATATGACCATAGCTGTTTACCGTGGAGGTAAAGCAACAAACTAATCAGTCAGTAATCAAACATTTCTGTCCCCAGGTATTTTCAATATACTGTATTTCTTCTAATATATGCCCTCTCTCCAATGAATGCCCCTTCTCATGGAACAAACAGTATATTAAATATTGCTTTTGCACGGGGCAAGCTGGAAACTATGGATAATAATATTGATAATAGTATCCATAGGCAAACGTGACCGATCGCAAAGAAGAAGAAGAAGAAGAAGGGAAAAATGGCCCATAAGATATTCACAACCACTTATGATAATAACAAATGATTCTCTTTATTTGTTTAAGGAATAGATCGGCTGTAGTGTGAATTGTTGAGTAATAATTCACTGTTTGGTGGTCATCTGTAAAGTAGATCATATACGAGCACAGAACGCGAGATTTATCTTCTTATAACTAATCAACAATTCAATTCTGAAGCAGCACTGTTTCGATTCTAACAGTTAAAAACGCTGCAAAACGTATTATGGAGGACATCTGTAAAGTAAATCATATCATGAGCGAAGAGCACGAGTGATGCCGGTATCAACTTACAACTGACCGACAAGAAGTAATTTGTTAATCAACAATTCAATGCTAGCGCTGAACTGTTTAGATACTGACGGTCAAAAACGCTGAAAAAATATTCTTTGTTTAAATTCTTGCCAGGGCATTCATGCTCCCACCAAAATTCTTTACTGTATCTAAGATAAATGCATATTTTTATGTCGAGTTTAGAGGAATAAGATGTTTTCCAGTCTTTCTAGTAACCCTATCTTCCCGGCTGCGGTTCTGACTCTTCCTTGAAATTTTAAAGCACCAAAACATCATCAAAATTCCAACATATTTATTTATTTTTATAGTCATCATTTAGATAACTCTCTTCTTTAAGATGCTGTTTAATTTGTTTAGATAGCTTATTCAGATTGAGAGAGATTTGAATCCGAAAGACAACTACCCCTATCTTCCCGGCTGCCTTCCCGGAATTTTTAAAGTACCAAAAAGTCATAAAAAAACTCAGTAAAAACTAAACATTTTCTAATCAATATTTAGATTAGAGGCTCCTCTTTAAAATGATGTCCATTTTGTTTAGACATCTTATTCAGAAAGATAGATATTGAAATCCGATAGATAGCTACCCTCCATCTTCCCGGCTTTTTCTTCCCGGACTTCCCGGTGATTAGTGTGCACCTGTTTCTTAGAAATCGTCCGCTGACTTGTCGGACCACCACTATAAGGTGTTGAAAAGTGCAATATTGGCCATGCCCTTAATTGGTAGATGTAGATGAAGAATACTGTTAGTTGTCACAAATAAAATATTTCAGCTATACCAGTCTTTAACCAGTCGTTGACACCAACATGAGTCTCTCTGACGTCTTGAGGCGCTTTTCGATATTGTCCATCAGAACCTGCTTTGTAGCACGCAGCTTCAAACTTCACGAGATGATATCTCCAATGTTTGTTCAAGCGACTTTTGAATGCGTTAAGGGAGGGTGCTTCTACTACAGTTTCTGGCAAACTATTCCAAGAGTTTGTTACTCTGTTAAAGAAACTATTTGCACGCACATTGGGTTTTGAGTTTTCTTCATATATATAACTTGAATATATGTCTCTAGTTGCTGTGTACTGCGCTGTTGTAAAGAACTTTTTCCTACTGATACAGTCAATACCATTTAAAATTTTGAATACTTGTATCATATCAACTCTTTCTCTTCTATACTCCAGCGTTGGTAATCCTAATTATCTTAAACGCTCGGAGTAAGACACATTTTTACAGGAACTGACACGCTTTGTAGCTCTTCTCTGCACATTGTCTAAGCTAATTCTATCCGTTTTATAGTTAGGTGACCAAACTGATGTACAGTACTCTAAATGTGGTCTAACTAGGGATTTAAACAAATTCAAAAATACTTCCTGACCGAGGCATGTAAAAGTTCTAAAAATTATCCAAAAATTTCTATTTGCCAAATTTATTTTTGCATTAATATGGTCGCTGAAAGTTAGTTTACTAACTATTACTCCTAAATCTTTCTCTTTGTCCACCTTTTGTCTCTTTGTCCACCTTTTGAAGCTGAGTTGGATATGTTCCTGCTTGTTGTTGTTGTTGCTGCTGCTGTTATCTTCCTCCACTGTCTGGAGAATTTCACATATGTGAATGTATCTTATATGTTTATATATCATACAGCACCCCACCACTTAAGAGTGACTGTTAATAAACTAATGTTAATGAATGTCATTCAAATACAAGTTCGTTTACGATGCAGAGCATAGCATAGTCCTCTGGAGACTGATTCAACTTGATGTAGGAAGTCATTCCTTTGGGTTTCATTCAATTTCAGATCTACAGCTGTACAATCCAAAATAAGTGCAACTAACAAAATGGAGTCTTTGCAAATTTCCTGTTTAATTGTCTTACAAACCCTAGATATAGATTGCATGATATACGTAAACTCTGTTTCATGTTTTCCAAAATGAAACTGATGTCATTTATCAGTATTGTAAAACAGTTCCCAATCGTTTGTCCATTGACTGCTCTATCACGATTTTGCTGTAATTCATTTTCTTAATGGTTTGTTACTGTATGGCATAAAGTTTCACTCCACTACGTCAGGTAAAGCATTAATGGCCTACTTCGCTTGGGGCTAATTCCGCGGCTATAGCCGAGCTACTGATGTTCAGTTGGGGCTATAGCTCGGACCATACCTCTGAGAATGGCCGCGGCTATAGCCCAAAAATACCCGGATGAGAAATTTTGACCAATCAGCAAATATGTATTAAACCTAGTCGGAAGATCACGAAAATGGTGGCTAACATTTGATTGGAAGATGCTTTACATGGGATATGACTAATTAATGGAACAGCGGCTATAGCCGCGGATTTAGCCCCAAGCAAAGTAGGCCAATAATGTAAACTAGAAACGGGATAGGCTCTAATACACTGCCTTGAAGGATTTCACTTGTCACATCCGACCAGTTTGATTTTAGTTTTAAATTTGCTAAGAGTAAGTAGTTTTTATGAGTAAACAGACAAGTGGATGAAAAATATTTGCTCACTATGAAAAATTTATACATTGTATATCTGATGTTCCTGTATTTATGCTGCGCAGGGCCTCTTACAGCATAAGGTGCACCTGTAGAGAGTTAAGTGTTTCAAGTCACTATGTTGAAGGGCTGCCATAAAACCCTCTACTGTCGATGTCCGAACTGTTTCTTCTTCCAGATGGCTCAAGTCTATCACTGTTTTTATATAAAAAAGAGTTTCTATATTGAACTGTGTTACACTGCGCAACTACATGTGACTTGGTATTTTTGGTTGAATGAGAATCTACAATGTTTTTGGTTCTTTGGCACAATTTTGATGTTTTGGCCTTGTGATTTAAGAAAGGCGTTTGGTGATATTGCTGACACTAACCCCTCGGCCGCTTTTTTGGGACTTTGATCCGCAAAACTTACATGTAAAAGCAGGAGGAAAAATCTGGTGCTGTCCTGTAAAATAGTAAAGTACAGGCTTTAGACTGCTAATTGTTTTTAGCTCGCCTGAGCACGAAGTGCTCAGGGTGAGCTTTTGGGATACCCTGATGTCCGTCGTCCGTCGTACGTCCGGACGTCCGGACGTCCGTCCGTCAACTTTTGCTTGTGTACACTCTAGCGGGCACAGTTTTCATCCAATCTTTCTGAAACTTTGTCAGAATGTTTATCTCCATAAACTCTAGGCCAAGTTCGAAACTGGGTCATGTCGGGTCAAAAACTAGGTCACTAGGTCAAATCTTAGAAAAACCTTGTGTACACTCTAGAAGGCACAGTTTTCATCCAAAGTTCATGAAACTTTGTCAGAATCTTTATCTTTATAATATCTAGGACAAGTACGAAACTGTCTTATGTTGGGTCAAAAACTAGGTCACTAGGTCAAATCATAGAAAAAACATTGTGTACGCTCTAGAGGACACAGTTTTGATCCAATTTTTATAAAACATTGTCAGAATGTTTATCTCTATAAATTCTAGGCCAAGTTCGAAATTGGGTCATGTCAGGTCAAAAACTAGGTCACTATGTCAAATCTTAGAAAAACCTTGTGTACGCTCTAGAAGGCACAGTTTTGATCCAAAGTTCATGAAACTTTATCAGAATGTTTATCCTCATAATATGAATGACAAATTTGAAACTGGGTCATGTAGGGTCAAAAACTAGCTCACTTGGTCAAATCATAGAAAAACCGTGTGTACGCTCTAGAGGACACAGTTTTGATCCAATCTTTATGAAACTTTGTCAGAATGTTTATCTCCATAAACTCTAGGCCAAGTTTGAAAGTAGGTCATGTCAGGTCAAAAACTAGGTCACTAGGGCAAATCTTAGAAAAACCTCGTGTACGCACTAGAAGGAATAGTTTTGATCCAATCTTCATGAATCTATGTCAAAATGTTTATTGTCCATATATATATGCCCCTTATGAAACTGAGTCACGTCAGATCAGAAACTAGGTCACTAGGTCAAAGCTAAGAAAAACTTTGTGTACACCCTAGAGGGCACAGTTTTGATCCAATCTTCATGAAACTCTGTCAGAATGTTTACCTTAATAAAATCTAGGTAAAGTTTGAAACTGGTTTGTGTCGGATCAAAAACTAGGTCACTAGGTCAAATATAAGAACGACCTTGTTTACGCTCCAGAGGGCACAGTTTTGATCCAATCTCAATGAAACTTTGTCAGAATGTTTATTCTTACAATATCCGGTTTGAAACTGGGTCATGTCGGGTCAAAAGCTAGGTCACTAGGTCAAATCTAAATTAAGTTATGTTGCAAGAATCAGAACTAACATTGCAATGATGCCAGTCACAAACTCCTTGGAATACATTAGTTTCACCACAGTGAGATAATGATGCTACCATTCTATCATCTGTGTTTGCCTAGTTAAGTCTAGTTCAAATCCATCAAAGGAACTCAACATGAACTGGAACTTTTCGGAGAAGCGACTCTGCCATTTTCAGCTCACCTGAGCCTTACAGTATTGGTTTTAGCTGCCTCTTTCATCCATCCATAAACATTTTCAAACATCTCTGAAACCACTGGGCAGATCAAATTTCGTATGGAGCCTGCACATGGGTCAAAGGATTGAAAGTTCTTCAAATGATCTTGGTCACATGACCAAGGTGGCCGCCATTCCCATGTATGGTAAAAACTCTTATAAATCTTCACCAGAGCCAGTGAACTGATTAATGCTCAGGTGAGCGATTCAGGGCCACCATGGCCCTCTTGTCTTTTTTTTTTTTACAGCTCATTGAGAAACAACGTTTCCCGGCAGCAGCTTGCACTTTGGCACACTTGAATACCATCATGAAGTTCATTGTCCCTCGTTGTCGAAGGGGACTTTTTTTGCTGGATGGGTTCCGTCCGTCCGCCCGTCTGTCCGTCCATCATGGCGTATATATTTTTTGTTGCCCTCAACTCCTCCTTCAGTTTTACACTCGATTTTCATAAAAAAAATTTAGGACATTGTTATGACCGCCTAACTGGAGTGTATTATATTGGACCACAATCAGATCTTTTCTACCAGAATTACGGCTCTTTTACTGTACATTTAAGGCCAAATTTTGTGTCCTCAACACCTCTTTCAATTTGTTTGTTTAATTTTTATAAAACGTTCAGCATAATGTGATCACCACCTCATGTGAATAATATTTCATTCGGTTCCTGGTCTGACCCTTTCTGGCAGAGTTACGGCCCTTTATCTGTAAATCTGTTCGTAGATAAATCTTGTTCCCTTCAGTTCGACAATTTTTCATAAATATTTCAGGATATTAATATTCTCACATGATGTATATCATATTTCATTTGGTTCATGATTCGACCCTTTCTGCCAGAGTTACAGTCCTTTGTAAATCTGTGTTCAGATTCCTCAACTTTTCTTTTAGTTTTCATCCGATTTTCACAAAACTGTCAGGAAACTGTTATTACTACCTGAAGGGGATCCTATTCTACTAAGGTCATGATCGGATCCTCTCTGCCACAGTTACAGCCCTTTATCTGATAATCTGTCGTCAAATCTTGTGTCCGCAACACCTTCAGTTTTCATCCAATTTTCATAATAAAATCCAGGATATTGTTGTACTTACCCTGATGTGGGCCATACGCTAATGAGGTTGTGATCGGTTTCCTTCTGCTAGGGTTATGGCCCTTTATATGTAAATCTTCATTCAACTCTTGTGTCCATTCAAAATTGCTAAAACTTTCAGGATTTTATATCACCATCTGACGTGAATCATATTTTATTGGATTCGTGATCCGATTCCTTATGCCAGAGTTAGGGCCCGGTATCTGTAAATCTATGTCAAATTGTGTATCCCCAACTTCTCCCTCAGTTTTCACCCGATTCTCATAAATCTTTCAGGGTATTGTTATCACCATTTGGTGTCGATCATATTGATCAAGGTCATGATCGGACACTTTCTGCCAGAGTTACAACCCTTTATCTGTATACCTGTTGTATTTTTGAAATTCCAGAAATTGAATTAATAATTTTCAGTCGATCATATAGCAAGATACTTGTCAGAATTATGTTTTTTTATATCAACTTGCTGTCATGGCTCTTTTCAAAATCAAGGCCCCGTTTACTGACCTGCCCATACGTCGGAGGAAGTTTGGGCTTTGGCTTTTTATTCGTCTTTGTTTTTGCAAGCGTGCACTTTCTTTGATGCTTTGAATCAACATGTTCCGCTAATTATTGTGGGATCAGAAAACATCATATGAATCCGTTACGATTGTGATCCGTACACAGTACTGAGTACACCTCCATTTTTAATGTTTCTGTTTTCTTGTTACAAAGGGGAACAGTTTTTGTGACTTCCTGATTGCTTCCCCTGATGCCGAAGCCTTTCCATAATTTTTCTACTTTGAAAGAAAAAACTAATAAGTCGTAGGGGAGCAAATTATTACTTTTTATCAGAATTGACCTTCAGTGAGAAGGAAAGTGTATATGAAAACGGCCGATTTGCTTCCCATGAAAGTGTGTGCATTTTCCTTAAGAAAATACTTTATTTGCGAGGACTCCAGTGTTTTGCTTTATACAATTTCATTATCTATTGCTATCAATCGCTGTATGAATTGGCAATTGTAAAATAAACTGCCAGTGTCAAATGTGGCCCGTTGACAATGAAAAATCATTCTGAGGAAAAAGAAGAAGAAGAAACAGTGACTCAAAGATATACTGGTGTAAAAATGCCTCTTATGTACATTACATATACAAATGCAAAACCAGTTTAGAACTTTATATTCACTTCAGCTGGATGTAGAGCAGTTATGGTGGCGGTAAAGCTTCTTATAAGCGCACTATAGTGCAAAAATTCAATCACTCATTTTTTAGCATATTGCACTATTTTCGCAAACTCAATAAAACCAACTGTGGGATTTTCGTATACAAAATAAATGAGCCGCGATATCGACCCAGTCTGATCGGAGTCTTTGCTGTGCGCTGAAAAGGTAACTTAGGGGTTCTGCAAGCTCCATTCAGACAGCAAAGACTCTGATCAGACTGGGGAAAGGCCTAGGCTGATCTGCGTCGTCGCTGGGTGCAGATACCACTTTGTTGGTTTTGTCGTGTTGCGGCTCTAATATTCCTTGTAGCGTTGTATGGTGACAGAAGTTCTCCCTTAGCTTCACAATAGTTCAGGGTTACCTGCAGCTTTGTGATCATGGAGCACAATCTGTAACTTATTTTTGAAAATTTATTTGCGCTTTCGTACACTAGGTATTATATGCAGCACAGCCTACTACATGCTCATGAACAGACCTAGTGAATCAGAATTGGCATAAGGAAGTTAAAAAAAGTTCGCACTTCCAAAACCAACATTTATACGAGACTATTTGGCGTCCCATTTGCATTTTACAAGGATGTTTTCTGGCTGCAGCTCAAATGCTAAAAGTTTTGCTATTTGCTTAAGACACTATTATAAACTTTAACCAAGGCTGAGTAATTTGCACAAATTATTATGCTTGCTCAAAAGTAAAGGTGGGAACCACGTGCGCATGCGTGCACGACAACAAATGTTTCACCAAAAATATAGAAAAAGAATCCATATAGTTAGTTGTTCCCACTGCGTTAACCTGTCCAATTTTACCTTACCTGGGCCATAGGCTCCCGAGGAGATGTAGCTAGGATAGGCAGATTTTGGTTTTCTAGTAACTGAGTATGACTGAGTCACTGACGCTGTTTCGTATTGTATCTGCCTTTGGACATGAACTGGGGTGACTGTAGCGCTATTTTAACATATGTTTTCTTTTTTATGACCTACTATGTGTATAAAAAGATATAAAAAGTCTTATTTTGCTTGAATAGCAATGCAAATATCGGCCGAGTCTCCTCAAGGTTTAAGAAGTGAAGTAGCACAATGAAGCAGGTCTTCTTATCAAATAATATTCAAATGATACAACTGATAGTTCATTCAAGTGTTTTGAAGATTGGACGAAACTTTTCAATAGCAATGTTCTCACGGAACAACAATAAATCAAACTCCATGCTGAGAGCAACTATTTAGTGAGAAAAATGAGCTGGCAATATGTGTTCTCGTGAGAGGTAAACGATAGTTCTTTTATGAAGCTCGATTCTGGCGCACGGACTTATGGGTATTATCCAGTCTTTTTATTTCAAGATGGCTGACAAAGCTTGAAACAATAGTTGCCGAAGTAACCCGAATGAAAAGAACTTGCATCCTACAGATCCCCCTTGCGACCATCGGCGATATGAAGATTGCTATCCTACGAGTTATTCTGTTTATATCTGGGATATCCACTGTACAATTATGCCGGTGTAAGTGTGTTTTGAACAATATTGGTTACGGCTTTTAAATTTCATTAGAACTTCATTAGTCATTGTGTTAAATAGGCCTACATGTGAAATCTACATATTAAGCATTCATTATATGTTCTAAACACTTTTTCTCATCAATTCTATTATGTTAGAACAAAAAAACTTCTTTCAAGGGATCGGGCAAATTAGAAATTGTTTACACGACGTCGAAAATCCCCGGGAAATCACATATATCACTGTTCAAAACTGCAAAACTGCACTGCGTATTCTGACTTTATTCAGGGAAAAATTATGTCTTTGACGCTAGTAAAAGTAAAAAAAAATGTGATTCTTCCAGGACAGATATTAAGATGTAAACAAGTATTGTCCCGAACTGCGAATGAGCAACCTATAACGAAGTTCATACATGATTTGTTCCATTCGATCATGGTTTCAAACAGCTATACTCCTGGCTATCTGTGCAAGGTAAAACTATGCAACGACCAGCCACACTAATACAATCAGGCCCGGAGGTTATAAAACTTTGTTTATGCTCAACTCAGCTGAACAAGAAAATTCAAACTCTTACTGAATAATTATTATGCATTTTGTAGAGATTTTTTATTGTTCCCAGCGCTTATTTTTCACATTATTTCTCGTATTCACAGGCTAAAAACAAGCATTGTTTCGTATTTTGAATTCTATTCAATATTCAAATTTGAGCAAAACTCAGTTGAACCTAAAAAAATTATAACTTCGGGGCCTGATTCCACGTCCCTCTCCCAAAACAACCTTACACTATCGTTCTTTTTTCAATGTCATGTCATTGAATGAGCGTTGTTTCAACATTAATAGTAAACTACCTCAGAATCCCCGCCCTGGAACGGTCAGCAACAAATTAAGAGTTTGAAATTGAGAAATCGTATTTTAAGCATCCTATTTATTTAATGTCCATGCTGCTTTTCGATGGGTGATTTGCCGTCTCCACTGCTAGTATTCACGCAGGCAGTACATGTACAACGGAAAAACAACAACAACAAAAAAAAAAAAAAAAAGAAAAAAAAAAAAACCCACGAAGATTAAATATTCATTGACCTTTGATATTTTTGGCTAAGTTTTGACCTACGCGTTATTTGACCAATGAAATCTTGTGAAATTCGGAACAAAAATTAAATAATACTCGGCTGCGCCGAGAAAAAAAAATCATGTCAGAGGTTCAAACTTTAGTTCCCATTTCCACATTTCAATGTTTTTCGACGTAACTTCAAGAAAGAGGTTATTGTCATGTCAACATAAGTTCGATGGTTTTGAAAACTGTGTACTATCCGGTCGGCCTTAATATATATAATAGAAAACATAGATTCTTTTTTACTTAAATATTTGCGTTTTGGTAAGGCTAGCTTCGTAGCCACCTAGCTGGGAAAGGGCTTTCAATTTGCTTTGCGCTAGTTTTGTCAATCTATTTCTCTTGTTCATTCATGACTTTCGGTTTTGGTGTTGATGTTGGGTGTAGAATATGAGTGTATCAGCTGATGATCATTGCCTTTTTTCAGTACTTCCACTTTTATCCTATTCTAGTCTTCAGTGAGGATTCTGCTCTCCTGCTCAGCATCTGAATAATAGAGCATTTAAACTGCCAGAAGATTTGATCATGATTGATCGGTTAAGCTGTTATAACTACTCACTTTTCATTGTTAACTTGGTGAGTGATATATGACATCAAAGGCTAGAATACTTAAAATGCTTTAAAGAATGATTCAATTTTCAATACAGCCAAAACAAAAACTACGTGTTGATTATTACGAGCAAAAATCTGATTAAGCTGTTCGTTAGAGGTGAACACGTAAATTAACATAATGTACCATAAATGACCAGAAATTGCTTTTTTGGCGAATAGACCTTTTTCACATTGTTTCTGCGCATGCGTTTACCGCTCACGTGACGCGGTATTTCCCGATAATATGTGAGACTTTACACAGAGGGGGCTACTGGATTTTAAGCCATTGATATTTCCTATGTAATGAGTGACAAATAATTGTTTTAATCATCTATATTCACATATCTCTTGTCCTAATGGTGCCTTATTTACTATTTTAATTTTCCATAATGATTTAAAGCAGAGATTATAAATACTTGTATTAAAATTATAAATTTTCTTTGAATGAAGTCTGAACTAAAAGAAAATCATTCATATATGAGGTTGAATTTTTTCTATCGAAACCAAATAAATAAATGTAACTAAATAATCAAGAGATGAAATAATCTCCGAAATAAGTGTGTAAATCGTCTTGTGTCAGATTCTTTGCTAATTATCTGAAGGTTTGACATATATCATGTATACTATGACTTATCTTTTGACAATAAACGCAATCAACGGAACATGCCATACGTTGACACCTCCAACAGTATTTCACACTTTAGTGAGTGATATTGATATCGCATAATAAGCAAATACCAGCCAACGGAATAAGAAACAACAAATTGTTTTCTGCAATTAATTATGCGATTAATTAAACGGTAGAAATTTTATAATAATGATAAAACATACACCCAATACAATTCCTGTGGCCATGTGTGACGCTAATGTTCAGCTTCAATTGACTACATTTATTTATTCCTCCGTAATATTTAAACCAAACATGTTGATCTTCGTGCAATTCTAAAATAATAGAACAAAACATTATTATTACTTTTTTCGTTGGTTTTATGATTTATTTAAACACATTTCAGACACTTCTCAGCATGTCAGGTTAATTTATAATGAAGATGCGGCCAGATTCGGTAACTGTTTTGTGACCAGTTTGAAAGGTATAGGGCTGTTTATTTTTGTACCATTTTGTTTAGTTTATAAGTCAAAATATGTCTTCAAATGAAAAAATATATAAAACAAATCGACGGTTGAATTAATGCATGCATGAGCGGGACCGATGTAATCTCGAAAGAAACTGCCGTATGGTTAGCAATTTTTCTGTCTCTGTTTTAATACAGTTAGATTACCCTTGAAATAAATAGTTTGGTTAAAATATTGACCTGAAAAAATATTTTGATAGTCTCCTTAGCGAAAGGGTGATGTTTTAATTATTTAAAAAGTAATTTACCAAATCAAATTGTTAAAACTTATTTATACCAAAGGTTAGTATCGCGCAGCCGATATATACTCTGCTATTTGTACTTTATTCTTAGCAAAAGCTACTTTTCATCCATAAACAAATATTTATAATGGAACAACCTTTCAAAAACTCAAGGAATCACAATACAAATTTCGTTTAAATGGCAATTTCGCACGAAAAATATTCAAATCTTGATACCAACACATCTCCTCCCGTAAGGCCAGAATAACACTGCCCCATATATCTTTTCAGATATATTTTCGTACCTCCACTGAAAAGTAGTCGGCAAGGGAGATAACAATGTGAACAAGAGTTGTCAGAAGACAACGAAGCGCGCCTAATGGGTGCCTGACTCTCAAGGTTACAAAGTATCCCGACTGAAAACATTGTTAACATATAATTAACCTGGGGAGAATGTGGTAGCTAGTGCACAAATGAAGTTTGCATCAGAAGCTAGACTAAGTCAGTTGTTCCCTTTGGCATACAGGGCCGACTTGTATGCCACTATCTGGACACTTTGCGGACATTGAGGGTCGGGTCCTCGTGCACCAGATGGAGAGATACCAACTCAGTCTAATTTATAATGCCTCATGGTGACAAAGGGTGGTTCCTAGTATGGGTTTTCACACCACCTTTACCCAGTACTAAGTCGGTCTGATGACCATTATGTCCAGTTTCTAACTCTCCAGGGCAAGTAATGGTACCAGACTTATGATTTTATTCCCATTTTGCAAGTGTTTAATATGACCTGTTATACATTCTGACCCCTGGACCCAGGGGAACTCTACCACAAAGTCAAAGATGTTGGTCTGGGTAAGTATCATACTACATCTAAACTTTGTATAAGGTATCGAAGTTATGAGCTCGAAGAGAAATGCATATTCATATTGATATTTATTAAATAGTGTTAAAGGGTATAAGGCAAAATCACTCAACCATGGATAAAGGTCAAGGACACAAGAGTCTGCATGGGTGCTTTGCTGCTGCCGCAACCCAATGCTCCAAGTGAGGGGGGGGGCATAGTGATCTATAAATAGTATGAGGTCATTCACAATGTCAGGCTCATCCACTATGCAAGGTATAATGTTAATTCATCAAATAGTTTTGAGATATAAGGCAAAATCACTGGACCATGAACAAAGGTCAAGGGCACAGGAGTCAGCTTGGCAGCTGCTGCAATTATAGGGATATGCTATTCGACCAAGTATCAAGTCTCTTGTGTCAAAGGTATCATCAAAACTGAAAATTTTGCCTCAAAAACAGTGCCAAACAGCAAAGTCAGTCAACCGTAACATATAGGTCAAGGACATATAAAAATGTGTAATGCAGCTGCAGCAGTCATATGGATGTATGTATGTACCAAGTATGATGAGTGTAGCTGCTGTAGTTTGTAAGATATGTAGTTGAACATCGAGTTAAACGCAATTGTTAACATTGGTTAACCTGATCACGGACGCCGACGAGGACGCTGACGCTAACGCTAACGCATACTCGGACTACGACGCCGGGGGTATAGCATAAGCTCTCCTTTGCTTCGCAAAGGCGCGCTAAAAAGGTCTATTCATTTGTATTTGGCAATGACAACAAGAAAGTATTTGCGCATGAACTAGTATTTCATTTAAGACGCTTCCAGTGGCACAGATGTTAATAGATGCACAGGTAACTATTGCCTCTAAATGTCAGACAAAAGGGAGATATGGGCGGCAGATGGACAAACAACAAATGACAACTATCAAACTAAATAAATGAACTCCCTAAAGTTTGATTAGGAAAATAAACTAAACTTTGAAAAGTTACAGGTGATGATTTGTCGGTATTTTTTCCTTTCTTCCATTTTTTTGTACCCAGTTTATTAGTTGTAGTCCAATACGTACCAAAAAAGTAATAATGTATTATACAAATATTTGGAAACTTCTATAATTTAAGCTGAATACTTCAATCTATATATCTAATATTATTTCACGTAAAATCAGAGGTAGGAATTCAACGTAAACGGAATTTATTTTTGTTTCGGGAAACGAAATTTCGAATTAATATTTATTTAATGAGACCAAACTCTGTAAGATCGCATTATTTACAACAATCTATGTCGTGTAACAAACGATAAACAATTATTTGGCAATCATCATACGCCCAAAACATGTAATATGTTTGTAAATTTATTTTTACGCGATAATTCGTGTTTATTATTTAGGCATGTTGTCAACTAGAAGTTTAGTGTGTTTTTTTGAGAGACAAAGATAGACAATGGCTAAGTTTTCTTTATTTGTCATAATCGCCATTGCATTATACCTTAGCTGCAAACGCTGTTACACGTGCAAATGTAAGTTAAGAAATAGATCAGCTCTAGCAGTGAATTGTTGAGTAATAATTCACTGTTTGGAGGTCAGTTGTAAAGTAGATCATATCACAAGCGCGGAGCGCGAGTGATATATCTACTTACAACTGACCGACAAACAGTGAATTATTACTCAACAATTCAATGCTAGAGCTGAACTATTTCGAATCTAACACTCAAAAACGCCAAAAAACTATTCCTTTCATTCAAACTCTCCCAACCTTCCTGCCAGCGCGTTCATGCTCCCGCCAATATTTTTAACTGTATCTAAGACAAACATACTTTTTTTATGGCGATTTTAGAAAGAAAAAGAGACGTTACACCGTCTAACGTCTCAAAACGTCACAAAATTACGTCAGCAATTGTAGTGACGTCAACAATTAGACTCACGCGCTCCCAAACAGTGAATTGTTGCAGAATAAAACACGGTAACTTTCCATTGCTTCTATAGGCGCACCGTGTTAGAATATATTGTTAAAAAATTTGATTCATAATAATAATAATAACAGTCACGGTAAATGATACTTTTGTAAATGGGCGTCGACCGGGCTGGTATTGGTGTCGATTGTCCAATTCTACAACCACTTTTGCATGTGCGGTAACTGATTGGCTAGGTCGAAAACCAGGTTGGGAAGCTGGTATTACCCTCGAGATTAATTGATCTTCCGCATTTTTTGTTTTCTTTTCTCTCGACCACATTCCTTTTTCCTCTCTCTCTCTCTCTCTATCTCTACCTACCTATTCAACCATAACCCAACCTACCATCCAACCATCCATTTTTATCATTTTATCTGTCTTTCCATTACTGATCCTTGTTCCCTACCGCCCTAATCTGGCCCAGCGGATACGTATCGTCAAAATGACGTCGTGATGACTTCGATGCGACGTCATTTCGTAGAACCGACGTCAATACGACGTCATGCGCCTGCTGGTGTCTATCTATCTATCAAGGAGCTCCGGTAGCTTAGTAGCTTAAGCAGTGGCGCTGATCTAGCGGTCCCCAGTTCGAGCCTCGCTGTTGGCGGGAATCTGTCCAATGGTAAACGGAGTTACACTGCACATTGCCTTTCATTATTATCCACCCATTGTCTTGATATGACTGAAATACTTTTAGAAAGGACATAAAATCGCAAAACATCCATCCATCCATCTATCTATTTATATACCGGTATCTACCTGTTGATCGATCGATCGGCCTAGCCATCCATCCATCTGTGCACAAGTGCAGGCTTATTATCATCAAAATTCGCTGTTCGCACGAGCTGTAAAACGTTTTCTTATGACATGTGCCTAGTTTCAAGCTGTCGGCAAACCTGTCTTATGAATTGGTTTACTGTCATGCTTTTTGTGACTTCCTGTTTTATTCTTGGCACAACGTTGCCCTTTCAAACTGAACCAATGCTTAGAGGAAAGAATTCGAACCTCCATAGGTAGCTTCTTTCCCCAATGGTTTAACCCTTTAGTGAAAGCGAGGCAAAAGATGCAAATGATAGACTTGCTTCCCCTGAAAGTGAAGTGTACCCGTACATGCAGGCAGTCAGGTCAGAGCCTTTGCTGTTCGCACATTATTCTCGGATCTTCAGGAATCTACGAGCACAAAATGAAATGTTCTTTTTTGTTGTTGTTGGTGTTATTGATTTTTTACCATTAGGCCGGTGTGGGTCTTCTGCCTTTGTTTAATCAGACTATTCGTACTGTATGAAAATGGAGCCTCAGTATGTTAAGGGCTGGCCTGCTAGCGGTCTCGGGTTCGAGCCCCACCGGAGGCGGAAATCATTTCAATCTTAGACTGGGCTCCATTGCTTTCATTATCGTCCACCCATCGTCCTGATATGACTGAAATACTGTTAAAAAGGACGTTGATTCGCAAGTCATCCATCCATCCATACTGGCTGAAAATATCGGTGTCCTATAAATAATGCATAAAGTTTTAGACAGACAGACGGTCTGTCAGACAGAGACAGGCAGACGGCCTCTCAGGGTAGGTAGGGTAGGTTAGGGTAGAATAGGGTAGGTAGGTAAGTAGGTAGGTGAACGGAGAGACAAACATACAGACAGTCAGAGGGTAGGAACGTAAGCAGGTAAGAAAGGTTGGTAGGTAGGTTACTAGATGGATGGATGGATCTTTTAGTTGAACTGAGCGCTGATTCAAATTAGATGACTTAATTTTGTACTAATTTTCCTTTTTATCTTACGAGGCTGAACAATAAAATACCAAAACAACAGGTTTATCTGTATTGCGAGAAGGACGTTTTTACTTTCGATTTCGGTCGTGTGTCTATAACGTGGATTCTAATGTCGGCAAAGGCGTAGCTACCTGTACGCAAATAAGTAGGTGCGTATTAAAATTTTGTCAAACTGACAAAATTCCAACACGCTCAGCGTATTTTCATTCTGAAATGCGGTAAATTGGGAAAAATTTAATTACAAACGTCCAACTGGCCTTTAAGGAAGAAAAAATATCAACGGGGCTAAACCCCAGGTTTCGCACTAAATCAGTATGGAAACCTTATTGTGTGTATCGTGTGATTTCCGCTAGTGCGCCCTTGCTCGGTACAAAAACATGTATTTATGTATTTTGACCTTGTTTAGACATGCACGTAAGTGCAGTCTGATCACGATACTCGCTGTTCCTTATATATTGAGCAGAAATGTATGCATTTAGGATTTTTTGCTGGATAATCTACATGGATAATTTGAGATGTAAGTGTTGGAAGCCTTCTCTGAAGGAACCAAGCGGGCAAGTGTCGAATCAACGTCGATGCAATGTCGACATTACTACGACGTTTGAACCGTTGTATAAACTCTGCCAACAAGGTTAAGGGACATGTAAAGTGTTAGGAAACTGAAACTCACGCAGAAACAAAACAACGTCGCATAAACGTCGAGACAGCTTTAGCGACTTTCATTTCAAAACGAGTACAGACTGTCTGGTATGCATTGCTACGAAGGAGGTCGTCGAATCAATGTCCTTGCAACGTCATCAACGCAACGTCCATTCACCATTTCAGTGTTTTGTCTCTCTCAAGAATATACTAAGTATACGTTAACAAACGGTGCGTTTGGGATTCTGCCAATGTCAGCATAGGCATGGCAATGCTGTTCAGAGTTTCAACATTGGCACCATTGGCTCTACCGTTGGTTCCAAAGGTACCAATATTGCCGACCATTGGCTGCCAATACTGCAGACAACAAAGGGCGTGGGTAACAGTACAAAAGCCGGAAAATTGCGTCATTCAACATGGCGATTTAGTGAATCCATCATAAACGCTCGAGTTGTGTCAGGAGAATAACTTTTCCCCACAGTGATGAAAGCAAATTAGAAAAACTGAAATTTTCTAATTACAGAAAAAATTGGCTCTGCAATGGTGCCAATGGCGCCATTGGCTCTAACAATAGTTGGCTGCCAAAGGTCACCTGTTCAGGGTTCTACGGTTACCAATGACACCATTGGCAAAATCGCCAATGACACTACTGGTAGAACCCCGAACGTATCCAAACTTGATCATTCAGCTTAACCAAGGATCAGACAGCTTTAAAACAGCGTCTCGCTGGCGTATCAACTTTGATAAGCTTCAAACGTTTTGTATAGCAAATTATTTGCAGCGTGCACAGAACCTATCAGATGCTATATTGCCATGGCGTTTTCAGCTGTTGGGAACGATTCGTAATGCCGAATCAATTATGTGGACTAAATGCACATGCCCTGACCAGACTGCACATGTATTCATGTACACAGGGAAAGGCTGGGTAGTACATTTTCTTTTGCTGTCCATTAAACTGTGGGTAATTCCGACTTTAACCACACAATCTTAGCCCGCCCCAGCTGCCCCCTTCCCCCGTCTTTCCAATCCCCCTTTTCTTTGAAAGTCTGTTACATGTATTTGGATGACTCCATTTCTGTGTTTTAGGGGTTTCTGGTTCATGTTTCCACTTTTATTGTATTTTGTGTAAATAATTATGCGGCGTCTTAACTGGGTCTGCACTGTTCGCATATGTCGCCAAAACGGGTTACCAGTCTAAAAAGAGTATGGTTACCCTACATATTATGACAACGTGTAATTATCCAAAATTTTGAATGATATTTAATTTACTGGCAGGCCCTGATCGGATCATAGATGTTCGTCTGTAAAATCAGCGTGCCACTGCGTCGGCATCTAAAAAGGATCTGCTGTACATATGCGAGCAATGACGACTCAGACCTATCTGCGCGCCTGTGCAGTCAGCCTGATACGACATCGTTTTTGTTTCCAGCAGATATCACTGACACATATACACACATTGCATGTATACACATAAGCATGCTGCATGCAAATGCTGTTTCAGTTTCGGCATAATGGTCATACAATGTGCAAGATCCCCGTTTGTAGTTGAATATTTCCTCCTCCAGCAGGATTTGAACCCGGACTGCTAGCTTATCAGGAGAAGCCCATATCTGACTGAGCTACCGGGGCTCCCAACACACTGGTACTGAAAACCTGTATATTTGTTCAGTTACTATAGTACAAAATAGCCGAGTAAACTTGTGTGCCATACACTGGTAAAAGTAAAAAGTATGCAAAGACCAGGAACTGAAACAATCAAAATCCAAATCCAGCCCTCAAACCATAGTTGAAAACAACCAAGATTACAAATAATCAAGATACAGAGAACATATGGCCAACCGAGTGAGCAGCTTGTTCCCAAAAGGTGGCCACTCAGCAACCCAAACCGAACCAAAAATAATAAGAACATACATAAGGTAAAACATCACAGAAACTCTGACACCAAAAACAGGCAACCCTTTACGTCAGATAAGCGCGCACTTTCAATGACAAGTGCTGACATCACGTGTAATTTTCTATGACGGAGACGTTTACACGGCTAGATCCCGCTTTGCGCTATTCTGTCCTACATAATGGGCCGACGATTTAGTTTGAGTGGTGCTATCACAAGCTGTCTTCAACCGATCAAACTTGGAGAAAAAAAAATTCCCTGGCGGGGCAATGTCGTTGAAAAAATAGCTAATTCAGTATTCAGCAAAATGAAAATATAAGTAAAACCACGCTTATTTATATTTAAAGAATTTTGCTTTCCAGAGGAGAAAGAACGACATGCATCGTCTTTATGCCTAGATGTCCTAATGTACGAGGGTTGATCCAGAAGTAATGTCACTGCAGCTATAAAATCGTGAAGAATAAAGATAGAGCAACAAAATTTCACATCCAAGTACCTTAATCTATTTGCAGTATGGTCTGAAAATGTCATTAAAATACACAGCACAATAACTGAGATATCGAAATAGACAGAAGGCATGGTAACGAAACGCGCCGCACACCAATGACGTCGTTGACGCACCAGGCGAAGTTTCGAAATTGTGCCATGTCCAAAGTAGCATATTCGCTGTTCCAGCAAAGCACTTATGTCTGTTCACCCATTGTTTATCTCATCTTTCAATATTACTTGAACAACCCCGCAGCTCAAGTAAGAATTTACACAATATTCGAATTGCAGAACATCGATCTTCATATATGGGATCCGAACAAGAGTTACGTTTTTGTCTGACATTGTGCATAAAGGTCTTCCGGTTTTCGGCCTAACCTCTAGCGACTCATCTGCACCCGAATCGCGCCGATTGCACCTTTGCACAAGCCTCATAATCACTGTTATATCACCACATGTCTAACTAAACGCCTCTAGAGTCTCTAATGGTGATATTCCTAATTTGAGACAAAAGCGCATATATATATCCGCTGACGCGCGTTTGTCAGAAATCAACAATTCTACTCTCGGCAGTAACAAACATTAGCACTAGCTAGCGACCTTCAAACTGCAGTTACGATATTAAAATTTCGACAGTTGGCAGAAAAAATTGATTTCGTCATCGTACCAAATTTTCATCTAATTTGGTGCGTTAGTTTGATTTTGATTTGTGATTGCCTTTGAAATTTATGTTCATGTATTTAACGTTATTTTTAACGCGCGGCGCGATGGCGTTGGTGGCACACTTTGAACGTCTATATAATTGGAATGGAAAAAGATTCCAACTTTATGTTTATTCTGTAAATCAGAATGGAATTACAGTGTAGCATGATATAATTTTTGTAATAATGCTATGATGAATAAACGTGCAATGGACGCAGTGACATTACTTCTGGATCAACCCTTGTAGCTAAAACGTTTTCAACGTCAAATCGACGTTGATGCAACGCCATGATGTAAATATGATGTTGCAACGACGTAAATACGGTTTTAATTCAATCCTGCAAATGGCGTCGTGTATAATTTTACCTCAGGGCACGTGCATTAAAAAAAAGAATCAGATCAGCTTGCGCAACGGCGCAGACTTATCTGTCTTCCTGGTTTGATGCATATGTAAAGACTAAATAGGATTGAGTGTTTGCTCGTCGCTAATGTCCTAAACTCCCTGTTCGTGCGACGCAATTCATTTTTGCATTTTCGGCACCACAATCGATGCGATGTATACGTTTGAAATGCCCCCTTACTTGGAATGTCAATCTTTAACGTAGAGCGTCGGCCTACGTTAAACTTTTAATGTCCAGTAATTGCTGGCAACAGAAGGAATTACAAAATAACGGACGCCTTCTATTATCAATGCCCCACCAGCTTCGCTAGCGACGTGAGACAAGTTTGAGAACTCTTTTAAATTCTTTGAGTTTAAAAATCTGTTCCATGTTTTATTATAACAAAACAAATTCGCAAATAGTTTTGTCGTCAAGTCAAAGATAGGAAAAAACGACAGCAAATTATCATAAAGTTGAAATAAAATGTACTTAACAAGGGTGCTTTTTTGTTTCTTCTCTTTCTTTCTCTCTCTCTGTCACTTGCAAATTAGCAAATCCAGCATAAAGAAACTAAAAGTAACTTATTTATGAAGTACGAGGGGCATTTCAGAAATAATGTAAATGATCTTAGCTTAGCCTATTGGCTGATATTTAGCAGTGATGTTATATATCATTGGAAAGCTGAATTCAAGTGCTTTGTAATGGTATGCTTTAAAAGAATTTCTAAGTCATCCATGCATGACAGCACGTGCTTATACGTCATAAGGGTGTGGACACTGGAAACTATACATTTTCACTGAAAGTCTCTCGTGTTCTGTTACTGTTTGCTTAATGAGAAAATTATATATTTTAATGATGAAACACGTAATACTGTTCTTTCAATGTTTAATAAGAAAGTTATACAGAAATAGATTCTAGAATCTACACAAGTAACATAATAAACGAGATTTTTGTCTGCTCTGTGGTTATAAATGCAAAGTTATTATAAATACATTATATCAATAAAATTGTGATTTTTGACTCAATCACATCCAATTCCATCAAATGACAGACATTTTATTACTGAAATGATTAGGTCACTATATTTTGTTACGACTGGCATCAAATCACTGATGAAACTGGATGATACGTGTGCAAACGCCACGCCGGAAGTTGCAAAGTAGTAGCAATTAATGTAAAATACAAAACAATAAAATGAAATTATTTTCTACTAAAAAGACACAGGCTCAATATATTTAACTTTGTTTAATGTTAACAAATAGAAGGACATATTGATAGAAAAATTCATATATAAAGACTTGAAAGACTTGTAATTTAATATGACATACTGACATTGAAATATGTGGGTGGGTGGGGCATTTTATAGTAAAAAATCAGATAGGCCACTGACAAAAGAGCATAAAGCGCCATAAAAGATTATTTATAACAGAAAACAAGCATGACGAATAAAATCTTATTTATTTTCTGGTTCATATCTGTCACCAAACATTCACTGTCACTTAATTTGACCTCAAAATCGAAGTTTAAAGAACTTACTGTACATTTCAATTTAGCACAGGAAGTGACGTCATCAGAAATGCGCATAGTTCCATGATTAGCCTATCTTGCAAGGTAAATCCTGTGTGCTAGCAAGGCTGATACAATGCTTTTCATATTGAAATATTTTCAGTATAACAGGTATTATAGGTATCAATCCAGAGCTGCTTGTATCCAGAGTAAAGAAAATATGAATTTGTCTTTACATAAAAATTACGTCTGTTTCTACTCAGTGTCCTTACCCTCACAACTATTGTCAAGGCATATTTTGAAGAAAATACCAGTGCCTCAAAAATTTTGAGTGAATGCCATTGGGTGATATGTAAACCTTAAAGTTAAGACTTAAATTTCAAAAATCGGTCAACATTCCTGGGAATGGCCGACTGATTTACACTATTTCTGAAATGACCCTTGTAATGATCGGGAAGTCATAAATCCAATTCCCCGCCCCTCTCCCCACGCCCCACGCCCAAAACCTCTAGGACCAAACAGGAAAATGCTACATATAGTAAAAATCGCTGGTAGTGCGACAATACGAGCGATTAGCAAAATGAATATCTCGTCCCCATGTATATGGCCATAAAGCTAGCCTTAACAAAATGTAAGTATCTTAAGCACATAAAACATTACCGGTTTTATAGACGTTTATAAATTAGAAATGCATCAGAATGAATAGGAAAACGAGAAAAAAGCCCAGACGGATTTTGTACGAAGTCTATGGAAAAGTGGACACGGCAAACAATAACATATAAAAAAACACAATGTAATTTGAACTCAGTAACAAATTAATTTGGTGATTGGGGGAGGGACCCTCACCCTAGCTTACATCGTGATTAATGTGACAGTAAGTTTAGTCCAAGTAAATGTCTTTCAGCTCATTGATGATTTAACACAGAAAAATATAGATTAAAGAACTAACACTTTGATGAAACAAAGAGTAGGACTCACCAAAAACACATATACTGAAACTCTGGAGAAAAAAGGAAACCACCAGTAGAACCCTGGCTAGCAAAGACGGGAAAACATTAGGCGCTGACAAACTTATTACCGACAAAATATATATAATGACACATGTATAGCTTTAAAGTTGAAATAGTTTCATCGGCTTTCAATAAAACAGAAGAGCAAAGTTGTTAACTGTGATAGGGTAAACAAACAAGCATGCAATCTTTCAAGTAACATTAATATTGTAGCCATTTTTTTTTTCAATAATTTACTCTCCTTCTAAGCTGATCAGACAACAAGAGCTGTCGCCTGACAGCATAGCTCGCCTGAATTGTGCGTGCCCATCACACAGTCGCTATGGTGGTGTGGACTGCTATGCATAAAACTTCAGGCAAGCATGTCCATAATGACATCACATTTATAAACAAAAGCTATCTCAGACATAAGTCTTGAATTAGAATAAAAAAATCCACATGCAATTTCAAAGCCCATGAGCTTGAGGTCAAACAAATGAGGTTGTGTGTGTGAGTGAGGGGGGGGGGGGGAGGGGGCAGGGCTTGGATGTATCAAAACCCTGAACCATTATCTAACATCAGTCCAAGTATTGGTATCAACTGAGTCCATCATGGGCACTGTGAAATTATGCCTTCATAAATATAAAACTTTAACCAAAATCTTTCAGCCAAAATATAAGTCGATGACCTTGACTTCAAGGTCATCCAATGGGGTAAGTATATAGTGTTTTGTAAAAACTCAAAAAGTGTCTAACATCAGTTCAAGTGTAAACCAAGGCTGGGTTGCATAAAAGTCCATTAAATCTTAATGCCAACTTAAGTCCCCATTAACTCTCCATTAATTTAATGCCAGCTTTTACCCTGTTGCATAAACATTCTTTAACTTAATGATGGCTTTTAATGCCGACTTAACCCTCCGTTAGTTAATGGAGACCCAGAGGTACATTAAGCCGTCATTAAATCACATTTCACGTGTATCTGTTCGATAATTTTCTACAGCTTCCATATTGGCACACGCATGGGCCTAGGCTATCGAGTACCGTGTTCTGGCATTATAGTGCTTTAAAATTCGCATGATATACTCGTGGGTAACCCGGTCGCACTGAATTTAGGTCCTATGTCATCCACCGCCCCATCTTGACAAAATGCTCGACTTTGTTTATGAATTTCGGAGGAAACTGACGCGATCCTACACACCCCACCCACATCTGGCGGCCGCGATCCCCTGAGAAACCAAAGGAGCTCTGACTAGACTGAGGGCTAGACATGGTATAAAAATATGTCTGTTGACAGATAAAATCTTACTTCGACCAATATGTTCTACTATACAGGCCTAGTCTAGGCATACGGCTGAAATCCTCTTTATACACTGCAGCTGTTTTGTTTAGATTCTTTGCTATACTGTACACGTAACGATGACGTGTGATGTTGCTGTCAATTAGAATCTACAGCTGACTTCATTTGAAACTTCTAGCTTTTAATTTTGCCAGTGATGTTAGTTCGAGAAACAGTTTTCAAACACCTGCAATGAATATCGAGGATACATTTATCGCGCACCTGCAAGTGCAAAAAACTGACAAGGGTGGTGGTGGTGGTGGTCTGTTCATGCTTCTGCGTCACATGCTTGACTATGGATATGGAAAAAAAAATTCTATCGGAAGAAAATTAACTACGCTGAAAGCCTTTAGGACTGCATATTAAGTGCATGCACCAGACTGCTCCAAATCTCCTTTGCAAAAAACAGGTCAGAATGAGTTAGTTTATGCTCTTGAGAATTGGCACCATGAATCAGGATTTCAAGATTAGCCTTTTATCCTCTTATGTGTGTGGGAAGGGGTGGGGGTGGGGGGGGGGGGGTTACTTACTGGTCAGATGTTTTGATGTTGCACACAGCAACATGATTATTAGAATTCACCAATTCGGCAATAGTAAGGTTATACGGCTAAAGCCGAAAAAAAAGTCTAGGGAAGAAATAAAAGCATTAGCTCTCGCGACCGTCCTGAGAAAATCTTTTGTGATGTGTCTGATACCTACGATCATTGTCAATGAGGAGAAGCGGGGTTGGGTGTGCGTGTAGTCTATACATGTAATGCACCTTGCTAACCAGGGGCGACGAAATAAGAAATAAAAACAAGAGGGACATGAGGCCCTGGATCGCACCCCCAGTGAAAAGGTCAAAGGTCAAAACTAGAACCATCATTTGAAAAAAAAACAACAAAAAAAAAAAAAACTGATAGTTTGAAGATTTTGAAATATGAGAGACAATCCATTTTCACTTTGTCCTGTTCTCAGCTGCTCTGGCTACGCTGGCAATGTCCATCCCCGTCAACTTTTTTTACATTATCGTCCCACCTCTTTTTTCTGTCTAAATCTCCTTTTTTTCACTTTGTCCCGTTGAATCGCCTAAGTTAAGCCAGAAAACCTGGAGACGTGGCCAGACCACCTTAGTTTCCGTTTTTTGACCATGGCCAGGAATTCATCATATTCTCCACTGGCGGCTTGGATCTTTCTGCGAACCTCCTCATTGGTTACGCGATCCTTGTACGAAATGTTCATTAGTCTTCGGTAGCATCTCATCTCAAAGGTCTGTGTTCTTTTCTCCAACTGTGCTGTCAAACCTGTACGCCTCTACCTTTGCTACGACACCCATTTCCAATTGCCCCAATTAAAGCCCAGCAGCCATACACGGGACATAAATCAGCAGTGCAGACCTAGATCAGACGCTGCATAAGACAAATGGGTAAAAAAGGCTAAAAGTTTTCCATAGCCTATTGGCCGTAGGGCCAGTTGGGGTTAGACTTCGTTACGCTAACTTGGTAATATCAAATCATAAAATGCGCCGTGCCATGAGAAAAAATGGTCTTTTGGAGAATTTGCGGTCAGCGAAATTTCTGATCAGCCTGCGCACCTACGCAGCCTGATCACAGCTTTTGTTGTTTTCTGGCACAATATATGTGTAAGCAGACAGTGAAATCGCTATCAAACTGTGCGTATGCGCAGGCTAATTTGGTAGATTCGTATTTTTTCCCGTTTTGCTTATGATAGTCAGATGGCATTGATATTGTAACTGACTTATAAGTCAGAGGTCCTGGGTTCGATACCCGGTCTGGCCACATACTTTCGTTTCTCCTTCCGCTGATTCTAGAAAGACAGTTGTCAGTTACTGGCGAAAATACGTGCACTTAGTACTGGTTAACCGCTTCGGAGGTCTAAGCCTGTCCAGGAATAGTGTGGTTAAGTTAATTGACCGTCCCGACATGACCATAACTGTTTACCGTGGACGTAAAGCAACAAAACAGTCAATCGAATCAGTCAGTCAGTGTCCTTTTCAATCGGATTTCAGTCATATCGCGATGAAAGGCTGTGTGCAGTGGAAGCCTGAATTCCATCGACGGCGGGATAGGTACCCATTGGGCAAATAACATTAAATAAACTTTGATTCAACCTTAATTCAACGTCATTATGTTGAATCAAGATTGATTCAATATTGATTCAACGGTGTCTGCCTGCTGGGTAAAGGTAAAGCTTCTCGTCGTCTGCATAGGGGCAGCCGGGGTCAGAGACCCACTGTATCTTGGGTAAAGCATAGGGAAAGCGGAGCCCATTCCCTCCTTTCGCTGCCATACCATTCTCTGATTCAAAACCCATAGCCCATCTGGACATCGAAATTTCATTCTGATCATGAATACAAGTGAAACTGTATTTCTCTCCCCCCCCCTTGTTGTATGAAATTCATGTATTTTTTAAAAGTCCTTTGAATCCTTATTTGGAGGAACATATTTTGCGATCAACCCTAAATTATTACGTATATGAAAGTGGTTGTCTTTCTCGCTGTCTGTCTGTCTGTCTCTCTCTCTCTCTCTCTCTCTTTGAAGTTTGGCCGGTTCCAGCAGGTTTATGACGCCGAAGCGAATTGACGTCATTTCGACGTCAAGTGCTGCAATACCTGCAGGAAGTCGAAATGACGTCACATCGACGTCATTTCGACGTCTTTCCGTCTCTGTCTTTTTTCTCTCTCTTATGTAGAGGCGGCAGTAGTATAGAGGATAAGGTGGAAGACTACCAATACAGAGATCGCAGGTTCGATGCCCCGCTTTGCCAGTCTTTTGCAACGCACATAATTAATTTCCGCAGTTACTGTTATGTTCTTGACCTTATATAAAGTTGTCTTATTAAGTCAAAAGGGTATTACTATTTAACATTAAGTAAAAATGATAAAAATAAACTGAACCTGGGAAAACCCTTAACTGTCAATTGAACATACTCATTTGGTAAAGATAGAATAAGAGGCCTAGTCCACTGGGCATAAAGATCTATGCCGCTCTGACAAGTCAGTCTTAGTTTTAGAATACATGCAGTGGCATACGAGTATATATGCACTGCCAGCAGGAGCAAAAAATGAAAAATGCTATTTGAATTTAAACTAAAACATATAGTTGTATATATATTTTTGAAATAATAATCATGGATACTATTTTTTCTGTACAGACTAACGTCTTTTCATACGCCTGCTTAACCACACCTAGTAAACTCCGACGGAGGTACTAAAATTGGTTGTGACATGCATCCGGAGTGGCCTGTGCTTGGCAAAAGGTGACAATAAAAGGTAGACACCCAAGTCAAAATACCGTCAGAAACAAACTGTTTACGGTATAAACAAAGGTGTGACAAATTTCGTCATTTTAAATAATTTCCCCGCAAAAGAAAAGAAATATGGCGTAATTGTTTCATGACTGGTGAGGATTGAAAATATTCGAATATATACGATATTGAAACGCTATATAACTAGTTACTACATGTATAAGCAGAGTAAAAGTTCACTGCTAGGAGATAGGAGCGATGGCACTGTAGTGGTTTACGTGCATGCCTACCGATACACGGTTTGCAGGTTTGATTCCTCGCGTCACCGGTCTTTCGAATAATTCTCTAAACCAAAGTCCCATTGCCAGATGATGTGTGTGTGTAGATGGGACGTAAAATCCGCGTCACTCAGTAGGAAACCACCGCAGATCCTGGTCATACTACCCCATGCATTCGGAGCAGTTTGATCTTTGTCTGGTTTGTTTTTTCGGGACTCCTGTCCCAGTAGTTTGGGTCATCAGGGCCAAGTCAATGGCAGACCAGTGAAACGAATAAGGACAAAGTTTGTTTTTGTTTTGGCATCATATTAGCAAATAGCGCCGTCTCTAACGAGATCGAACAGATGCGCAAGCTGGTCGGATTTTTTCTCTCTTTTTTTAAATGCAAAGCACACTATACGAAAGCATATGAGCCACGACACGACAAGCCCAACAAAGTGGCACACGACAAACCCAACAAAGTGGCATGTGTGCCCAGCGAAGACTCAGATCAGCCTGGGTATTCGCTAAGACTGATCAGAGTCTGTGCTATCCGCATGAAGCTAGCTTAGACCCTTGGCTTCCCTTTTAATGCACAGCAAATACTCTGATCAGACTGGGCGGGTGCCCAGGCTGATCTAAGTCTTCGATGGACATGGCACTTTGTTGGTTTTGTCGTGACGCAAAGTTCTGCGCATAAGGACGATAACCTCATTGGAGCCGCGACACGACAAAACCAACCATGTGGTTGTGCGCCCAGCACAGACTCAGATCAGCCTGGGCGTCCATCAAGTTTGATCAAACTCTTCTTTAAGTGCTCAAATTGTAGCGAAGGATCTAAGCTACCTCCATACGGACAGCGAAGACTCTGATCAGACTGGGCGGATGCCAAGGCTGATCTGAGTCTGCGCTGGGCGCACAACCAACATTATCATACAACGGACTAGCTATCGCAGACTTTAGTAAATCTAACTTCTTCACAGATTTGTACCATTTAAGGTGAACTCTGCCATATTCACTGGGTGGTTGCTTAGTCCCGGTGAGCGATGATTTTTTCTGACAATCGTCAACGATTTTTTCTGACAATTAGTGTCTCGTAAGCGTGACGAAGCAAAAGGGTAAGTGAACAAACTTATTTTCAATTTTTTCTCCTGATCTTTTGCAAACAGGCTGTTTTCTGAAGCATTTTATGAGCGCATTTAGTCGTTTGTCACATTTTTTCTGTGAAATAACCTCTGCAAACCAAGGACGAAAATTACAGCAAATGTCAAGGATTTGCTCCTACAACGAATTTAATGTCCCGGATTTTTTCCTACAGTGTCCCGGATTTTTTCCTACCACATATATTGCATTTCAGAGACCCAAAACTCGAATTATAGACTCAGCAATTAGATTTTTTAATGTGTGATCTAATTTTATTTCGCCGATTGAACATCAGAAGCATTACTGACATGTATGCCGTGGTATGCCTCAAGGAAAACTATCACTACAGGTGTTCATGAGTGAAAAAATTCATTACACGACAGAAAGAGAGGATTTTTTTTATCTTTTATGCTTAATAACTACAGTGCCTTATACTTTATAATTACAGTGATCAGACTGTTCCAAGTTGATATTACTGGCGCCAGAGAATTAACCTTTCTCCTTGCCATTTCGCTTCAGTGTGGTGTTGCTAAGCGTTGATGGATGAATGACTCCTTTTCAAAAGTATTTCAGTCAGATAAAGACGACGGTAGGGGGATAATGAAAAGCTATGTGCAGTGGAATCCCGTTTACGATGTATAGATTTCCGCCTTTAGCAGGTATCGAACCAGAGACCGCTACATCAGCAGGCCAGCGCTTAACCTACTGAGTTACCTGGGCTGCTGTTGCTCAGCGTGTTTAGTGGTATGATATCGGGTGTAAACGCTGTTTGCCCCTAGAGGATGGTGTGGAAGTGTCTAACAAAAGCAAAACCAAAGAGTGCCCATCAAATCATAAAAAGTTTGGAGTGGAGGCCCTATTAGCAAATTTATTGATTTAGTAGGCCCTACATCCTTAAATACGGCCATAGGCCTACTCATACTTGTGAATCCATTAGGCCTATATAACCTAATTGCTGTTTGAATAAATTACATTGACTGAAATGCCAGCATTAGATAGTCTGACGTCACTGTGACATTGGACGTCACGAGATCTCTGATGTGGCGTCATAAACTACGCAAAATCAAAGTCAGGAGATCTACTCCCACCCACGTGTTTCCACCATCTTCTTCAATTTGCCAGATAATTTCCAGGTAAAATTTTGTTTGCGCACATTTATACAGTTGATTACTTTTCGAGTATACACGGGGGTCATACCAATTGCTTACCTGTGCTGTCGACCGAACCGTACAAAGACGCCATTTGAAGATGTCAAAAGGAAGTGGCTCGCGACAGAGAAGGAGGTAGTAAGCAGTACCAGTTATGGTAGATGACACATGTATATTATAATGAGGTGGTTGTCGACCGAATGATACTTCTGTCGACTGTCTCGGTCGACAACCACTTTAGCATGTATAGAAACTGACTGGCTCTGTTGACAGCACAGGCGTGGGAAATTGGTGTTAGCCCCGTGCTTCACTATGTATTTCATTGTCGTGCTCAGTAAATAACTGTTTATGAACAGATTTTTTAGGTGTGTTATTCTTCGAATTTTTTGGACAGGACTTTGTGTGATTGTTCTTGTGTGTATTGACACCTTGTTGTTTGCAAACTGGATATTTTGTAGGTCACATCTAACGAACTGCCTAACACATCAAATACTCTTGCTTTATATTTTATTAGGTTCCCTTGTGCATTTAATACAAAGCGGCCACAGAAGACAAAGTTTTTCGTTTGGATGTTTTTCAACACAATGTCGAAGGGTCGTAGTGGCATCAGGAAATGACTTGAGACAGTATTTGCATTTACTGTTTTTGCCTTCATCATGCAAATGATGACAAAATCGAAACTATGAACCCTTCGGAAGCAAGGAATACGTAAAAGACATTACAACAGAAGTCATTTTTTTCAAACTTGAATCTTCTCTTCAAGTGCAGATTACACCGAGTCTGTCTGCTATTTTCATTTTTGGGAAGTGTTCCATTTTTCTAAACAAATCTAACATTTCAAATCTTATTTAACTTCACATGAAGCTGGAGGTGCCGTGCGACTATTAAAAGTTCCCCCGTACTCCATCATAGTGCAATAAGTGCTGTGTGGCGGCCGAAAAACGTCTCGCCAAACTTCACCATAGGGCAGATTATATAATTTTCTGGTCACTTTGGAAACATTTGTTTCATTTTGAGTCATTCTGAAAACAGAGTGGCCGAGCCGCTGCTAGGGACATGGCTGGTGTTGCACATTACACGATAACACGGAACGGAATACCGGTAACTTGATAATAATTATTTGTCTGAGAAAATCTGAAGTCTGTAGAAATAATTTCAGTATGCAATGTCATTGAAAAATTGATGGATCATGGCAAACAGTTTATAACAATGACGTCATATATCTGTTACCATAGTAACTAGGAGTTCAAAATCATTCCAGAGTGACGTCATCTAGACGTCATTCTGCCAAGAGTTTGTAATTCCGCAATAGCTAGTATCATTTGTATGGGAGTATGGCAAACAGTGTTTACTACGGTCCATCAATTTTTCAATGGCATTACATTCTGAAATTCTTAAAACAGAACAGTTACTTCAGATTTTCTCAAACAAATAGAAACGTCACTGACATGGCTGCAATTGATTTGATTGATTGATTGAGTTTATGCTTAACGTCCACGGTAAACAGCTATGGTCATGTCGGGACGGTCAGTTAACCAAACCACACTATTCCTGGGCAGGCTTAGACCTCCTAAGCGGGTAACAAGTACTAAGTGCACATACTTTCGCCAGAAACTGACAACTGCCCTTCTTGAATCAGCGGAGGGAGAAACGAAAGTATGTGGCCAGACCGGGTTTCGAACCCAGGACCTCTGACTTATAAGTCAGGTGCCCTACCGATTGCGCTACGCGGCCCGGCGGCTGCAACTGAACCGAGTATGTTATTTTCATTTATTTCTTTTATGTATCCCTTGCTTTGAAAGGATTGACTTTCAGAACATTTTGGTTTAAACATTTCTGTTCTGGTGTTGATGTGTAGTATGTAAAAATGTTCAGTCCCGCAAGCGTAGAACCGGCTGGAGTGTGCATTTTCAAGCCTCACATACACTATGCTATGGTGAGGATTGTGAGGAACAGGCAAGCACTGTACACCAAAGATAGTACAAAAGGAAATATTGATGCTTTGGAATCACACACATACACACGTACGCACGCATGCATGCACGCACAAGTCTGGAGAAACAATTTAAATTTACTATGCCTCATAAGAAAAAAAAAATAGCCTGACCGTGGCGGCACTCAAATTTACAACCAAATTTGAAGCAATAGAATGGGCTACATGGTGCATACAATGGAAAGGCTGGTCTTTTGATGACCGACAAATATTTTCTCATCCATTTATGCACCAGAATTAAGTCTGAAGCATTTTTTGATCTTGCTGTTCAATATATGCGCAATAACGTATCATAACAACTACTCATTTTGTGGTTTGCGTTGTCAGAAAAAATCAGGCGCTTAAAATCTATTGTAGGAGCAAATCCGGGACTTGTAGGAAAAAATCCGGGACCTATGAAAAATGAAAATGGGCTTACAGACCTATTTACATTATTGTAAAGTGTCAAAAAATAATGAGACATTTTTCCCAACACCGATTTATGATTAAAATTAACGTTACCCTATGGTAAACTTCGCAGACATAGACATAAAGGACAGTTCTTCAAGATGTACCCTAAACGAAAATTTCCAGGTATATTTTATCTGTTGACCACGTTAAACATGTGTATTTTATCTAATTTGCCTAATCTCTACCAAGAATAAGCATAGGATTTGTAAATAAATGTTTTAATCGACTAAACTCGCCATTTTGTCGCACCAGTTTTCTGTTATGACGTCACGGAGAAAAAATCATTGACGATTTGGGAAAAAATCCGGGACCGTTGTCAGAAAAAATCGTTGACGATTGTCAGAAAAAATCATCGCCCACCGGGACTAAGCAACCACCCAGTGTATTATTCGCTCAGTCAGCTACCTTAATGGGCGCGTGCCGAAGTGTCATTGTGACGTCACTGAAATGACGGTTTAGTTCAAAGCTGCGTAAAAACGACATTTTCAAGTGAAAATAGACCTAGTAGATTTATCAATTAACACGAATTCGTGTTTCTACTTTTTTTTTTCGTCGGACAGTGGTCCAAAGCAAGTGAATTGACCCATGGAGACTGGGATCATGCTGTATGACACTCATCGTAGCTTGGATATTACTTTCCGCAATCCGAACTCCCTGAATTTTCGATATTTCTTTGTCTTTTCCCCTTTTTTCTTTCATTACAGTTACCGTCGTGTCCAATTTGCAACAGGAAGGTGCGTGCAATTTGGAGTTAATGCCAGCTTAAGTCATCATTAGTTAAGCTGGCATTTAAAACGCTTTATGCAACAATAACTTAAGGCCAACTTAACTAACGGAGAATTAAGATTTTAAGTCCAGCTTAAATTTTAATGGCAGCTTAAGTTAATAGACTTTTATGCAACCCAGCCCAAATCTCTGCCAAGCATTATGAATTAGTATGCATTTAGAAAACTTTAATAAAGACCAAAATTTCCCAAGTCCCTGACCTTGATATCAGGGTCACTGAGCGGGGCTGGGGTAGTACTCTGTAAAACTTTGGACTAATATCTAACAACATTGCAAATTTAAAAAGAGTTCATCTATGGGTTCAGGAGATATGTGTCTTTAAAAAACTTTAATCAAAACATCCAATCAAAAAAAAAGACAATTTTCTAAGTCCATGATCTTGACATCAAGGTCACTGAGGGGATGGGGGTAGTACGTTGAAAAACTTTGGACCAATATCTAACTGAAGGAATCCGTCCATGGGTAAAGGAGATATTGGGCTTTATAAAACTATAACCAAAACATCTAGTAATAAAAAATCCCAATTTTCTAAGTCCATGACCTTGACATCAAGGTCACTGAGTGGGGTGGTACCCTGTTAAACTTTGGACCAATATCTAACTACAGAGCAAGTATCAAAATAATCCATTCATGGGTTAAGGAGATATAGGTCTTTAAAAAACTTCAACCAAAACATCCAATCCGTACGCGGACGCGGACGCAGACGCGGACGCCGACGCCGTGGTGACAACAATAGCTTTTCCTGAACTTTCGTTCAGGCGAGCTAAAAATCATACCAACGATCTTCTTGAGCTTATACACCAATCCACCGTAAAATTTAGATAAGACGTGTTTATGCATACAAAAGCATGATTTAGAAATGTTGACACATAAAACTAATGTCTCTGTCAGAGAATAGACAAGACATATAGGCTCCTGAAACATGAGAAAAATAAACAACTATTTGAATAAATTGAAATTTTCCCATTTTGTTATGAAATTCATAAGCTTCCACATATTATTTTCTCTACTATTTCGTTACTTCTTTGATTACATTGTAAGTTGTGTTCTAATACCAAGACTAATATTGTGTGATAGAAATAGTTGGATACGGCTATAATTTCATTGAATACATCAAAACATACAAATAATGTTATGTCGCATAAAATCAGACGTTGGAAATCAACGTTAAACTACTTTTAAATGCAATATTTATGTTTCGGGGAATTAAGTTTGGAACTTAAATTTCGTTTAATGGAATGCAATTTTATAAGTTCACATAGCTCAAGCAAACAGGTTTTAATGACGCTTGTTTGTTAAACTAACAATTATACACGATAGACATGTAATAGATTGAGGTAAAATGTGAATCTTTTGCGGAACAAGCTATATGTAATACTGTTTTCCAGAAGAGAATAAAAGTGATTTCGTTAACAGCTTTAGGTAGATCATGGCTAAATTTTCATCATTTAACATCATAGCAATTTCAGTATTTCTTTGCTTCGAATGCTGTTATACGTGCAAATGTAAGTAAATTTGATTTAAACCGTCTCAGACCTTGTATAAAATGTCAGTAAATAATTCACGTCTTGTATCAAGTAGTTTTCGCTCAGCTATAGGCTTTCAAAATTTACTATTAAAATACTTACGACTACAATTTATCGTAAAAATCGTTTAGAAATAAATACATTAAGGTATCAACTGCTTTTCTAAAACACCATATGGACAATTTGCTCTTAGATTAATACCATTTACTGCTGCCTCTTTTCAATCAACATCTAGATGTGTTCTGTATTGGCTTTTTATCATTCTAAGAATGAGTTACCACACTGTACATTGGAACATCGATCATTTGAATTAGGGCTTGGAAACAAATGAACCCTACGGATCTAAATCGAGCAAATAAATCATGAATACTATGCGATCGGACCATTAAATTTATTCGAAAGTAAACCGCGGTATGTAGCTTTCATTCTTTCAGAAAATGTGAGGTCAGATATAAATCTTTACCAATATAGAAAATATAGAAAACAGCTGCTTGCAGCATTGAGCTGAAACACTGATAAACGAAATTTGCAGCTAAACTGAAGAAGTTAAACGTGGCTAATGTGAACTACAGGACATATCAAACAGGCCTAGTTAAGGTAAAAAGGAACCGACTAAGGTATAACAACGTGCTTATATTTCTGAAAGGCATAACCGAAGGCCTGGTTTGCAGGTAGCGGTATATGGAAACAATATGAATCAAACGAAAGTTAGTGTCCAGTGAAAATTGATAAACACATCATAGATTGATGTAATGTATAAGGGCACATAAAAGTTTCCTCAAGTGATTTCAACAGCAGAATTTCTAACAGTTTCAAGAGGGAGAAATGCTACAAGTTGCTATATATATATTGTTCAAGCCAACATTGAATAATATATAATGGCTATATAGTAAATTGCAGCCTTTGCGTGTACTTGTTAATTTGTATCACTTTGTGGTACATGCGTTAGTTTAGCAACGTTATTAACGTCGCGTACAGTGACATCGTTACCATGTTACAAACTTATCCAAATCACTTTTACCTCTCAAAAAAACTGATGGCAGAGAAGATAGACATATTACAAGGGACATTAGAGGATATTTCCAAAAATGTGAGTAAACTTACAAAACATCTATTAAAATCTCCAAGCTCTGATAATACTACTGCGAAAGACGTGGTCTCAACAGCAAAAGATTCATCTGCAGGTATTCTTAAAGAAATATCAGGCACTTTAAAAGATGTACTCAATGCTAAATCAGCTGTTACAACAAACAACCAGCCAGTCGAGACTCCAGAATCTACACAGATATTCATAGAGCGAGAGGTAGAAAAAATAAACGATCTATGATTAAACATGGAAAACAAAACTAAAAAAAAAGAGCAGCTGAATATCGGCAGAAGGTCCGGAATGAAAATACCGCAAAAACATATGACACGTGGAAGAACTACTCCCCTGTGATTATACCGAGGAAACCGCAGAAGAAACAGATAAACGGTGAACCGCTTACACAAACTAAGCTTAGAGAAAGACAAGTAATGTTCAACTTTCAGTCAGAAATAGAATTAATGCGCTTACGGGCCGAGAGTCACGAGGGGAGATACAAAAAGATTGACAGAGAAATGGAAGACCTATTAGAGAAAAACTAAGTGGCCACAGAATGGAAATGACAAAATAATTATGGAAAGAAGAATATGTCAAAGAAGAAATACGACCAAGAGAAAGATGGGAGAACAGTAACGTAAAATGGACAGAGAAATACGAAGCAGACTTTTTGAAGTTTTTTGCAAGCCACGCTCATTCATATATGATAACCCCACCCCCCCCCCCCCCCCCCCCCCAAAAAAAAAAAAAAAAAAAAAAAAAATGAGCCAGAAATTCAACATCAACAGCAGAATACTGGCAATAACGAAAGAACCTACAATAACTCAGGAACTGATAATGAGGTTATAATTACTGGCTTCTCCACTTATGCACAAGCAGCCAAAGTAAATAGCAATATGCAGCCTTATAACAAACGCACTACTTTCATTGGAAAAGAGTAAGGTTTGACAAAGCAGGTTCTAAACAGACGCAATCAAATTTTCCAACACGATCGTCAACCTTTCAGAATAACTGAAACCCTAGACCACCACCCTTGAATAACTCACCTGTACAAAGTAATAACAGAACACCTGTCGAAAAAGGTACAAAATAAATGACAACCAAACAAATACTTATTAACTAATCAATATATGCCACAAAGCAAAAATAAAACAAACAAAGGATACAAGCCAAACTATAATAGGGATCAGAAATCCATAGCAAAACCTTAGCCTGATATACAGATAGTCAATTTGTCATAACGAACGCTAAATACGGCTGAGATTGAATTACTTTAAAAAAGGATTAAAATTTACCCCCACACCACGCCAGTCAAACATTCCAGAATTTTAAACGAAATATATATCTGAATTTACACTTAAAGCTCACTTGGTTGAGTATTTTGATGGTTGTAAAGATGAGGATGAATCCATAGTCAGAAATAAGTCAAATTTTGTTCCATCACAAGGGAGAGAAGAATTTTTGGACAATTTTGTTTTCAGCACTCTCAGTATTTCTCTTGAAGCTATTCAAAAATCAAAATGTCAAAAGAAATATTTCTGTTTCAGAACAAAACTCTTATTAAAACTTTAGCAAGTGATGTAAATATAATTATTAAGAAAGCAGACAAAGGAGACGCAACAGTCATCATGGATAAAGAATTTTATCAAAAACAAGTTGAAAAACTACTATTTGATAATAAATATTATCAGAAGTTAGCCCACCATAGCCCACAGACAGAAATAATGACAATATACAGAACGTTCCTCAAAAATCATCAAACTGAACTAACAAAAAGATTATGATTATCTTACAAACTTTGAACAAAAAACTAGTAACTTTTGTGGTCTACCGAAAATTCACAAAAGCAAAAAAACAAATGAAGCATGCATGCTATCTTTTTTAAATTATGTAAAATTAAATCACCAAACAACCTTACTTTTCGCCAATAGTAACAGGTCCGACTTGTGAACACACAGGCTTGGTAATCTCATAGACAGTTTGCTTCAGCCATATACAAAATATATAAAAAGTTATATTAAAGACACAAAAGACCTTCTACAAAAACACCACAAGAAAAACCTAACGGTAGCATACTAGTCTCCTATGATGTTGAGAGTCTTTATTCGAATGTTCCACATGACCTTGGCCTGGAAGCTATTGCAATCTGGATCAATGAATATCAGAGTGAATTTCCAAGTAGAATCAGCGAATAGTTAGTATAAGAGGGCATTAAACTAATCTTAGAGAACAACAGCTTTTATTTCAATGATATTTACTTTCTTCAAACGAAAGGCATAGCTATGGGTAGTAAATTTGCGCTCCCATTTATGCAACTCTTGTTTAAGCATACCTAGAACAGAAAATGTACGAACAGTGTGAAAAAGATTTTGATTTTGTTTTCAGAAAACACATAGAAACAAAATTCAAAAGATTTTAGATGATTGCTTCCTCATTTTCACAGGAATAGAACAACAACTAAATGAAGTTTACTATCTCAGCATAAAATTTTCATTAGAGAAAAGAAGGACCTACCTTCCCTTTTTAGATACATTATGTATTATTAAAACTAAAACTGGAAAGTTTCAAACAGACATGTATCATAAACCAGCCGATTCAAAACAATACCTTTTTTACACCATGCCACCCGAAACATACCCGAAACAGCATTCCATATAATTTAGCATAAAGATTTAAAAAGATAATTACAGATTACAACACGCTACTTGTAAGGCTTGAAGGGCTGAAACAGTTTCTTTTGAAGCAAACATATCCCTCAGCTTTTATAGCTTTTATTAATGACGGTATAGCAAAAATCAAAGTTTTAAATAGAGCCAATTTACTCAAAAAGATAAAAAATGAATCAATTAACAAGTATAGCAATTTAATTCCATACATTACAAAATTTCAAAATTTAACCCGAATAACCCAGAAATAAACCCCAAAATTCGACAAAACAAATCTATCCTCTTACGAGACGACAGAGTTAAGACCATTTATAAACAGGTACTATTTTTAAAAAGTAAACGACAACCTCCAAGCTTGAAGAAATTACTAACTAAAGCAAAATTTTCAAATAAACAGCAAAATATATATTAAGTCCTAAAATGTGATAAGTCAAGGAGTAGGCTATGCAAACCTATTAAAGAAGTTTTAAGTTTTAGTTTTAAGGGTGAAAACTTTACCGTCAATGCAGATATGTCTTGTACAGTATAGAACGTAATTAATGTAATTGAGTGCTAAGGATGTGGAGAGTATTATATAGGGGAAACGAATAACTTAAGAAGAAAACGAGCCACACTACATAACCAGCACATCAGGCATGAAAACCTCCAAATGGTCCTGTCAGTTGCCAGATTGCCACTTGCTCGGACAAAGATCCCAAGTGTTTTATGCCTTTTTTTAAATGAACTCCGACAGTATTATAGATAGAAAAGAAAAAGAAAATATTTCTTTAACAAATTCAAACCAGAGCTTAGTTCAACACAACAAGCATAGAGTGGAGACGCCTGATGTAAATGTATTACAATCACCTGTCTACACAGCATTGTTAAAAGACGTTATGTTAGCTAAGACGTGACGTTATTAAACTGACGTTATAACCATGGCAACGCCTATTCAAGTCATGTTATTAAATATCTGACATATTAAAGGCTTTGATTTTTTACGAAACCGGTTAGCCTATAAAACTATAAAAAAATCTAGTGGATCCGATTTCTAATCATTTATTTACTATTTCAAACCCGTATTCTTTATATTATAATTATAGAAATAAAAAAATAAAATAAAATAAAATAAAATAAAATAAATAAATAAAAGCAGAAAATTTCCGTTTATTACGAAAATCGGAAAATCACACACATACACACAAGTGTCATGTAAAACTAGAAAAACTTTAAGAAGTCCGCTATAGAGACGTTCTCAGTTGAGTGGGGCCATTAGCAATTCAATTTTGTCCTTCGTATTACCTTTCTTTAAATTACAAAATAACGGTCCTGTTTATCCTCTGACTAGTTGGCCTCTGTCTAAAGAAGTAGATGAAAGTACCAAGACATGCATGCATTTTGTTAGACATTTTTAACATTGGTTCGAATAATGATACCCTGGTTTAAAAGGCGACGTTTTTAAATGTCGCAATATTGCCGTTGCATAGATGTCAACGCTGCACGGCTAAAAAGATATATCACTGCTTTAAATCGAGTTCCATTATTTAATTCAGGTGATTTCTTACATATTTTCCCACTTAAACAATACCTAAAGGGTAGTTTTTGCTACGAAAAGAGACTGGGAATTAATGTCGCAAAGTTTATGTAACCTACATCATAGCGGTAAATAAATGATTCATGTATATTAACTAAAATGGCCCGGCATCATAAAACTTACAAGCTCACACGAAGAAATATGTATTTTATATCATTTGTGAAATTTTGCTTCATTTTGTATTTTTACTCGACTTCAAAATACATTACCAGGAGAAGAATCAAATAAGCGCATGCTTCCGTTCTAATCCTATTTATTATGCGTATTAGATCTATGTACACTTGAGATTTGTTGAAATAAATATGTTTAAACTAATACATTACCCCTATATTTTTCTGTAAGAATGTAATCATACGTCACGGGCCTTTTTTTTAAACTGAGCAAAGCAATCGCTCTGAAACTCATGTGCTAAATCCTGCCTAGTAACAGCTACAAGATGGTGTGCTTAGATTTCATGCACTGAAACATTAAATGGTATAAAAACGTTAATAATTGTGTACTGTAACCTACGTCACACGTAATCTACGTCACAACGTCACTAAGACGTTTTGAAAGCGTTGACGTCATTTGATTAAGCAGCGCTTCATAGAAAACCCCTTTCTTCAAAAAAAAGCAAAGAAAAACATTTTAAATTGAAACCAGCCAAATTAATCAAATGTCAGTAGATTAGTAATTGTGTAATGCTACGCATATCAAAGAAATCGTATGCGACATCGTCCTTCAACGTATCTAAATAACATCATAAAATACGCCATTTCTAATTGTTAGGGTATGTCTCTAAACATGGTTTGTATTCCATAAACTAAAACTATTATCTGAAAATGTTTTAAGCTTTGAAGCAGATATAATGAGCATTATGGTCGCGATTTTATCTTGAATTCTGGAATGGTTGTATATATGGCCATTTTTGTCCGCCAATGGCCCAGCTTAACTGAGAACGTCTCTATAGTGAATACTCAAATTAACCCGTATATCTGCGCAGACTTACTCTAGTCTTCCCCTGTGTTGCAGTAAATGGAATATAATTATATTACATAAGGCGGTCTAGGAGAGGCTCGGGTCACTTGGGAAATGTATATTTAAGCAGAATCATCGTTATTCTTACAAGCTACTTTTTATAGAAATGAAGACAGTTCCTGATGAAATCCGGCGAAAAAACTCCCTTATTATACTACACTAAGCTTATTACGTCTATTAAATGAGTTTCCAATCGCAAATATCTCAAACATTATCTTAACCTAAGCTCCACATTCAGCGACTCTTTGAAAAATGATTAAACTGGGATTCCTTCTCTTTGTTTTCCATAACATACTGATCTCCAGGTGTCTCAACACGTTTTGGCTGTCGGGTCCTCATCCTTGCTTCATCACAGTCTTTTCTTGACTTTAATTGCTGCCCGTGATGACTCTCTGATAAGTTAGGGGACCTCCATACAAACTGAACTACCAACTAATTGTGTGCATCGCGGCGGAGGGTGAGGGTGAAGGTTTGGGCCCAGTAGAACCGGTTTAAACCCCCCAGTAGTTATTACTGACCGTCCCAAGGCGGTACTTTCGTTGCGGTTGTATTTGTTTTATGTTCGGTGCTGTTTAAATTATTGTGTTTTCATTTTAACCCTTCTATAATAAAAAAAAAATGAAAATAGGTAAAAATAGTTGTTAAATGTTTTTCATATAATTTGCTTAGTCTGTTGTAACCCTTCTGTTGGTCTAAATTATTTAGTTCAGTAAGATAGCTGAGTTGCCACCTATTTGGGAAAGAGCTGCTGACTCGGCTTATCACTTGGAATTTATTGTTTGTTGGGATGTCTTTGTCAGTCTTTCCCTTTGATGTTGAAAATAGGGTTTGGGATCTGATTCAGTCAGTTCCTGAATTGCAGTTACTCTTTAAATTTTCAGTCCCTAATTTTTAACGAGAATGTTAATACGCTCAATACCTCCTCAAACTAGCTGGCATCATTGAATAGATACATATTTATTATCTCAGCCTCAAGGAAATAGAAGACTCCAGTAACTGGTATTCATTCAGAAACGCTTCTGTTTCCTTTACACATGAGTTGGCTGGTGATCTTTTAAGCAGGCAGTTTATTTTTATTTTAATGAACCTACCTGCCTTTCAATATGCTTATATTCTTAACAAAAGACGAAACTTGACGGTTTCATTTCGCTGTCAGTTCTTGGGTTTGGAGAAGTCAGACATATGATATATTCTTACGACATTGCTGCCGCAACAAACGGACCAAAGCATAGCTGAAAAAATTCCAGACGTTTGCTGGGATTCGAACCCGGACCTCCCGGGTGATAGTCCAATGCTCTAACCACTGAGCCAAAGAGTTAACTCCCGGACGCAGTTGTCAGAGATTGAATATATAGGAAGCTATGCGCAAATCTACTATTGTAGATATCGGAAGGTAGGAGAGTTGGCCCGTAACACTCCCCCACTTCAAGGAAGTCATCATTTATGATGACTGAAAGCCATTTCAGCTTATAATGTCCTATCCCGGACGAGCCCCCTTCTTACGACATTGCTGCCGCAACAAACGGACCAAAGCATAGCTGAAAAATTTCCCGACTTTTGCTGGGATTTGAACCCGGAACTCTCGGGTGATAGTCCAATGCTCTAACCACTGAGCCAAAGAGTTAACTCCCTGACGCAGTTGTCAGAGATTGAATATATACGAAGCTATGCGCAAATCTACTATTGTAGGTTATTGAAGGTAGGAGAGTTGGCCCGTAACACTCCCCCACTTCAAGGAAAAGAAAGTTTTATGAAATAAAGCTTTCTTTTGCCATATGACCAATTATGAAACAAAATTAAGTTTAATGCATATACACTGTATATATATCAGTACTAATCCAGACATCATGTAGTAATAGCCAAATTTAGGCTCTTGAAAGTGCATCCGGGATAATATTATCTTTTCCTCTGATATGTCTGATGTCAAGATTGTACTCCTGCAACATGAGACTCCACCTGAGTAACCGCTGATTTTTGTTCTTCATTTTATGAATGAAGGTCAGTGGATTGTGATCACTGAAGACAACAATTGGTGTGGCTGAAGAAGATAAGTACACTTCAAATTGCTGAAGAGCAAGGATGAGAGATAAACACTCTTTTTCAATAGTAGAGTAATTTCTTGATGTTTGTTGAACTTCTTAGAAAAGTAACAAACAGGGTGATCCACACCATCATTATCTTCTTGAATCAAAACACTGCCTGCACCAACGTCACTAACATCTACCGCCATTTTAAATGCTTTGTTGAAGTCTGGTGCTAAGAGAACTGGAGCACTCTTAAGTATGGCCTTAAGCTTATCCAAGGACTTTTGACAGTCTTCATTCCAAATATATTTCTTTCCTTTACCTAGCAAATTTGTCAAGGGTTCTGCAATTACAGAGAAGTTATTACAGAACTTCCTATAATATCCTGCCATACCAAGAAAGCGCATCAGTTGTCTCTTGCATGAAGGTACAGGAAAATCCGAGATAGCCTCCACTTTAGCTTCTACAGGTTTTACCTGACCTTGACCCACAACATGTCCTAGAAATGTCAAATTTGCGTGACAGAATTCGCTTTTTGCTAAATTGATTGTCAATTTTGCATCACTAAGTCTTTGAAAGAATTCTCTGATAGTCTGTAGATGTAGTTTCCATTCATCGTTGAAGATGATTGCATCGTCGATGTATGCTTTACAACCACCCAGATCAGATGTCAAGCTATTTATAAGTCTCTGAAACGTTGCTGGAGAGTTTTTCATACCAAATGGCATAACCTTATACTGATAGAATCCATCTGGTGTAACAAATGCCGAAATCTCCTTAGCTCTGTCTGTCAAAGGAATTTGCCAAAATTCTTTCAGAAGATCAAATTTAGTAACATATTTGGCTTGTCCAATTTGATCAATACAGTCATCAATACGTGGGATTGGAAATGTATCCGTTTTAGTCACAGAATTAACTTTTCGATAGTCTGTACACATGCGAAAAGTTCCATCAGGTTTTGGCACCAGAATACAAGGAGAACTCCAGTCACTTTGACTTGGTTCTATAAAATCATTTTCCAGCAAATATTTAATTTCTTCCCTGAGATACTGTTGCTTCACAGGGTTCATTCGATAAGGATGTTGCTTCACAGGCTTTGCGCCATCAATGTCAACATCATGAAAGATTCTGTCAGTCCTGGTTGGAATGTCCGGAAATAAGTGCTCATATTCAAGAATTAACTGTTTCAGTTCAAGTCTCTAGACTGGATCCAGGTGTGACAGTTTCTGGTCGAGATCCTTTAAGATGTCAGAATTCTGGAGTTTTGATAATGAGGGATCAGATTTTATAAAGTTCATATCCTCAGAGTCCATTTCAGATTGCTCTTGAGGGACAGAATTTACTACGCTTATTGGTGAAACAACTGAATTATCCCTATCAATGTACTTTTTCAACATATTAATATGACATAACTGTTTTTCCTTGCGCCTCCCAGGTGTGTTGATAATATAATTTACATCACTGAGCTTTTTGTCAACAGTGTAAGGGCCGTAATATCTGGCCTGCAGAGGTCTGCCAGGAATTGGCAAAAGAGCAAGTACCTTCTCTCCAGGTTTAAAATTTAAAATTTTTGGTAAGATCTATTTTTGGTTAGTTCCGGAATGTTCCTAGATATTATATAAAGAGGACAGATTTTCATTTAGATCATCTTTGTATGAAAACTTTCACCAGTCTATAGTAAAATAAGTTATACTGGAATTTAAATATATTGGATTTGGAAATATTCATGTGCTCATACATACTTTATCTTCTGGGATCAGAAATTATTAAAGGACTTGTGTTTTAAATTCTGAGGGACATTCAGACTAAAATAAGGTATCGTTAATTACATATTCTCTTGATTAATTAATGACTGTTTTATTTTGATGTACAAGTAAATAAATTTTGTTAAGTTTAAAAACAGGCTTGTTGCTGGTTTACTTCCATCTTTTTGTTACCTCCGCCAGGTCGTAACAAATTGGGGGCTCGACTCCGGGATTAAAATTTCTAGTGCATCAAATAATTCTGAATTAAAAAAAAAAAGAAAAGTTTTCACTGTTATTCAAACAAGTAAAGCCAGCAAAAAGCAACCATGTCTTTTGATCTCAATGAATTCATTGCTGCGCCTTCTCAGGAGCTGTTGAACTTGGCCAAAAAGACAGACTTATTAGATATTGCAGCACATTATGAATTATCTTCAGTCAAAAGGTCTATGTTAAAACATGAAATTAAGAATATTTTGATTCAGTTCTTTGTTGATGAAGAAATTTTTGATTCCTCTGCAACCTCTCACATTCTTGTCACTCAGACAGATTTGCAGATGAGAGAATTAGAAATTCAGAGACAACTTGAAATAGAAAAATTAAGGTTAGAGCATGAGGAAAGAATTAGGCTTGAAACATTAGAAAGAGAAGAAAGGTTGCAGAGGCAAAAATTAGAGCAAGAAAAAGAAAGACTAGAACATGAAAAACTGAAGTTAGAAAAGGAGGAACGAGTTGAAATAGAAAAAGAGAAATTAAAATTTGAAAAAGAAGAAAAAGAAAGAGAAAGACAATTTCAGATTAGAATGAAAGAAATGGAAATGCAAGAAAAGACCACATCAAAGTCTTTGCCTTTGGACTCTAAAAAGTTTTTGATGTTACCAAACACATCAGACTTGTTCCTCCATTTCAAGAAAAAGAAGTTGATAAATATTTTCTTCACTTTGAAAAAGTAGCTGAAAATTTGAAATGGCCAAAAGAGCATTGGACTTTGCTTCTTCAGAGCGTTGTGATCGGCAAGGCTCGCGAAATTTATACTCAACTTTCTCTTGAGCAGAGCTCAGATTATGACAAAGTAAAAGAAGTTATTCTTAAGGCTTATGAGTTGGTCCCTGAGGCTTACAGGCAGAAATTTAGGAACTGTAGAAAAGAAAATGACAAAACTTATGTTGAATTTGCTAGGACAAAAGAGCAGTTATTTGATAGGTGGAGCTCATCAAAGAAAGTGGGCTCTGATCATGGTAAACTTAGACAGCTCATGCTTGTTGAGGAGTTTAAAAGGTGCATTAATTCTGACATTAAATCATTTTTAGATGAAAAGGAAGTTGAAACGTTAGAGGCAGCAGCTCGTTTGGCTGATGATTATGCTTTAACTCATAAGACTTCTTTTGTGCACAAGCCTTTTCCTAAAAAGACCTTTTTCCCTCAGCCAGGTCCAAAATTCAGTCCCAGTAATCCATCTGGCAATTCCAGTCCCTCATATACTCCAAAACCAAAACCCCCTGGTGAAAACAAAGGTCAAAATCCCTTATCTCAGCCTATTTGTAATAATTGTAAGCAAACGGGACATATAATTTCTGAATGCTTACTTTTAAAGAGGAAGAGAGAAAAACAAGAGGGTCCAAAACCCACAGGTCTTACCTCTTTACGGTCAATGCCACAGTCTTGTGTTCAGGATCAAATTCCTATTCAGGCCAAAATTTCTGAGACTGATTCTGTTATGGAGATTTATGAACCATTCTTATCAGAAGGTTTTGTGTCACTAAATTGTGACTTTGCCCAGTCTACCCCTATTACTATCTTACGAGATACTGGAGCTTCTCAATCCCTTATTTTGGCAGATACCCTGCCATTTTCCGAGAAGACTTCTTCTGGGACAAGTGTCCTTATTCAGGGTGTAGAATGTGGATTTGTTAGTGTACCGCTTCATAACATTTATTTGTCCTCAGACTTAATTTCTGGTCCAGTGGCTGTTGGTATTAGACCTTCATTACCTTTTAAAGGTGTTCACTTATTGTTAGGCAATGACCTAGCAGGAGATAAGGTTGTGGTTAATCCACTTTTGACCAACACACCTTGTGTTGATCAACCATCTGACCCCATTGAGCAAAAAATTCCAGACGTTTGCTGGGATTCGAACCCGGACCTCCCGGGTGATAGTCCAATGCTCTAACCACTGAGCCAAAGAGTTAACTCCCTGACGCAGTTGTCAGAGATTGAATATATAGGAAGCTATGCGCAAATCTACTATTGTAGATATCGGAAGGTAGGAGAGTTGGCCCGTAACACTCCCCCACTTCAAGGAAGTCATCTTTTATGATGACTGAAAGCCATTTCAGCTTATAATGTCCTATCCCGGACGAGCCCCCTTCTTACGACATTGCTGCCGCAACAAACGGACCAAAGCATAGCTGAAAAATTTCCCGACTTTTGCTGGGATTTGAACCCGGAACTCTCGGGTGATAGTCCAATGCTCTAACCACTGAGCCAAAGAGTTAACTCCCTGACGCAGTTGTCAGAGATTGAATATATACGAAGCTATACGCAAATCTACTATTGTAGGTTATTGAAGGTAGGAGAGTTGGCCCGTAACAATATGTCAGTATATTGCAGTTGAATATGTGCATCCTGTGCACTTATTTTCCATTCGATTAAGCTTGTAAAATCCAATATATGCCTCATTTTACATGTTTTGCGTGTGTAGCACGTGCGCGGTTGTGCATTAGTAGCTTTGTAAGTAGATTCTTACGTAGACACGCTACACTAGAATCAAAAGTAAATTCCTGCTTGAGCTTTTATTTCTTCATCACTATCAAAATCTTATACTTCTATGACAATTAGCCGAATAATGAAATTACGATTTTGTACACTGACGCTTACTTTCCTAATTAGTAGGACGTTCGATTGCAGTCGCTTGATAACCTTAAATCTCAGGAGCCGTTTTCTGAAAGCCAGAGACATTGAACAGTTGCTTGAGAATCACCTCGGGAAATTGTAAGCTGTAATTGTGATTACTTGTAATCGATTACAATTTCTGAGTAATCAGGAAGTAATCTGTAATCGCACATTTTTATGATTACAAGTAATCGTCGTAATGTAATCAATTACATTACAAAATGGGCTGTAATCATAAATACTTTATGATTAAATTTTGATTACTTTGATTGATTTTCAGAAATGAGAAAAGAGAAAAAAAGAATCTGTTCTTCTTTAATTGAAAGACTTGTGCAAATTACAAATACATGTAATAACGGAAAGCAGTTGATTTTTCAAAGTGTCTTCAGACTGAATAAGACGGAGAAAACTGATATAAGTTGTATACAAAAGGCAGCAGACCAAATTCAGAAACTGACAGAAGAGAATTCCCTTAATTCTGTTTTGGGGAGTAAAATATAAGCAGTATTATTGCTTTAATATGCACTTTTTACCCCTTTATGCCTGCTGGACTGTTATGTCCCCACAAATTGGATGAGTCCATTTAGCAGTTTAGGATGACTGGCTTATTTTTGTTTTACATCTTTTTAGACAAACTGTTAAATATTTTCTGCAAGCAGTGACCCAGATCAAAATGCTGCATTCTGAGCATATGATCTGGGTCTGCACTGTATACCTATTTCCTTCCTATGGGATGCTAGGCATTAATGGGTTAATATTTTAAGATAAATTCATTATGATGTAAAAAAAATTCGGTACTCTTGAGTGCAGGAAATTTAGGTTGAGACGGGTAACTGTATTGGTTGACAAATATTTGTAGGCCTTATTTACACGATTTTTTTTATCTTTACTTTGGACAGGCAGGTGCCAGTGTTAGAGACGTTTTTCAAACTCATCTCTGACTTTCATACCTTCTTTGTGGATTAAGCTAACTGTGACATCTGTCTACTTTATGACACCTGTGTATTGCATACAACAAAAAGCCAATATATTAGTTCCTTTCTTTCCCATATATGGGCCAACTTAATAACTTTAAATTTTGTGCGACTGATGGCGAGCAAAAAGGAGATGAAAATGAAAAATGAAATACGAGGGGCGTTCGAAAAGTAATGCAAATGGCCACATTTCTTGGTAACCACCGCAAAGACAGAGTTTCTGACATCAAAACACATAAATTATGATACTCCTAGAGAAGTCTGCAAATACTGTGTATATATTTTTAAAGGACGCAATTTTTATACCCCGCCACACGTTAGTGGCGGGGTATTATGTTTTCACATTGGCCGTCTGTGTGTCCGTCCGTCCGCCCGTAGTACGTACGTCCGTCTGTCCGTCCGTCCGCACTTCGTTTCCGTTCGATAACTTAAGTATTTTTCAATGGATTTTCTTCAAATTTTGCATATGCATTTGTAACAAGAATGATTCGCTTGGGATTGTTAATGGGCAAATTTCGATAATTTCTGACAGAGTTATGGCACTTGTCAATGTACGAAAAATTTTCTGGCCTCTAGTTCCTTTACTACTGGGAGTATCATGATGAAACTTCACAATCATAATCGAAGTAACATAAACTTTGTATGAGAAGTAACATAAACTTTGTATGAGCCCAGAAATTATATCATCAGAGGTTATCTGCCCCTGCCCTGGGCCTATATACATGTATAAAATCATGAAAAATTCCAAATAATATCAGAGTTTGAAGCGATTCTTCTGAAACTTACAGCAAATGATCAGGATGATGAAAGCCTCTAGTGATGCTCAAATTTACCCCATTGGAGTTATTTCCCCTGCCCCTGGTCCATATAAATGCATAAAGTCAGATGATAGGGGTAAAATCTATATATAATCATGTGAAACAGATTCAGAAATTTACATCTGATGATAGAAGTAATAAAAGCGTCTTGTGGTGATTAAAATTTGACCCTTTAGGGGTTATCTGCCCCTGCCCCATGGCCACATGTTTAAATTCAGTAAAATTGTATTTGATTGAAGTGGTAGGTGATTTATCGGAAGCTTATTGTAAGTGACCAGAGTAGTGAAGTGTCCTGTTATGACAAAGACTTTTATCCATGTTCAGTGGGGTTAGGCTGCCCCTGCCCTGGGATTATACAGAGAAAAAATAAATCTGGTAAAATCGGTTTGTGAAAATGATTTGCAGTTGTAGGGTATCACGCAGTCGTTTGCGATGCTTTTATTAACTTCTTTGATAGAGGTATAGACCCGAAATGCACTGCAGAATTTTTCTTTAGTAGGTCGTAATTCACATATGAATAGTCTTTTGATTCTTTTTACCTTTGCTACTCAAAGACAATGCCAAGGCAATGTTATCATGTAAATATCTCTGGAAAATGAATTTAATCTAGGTTCCATACTGTCCCTCAAATATGAATTATCCGCACTTTATGCAGTAGCAAAGTCTCCCTTTCCACTAAAGTTATTATGATTTATAAATGAAATCAAGTTAAATAGCATTCCAAATCTTGATAGCAAGAGCGTTTACATTGTTCAACACAAACCTGTCAATAAATTCAAATTACTGCAAAAAAAGAAGCCTCTACAATCTTTGAAAAATGACGTTAACGCCGATTTCAGTAACGTCATAAGAACTGCGCATTACTTTGCAAGGACTTGAACGCCTAACCCTGCAAAGATTTTACATATGAAATTAGCCCAGTGGTATTAGTGGAGCCTAATAAAATGCGTGGTAAGTCAAAAAGGAAAAGTGTATTTGTATAGTGTTAGGTATCATTGTAAACACAAAATGTGGTGCTTTCAGCATATGCATAGCATTTGTACCCAGTATGCCCCTAAACAAAGTTATGAGGCCATTTGCATTTCTTTTCGAACGCCCCTCGTATATACAGTGATTAATTAAAACGTTTTGAAATAAATAATTTACAGGAAGTGTTTGGCCCCTTGCTTTGAATACTTTGAACTAGTCTTTCACAAGCAATTTTATGACATTGGAGACAATGTAGAATCAAATGTCTGAAGTTTTAAACGAATAGGTTAAATAAGTGATGGAGAAAAACTATTCAAGTATGTGAATATATTTAGGACCTGACACATAGCAATTATTGAATTTCTCTAACTTCATAAATAGCATACAGTCATTGTATGCACGATACATGTAACTGCAGATTGCTAAATAAATTTAGTTCAGATTAAAATGTAAGTCAACTTCTTCAGAAGTTATTTCAGAAGTTACAGTGTATCTTACCTCTTAGCACTAACATGTTAGTCACTGATTTAGATATAGATTAGTCTTTTTGAATATAGAGTTTTTTTCACTATCACAGTCATTTTGTACACTTGTATAATGTAATCACATGTAATCAGACAGTATTCATGATTAATTTGCAAAGTAATTGTAATTGTTATCAATTACATTGAAAAAAGTAATTGTAATTGTAATCTGTAATCATGATTTTAAAAAGTGAAAGTGATTGTAATTGTAATCGATTACATTGGCATGTAATCGACCCCAGGTCTGTTGAGAATAACCAAACACAGATTACAGACCCTTGACTTACAGAACGTTAATTTAACGCTGCGTAAGAATCAAACATCGACGTCACAGTTGAAATAGATATTCACAGTTGAAATAAATATCATGTTAAAATTTTCATTCGTTGTTCGGATTTAAGGATAAAATTTGTACATTTCTATTTATGCAAAATTTGTTTGTGTTTTCAATTTTGCCTTCGTCTGAAAATTGACCCCTGTCCTTTCTAGAACATTCTTAGCGTTCCCAATTATTAAAGTGCCCTAACGTTTTACCCGCAATAAAAGGAAAGATTATTTAATCAGTTTCGAATCAAAATTATTAGTGTGATTAAAATCTAAAAAAGTTCCTTCAAGAGCAGAGAATACATACAGAAGTAGGAACATGGGTCAGACTACGTAGTTTCGGCTAATAAGTCTAACATCTCCAAAATGTTTGAGTTAAAAAAACAGTAACAACCTTTCAACCGTCATGTTCTATTTTTGCTACTGTAATATTACATATAACTTGTTATTAGGCCGTGTATGAATTATCAAGACGGACATTGCAATTACTAATATGACTTATCCAAGAAGCAGTTTGATCAGACCCATCCAAGAAGTAGTATACACTGTTTACTCAGACTTCGTTTTCTAAATGTTAGTTTTCTTTGTAAACAATTTAAGTTCAATAACCCGATTTCGATTGAGAATTTGCTAATTAGCAGGGTTTACATATCATCGTGATAAACTGTTACGTCCTCATACGCTCAGTGTGTGCATCGAGTGTCAATTGCGGTACAGCCTCCCGTCAGTCAGTAGTCTAAAGAAAATCGTTATTGATTATCCAAGACGCACCACCGAGTTAAAGACGCAGCCAGGAAAGCTGAGGTATGATAAGGCCTCATTCACCTTGATACCCACAATCAAAACATGTAACTAAACCTCTTAATTACACTTATATGTACAACACAAAACATGAATATATAAACACTTCCTGTTTCTACTGTGAGTTATAATGGCGATCGAATCCACAATCATAAGAACTGCTGACTTAAGTGAACACTGCTTTTGAAACTAGAGCACGGTTGCCACTTCAAAACCTACGGTTGAAACAGGAAGACCGTCACTAAATAATACAGATAGCACTGGAGGTAACTAGTGGAACCGAATCACACCCTTCATAGGTGCCCCCATAACGGCAGATTGTCTTATAAGTTGACGGGTCAATGTTTACCGGAAAAACAGCGAAAACAGTAGCAGGTTTGTCACTGTTGAAACTGTTTGAAAATGGCTTGTCATGCCTCAGAGACTTGAGGAAAAGAGAGTTAAAAGTGCTTGGGGTGTTGTGAAAGAAGTTTCATGGAAGGATGAATAATTAAACTGTATAGTAAAACTAATTGTGGTCTCGTGCCAGTCAACGTGGAATACAAACGACGAGTCAACGTAACCATTATGACGTTGGTTCAACGCTTGACCCACTGGCACAATAGAAAAAAAGTAAAAATTATGCAAAGACCAGGAACTGAAACAATCAAAATCCAAATCCAACCCTCAAACCATAGTTGGAAACAACTAAGATCACAAATAATCAAGATACAGAGAACATATGGCCAACCGAGTGAGCAGCTTGTTCCCAAAAGGTGGCCACTCAGCAACCCAAACCGAACCAAAAGTAATAAGAACATATATAAGGTAAAACATCACAGAAACTCTGACACCAAAAACAGGCAACAGAGAACCACAACAGAACTACCGCCTTGGAACGGTCAGTAATGAATTACTGGGGGCTTAAATCGATTTTACAGGCCCAACCTCACCCCCAGTTTCTGAAGTGGTACAAAACATTTAGTTAGTTGTTCGGTTCGCATGATAACCCTCTAACTCGTCAATGAATCATCACAGTAAACACATAAATCAAATTTCAACACCATGAAGAAGCAAAGACGAGGACTCAACAGATACAACGAGCCGTCTGACAGGTGGAGATCCCTGTCCTGCCAAACAACCCCACTGGAAATCTGAAGCAAAAGAAGGTCACCAGTTGAGCCCCGGTGGACCAAGCAACAGACCAAAAGGTTCCGGTCCCAACCAACTAAAATATATAGCTTTAGGTCGGGGCCATCATAGAGTCTGACGACCGATCCCCCGGTGTGCAATTAAAGAGTGCAGCAAAGTTATCAACCGTGATTGGGTTAATCACTAAGCATGCAGACTGTCGCATAACATTTAAATTATAGCCAATACGTTTGTGACGTATTATTATTTTTCGGAATTGATCAGAAAAATCAGTCCTACCCTTAATCTTTTTGAATTTGTATACTAAGTCACCATAAAATTCTGGTTCCGATAGGCCTTGGTGTAAAAGAAATTTTAATCCGACATCAAATTTTGAAACCAATTCATGGTGTCTGCGATAGAATTTAGAAAAAGCCTTTCTAAGCTTATGATACCGATAGCCCTGTTGAAGAAGTTTAGCAGTTAAACATTTATTACGAGCATTAAAGTCATCTACATGACTACACACTCTAGCAAATCTTATAAGTTGAGAAATATACACTCCATAAGAGGGACGATTAAAGAAACCAAAGTGACGTTATTTCAACGTTGTTTCAACGTCAACCCAAGGGAACTGGCAAAATTATTATAGAAATAATTGGGCGACGTTTCAACGTTGTGTCAACGTTGATCCAGCGACACAAAAGAAATTACCTACAAATAATCAACCTAACAGTAATTCCACACCGACGGTCGTCCCTAAAATACCTAACTAAAAATACCTTACCTAACCTAAAATAACATAATACATAACACTAATTTACCTAACCTAACATTATTTATACCTAACCTAACACACTAATTTACCTAACAATTATAAATTGGGTAATTTAGTGTTTCACTAAAATACCTAACATCCTGATGCTGTATGACATTGTATGTAACGTCATTTGATGTTAGTAACATGACGTAACATCATAGTGTTAATTGACGTTAGATACAAAGACAGGAATGAAGAAATAAAAATAAAATGAAATAAAAGAAAATAGAGTATAAATAAGTCAAAATAAGAATGGCTTAGGCTTATGTGCAGCTGAAAAGGAGCACACATGCAGCACATCCAATTATAAGGGGGAGACACATGCCCTTTGCAACAAAAGAAGCAATTTCCCTGCTGGACTCAGAATCTGATTATACAGACATTTTACCATTCCGTCCCAAAGGTAAGTTTATTTATATACTGTTCATATCAAAAGTCTATATAACATTGATGCTTTTCTAAATTCAATCACTTTTCTGAAATTAATCACTTTTCTAAAAATTAAACAAAAATGTGGTATATCTTTATAATTTATTTTAGGTGGAGAAGTATACCTGTTCCAACCAAATGACAGAAGTGAATCCCAGGACTGGCGTTCTGATGGGCACAGATGGTATAATAACACCAGAATGGACATGCCGAAGGGAAATCCTGTGGTTACTAAAGTCTACTTCTACCTCGAGACAGAGCAAGGGATAAACAAAGAATTTAGGAAACAGGTTTTCTTTAAAATTAACAGTCCACATGGTCCATTTCTCTTACACTATATTGGGGATGAACATGTATCGGTACCAAGAAGTCATGGCAATTCCTTAATACAGACAAAACTGTTTTTTTCGCACACGCCCATCAGTGATGGAGAAACTTAAACAGAAAAGCCAGGAAAAAGAGCCAAGTAGATTATACAAAGAAGAAATCGCCAGTATTGATGAGACCGATGCAGCTGGCGAAATACTTCACAAACCAAGAAATAAGAAACAACTGGAGAACATAAGAAGTGGGATAAAAAATGAGAGCCGTCTAAGAAGAGATGCTGTGCTTAATGCCCATGAAATTGCCTATGAGCTTACTGACTATGTGCACTACTTTGCCACAGTGCCTTACCTAGTAGTAGTTGTTGGCTTAAAGGAAATATTCGAAGAGCTGGAAACACTGCTACTGACAAAAGACAAGAATCAACTATTGTCGTACGATACAACCTTCCAATTGGGGCCCTACTATGTTTCAGTGCTGCTGTTTCGGCATGTGATGATCAACGAACACCCTGTTATGCCAGCTGCTTTTTTAATTCATGAAGCAAAGCGGCAGGATATCCATGCAATCCTGTTTTCAATTCTCAGACAAAATGTAAAAGGTCTCACAAAAAGTGTGCCGATAGCAACTGATGAAGAGGATGCAATTGTAAATGCAATTGCTGAAAAAACAAGTCTCTATCGAGTTGGATGTTTTCGTCATCTGCGGTCAAACATAAAGGAATGGGTAGACTCTCATCAAGGTACAAAAGAAGATAGACGCTTCTATGTGGGAGAAGTGATGGACCTTATACAGTCATACAATGAGCAGGTATTTCACAAGTCATATCTCAAGAACCAACAAAAATGGAATGATGACTTCAAGGAATACTTTAGGAAATCAATTTTACCTAGAATTTCTACATTTGGCCTATGGGAAAATAAGAAAACTGTTTTCTTTTGATGTTAGTAGTGGCATAACTACAAACCAGGCTGAGGGATTCAATTTTCTATTGAAAAGCCTACAGGGTTGGCATGAGGTCCCTGTTGATGTGATTATGTATGCTTTCCACATGCTCCAGGGATTTTATCTGAAAGAAATTTCTCGAGGAAAGGCGGGTCTAGGAAATTACTCCTTAAAGAATGACTACAAAGATAGGATCATCGACATTGAAGAGATAGGCAACTTTCCTGTGTGTGCACCAGAGAAGATTATAGAGTCTATCAGGAACCAAAAAATAGAAACTGTTCCGACAGAAAGCGCTGGTACAACATCAGACATGCGAGAAGTTAGGGCACAAGAAATTATTGAAGCTGGTGGCATTGGTTTCAGTCCAAAATTAGGCATCTTCACTGTCATTACCACAAGTGCAGTTTTCAAAGTTTCACTTTTACCGAAACAATCATGTTCCTGTGACTTAAAAGGTAGCCTGTCACCATATACTGGCAGTAAGGCGAAGTCTCGGAATGAAGCCTAGTGATACAGAAATCAAAGAAAAACCAATGAATCTAACATGCATAAGGGAAAAGGCGAAAGGTAAAAGGAAGCAAAAATCAGGTAGAAAAAGACCACATTCTGAAGATCAGGATTATACAGACAGTCAGACTGTGCAAGTAACCCATTCCCCAGAAAAGAATCCAGAAACTGATGATCTGAGAAGAGATGTAAGATTCTTTGAGGAAGTCTGGATTCATCAAGGCAAAACATACTCATGTAATATTAACATCAGTGACAAAGACAGAATCATTGGTAAAGAAGATGATGGCTGGCTAAATGACACTATCATTGATGCTAGTATGCAACTCTTACACCTACAGTTTCCAGAAATAGGTGGTCTACAATCATGTTTGAATGCAGCATACAATAAGTTCAAGTCAGAATCCAAATAACTGATACAAATAATGAACACTGACCCAAATGGAAGTGGAGTTCATTGGTTTGTATTTTCTACATTAGGGGCTCCGCCAGGCAATGTTAACATTTATGATAGCTCGCCAAATCCTGGGAATCCTACCTCTGCTGTAAAAATTGCAATAGCCAAAATTGTCCACACTGATGAAGCTATGCTGACCCTCAAATTCATGGGTTGTGACCGACAAACGAATAATAGGGACTGTGGTCTGTTTTCCATAGCAAATGCCACTGAACTGGCATTTACAGGGGATCCTGAAACAGTAAAGTATGCCAATGGAGATATTTTACGTTTCCATCTGCTTGAATGCTTGGAAAACAGATCCATTAGCATCTTCCCAAGAGTAGGTATATTAGACCCAAGGACCCAGCATTGTCTAGTTATGAAGGTCCCTGTGTTTTGCACTTGTAGGATGCCGGAGGACAATGAACTATATTTTAGTTGTAAAAATGGTTTCATACAGCATGCCAGGGTCTATCACATTTAACAAGGGCACAAGTCAAAAAGTCAAGAAATATATACTGTATTCGGTGCTCACTTAAGAGTAGGAAAAATAAAAAGTAATTCATTATGCTTACTTCTTTGTTGATAATTCTGATCTTATCCAACCTAACCTAACCTCCCCTAACTTGACCTAACATTATCTAACCGGTGCCCACCTAACCTAATCTTACCTAACCTAACCAGTGCTGACCTGACCTAACCTTACCTAACTTGACCTAACTTTACCTAACCAATGCCCACCTAACCTAATCTAATCAATACTAACCTTACCTAACTTGGCCTAACTTTACCTAACCAATGCCCATCTAACCTAACCTAATCTAACCAATGCCAACCTAATCTAACCTTACCTAACCTAAGCTAACCAATGTCAACCTAACCTAACATTACCTAACTTGACCTAACCAATGCCCCCTTAACCTAACCTAACCTAATCTAACCAATCTAACCAATGTCAACCTAACCTAACATTAACTAACTTGACCTAACTTTACCTAACCAATGCCCGCCTAACCTAGCCTTACCTAATCTAACCAATGCCCACATAACCTAATCTAACCTAACCTTAAGCCCAACATAGCCTAATCAATGCCTACCTAATACCATAATAATGCAATATTCAGGTATGGTATTAAAACTAGGTAACGATGATCTAATTTGACCTAACCTAACTTGACCTAACCTAACTTGACCTAACATAACGTAAAATAAAGTTAGGTTAGGTATTATGAGTTAGGTATTTTAGTGTTCAGCCACACCGACAGCACTATACCAAATGTATATACAACATGCATATAGAGAAGACAAACAATGAACGTGCAACGTTACAACGATATTTTATGTTGCAGATATCGCACACTGGCGACAAAAGCTGGTTGCATAAATACAGAAAATACACCACATATCATCAATAATAAATATCGCGGACGATGCATCGACGAAACAACGTCGTCACTACGTTGATACAACGTTAAACTGGAAAGTCACTGGGAAGTTAGAATATGTATCATAAACTATTATGACATCCTAAATAAACAATTAACAGGTAGTGAATGTGAAAACAACGTCAATTCGATGTTGATGCAACGTTCGCATAAAAGAACTAAAACTGATCTGAAACATGTGAAAGTACGTTGAAATCATACCAATAGATATACCGTTAACGTTAGAACAACACCACGGTGTATCGACGTAGACTGAACATCTAAACTTGAAAGTATAAATGTCTGTAAAATGCATGCAAGGATTGTTTGTAAAAGTAGTGTGTGTTTTAACACCATAATCTGAATACGATACGCGAAATGATTATGCACTTTAAACATGCACCTTAAGAAAAGCACCATAAAGATACGTATGCGCAAAATATAAATAACTTAACAAAGTTAAATACCACAAATTAACTTCAAATAGCAGAAGATATAAAATCAAATCAAATAATTGTCTTCAACAATGCATACACCGACACAATAGCTGATACAATTCATGGCTACGAACGTCTTATATAGGGAATCAAGAAACTTTGTTTACGACAAGAACATCCGTGCTAATCAAGACTAATCATGATAATTACAATCAGGCCATCAGCCCATTACCGTACCAATCGAAATCCTAGGTCCCAAAATCGAAGCCTTTTGAACATGCTCCGATAAATTGATACGATAACACATCTAACAAACTAAAACACGTCTCCATAATAGACGCAGGTCAGATGAATCCTAAACTGGCAGGTAAAAACACTGTCCTTATCTTGTAAACATAAATAGCACTTAACACGCGTGCACCAAATAGTCTGATAAAAAAAACGAAAAACAAAAAAAACAAACACATATTACCGTGGACATGTTTTCATAACAATTAGAAGTAGAAATCAAAGACGGAGCAAATTCCCTAACTACCTAAGAAGAGGATGAGTGGCAACTTGATTTCAAAACACAAACATTTTTGTAGCATTAAAAACTTGGGCAAAATCATACTGAACATTCTTTACCGGTCCCTTGGCTTATCGATTTTGTTATCTCCCCTGTTTCCCAGTCTTACCTGTCCAATATCGGGTATTAAGTTTATATAGAAATGTAAAGGGAATATTTATATTTATATGAATTTCTAATCTTTTTCAAAATATTTGAATCTTTTATAACCTATATTCTGAAAGAATAATGCAATACCTACACGATGGTGTGTTTTTTTCGAAAAAGTTAATGTTTACTTGCTTCCTTTGCCGTTTAAATTACCGACCTATACTGACCATTATACTTATTGGCACATACAGCAGAATTACGAAATTGTCCATTTTCAGAGCATATTTCTGATAATTAGGAGCTTTTCTGATATTTTTATAACCTAAATTCTAAAAGTCTATAGTCTAAGGATTAATATTATACTTTTATTTTGAAATTAATATTATGTCTTGTTGCTTCCCCATGCGTTTAAAAACCGAAACTTTAAGAGTTTGGCGCAGAAGACTCAATCGCCTAAGTTTAAGAAATCATGCACACTCCTGCATTACTCTTTTGGCTGCTTTATATGAATCGGACTAACGAATCAAATTAACCAGGATGAAATGTAATGAAATAAATAAATAAATAAAGAATTTAATAAGAATTTTAAAAATTTTGATTCAATTTTTCTTGGATACGAAGAATTTTGTTTTCAATTAAGTCCAGAAAATCAAAATCGAATGTATCACGGTCAGTGTCTAAAAAAGGTAAATAAATAAAAGTAAAAGAAAAGAAAAGAAACAAAAAGGGGAAAAAAACTTTGTAAACGTATAATTAATTAATGATTGGTTTGTTTAGTTATTTAAATTAATGTAAACACATTAAAAGGCAGCTAGTGATCCTTTTGCTCAGCGATGTAAACATACAATAATTGACAAATTGCTAATGGTGTCAGAGTTTCGGCGGCTACAAAGAACGTAAGCAATTAGGTCATTCAAATCGAAAATATGTTTTGGGACAAACCTAATTGATTTCAGGAGATAATACCATTGTGATTTTAATTTGTTTGTATAGGATGAACAAGTGAAGCGGTCAGTTTTAGAATATAATTGACTTGTTTTGCTCATCAAGTCACAAATTCAATTTGTACTCTGATACCATATGTTCGTCAACATGGCTTCATCTAAACGTGTTCGCAATAGTGTGGATTAAAAAAATGCATGAGGGAGAAGTCCTTTCTAGAAACTGTTTGCAAAAAGTGTTAAGCGTTCCATTTCTCCAAAGACCTACACAGTATAGAGGATTATTGCCAGAGTCTTCTTATTCTGGAATGGATTTTGCCTAATCTTAGTATTTTCTCTTTCTTTATTTCTTTCTTTCTTTCCTTCCTTAGAATTACATTTTCTGCAAATAAACTGATCAAGGTGTTATAATTCGCTTCGCTTTTTATTATTCTTAAGTTTAGATACGTGATTATTATATCTTGCGGGATTAACAATATAGTAAGGACAAGTCTGCGCTTTTGATTACATACCTCTTTTCATGACTACACTGCATATCAACATCTAGCCTCCAAAAAAAGTGGAACATAGGCAAACCGTACAGACCCAGACAAGACGGCGCAAAACGGCGTCTGATCGGGATCTTCACTATGTGGATAAGACAAATGATAAAATTACACACCCCCTTAAATGACAAATAAACTCTTCCAATATATGCAAATAGGAGAGTCCACTGGGCGTACATCGGGTCAAAGAGCAATACACGTATTTCAGAATAATCCATGACACGCATTAAAAGGTCAACTAAAATGTGCGTGTGGATTCTCGCGCTGACTAGTTCTCTTATAAAATTTCGTTAATATGAACTTGTACTTAAAGTTCACAAAATAAGTATATTGTGAAAGAGACAGCTTTTTCAAAGAATACTGAAATAATACATGTATATATCTTGGATTCATATGTTCTATTGATAAATTGATGCACATGAATATGTACATAAATCATATAATGCTATATCTGTATTAACATATAAGCTGCGACACGTCAAAACAAACAAAGTGGCATGTGCGGACAGCGAAGACTCCATCCAGTCTGATCAGAGTCTTCGCTGTCCGCATGGAGCCAGCTTATAATCGCAATGAAGTGTGATTGATTCTTCGCTTCAACCCCTAAGGCAGGTCAATTTATGACGCTGTGTCGCATTAATTCCCCACGTGTCGTCTATTCTTATGATAACCTGTTGGTGCTTCAGATTATCGCCGAAGATTCTTTCATCAGATAAAAATGAGAAAATATTGTTTCATTCAACAACAGACTAAACAGTCTGATCAGTGTAAGTGCCTCAGATAAGAAGGGGTAGCAGGGATAATTTGGAAATAATTAACAAAGCATATATTGTGACCCCTTATAAGAATCGTCTCACCGAGATGGTTCTAATGAGGGGTCACAATATATATTTTCATAGACAAAAATAAAGAAAGTATCCCTGAATTATCATTGAAGGAAAATTAGTTGAACTACTGCAGAAACAACTGCTGAGTGAATGTCTCAGAATAAATCCATTTGTGGCGAGTTAACACTTTTGGGGACAGGTCATATTGAAATCTGCAATTTGAATTACCAAATATCGTAGACTGTTCATGCAAACAAGGATGACTCTGATTAGACTGTGCAAGCTTATCTGAGTCTTCTGTGTGCGAAAATGTAATATACTAGTACCCATTTACATGGCCCTGTTATCCTCATCGCATTGTATAAAAAAAGAAGAGATTTTGAGCAAAATAATGGTAACATTTTCAGTTAAACACAGTCTGGTCCAATTACATCCTATTTATAACCATATTCCCTTTGTTATTGACATTGACAGTTGATTTCCCTCTATCTGGCCCCTACCTGTGTTTCAGTCACAAGTCTTCTAGGATGTCTTATCTCTGAGCAGCATGTTTCATAAAGAGGCAATAGGGTATTATGCAATCAGAAATGTGTCTTTGAGGCAAACTATGCAGACCATTATCAGACGCCACATTTGCGTCTGGTATGGGTCTTCACTGCTCGCCAGAGGCCCCTTGAGGAGTTGCCATGCATAAATGGAAACTGAACATGGTGTATATGGTGTCAACTATCAAAACATTTCAACCGCGACACGACAGAATCAAGAAAGTGGCTTGTGCGCCCTGGGAAGACTCAGATTAGCCTGGACAATCGCAATGAACGGGTTTAACCCATAGAGCGTCCAGCGAGGGTGGATGCTCACTGATCTGAGTCTTTTCTGTGATCGAATATCGTCTTGTAGATTTTACTATGCTCGGCCTTATTTCAAATAACTTGGCGATTTTACGTCCTTTTTCAACAGTGTTTCAATCATATCAGGACGATGAGACGGTAATACTGAAAAGCGGTGTGCAATGGAACCCTGTTTGCGGTTGCAAAGATCTTCGCCACAAGCGGGGCTCGAACCCGAGACCGCTAGGTCAGTAGGCAAGCCCTTAATCTAATGAGCTACCGGGGCACGCCTCATAAAGCCAGTATGAATTATTACTGGAAAAATTTATTTAAACCTGTTTATGCCAATCTGAGGCTACTTATACATCCATTTTCATCTGGTATTTTTCATTTTTAATATATTTTACTCATCTTAAACAGTGTAGACCTGGATCTGCGGCGTCAGATCTGGGCCCGCACTGTATGCCAATGTCCCTTTATATCAGACGTTTGACATTAATTGATTTAGCAAATTTTAAAACTCGTCCGCCATAAATTGTCAGAAAAATACTAAACATAACACTGATCGCCGATAACTTGAGCTGCCATAAAGTTATCTGATATACCACTTAGGTATGTTTATTCCACTAGCGCTTAGTAGGGACATCGATAATCCCCTAGATCAGTGTTAAGGGAAATAATCCAATTGACAGTGCTGTACAGGTAAACAGGAACGATTACTCGTAAAAAAACCCGTAGAATGTTCAACATGATACATCAATCACGACACGACAAAACCAACTAAGTGGCATGTGCGCCCAGCGAAGACTTGGATCAATCTGGGCATCCATCCAATCTGATCAGAGTCTTTGCTATGCGCTTAAATGGTAGCTAAGGTTCTAAGCTTCTACATGCCGACAGCGAAGACTCTGATCAGACTGGGCGGATGGTCAGGCGAGGTGCACACGCCACTTTGATGGCTTTGTCGTGTCACTGCTCACATGTAATTGGTCTTTAATGATAACAAAGCAGGTTTGGATCGGTTTGCTCACAAAACAGTCTGATCTTAGCGTCATTATCTTTTCGCTAGTATAATCTGTGAAACTTTATCCCATTTTGGTGTATAGGGCAGAATGTGGAAACTGATTGTGTCGGTCATTGACCATGGCTGTCTCATCGACAGTTTTCATTTTCTGCAGCCCATGAGTTTCTCTACTTTGTCTGGTAAACCTTTCGAAACATGTTAAAATTTCCTGATGTAAATCGCTTTTACTGTATTCAATCTTTCTTATTTGCATATAGAACGTGCACAAGTTAATGTTTCCTGTTGCCTGCCACTTCCAAAGCATCAAGTTGTAATTATGAGTAAGCTATTTATATTAGCCGGTTTTTAGTTACGTCTCGGTATATGTGTAATAGTCAGGTTACAAAAGGTATTTTAGGGCTAATTTTGTGCTAGCAAAAAGTATGGACTTTGTTGCAGACAGTCTAAACTCTTCCATTCCTTCTTAAAAAAACTACTGATTTATTCTGAGGAAACACACACTTATGCATGGGTTCAAACACACATATGCGTTCACAGAGACCTATGAACAGTGTTGAATAATACAAATCAATATAGTTTCCCGCATCAACATTTGTCTCAGCAGTTGTGTCAAGAACAGTTGCGGTTAATGTGACAATTGCTTGTTCGGTATTGTTTTGTTTTTTCGTATGTGCATGCACGAGTTTAAGACATTCGGCTAAGCACACACTGAATGGCGGCACCTCAAACGTTCATCACAACACAATCTATATCCGCCCAGCTAACCATACAAAAAATTTGGAAATCGTGGCCAACTTTTGCCAGATTTGAACGTTTACGTCCTTTTGTAATTCCAGAACTTTGATTATTGCTTATTATAATAATAAGTGTTTTCTATTGTTTTTTAGGAGAACTATTCTTACTTTGCCGAACACTATTGGTCACAGTCAAAGGATAAACCATGAAGGTGTTTCTGATTTTTATCAGTGTTAGATCCAGTTATATTTCACTCATGAACAATAACAGTTGTGTGTTAATTCACGGCTTCTGATACTTATATTCATAGCCTTATTTCTAACACGTGCTATGCATTTCATCCCTTACATCCTAATACCCAAACTAGTTGGACAAACATCTCACTGTTTTGTTGAGTAGCAAAAAATCATTCTCCAATAAGAATTAACACGAAAATGATATTGGGACACGACAGGTATTATGATACTTACCAGTCTGCTGCAGCGGTTATATGTATCAATAAATGATGATCTCACCACCTTCAATTTCAGATGTAATGAAGGATTTGCAGAATCCTATCGAAGTCGATAACAACCTGAATCATGGTGAGACTATTTTTACGTTTACCTTACTTGATGACAGCGGCCAAATAGTGACCGACAAGTACCTTGTACCGGATTACAGTCAGCCAGTAATGAACCGCTATTTTAGAATAATTCAGAAACCAGGAGTAGGATATGTGTGTGAGTAGATTTCTTCAACATGTACATGTAACTGTGAATACATTAGCATAACACCAGTCTTCCTCAAGGAACATGGCGTTACTGGATCTGTCAAAACTGTAACACTATGTTTTCGTAAGGTTCTTTTCTATGTCCTTTTTCTAGGCACTGATATATATATTGAAATATAGATGAAGATACCCAGGAAAGACAATCCAGTTATAAAGAGCAGCCCATGCCAGAGACTGAAAAAATTGACGAAAGGAGAAATCGATGATATGGAACATAAACGTAACAGAAATGCAAAGACGTCACAAAAACATAAATAAATCATCAAAAGCTAATATAAAACAAAGTGTAAGCTTCTTTAGATTCAAGTCTGAGCAAAAGTACGAATATATCGATAGCTGAACCACTATAGGCCCGACCATTGATAGGTTGTTGTTGTTGTTTTGTTGTTGTTTTACGTCCACGGTTAACAGCTATAGTCCTATCGGGACGGTCAGATAACCTGATCACACTATTCCTGGGCAGGCTTAGACCTCTTAAGCGGTTAACCAGTACTTAGTGCACATACTTTTGCCAGTAACTGACAGCTACCCTCTTTGAATCAGCGGAAGGGAAAACGAAAGTAAGTGGCCGGACCGGGTATCGAACCCAAGTTCTCTGGCTCTTCAGTCAGATGCGCTACCGACTGGGCTACGCGGCCTTGCCCGACCAATGAAATAACTGATCAGACACCACCCTTCTATAATATAAACTCAGCAAAAATAGAATTTGACGGTTGAAAGCTTGTCACTGTTTTTCGAACTCCAATATTTTTGAAAATCTCAAACTCATACCAATATTTTGTGATTTGAAACTGATCAAACATTCTTTCCTTCAATTCTGGTAAAGGATTAAGGCACTTGAATGATTGGAAATGCTAAACGTGAAATCGCGAGGTTTTCTCTGTCCAGTTTGTCTACATGATTTTCGCCATTACATGTATATACTTCCTTGCCCCACAATCTTATTAAGGATAAACTTATGGATTTAACTGAAAGAGTTTTCCAAAGGGATGGCTTACTTTAATCACATGTTATGATAGGCGTGCTTTCTTCACCTCTGAAGCGGACAGGAATTATGTATGGTCTTTGTCAGAAAGTGTGCAAAGCTCTCACCTTCCTCTTGGACAACATTTATATTAGATTTGGCTCTATAGTTATTTCTAAAAACGGTTCCCGAGGCATTTTCCTAAACAACCCTTGACCTATATTTCAGGCTCAGCTGACCTTGTAAAGTTTTATGTCTAAAATTATGTTGAACCTAGTGTTTAAGTTTATTTCTATCAAAGTATGTTATCAACAATCATCAATCATGGTATAACGTTTATTCTTAAAACTGTCTCACGGAATGGTGCTCTTCAAATACAATGTTCATAATCATCAAACCTTGGATGGAGTTTCTACTACTGTGGAAACACAAGGCAGGTGCGATAAAGCATTATGCGGAATTCTTGTTTAGAAATATGGAAACCTCAGTATTATAAGGGCCAGTAAGACAGTGTGGAATATTTACGATGAAAGCTACTCCAGTTAGGGCCAAATCGGAGTAACTATCATCGTTAGAATTCCACACTGCCACCAGAACAGCGTGGAAAACTAGCGACGATAGGTACTCAAATTATAGCCAGATCGGTGTATTCATAACGCTTTGTATTCCATACTGTCCTACTGGCAAAATTGGTGTATTTATCATTGTTAGTATTCTACACTGTCCTACTAGGTACTCCAATTTGGGGACAAATGGTGTATTTATCATTGTTAGTATTCCACACTCTCCTGCTGACAGGGTGGAATAACGTTAGGTAACCCAATTGGGATCCAACCGATGTACCTTTCATCGTTCGTATACAACACTGTCAAAAATACAGCGTGAAATACTAACGATGAAAAGCACTCCAATTTCGGTCAGATCGTAGTGTAATTCATCGTAAGTTCTCCACACTGTAAGTAGTCTGTATCTAATGTTTCCACATTTGTTGATTTAACCTTTTTTTTTTTTTTGGGGGGGGGGGGAAAGGGGGGGGGGGTGAGGGGGTGAGGAGAGGGGGATAACATGTAAACATCTCTTCGAGGGGCGTTTCGACATAAGGTGATTTTTTTCAGTTTTTAGACAATTGCACATCTTATAATTTTCCCCGGACCTCTGCGAAGGTGAGCAAAAATACCGATGATTATCAATAAAAGTAAAAAGTATGCAAAGACCAGGAACTGAAACAATCAAAATCCAAATCCAGCCCTCAAACCATAGTTGGAAACAACTAAGATTACAAATAATCAAGATACAGAGAACATATGGCCAACCGATTGAGCAGCTTGTTCCCAAAAGGTGGCCACTCAGCAACCCAAACCGAACCAAAAATAATAATAACATACATAAGGTAAAACATCACAGAAACTGACACCAAAAACAGGCAACAAAGAACCACGACAGAACTACCGCCTTGGAACGGTCAGTAATGAATTACTGGGGGGCTTAAATCGATTTTACAGGCCCAACCTCACCCTCAGTTTCTGAAGTGGTACAAAACATTTAGTTGGTTGTTCGGTTCGCATGATAACCCTCTAACTCGTCAATGAATACCCAGTTTTAGTTTTTGTTTGTTCGTTTGTTTCAGTAAAGGCTGTTTAAAATCTACCTGAAACAAAGGATGACGTTAGCCAACAAATGTTTAAATCAAAATGTTGTAAATAATGAGCTTTGTAATACGAAAGGAGAGCATAGCTCTTATTCTTTTATTTAAAACTCACTTTATTTTATCCTATAATCACTGCATAACTTAACGTATCGACCACCTATGCCATCTCTAGCTAACGATGCTTTGAACTACTGGACCCAGAATGTCTGCTGATATCTGGGACATTCTAAGCAACCTCCGCTTGACAGGTCGTACACCATTCCTCACCGTGCAAAGAATCGCCTATACCAAAACAATATTGACGACACTGTATTTTACAGCGTCAATTCAAGTTAGGTTACTGTTTATTGCACAAAACTGATAACGGATTAAGAATGTAGACCACGAAATTACAGAAAATCGGAATTCGTCATATCTTGATGTCACTTGACAGGACAGGCGACAACCACGGCCTCGACTCAAATTTTTCGACGGATAATTCAATAAACCTGTGGGGTTTGATACTCCTTCATCGACTTCATTGATAAGGCACTTCAGTTTACTTTAGACTGCACACACGGACATGCAAGGGTTTTCCTAGATAGTTTGTAAAATATAAGTTTTACCTGGAAGCTAAACCAATCTTCGATTTGTTTACATAAATTTTATAGCCTCACTTACCTGGAGGTTCGCCAAATTTGTTCAACGCCCGTAAATTTTGGGCCTAAAGATTGTACTGCGTGAGCATTATAGCAAGACCAAACGTGAGTTAACTAGATGAAAGAATGGGTTTTAGGTTGAACAAGGGTTTACCGTCATGCATCGATGAATTACAGTATTGACACTAACTTTGATTAAACGTCACGAGGAATTATTATTAACATATGTCGCTGTATTCTAAAATGATTTAAAAAAAAAGCAAAATTCATTTTTGTGCTTTTATTGTAGCCGAAATAGGTATTGAGAAGAATTGTCCGCCCCCTGGTACTTTCGAGACATTTTACTTGACACTCCAGTATGACAACGACTGTAAATATACAGTTAATGTAGAAGTGGCAGCTGCGGTAAGATTCGGTCTTTTCATATTAATTTTCTTCAATTTCTGACATAAATATGTATAATAATCAGGAGTCGCGAGAGTCCTAGGCATACAAAACTGACGGATTTCATTTGCTCCGGAGTTATAGTGTCAGTGTTTAAGTTAAGTTCTCATTTTTGTTTCACTCCATGATATTTTAGCTTACCCGGGCTGTTGTTATCTACATTTATCATCGCCTGTTGTTCGATTATCGTCCGGGCGTTCAAACATTCTTTAGAAGACTTCTCCACTGAAAACTGCAGTTATGATCCTTCTCTACCATAATGGTTCAAATAAAGTTGATCTAAGTTGACCGCTGTTTGCTATGGTAACCAAAGAAATGCAAAGACATTAAGACGTCTTCTTTACGGAAAAGGCCACTATCACTTGAACACAATTAGATTAACAAGATTTTTGCAAACAAATTAAAGGGACTTGACCTATGCTATAACAACATATTAAATAGTTCTCTCCCAAACATAAAGTTTCAGCAAAATATGGTATAAAGGAATAAATATGAAATGGCGAAAGAATATGCTTATGTAAAACATTATGTTTATTGTTCGTATAAATGACTTGCCTCGGCTGTTTCTCTGGTGACCCTCAACCAAACTTTCGCAAGCCTACGCTGCTGGCCTATACCTCTTTATAAATCTATAGTAAAAATGTTAAAGATTCTCTCCTCAGAAATCGCCGATCGGATTTTGAAATAATTAAACAGAAATTTTCTTTGGTGACCCTTCTAAGATTACTAAACTCAGATCATTGTATAAACGGTTCAACCATGACGTTTGGTAATAAAATGTGGATTGGTGTGCATACATTGAGTCATATAACTGGCAAAGAGTAGAGAAAATAAGTTTTTGAAAAATAACAAATCGCTCCACAAAAATACTATTTTCTGTTCTGATTTCTCGTCTAGCAATGCTATATAAACAAAGGCGGGATAGTGATTGGGACTCCACGCCTGCTACATTGTATTTTTACCATTTTATGAAAGCGAAAGTAAGTCATTTTAGTTGCCAACTAAAATGAAAGGCCACATTTTTTTAAAGCTGGCTTATCACGGTCATTTACAATTACGGAATAATAGTGAGAAGCTTGCAACGATAATACCTCATGATAAAACTTTTCAAGCTGATAAAGCATTGGAGCCTTAAAACGTCAGGGCTTTGGTTCTTAGTTTCTTTATATTATCTTCAGTGACATCTTTGGAAGAAAACAACAAAATCATAAATATGAAAATGGCTGCCAACGGGCGGGGCTTTTTTTCTCGTATATACATGTACTTCGAAAAAAGAAAAAAGAGTATTTCTTGGGGGACACTCGACTTAAATTGTTCAAGCAGAGGGATTTTGTCAAAAAAAAACTAGGCCGCTAGGAGCGGGACTTGTTTTCCTTAAACAGCTGTGGGGAAACTAAAAACTGCAGGTCCTCTTTAAAATAGCTTGACAAGAAGGCCACTTTGTCGAGCCTTTATCCTACTGATCCTTTTAAAATTTCCTGCAGCTGAACGAGCCTAGCTTTCCATAAATGTCCGTTGAGCGAGTATAGTTTGCCTCAAATGATAATATCTGCAAACTGATGGAGATCAAACTCGGTTCAAATAATTCTAGCACCAAACTCTTCCAAAATTACACACGGTTAGATAATCCAGCCACAATGGTTGCTGTTACTCTAATGGTGACCACATCCCTAAAATGGCTGAATAGATTGTGACCAGAAGTCACTCAAAGTGGTCCTTGTATCAATATGTCCATTGTTTGCAGAGACAGAGTATAATATACTGACAACAAGAAAAATCTTCAAAAAAGAGATAATTTAGAAGTGCGTTTCGTTATGTGTCTCTAGGTGAAGAGTTGACAATAACTTTCATGAGTATGACTCGAGTGAGCAATGACGGTAGGCACCCGCAACCGTAATTTTGAAACTGGGTAGCGTCAATGACCTATCTCAAGATTGAGCTGTTCAATTTGGAATTCCAAAATGGACCCCTGATTTCAAAAACAATTACCAACATGATGCAATGTTTGTTTGTGTGTATTAAACCGAAAGTAGAAATCGAAAGTAGATCTACACTGAAAAAAAAAAGTTTTGAATACCTGCGTATGTTTTCGATAAAATTTCCATTGTTAATTTACTAATAAGAGAAATATTTTAAATGTACATCAGACAGAAGGCTAGTATTCACGCGGTGCAGTACAACAGGAAAAAAGGAAGATTAAATATTCATTGACCTTTGATATTTTTGGCTAAAATTTGACATATGAATTATTTGACCAATGAAATCTTGCAAAATGTGGAATCAAAGTGAAAAAATACTCGGCTGAGCCGAAAAAAATCACAGACTCTGTGATAAAGACACTGCAGATTTTACACTTTTTAAAAATTGTCATAAAATTAGAAGGAGAAATAGAGGTTATTATTAGAATGCACTGCTTCTTACTAAATTATTCACTATTAGAATCCAGTAAGTTCCAAAAGCATCACGGCTAAACTTCAGCTGAAAACAAAATAACGAGGAAAGGGTGTGTGGCAGAAAAAAGGATTAAAGCTTTCCTTCTCCTAGCCCTTTTGTGGTATTGTATTCTAAGCACTGAGAATAAAAGCGTAACATTGATTTGTAAGGCAAAACAAAACGTTGTGGTTGTAGTGACCGTAGGTATTATAGCTGATAATTCTCGGAACAATCTGCACTTGCTCTTACCATCCTGCACAGGTAAATCTGAGCATGCACAGTTCATATATACTAGAAGGCAGGTTTTCGCAAGGCTAAATCTGATATACATTTCGAAGTCGACAACTAATTATCGATTTTCGCTCTCAAATGATAAAGGCCTCATTCCGGTTGCCCTACCAGGGTGTAGCACGAAAGGGACCCACCGTAGTTCGGACAAAGCAAGATGGAGCCCATCTGTCTACTTGCGCTTCCTTCAGCCATCATAATTTAAAACATGTACGCATTCACTCCTGGGTTGACAATGAAATGTATTCAGTTTTTTAGAACCCGCGACCATCGACCTCACAATCGAGTGCCTCCAGCCAATAGTTCACGGCAACTGTGTATCAATCAAAAATAAAGTGGTACATATTCCAAATTGAGTGTGTAATTTACTTCTTAAGTATTGCTGCCACCCATCAGTTTTAAAACATGCAAGCGCCGAATCGATTTCAGTTGCCTAAACACAACTGCCCCGGGGATACTAAACGATGCACTAAAGAGGCAAACACCAGTGCCATGTATTTAAAATCATTCCTACTTCTTAATATATATTCCTAAACAAACATAAGCGTTCAAACTTTGCTCGTCCACGTACACTTTTTGGTTGTTGGTTCCTATGAAAAAAGACGTTAAGGATTCTCGAGAGTAAATGTGTATATCACTCACTCAGCGTTACCGCTGCGGCGATGGTTCGATTCCTGGTGTTGTCATGTAGTAGATAGTGGTTGCCCAACCAAATTCTCTTGGTTTCTGCTGATTCTGCCAGCTTCTTCATTTTGTATATACAGCCATAAAACAAAAACATAGAAGCATCCTACAATTGAAAATTATAAATTTGTTGAGCTTTCTATGTAAATGAAGTAAAATTATTAAAGTGTAAATAAGGTGTTGAGAAAATGATAATTCAGCAAAATTGCTATGAACAAAAACAAAACAATCAACTTATTTATTTAGAAAATTCAGAGTTCAATTTAAATCGCCTGGTCGCCTGAAAGGAGAAATTAATTTTGACCGTCGATGTGAAAACAGTTTCCTCAGAACATTTATCACTGTATACACACTGGGCCAAGTTCTGCCCTGACTGTGAAAGTCAAGATTATAAGGAAACACATCGCCTTTCTACTTTCAAATTAATGTTTTACTTTGAAATTCTAATATTTTTTTCATTCACGTCATACTAAATAATGAGTACATGCTTTCTAAAGTGAGTTGTTGAGATTTAGAATTTTGTACATTTACTGTAAAATCTTGGTAGATATAAAACTATTTTCAGATTCCGGATTTCTCTGTTCAGCCGATGGTCGAAATTCATCTCAGTCAGATTAAGTACACAGTCACTGTTCTTCGCTTTCAACTAAATAACATTCGCAAGTGTGCCCAATTTGTATGTTCTGTGGAAGCATTAATCAGCAATAAAAGTTTTACCATAGAAACAGGTAAGTCTTGCAGATATCCATAAGTAAAAAGAATCTACACATGGCCTGGTTGGTTCCTACAGTGTGGCCGCTCCTTAAGTTAGGATGAAGTGTTTTCATTTTCTAGACATGCCTTTAATTCTCATATTTCAGAATTGATGGTCACGACCTAAACATAGTCCGCAGTTTAAACTTCACTGATTATTCTCTCAGCTACAAAGACATGATGAGTGAATTATAATAGATAAATGTTGATTGCTACTGACGATCATCTAACCAGACCTCTAAGTCTCCTGTATTCGTGGCTGTAAGCTTGCTTAATGTGGGAGGAAAAAAATTATCATAAGCTAGTCCATAAAACATTGGAACCCTCGTGGTCGGCATTTCAATCAGGGACACGTTAAGCCTGGTCATGGTGGAAAATTATAAACCCTTAGATGAGATTTCTCTTTCCTACATGGACACCAGTGAGGGATTTTCGTAATCTTTACATATACTTTTCTAGAAGAAAGTGAGTAATGCGGGTGATGGGTATATGTAAAATTCTACCGAAACCCTAACTTCGGGGTATACAGGTGCTTTGCGTTAATTTTATACCTATGTATTTTTTTCATAAGTCATAGTATACCCCAAAGTGCATTCTAGATTCGGCTGAAAGTCTTTTTATATTCCCATGATAAGTGTAAGATTTTTTGACTCAAAAAATCTTACACTTACCATGGGAATATAAAAAGGGACCCTGCTTAGGATTCCAGAATAGTTCGTTGTATAGATATATACCTGAGAAGCGATTTTGCAACCTATCAAAGTTATCTTAACCATATTGACAATTGCTGTAATGCCTCCACGTAGTTAAAAGTAAAAAGTATGCAAAGACCAGGAACTGAAACAATCAAAATCCAAATTCAGCCCTCAAACCATAGTTGGAAACAACTAAGATTACAAATAATCAAGATACAGAGAACATATGGCCAACCGAGTGAGCAGCTTGTTCCCAAAAGGTGGCCACTCAGCAACCCAAACCGAACCAAAAATAATAAGAACATACATAAGGTAAAACATCACAGAAACTCTGACACCACAAACAGGCAACAGAGAACCACAACAGAACTACCGCCTTGGAACGGTCAGTAATGAATTACTGGGGGGCTTAAATCGATTTTACAGGCCCAACCTCACCCTCAGTTTCTGAAGTGGTACAAAACATTTAGTTGGTTGTTCGGTTCGCATGATAACCCCCTAACTCGTCAATGAATCATCACGGTAAACACATAAATCAAATTTCAACACCATGAAGAAGCAAAGACGAGGACTCAACAGATACAACGGGCCGTCTGACAGGTGGAGATCCCTGTCCTGCCAAACAACCCCACTGGAAATCTGAAGCAAAAGAAGGTCACCAGTTGAGCCCCGGTGGACCAAGCAACAGACAAAAAGGCTCCGGTCCCAACCAACTAAAATATATAGCTTTAGGTCGGGGCCATCATAGAGTCTGACGACCGATCCCCCGGTGTGCAATTAAAGAGTGCAGCAAAGTTATCAACCGTGATTGGGTTAATCACTAAGCATGCAGACTGTCGCATAACATTTAAATTATAGCCAATACGTTTGTGACGTATTATTATTTTTCGGAATTGATCAGAAAAATCAGTCCTACCCTTAATCTTTTTGAATTTGTATACTAAGTCACCATAAAATTCTGGTTCCGATAGGCCTTGGTGTAAAAGAAATTTTAATCCCACATTAAATTTTGAAACCAATTCATGGTGTCTGCGATAGAATTTAGAAAAAGCCTTTCTAAGCTTATGATACCGATAGCCCTGTTGAAGAAGTTTAGCAGTTAAACATTTATTACGAGCATTAAAGTCATCTACATGACTACACACTCTAGCAAATCTTATAAGTTGAGAAATATACACTCCATAAGAGGGACGACGTGGAACGTCACCATCCAAAAATGGAAAATTAACTATATCAAAGTCAAAGTCATCACGTTTATCATAAATTTTAGAAGATACAAAACCGTTGGAAATAGATAGATGTAAATCCAAAAAGGGGGCCTCGGTATCTGAAGTATTAGCTTTATTCAATTTAAGTTCAGGTGGGTAAATTTGGTTAACCATGCTTTCAAAATAAGGATTATCAATATTCAGAAGATCGTCTAAATATCTAGAGGTTGAGTTAAATGCCTCAATGATATAAGCTTGATTATCAACAGAAAGAGAAGTCATGAAATCTCTTTCATAACAAAATAAAAACAAATCGGCCACAAGAGGAGCACAATTTGTACCCATCGGAATACCAACAATTTGTCTGTATAACTTATTACCAAATCTGATGTAAATATTATCTAAGAGATATGATAAGGCGTCACATACATTCTGACATGACCAAAGACTATATCCTCTATATATTTTACGGTCAGTAGAAGTGAAAAACGCTTTCTTATCGTTACAGGCAATATAAAGGGTATCTTCATTTTTGGAGAACTTTTTGAAGGCCCTCTCAATCAAATCAACAAGTTTTTCCTTTATTAAATTATGGGGTAATGTGGTATAAAGAGTATAAAGTCGATTTTGCGATGTACACGAATATGATAATGAAAAACGGAGATCGACATTTCAATAACACATATTTAAACATGTTATATTTAATGAGACCCCGGAAAAAATCCTTCCTGCATGAAAATATTTACTCTTAAAAAGAGCCAGAGGAGACCTTCTTCGGAGCAAATAGCAAATAGCAAATAGCTGATGTTAAAACCGCTAGGTTTGCTTTAGACATTTAATAAGTGGATTGCCTGTTTTATCCAATTTGTGAGCTATTGAAAGAATGCTTTTTACGGTACTTTTTACACTGACAACTGGAAGGCAGGACAGACGAAATGGGTGGACACAGTATACCTATGCCAGTGTTTCATACGTCTTACTACATCCCTATTTTTTTCTATGACTGGCTTTGAAACTGAGGTGCTGGCTTTTATTCTTTCTTAAATTTATCATTTTTCTTCCTGTTAATATTCTAGCAAAGCACAAAAATGAGTTTTTAGAAATGTAGAACCTTGCATAGAAATATATAAAATGTCTAGTCTTTCCTCTCTTTTATCCAAGCAGTGAACCTACTAGAAAGCATTTGTTCACATCTTTTCGCAGTAACAATGATTAAGACGGGAGATGAAAAAAGCAAACAAATCGAAATGTAAACATTTTTAAAGCAAAACTTGAGTATAGTACCCCACCGCTCTCTTCCGTCACGTTAAATTTCCAACTATCAGTGACTAACCTCAAGTGAAATACTTTGAACAGTTTGTTTGCAAAATAGGTTGCAGATGGGAAAATAGAGGTATTCTGTTTATTAAATTTCGAAAGCAAGCTTAGCTATTTCTAGCACTGGACCTATGCTAATTTTCTGAAAGACGGTCCCGCCTTGCTCTTTTTAAGGTTAAATATCTACTTGCAGAAAAGAAATATATGCGAATATTCATTATATGTAACATGTTTAAATATCTGTTATTGAAATGTCGATCTCGGTGTTTCAATACCATATTCCTGTACACCACGAAAACGACAAAAACTACGCGGAAGCCTTTCTGCACTTGTCAATATAAATAAGATAACTTTAATAGATTGCAAAATAGCTTCTCCGCAATATTCAATAATGCGAACTTTTCTGGAATCCTAAGCAGTGTCCCTTTATTTATTCCCACGGTAAGTGTAAGATATTTGACAACAAAGACTTTCAGCCGAATCTAGAATGCACTTTGGGGTATGCTAAGACATAAAAAAAATTGCACCTTATATAAAATTTATGCAAAGCACCTGTAATAAGATAATAAATATCCTGCCTTATAAAAGTCAAATTGTTAGCTTTAGTATGCTAGGTGCCTCCATGGTACAGAAAGTCCTTTCTCCCACCTTTGCATAAATAAGATAGGCCCTCAATTCATAGACAAAACCTCTATCTTCAATTAGGAATATCTTTCTTTTATTAGCAATCATGATTTTTCAATTTTCAATTAATACTTTAATTTTAAATGAACAAAATCGAAACGCAAGCATCTCAGACGACATTTGATAGCAGATCATAGGTTTGTGACGTCAGTCAATTTCGTCGCTAAAACAGGTAATTAAACGTCGCTAGCAAACTTGACGCGCATGACGTGAGAGGCTCAGTTGCATTTCGTTTTTGCCCTCTGGAATATAACATAATCAACATATCGTGTTTACCGTCTATTTTAAAGGTGCAAACTATGTCTACACCCACATTAGGGCCCGAGAAACCCACTTGGCTGCTCAAAATGTACTTCAGATTACTGGTTAAAAAGTTAAAATTTTCCTGTGTTGAGCCTAACCCGACTTGAGGCTTAAAATCCGCTAAAATGGGGGAAAATAATCCATCATGAGCCAGTCCATGTAGGATAGGTTTATCTCACCCTCGGGGTCGAAATTTCAACTATGGACTCGGCAAGCCTCGTCACTAGTTGAAATTCCGACCCATCCCTCGGGTGAGATTATCCTTTATTACATGGACAGTTCAGTTCAATTCTCCTAACGACGTTCCCCAAGTGGCTCAGCGGTACGTAACCATATTTGCACGCACTTGGCGCCGGGTGTTCGTCCATGGGCACTCATGATGGATTGTTATATCCCTCCAGTATTTTATTCATAATCTTTTTGTATTTCATATCTATACTATCATGAAGCGGCATCAATGTACCATACTTATTTTTGACCTTAGTATTTATATAGAATATGTTAACGTAACGCGATGTTGGAAACCCCTGGAGTTTTTACCAAACAACTTGATTAGAACATAAATGATAATGACAATGAAATTAAAACATAAGTACCTCAAAGCTTACGTTGAAATTAAAACATAAATACCTCAAAGCTTACGTTTATCACAAGAAGAGCTGAACTCAATTTATTAATCATAATTGATGTCGTCATAGTCTGATCATAGTCAGTATTGTTCAAAACTTATTAAGAATATAGACGCTATTGTTATCAGTTGCTGAGAAGAAATATGGTCCAAATACATTTCAATAAGGAGCTGAGCAAGCGATTAAATACAAATATTCTTGTTTATTGGATGTATAATCCTATTATGCAACAGTCCAGTGACACTGCTATTTCATTAAAGGAAATATCCTTTATGATATAACAGGGTCATAAACCAATAAAGACTGGGGATGTGTTCTATATTGTAGAAAATATTTGTCTTAAAGAAAAAAAGTTATGATTCAATCAATCGATAAAGTAAAATAAATAATTATGTAACTCCAGTAAGATTAAATATAATTGGTACAAAATCTGTTTCAGGAACGTTTATGGTTCGGACAAATGCGGAAGATGTCAGGTTCGATTTTAATTACCAGCTGCAAATTACATGTTCACCATTAGGGGCAGCCATTTCTGACAAGAATAAGGCAAAATTTATCGCAGTTTTTAGGAATAATATGACTCAAATTTCTTCATTTCCGACAAAATCGTCTGCCGAGTCAACAAGCTATAAAACTGAAATGAATCGGCTAGCAAACTTTTCCACAAATGTTTTTCACTTCATAAAGAGTTCATCGAAATTCAAATCAACATCGGACCAGTTTTGGACAAGTTATGTATTTACGTCTTCAAAACTAGGTGAACAAAGTACGGATAAAGATGCTTTAACTGGTGATAGAAAAGACATAACAGCTTTAAAAACTAATTGGCTACAATCGACAGTAACAGTTTGGATGTCACATGCAGAACCTAAGGCTAGGAGTCTGATCACCATATTACAGAGTAAAGGAAATAATACATATATGCAGACTCCGAGCAGTGAGAAAGTCGAGACAAGGACATCTACAAGAAATAATATGACGTTTGTGTCGACGTCAAGTTTATCAACATTCCTATTGACACCGCTGAGTGGAAAATTAACCACAGGAATATATTTGTCCACAATTGTGCCACCCAGCAACCAAAGTCCAGGAGAATCAGACAACATATTAGAGAGTCCCGCTAATATTGCTGCAGTGAGTACAACTGCAGGTGTTGTAGGGCTCGGTGCTGCTGGAACTCTGATATACCTTGCCTCACGGCGATGCAGGATACCTCCAGTTGTCAGGTTTGTCAATGAGCTCGCAATCCGCGTTTGCTTTTTTTTCTTCGCTCATTTACTATGGTCCTTTTGAATTCATATATATTTTAAAACTGAGCACATGTTACTTTTTGAAAAACGATATAGCCCTTTTTCAGTGTACGCTTGTTGTTTTGTCTCGCCTGCGAAGCAGAGGCGAGACATATGTATTGCTTTTCCGGTGTCGTCGTTGTCGGCGGCGTAAACTTTTTTCCAGCTTTTGCGTTTAGGACATTGTCTCAGCAACTATAAGGGCTAGAGCCATGAGACTTGGTTCAGGCGAACATCTGGAAGAGTAGATTTCAAAGGCATCATCAATATTGAGTCTTGACCTACATTTTACGGTTGACTGACTTTGCAATTTTTTTTCGAGTTTTTGCGTTTAGGTCTGTTGCTCAGAAATATAAGGGCTAGAGCCTTGAAAATTTATTCATGCATACATCTGGAAGAGTAGACCTCAAAGCCATCATCAGTATTGAGTCTTGACCTACATTTTGCGGTTGACTGACTTTGCAATTTTTGTCGAGTTTTTGCGTTTAGGTCTGTGTCTCAGAAATATAAGGGCTAGAGCCATGAAACTTGATTCATGCATACATCTGGAAGAGTAGACCTCAAAGCCATCATCAGTATTGAGTCTTGACCTACATTTTACGGTTGACTGACTTTGCCATTTTTTGTCGAGTTTTCGCGTTTAGGTCATTTTCTCAGAAACTACACTGGCGCTCGCGTATTTGTACAAATTCAAAACGCGTCGGGGACGCAGTTGATGCGCGCGGGATACGCGGTAATAATGGACGCGAATATTTTAGTAGCCAATGAAAATTCGTTCTCAATTTTGCGTATACCGGGAAGCGACGCGTGCAACGCGCATTTTATGCAAATTTCATGGACCCAATCAAATTGCGCACATGATACGGGTAGTGACGTAGTCCTTTGCGTCTCAACGCGCGAGTACGGGAACCAATCAAAATCGCGTATTGAATGCGCATTTTAGTGAAATCATGTGAAAGAAAGAGCCATTAGTCTACATCAAGCTTGATGTCGAAAGCTCAATTTGTCTTACTCGATCTATAACGGGAAAGAAAGAAAAAAAAAGAAGCATAGAAACGCGACCGGTGTAACGAAGTAAAGCGACCCCCATAGAATAACGACCCCCCGGTCATTATTCTTCAGAAAAAGTGACCCCTTTTCTATAAAATACTGACTCTCTTTAAAAAATAATGACCCCCCCCTGATAATATCTATAAAATAGTTACCCCCGGTCATTTTACTTTAAAGAATAGTGACCCCACCCCCACCCCCAACTCGGTCATAATATTATTACTCCCCATGAAGCAATGGTGTCTTCATATATGCTTTTGGCATACAGGATGTTGTGTCTGGTCTGTTACAACTCTCTTGTTTGATAATGGATTTTAAAATAACCTGGTACAAATGTCAAGACGATGTGTCGCACGCAAGTCCTAGGTACCTAACTCGAAGGTCAAGATCACAGAGATCATTCCAAGATAATGATGTCCGCCTATATGACTCTGGCAAACAGAATGTCGTGTCTGACCTGTAATTTTTTTCATTTGTAGGTAGACCTTCAAATAACTGGAAACAAATGTTAGCCACATAAAGGCAATGTACCATGTGCAAGATATAGTTCCCCACCTCAAAAATTAAGGTCAATGTCACAAATTAAGATCAATGACAATATGTTTAGTTTGACTTATGGTGTTAATGTAATATCAGATTTTAGCATTAACAGGTAGACTTACGCACTATAAAAAGGTTTTGCTGTTGATTTTGAAAAATTATCACGTCTGCACACTTACTCTCACTGCCTTTGTAAAAAAGGGTAAATGCCATTTCCAGTCTTCCAAATATATTTTTCGATTTTTCTTATTTACTGAATTTATTTTGTTAGATATGCTTAAAATAAAGAAAATACTACAGCTGGTCATAGTAAGCAATAGTTTGAAAAAGGAATAGTATGCTAGCCTTATTCTAAGATGCAGAGGGTCTAATTACCCCACCCACTCTTCAGTTTTCCAGCTGTATACTATCTCCCCCTCCCCTTTGCCTAAGCATGCCACTAACATATAATGTATATATTAAAAGTCCACGCATACATGCAAAGTGGCTTGCTGAGGCACGGGGGTAGGGGGAAAGTATCTTTATAAAATTTTGCTTATTTTAATGTCATTGAATTATAAAACACCAGTGCCATCTATAGGGAATTCAGAGCAACACCTTTAGAAAAAGAAATTTTGAAGTATACCAAAATTTCATTTTTGACTCCTTTATAAGCAATTTCTTCGCGTATCGTCATTTAATTTGCGTAGAGGAGTCATGATATTATGACCTGGGTACTTTTCTTTTAAAAAATAGTGGCCGGGGTCTATTTTCTTAAAAAAAAAGTAACGGTGGTCGTTATTCTAGGCGGTCACAATTCTTCGTGAGGAGTCATTTAACTTCGCGTGGGAAGGGTATGTGTGTGTGGAGGGTGGGGCAGGGGTCATAATATTATAATGTTACTACCGGGAAATCATCATATTATGTCTGGGGTCACTTTTCTTTAAAAATTAATGACCGGGGTCCGGGATCGTTATTCTGTGAGGAACTGATAGAATAACGACCTCTGGTCATTATTCTATAGAAAGACTGACTCCGTTTCTAAAACAAACTGACTCCCGTTAACCCCTCGATGATATCTATATCTATAAAATATTAACCCCCACCTAATGGACCACCAACTGCTGCAAGTTTTATTATTGGTAATAGTTTTTCATGTTGGAAAGGATGTGTGTGTGTGTGTGTGTGTGTGTGTGTGTGTGTGTGTGTGTGTTGAAGGGGTGGTGTGCGTTATAATATCATAATGTTATGAACGCGGAGTCATTATATTATGACGGGGTAGAGGGGGTCATTTATCTTTAAAGAATAATGACCGGAGAGTCGTTATTCTCTGGGGAATATATAGAATTATCATTATTCTATAGAAAAATGACTCCGTTTCTAAAAGATACTGACACCCGTTAACCCCTCGATGATAGCTATAAAATGATAATTCCCACCTAATCGACCACTAAGTGACTATTAACTCCTCCAAGTTTTATAACTTGAAGTACTTGTTAATGTGGTTGTTGCTACATTTGCTGCTTCAGCTATCGCAGCATTAGTACTGTAGGGTCGTTATTTTAGGCGGTCACACTTCTTCGTGAGGAGCGATTTAACTTTGCGTTGGAAGGGTGTGAGTGGGTGGGTGGGTGCATTATAATATTATAATGTTATGACCGCGGAGTCATTATATTATGACGGGGCAGGGGGTGGGGGTCACTATTCTTTAAAGAATAATGACCGGGGGTGGTTATTCTATTGGGAATAACGACCCCGGTGATAATTCTTTAAAGAATAGTGACCCCGTTCTAAAACATATTGACTCCTCCGCAACAACATCAACAACAACATCAAAAAGTATAACTAATAATAAATCTTACAGTAGTTAATAGTCACTTAGTGGTTGATTAGGTGGGGGTTAATATTTTATAGCTATCATCGGGGGGTGGGGGGGGGGGGTTAACGGGAGTCAGTATCTTTTAGAACGGGGTCACTATTCTTCAAAGAATAATGACCGGAGGGTCGTTATTCTATGGGTTCCCCGTAGAACCAGTTGACCCTTGGCCTTGAAATTTGATATGTAGCATCAGGTACTCAAGTACCTCCAACATTGTTGAAGTGATGACCTTGGGATGACCTTGTCTATTTTACGGCGAGGTTAAGTTTGCTGTTTGTTGTTTTTATGTGGGAAAATACTTGAACATAAGAGCTCATGGAACTTAAACCTTTAAAAATCTGCTGCATTGGAACCAAAAGATTGACGGCCTTGAAACCTTGCATATAGCACTGTGCACTGACGTTCTATCAGATTTATTCGAATGATGATATTGGATTGACCTTGATCTGCATTACAACAAGGTCAAATTTTCTTTATATTAGAAAATTTCATAACATATTTTTGAAGACTTTGGTATAGCCAATCAACTTAATGAGTGTTTGAAGAATTTTAGTATCAGAGGTCAAGACTATTCTTTGATTGTATTTCAACAGGTTCAGACATCTCTTTTAAACGAAACGACTGAGGTGATTGAAGCAAACTGCCACATGGAACCTCCATGAGTCAAGGTAACACTATTTTGCTTGAACGGTTCTGGTCACATGACCGAGATGTCCATTATGCCCATGTGTTATAAACTTTAAAATTATTCTTCTCCCAAACATCTAGTGATATTAAAAATATGATATTCAGCATTTTGGGATTCAAATATGGTATTAGGTTTGTCCTTGCGATGAACTAGGTTTGATCTTTGACCCTTTTTACTCTGGTGAGAGATTCAGAGCCTCATGGCCCTCTTGTTTTCATTTTATAAACATTGCTGTAAATTTTATGCAAACTATGGAGAAAATGATCAGACGCGCATTTCTGCTGCGTCTGATGTTGGTCTGCACGTTTACCTTTGTCCCTTTTTAGGGACGCTACGCTTAGATGGGTTTATGAAATCGTATGAGCCGTAGGTGCGTACAGTATACTCGGAATGACACTTTATTAATATTTATTTATTTATTACTTTTTGTACGGTGTCTGTTGGGAAGGCGCGTGTGTGTGTGTGTGTGTGTGGGAGGGGGGGGGGGGGAGTAGTTGTGAGACGTGGGTGACGTTTTTTTTTTCTTTTTCGCAAATAGTCATTTCATTTCGCACAGGGAGGTAATAATATTAGGACCAGTGTGTGGGGGGATGGGGGAGGGGGCAGGGGTTTGGTCACTTTTTTTGTAAAGAATAATGACCGGGGGTCGTCATTCTATGGGGGTCACAATTCTTCGCGAGGGGTCGATTTATTTCGTGTGTAGGGGTCATAATATTATGACCGGGGAGTCATAATATTATGACCGGGGAGTCACTATTCTTTAAAGAATAATGATCGGGGGGTCGTTATTCTATGGAGGTCACTTTGCTTCGTTACACCGGCAACTCAAAACTAAATGCGACTGGGACAGTGCCACGACACTTCGCCATTGAAGTAGAAATAAATCGCACTCTTCAGCCATAAATTCCTTTCGTATCAGAAATTAAAATCGTGGAATCTGAAATTAATATGGCCTGTATGGAAAATAAGTGCCAGGCAGCAGTCACTTTGAATCTTAAAAAGGCATTTGACCTTATACGGACTTCAGGGACCCTCATCAAGCTAAACGAATTCGGCATCAATGGAAATCTGTTCCGCTGCATTCATAACTTCTTAAACGGCAAAAGAATTCAAGTCAGGGTGGGGGGTAAAAAACCTCTGATCAACATGACATGGAAATGGCCGTCTCCAGGGCAGTGTCCTCAGCCCTAACCTATTCAACGTAATAATAAATACCCTTGATGATGCCCTGGGGGTGGGGCGGGGGGCGGCAGGACCCAAACCTCTCTCTTTCTCAGTTTGCAGATGACAGTGCCATCTGGACCTAGCATTCCTCTCCCAAACATGCTCTCGTAAAACTCCAATCAGCCCTCCAGACAATCGAGATATGGTCCAAGCTCTGAGGCTTCAAATCCCCAATATTAAGACAAATGCTATAATTTTCACTAAAAAAAGACTTAATATTGAATCACTTCAAAAACTCTCCCTGTTTGGGACAGAAATAGAATTTAGTGACCATATCACCTTCCTGGGTATGATCCTAGATAGCAAACTAACATGGGGTCAGCATATTTAAAATCTGATTGAAAAATGTAATAAAGACCTAAACCTCATGAGGATGGTTTCAGGCACCTCCTATGAAGCAGATAAAAAAGTCCTATTGACATTATATAAGGCCCTAATCCTCAGTAAAATCGATTATGGTGTGCAAGCTTATAACTCAGCACCCAAACATCTACTCTCAAAGCTCAAGACCTCATCCAAAACAACTTAGCACGCCGTATTGCTATGAGGGCATATCACTCCACCCTTATTAATGCTTTAGAAGTTGAATGTGGAATTAAACCCTACAGCTGAAGGCGCCGGGCCGCGTAGCGCAATCGTTAGGGCACCTGACTCATGTCAGAGGTCTTAGGTTCGAAACCCAGTCTGGCCACATACTTCCTTTCTCCTTCCGCTGATTCAAGAAAGGCAGTTGTCAATTATTGACCACCGGCCCTTACAACCATACCAAACCCTCAAAACTGAAATGAAGCAGTAACCGAAAAATGGCAATCCCAATGGACCAATAGCAACAAGAGCCACACCTTCCATTTCGTCAAACCAAAGGTTAAACTTCAATGTGACGTATATAGTCTTAATAGACGTTTCGACATAGCCTATTCCGGACTAAGGCTAGGACACTGCGTGCATGGCTGCTTTTACTAGGGTAACCAGTCCGCCTTATGCTCCCACTGCAATGATGCAGAAGATCTCAACCATATCTTCTTTGACTGTGTGGCCCCATAACAATCAAAGGCGAGACCATAGAATCCACCGTATTCAAGTTAGGCTATCACACAATGGATCTGAGACTGCTCCTGTCTCTCCCAAAGAAACATGCAAATACAATACAGAAGGTAGTCTTTGAATACCTGGACAAAACCAATATCATTGCCAGGATATAGATAGATTCCAATACAATAGGGAAAAAAATCCCCCTAATTTTCTCTAAATCGAGCCCCTGTTGCTAACCACCTACCAAACCCATTTCCCAAAATCCCTGGATCCACATCTTCCCTGCGAAGTGCAATGCTCGTGACAAAAACTCCCATTACCCAGTATAAGCCCCAGAATCCATCTGTACGACTACAATCTGACTTTTCCTACGGTCGTATAAATAACTTTTGTCTATTGACAATAAAGGCTAAAATTAATGTGTATCTAACCTCCTTAACCTCAAACCAAGGCTAAGTCACCTGGAAACTAAATGAACCATTATAAGGTTCAGCACATTTGCACCCTAGAAACAGCAAAAAGAAACTGCCCTCTTTTCCCAACAATCCACAATAAGAAATAAGCTACAGTCCTATGGCCATTAATAATATTCTCCATTTCTTCCCCATCCCCAAATTAATGTGTATCCAACCTCCTTAATCTCACACCTAGGCTTAGTTACCTGGAAACTAGATAAACCATTATAAGGTTCAACTCATTTGCTCCCTAGAAACAGCCAAAAGAAATCGCCGTCCTTTTTGAACAACCCGCAATAAGAAATAAGCTACAGTCCCCTTGTCTATTAATAATATTCTCCATTTCCCCTCCAAATAATAATGTGTATCCAACCACCTTAATCTCACACCAGGCTTAGTTATCTGGAAACCAACTGAACCATTATAAGGTTCATCACATTTGCTCCCTAGAAACAGCAAAAAGAAACTGCCCTCCCCTCCCAACAATCCACAGTAAGAAATTAGCCACAGTCCTGTTGTTGACTAATAATATTCTCCATTTCCCAAAATATTAGAACACTAAAAAAACTGCCATGAAAATACAGGCTCCTAAAACTTTAAATATGGAGTATATTTTTGAACCAACTAAACCAAGATAAGGTTTAGAACAAATGCTACAGTCCTAGGTCCCAAAAGGAATTTTTACCTTATCTACATCCCTCCCAACAGAATTAAGCTAAGGTCCTCCCAGGCGCAATTCATGATGTAACCCAGGCAGTCTCAATTACTCATGAGGGCCACAAAAACATGAGACAACTGCATTCCAGATCACCCTCAATCTCTTATCCCCTACTGCCCATTGCTTTAGTTAATAAGGGAATTTGCTCCCCACCTAAGAATTTGCTCCCCATTTTCCCCCTAGACCTGCCCTGGGCCCAGCCAGGACAGGGGGCTTGTTCCAGCAGAACTAGCAAAGTGAAGTCTGATGGAGGCTTGCATTTCGGGGAAAATGCATTATGGCCGGAAGTGTGCCTCTCATGTGATGTGTTTCCAGAAGCCCTGAATGGTTTTGCTTAAGCCAACCCACAGTGGGTCGCGAGGGCTGTGTGCATGAGAAGTGATTTATGCGGATCTGTGCACAAGTCCATTTGGGTTCTATCCCATTGCTACTTAATGTTACTTGAAGTTTTTGCTCCCCACCAAAGATTTTGCTTCTCCCCTTTTCTGAGACCTGCCCGGGACCCAGCACAGGTCCACTTTGGTGCAACCCCACTAACACATGAATCTGGGCAGTCTTTTGCACCCCCCCCCACTCCCCACCAAAGAATTTGCACCCTACCCAGGAATTTGCTCCTTGTTCTCTCCTCCTCCTCCCCTTGTTTTTTTTCTCCATAGAACTATCTTGGACCTAGCAAGGACAGGGGGGGGGCTTGTTCTAGCTTGGGTCTATCATCGGTTAGAAATTCAAGTTCTTCTTGTAGAGAGTCAGGTGTTTTTTTCTTGTCGGAGTTCCCGGTTTTCAGTCACCTTGATGATCATTTAACTCTGGTCCCATATGCTGGAAATTTTTGCAGCATTAAATTGCTTTCTGGAAATCATGGTTTATCTTGGAATGTACATATTCTGCCATCAGCCAAAACTACATGCTACATATGAAATATTCTTAAACTTTATTTTGTTTACTAATTTACTCTGTGCAGAGGATACCTGTTTCGATTCAGCACAGATTGCTCTGCAATAAGGTAATCCGAAGAGAACCCACTTCAATGCAAGTTACTTCGATGTAAAATAAATGCGAGATGGGAGTGCGCTGACCACTGAGCTATGGAGACATCTTGAAATAGTCTTGAATTGGCTTTGAAACTCTTATAATTTCTTATAAAAATATGCCAGTATTCACAGGGTATAATCGATTCCGCTAATTTTCGCTTCCTGCAGAGATTGTACATCATATTTGGCTTCTACCGAGACTATCTGCGAGTTCTTGCTTCCTGCCGAGAGTCTCTGCAGGAAGCAAGAGATCGCGGACAGTCTCGGCAGAAGCCAAATATGATGTACAGTCCGCGGAGACTGTCTGCGATATCTCTTGCTTCCTGCAGAGACTTCTGTCCTTGAAAATTGGCTTCCTGCCGAGACTGTCTGCGTGACTCTGCTGCCTGCCGAGAGACTTGGCAGGAAGCAGAATCATGTGGACAGTCTCTGCAGGTAGCCATTTATCATGTATAGAAGTCTCGGCAGGAAGCAAGAACTCGCGGACAGTCTCGGTGGAAGCCAAATATCACGTACAGTCTCTGCAGGAAGCGAAAATTAGCGGAATCGATTATACCCTGTTGTAATGTTCTGTTTGAACATTCAACTCAATATAATAGTCTGGGTCCAAATTTCACTGGTCAATTTAATTCTTAGCGAGGGTTACCGTGTGCCCGGATTTGTCCGTTCTGGCCCAGATAAGTTGTAACTTTTTTGTTTTTTTGTTTGTTTGTTTTCTGGGCTTGGAAGAAAGAAAAATAGAAGTCGTGTATAGTTTCTAAGCGTAGAAGTTCTATTATAGAGTTAGTCTAAATAGTAGTTAATGAGTCCAAATCGAGACGTTACGATATGTTATGTAAAAATTGACCCAGATAATGTGGGACTACTATATGGTTCCCGTCTTCGGCGAATCGATTCGGTCAGATTCCCGGTGGAGGGATCGAGACATCCACAATATTAAATTAGTAACTTAGAAGTGAAGAGTTTTATTGTTTAAAGCTATCTTAAAACTATTTTAAATAGGCCAACGTACAATCTGCGGTTGTATTCGTATTGAACAAGTCATGAATATTCATTTTATCATTGTTCGCGTCTCCTGCGTCGAGACGCGTCAGGGCGCGACCAGACGCGTCTGATGCGCGGTTCTAGGTGATACGCACGCAGCACGCGCATGCAGCGCGGTACGAACGTGTTTTTGGTGTACAAATACGTGAGCGCCAGTGTATAAGGGTTAGAGCCATGAAACTTGGTTCATGTGTACATCTGGAAGAGTAAATCTCAAAGCCATCATCAATATTGAGTCTTGACCTACATTTTACGGTTGACTGATTTTGCATTTTTGACCAGTTTTAGTGTTTAGGTCTGTTTCCCAGAAACCACAATGGCTAGCGCCATGAAACTTGGTTCATGCGTACATCTTGAATAGTAAATTGCAAAGCCATCATCAATATTGAGTCTTGGCCTAAATTGTAATGTTGGCTGACTATGCAATTTTTTGTCGAGTTTTAGCGTTAAGGTCGTTTTTTTCCTGAAACCATAAAGGCTAGAGCCATGAAACTTGAGTCATGCATTCATCTGGAAGAGAAGAGTTCAAAGTCATCATCAATATTGAGTCTTTACCAACATTTTACGTTTGACTGACTTTGCAATTTTTCGTCAAGTTTTTGGATTTAGGTCTGTTTCTCAGAAACTATAAGGGCTGGAGCCAAGAAACGTGGTTCATGCATTCATCCTTGCTTATTTAGCTCTGTTTTGTAACAAAGTGCCAGCAGGCGCGGAATTCTTGTATGAATATTTGCCTTTAGACAACCATTTATGTAATAAAGTAGATGCGAGACAAATGTCTGCATTAACACTTTTGTTATTTAGTGAATCCTTCTTCGAAGATGCAGAAGATACCACATAAAAGAACAACTAATTTCTATTTCTAAATCCACAACCTTTTCTTTATTTTCAGCCCAGCTGACGACAAAGAGGAGCAAGAGGATCGAGAAGTTTCTCAGGAACGCTAAACGTGAAAATATGCTAATGTTACATGTACATAGAGCTTTGGCAGGACGTCTTTCTTTTTTGAATGGCATGAGACTATTATCCGGAACACAATGTTGGAAACTGATCGATTCAAAGCAAAAACCACAAAGCATATAATGAATATATGTTTATACTTTTAACGTGCTTTTACAACTGCAAACAGGAGCTTTTGCTATAATCCAGAATTCTATTACTCCAGACCAAGTAGCACGTCACACAGAGTTTTGAGGTATAATTTCAGGTCTTTGGGCGAAAGATAGCTGATTGGTCAGTTTCTCCAGACTCCTTTACAACCTTATCTAATAGTACCAAAGCAGAGCGGTCATTCAGGAAAGTGGCAAGTCATTAAGATGAGATAAGATGGCTCTTTTATAGCATCCCCTTAGAAGTAATTTCTTATAGGAAAACCTGCTTTTTGCATATGCGAACAGCAAAAGGCCTAGATCAGCTGCTCATCCACGCAGGCTGATCAGTGCCTTTGCTGTTCGCTGCATAGACAGTAAAATCTCTATAGTTACATAATTTCAAATTGCAAGTCTTTGGCTAGTCTATAAGATAAGATAAGATATTTATTAGCCAATTACGGACCATTTTCATGGTATAGAATTAACTATAAATTGCATGAACATACATATTACAATATATGTCTTATCGGGTCAGATACCCTGAGGACAGGATTTCTCGTGGCATGGTTCATTACCAGTGCATAGGCGACTGTAACATCATGTAGTATCCTCAAAATTGAAGTACAAGTAGACTTATTATTTTATTTTCGTTGTTAATGCCATTTAATCCTTTTAATGAAAAATGCATATATTCTATCCAGCTTTGTTTCTGCAAGCAAAATACAGTTTCTGGTAATACACAGACTGATAATAATTAATGTTGTGGCAGGAGGCAATAAAACTCTCAGCAGAGTCAGCATCTTGATGTAAGAGTGGGAGCCAATGAGCCTAGAGAAATTGATGGCTAACAGTAAGCCTTTGATCTCTTTGACCAATGAAACAAAAGTTTGCCCAAAGACCAGAACTACATAGCCTATAGAGGTACTTGGAAGATTTGTGTGATAGGCTCTTGGCCAGACTCATTTATCATATGAATAGAACGCTGAGAAAGATTAAAATTTACTAGCTTTCATATGGGAAGTGTTTGGTTGACTTACCTTAAATAGCTCCTGTTAAGGTGGTGATAATCACTGATTTGGGACAAAGACAAAAATCTGCATAAAATACTCAAAATAACACTGATCTTTTCAAAACTTAGCAGATGCCTTCTTTATGTTGTTTCTCATAATTTAGAATCCCAAAATGCAGCATTTGTTAATGTTAAAAAGTGTTTTTATAAGAGAAGATCAAAGGGTAATTTTCTGCGAATAAATCTGAAAAAATAATATCATTATTGAAAATATACTTAGTGCTTAGAGTAACTTGTTGCATAATGGAGAGCGTCCTAGCAATTATTTTTTCAAACTCTTTCACACATTGTCAGGCTGAGCAGATGAAAAAGATGCAGTCTGTGTCCAATTTTTTTTTGTCAAAACACACAGGTGAGACAGGTGATACTATTTTAACAAGGTTGAACAATTTCATCTACACACCACTGATCATGTCAGTAATGTATTATTTATATTGCAGGTGTTAACATAGGTATGCTGGCCTACCCTATATTTAATAAATGCGTCCAGTGTACATTTACTTTGTACATGGTTGAACATTTGAGAAAAAGCTACCGTTTTCATCTGGTCTACATTACAATTTGAGAAAGAGTTGGAATAAATAATTGCTAGGACGCTCTTCATTATGCAATAATGCACCTTCAGCACTACGTAAATTTTCAATAATGATATTATTTTTTCAGATTTATTCGCAGAAAATTTTCCTTTGATCTTTCCTTATAAAACACTTTTTTAAGCAACATGTACGTCTATTTTGTATTCTAAACGGTAAAGAACAACAGAAATAAGAAGTCTGCTAACTTTCAGGGAGATACGTTACTTTTTTATGGTTTTATGCAAATTTTTACATTTACCATAAATCACCACCTTAAGCAGAAGCGGGAGAGCGGAACAGAGGCCCCTTATGATACACATACATCTAAGTTGGGACAGACAGACGCCGTATCATACAGATACTCATTTGTATATGCCCGTCGTATTATGTCATATTATGTCATGGCCTCCGTCCATCCGTCCGTCTGTCGGTCCGTCTGTCTGTCCGTTCGTTAAATGTTGGTGTGTCCTCCATATCTCCTTAACCCCTTGAAAGATTTATCGAAACTTGGTCAAATGTTTGCCTTATCAAGACTATGTGCAGAACATATATTTCAACAATGTCCGACAAAGGTCAAGGTCAAACTTAGAGATCAAAGTTCAAAAGGTAACATTTCGTGTCCGATCCATATCTCAAAAACCATTTAAGATTTCTTCATGAAAATTTACTCAAATATAAAGCACCATCAGACAATGTGCAGAGAAAAAAATCATAACCCTATTTTTAGTTTTGACGGAATTATGCCCCTTTGTATTTTGCGTATAGTAGTTTCATATTAGCTTCGTGTCCGCTCCATCTCTCAAAAACGTTTAAGATTTCTTCATGAAAGTATGTACAACTAAAGAATCATAACCCTACTTTCAATTTTGACAAAATTATGCCCCTTTTTATTTTTTGTACTGTAATTTTGTATTATAACTTTGTGCCTGCTCCATATCTCCTTAACCCCTTGAAAGATTTTTCTGAATCTTGAGTCAAATGTTCAACTTATCAAGGCGATTTGCAGAACTAATATTTTAACAATGTCCGACAAAGGTCAAGGTCACACTTAGAGGTCAAAGTTCAAAAGGTCACATTTTGTGTCTGCTCCATATCTAGAAAACAGGTTAAGATTTCTTCATGGAACTTTTGTACAAATATAAAGCACCATCAGACGTTGTGCAGAGAAATAGAACAATAACCCTACTATCAGTTTTGACGGAATTATGCCCCTTTTATATTTTTCGTATAGTAAATTTGTATTTACTTTCAGTCTGCTGCATATCACCTTAACCCCTTGAATGATTTTTTTAAACTTTGGTCAAATTCGCCTTATCAAAACAATGTGCATATGACGCCTTTTGTGATCTATAAATACGTTATCAACGTCTTGGCAATGTCCTGAGGCGGCCAATATGACGTCAACGATAATCAATAGCAAGGACATGCAATGCACATCAATTGTAAGCAAGGGTGACAACAACTAACGTAACAAATTATAAAGCTATGGCAGTGATCTTGTAGCAGTTTTGACAGCGGCCGTCAACCCCGGTAGCTCAGCAGGTTAAGCGCTGGCCTGCTCTTCTAGTGATCACGGGTTCGATACCCGCTTGAGGCGAGAAACCTTTTTCGAACGTAAACGGGTTTCCACTGCACACAGTCTTTCATCATCACCCTCCGATTGTCCTAATATGACTGAAATATTGTTGAAAAGAACGTAAAATCTGGTCATCCATCTGTTAGTAAATGAGGTAGGCCTATTATTTTGCATCATTCAGAGGCCTTAATTTAAAAGTTGAAAACAATAATACAATAAACATCTAGTCGATGTGGTAAAGGTGGATCAGTACGTTCAGAAACAAAAAGTACAGGTTGTCTAAAAGAACGTGCACCTTTTTGAAATTGCTGTAACTCCTTTATTTATCAGGTAAACTTTACCAAATTTTGTGTGGTTATAGCAAAGTAATACACCTTTAAGCTGATGAAGATTCTTTTCTTTATAAAGTAACACTTTAATATGGCCATATCAATTAACGACAACATTTGATGTCGTCCGAATTATTGAAAACACAACACGGCATTAACTGAAAAAGACTTTAGTTTCAGAATTTTTCAGGTCTTTATTCTAAGGAGACAAGAATTTAAAAAAATCTCGATTAATAGAAGAAAGTCTGAGAAAAAGAATCAGAAGGTGAAATTTGCTTTTTCATGGATAGATCTGGGTGGTGAAATGATTTGTTTATGTTTAACATTTAGCAGAATGAACGTAAGTGACAGGCCAACTAATGGTATCTTTAACTATTTAAGAAATAGAAACGGCAAAGTACTGAAAAGCGTTTTGTCCTCATGCCGTGTACATGCTCTTAGAGAATTGACCCCGACCGACCCGACTTACTGCTATATAAACTCGGGTTACTCGGGGTATCGATTTCACATATGTTTCTAATGAAACTGGTCGTATAATCCTCCGGTATACCAATAAATGATACAGAATTATGCAACTTCGCAGCAGTGCTCCAGGTGGTGAAGATAACGCTGTTAACCGATTTTCTCTAGTTAAAAGTAAAACATAAATATCCCGCATCCTAATCTTGATATAAACTTGAAAATCGAAATCCTCGTTAAAAGTTATGTTGTTTAGGCGTTTTGAACGGATTTTTACGTTATAATTTAAGCGTTTTGTAATATAACAATTTTGTAATGGCACGGGAACCAGCGAAACAGTATTCCCTCTTTTACAGCCTTCATAAAAAATAGTTCCAGTTGTATTGCAAACTTATTTTCGTGTGATACTTCAAGAAAATAGTCTTCAAACATACTGACTGTATTTAGAATAAAAGTAGACAAAACTTTATCATTGGATATGCGATTTTCTAGAGTATTTTATGAGAGCGTTCTTTAATCGGCGCACTAATACCGTGAATCAGGTTTCAGTAGCACCGCTGATAAAATACTGTATGCTTGAATTACTGTATTATTAACCGGGAACCAGATTTAATGGCAAAAGTAGTTCACAGCATGTTTGGCTGATACCTGCAGTGTCCAGATAATTAGGGGATGGCGAAAACGTCTGGTCTGATTATCAGTTAGGCATAAATTTTAGGTTATTTTTCTCTAAGAGGATGTACACATCATGTTTTCCCTAAAATTTTCAACTAATTTTACTTATGGCTGAATGACTCCCATACTTTAACATTTTTTGTCCATTTTTACAATGAATTTGATGATAACTTCGTGTTGTCCAGCAACGTTTTTGCTAAGCTCTCCATTTTCAGTACGCACAGACCAGTTCATTACCAAGGTCTTTGAACCATTTAGAATATCATTATCTGAGATACTGTAAAGCCTTCTTTCCTTAGAGTGTAAACCTTAGAACTCTCTGAAACTTACTGAGCGATTATGCAGTCTCAGCAGTGCAGAAAACAGGAACTGATGTCATAAACAGTAGTTCACCATCACGCCACTTCCTGTAACAGTGTAACCTTGTAGTAAACCATCATTAGTGCAAAGAGGTATCAAATTGCTACAACACACAAAAGTTTGAAAATTTGGATCAAGCAGGAAAGGTAATACAGCAATTTCAAAAAGGTTCACGCTCGTGAGACAACATGTGTACTGACAAACAGCATTTTATTGACAATAAGGATACAGAATAACTTTTTGATATTAACGAAATTTATTCAGTTCCATTCCAACTGTCACGACTCAAACACATTTAATAAAACAACTATAAACCACAACTTGATCATTTTGTCATCCCTCTTGCTGAAGTAGCGGTAATAACGATGATTCAATTTTGTAGACAAAGAAAATTAATGAATCTTGCAAAAAAGCACTTTACATCTCACCTCATTTAAGTAAAATATGTTCTGATATATGACAATATCTTGTACAACGATGCTGATGATGAAAGCATAACGAAGATTTCAAATAAGAGGCGGCAAAATTTAGTTGTATACATATATGCCATAGTCAAATGTTCCGCTCACCTAAAGGTTTACATTACCATCACTTGAATTTACTTCCTCATTGGGAGGACAAAGTTGAACCAACATTGATTTAACGTTAATTTAACGTAATAACGCTGAATCAACGTTTATTCAAGGTTGATTCAACCTTGTGTGCCTGGTAGGTGGGTACTTCCGAGACGTACAAGGCTGTTCCGATTTTTAGCTTCTTTTTCAAAGTTATCCACTTTCACTTTTAAGACAGAATCCATTGTTGCTGTTGTTCGAAGTTACGTCTGAGAAGTGTTTCAATGATGCAGGTAGATAAACATTTATACAACATGACCACCAAATTACTCTAAAATTAAGCAGCTGCACCTGGGTATTGAATCACAGAAATGTACAAAGTGAACGCTGATTACAGATAACTACGAATGGTGAAAACAATTAAACGAAAAACAGAAAAAAAATGTTAAATTCTCGTTAGAAGCTTTATAAAGCTCAAAGCTCTCGACATCGAGTCACTAACGATGCCGTTCATCAAAACTGAATATATTGTGTCCTACCTGGAACTAGTCTAATTAAAGTGTTTTAAAACATATGAAACAGTTAAAAAGAATCAGAATGTATTTCTAAGTCACAGTTCATGCTACCGACTTGTACTATGAATCAAGTACATCCGCCCTGTAAAAATTCAGAAAACGCTGGCATCAAGGTGGACAAGGTACGTCACGATCTCGTGCTTATATACATGTACCCCTACCGTTGAATATCTTATATTTCAAAAAGGATTATCTCAGACTAGGTAAGAAGATCTTCAAAAGACGATTTCAAAAGAGCAGTTAATAATGTCATTTGCCCGAAGCAACTGTCATTGGTTTATGGAATGAAGCCATTTACCAGGTCACTTCGGAAAACTGACCTCATGGTCGGCTTTCCGAAGTGTTCTGGTAAATGTCTTCATTTCATTATGGGATAGCATTTGGGACGGAGAAGAAATTAAATATGGGGTAACTGCGCTTTACGGCCTAAACTGGACCTTTATACCTGATATAAAGCCAATTTTCTTACTTAGTTTGAGATCATTTCTTTTGAAAACCAAGATATTTACTGTTATAAACATGTGATCGTAACGGACGTAATCCACCTTGAACATAGCATACGTTGAAAAGAATGATAGTGTTTAACAGTGTTTAATACATGTTCACTTTCAAAGAATTTATTTTCACTGCTAGCTGTCAAAGTGGTGCAGAAAAATGGTAAAATAGTTTCTAATTCAAAAGATAGGTCAAATTAGATGCATCATGTTGTGCAATAATGCGAAATAATTATGCCAGGTGGAAACCACCAGACCAAGTTATGGCGTTCACCATATCCTGTCTAAAGAGGTTTGGCTCTTTTAGACCCCCACACAATTCAAGAACTAATCCGCAAGTGTGAGCTGTTGGCATTCTATGACAATCACTGTTGACGAAGTGTACTTCTAACTGAGTTTGGAAACCTAGTGGTGGTAAAGCACTCGCCCCTGTCCAGAAGCCGAGTAGTTCTTCTAGAGCTATCCCCGTTTGTCCAGCTGGAAAAGTTTTTAATAAATGTTAGCCCGAAATACATATAAAAAGTTAACTACAAAGCTATGAAATATACCCTGCAGGTAAATCAGTTATTATACAGCGCAAATGCTGTAATGACAGAACGCATGCGACTCCTTAAAGTGTCGCCCAACTTACTTACTTACTCTCAAGCCCACTTCGGAGCTACGGTAGTGTGGTGGATAACGCGCTGAACTAACAATCAAGGCGTCGCTAGATCGTTCAATCCCCAGCTTCTCCGGTCTTTCGGATGGGACTTTAAACCGAGGTCTCGTCTCCGTATGACATTGTTGTTGGATGGACGTTAAACCCCGGTTTACTCACTCATTCAAATGAAAGTTAATTGGGTGTTGTGGATGAAAGGTGTTCCTACTCTCCCCCAGCATCGAACAGCGTTTATGGATGCTACTCTGGGGACATATGATCCAGCAGTGCCACCAGTTGGATCAGTCGCGTTACATGGTGCAAGGTGTAAAATAGTGGGGGCAATACGCCCACCTTAAAGAAACGTTTCCATTAATCATATAGAATATCTGATCCAACTGGGAATTCCTTCCGGGCAAAAGAAACAGTATGGCCAAACATACCGAGTAACTAAATCTGAAAGTAAACTAAAAAAACAGCCACGGACGTTTTGCCCTGTATAAAACTGCATTTTACCCCAATAGTGGGACAAAAAGACAAAATGTAGAAATACAAAATCTATAATCGTATTTAAATGATAGCTTACTTCCAGATTTAAGTGTCATATTTATGTACAACCTTGGTTCCCTTACCAGAAATACGAATTTATTACAATTTCTTAAACAAGCGAAACCAAAAAAAACTTATAGGGGAGGGGGAGCATTTTGCACCCCCGCCCCCACCCCTCCTAACTTAAATACAAAGAACTTCAAGGTAAAATGCAGAGGTAAGCTGGTGGGCTAAAATACACTTGTTTGTACATTATGAGAAATATTATAAAACAAGTTATCTACTTTAAGTATGTAAAATTATTCCTAAGTAAATGCATTCAGATATTTCAGTTTGATGTTAGGGTGGGTAATGTGCCATAAGTTTAAAATGCACAATGAGAAAACGATTCCTGCCATTGGTGTATAGTCAAATATGTGCCACTTTGAATTCAAGTGCTCTTTCATGTGAAAATGTATGTTTTAATATGACTGAAATATTGTTGAAAGGACGTAAAATTGCAAGTCATCCATCCATCCGAATATACGTTCACGCAATCTGATTCACACTCTATACTCATATCAAATTACCCGGTCGTGGTTCATATTATGATTATTTACTTTTCTAAAATAAGCTTTTGTATCTTTATCTGATCGACTCAAAATAAATCACGTAGAATACAATCAAAGTATAAAGAATTGTTAAAACCCTCACCACATTATTTTCCCTGCACAATCGTTCCGCCATTTTATAATCATGCCTTAATCTGACCAATTGAAGGACAGTATGAACTCGTGGCCACGAGTTAGTCTGACCAATTGAAGAACAGTATTAACTCGTGGGAACGACATAATAAGTCGTGGTAACGACATAGTAACTCGTGGTAACGACTTAATAAGTCGAGGGAACGACATAATAAGTCGTGGGAACGACTTACTAACTCGTGGTAACGACATAATAAGTCGAGAGAACGACATAATAAGTCGTGGGAACGACTTACTAACTCGTGGCCACGACTTATTAAGTCATGGGAACGACATAATAAGTCGTGGCCACGACTTACTAAGTCGTGGGAACGACATAATTAAGTCGTGGGAACGACTTAATAAGTCGTGGCTACGAGTTAATAAAAATATTGCACATGCCCCTTCCGGGGTTCCGTACGTATCTGTATTTAACTTCTTCAATTTCGCTGAACACCAAACGTTTGAAAGAAAAGAGATGATGCGCAGGTCTCGGCAGGCAAGTTCTAAAGCATCAGTTACACCAATGATAAGAGAAAGCTGTTAGTTTTTCTTCTAAATTGGAAAGGAAAAACAAATTTAACCTCTGTTTGGCCATAATGAACTTCAATCAGCAGTGGCTTTTAGCAGCAAAATAAATTATATTGAAGCAACGAATACAGTAAAGAAACATGGACATGATGAATACTAACCTGGGAGATTTATATTAATGAGCTAATATTTGAAATAGAACTATTGTATATAACTGACAGTATAGTTAAAAAATGATAAAAAAATAAATAGAATACTAGTCCTTTATACATTTCTATTATGGAAATAATTTGCTTCTATACATCTGTTGAATATACTGTCACAAAGAAGGATATGATTTGTAAAAGAAAGACCCCAAGGAATAACCTCTTGTTCAAAGGGTCGATACATTTCTTATAATGATATTTTGTGTTATTCCATATTTGCCTTTTATTATTACTAGGTTCCCATTACAACGTTTAATAATATCGCTATATAAATATTTGGTTTTGCCCGTAATTTGTTGGAGACTACATCAAAATCGGTTTATACATGCATCTTGCATAAAATTAAGCTTCGAAAATCAATATAACCAACATTAAAATGTAATCATAAAGTCTGTATTTATTAAATGGCATTCAGCCCTGAAAGTTATAAAATATATTTCGCACAAATAAGTTTAAATGCCAGGTTAAACTTTATTTTAATTTAAGAGTTATTCGCAACGCTGCATATGGAAGACGCATTTTTCGAGTTGAGTTTATATTTGATTCTTTTTCCACAAATTATCTGATTATCTGATTCATCATTTGTGCAGGTCGTCTTCTAGAATGATATCTCTGAGGGTCCAAAACAGATCATGACTATGTTTTCCAGACTTGGTATCATCGTAATGTCAGTGTATCTTACTTGTGAACCCTGTCATGCATGCAACTGTAAGTAAATTTGATTTAATCTCAAATCTACAGATGTCCGTGTGCCATGTCACAATTCTATTTATGTTGTATAGATGTTCACCTGTTTTGATTCGAATTCGATTAATGTATAGCATCTAATAGCACCGCAGATTCTGTCAACAACCATAACTCATTTAGGAATACAACTCGCTATGATATACATGCACAATTGTCATGCAACAAGGGCTATCGGGAGACAAGAGGGCATTTCGTTTGGAAAATCATCAAAGCATATTCTATCTTATATTATTGATTTATAAAAAGTTCACTTTAGAGAAGCACGATTGTTGTCTAACTGTTCTAGCATCTGCGTCCTCATCAATTAAAAAGGAAAAGAATATACAATATGTAACACAATATCGAAGTATTGAAAACATTTGGCCTTTTTAGCTGATAACATATAGTGCAGTAAAACTAAGTCAGGATTGTTAAAATAAAATATTATCTTAACAATTTAAAAGCGTTGTTTTAAACTGCCCAGTGGCTTGGTATTTATTTATAGTTTCTTACAGGACTGGCGGTAGTGTAGTGGATAACGCGTTAAACTACCAATCCAGGGGTCGCAAGATCTCCCGCTTCTCAGGTCTTTCGGATGAGACTTTTAACAGAGCTTCCGTCTCCGTATGACCTAGTTGTTGGTGAGACGTTAAACCCGAGTTCACATATTCACTCACTATAGTTTATCACAATAGCACCAATATTTAATTAAGTTGGCTTCTTTAAAAAGAATCCCATAGACAGGGCTGCTGCAGTGTCTTATACAGTTTAGTGGCCGGTTTTCAATCAGGACCTCGTCAGTGGCGTCTGCTGCATATAATGCAACTGCATGTCACATTCGACTAAATGGTCATAAACGAATGCTTAGAACTGTAATGGCAGTCATTTGCATTACCCTCATTGCTGTATACACAAGTTCAGCCAATCACTCGCTAAAGCAGAAACGGTATGTATGGGTGGATGACTAGTGATTTTACGTCCTTTTTAACAGTATTTCAGTCATATCAGGACGATGAGAGGGTAATAATGAAATGCCTTGTGCAGTGGAACCCCGTTAACGGTTAGGAAGATTCCGTCTCTATCGGCCCAATAGCGGGACTCAAACCTTAGACGACTAGATCAGTAGCCCTTAACGTACTGAGCTATCTGGACTCTTAGAAACGCTATAGATCTGAAATGTCTCATTACCAGGTGCGCTTAATCAATGGAGATAATAGTCACATTGGTCATGGATCTTCTTCAAAATTTAGTGAACTCGTACTATTTTACCCATTTCTTTTAACCAACAGCGTTCAGGCTTTAAAGACTTGCATACGTACCGCTAATACCAACGTGGACTACATCTGTTCTATTCTATTTTATCCATTAACCTTGCAAGGGGGTTGGGGCACCACAGATGACTTCGCAACAATCCCTTTTCGCCTTGTCCTGTTTTCGGCTGCTATAGTTGAACTCAGTCTGGCAAAATCCTACCCTATCCAATGTTTAATATTCTTCCCATCTCTTCTTCTGTCTACCTCTTCTTTTTCCTTTCACTGTGTACTGTAGAATCGTCTTTGCTAAACCAGAAGACCTTGGGATATGGCCAAACCACTTTAGTCTTCATTTCTTGACCATCGTCAGGAGTTCATTTTATTCTCCAATGGCGGCTTGGATCTTTCTGTGAGCCGCCAAATTGATTATGTGGTCCTTATACAAAATTTTCAGTAACCTTCGGTAGCATCTCATCTTAGAAGCCTGCATTCTTTTCTCTGAATCTGCTGTGAAGGTCCACGATTCACAGGCATACAGAAATACGGAATAAACAAGGGAGCGCATCATTTTTACGTTTGTCTTTTTTTACTTTCTCTCCAACCTGACTTCAGCTTTATTAAAGCCGCGGTGGCCTGTGCAGTCCTTGAGAGAACCTCCGGTTTCGAGCCATCATCTGAGACAACTGTTTCAAGGTATTTGAAGCTTGTTACGGTACACAGCTTCGGTCTTTTTACCTTGATCTCCCTCTGGATTCCATTGGCGCTGTTTGTCATTTGTTCTGTCTCCTCAACACTATCTCCATCTTATACCTTATGCTGAAGAGGGTGGGTGACAGGAGACATCCTTGACGAACTCAAATTGTTCTTATGAACCCTTCTCCCGTGCTGTCATTCATCTGGACTGCACTTGTACTGTTCAGTGGTGTGACACAGATATTGTACTTCCACATGGTTCCATGGTGGCCCATGCCACACAATGAAAGAATTTTCTTTTTAATCAATGAAGACAAGGTATATTTTTGTTAATGCTGGAGGTACTTTTCACACAGGATTCTGAGGTTAAAGATCTGTTCTGTGGTGCTCCTTTCGGCTCTGAACCCAGCCTGTTCTTCAGCGATTGTCCGTTCGTCTTGGGGTTTAAGCCTGTTCAAGATGACATTTGGCATGACTTCGCTCAAATGACTGATGAAAATGATGGTTTTGTAGTTCTGGCAGAGCTGTAGGTTGGCTTGTTTAGGGGGTTTAATGTTCATGGGGAAAATTCATCTCCGGTTCTTTAGATCTTGTTACAAATCAGTCATGGTCTCGCTACCAGCTGGAACATCATCTGGTATATTATCAACTCCGGCAGACTTTTTCTTTTCCACTGCTGCTACTGCATCTTCCTCGCGAAGGATCGGTTATAGATTAAACAAAACTAGTGAATACAGCATCATTGGGCGGAAGTCTTCATAGAGAAAGTCTACGACCAGGACAGAACTCGAATCTGAGTCAAGTGTTAGCGGTAAAGCACGAGCCAGCCCTGTTCAGCTTGGTGAAACAGCTAGATTAAGGGGGCCCTTGTAGGTTAGGGATAGGCCCAACTACTTTGGCTCTTTGATTCTGGTCGTTTATATCATAGGCAGTGGGCAAGTCACCAGACGCTCCTACCTCCGGGCCTCCATGAATCTCCCAACACGATGGGTCAATAAGGGTGGTAATAACACAACATTTGTTGTGTCACGAAGGAAATTATAACAGCAAGCACATGTGTCCGCTGAGGTACAACATTTTACCCATTCTTATGTGGCTGTTGCATTTCATTGGCTAAAGAGAAATTATTTCCGTTTAGCTTAGGTGATCAGGTGAAGAAACAATTCGTATTTGCATACATGAATAATGCATAAAACTTGAAAAAAAAGAGAAAGTTAAACCAAGCTTCAAATCTTAGTGTGTACTAAGGTGCGGTGCGTCATCTTTACCGTTATCGTTATTGATTTTTAATAGCTACCGGGGAAGGTCACGCTGTTTTCTAGCTTTTGTTTGGTGTGGTAGGACAACTCATATTTACAAAAAAAGAGAGAAAAAATGCATCCATTGTATTCGTTTTTTCTACGCCGACGATGACAGATTTAGGAGTAATTAATGCAGAACCAGATTAAAATGCCCTGCTTGTAAAGTGAACACAGTGGAAAAGTCTGAAGACCTTTCCAATAACGTCCTGACTTGGTCCGCTCAGATGTTTTAAACATATGTAGCAGTTTTCTGACTGAAAATAATGACCTGTTACTCGTCAGAATGGACAATGACGTAGAAACCTGCCAATTAATGCGATTGGGTCGAGTATTGGAGCTGCCACGGATAATTAACCTATAACGCAGGGGGTCTGGTGCCCGTAGACATGTGGCTGAAAATATATGAATAAATTAATATTACCTCGTTTGCCGGACTTCATGACACCTGTACCAAGGCACAAAACGTCGTTTCACAGCTGGAACCGCCAAAACATTAACACATTTCAAGAAAGAATCAACTGCCGCTGGAAACCTGTTGTCTCTTAACACTTTATTTATAGTGCACGGGCCAGGTTCTTGGAGGCATGTGGCGGAATAAATATCCAAACTGCATGGTCCCGTTTGCCGGACTCTGTGGCACTGCTTTCAAAGCGTCAACTATCCACGTAAAAGTCTATGCCACAAATATATAATGTCTGAGCTAAAATGGCTTTTGACAACTTTAGAGAAAGAATCGTGTAAAACGGATCTGTTATAGTGCATTTCTGTCAAATGCAAACGGTGTTTTGATCATTTACTTGAAAACGACGGACCTACACACACCATCTGAAAGTTTGAATACGTTCTGTAGTTACACATTCTAAGGGAGAATCCATTGGAAGCAAGGCACACATCAAAGAAATAAAAATAGCAGAATCAGTTTACATCTTCTTCTCCATAACGAATGAGCCAATTGTAGCGAAAATTCATATGGAATTTCCATGGTTAGGGAAAAACGTTTGATTGGTTGTAGCCGTGTGATCAAGATGGCCGTTATGCCCATACATGGTAAAACATTTTAAAATCATCTTCTTCAGAGCCAAAGTGGCCCACGATACTGAAACTGGGTATACTGCATTTTGGATTCATATTCTCTCTGCTTTGCTCAATAATGAACTTGACCTGATTACAGGTCAATCTCACTTCCTCATGCTTTTGTATGTGAAAATGCTAAAACAGAGATTTTTTTCTGTGGTATAACATTTTGAATATAAACTGAAATGTGTAAATGAAGATATAAAAGGTCAGTTTAAACATTTGCCCTTGATCGTTCAAATTTCGACAATTTCATATATTTATGTATTTTCGTTCTAAAAGCCACTTGGTGGAGTGCAAATGGAGCTTTCATGGGTTGGGGATAAAAATTATAAGAATGGTTGAGAGCACATGACAAGATACCTTTTGTGCCCATGTATGGTAAAAACATTTAAAGAGATTCTTTTTAATAACTAGATAACCAATGACATTAAAACTTGGTATTCAGTATTTGGGACTCAAAGAATACCGAGTTTGATCAAATGATGACCGTAGCTGGATCTTTGGCCTTGGTAAGAAAATGAAATTTGCTTGCCGTTTTCTTTTTTATGTAAAATGTCTAAACATAAGTTTTCTCTGAAAATATTGAAATCTATGGAAAAATAAAATTTGGTACAAATAGTAGAATCAATAGGTACATGAAACTGTTCGAGTACCAGAGGTTAAGGATATCCTTTGACCTTTGTCAAAGGTCACTCATGTTCATATCATCCTGCCAAAGCCACTGGTTTGACTGAAGCCAAAATTCATATTGAACCTCCATGGATCAGAGAAAAGGAAGTGTGTTAAGCAGTTACGGTTACATGAATATGATAGTCATCATGTCCATAAATTGTAACACCTTGGGTCAAGATGGCTGCCTGCTCACTTAATCAGATCATCTCATAAGAGATGCTTTGTCATACATCAACTTATTTAAGCGATTCTGTGTCTCATGGCACTTTGGTGTTTCAAACTTGTTGGGCTTCGTGGTGCTGAGGAAGTGTAATACAGAAATGAAATGAGCTGCTCTTGCACTAAACCTGGTAAAGAGTTATTTAAACTGTTGACCCAGGGTTATCAGAAAGTAAAGCGTCTGTCGACAGTTATGGTAAATGAAAAAATCTGCATAAAACCATAAAACAATAACGTATCTCCCTGAAAGTTAGCATACTTCTTATTTTTGTTGTTCTCTACAGTTTAGAATACAATACAAAATAGAGGTACATGCTGCTTAAAAAGTGTTTTTATAAGGAAAGATCAAAGGGTAGTTTTCTGCGCAGAAATCTAAAAAAATTAAATCGTTATTGAAAACTTACGTAGCGCTTAAGGTACGTTATTACATAATGAAGCGCGTCCTAGCAAATATTTATTCCAACTCTTTCTCAAATTGTAATGCAGACCAGATGAAAACAGTAGCTTTTTCTCAAATGTTCAAACGTGTACAAAGTAAATGTACACTGGATGCATTTATTAAATATAGGATAGGAAAGCATACCTATGTAACACCTACAGTATAAATAATACATTACTGACACAATCAATGGTGTGTAGATGAAATTGTTCAACTTTGTTAAAATAGTCTTACCTGTGTGTTTTGACAAAATTTAGACACAGACCGCATCTTTTTTCATCTGCTCAGCCTGATAATGTGTGAAAGAGTTTGAAAAAATAATTGCTAGGACGCTCTCCGTTATGCAACAAGGTACCCTCAGCACTAAGTATATTTTCAATAACGATATTATTTTCTCAGTCTTCTGCGCAGAAAATTACCCTTTGATCTCTTCTTATAAAAACACTTTTTAACATTAACAAATCCTGCATTTTGGGATTCTAAATTATGAGAAACAACATAAAAGTAAAAAGTATGCAAAGACCAGGAACTGAAACAATCAAAATCCAAATCCAGCCCTCAAACCATAGTTGGAAACAACTAAGATTACAAATAATCAAGATACAGAGAACATATGGCCAACCGAGTGAGCAGCTTGTTCCCAAAAGGTGGCCACTCAGCAACCCAAACCGAACCAAAAATAATAAGAACATACATAAGGTAAAACATCACAGAAACTCTGACACCAAAAACAGGCAACAAATAAAGAATGCATATGCTAAGTTTTGGAAAGATCAGTTCTATTTTGAGTATTTTTTGTAGATTTTTGTCTTTGCCCCAAATCGGTGATTATCACCACCTTAAACAGTTTTATGGGAGACACCATGACCTCGTTAGTTTAAACATATTTTATTTCATGAACATGTCAATGCACAACATTTCATAATTACAAGTTTAAGGATCAGAACGAAAGCAATTCTACTTAATCAGTTCTTTTCCTTATTTAGTTCTTTTCCCTGGTTCTCCAGTCGCAAACACCTGATCACACCTCTATTTTGGTATCCATATCTGTGTATCTAAACTATTCCGGAATTGTCAATGTTTAAATGACTTACGAGGTGGAGATGTATGATTTGGGTACTTTGACCACTTTCATTTATATCGCTTGCGTTTTGCTTTGCTGTTATTATTAACAAAGTATCGAAATATGGATCCCTTTGTGTGAAACAGGATGTTTCCAGATTCATGTCCTGGGGTCGGTCAATCAGCCACGATACCACTATAATTTCATTACACTTAGCCTGGAAGTTTTCTCCTTACCTCGGTACATATGTCAACGATACCTGTGTCTACAACAGTACCGCTCAGTTGAAAGCATAATTCTCGATCGACAGCCGCTTTGCATAGTAATGTCTCCGTCGACAGTATATGTATTAATGTTTTCCCGAGTTTCAGATACATGTCATGACTTTAGTCGTATACCGTATACTACATGAACTTGTTACTTGTTAAATAATCAAATTACTGAAATTGTTCAAATGTTTGCGGTATATTAATGTTCGCGAACTTTGAGCCCAGCAATTTGCCAGAGTTCATATCCCGGAAAATACACATTTGTTAACAAAAGGAAACGCGAACTGTCTGAAGTTTTTAAACTTCAAACTAAGTGCCTGCAAAATTAATACAAGTTCAGGTTAGCAAAGGATTTATTCCCGTGTAATATGTAGTGTTTAATGTTTGTCTGCAATTATTATAACTGCTTTTTCAATTGTCATAGCATCAGCAAGAGATGATATGCCACATGGTTACTGTCAAATCCTATTTTTTTTATTGTAAATTACTGGAATAAAATAGTGTTTTAAGCAGTGATCAGCCCAAGTATTTAACACTCATAACGATGCTCAGTTTGCCAATGTTTAAGCAGTTATATAGCAAATAACTCTAACTTATCGTCTCTGTACATGAAATATTAACCGGTTTTACAGTAACGCTTACAGGAGCTGGTCTCACTGCAGCTGGTGTTGTGCCGTGTGGCGGCCGCAAAACGACTACCCGTATATCACAGTGCAGATTACATTTTCTGATCCTTTGGGAGCATCGAGTTCATTTTAAATCATTTCGAAAATAGAGTTCTGATTTGACCGGTGCTAGGGGGCGTGGCCAGTGTTGCACATTTCATATATTGTCATGAACAGACTCAATTAAACCGAGTATGCTAGTTTCGTTACTTTGATGTGTCAGTATTCCTTGTTTCCAAAGGATCTTATCATTCAGAACTTTTTTATCTTCACTGCAGCTGGTGATGTAGCATCTGGCTGCCATAAAACGCCTCCCCGTACATCATCAAAGTACAGATTATATCTTCTGGCCCTTTGGGATCATTGAGTTCATTCTGAGTCATTCGAAAAAGGAGTTGTGCGTATGCCGGTGCTAGGGGGCGTGACCTGTGTTGCACATTTCATTACTGGTAATGAATAGGCACAATTAAACCGAGTTTGCTATTTATATTTCTTTGATGTGTACATGAACCATGCTTTCCAAAGGATCTAAATATTTAGAACTTTTTGTGTATGAAATAAAAGATGTTTTTCGGACATTCAATTTCAGATACAATTCAGAATTTGCCTAGTACTATCAAAGTTGATAATAACCTGAATCATGGAGAGACCATTTTTACGTTTAGCTTACTTGATACCAAAGACAACAACCGAACAGTGACCAACAAGTACCTTGTCCGGGATGACAGACAGACAGATATTAAAGAGTATTTTACAGCAGGAAATTTTCCAGTTAGTGAGTAGATAAGTGCGCTATTTGACTTGCATTTCTGTGCAATATTATTGATCTTATTCACGGCATACTTAATGTATTTCCAGTTTTGAAACAGCTAGTTTTCAGTGCATTACATTTATTGAGTATTCCAGTCAGACCTATTCCATGAAAGAACTGCAAATAAAACAATTCATTCTGAAACAGCGCACTAATAGAGGCAATGTGGAATTTCGATTAATATTTTTTCTGCAATAAAACTCGATTTCGTTGCGCGTGAAGCTTATTGCTGAAATCGTCATCAAAGCAAATAAATTCAAACAGTGTTTCCATAACGGTTGGCGGTGTCGCGTCTATTTCGCGTAAGAAAAGTGTGGACAACAAATACATATATGCTTGTTATAATCTAATCAGCATTGTTTGCGGGACTGTTCAAGCGCTAGAAGAATGAAAGGGAGACATGAAGAAAATGATTAATTTTCTGAGTGTTTATTTGTTACAATATTAAAGGTTACGATCTAACAGTGATTTGTTGCGTAATATAACAGTTTGTCGGTCAGCGCTCCGCGTTCGTGATATAATCAAGCTAGCACAATGACTAATCAACAGAACACTGTTACACAGCCCTTGTTTTTAGCTCACCTGAGCCATAGGCTCAGGGTGAGCTATTGTGAACAGTCAGTCGTCCGTGCGTCGTCAACAATTTGCTTTAAATGACACCTTCTCCGGAACCACCAGGCCTAGGGCTTTGATATTTGGTATGAAGCATTGCCTAGTAGACCTCTACCAAGTTTGTTCAAATAGTGGCCCTGGTCTCCTAAATGGCCCTGCGGCGCGGGATCTTGGGTTCGAAATTTAAATATATTTAAAAATCTTCCCCTCAAGACCCACTTGTTGCAGATGCTTGAAATTTAGTATGTAGCACTGCCTAGTGGTCCTGAACCAAGTTTGTTCAAATGATGGCCCTAGGGTGCAAAATGGCTCCGCCCCAGGGGGTCTTGAGTTTGAACCATAGAAATACATAGAAAAATATTAAAAAATCTTCTTCAGAACCGCAAGGCTCAGATGCTTGGAATTCAGCATGTATCATTGCCTAGTGGTCATTTAATAAGGTTGTTCTAATGATGGCTCAGAGTACAAAATGGCCTCGCCCGAGGAGGTCCTGGGTTTAAACCATAGCAAAATATTAAAAAAAATCTTCTTTTTCAGAACCGCAAGGCTCAAATGCTTGAACTTAGGTATGTAGTATTGCCTAGGAGTCCTTTACTAAGTTTGCCCAAATGAGGGCTTCAGGGTTTTAAATGGCACCGCCCCAGGGTCCTGGGTTTGAACCATAGAAATACAAAGAAAACTATTAAAAAACGTCTTCAGAAACACTTGGCTTGAAATATGGTATGTAGTTCTTTACCAAGTTTGTTCAAATGATGATCCAGGGGGTCCTGTGCTTCAGGTCAAGTCCCTGTGCTAATCGAATAGCAGCCCAGCATCGCCTATTCTGTTACTCATTTGGAAGGTGACAATAACGTTCGAACCATAGAAATTAATAGAAAAATATTCGAAAAACTTCCTTTTCAGAACCACTTAGCTCAGATGCTTGAAATTTGGCATGATGCATTGCCTGGTGGACTCCTACAAGGCTTGTGTAAATGAAATAAATAGAAAAAAATATTTAAAAATCTTCTTCTTCAGTACCGCAAGTCTCTGATGCTTTAATTTTGTATAATGTATCATTGCCTAGTGGTCCTTTACCAAGTTTGTGCAAATGATGGCCCCAGGGTCCAAAATGGCCCCGCCCTAGGGGGTCCTGGGTTTGAACCATAAAAATACATAGAAAAATATTCAAAATTCTTCTTCTTCAGTACCACAAGGCTCGGATGCTTGAAATTTGGTACATGTATGTAGCATTGCCTAGTAGTCTTTTACCACGTTAGTGCAAATGATGACCGAAGGGTTTAAAATGGTTCCGCCCCAGGGGGTCCTGGTTTGAACCATAGAAATACATAGAAAAATACTCAAAAAACTTCTTCTTTAGAAACACTGTGCTTAGATGCTTAAAATTTGGAATGTTGCATTGCCTTGTTACATGTATCTTTTACCAAGTTTGTTCAAATGTTGACCCCAGGGGTCTAAAATGGCCCGCCCCAGGGGTCCTAGGTTTAAACCATAGAAATACATAGAAAAATAATAAAAAAACTTTCTCTTTCAGAACCACTTGTCTCAGATTCTTGAAATTCAGTATGATGCATTTCATGGTAGACTCCTACAAAGTTTGTGTAAATGGTGGTCCTGGGATACAAAATGGTCCTATGGCGGGGGTCTTGGGTTCCAAATTAAACTATAATTAAAAGTCTTCTTCTCCAGAACCCCTTAATGCAGATATTTGAAATTTGGTATGATGCATGGACTACTGGTCTTTTACCAAGTTTGTTCAAATGGTGGTCCTAGGGGTAAAAATGGCCCGCCCCAGGGGGTCCAAGTTTTGAACCATAGAAATACATAGAAAAATATTTAAAAATCTTCTTCTTCAGAACCACTTGGCTCAGATGCTTGAAAATTAGTATGTAGCATTGCATGCTGGTCCTTTACCACGTTTGTTCAAATGATGGCCCCAGGGTCGGTCTAAAATGGCCCCGCCCCAGGGGGTCCTGGGTTTGAACAATAGCAATACATAGAAAAATATTCAAAAATGTTCTTCTTCAGAATCATTTGGAAATGGTTGAAACCTATCAGGTTTGTTAAAATGATGACCCTAGTTTGATATTTAATCTTTTTGCTCAGGTGAGAGAGTCAGGGCCTCTTGTTTGAAATATCGATGATCACAAAACAGAGTGCCTTGTCTTATTACTGGCATTGATGTTAATTACGAAAATCAATAGATATTGGAACTGCTCATCAAAAACAGTAAAATTTCACGTAGAGAATCAATTTTGACGTTCATGTATGAAGGGCTATTTAAAAGGCGTAAACGACTTTGCTGTCCTATATTCAAACGGTGCTCTTTTGATGAAGTGTGAAAATCATTTACTGAAATTTTTACAAGTTTCCGCCTTGGAATGGAAATGTAAAGAGTAAATACACTTCAGGGACTGACAGAATCAGATCCCAAACCCTATCCCCAACATCAAAGGGAAAGATTGAAAACGACATCCCAACTAAAAAATAGATTACAAGTGATAAGCTGAGTCAGCAGCTCTTTCCCAAATAGGTGGCAACTCAGCTATCTTTACAGAACTAAATAATTTAGACCAACAGAAGGGTTGAAATGAAAACACAATAAGTTAAACAGCACCGAACATAAAACAAATGCAAAGCAACGAAAGTACCGCCTTGGGACGGTCAGTTATAAAAACTGGGGGTTTAAACCGGTTTTACTGGGCCCAAACCTCACCCTCCGCCACGGTGCACACATGTACCACACAACAGACTAAACAAATTATACGGAAAACATTTAACAACTATTTTTAACTATTATCTATTTTTCATTATATAAGGTGAAAATGAAAACACAATAAGTTAAACGGCACCGAACATAAAACAAATGCAAGCTCAACGAAAGTACCGCCTTTGGACGGTCAGTAATAACTACTTGGGGGGGGGGGGGGGGTTAAACCGGTTTTACTGGGCCCAAACCGTCAGCCTCATCCTCCGTCATGGAGCCCACAATTAGTTGGTAGTTCGGCTCGTATGCTTAAGGTAGAAAGATACAAAATAGAAATAATGGAGGGGCATTCAAACCATTATACCAGCTTATTACCAAAAGAGCTATAAAACATTCCGATAAGAGAAAAGACTACCGTGTTGTTCTTAAGAAATAAAAATGTGTATTTCTACATACTTTTGTTTTTACACATTTTCCATTCAGATTAACATCTCTAGCACATGAATGCACTCGCATTTCTGCAAATCATAAACTCTATAAATAGAAAAAAAACTGGTAAAGAAATGAGGTTATCTTGAGAATAAGTAATAGTTTGCATATTTCTAAAAAATGCAAAAAAATTGAATTTCATGAGAAAATTCATAAAAAAATATATGTAATCGATGTTGCATGCTTATGCATATTATTTCTGTAAAACTTACATAGTATCTGACACAATAAGACAAAAACTATAAATTTCACCGTTTCGTTTCTTAGCAAAATAATATTTAAGTTTAAAAATATCCCCCAAACAGACAACCCCATTCTGCACCTGCTGCAAGCACAGCCTGTCCTTGCCCTATATTTTTTCTGTTATTCCGCTTCTACCATAGATTAATGCTTACAAAAAATCGCAGATGGAATGGCAAATGTGTAGACCTTGATCAGACTGGTGGCTTAGGGTTGCTTTATTGATTGACGTGGGTTTAACGGCCCTTTGACACAGTATTTCAGTTTATATCGGGCCACCCCCCACGGACAGGGAGAAAGAAAAGAAATGATAGACGAGAGAAAAAATGCCCAAACAACCCCTACCGCACCTACTGCAAGCACAGTTGGCCCTTGCTCTACTATGTTCCAAATCAGTAGGACGCCCCGGCACTAGAAGTTATACATAGCACCTCGCACCACCCGACCCCCCGATAATGCCTAAGGAGCAGTCTGATCTCGGTTTCCACTGTTTGTACAGTCCTATCTGCCTGAAAACTGAGGATCTTTACGGTAGACATTATTTGTGTATGTCATAACTGTATATACTCCACAGTTGACCGATTTCTTCATGAACTATAACTCTGTTTTGTTTCAACAAATAAACAGAGTTATTCAGTATCCCTCTACCTTAATCTTCTGGAAGCATACACTACATGTAGTTGTTTGCGTATATCCTTGCACTTCCGATAAAGCTTAAAAATACTAGTAAGCAGGTGGTTAGATCTTGTGAAAGCTCTCTAAATCATCTGTGAAACACCATAGTAAAGGCATAAACTCATCAAAAACCCTATACTGAAATAAAGTTTAGGATAATGTGCAATCCGAAGCCAGTGCAAAAGCAATTTGGACCACTAGCTTGCTGCAACAGAAAGTCCTGCAGTAGTTGAAGGAGGATGCTGATAGTCAGTCTGATGCTGGACTTACCGTCGTGCAACTAAAGAGGTAAACAAAACTTTCAACCGTTATTGAGTTAACCACTTTTGTAATCTTTCTGAAAGTAACCTTAACGATTCTTTTATACTTCATACTTTTAGGGATAAAACAGTGAGGCAGGATTAAAAAAAAAACATTCATTTGTTTTGATATTTTTCAATGAGCAGTAAAGCACTACAGCAACAGTTATGTCTCTGTTTGTAACATATTCTTGTCTTGACGATATTCCTGACTTTTAGCAGTCTTGCAGCGATATTGCACTGGCATATGCTAAACAGTTGGCTACATTTTGTTGACCTTGACAGTTTTTAAGTACTGAAGAACACTGCGAGCGTGGCTGCTGTAATGTCTGATCACTAATTTAATTTACAAAGTAATAATGTCTTATTCACAAAAAGTTCCAGTCATAAAATATCTTATAGTTAATAACTCTCCATAAAACTTCCAAAGGACCACGTACGGTTGAGGCCGAAAATGGATCACACCTTTTTGGAATTGTTCGTGTTTTGTTTTTGTTGTTGTTGTTTTCACATGAAACGTCCTATCCTCTGTCTGATTAATCTTTATTATTATTGTTTTTATTCACTTTTATATATGAACATGAAACGTACTACCTCTGTCTGATTAATCTTTATTATTATTATTTTTATTCACTATTATTAATCATTTTAAACATAGATGAACGCAATTTACTGTTTTCAAACAATCGATAACAAGCTTCCTATATCAACCAACCAACAGCGAGTGTTGGTTGCTTTAAGGTATAACGCTTTTTTTCTGTTCTATTCTGTCCCATACCTCTAAGGTTTCAAGCCATGTCAATGAAGTTCCGGTCGGAGAAAGAGAAATTGGGACGCTGGCATAAGCATTGGATATAAAGACAAACATCACCGAAATTAGATTCTATTGGTCTTTGTTTTATTCTTTCGATTAACCTTTTGTATTACTTTGCTTACTATTTTCCTGTTTTCATTATAGAAAAATTGACCTTTTGCTACGTAAATTGTTTCAACCAATCCTTAATACCGTTATACTCGCATGCTTGAAAAATACAAGCATATAAATTAAATAAATAAGTAAATAAAATAAAATAAAATAAACTGGCCCAAAAGATAGAAAATTATCTGGCCTAAAAATCTCCATGCGCAAACACATATACTGACTATATATTTTCTACAATGTCATGTACATTGTCTATTATATACTGTGTACTGTTTAATGTCTACTGCGTCCTGTAAATTGTTCAATGAATACTGTCAACTGCGAAATTGATTTTGCACAATAACAGAAGCAAAAGCTAGATGTGTGTGTGTGTGTGTGTGCGTGTGTGTGCATGCATTCGCAATGACGCAAAAACTATTTTGCAGCATGCAAACGACAGTAAACAGTACACAATAGACAGTAAACAATGCACAGTTTACAGTACATAGCAAATATTATACAGCCAGTATGTGTGCATGCTCATACGCATGTATACATCTTCTGTTATGGTAAATAATGCAAGGTAACCGTACCGTGATAGGTCACAAACTGCGTATGGAATTTCATACCATACTTCCCTGCAAATTATACGCGTACTGAAGTGGTTAGGGCACCGACATTTTAACGACGCCAACAGCCTATTCAGGATATCGAGTTTAATGGACTTTTCACATAGTATTTAGCATATGTTAACTATAAAAGTAAAAAGTATGCAAAGACCAGGACCTGAAACAATCCAAATCCAAATCCAGCCCTCAAACCATAGTTGGAAACAACTAAGATTACAAATAATCAAGATACAGAGAACATATGGCCAACCGAGTGAGCAGCTTGTTCCCAAAAGGTGGCCACTCAGCAGCCCAAACCGAACCAAAAATAATAAGAACATACATAAGGTAAAACATCACAGAAACTCTGACACCAAAAACAGGCAACAGAGAACCACAACAGAACTACTCGGGGGGGGGGGCTTAAATCGATTTTACAGGCCCAACCTCACCCTCAATATCTGAAGTGGTACAAAACATTTAGTTGGTTGTTCGGTTCGCATGATAACCCTCTAACTCGTCAATGAATCATCACGGTAAACACATAAATCAAATTTCAACACCATGAAGAAGCTAAGACGAGGACTCAACAGATACAACGGGCCGTCTGACAGGTGTAAACCGTTCAGTGCTGGAGACATAATATTGGTTTGTTACAATAAAGGTGGCACCCATCTATGGGTACATAAAAAAAATTAATCCAAAATCGAAATTTTACAAATCAGTTCTGTGGTAAGTGGACAAAAGCAGGTCTATAACTCTCTTATAAATGCCATTTTTTTATAAATGCCAACATCATTTAATCCTAACATATAGGAACTACAGAGCCTTGAGCGTTATCATCTAGTTTCTTTTATTTTATCTGCCGAGTCTCCATGGCCTAGTTGATAAGAGCGCTGACTATAAATATTTTTACAGCTATTTCTTACAATGTTCACAGTTACATTCGAAGGACCCATAAACTGCACGAGATGATGACATTACTTTGTCGAAGTGTAAGTCAGTTTCCGGATTCGTGCTCGTGGTGCATGAATTGGAAAGCCCTGAGCACGGGGAAATGAAACTACCTCGCGGCTAAACTCGCTCGGTGTTCCCACTTCCCCGTACTCAGGTCTTTCCAATTAATGCATCCCTCGCACTCATCCGGTAACTATTACGTACTGTACTACCATACAGAAAACCAACAAAATAACGTAAGGTGTTGAGATGTATGAAAGGAATTCAGTTTAATGCTTCAAATACCTGGAAGAAATGTCAACTCCTCCACTCGATACAAAATTCAATCTACTCGCCGTGTAGTAGTGTAAAAGGAGATGCAAATTTATCAACAAATTATAAAAAAAGCAAATACCTTAAAAATGCAATCGTTTTTATGTAGAATAAGAGCTGCTTCAAACTATTTTTCTGCCATCCGACAGTTATTGATTGCCGAAATCTTGGTGTCTTTAGCATCGTACAAATATTGAAACAGCAGAGGTAAAATCAGCGTCACGACATGATGACGTCATGGAAAATAATTAAGACAGTGTTCAATTGTATTTTCTTTTACGAAATCTTTAAGTATTTTGGGCTCCAAGAACGGTAGTGGCACCTGGTCCACCATACCTTGGACTTTGGGGAACCGAAAAAACTCTTTCAGGGAGATTGGGAAAGTTGCAATTATTTTCAGGAAACTTGAGAGCAAGCTTCAAATTGTGGTAGCTGCGGTGGATGTAAGACATAAGACGTGTTTATTCAGCCGGTCAAAATCCTACAAGGCTTGTTTCTTGTTGTACTTGTCATTCCGTCTCAGAATAAAGAAGAACCCCACCATTTGATACTCTTTGTGGGGTCTAATATTTTCCTTTTTCTAATCAAAATGGAATAATGATAATACTAATAATGACAATGTGTCCTTGGGTGTCAAAAAAAATAATAAATAAGTAAATAAAATTAAATAAAATAAACTGGCCCAAAAGCAAGAAAATAATCTGGTCTAAAAATCTCCAAAGGCAAACATATATACTGACTATACTTTCTACAATGTCACGTATATTGTCTATTCGTGCCTTCTGCGTCCTGTAAGTTGTTCAATGAATACTGTCCACTGCGAAATTGATTCTACACATTTCAAAAAAACAAAAGCAAAAGCTTGATGTGTGTGTGTGTGTGTGTGTGTGTGTGTGTGTGTGCATGCTTTCACAATGTCGCAATGACGCAGAAACTATGTTGCAGCAGGCAAAAGAAGTAAACAGTACACAATAGACAGTAAACAATGCACAGTTTACGGTACATAGCAAATATTATACAGCCAGTATATGTGCATGCTCATACGCATGTATAAATCTTTTGTCATGGTAGATAATGCAAGGAAACAGTAGCGTGATAGGTCACAAGCTGCATATGGAATTCCATACTTCCCTACAAATTAAATGAGTACTGAAGTGGTTAGGACACCCACATTTTAACGGCGCCACCAGCCTATCAGGATATCGAGTTTAATGGACCTTTCACATGGCATTTAAGCATATGTTAACTGTAAACTGTTCAGTGCTGGAGTCATAATGTTGGTTTGTTGCAATAAATGTGGCGCCTATTTCATAGTATCTATGGGTTCATAAATCGAAATTTTACAATCAGTTCTGTGGTAAGTGGACAAAAGCAGGTCTGCTAATATCATATAATCCTAACATATAAGAACTGAAGAGCCTGGAGCGTAATCATCTAGTTTCTTTTATTTTTATTTGCCGGGTCTCCATGGCCTAGGAGATAAGAGCGCTGACTCTGAATATTTTTACATCTATTTCTGTACACTGTTCACAGTTACATTCGAAAGACTCATAAACTGCACGAGTTGATGGCATTACAGTGTCGAAGTGTAAGACAGCTACCGGATTCGTGCTCGTGGTGCATGAATTGGAAAGCCCTGAGCACGGGGAAATGAAAACACCTCGCGGCTAGACACGCTCGGTGTTCCCATTTCCCCGTGCTCAGGTCTTTCCAATCCATTCAGCCCTCGCACTCATCCGGTAACTATTACGTACTGTACTACCATACAGAAAACCAACAACACAACGTAAGGTGTTTAGATGCATGAAAGGAATTTGGTTTAATGCTTCAAATACCTGGAAGAAATGTTTTCACATGTTTACCATAAGGAAAATACAAAATTGTTACACTCTTACTTTGCAGCTGAATTGGCGCTGGGAAACAAATGCCCGCCTCCAAATACTAGTGAGACATTTTACCTGACTCTGAGATCTGACTTCTCGTGTAAATATACAGTTCATGTCGAAGTATCAGCTGCGGTAAGATTTGCCCTATACCTTTAACCCATTAATGCCTGCTAGACTCATCTGTCCTTATAAACTTGATGTGGGCCGTCAAAAAATGGGTGTCTGGTTTACATTATTCTTATCATTTTAATCTTTTTACGGAGAAATACCAACTTGTCTTTTGCAAATAGTTACAACTCTTAGCTGATCAGATTCCGTGTATTGTGGCGTCGGATCTCGGTCTAAACTGCTTGCCAGTGTCCCTTAAACGAGACACTAGGCATAATGGGTTAACTAGACTTTTGTTTTATCAAACCGATTCATGCTTATTTCCAAACTGTTTCCAAATATATATTTTCGGACACGTTTACAGTATTGAAAACTAAAGCGCATTTATCATATGGAGTTATATATTAATCTGGACACGAGAATAGGGACACTATCACGTAAAATTACGAAGACTTGTTCTCCGTGTGCGCAGTAACGTACCCTGTGAAGAGTCTTCCCTCGTTCCATCCACATTTTATGGCTTTTGATTATTTTGACATTTGATCAGGCATTTTGCCGATTATTCTTGAATTAGCTTGTATGCAAGTTTAATCGATGACACAAAAAGAATATTTCCGACTATATTTACTCAGAGGTAAAATGCCCATTGTTGTCGTATTTTTCACAAATCTGATCTGAAATTCTGCAAGGTTTATTTTTACTTCTGCCACTCAAAACTACAGAATGAAACGCTTGTCTAGCAGCACTGAATGTAGATATCGATTTTGCACAAATTCCACATTTAGAAAGCTGTACGATAGGATTTTGTTGTTTATTTGTATTTAAACTTTTTTTTCAAAACAGACCACACCGTTTGCGTTTCATTTGTTTGGCGAAGAGGCTGTCTGTGGCAAACAGGGGTCATATACTCAGTGGAGTAAGAAAGTATACACATTTTAAATGGCATTATTTATCATAATTCTACGTGTCTGATTGATATCATCCTTTTACTATAGGTAAATAATGTCATTTAGTTAAATCACAAAATGAGATGCTTTTCTAGCAACACAATAACTACATGTCGAATTTTCCCTTTTTGAAAGTGCATCACATAGGAGGTAATGAATTGTCTGTGAATCAGTATTTTAAATTTTTGGTTGATTCTTTTTTTTTTCATAACAAGCCACAATGTCTACGTTTTATTTATATTACGACAAGGCTTTATTTGCAGACAGAAATCCTTTCAGGTTGTCGCTCAGTGTGGTTTGCGACTAGCGGAATAAAAGACACATGAGTCACGCCTGATTGGCGAATAAGTGTATAGTTTGTATTGGCTCTGAGTGTTTTTGCCAGTGAGCATATGCTTTCAGAATGCCACAGAGAGCCTTGTCTTTATAAATTTGAAACGCAAACACTGCAGTTTATTAAGATTAACAACCAATAGTTTGAATACAGAACAACAGCAAAATCATATCGTCCAGTTAGCTGCACGTGGCAATGTGCAAAATCGACCTGTGCGTTCAGTGCCGCTCGTCAAGAGTTTGAATCAGCAATTATTTTATGGTATATTAGCTTACTATTAGTAGGAACAAATAAAAAATATCAGATCTGAGGAGCGAAAAATAGAAAAAATATTGACATTCAAAATAGAAATGCTTTCTTTTGCCTTTGAGTATATATTGTTAGGCTGGCTTGGGATTTTTCTGAGTCCTCTACTTTGTTTTTCATAGTTTTGTAATGGTTATATATGATTTACTGTGATGTCTTACCAACGATTAAAGACGGCACTAAACACATAGTGCACCTACTTGTGAAAGGAGTGTCAGGCTACAAGCAAACAAAAGCTAGTCTACGTCTCCTGCAGTTTATACCGCTTTCCTTTCCAGGGCGGAAACCTCGGAAGCGGATCCCGTTTGTTGTACTTCAAGATTTTGTTCACAAATATAGCTGTCCATTTTGCACTACTGTTTTGTGGTTTATTGTGCAATCTTATTTTCATTTCGTTTGACTTCACTAAGCCCGTGTTCGTAGCTTCGAATATTGAGTACTATGTAACCAGGCGATAGGGGTGCCTATGGTCTTGAAAATAGCATTTCTGTTCTACGAAAAGACTTAATGAAACAGGGACTCTAATTTTCGTTCTATTATGATTTATTTGTTTACAAGGACAGGTTTTATGTATTGTTCTGTGACTTCACTGGACCCGGTGTTCAGTGCCGTGTTGCGCTGTAATAAAATCTTTCGTACGTCATCATAGTGCAGAGTTTAGGCTTATTGTCCTTTGGGATCATTTAGGCCACCTTCATAACTTTGAAAGTCGAGTTATGCCAACTAGAGCGGGTTACTCAGCTTTGCAAATAACATCGCTGTCATATACGAAGAGTCTAATGAAAGCAGAAACTCCGAGTTTTATTCTTGTATTTAATTTATTTGTTTCGAAAGATTGTCTTAGAGCGGACAAGTAGCTTAATTTATTTTGACTTAACCAGAGTTATGTGTGCATTCCCTCCTAATTTAGAGTCAGATTTCAAATTCACCTCAGAAACAAGTATGAGGTCGATCTGCATAGAGTAGGTGAGAAAGGAAACAAGAAGCCTCCTTAAAGACATGTATTATTCTTTCTTGGGTATCATAACCCTATTTTGCAACAGTCCAGTGACACTGCTATTTCATCAAAGGGAATACCCCATCTCAAAAAGGTAATGGCATAACAGGGTAATAAAACCATTATAGAGTGGTACCACTTTTTGGCTTACTTTTTAGGTATCCCTTTTAACGAATCAGTGATACGTTATAGTAAAACTTTTGAAAGCATCAGAAAATTATGCTGATTCTATGCATAATCATACATTTTCAACATTGGTGTGTTTTATTTGAAAAAGTGCATAAAATTATTGCGAATTTGCTTTAATTAACATTTGTTTTCTCCGAGATATATTCTAAAGTTTTTCTCAGATTCCAGAATTTGATATTGTGCCTCAAGTCGAAATTCTTATCGACAATCAGACGACAGATCCATTCACGGTGGTTCAGTTTCAGCTAAATAATCTGAGTCAATGTGCCCAATTTAACTGTTCTGTGACAGTCAGGAACAGCAACAAGGCATTTTATATAAAGACAGGTAAGTGGTAAGTCATCACAACTTTTAATGTATGATCATAAAGAAATTCATAGCACTGCAGCAGAAAAGAAGATAAACAAATTTCACGACTTTATAATCACGCAATACAATCTTTAAGCCAATAATTACGGGAGTTGAACAAATTATGCGTACAAATTTTGCGTACTTCCGGGCAAGTGAGAATACAAAAATTATGTAAACAAATCGAGGATTGATTTATCTGCCAGATAAAACTTATATTTTACACATTATCAGGGAAAGGGATTATTTGGCTATGTGTGTAGTCTAAAATGAAGTGATGTGACTTGTCAGTGAAGTCGATAAGAGTCTAAGACCCCACAGAATTATTGTGTTTGCTATTGCAAAATTTGAGTAGAAGCCGTTGTTGTCCTGTCAAGCGACATCAGGATATGACAACCTCCAACTCTCTGTATTCTATCTGTCAAACGTTCTTACTCCATTATCATTTTTGTGCAGTAAACAGTAAACTGATTTATGAATTGAAGTTATAAAATACTGAACCGTCATTTGTTTTGGTATAAGCAATTTTATAATCAGTGAGGAATGCTTTACGACATGGTTTAAATGGAGGTTGCTTAGCATGTCCAGGATATCAGCAGACATCCTGGGTCGAATTGTTCAAAGCATAGGTTGATAATGACGTCATAAGCGGTGGATACGTTAAAAGGTGCAGTAACTATATGATCAAATACAGTGACTTTAATAAAAGGACTGAGAGCTGTGATATCTTTTTTTTCATAACAAATTCACTATTTGCATCATTTAAGTTAAATGTTTGTTGCTTAACGTCATCGTTGTTTAAACAACTAGTCCCTGGTAAAGAAAACATACTGACATACTTTAAACAGGCTTTACTGAAATGGAATATCTTTGACTAGGTATCGACAGACATGCGTCCTTTGACTCACCTGAGCCGAAGGCTCCGGGAGGCTTATAGAATAGACAGACTCCGTCGTTTGTCATCCGTCGTCGTCCGTCAATATTTTCAATTGAGTTCTCTTCTGAAGCTACTGAGCCGATTGTAACAAAGTTTTATATCGATTATCAAGAAGTTTATTGAAACGAAAATATTTCAGAATATCTCAGGTCACATGACCATACTGGTCGTTAGCCAATTATGGTAAAAGAACTTTAAACAATTTTCCAGGTCCAACAGAGTGATGTCCTGAAACACTTTCATAGCAAAGAGTACCCGAGTACTACCAAGTATGTTATAACAGAAGATTACATTGAACCTGTAAAAGATTTGTAAACAAGTTGGTGTTCACGCAGATCAATTCAATGAGAAGATGAAGATTTTAGAGAAATAGAGGTCAAGGTCATTCATTGGACTTTGACCGGTCCCTCATGTTTCAGAAATTTCAAGTATCTTTTCAGAGGCAACTTAGCCAGTTGGAATCAAAATCATGTCGAGAATGTATGGAGTGAGGGATATAAAATATGTCCAAATGGTTCTGGTCACATGACCAACATGGACGCCGTTCCAAGATTCAAGATTCAATAGACTGATGGCCTTGACTCTTCGTATATAGCATTTGCCACTTGAGTATTTCCAAGTATGTTCAAATGATAACCTTGGTTGACAGAGACTTTTTTTACGTAAAGTTCAATTTGCTTTTTGGTGCCTTTATATGGGAATAGTACTATACCTTAAAATTGCATGGATCTTGTAGAAGATTTTGGTGTTAAAGTGGGTATGAATAGTCAACTTAATGAGTACATGAACACTTTTTATTAATAGAAATTAAGGTATTCTATATCATCTTTTCAAAAGCCACTAACCCAATTTGAATCAAATTTTCCTATCATGGTGCATCCACAGATTTACAATATGTTGTTTCATTCGAGTCGTCATCTTTGATTTATCATAGGTTTTATCTGTGATTTATATGTTTCCTGTCATGATTCATTGATGGGAAAGCGAAATTTTTTTTTTTTTTTTTTTTTTGTAATTTTATTCTGAACTGATACAATAACATAATAATATATCAAATCATGTATATCTACCATTTAACAGTTTTGTGAAGAAAAAAAAATGGAATGAACAAGTTTGAGAGAACGAATACAGTATTAGAGAAAAAAAGTAAACCATGGCAAACTGTACATACTTTCTACTCATATATTTTCTACCTATTAAACCATAAGAAGAAAGAAGTTATTATTTAATTCAGTATTTGTTCCATCGCTAGTGCAGAGTCGTATTAGCACATTTAAAGAACACTATGTCCTGTGACCCCAGCGGGCACATGACGTCGAAATAACGTCATAATGACGTCGATGCGACGTCATAACGTCGCATCGACGTAAGTACGACGTCACCTCAACGTCACGTGCCCGCTGGGACGATATCAATTCTATAAAGCCGTATTATACTTATGTGGCTCTCTCTCTCGCTGCCAAGTATTTCTCTGAAAGTTATATTTTTTTTCCAGATATACAATTTAGTCTTCATTGTTAAGGAAAGCGAAAATTTATGCGCACCAAATAGCTAGCGTACATCTAGAAAAATGGTCACCAGTATAGCTGCCCACTTCGCATTTTGTTTTTGTTTTGTAATTAAATATACAAAATAGATAAAAATGGATGTGAATGTTGTTTTTAATGGAATGATTGACCATCTGTCTTGGAAAGAGCTGTCCATTCGGTTTACCGTACGTGTCCTTTTTGACGTGCTATCAAAATATGTATATACTTCATTCCTTTTTGGTTTTGAGGCCCGGAAGTGGGATCTGATTATATTAGTTCCTGATCGTTTCCTATCTCTTTACTTTAGTGATCTAACAGACAGAGCAACCGTGCCTATATACGGTAAAAACCTTTAAAATAGACCCATCGCCGTGAAATTTTATAGCCGAAATACCCGAAACTTCGAAGTATGACTCAAGTTGCTTCTTTTGAATGTGTTCTCTGCATTTGAAGGAACCCTTACAGATTTTAATTCATATGTAGCATTGGGTATTGAAGTGTTCCTATGCTATTCCAGTAATGACCTTGCGTTGACTTGGACAATTCAAATGGGAAGATCAAAGTTCTTTTATATAGATAAATGCTATATAGAAGATTTAGATAAAAATTGGTATAAAAGTTGCGGTAAAAACTAGTATATGCAGCAGTCAACTAAATACATGAAGAGTTTTTAGTAATATACATCAGTGTCATTATTTGACCTTTGAAGTGTCCTTTTGCTTGGGCTGGGCTGTGTACATGCTTTTGAAGTGTCCGTTTGCGTAGGTAGTGGACATGAGGCTGAAAAAGCGACCTAATTTTCTTGGTGCTTACCTACAGTTTTGTAATAATAGTGAGTTTGTTCATTGCGTTTACATTCGCCAGGTCCCCCAGGAGGTGTTGAAAATCTCGACCATCGGTTTTGGATTTTAACATACCCTATCGTCTCAGTTTCCAGTGTCTTTTGAGGAACATGGCAATTATTGATGCACAGAACATCATATCTGATGCAACATGTGTTGAAGTTTAGAACCATGTGAAAGTTGTTAAGAGTATATTTTAGTTTACATTGGTGACCATTACTTTTATTTTGTAATATATTATGAAGCATTCTTTGGTTAGCTTGTCACTGGGTAAGGCTTAAACAAGTCTATTCGGAAATTAAACCTTGCAATATTCTTTGAACCGTGGCAGTATATTTAGACATGACTTGACTATGTGCTCCCACTATATTATTAGAACTGAAAGATCTTCATTTACATATATATAAAAATGATTTACTTTCCTGAGTACGGCATCTATATGGGATGCAGTTTTACTAATTATGAGGAGCATTCTTTTCACGACACTTTAACCGGTGACAAGATATTCCAAACCGTTAATTTTGGCTTAGCTTAATTTTCACCGTTTCAAGATATTCCTTTACCATTCTTGCCTTTTATGTTTTCAGAGGCATTTGATTTTTTATTGGGAAACTCTACTACACAACTATAGAAAATATCTAAACTTAGTAAAATTTACCCTATTGTTGGATACAACATAGTAAATTAGCTTTTCATCCGGAAATAACGGTACTAGTGTCAATCACTAATACGAGCCTTGTGTTTTTTACTGTCTTGTAACGGAATCGCCGTTTGTACGAGACATGAGATTACCATAAGTATTATTAAATGTTATCTGTTTTATATTTATGAAAGAATGCGTCCCTTGTTTTATCTAAAATAATTGCAGTAAAAGCATTTTGTAACTTTTACAGACAAATTATTTACTATGCCGAAGAAAGCAAAGTTTTTCATACATTTTGGATGAAACAGATCTGCTGAATATAGCTAAATGTGTTACAGGGTAATGGTTAGGTATATCATACACTTGTACTGCCTTGCGGTTCAAGCCGGCTTTTATAGCGACGTGGTAGAGTGCTCGACTTTAGATCAAAGGGTTCGATCCTCGGCCGGGGCGTGATATAATTTTTAAGAGCCCGTGACAAATGGCGCCCCACATAAATAACTCACAGGTGCATTAGAACTCCTTACGTCTCATTTCTACTGATTCTTATAACTCCTGAGGATTCGAGGACGAATCCAATATGGAGGTGGAGAATGTCACAGGGTAATGGTTAAGTATATCATACACTTGTACTGCCTTGCTGTACAAGCCGGCTTTTATAGCGATGTGGTAGAGTGCTCGACTTTAGAGCAAAAGGTCCCCGGTTCGATCCTCGGACGGGGCGTGAGATTTTGGCATAGTAAATTTTCCTTACCTTGAAGGGGAAAATAACCCGTTCTACCGCTTGCGGGGTTTTACATTCCTCAACCTATTCGGTTTGCTAGATGTAACTGACCCCAATGCCCGTAGCAAAATTTTAACTTTAAAAAGCTTCTCCAAAAGGGCTATCCGTATTATAACATTCGAAAACATATTTAAAATTTCATCGCCGACACTATGAATTGGTTCTAAATTCAAAGTCGGATTAAAATGTCTTTCGCAACAGGGCATTTTGGAACCAGAATTTATAGTGGCTTAGTATAAATTAAAAAAAAAATCAAGCAGGGCTGATTTTTCTGATCAGTACAGAAAATATATAATCGTACTGGATATAACACGAATGTAATGCTACGGACTGCATGTTTAATGGTAAACTAAATCATCGTTAATAACTTTGCTTCCCTCTTTAATTGCAGGCTGGTCGGTGGGGCATCAGAATCATTGATGGACCCGCCATAGAGGTATTCAGTTTAATTGGTTGGGGCCGTAATTTGAACTGTCTGTTGCTTGGTCATTCGGGGTCCAACTCGTGTTTTCGTTTGCTCCAGTATTTCAATGGTGATGTTTCAAAACCCAGGGATCTCCAGCTGTTGCAATACTGACCTTTCAAAGGCGGTACATCTGTTGTAGTTCCATGACTAGACCACATGACTTGTTTGTTGCTTTTTCATTCGCGATTCAACTTGTAGTTTTCTTATGCTCCGGTATTTCAGTGGCGCTGTTAGATACCACAGTGATCTCCAGGTCTCGAGATACGTTGTTTCTTTTGAGTCCCCCCCCCCCCATCGCTCTTCCCAGTACTTTATTATTGCCCTTACCAAGGCGGTACCTCTGTTGTAGTTCCTTAAATGTCCTGTCTGTTGCTTGGTCATTCAGGGTTCAACTGATGGTTTTCTTTTGCTCCGGTTTTCAGTGGCAATCTTTGGCACCCCAGGAATCTCCAGGTGTCACAATACGTTGTTTTTTGTCGACCCCCTCTTTCCCAGGTCTTTATTACTTGCCAATCTAAAACGGTATACTTGTTGTGGTTCCTGTGACTGTTACGCGTTATTATTGTTTATTTCGATGATGTCACTTGTTGAGTGGGTAGTGTTTTTAGTGGAGGTAGCTGTATAGCCACCTGTCTGGGAAAGAGCTGTTCCTTCGGTTTACCTTCCATGCTTTTTGTGAACTGTTGCCAATTTATATACGTTCTTTTTTTCTTTCTGGTTTGAAGGGATGGGATATTTCTGATTGTATTAGATCCGGATTATTGCTTACCCTATTATGTTTTAAAAAATTACACAAGAACAACGGACTATCCCTCCGATAAACTATTCGCCAGTTAAATAACATCATGCATGCAAGGCTGTGTAAGCAAACCAGAAAGTATAACCAGCATACATGTTGATACGTTCACACAGCCGGCAGGCTTATGGTAACCACGAAATATTTGTTTTAGGATCGTTTGAAGTCAAGACAACGCTTGAATATATCAGATTTGACCATACGTACGCACTTGATATCATCTGCTACATACCAGGCTCAGCCATTTCGGACAACAACAAAGTCATGGTCAAAGTCATTTTCAGGACAGTCTTGACACATACTTCTCCCTTATTGAAGATTGTATCTACTGAATCTACGTACAAGGTATCAAGAACGCATCTGCTTCCCAACATTGGAACGAGAACTGCATTATCAGCTGAAACGAGAACTGCCTTATCTGCTGCACCGAGAACCGCTTTCTCAGCTGTATCGATAACTGCCACATCTGTTAGCGTGAAAATGGGAATTTATTCAACAACTTCTGCGCCAACTAGCGCCCAAAGTCTAAAAACTGCAAATATCTTATTTAATACGCCATCTAAGATAGCCGCAGTGAGTACTGGTGCCGGGTTGGTAGCTCTCGGTGCCGCCAGCGTCCTTACATACCATGCATCACGGCGATGTAAAAGTTCTCGAATTGTCAGGTTTGTTGCTAAACTCTTCAACTGATTAACCAATAATCTAAAACCTGTCTACACATGTATCTGCTATTACCTGATTATTTAATATATACTCATCCGACTAGACCGAAGCTGTGTGAAGTTTCTAGATGAACATTTTCTTTCTGACATTAAGGTTATTCTTGACTATCAGCTAAGAACAGTTAATAACAATAATCTATTTGTTTTTTTGATCTGCTGTCAAATCAGCTGAACAGGTATTTTATTATAGATATGCCGAGTTCGTTTGAAATATCATGTCGGTATACTTCCCGAACAAGAATGTTTACAAGAAATAATTTGCTATTTGCCAAAATATTCTCACGTACAATTTAAACAAATAGCTTGATATCTCCACTAAATGTATCATTCTATACAATGTACCTTCAATAAGTAGAATGTAGAATTTCATTGCAAGCTAGCTCTGCTTTGAAACATTTAATTTAAACATAGCATGATTAAGTTTTCTGCATGCAAAAAAAGCTAATACTCTTACGGATAACATATTTTCGGAATGACCTTTTACAATTTAGGCACAGCAAACAGCACTTTTTTCTTTGGTTAAAGTTTATGTCAAAGGTATTCCAGAGAGCTATATGCATGTACTGAAAAGCCAAATACACTGCATCCAATTGAATATAGACGATGTGGTCTTTATTCATGTTGTCCTTGTTTGTGTATTGACTGATCTTTAGCATTTGTTATATGTTAGCTATTTTACAGCCAAGCTGAGGGTAATGACAAGTGAGTACCAGAAAACAGCCAAGACGTCTCCTAACAGATTGCATCGGCTTTACCTACGATCAAATAAAACAGTGACTGCAGTTAATGTGACTATAAAATAAGTGTATATATGTTGTGGAATCCACAATATTAGTATATTAATATCTTTTAGTGCTAAATTAACTTACTTTAACAAGAATTCTTTCTGTTTAAATTACATTATAACTTACTTTTAGTTTATATTAACTTAAGAAGAATTCATATTCAATTAGTTTTATTTTTACTTTTCTATTTGTAAATTAGAGATTACCTGACGTCAACGTCACTAGACGTTAAGGTTATTTACGTTGTCGTCGTTGTCAAGGCAGTTACACTAGAGACAATATTAAGATGAAAGCAGGAATGAACAGCAAAGATGAAATGAACATTTTAAAGATATACAGATTTGGATAGGATAATTACTATTTGCAGTGACTACTATTAGGAAATACTATTAGCAGGGACTTACCTACCATTGGCAAAGATTATACAGATAAGAGCTTATGTTATTTGGAATTTTTGATGAATAATGTAACAGTCTACTTTACTATTAGCAGTCCTAGGAATATATAGAATTACTGTTTTACCATAATATTGTACTATCAATGTGGAGAATAGGTAATACATATGGTCATTCATTGTTTTAATCCTTGAAGTTCACCACATTGTGTTTGGTGCCGGAACCCGGGAACGTATTTGTATACGTGGGGCCAGAATACCAACATTAATTAGAGTAGGCAGTATATTAGAGTGACATACTAGAATTAGCAACAATGTCACTTACATTCCTTAAGTCAAAGCGAACAAGGTACAGAACCCTTCTTGAGAAGGAACTGACATTTGGACAGGGTTTACTGAAAGAGGACGTAAGCTCACTGGACTTGAAAGATCTTGCAACTAATATTGACAGCTGCATCAAAAGATTAAATGAATCTGAAAAGCTTGGTGCAGCCAATGAACTTTTGTCATTAGAAGCCAGAGCAGCAGACAACCCCTAAGACATTGACAATTTGATAGCCGATGATAGTACATTCATAGTCAAAGTGTTAGGTTGTATTGGGGACTTGGAGAAATTGAGAAAATCAGTTATAGATATTATGACACCCTCTGATACCAATTCTACAGTTACTCTTACAGAAGAAAGGGCTAGTATTTTGCAACTGCAAGGTCAAATGCAACAGCTTATGCTGATTCAGCAAGAACAAATTCAACAGCAACAGCATGTAATATACAATCAAGGACAACGCCCACAGAATAACCTAACCTTTGTTAAGCTCCCAAAACTTGAAATGCCAACATTCGGCGGTGATTAAATGCGATGGAATGAGTTTTGGGACTCTTTTAAGGCCGCCGTTCATGAAAATGACAGCCTCACTGACATTGAAAAGCTGAATTATCTTAACAGCAAGTTGACAGGTGAAGGGAAAAGAGCAGTATCAGGATTACTTTTGTCAAATGATAACTATAAAGTAGCTGTTGCCTTGCTAAAGGAAAGATTTGGAGACATTCAGTCTGTCATTAAATCACATTATGTAGAACTTGTCAACCTGCCAATGGCGATTAATAGTCCAAAGGGTCTTCGGCTGCTCTATGATCAGATAGAACAACACCTGCGAAGCTTGGAGCATTGGAGCAAGACATTAATCAGGAAGTCTTTGTTTCCATTATAACTGCAAAACTACCAAAGGATGTCCTTTTACAGCTTGAAATCCAAAACGGTGCAAGAAATAAATGGACTGTTTGTAATCTCAGAGAGCTCTTGAATGATTATGTATCTGCTAGGGAAAAATGTGATCAACCCAGTGCAGGAATAGCCGAAAACAAAAATGTTCACTTTAAACCCATGAGATCATCAACAGAAGCATTGATGGCAGGATCTAAACCCCAGTTTCGTCGAAATGATAGTAAGAGAACATATGGCTCATGTAGGTATTGCAACCAAGGGCACTGGAATGATGAATGCACAAAATATCCAACTGTTGAGGCTAGGAAGCAAAGGATTAAAGGAAGTTGTTTTATTTGTTTGAAACAGGGACATAGTTCAGAAGATTGCACACTTAAGAAGTCCTGCTTTTATTGTGGACAAATGAACAAACACCACAGAAGTCTGTGTCCAGAAAAATTTGGATCATTACAACATGAAAACGTCCATTTAGTCGAAGAAATATCTGTACAAAATGATTTGAATAAAACCGAAAATGTGCTGCTTGCCTCAGGTGAAATGGTATTGATGCAGACGGCAAAGGCGTCCATTAAAAACCAAGCAAGCGGTGAAAAGGACAATGTTCGCATTTTATTCGACACAGGGTGTCAGCGGACCTTTATTACCGAATCACTGGCTAAAAGGCTCGGACTTAAAGGTGGCAATATGGATGAAATAATGTTAGTGACATTTGGGTCTGACAGGCCACAAAGGCTGAAAACCCCATCAACAACCCTAGATGTTCTACTTAAAGACGGAAACTCAATAAGCATCAGCGCAAACATTGTGCCAAATATCACAGGAACAATACACCGAGGCCCAATTCATATCAAGGATTTAAAAAAACTGGGACTACGTGTGGAGTGAATATTCGCTAGCTGATACATTACCCAGTGAACGGGAAAGTTCATCCATTGAATTACTGATCGGTAGTGACTTTTATCTGGACTTTATTCTATCCCAGCGTGTTGAAATACAACCAGGACTCTATATGTTGGCAACAAAACTTGGATGGATGCTTTCTGGACGTGTATCTGGGATGACAACAGATAACCAGGAGGAAGAACTCTCAGAACCAAACATGCTGGTGATGACATATGGATTAGGGATACAGACAGAGACAAACCTATTTACAAGCATAGACAAGTCAATACCAACTAAACCCAACATGGAGGATTTTTGGAAGCTGGAAACCATAGGCATATATGATTCACCGTTCCACGCTAAAGACAACAGGATTCTCAAAACTTTTCATGGAATATTGAGATATGAAGGGGGTCGGTATTATGTGAACTGGCCTTGGAAAGACGAGAATCCAGACCTACCAGAGAACAGGGAACTTGCATTCGGCAGATTAAAATCACTAATCAACAAAATGAAAAATAATCCTGAACTGGTTAAACAATATGACAGGATTATACAAGACCAGCAAACACGTGGCATAATTGAAAGGATAAAATCTGAACCAAAGGATGCGATCAAACACTACATACCACATCATGCGGTGGTTAATCCCATAAAAGCAATAACTAAGGTTAGAGTTGTCTATGATGCTTCATCAAAGTCGAGGAGAGATGTCCAAAGTTTGAACGAGTGTTTATATCGCGGACCAGTCATGCTACAAGACTTAATAGGAATTCTGCTCAGATTTCATCTACACAAGGTAGCAGTTGTTGCGGGTATTGAAAAGGCGTTCTTACAAATAGGGTTAAATGAAAATGCAAAGGATGTTACAAGATTCTTTTGGTTAAAAGACATAACATACCTTACAATCGAAAACAACGTCCAAGTTTATAGGTTCTGCAGAGTTCCGTTTGGAATCATCTCTAGCCCCTTTTTGTAAGGTGCCACCCTTAACCACCATCTAGATACTTTTAAATCCCATACATCGGAAACATTAGGAACAATATATATGTAGACAATGTAATAACTGGTACAAAAACAGTCAGCAGAGCAGTTGAATTCTATAAAGAGGCCAAAGATATATTCACAAAGGCTTCTATGAATCTACGTGATTGGACTTCTAACAGCCAACAGGTACTAGCTGAAATACCAACGACCGACAGATTCCAAGGAAAAACAATGAAAGTGTTAGGACTTACCTGGACAATCAATGATGACAAATTATCACTGAAATCACCCCAATTGAATGCAGTGTCATTTTTGTCAAAACGAACAGTTCTGGAGCAAATTGCTTCCGTGTATGAGCCACTTGGATTTTTCAGTCCTGTCAACTTAAGGGGAAAACTCTTCCTACAAGACTTGTGGAACAAAAGATTTTCCTGGGATGAACACTTACCAGCAGAGGAACAAGCCCAGTGGAGGGATATAAAGAAAGATTTGAAAGTACTGGAAACTTGCAAGTTTCCAAGACATATTGGACAAAATCAAATGTGCGATGTTACATACAGACTCATAGAATTTTCTGATGCTTCAAAACGAGCTTATGCCACAGTGATACACTTACATCAAACAACAAGAGATGGGTGTAAGGCTGACATAGTATTTTTAAAGCTCCGTCTTGCGCCAAACAAGGAAATCACTATTCCGAGATTGGAATTGCTAGGAGCACTGATCGGTACAAGATGCATGGAGTTTGTAGCAGCACACCTTCAACTACCAATAATTCAAAAACATCTATGGATTGACTCACAATGTGTCCTCAGCTGGATAAGTAGCAACAGAAAATTAACTTCCTTTGTTGAGAATAGAGTAAAAGAAACGAGGGGTCACAAAGACATTACATTTCATTATATTCCCTAAAAAGATAACCCGGCAGATATTGCCAGCAGAGGTGTTTTAGTAGATGATCTGTTAGACAGTAAGCTGTGGTGGGTTGGTCCGAACTGGTTGTTACAGTCGAGTGATACCTGGCCAGTTTGGAATTGCACTTTAATGGAAGAATCAGAGAAACATATTCAATCTGAATACAAAAAATTGTCATATAAAAATGAGTTCAATCTTTTTGCTGGGGAGGATGCCATAAAGACACAGAAAGGAGATATATTTGGAATAAACGCACCATTTGGTATTGACATCAAGAGATTTTCATCTTTTACAAGACTGCTTAGGGTTACAGCACTGGTAAGCCGATTTGTCAGTAAACTAAGAAAGAAAAAAGATTTAAAAAATGAACTGATAAATGCAGAGGAACTTGAAAGAGGAGAGAGAAAGTGGATAGCTTTCACCCAGAAATCGCATTATTCAAGTCTCCTTGATGCCATTCTCAAAAATAAGCCAAACAACTTAAAGGTTCAGCTAGGCGTTTTTGTCGATGGAAAGAAACTATTAAGGGGAAGACTTGAGAAATCAGAAATACATGAAGGAGCAAAGCTACCATTACTTCTACCAAAAGGTGACTATTATACTCAGCTTATCATAGATCATGCCCATAGGAGTTGCCATCACGTGGGTGTAGCCCAAACTTTAGCTCAGGTCAGACAAAAATACTGGATTCCACAAGGAAGATCGGAAGTCAGAAGAATACTGAAAAAATGCACGGTGTGTAAACGTTGGGAAGGGGGCCCTTATCAGATGCCATCAATGCCCCCTATACCGAGGAAACGTGTGACTAAATCGATCCCATTTTCATATACAGGCATAGACTATTTTAGTCCCCTCTTTAGCAAAACAAAGTCAGGACGACAAAAAATGTGGGTATGTCTATTTACATGCTTAGTGACGAGAGCGGTGCATCTGGAACTTCTAGAAGACATGTCTACGGAACGCTTCTTAATGGGGTTTAGAAGATTTGTTGCTTGCCGTGGAAGTCCTCGTGAAATTATATCAGACAATGCTGGACAGTTCAAACTTGCTTCTGGAAAAATCGACAAATTATGGACTCAAATATGGACTGAAAGAGATATAATGTCATATGCAAGCTCAAAGAACATTAAATGGAAATTTATCACAGAACTTGCACCCTGGCTGGGAGGTTTTTATCAGCGGCTGGTGGGTCTTGTGAAGTGATCCTTACGTAAAGCTGTTGGACAATAATGTTGGACCAGTGATCAACTTCTTACCATTATAAAGGAGTCTGAAACTATTAAACTCGAGACCACTCGTGTATGTGGATGAGGATATAAACTCAGACTGGGTACTTACTCCGTCGCACTTTCTCTCCCTTAATCCTAAGATTGGAATACCAAATTTGATCAGCGATGATGAAGCTGAACCTGATTTTAATCCAAGTGAAAGCTCAGCTGATAGTCTACTACACATCTGGAGGAAAGGTTTGAAACATTTAAAATCTTTCTGGCAGGTGTGGAGAGACAATTATTTGCTTAGTTTAAGGGAGAGAACCCAGATGAAATTAAAAACACCCAGGATACAAGCTTCAGTGGCTGCAAGAGTGGGGCATGTTGTTCTAATTAAGGATGATTTGCCTAGAGGATGCTGGAGAGTAGGAAAAATTGCAGAACTTGTAAAAAATATGATGGAAATATACGGTCAGCAAAGATTCTCTTACTGACACGAAAATTAATAAGTCGTCCACTGAACTTGTTGTATCCGATAGAATGTTCTGGAGAGGAACAGATCAACCAAAATGACAAACAAAACTCTAAGGACAGTGAATGTGACTAAAGATAGACCAGACAGAAAAAGGTGACAAACAGCTTTACGGCCGCGACAACAAATTCAACAACAGTTAAGGGATGATAGTGATCAGGATAGTTAAGACGTATGAAATCAAATGGCATTCTGTGGCTGGGGAATGTTGTGGAATCCACAATATTAGTATATTAATATCTTTTAGTGCTAAATTAACTTACTTGAACAAGAATTCTTTCTGTTTAAATTACATTATAACTTACTTTTAGTTTATATTAACTTAAGAAGAATTCATATTCAATTAGTTTTATTTTTACTTTTCCATTTGTAAATTAGAGATTACCTGACGTCAACGTCACTAGACGTTAAGGTTATTTACGTTGACGTCGTTGTCAAGGCTGTTACACTAGAGACAATATAAAGATGAAAGCAGGAATGAACAGCAAAGATGAAATGAACATTTAAAAGTTATACAGATTTGGATAGGATAATTACTATTTGCAGTGACTACTATTAGGAAATACTATTAGCAGGGACTTACCTACCATTGGCAAGGATTATACAGATAAGAGCTTATGTTATTTGGAATTTTTGATGAATAATGAAACAGTCTACTTTACTATTAGCAGTCCTAGGAATATATAGAATTACTGTTTTACCATAATATTGTACTGTCAATGTGGAGAATAGATAATACATATGGTCATTCATTGTTTTAATCCTTGAAGTTCACCACAATATACACTTAGCCTTTCTGATGGATGGTATCAGAATATTGTTAAAAACATTTGGAGTGTAGCGATGTGCGCCTCATGACAAATACAGTTTAATGTTAAGAATTATATTCCGGAAACTTAAAAACCAAAAAGGACTATATAGTTCTCAACGCTTGATTTGCAACTGATATCATTAAAATCTTAAAAAGTTCCTTCAAGAGCAGAGAATACATACAGAAATAGGAACATGGGCCAGACTACGTAGTTTCGGCTAATAAAGCCTCGTCAGTGACCCTGACAATATCTGGTGCGAAACCAGAAAAAAAGCATACTGTAATTTCTTCATTTTAATTGGGCAGTCTATTCAAAGACTGATTAGTTTCAAAAGGATCCAAAGATATAAAAGACGATGATCTAGAATAATAGTCTAAATCGATCTCAAATTTTAGGTTTCTCAGAATCTATTCTCTGATCTCAAAGGATGTAAATGAAATATAATCTGCACTATGTAGGAGGTGACGTTATACGGCCTCCACACGGTACAACACCAGCTGCAGTGAGGTAAAATTTAAATCTTAAAAAGTTCCTTCAAGAGCAGAGAATACAAACCGAAATAGGAACATGGGCCAGGCTACGTAGTTTCGGCTAATAAAGCCTCGTCAGTGCCCTAACAATATCTGGTACGAAACCAGAAAAAAAAAGCAAACTGTAATTTCTTAATTTTACTTGTGCAGTCGATTCAAAGACTCATTAGTTTCAAAATGATCCAAATAATATAAAAGACGATGATCTAGAATAATAGTCTAAATCGATCTCAAATTTTAGATTTCTCAGAATCTATTCTCTGATCTCAAAGGATGTAAAGAAATATAATCTGCACTATGAATGATGTACGGGGAGACGTTTTACGGCCTCCACACGGCATTTCAAAAATCAAATAGAACGTTAGTGTCACCCCATAGCTAATGTTGTTTTGCTAGTTAGCTAGATTATCAGAGCACAAACCATCGCTTTTAATTAAAATTTAGTGTCACCTAACTACAATACGAGATCCTAAATCTAAAGCTCAACTGAAATCCGTTAGAAGCAATTGAAATTCATCTTCGCCGCAGCTGCATTTCAAGCTGTACTTCGGAAGTGTCAATTGAACTTCATCGTGCAAAGTTTATCCGAGTATCAAAGTAATTGAAGTTGAGCCTCAAAGTACAAAGATAGGCAGTGATCAGGAATAAATATATCAAATCCCACACCCCGCTGTCAAAACCAATAGGGAAAGAAGCAAACACACATACACGGAAAAATTGACACAAGTTCACGAAAGACACGCACGGTAAACCAAATGGGCAGCTGTTTCCTAAACAGGCGGTCATTTAGCTACCCAAATCAAAAGCAGCATCAAGACCTATTTCTGTCTATTTTATTTTTAATCTATAAAATAAAACAAAGATACATGGGGTAGCAAAACAGGTAACCAAGCCGCTCAAGAACATAGGCAAGCGTACATAGCACAATGTAACATCAAGGAACCACAACAGAAGTACCGCCTAGGAACGGTCAGCAAACGATTACTGGGGTGGGGGGGAGGTTAAACATGTTTTACAGGTACCAAACCTCGCCCTCTGCTTATGCGGTGGTTCGAAACATTTAGTTAGCTGTTTGGTCCGCATGAAGGTTTCCTAACAATTCAATGAAACATTATCGGTAACAAACTAATCCCGCATAAGACCTACGATGAATCAGAGATAAGGATTAGACGGAAATAACGTATTGCAATACCAGGAGACCCCTGGGACGTCAAACAACATCCCTGAAATACCGGAGCAAAAGAAAATCATCAGTTAGACCTTGAATAATCAAGTCCTTGTTTAGCTCGGTTGAGCAGTATGAAGCTCATTTTCTAACCGTAGCAATTGAAGCAATTGTTGACCTGGGTAAATAGCTCTTACAAAATATAGGTTCTGTATAGCGGTTAAATAAGAGCGAGAGTTTATGTTGGCAAGTATTCTGTACTAACATAGTTGTTTACAACTGTACTTTTTAGAGCGGGAAATAAACAAGATACACGTATATTTATTAACATTTAATCGATCTACAATAACATGTTCTTTTTCTATATAAAAGCGTTTTGTTAGTATGAAAGTAAAGAAACAAGACAGACGTAAAAAACAAACGTTCAGGGTTCTCCCGTTGAACTTCTTTTGCTTCAGTGTTTCAGTGTTGAGCTTGCTGCTGAGTGCTCATCTTATCTCAACTCAGTCCTTAATACTGATTTATATGCTTTCTGTTCTGATTCATTAACGAGTTGGAAGTTCTTTATGCAGACCGAGTGACTTGTATTTTATGAACAACAGAATCCAGGGGTTGGGTTGTGCGCAGGTAAAATCGATATAAAATCCCAATATTTTATTCTTGACATTTCTAAGGCGGTGCTTCTGTTGTGGTTTATTATGGTTTGTTGTAAATCTAGCATTGTGATTACCCAATTAACTCCCTGCTTTGCTTTCCGTCTTGTTTTTCTTCTTCTTTTTTTTGTTATATCTCAGTCCTTAATCCTGATTCATGTTTTCTGTTTTGATCCATTCACGGGTTAGAAGTCCTTTACGCGGATTGAGCCACTTGTGTGTTTATGAACCACACATATTCCATGCCCAGGGTTGCGCGCAGGTAGAATCGATTTAAGACCCCGATATTTTATTATAGACCTTTCATAGGCGGTGCTTCTGTTGTGTTTATTATGGTTTATTAAACATCTAGCATTGTGGTTACCCGATTAACTCCCTGCCTTGCTTTCCGTCCGGTTTTGTTGTTATTGGAAATAGATAAAATAGATGTACTATATTTTTCATGTGATATGTTGATTACATTGTATGTTTATTAACCACTGTAGAATCCAGGACGCGGATTGTGCGCATGCAGATTCTATGCAAGCCCTACCGACCCGTAGTAATTTTACTGACCGTTCCAAACTGTCATATTCCAAAGATTAATTTAAAGTATAAACAGACCTGTATTCAGCAAGCAGCTGTCTTAAGCAAGCAGTTTTCGCTTTCTATTGGTTGCTTGCCTAAGTCAAATTTGACAGTATATACTGATTGTTAGCTTCAAAACAATACATTGTTTTTTTGTGTTTTTTTTTTAGAAGTAATGTCTAGTTACAGTTATTACTAGCAATAATTGCTGTGAAAAAATGAAAGTTCAAGTAATATTGTCTTTAAATGAACAACAACTCAATGATTGTTTCAATGCAAAGAATTAGATGATTGAATAGTAGCTGTTAAATGAAGTGTGTTTCGTTGTACAAAAAATAAAATACGAAAAAAAAAACGGAGCGTGTGATATAGCATGCCCATCCTTCTTTATACAATGTGTTTGTGAAACAAATTAGGCCGAGTAATTACACAGTTGAAAAAAAAAAGATCCGCAGGTCACTTTGGCCTTAGTTTAGGGAAAGTCAAAATTAAATGTGAACCTTAACTGAGCCTCTTCTGAGACTTGAGCCTGATGCTGAGCCTAACATAATTTTCATCCAAAAACCGGTTAAGCCTTATACTGAGCATCAACTAAGACCTGACTAAGTTCTCAGCTTAGCTTCCACTGAGACATGGAAAGGCCTTACATTGAGCCTCAACTGAATATATTCCATACATTTAGAAATTGAAAAATATAGATTCAGAATCGCACCTGCATCAAAAAGTGCACAGCCCCTGGTTAGTAAGAAGTTTTAAAGTGGCATTTTAAAGACCTTGAAATGATTTTCATAATAGAAAGACAATATGTGCAGGCGATGAATATAATAAAAATTTAGCTTGAATATTAACTATAAACATATAATAGTGAATAATATACGTTAATGTTTAGATTATCATAAAAAATGCGACTCGTGTCGGAAGTGTTTGACGGCCCCCGTACTTATTTCAACATCAACGTTAAAGCAAGTGACAGTTTCTTAGAAGGCCGTAAATTGCAGTCGTGTTCTAGTGCTGGTTTCTGGGATGTGAAGAGGGCGACAGAGTGTTTTAGACCATCCTCGAACTATTGTATTTGAAATCTTTACTCTCGCTTATGGCGTAAATGCTCTTAGTGTTAAGACATGCTTGAACAAATGTCCTGCTTTAACTGTTTTTTGTCAGGATTGCAATTATACTTTTTCTACCCTGAAAACGCTTTACAGGGATAGAGATAGACTGGCTCTCAGTCCCTTTGTTTTAGTTTTTGGGTTTGACCAAAGGGACTGGTAATCTTTGGTAGGGGTTTTCCCGTAGTGTCTCAGGAATTCCCGAGACAAATTCTCGTTAATCAAATCAGTTGTCAGTCTGTGTTGTAACCACAGGTCAGTTGTCTGAGGATAGGAGCTTGATGGAGATTTTATTATCTGTATCTAATTTGACCACATATTACCTGTCTCTCTTGTATTGCAGAAGATAAAATTAGCACTTTCTTGTTTCATTCAAAACTTTTTCTGGGATTAACTTTTAAAGCTTGATGAAGAAACACTGACATGAGGCATACCATAGGAAAAGGTGCATTGTAGCACTATGGCGTGTACAAACATAAAGACTCAGATAAATCTGTAGATCTGTGCATTCTGATCATTCTTAAGTGACAGATTATATAGTGAAGACTTTTGTCAGACTGTGCATGTGCTTTATAATCTCTTGCTTATAATCTCTGGTATTCCGATGGGTACAAATTGTGCTCCTCTTGTGGCCGATTTGTTTTTATTTTGTTATGAAAGAGATTTCATGACTTCTCTTTCGGTTGATAATCAAGCTGATATCATTGAGGCATTTAACTCTACCTCTACATATTTAGACGATCTTCTGAATATTGATAATCCTTATTTTGAAAGCATGGTTAACCAAATTTACCCACCTGAACTTAAATTGAATAAAGCAAATACTTCAGATACCGAGGCCCCCTTTTTGGATTTACATCTATATATTTCTAACGGTTTTGTATCTTCTAAAATTTATGATAAACGTGATGACTTTGACTTTGATATAGTTAATTTTCCATTTTTGGATGGTGACGTTCCACGTCGTCCCTCTTATGGAGTGTATATTTCTCAACTTATAAGATTTGCTAGAGTGTGTAGTCATGTAGATGACTTTAATGCTCGTAATAAATGTTTAACTGCTAAACTTCTTCAACAGGGCTATCGGTATCATAAGCTTAGAAAGGCTTTTTCTAAATTCTATCGCAGACACCATGAATTGGTTTCAAAATTTGATATCGGATTAAAATTTCTTTTACACCAAGGCCTATCGGAACCAGAATTTTATGGTGACTTAGTATACAAATTCAAAAAGATTAAGGGTAGGACTGATTTTTCTGATCAATTCCGAAAAATAATAATACGTCACAAACGTATTGGCTATAATTTAAATGTTATGCGACCGTCTGCATGCTTAGTGATTAACCCAATCACGGTTGATAACTTTGCTGCACTCTTTAATTGCACACCGGGGGATCGGTCGTCAGACTCTATGATGGCCCCGACCTAAAGCTATATATTTTAGTTGGTTGGGACCGGAGCCTTTTTGTCTGTCGCTTGGTCCACCGGGGCTCAACTGGTGACCTTCTTTTGCTTCAAATTTCCAGTGGGGTCGTTTGGCAGGACAGGGATCTCCACCTGTCAGACGGCCCGTTGTATCTGTTGAGTCCTCGTCTTTGCTTCTTCATGGTGTTGAAATTTGATTTATGTGTTTACCGTGATGATTCATTGACGAGTTAGAGGGTTATCATGCGAACCGAACTACCAACTAAATGTTTTGTACCACTTCAGAAACTGAGGGTGAGGTTGGGCCTGTAAAATCGATTTAAGCCCCCCAGTAATTCATTACTGACCGTCGTTCCAAGGCGGTAGTTCTGTTGTGGTTCTCTGTTGCCTGTTTTTGGTGTCAGAGTTTCTGTGATGTTTTACCTTATGTATGTTCTTATTATTTTTGGTTCGGTTTGGGTTGCTGAGTGGCCACCTTTTGGGAACAAGCTGCTCACTCGGTTGGCCATATGTTCTCTGTATCTTGATTATTTGTAAACTTAGTTGTTTCCAACTATGGTTTGAGGGCTGGATTTGGATTTTGATTGTTTCAGTTCCTGGTCTTTGCATACTTTTTACTTTTACTAGCTAAATAAAGCCATACTTACATCAAAAAATGAGCTAAGACAAGAGAAACATTACTAGTACTTATTATACGCATCTATGTGCACAAAATGAAGAGTTAGATCAGTGTGAGGAGCTACATAATGAAGACTCAGATCAGCATGTGCAGTCACACAGTCGAATCAGGGCAATATGTACAAACTGAAATTAAACCCAACCAGTGTGTGCCGGGCCGGGTAGCGCAATCGGTAGGGCACCTGACTCGTAAATCAGAGGTCCTGGGTTCGAATCCCGGTCGGGCCACATACTTTCGTTTCTCCTTCCGCTGATTCAAGAAGGGCAGTTGTCAGTTACTGGCGAAAGTATGTGCACTTAGTACTGGTTAACCGCTTCGGAGGTCTAAGTAAAATCTTAAAAAGTTCCTTCAAGAGCAGAGAATACATACAGAAGTAGGAACATGGGCCAGACTACGTAGTTTCGGCTAATAAAGCCTCGTCAGTGACCCTGACAATATCTGGTGACGAAACCAGAAAAAAAGCATACTGTAATTTCTTAATTTTAATTGGGCAGTCGATTCAAAGAATGATAAGTTTCAAAAGCATCCAAATAATATAAAAGACGATGATCTAGAATAATAGTCTTCATCGATCTCAAATTTTAGATTTCTCAGAATCTATCCTCTGATCTCAAAGGATGTAAATAAAATATAATCTGCACTATGGATGATGTACGGGAAAACTTTTTACGGCCTCCACACGGCACACCACCAACTGTAGTGAGGTAAAAGTAAAATCTTAAAAAGTTCCTTCAAGAGCAGAGAATACATACAGAAGTAGGATCATGGGCCAGACTACGTAGTTTCGGCTAATAAAGCCTCGTCAGTGACTCTGACAATATCTGGTGACGAAACCAGAAAAAAAGCATACTGTAATTTCTTCATTTTAATTGGGCAGTCGATTCAAAGACTGATTAGTTTCAAAAGGATTCAAATAATATAAAAGACGATGATCTAGAATAATAGTGTTCATCGAACTCAAATTGTAGGTTTCTCAGAATCTATCCTCTGATCTCAAAGGATGTAAATAAAATATAATCTGCACTATGGATGATGTACGGGGAGACTTTTTACGGCCTCCACACGGCTAAGCCTGCCCAGGAATAGTGTGGTTAGGTAAACTGACCGTCCCGACATGACCATAGTTGTTTACCGTGGACGTTAAGCATGAAATCAACCAACCAACCAACCAGTGTGTTCTGGCGGTCTGATGATCAGTCGCTTCCATTTTGATTTATATAGCTTATGGATGAAGACTGGGAAGGCTGATACGAATGTGTGGGTATGCGGGCTATTTAAATGAAAAAGAATTATCAGAACAGCATGCCTTTTCAAGCAGTCTGAACTTTTCGACATTATAATTGCCAAGAACTTGCGTAGAATAATTGAATTTAGAGAGGATAATCATACCCTGAGATTATTTATGAAAATTACTTGTAGAAGTTAAACCATAAAGATAGGTAGATGATGCCGAAATTTGATTTAAAGGTTGTAATCTCACAAACGGTTTTATAATTTCGGAAATTATCAATGGAATGAGGAATTCGCACAGAAGTTTAGCAATAAAAAAATAATTTAATAAGTATCGCAAGCACGCCGTGCTATTTTATAACCATGGTGACGCATAGACGGCGCACGCCGTTTTTCATATACGTATAAAGTTACATATGTCTAAATAGAATAAAATTTACACATGCGAAACGCGCCAAACTATGCCACATTACAGTGCGATATGCGGAGGACGTCATATCAAAATTCGACGTCATTTGAGCGTCGCGTTTATAAAATAACAACATGCATTGCGCGGTTGTACTAACACTTCTAACGTCAAAATGTCGTCGTCAGACCGGCTGGAAATCCGGGCGATTATTAAGTTTTGCCACGATCTGGGAAAAACGCCAACACAGACACTGAAGATGATTGAGCAAACAAAGAGGGAACATTCAGTAAGCAGGGCGCTTGTCTTCAAGTGGCACCGACGGCCAAGACAGCCTAGTAGAACAGCAGGGTCGCGGAAGAAAGAAACAGTATGGCGCGACGATAGTGACGTCAGTTCGCAATGCACTGGCTGCTGAGAGACGCTTGACGATTAGAAAACTGGTTGAGCGGTATGAAATGGGTTATGGTACGATACACCGGATCTTGACGGAAGATTTGCAAATGTCGAAGGTAATTCTAAATAATAAATTTGATTTATACATGATGCATGTTGCAAATAGTATCAGATCATAGCTACAGTATAGTGAATCGTAAATTTAAAGAGAATCTCAACTTCAGGAACTGACTGAATCAGATCCCAAACCCTATCCCAAACATCAAAGGGAAAGATTGACAAAGACATCCCAACAAACAATAAATTACAAGGGATAAGCCGAGTCAGTAGCTCTTTCCCAAGTAGGTGGCAACTCAGCTATCTTTATTGAACTAAATAATTTAGACCAACAGACGGGTTACAACAGACTAAGCACATTATACGAAAAACATTTAACAATTATTTTTACCCATTTTCTATTTTTATTATGAGAAGACAATAAATAATCGTAATAATCAGTTTTGTGAGTTGAATATTGACTTCTGCCCGATGTCACATAATTTCAAATAGGGCTGTATCAATGACAACACCTTTCTTCGCAAATACATGTAAAGCATACATGTACACCCAATATATTAAACTTACTATGTTGTAAATCCATGTAATATCCAGGAATAATATTTTTTCTAGGTTCATGCAAGGTGGGTTCCGCGGCTTTTGAAGGAAGACGAGAAAGAGAGGAGAGTTCACGATTCCAGAGTGTTTCTTAGACGGTTTGAGAGAGAGGGCGATCGCTTCCTGAATCAAATCGTCACGACAGATGAGACATGGTTGTGGCTTCGTGACCCGGAGACCAAACAGCAGTTCGCGGTATGGAAACGGTCAGACTCCTCTCTCCCAGAAAAGGCCCGTGTATCCAAATCTGGTGGGAAGTTTATGTTCATCATGTTTTGTGATCGGAAGGGGATGTTACTACAACACGCAGTACCGCGGGATGCTACGGTCAACGCTGCATATTATTCTAAGGTAATTGCCATAAAGCTTTTGATCAAACATTTATTTATATTTTCACAAAACATTGATATCCAAAAGGAACGAAAAACACTCATTAATATAGTGATGTCGCTACTAAATATGAAACTATACATAAAGTAAACATAATTTTAAACTTCAGTCATTGTAAATATCTTAATTATAAAAAAAATAAATTTGTTGATTTTTTTCTATATAGAAAAATAACATGAAGCGTTTTGTGTTTTAGTATTTGACATGAACGCAACTAATGACACATTTTGCAGGTGTTACGACGTGATCTTGTTCACGCGCTCCAGAAGAAGCGACCGGGGATTCCGCTGGAGGACTTTATACCGCACCAGGATAATGCCCCGCCCCATACAGCGCAGATGACGACACTTGAGATCGGCGTTCTTGGATTTAATACCAACAGCCACCCTCCATATTCGCCTGACTTGGCACCTATGGACTTTGCCATTTTTCCAACCATTAAGAAACAGCTCAAGGGAATGCGGTTCCGTTCTCTGCATGAACCAAGGCAGCTACTAGCCGGATAGTCGCACAGTATGACCAACAGTGGTACGAGGACGTTTTTGAACAGTGGATCCATCGTCATCGCCGATATGTCGAGTGTGAAGGACGTCATTTCGAGAAGAAATGAACAGACTATCGTCTGCATTGACGTTCATACGTTAATGTCGTCAACGACGTCATAACATCAGTGCCGACGTGCGCCGGGTAGCCCATAGTGCTCATTTTATTTTGAATGTAGTTTTTTTAAGTATTAATATTTTAAACTGAAATTTTGTAAGGATATGCTGGACATGTTCCGATTCATGTTCATGTAATTTTATTTACGATAAATTGAACAGTATAAAAGTTATAGCAAAAGTCTCATTATTTTTGGATCATCCCTCGTATCTTTAAATCTTTCTTATATGTCGATGTTTATATGCATTATATGAGTTTGGTCTTATGATTTTGGTACTTTGAAAGCTCTAGTTATAGAATTGAGCATACAATCAATCGTATATGTAAACTCCATTTGATAAACGAAACGGTATATCAAGATCCCACCATTCATACCTATATCTAATTCAAGTCCACAGAACAAAAAGTAAGTATCAGTTACACAACGGAATACGAATATCGGTTGACAAATAACCTTCAATTTGGTATCGTAATGGTAAGAAATCTAGAAACAGGTATACTGAAAAGTGATATTGAAAACAATTCCTAAAGACTGGAGTAATAAGAGCATAGAATGAGTGTTAGGTAGGCCTTTAAGGGTTTCCACACGGCACAACCACAAGAGTTCTGATGTGCGAAAAAAAAGACAGGCAATGATCAGTAATTAATACAATAAAATCCCACTTCCTGTCCTTAAAACCGAACGGGAAGGAGGCATACACACAAAACTTGACAAAGTTCAGGAATGACCACGTACCTAATTACAACAGCAGCAACATCTATTTTTACGTATTTTCTATTTCTCTATTTCAAATTACGAAACAAAACAGAAAGCAGGATGAGCAGCTATTCAGGTGACCACACCGCTAGGGTAAACAAGCGTTTATAATAACATGTAACATCATAGAACCAGAACAGAAATGCCGCCTTGGAATGGTCTGTAAAAGATAACTAGGGGTCTTAAACTAGTTGGACTGGATCCAAACTCTCTTCTTCTGTTTCTGCGGTGGTTCGAAACATTAAGTTAGCTGTTTGGTCCGCATGAAGCTTCCTTAATCCATCAATGAATCATCACAGGAAACACACGAATCACATTTAAGACCATCGATACCGAGGTTGCATTTTAACGGTATCGAATCTCGGAAATTATTGATAGAATGAAGAATCAGCCCAGAAGAAGCGGAATGTACCTTAACAGGGAAGTTAAGAAGTTGAAGGGGCATACTGCTTCTGAGTTGTCCGTCTGTCCGAGCACCCGTTACGCATACCATATCTTAGGAACCATGCATGCTAGAGTTTTGAAATTTCATATATGGACTCATCATCAAAAAATAACCGGCACGTATTTTTCTCTTGTCTGAGTTGTTTCCCTTTGTAGAGTTATGCCCCTGTGGAAAAAATCATATCATAATGAAATCTTGTCAGCAAGATATTTCAGAAAAGAAGTTAAGCTAGGGGCTTATAACTTTGCCAGCTTATTGGCGATGATGAGTGGATGAACTGATTAACTTTTGAACAAATTCAGTCTTTTTTCGGAGTTTTGGCTCTATGTAAATTTTGGCATTTACACTTGACAGCAAGATATCTCAAAAAATATTTTAACTAGAAACTTGAAACTTTGTCAACTGATTGGAGATAATGGAGATGATTCCGAACTGATTAACTTTTGAACAAAGTCCGACCATTTTTATGGCGTTATGGCCGTAAGAAAATTTCAGCATTTTAAAATTGCCAGCGATGTATCACAAAAAGTAATTAAGCTAGACTTGAAACTTAATCAACTGATTAAAGATGATGCGTAGATGAATTGATTCACTTTTGCACTTATTCCGTCTATTTTTATGGTGTTATTGCCCTTTGAAAAAGTCGGCATTTTACACTTGTCAGCAAGATAATTGAGCTAGAGACTTGAAACTTAGTCAACTGATTGAAGATGAAGGAGATGAACTGATTATCTTTTGAATGAATTCTGCATATTTTTTCTTCAGTTTAAACTTATCAGCAAAATTTCTCAAAATAGGTTTGAGCTAGGGACTTGAAACTTTGTCAACTGATTGGAGATGATAAGCAAATTCACTGATTTACTTTTAAAACAATGTCTGTCAATATTTGGCAGTACAGACCATTCCCATAGTGTTTTACAAATACCATTTCTACTTTTCAAACAAGTGGTATTTATCTGAAATAAATTCTGAAGGAAAATCCTCTAGATGGAAGGATCATATCAAAGAAACACAGTTTTGCAGACTCGGTTCAGTTGGGTGCATAAATAAGAAATTTGAATCAATCACTTAACATACATATGATCAGTTTATCTAAATTGTATATGAAAGAGTACTGATTTTTGACAGCAGTACGAAAATCTCTCTGTTTCGCACTCAAAAACTACGAAAATGGTATTTGAACAAGGCTTCTTATATATGCTTAGTTGAAAAATAGTGTTTACAGAGAAAATTATATTACAGCACTCAGTGGATATAATATTAATAAATTTGAAATGATTTAATACTAGATTTTAGCTCACCTTCGGGTAACTTATGCAGAGTTTATCGTCCTCATGATGTGTACATCCTCTTAGAGAAAAATAACCTAAAATTTATGCCTAACTGATAATCAGACCAGATGTTTAAGCCATCCCCTAATTATCTGGACGCTGCAGGTATCAGCTAAACATACTCTGTGAACTACTTTTTCCAATAAATGGTTCCCGGTTAATAATACAGGTAATTCAAGCTTATAATATTTTTATCAGCAGTGCTACTGAAACCTGATTCACGGTATTAGTGTTCCGCTGAAAGAACGCTCTCATAAAATACACTAAAAAATCGCATATCCAATAATAAAGTTTTGTGTACTTTTATTCTAAATACAGTCAGTGTGTTTGGTATATATTTTTGAGGTATCGTACGAAAATAAGTTTGCAATACAACTGGAACTATTTTTTTTATAAAGGCTGTAAGCCAGGGAGTACTGTTTCGCTGATTCCCGTGCCATTATAAAATTGTTTTATTACAAAACGCTTAAATTTTAACGTAGAAATCTGTTCAAAAGGCCTAAACAACATAACTTTTAACGAAGATTTCGATTTTCTAGTTTATATCAAGATAAGGATGCGGGATATTTATGTTTTACTTTTAACTATAGAAAATCGGTTAACAGCGTTATCTTCACCATCTGGGGCACTACTGCGAAATTGCATAATTCTGTATCATTTATTGGTATACCGGAGGATTATACGACCGGTTTCATTAGAAACACATGTGAAATTGATACCCCGAGCAACCCTAGTTTATATAGCAGTAAGTCGGGTCGGTCGGGGTCAATTCTCTAAGAGCATGTACACAGCATGCCGTGAGTCGTCCACAAGTTTGTATAAAAAGCATCTAAAAGTCCTAAAAGCCATATTTGCTCGGGCTTCATTTGTATGGGAAATATGCGGACAATAAAATAGTCCTACAATTATAATCGGACAGAGACTCTGCTCGCTACGGTAATTGTAATAAGAGGGAGCAATGGAAAAAATCAAAAGATGACACCATGACCTTATCTATTTAAAAGCTAATCTAGTTTGTAAATATTCAGATAGTTTGGTTCCTTTTAGCCATACAGAAATCAGATTTTATAGGATTTTACACTGTCATCATAAGACATGACGGTCTACGTTCTTGAACTCTAGGACAATTTTCAGATATCCCAATTTTATGGATTCTGTGGGCCGAAGAATCCCAGATGTAAAATGTGCAAACATCTTTAACTGTAGCAGCTACAAATCAGTTGGGCCTACTTTTCATGGTGCTTTGTTTTTCGTTTAAATGTGTTACATCGGAAGCAAATTGAACATTATGGCTCAGTATGACACTGCAACTTACATAGTATTCCAGTCATATTAGTGCGGCATGCTTGTTCCTGTTTCAGTTATATCCTTATGTCTGAGATGTAATCTGATCGGTGTTAGGCCATTTCGGCGTGGCGCGTTACAAGCTTTCGATAAATGTTCAAAAAGTAAGTCACTACAGGTAAAATAATACATATTTACGCATATGCTTACATGTTATTTTTGAAGGGATACTTCGTGTTTCCTAAGTGATGAAGAGCAATTTAGACATTTTGTTATTATAGATTTTCCTTTGTGTGCAGAATACTCATCAGTGTAAGTAATATGCCATCCCTACTCTACCGCTGCAAATCTTTTTCAGTGGAAAAAGGCCTCAACAAATCTTGAGTACAGTTGTTCAGTAAAGCAGGAAAGATGGCTACGAGTGTTGCAGCGAGTGTATGTTTTCAGGGTAACAGGTGGATAAAGAAAGATGTCCTATGAGCAATGAAACTTATTTTTTACAATTCTGTTTTGAAACTGAAAAAGTACAGGTTGAAATTTGGGTGAGCGATTAAAGGCATCATGACCCTCTTGTTTTTGATTTTTTTTATATATAGACAGAGGAAAAAGAAAGTATACACTTTATGAATGCCTATATTTCACTTATTTTTCACCGCTCAGGTCTGAAATTCTGCATGATTTACTCTTACTCAAGGTGGATCAATGTGGTGTAGTAAAATTTCTGATTGAAATGCGTGACTAGCGGCACTATACGTTCATGCCGATTTTGCACGTTTCCCACGTGCAGCAAAATGGACAATATGATTTTGCTGTTAATCTGCATTTGAAATTTCTGGTGTTTTTCTAAATATACCACAACATTTGCGTTTCATTTGCATGATGAAAAGGCTCCCTGTGGCAAGCACGTTTCTTACACGCAGAGACAAAAGAAAGTATACATTTTTAAATGCCAGTATTTTTCTTATTATTCACTGCCCAGGTCTGAAAATTTACACGATGCATTATTCCTCAAAGTACAAAAATGTGGCATCGTAAGGTTACTAAATGAATTGCTTGACTAGCGACATTATACGTACATGTTTGTTTTGCCGTTTTTACACGTGCATGATATTTAAACAATACGATTATGCTGCAAAATTAGTATTTGCATTTTCGACTGATTTTCTGAACAAACCACAGTGTATGCGTTTCATTTACATGAAGACAATGCTTTTGGCGCAAACTGAAGTCGTAACAGGCTGACCGCTCAGAGCGGTTAATGGCGGGCTTAATAAAATACACTAGAGCTACGACTGATTGGCGATGAAGTGTATACTTTCTTTGTTCCTCTGGCTACTTTTTCCTCTGCGTGTATGGTTTCTGTCTGCCACAGAGAGCCTTGGCATCATGCAAATGAAACGCAAGCGTTGTGGTTTGTTTAGAAAAACAACCGAGTTTTCAAATACAGATTTACAGCAATCTCGTATCGTCCAGTTTGCTGCACGTGGAGAAAGTGCAAAACTGACATGTACGTTCAGTGCCACTAATCAAGCGTAACAATAAGTAATTTTACTACACCACACTGATGTACCTTGAGTAACAATAATTTTATGCAAAAAGTCAGGTCTGAGCCATGAGAAATGAATGAAATATATGCATTCAAAAAGTGTATACTTTCATTTGCCTCTCAGTATATATACAGTCAGATTAAAGTTAAGCATCACCCCAATTATTTGAGTATTAAATTTCATATTCGACAATTCGGCATATTTGATATGAATTAAATAAAATTTCAAATATTTGAGTTTTTTGGATAGTGAAGAATATTTAGACAGGATATTGATGCAAAAAGTAAAGATATTTCTGTGATAACGTTACTTGAAACATACTTTCTTCTATGGCGCAACTTATTCAGGTGATGCTTAACTAACGTCTGACTGTATATTTGTGTGTGTCACTTACGCTTTTACAGCTGTATGTTATTCAAACTATACACGTTTTCGGCAATTGTTTTCATCATTTACAAGTTTCATGCTGAAAGCTCATTGCCTTCCAGTCTTCTTTATGGAAGGACATGATCGATATACATTTGCAGTGTTTACTATAACACTGTTACCGGGTTTCTGTGGTGCATGTAATTGTAAGTATAGTTTTCCTATAGAATTGTGGCCTGTGAAGTATAACGAGAAACAATGAACCGGCTGAACTACCGGAATTGAAACTATCTTATGACAGCCGAATATGACACATACTCGTAGTTTAGGAAATTTCTTTAAATCATCTTCATAAACTTGTTAACTAAAGGCATAGCATATGGTGGAATGTCATCCCCGTCAGCGAGTTTTGTAAAAGAAACGTTCTTACATATTTTAAGGAGTTTAGAAAAAAATTAAACATTCTATTGGTTAACGAAATTGCATGTGAAGATGCCCATTTTTTTCGGGGCTATGAGTCCTTAAACACTACCACAATTACAAAGCTGTTTATGACTCTAGTACTTTTTAGAGTGTTTACAAGTACTGCAAAGGTTAAAATATAGCCTGAAAAAGTAAGAATAAAACATTTGATACTAGTATAATATTAAAGTATGAGCATATTATAAGTAAGTGGGATTTATTCGGTGAAGTCAAACACCATTCCATCATAACATATCCAAAAAAGCTTTAAGCCACAGTCCCACTGTCACGTATTGAGGGCTAGGTTTTACTACGTTTGTTAACGTGACAAAACGGTAGAAAACGTTGTGAAACGTAGTGAATACGTATATAGATATAACAAAATACGTGCCCTAATTACTTTTGATTTAGAATTTTGACTTTTAACATGGCATTTTGATATGCGTAGCGTATACGTAGTAAAACGCACCAACACGTAGTAAAACGTGATCAAAACGTACTCTAAAACGTAGTCGAAACGCAGACAATACGCACAAAGACGTAACAAGAATAACCTAGAGGTCCTCTAAGTCTCAGCCTCACTGTCACCTATTGAGGACTATGTTTTTCTACGTATTTAAACGTACCAAAACGGGAATATGCGTATTAAAACATAGTGAGTGAGTGAACTCGGGTTTAACGTCCCACCAACAACGAGGTCATATGGAGACGGGACCTTGGTTTAAAGTCTCATCCGAAAGACCGGAGAAGCGGGGGATCGATCTTGCGACCCCTGGATTGGTAGTCTGGAGTGATATCCACTACACTACAGCCGCTCCTTTAAAACGTGGTGAATACGTATTATATACGGATATAAACAGCTACATACGTGGCCTATCTATGTTTGATTTGAAAAATCAGCTTAAAAGTAGCATTTCGAAATACTTACTGTATGCGTAGTAAAAGCGTATTAAAGCATAGTCTAAACGTACTAAAATATAGATGAAACGTGTTAAATACGTAGCTATACGTGAAGGTCTTCTACGTACTAATACGCATTATATTCGTTTTATCACGTCTAAGTAAGTTTTGTGACGTTTAATTCTGCGTTTCATTACGATTTGGTATGTTTTGCAATACCGACTGAAACGTCATTTTGACTAGGAAGGTTTTCCCGGTCACTACCTAATAGTCCCTAGTAAAACGTACGGAATCGTAGTAGGTAAGTAAATTGTTCTCATTCCTTGTAAAAGCGTGGTACTTAGCCGTTCGATAACCGGGTAATACGAAGTAAATCGTAGTTAAACGTACTGGAAACGTACTAGACACGTCGTAACTACTAGATACCTTCAAAACGGGATACAAACGTAGGGCAGGTAATGTAGTGCAACTTAGTCCTCAAAACGTGACAGTGAGACTGGGCCCTTAAGCCACAGTCTCACTGTCACGTATTGATGACTAGGTTTTACTACGTTTTCAAAACGTGGCAAAACGGCAGTATACGTTGTATAACGTAGTGAATGAGTATATAGATATAGCTAATTATAATAGCTTAGTTACGTTTAATGTAGAATGTTTAACTCAAACATGGCATTTTGATATACGTAGCGTATACCTAGTAAAACGTAACAGCACCTAGTAACACGTGGTCAAAACGTACTAAAACGAAGCCCTAACGTATTATATACGTACACAAACGTAACAAGACAAACCTAGAGGTACTCTAAGCCTCAGTCTCACTGTCACGTTTTGAGGACTAGGTTTTCCTTCATATTTAAAACGTACAAAAACGGAACTATGCGTATTTAAACGTAGCGAATACGTATTCTCTACAGATTTATATAGATACATTCGTGGCCAGGCTAGTTTTCATCAATTCACTCGGAATGCGAAGAGATTAGACTCGAAGTATAGCATAGCTTCATGGACCTCTTGATGTCACGTAGTACATCATCTTAAGTGGTCCTGGCATCTAAACTGGTCATGGCATCTATTTGCTCATGAACAGTCTCTAAATTGGTCCCGGCTGACACCTATTATGGTGCGATAAGCAGGCTCTAAAATGATCCTGAGCGCTTAACGAAAATATATGAAAACTAATAGTTTTTCTGCTTAAAACTGTTCTCACGACTTTATATTCATAGTCTCGGCACAAACCATTTTAACAATATTTCTCGTGTGTGTGTGTGTTGGAGGGGGGGGGGGAATAGCTTAGTCTCCGCCCCTCTTCCTACGCCCATGTCGTTTTACTTTCAATATTGAACGCCACTTTTCGTGCATAGGTCTTTAAAGTAAGTTATTGAGACAGCTCCATGTTTCCGCGCCTTTTGCTCTTTCGAACCGTCTCTGCATCGATTGCTATAATGAATTGCATAAAAACATCATGATGCTCGGAAACTTTGGAGAAAATGCTTCAAAAATTCTTTTTAGATGTGCCTATAATGACGCCACAAAACTACTTCCGTTGTTTGTCACACTGGGTGCATGCCCAGGCTGATCTGAAAGCATTACTCATAACAATAACAAATTATTCGTAGAAGGCACTACTATGCATAGTTATCAGGTATATAACTGGGGTCATTTTAGAGGCTGCTAATCGCACCACAATAGATACCGGCCGGGAACAGTTTAGAGGTTAGACAGGACCAAAATAGAGGCCAGGACCAGTATAAATACAGGACCACTTAAGATGATGTACACACGTAATTTGGTATGGAATTTATCTCAATACTTCAACGGACTATTAATGCGGCTATCTGAGAGCTATAATATTTGCGTAAAACCGTCAAACCTTCACATCTTCACGGTGTCATTGAAAAAAATTTGTTATTTTACATGCTTAAAAGAAAGTCATTTAGAAAATCATAAAATGACTGAAGTTCTTGATAATATATTGTTTGACTAGAAAACTGAAAATTTTGGTTTTGTCCTGTTCCACCTTAAACTGTCGACCCGTCGACCTGTCATGCACTGAGTGACGGCAGACGTAAATTAAGCTTTCTGATGCAATGCAAACATGTTTTACATTGGTTGGGTAGCAAAACATCATTTTCATGTCTTGAGGGGACAACAGTCAAACCTGTGTGCTGTGGACGACCCGATAAATTATCGCCCGCGGCCTTGCAGCCACGAAAATAGTATACGTCCACACACCTTGGTGAGATAGGTTTGACTGTTGGTCACAAAGGCATGAAAAAGTTGTAGACTTCAGCACTAGTAAGAAAATGTGTATTGCCTGGCAATACTTTTCAAAAGTTTTTTTATTTGAATTGAGATTTAGAGTACTGTTCAAAAGGCGACACGGGCATTTGTAGCCGGGTGGTACGCTTGAATATTGTGCAAACAGAAAGACTGAGGCACTTTCATGAGAGGTCAGAGTATGTGACGGTTTCTTGTGTATGTCGAATATAAATTGACGTCATGTCAGATCGGGATCATTGATGTAACATAATTAAAAACAATTGTGTGTATATGTGTGCAACGTCTGAAGCTTCGTTCAGACAGGCAAAGATGTTTTGGTAAATTAAATCTGTTCGTGTGAATGAAAATATATGTGGCATTTTCATTGTCAAATTTATATGGTAAAGTTTATTTGACAAACAAAATTTGTTTGTGTCAACAGAAAGTTTGTCATACATGTAACAATGTAACTAGCTATGGAAATGAACACAGACCACTCTGCTCATGATCAATGAGTTTGATACCGAACAAAGTATATTCAACAAAGAAATTATGGAATGGCTGACCTTTCACCGGGTCAAGTTTATATGTCTAGGTACCTTTGACGAGAACACTGTTGTAAATATTCCATTTCCAAAGTTTATTCGACAAAGTGCTTTGTTAAATATTTTTCTGACAAATACACAATTTGCTCTCTGTGAACGCAAAATGTTTGGCAAACTTTCTTTGACAAAGTAATTTTGCTCCTGTGAACGAAGTTTGATGCCCGTCTTTTGCAACACATTTTTTATTCTTTGGGGAATAATTGCAACGGACTAGACTAGTTTTAGTGCATTAAAATCTTAAAGAGTTCCTTAAAGAGCAGAGAACACATTCAGCAGAGGGAACATGGGCCAGACTACATAGTTTCGGCAAATAAAGCCTCTTCAGTGACCCTGACAACATCTAGTGACAAAACCAGAGAAAAGCATACTGTAATTTCTTACTTTTAATTGGGCAGTCAATTCAAAGACTGATTAGTATCAAAAAGGGTCCAAATAATGTAAAAGAGATGATCTAGAATGAGAGTCTAAACCAATCTAAAATTTCAGATTCCTCAGAACCTATTTATCTGATCTCAAAGGACGAAAATAAGATATAATCTGCAATATGGATGCAGTTTGTTTTTTTTATAAATAACTAATTCGCTAACAGCATATGCAGAGAGGAGTTTTTACATCAATCAATCCTGTGACATTGTATTTATACAAGATTTTCTCTTTCGACTAGATTTCTTGAGGTATTTGTTTAAACAAGTAAAATAAATATCATGTAAGCTACAATATGCATGTTATACAACTCCAGATGTCTTTCATGAAGACGGGGTAACTCAAACCAGTCTTTGTACGAGTTCAAAACATACTGGGCCAACAACGTCCAACAAACAGCACTTTGGCACGTTTGACAAACTATAACTCACTGCAAACAACTTAATTGTAAACCGAAAAAGATGTTTCGTTTTCGTAAGACATTTGTCGCTATTGTGACCCTGAAAAATCGATTTATTGGTATCAACAAAGCAACCGTAATTAACACACAAAACCTGTGAGAAAAATAAATAACATGATATATCATATGCCACTTTATGGTGACTTAGTATATAAATTACGCAAAATCGTTGGGAAAACAGAAACAGAATTTCCTGATCAATTAAAGAAAATTATCATGCGATTTAAACCCATTGGCTAAAACATAGATGTAATGCGACAGTCTGCATGTTTAGTGGTTAACCCAATCACGGTTGACAACTTTGCTGTCCTCTTTAATTGCACGCCGGTGGATCGGGCTCTATGTTAGCCCCTACATAAAGCTATATATTAGTTGGATGAGGCCGGATGTTTGTCTGTTTCTTGGCCCACCGGGGTTCAACTGGTGGTCTCTTTTGCTCCATTGTTCCAGTGGTGTTGCTGACACCCCAGGGATCTCCAGGTGTCTCAACACGTTTGGCTGTCGAGTCCTCATCCTTGCTTCATCACAGTCTTTTCTCGATTTTAATTGTTGCCCGTTGTGACTGAAGGTTTGGGCCCAGTAAAACCGGTTTAAACCCCCCATTAGTTATTACTGACCGTCCCATGGCGGTACTTTCGTTGCGGTTGCATTTATTTAATGTTCGGTGCTGTTTAATTTATTGTGTTCTCATTTTAACCCTTCTATAATTAAAATAGAAAATAGGTAAAATAGTTGTTAAATGGTTTTCGTATAAATTGCTTAGTCTGTTGGTACCCTTCTTTGGTCTAAATTATTTAGTTCAGTAAAGATAGCTGAATTGCCACCTATTTGGGAAAGAGCTGCTGACTCGGCTTATCATTTGTAATTTATTGTTTGTTGGGATGTCTTTGTCAATCTTTCCCTTTGATGTTGGGGTTAGGTTTTGGGATCTGGTTCAGTCAGTTCCTGAACTGTAGTTTCTCTTGAAATTTGTATAAATGAGAAAGATTTGCATTTTACTTGACTGGCAAGAAATATTTTAGGTAGCTTACAGCAAATAGTATATCCAGACCTATGAGATCAGTATTTACTTATTTAGATGCTATTTTGCATAAGCCTCTTACACCACTGGGACTCGCAGTTTCAAGAGAAAAAAGCACAGAAGACCAAATAAATCATTTTGCGCGAAACATGCAGGAGAGATAATAAATGTATCAACATTTCCTGGGAGCTGAATTTAACCCTTGTATATTAGATTAAACATATTTTCTTGCTTTACATACAATGGGGTTTGGCTATAAGTTCTCGCAACATTAGTGCGGTCCTCACTCTTGTAGCGCCAACCTAGCAGATGGCAAAATTTTCGTAGGCAAAATTTCAAAACTGTTTCGTCCAAGCTATATCATATTGAGGATATAAACAGTACAGGACAAACACTGTAGACCCCAATGAGACAGCTAATAATGAGCCGCCTCATCTGATTATTCGATGTTTGCCAGTGCAACTGCTGTCGTTAATGATGATTTAACCCATTTATGCCTAGCGTCCCATAAACATGTGCGGACTAGGACCAGACATCGCGGTCTGCACTGTAAAAGGTCTACATTGTTTGAATAAAATTTATAGCAATTTCTATTAAAATGATGAAAAATAGATAGCCCTGACAACCCTGAAATGATGAATGAATTCATCCAATATATGAGCCGCGACGAGAGAAAAACAACAATGTGGTTGTGCGCCCAGCGCAGACTCAGATCAGCCTGGACATCTGCCAAGTCCGATCAGTATCTTTGCTAAGCGCTTAAAAGATAGCTACGCTACCTCTATGCGGACAGCGAAGACTCTGATCAGACTGGGCGGATGCCCAGGCTGATCTGACTCTGCGCTGGACGCACAAACACTTTGTTGGTTTTCTCGTGTCGCGGCTTATATAAGGAAAGAATGGTCAACTATGTTAAATCGGTTAAATGTTAAGCGAAACTCTGTTTTCAAATATCCCGAAGACTAGAATATATAGTTGGACGATGGTACATTTTACGGTCGTGAGACAGACATGAAAGAAAATATTGTATATGAAAAGAGATTCTGATATATAATACTTCTTAACCATAAATTTCTGTCAAGAAAATTGTCAATATAAAGTAACTGTTTATTTGGGTACAAGCATTGTTCTTTTTTCTTAACTGGTATTTATTTAGGAAATTGTTTGCCAAGCTACATATTTGTGCAACATTCAGTTTTCATTCATTTAACAGAAACTGTACAAAGAACTGTTATTATAACGAAATAGTCTCTTTTAGTCCTTTCGTAAATGCCATAAAAGCTTTTTAATATCCATTCAAACTGAGAACAAGTACCTATCAGCAAATGATGTAGATACTGATTAGACTGGCTACCCGTATTGGGGAAGACTGTTCACGTTCTGCACTATTTGACAAACTATGGTAAACGATAGTAAAATTAATTTGTTCGAATTTCAAAATAATAATGGTAATTGGTTACCATGGCAGATCTTTAAGGGTAACCACAGGTAGTTTTCCCATTTAACGTTTTCTCATTATCTGTAATTTCAGTTTCTAATACATGTTTCGAACCAATGCTAATATTTGGTGACGTTCATCAGATTGTCACCAAACAACCCAATTTTAGTGAAGACACTAACAGAGCTTACATGAGCCGCGACACGAGAAAACCGACAAAGTGATTGTGCACCCAACGAAGACTCGGATTGGCTTGGGCATCCGCCCAGCCCAATCAGACTCTTTGCAAAGCGCTTAAAGGGTAGCTAAAGGTTTCAGCTACCTCCATGCAGACAGCGAAGCTTCTGATCAGACTTCTGGATGCCCAGGCTGATCTGAATCTGCGCTGGGCGCACAACCACATCGCTGGTTTTGTCGTGTAGCGGCTCACATTTTCAAAATGTGTTAAGCTCTTTGCTGTGCATCTGGCATATAATTATGGAACGGCTGTCCAGTAAGACTGTTTCTTACATGTAAATAATTCTGGGATATTTTTTCTTATTTCTCAGCCAATGCATCTGTGGTGACTCCTCATTAAAACCGCCCTGCCAATTTATGGAGGGATCACAGCAGGCATTTCATATAGTATCACGTTTGTCCTAAAATTCAGACTGTCCTCCTCCTCTGTTTCTACGTCCAATTCCCATAATGATGTTCTGCGGGAGGCTCAAGTGAAAAATCCATAACTCGCACTTCCTTCGAATAGGAGAGTGTACGAGCGCACCCGTGCACCGAGTGTGCCAGTATCCTCTTGTTTCCAAAAAGGAGAGATCATTAACTCGCTACATACGTGACAGTTAAAATTTTATTCGTCAAATTTGGAGACGGAATAAATATTCCTTTGTGTGTATGAATGGAGGCAATAAATTAAGTTTAATGACATCTTAAACGCATCCTAAAGGTAGATCATTTTTGGAAATATTTGTCACTTTTATAAAGGAAGGTATATGTTCTAAAATGAATCAGAGAGAGAGAGAGAGAGAGAGAGAGAGAGAGAGAGAGAGAGAGAATGAGAGACAAGTAGGGCGAGATACACAGAGACAGACAGCAAATTCTTTTCTTTAAGGGTTACCCGCAATGCAGAAGGAATTTGCACCAAGGGAAGCAAATGCAATTCTAATATGTTTAGTTAGCCCCAGTCCCTTGTGAAATTGGTTGTAAAACTGTGAAAGCATAATACGAGGACCTGCAAGTACTTTGTATTCATTAAAATACGTAGTACTTACTTTTTTCGTGGAAGAGTTTGAAAGGTAGTTCAAGCGTTATGGCCCGAAACGGGAACTGAAGAAGTATTCGATCAGACAGGGTAGACCCAGATCAGATTTTAAAACAGTCATTTAGTATGATCATGGTGAAAGTCGATTGCCAATGCTTTACTGGCATTTTGCCTTAGAGTATAGTAAACTTTTTTTATCGTTTAGGTAAATACCAATTTTTGATGACACTGTCTTTATATTTAAGGTAATATCAGCAAGCAATATTTACTGTGGAAAATGATGTTTGAACTGCCCGTCGAGAAAATGATAAGTTAGATACAGATAAATAAAATGTATTTCACTAATAAAAAATATTAATCAGCAAATACTTTCTGAGGGAAGATCTTCTGGAAGCAAGGAACACATCAAAGACATGACAACAGAGGGTTAAAATATGGAATGTCACATCAACTGTATCTTTTCGAGTTCATTTGACTTTATATTTTAATATAAATATTTAAAGTTTTACACTTGTGTGATTTTATGTCCCTATTTAATGATGAAACTGATGGAAGGACGTGGACAACTTTGTTACATAGTGTTTATTCTAGTAACAGTAACATTTTGTATATGTATTGCCTGTAATTGTAAGTATCACGCCTGCAATGCTTTCACTGGAGATACAATTCGCAGATATTGTGTCCGAAATCAAGTGTATTTTTTCTCATTCTTGAAAAAGATTTTTTAAAACACCTTTTGAATCATTTTATATGCTCGTTTATCTGTTTGTAGGGCAAAATCTTCCGGCAGTTTTATTATTTGTTGTGAGAGTTCTAGGAGTTTCATCAAAATACTAAACCGCCTTTTCGTGGTATAAATCCTCAGCATATAAAAAGTATCAACAAAGGTTTTGAATATAGAAGTTAGATGACATGCAAACTGTGTAGGATTGAAGTACCTGGAGCCGTATTCATAAAGCCACTTAAGTCGTTGCTTTGCGGTTGCTAAGGCTAAATATCTATAAAGGAGATTCCCTACAACTATGAAATTTGGTCTGGAGGAAGACTGTTCCTCCGGAGCAAATTTGATAGTTGTAGGCAATCTCCTTCAAAGAAATTTAGCCTTAGCAAGAGCATAGCAACTACTTAAGTCGTTTTATGAATACGACCCCAGGCAGATGGTTATGTGTCTCGCGCTTAAGGTACAGAAAAAGAGTGGGGTATGGGAGAGCGTTTGAGGGAGAGCATTTTATTCCATTTTGTGTCGGCGTAAGAGTCAGCGTTATAGTTTAAATGCATACTGTCTCTTCCACGAACGAGTGACTTTGGACTTGTCTGTATATATACTCCTCGCCAAAAGTTAAGCATATTTGAAGTAACAATACTAGGATTATTAGAAATCGTAATAACGTAGTTCTAACTTTCAGTATGACGACTAAATCGTTCTGCCATCAACAGCGATGCTTAAGCATCATAAATGATGCAAGCACACAAATGAAGGCCCCCAAAATGCACAGTTTAGAGAGAAACTAATGCCTCGTTTCAATGATTATCAAAGCAGTTCTCTCGTATTCGCTAAAATCATTTAGAGCTACAAAACGTTAAATTGGTGTATCAGAAAAGCCACTCACGACGCATTACAACAATATTTTGCCCTTCAAAAATATGCATTTTAGGACTTATATGACTATGCTCGCCTTGGGCAGTGGTTCCTAATATTCAAATCAAACTTGCTAGTGTCACGATGGAACTTAATCATTGCAGTTGAGAATAGAATATGAAACTTCCACAGGAAGTAAGAATTCGGTTGTTGTTATCTTAAATAATCTTATTACTACTACACTTTTGACGAGGAGTAAATTATTGGAACAAACTTAAGAGATGGTTAGCTTTTACGACCTTGATCCCATTTTCAAGGTCAGAGAAGGCTTAAAACTTTCTCTTGATTTGGGACGTCTAGCAAGATATTGTGTGTGCGATAAGCCCTGAAGCATTTAGATGAACAATACAGTAGATTTTCACTAGACTTGTTTCAATATACTTTTGGGACACGTTGATGAAAATATTAAGTTTTGTTGTCCCCCGCCTTTTCGTAGAAAAGCGGAGGGACATAGTTTTCGGCATTCCGTCCTTCCGTCCTTATTTCCGTCCTTCCGTCCCCCTAAAAGAGTAAGAACCTTGTGTGCGCAACTCCTCCTACAGGTTTAAGCCGATTCTTTCGAAACTTTAAGCTGTTTTTTTCGTGGTCTGAAGATATGCATGTAATTTGGATATAATCCTAAGATTATTTTTTGTCACTTTTTCCACAAGTTGAACTTAGTCATTTTAGGCGTTTTTACTATCAAAGTGACTAGATAATGGGTACCTTGTGTTCGCAACTCCTCCAACAGTTTTATGCCGATGCCTTTGAAACTTCAGGTGTTTTGGCCATGGTCCGAAAATGTGCATGTGGTTTGCATATAATCCTGACATTATTTTTGTTACCTTTTCCACAAGTTGAATTTAGTCTTTTTTGGCGTTTTTACTATCATAGTGACTAAATAGTGGGTACCTTGTGTGCGCAACTCCTCCTACAGTTTTATGCCGATTCCTTTGAAACTTCACAGGTATTTTGGTCATGGTCTGAAAATATACATATGGTTTGGATATAATTCTCACATTATTTTTATTACTTTTTCCCCAAGTTGAACTTAGCCTTTTTTCATACATTTTTACTATTTAAGTGAATAGATAGTTGGTACATTGTGTGTGCAATTCCTCCTACATTTTTATGCTGATTCCTTTCAAACTTCACAGGTGTTTTGATCATGGTCTTAATATATGCATCTGGTTTAGATCTAATCCTAAAATTATTTCTTGTTACTTTTTCTGCTAGTTTAACAGTCTTTTTTTCAGGCGTTTTTTATTCATTGACATGTCCTTTAATTGAAATAAACAATAATGGCGGGGGACATAAATTCTTTGAATTTGCTTGTTGACATTGACCTGGGCGTTGAATGTTAAATTTCCTGTTATTGCTTGATGAACCTGCATGTCTTTTGAGTGTTTTAGTGGATATCAGCTGACCATGTATTTGTAACAATTACCTTCATTTCTAGGTCAAAGGCAGACATAGAGTGATAGGTTTTCCATAGAATGGAGACGTAACTATTATGCTAGTGTGTGCAATGTTAGTATGATACTGGCGTAAAGCAAAGGGCTGGTTTTGTTTTGACGACCTCGATTCTATTATTAGCGTACTTCCAACAATAATCACGCTTTGTAAGCGAAGGTCTAGATGAAAACCTTAACAATCGATGACTTACACTAGACCCTCCACAGTAACACCCAACTCCAGACCCTAAAGGGTCATTAGGGGTCATTCTGTAGTTATAACCATGTTTGCTATTTAATATGAAGCGGTCTAAGTACCATTAGCGTAAGTCAAAATTCATAAATCACAGACACACCGATATATCCCAAACATATTTATACACAGACATGGGCCCTAAACAGAGGTATTTTTAATTCAAAAGCCTCGACGAGGACAGTAGATCAGTGGGCTTAAGCGCTGGCCTAGTAAGCCGGTAGTATGAAATAGAATCGTGCTGGAGGTGGAATTCTTTCAAACCATTAAAAATGTTTCTTAGCTTGAAGTAATGCCCCAGTCACACACACATATACGGATTCTGCGGATTCTACGGATGGCCAGTCCGTATCTATTGGTATCTATCCATTTAATCCGTAATGGATCCGTATCGCATCCGCAGAGTCCGTTGCTGCCCGTATCATATCCGCAGGGTCCGCAGGATCCGCGTCGAAATTTTGAAAAGGTTCAAAATTCGGGCGCGGATGAGTAAACCGTAACAGTCCGTAACTGAACGCATTTATCTACATCTATCCGTATCTAATCCGTGTCTCATCCGTATCTATTCCGTGTCTTATCCGTAACTGAACCCATCATTCCGCAGTCCCAAGTTGAAGACTGATACGGTTTCATACGGATCTTTACCTTTAGTTACTGAAGTTATGGGTCATGACAGGGTCATTGATGAGGCTCTAGTAATCATAACCTCGAAGTATGGCCCATGCTCCTTCTCTCGAATGTGTTAAGTGTTTTGTGCTCATGAAGGATTAGATTTTTATTTAAATTTGTATACCTGGATCCAAATTATAAATTGGGTAAAGGTAAAGGTTTGATATAGCCTAATGACCGTAGAGGCGGTGGCAACGGGGAGGAGGAGGATGGGGGTAGGTGGTTAGGGTCAATGTATCTTGGGCAAAGCATATGAAAGGCGAAGCCCATCTCTCTCCTTTCCTGCCTTGTCCTTACCTGATTTGAAAAAGTACCAATTTACTGCTTGGTTGACATAGATATTCAGCCGGCAGTTGATAAAGTTGATACTATTCTAATCCTTCAAGAATACTGCACACATTCGAAGGAAGGTACATGGACCATACTTCGAGAATTCGGCTACTTAAACCGCATCAGTGATCCCGATATGATTTGGTTACGAAAACCAGAGAAAGCATAATGTAATTTCTTAATTTTGATAAGACAGTAAATTCAAACACTGATTAGTACCATAAAAGATCTAAATGGAAAAAAAGCAATAATCTAGACTATAAATCTAAACCAATCAAAATTTTCTGATTTCTCAGAATATTTTCTTGACCTCAAAGGATAATTATATATAATCTACACTATAGCTGACGTACGGGGAGACGTTTTACGTTCGCCGCACGGCACGACACCAGTGGCACTGAAGTAAAATAGAAATCTAAAAGAGTTCATTCAAGAGCACAAACACATTCGAAAGAAGGAACAAGGGCCATCTTCGAAGTTTCGGCTACTCAAATTTAAAGAGTAACTACACTTCAGGAACTGACTGAGTCAGATCCCGAACCCTATCCCCAACATCAAAGGGAAAGATTGACAAAGACATCCCAACAAAAAATAAATTACAAGTGATAAGCAGAGTCAGCAACTCTTTCAAAAATAGGTGGCAACTCAGCTATCTTTATTGAACTAAATAATTTAGACCAACAGAAGGGTTACAACAGAATAAGCAAATTATACGAAAAACATTTAACAACTGTTTTCACCTATTTTCTATTTTCATTATAGAAGGGTTAAAATGAGAACACAATAAATTAAACAGCACCGAACATAAAACAAACGCAACCGCAACGAAAGTACCGCCTTGGGACGGTCAGTAATAACTAGTGGGGGGTTTAAACCGGTTTTACTGGGCCCAAACCTTCACCCTCATCCTCCGCCGCGGTGCACACAATTAGTTGGTAGTTTGGTTCGTATGAAGGCCCCCTTACCAGAAAACATTTATTGCTTCATTTCATTATTAAACTTTGTCCTGTATTGGACAACTAATTGGAATTTATAAAAGAATTACTTTGTCCTATATTGGCCAACTAAATCGAACTGATAAAAGTCAAATAAGTTTATGAAATAATGGCCCTACTTTTGCCATTGGCAAGCTCATGAAAAGATAACCCCACTGTTACAAATAAGAAACATAACATCGCACCATAACTGCACCATACGTCACTGCCATTGCACCGACCCGGCCTCTCTGTTATAGTAGTCCTTTGCCCCACTACTGGTGTTGATGCCGTACAGCCGCCTCTCCAAACCATCCTGTAGGTATCTGTCAGTATTTAGCGCAACCTTTTTGTATTGAAACGTAACTGTAGAAAACAGTCTGTTACAGAACGCCGAACGAGACCCGTAACTTCAGTAACTAAAGGTAACGCTTCGCTTGAAACCGTATCGGTCCTCAACTTTGAGTGGGACTGCGGAATGATAGGTTCAATAACGGATAAGATACGGAATAGATACGTATGCGACACGGATTAGATACGGATAGATGCGGATATATGCGTTTAGTAACGCACCATTACGGTTTACTCATCCGCGCCCGAATTTTGAAACTTTTCAAAATTTCGACGCGGATCCTGCGGACTCTGCGGATATGATACGGACAGTTACGGATAAAACGGATAGATAAGGACGGGCCATCCGTAGTATCTGCACAATCCGTAAGTTTGTGTATGACTGGAGCATACAAGGCATGCGCAACAGTCCGCATCTGAAGGTATTTATCCGCATCTAAAGGTTACAGAAGGTAACGGAAGGTTAGTAGTTCGTACCTATCCGTATCCATACGCATCTATTGGTAACTATATCCGTAAATTCATTAAATAAAATTAGGCCACGCCCACAAATTCTGCGGATAAACTGAGGATTTTATCCGCAACTATCCGCCCTATCCGTAATGTGTGTGTGTGACTGGGGCTTTAATGAAAAGACAATAATCGGAATCAGACACAGTCGTTAAGTACATCTTGTCCTTTACACTAATTGATAGGAGAGAAAAAAAGAAATCTATCTTAGGACGTCGCTTTTATTCAGTGGATAACGTCCTGTCATAAAAATCGTATGACCACACGTGTAATAACATTTTGGTGTGTATAAGAAACGTCATTGATAACGTTCCTGTGAACAACGCTTTTTCTTATTGAAATAATGGAAATTTTCAAGGCGATAAACTCACATTTTAAAAGTTCCTATGGTAAACAGAATCGTACATTTTCGGCATTTCATGTGGAATTTATGAAACTCGCCATAAGCTCTTTTTTCCGGCAGCCATCTGTGTTTTTCATGTGACATTATTTGTATTTTGTAACAATTGCTTTTTCTGTGAGTATGTTTCCGATACCGATTTGTTTTTGGACAATTTACATGTAGATAGTTTGATTCGATATCGAAGCCCGATATTAGGTATAGGATTGCTACGTTTCTGGGAGCCTTTCAAAGGTTATTAGAAGAGAGTGTGAATATTCAGGATCCAGTTGTTAAAAAACTGGTTATTTTATGAAATCATGAGGACTCGTTGAGTCCTACAGAAATTAATTTTGGTAATATTTTTCTGAAAAAGTGTGAGGAGCTACAAGCTCCTCACATTTTTTTCGGCAATAATAGCAGTGTTATTATGTTTAATAATGCGTTTGAAAATATAAAGCCTCGTTACATGGAATTAACGACCTCGTCAGTCATTATCCATTTTTCACTTTGCAGATTGATAGTTTAATCATAATCATAACCTTAAAGGTCATATGAGAATAATGGAAAAAAAAACATTTTAGTGCTGCTGTTATAGAAGTAAAAAGTATGCAAAGACCAGGAACTGAAACAATCAAAATCCAAATCCAGCCCTCAAACCATAGTTGGAAACAACTAAGATTACAAATAATCAAGATACAGAGAACATATGGCCAACCGAGTGAGCAGCTTGTTCCCAAAAGGTGGCCACTCAGCAACCCAAACCGAACCAAAAATAATAAGAACATACATAAGGTAAAACATCACAGAAACTCTGACACCAAAAACAGGCAACAGAGAACCACAACAGAACTACAGTACTGGTTTCATGGATTACTCTATTTCCTCGTTACACGGTGGGCTACAACTTGCGTGGATACACGGATTATCACCGTACACGGTGGGCAATTACATAACCGTCCACGAGCCGTATTTGCTTCCACGATCGGATCGTGAATCAAGGCAAAACACGGTACACGGTGTATCTAATTAAGTCGGTCCTAATTAAATACACCGTGTATCGTGTTTCTTTCCTGGATCAAATCAACACGCTACACGGTGTATATAATCAACAGCTTCTATGCATGCACGGCCCACGAGGAGATGCATATTGTCAGTTTCTCTCTATATATAAACATTGTTTTCGTTTCTAGCCTATAATTCATTTGTTCATATCCACCATTCGTCGCTCGAACCAGAAATGCATTAGCTTCGCCTTACATTACATGAGCATATATGCATTTGCGTATGCAACAGTTTTGAAGAAAATGCTATTGTTTCGACAAATAATCAAATGTTGACTTGAAACACGGGAAAAATGCTGCTACGTGGAAGAGTGGGTAGAGGAGGGCTTATTGCGGAGTTGGAGCGCTCATGTATTTTTGTCTAAACGCCGCTTCCTAATATATAAAATCGGCTGTATAACGACGTCGTATGGATGTGTAGTGATCGTTTGATAGTGACTCCTCGCCGCCGTTCATGTCAAACGTCCGTCCACAACCCCTAAGTCAATGTTTATGAAATCCGCAATGATTCAGAGAATGATTCATAAAAACTGTAGAAGAAGTTGCGCACACAAGGCACACACTCAACAGGTCTTCTGATGTAAAAAAAAAAAAAACTGATTGAATTCGCAAAGGGGGAAAAGTGGTAAAATTTACCAACCCAAGCACATACAGTAAGCCATGCGCATAATTAATACAGACCATGAAAAAGAAGTATGCAAACTGTAGAATAATTCATGGAAATCTGCAGGAGGAGATGCGATCATGAAGGCCAACTCAATAGGTTCCTTAGTCGCAGTTATGAAAACTGTAAGAGGGGTTGCGCACACAAGGTTATCTACTGAAAGGGTCTTCGGATGCAGAAAAAGTGACTAAATTCGCAAAGAGAAAGAATACAAAATATTCGATCATAACCCCTGACTAAGCCATGTGCGTATTTACACGCAAAAAAAGAAGCTCGCAAAGTTTCAGAACAAGTTATAAACAATACTACACATAAGACTTCTACTGTCAAGGTGAGCGGAACCACGGAACTACGGAAAGCCAAATACTATGTCCCCTTGCTTTTCTTCGAAAAGGCGGGAGACAGTAATCTTTTATTTTGTTAGAATAAAAAAATCCTCCCACTTGCGCTTAATCTCATTCATTGTAGGCTCTTTGTTTGAAAAGGCGTTAGCATCACATTATCTGTCCTGACGTGAAAACAGTTGGTAATTCCGTGTTCTAAATCTCCAAATTGTTGTTAGGGCCAACAGATATGGGATGCTGTTTTACTATTTAATTCCTATTTAAAGATATCCATAATTATTCAAAAGAGCTATATAATTCGAATTAGTGAAATTCATTATTACACGTATCTACGGATTCCCGAAATTATAGATGGATATCCATAATTCGAATTATAGATATCACTTTTTCGAATTATGAATAGGAAATTCGAAAAATGAATATCACTTTATTCGATTTATGTATCACGCTTTCGAATTTTTGGTTTCCATAATTCTGCCCATTTATGTATATCGAATTATGGATATCAAACAATTGAATAAGTGATATCCACCACAGTCCGGACTGGATATTTCAATTAAACATATCCATTCTTCAAATTAGTGATATTCGTAAGCGAATTTTGGATGTCAGTGATTCGGCCTATTTATAGACATTATAAATTCGTCTTTGCAAATAATAATTTTATGAACCGGAAATTTACGGATATCCGTAACTTAAATCATGGATATCAATAATACTGCCCTATTTAATGACATCACTTATTGAAATTATGGGTATCTATATCTCGAATGATACATTCGAATAACGGATATCCATAATTCGAAACGGGATATCACTTATTCGAATTATGTAAATTCGTTATTCGAATTCACTTAGTAATATCAATAAATGTGCTGAATTATGGATATCACTAATTCGACGTATGTTTATTAATAAATGAAATTATGGATATCTATAATAAGGGAAGAAATAGTAAACTGCACCCCATAAGTAATATGTCAGACTTGCGTTATCTTCAAAGTTCTCTTTCTTATAGATGCTCTTTAATTCATACGTACAGGTACATGTATGTTACAGAGTATTGCAATGGACAATTATTTCACGTAAATATAAACGAAAGATAGTAAAATGCATAATTCATGGTTCCGAAATGCCACTCAAAGCAAATTGGCACCTACTTCACAATTACTCACTGGCCAGTAGGAAGTGCCACTGACTGAGCACGCTGTGAAAGATAAGATCAAATTCAGCCGTTTGGGGGACGAGTCAAGTAAACTCTTACCTAAATAACTATAAAAGGTATATTTCTGAAATTTGCGGAAGAACTTTTATATGTTATAAGAAAAATATATTCTACATTTGACAAAAATTGGTTCAAAAATAATTCTTTTCTTATGCAAATGAGGGTAGGCGGAGCTTAAGGGAACTCACGGAACTATGAATAGAGCCGCAACACGCAAAAGAAGTGTTATGACATATGCGAACCGCAGAGGGTGCGACTAGCTTGCGGATCTGTGCAGTCTAGAAAGACCAGGCACGGACCCTCAGGAATTTACATGGTATTTACATGGAAGCTCTTATTAAAATTCACTGATTCGCAGACTGGTTTCGGGCTTGGTTGTTTGTGGATACATTGTATGGCGCATATATGTTCTACGGTGTAAACCCAAAACTTCCGAATTATCTTTCACTCGACTTTCTTATATCTGACCCTTTCCGGCTAAGTGGACACGAAATCTCCTGGTATCTATCTCAAACAGCCAAAGGAGTTTCTCTTCGTAACTTTACTGCAATCACGATGTATGATTTTAATTGTTTTGGTTTTTTCGTCCAGATTGACATGCTAAAGTTATTAAATACATAATATTTTGCTTGTATCAGAAAAATTATCTTGCAGCTCCAACTCCTGTTAACGTCATTCTCAAGTGATTATCATTTTTTTCTTAAGAAATATGTTCCCGTACTTGGTAAATTAATTTCAAGACTTCGACACTTCTTTCTGTTTGCAACGGTATATTACATTACGTCATCACCTAAGCGCGCGCAGTTGGTAGTTTCCATTTTAGATACAAACATATAAAAATTAAGGGATAAGAAAACATATTCTTCCAATTCATCAAGAAAGTGTTAAGATATTCCGTAACAGATAATAACTGGGTTCACTGTAAACGAACCGAGACAAGACAAAACAACAATGTGGCATGCATGCCAAGCGAAGACTACGATCAGCCTGGACATCCACCCAGTCTGATCAGAGTCTTCGCTTAACCATGCCGACAGGCAGAAGCTCACCATCTCGGAGGATGCCCAGGCTGATCTGAGTTTTTGCGTGGCGCACATGCCACTTGGTTGGTTTTTTCATGTCGAGACTCAAATATTAAGACCACCGGTAGATCATACATGTTTCACCAGGATAATTAGCAATTTTTCGCCTAAGGCGGCCTGTATCATCCAAGTAAATCCTTTTGTGTGGCTGAGACATGAAACACACGCGCTAATGAAAAAGCAAGTACGCAAGGTGCCAAACGCAATTTTGCCTGATGTTCGCCCGTTTATGCTTTTTGGCCTAAATACAGCTATTAGAGAGGCGCGGTAGTCGAGTGGTTAGAGTGGCACGGCTATTGTGCAGAAAGTCACCGTAAGGTCGTGAGTTCGCGGCTCACTGTCGCCATACGATGACTGGAAAACTCTCTCTGTCAACCCAGCAGTAAATGGGTACCTTTTTCGAATCAGGGAAGGATAAGGCAGCGAAAGGAGAGGGATGGGCTCCGCCTTTCATCAGCTGTGCCCAAGATACAGTGGGTCTCTAACCCCCACTGCCCCTACGGCTATTAGGCTATGGGAAACCTTTACCTTTTTTTTTACAGCTATTATACATGTAAGTCGCATTAGTGAAAGTTTCATGTCCAGATTATCGAGTATTTCAGCCATTCGTTTTGTCTAAACCCATGGCGCTTATAAAACTAACAAGGATAAAACTCATAGGAGCTCACTACTTTTAAAATCTTATTATTCATACTTTGTTGACGATTCTTTTTTGCCTGGCCGCGCAGCGCAGTGGACAGCGAGTCTGCCTCAAGTGCTGGAGGTCCGGGTTCGATACGCGGTCCAGCCACTTAATTTCGTTTCTCCTACCGCTGATTCAAGAAAGGCATTTGTCAGTTACTGGCGAAAGTATGTGCACTTAGTACTGGTTAACCGCTAAGTAGATCTAAGCCTGCCCAGGATAGTGTGGTTAGTTTTACTGATCGTCCAGACATGACCATAGCTGTTAACCGCGGACGTAAAGCAATAACACAACAACAACTTTTTGCGTTTCAGTATATATAACATGTGGTATCGCGGGCCGCGTAGCGCAGTCCTCAGCGCCTCTGACTCAATAGCCAGAGGTCCTGGGTTCAATACCCGGTCCGACCACAAACTTTCGTTTCTCCTTCCACTGACTCAAGAAGGGCAGTTGTCAGTTACTGGCGAAAGTATGTGCACTCAGTACTGGTTAACCGCCTAGGTGGTCTAAGCCTGCCCAGGAATAGTGTGGCTAGGTTAACTGACCGTCTCGACATGGCCATAGCTGTTTACCGTGGACGAAAAGCAACAAACAAAACCAAACATACATGCGTAGTACATGCTTGCTCAAAACTGAAATCTATATAATCGTGAATTGAGCCGCAACACGACAAAATCAACAAAGTGACATGTGCGCCTAGTGAAGACTCATTTCAGCCTGGACATCCGCACAGTTTTATCAGAGTCTTCGCTGTCGGCACACCCTTAGCTACCCTTTAAAGGCCAAGATACAACAGGAGCAGTTTGTAGTTAAACTTTTTAGCACCTAGTTGATAATGGCAATAGCCCTCTCTCTGTCTTAGCATGGTTCCAGTTCAAAGGTGGTGGATTCATTATCATCTTACACATGTAGAATCTCGCACCTATATCTGGACCCACTAACTATTCAATTGGTAATCACCGCTGTTGCTGCTGATAAATATTAAACTGATACAGGTATAACCAATAAATGTAATGCTAAGTGTCCTTTATTGCAAACAGTAAAGACCCAGACCAATTGGATGCAACGGAGGTTATACCCTTCTTATACTGACAAAGAATGGACATGTCCGAACTGTGAAAGAAAATATAATTTCGGAAAGTGGTGTTTTTTTAGTTGTGACACTTGCTGATCAGATGCTTCCCTGTTTGGTTTGTATATTACCAGTCGAATAATTTAGCATTTACTGATTTTAAAACAACAAATATGATGTACTGACATTTTTAATAATATATGTATATGAGGTTTTACTTTGTTTGAACTGGGAAAACTGGGGGAAAAAGAGGAGGGAGCTACAATAGAATAATTCTGAAATTTTTGGAATGTTTCAAACTACATGTACAATTCTTAGACAATTAAGCTGTTACAACATTACAGATTTTGATCAGCTTGCGTATCTTTGTAGTTATACATTCAAAAGATGCAGATAGTGTAGACCCCAATAGGAACAGTCTGATCTGGGTCTGTACTGTTTGCTCCAGTCTATCTGTCCCAATATTTAGAATATTTACAGTATTATGAAAATTTGGAATAAAACAATATCAATATTCGAATTACTGATATCCATAGAATATCATGTCGAATTAAAGATATCTATAATTCGAATTATGGATCTTTATAAATCGATTTATGGACAGCCATAGTTCGATTTATTGATATCTATAATTCAACATGATTTATGGATATCCATAATCGATATAATTCAGATTATAGATATCCATAATTTCAATTATTTCTCAAGATTTTTGGCTATCCATGATTTGATTTATGGATATCCATAATTCGTGTTTTGATGTCCAATTTTCGAATTATGGATAATTAATAGACATCATGATTTCCAAAATTTTATTTATGTGCATATCCATAATTCTGTTTTTGATATCTATAATAAACCGATTAATGGATATCAGTTAATAGTTATGGATATTCATAAATAATTATCGATATCAATAATTCGAATAATGGATATCCATAATTCGAATTATGGACATCAATAAATAGGGTATAAATAGTAAAATGGCACCCCATAGAAATTTGCATGGCAAAATAAGTATACTTGGATCCGTCGCAGGACAGTGTAGAAAGTAAAGTTTCGATATCCATATATTGAAAAGTGGATACTGAAAACAAATTATGGTATCCATAAAGAGCAAATATGCACCTTATAGAATGTTCACTACTAGTTTTGGATATCCAAAAGTTGATTTTTTTATGTCCGTTGACGTTAATCTCTTTATACATCTAATATTCTCAAGATTTTTGGCTATCCATGATTTGATTTATGGATATCCATAATTCGTGTTTTGATGTCCAATTTTCGAATTATGGATAATTAATAGACATCATGATTTCCAAAATTTTATTTATGTGCATATCCATAATTCTGTTTTTGATATCTATAATAAACCGATTAATGGGTATCACAAAATCAGATACCCATGAATCGAATTATGGATACACAAAAATCGAATTATGGATACACAAAAATCGAATTATGGATTATGAATATCCGCCATTAGATGAATACTCTATATCCGAAAAATAGAAGTATGATATTTAAAGTTAAAAATGAATTTCAGACATTGAAAAAATCAATTTATGGCTATCAATTTATTTCAATTTTTTGATATTCAAAAATGATTTAGTTTAGCCATAATACTTTTGTGATACCACAAAAAGAATTTTGGATAATTATGGATATCCTGAACAAATTATGAATAGCCAAAAAATATGGGAATATATAGACAAGGCAAGTGACAAGTTGCCCCTTCAGTTTTCTGTGCTGTGGAACTACAAATTGCATGACCATGGACCAGGATGATTAAAAAGGCTGGCTGTTATAATCATTTTGGAAAAATAAGATGCTTTACTGAAATTACGGTATGTAGACTTATGCTGCCTGAATGACGCAGGCTTGTGATTGTCAGTTATATGCTGCAAACGAGGAAGAAGGAAATTCCTAAAACAATGAAACTGTAAAACTCGCCAAAGTTTCATGTCTATAACCAAAAAGGAGGACAAAATCATAAGACTCGGCATAAAAAGAAAGTAAAGTTACAGAGATGTAGATGTTCAATTTAATTTGAATTAGACTACTGCTGCTTGGAATAAGGTTTCGATTAAAAAAATTTCAATATTCAAAATAAGAGAGAAAAAAGGGGAATTAAATTTTAACCATACTTTCAGGTCTGGAAAATCATACATAGTTTTAAATTTTAACCATACTTTCAGGTCTGGAAAATCATACATAGTATGTATGATTTTCCAGACCTGAAAGTATGGTTAAAATTTAATTCCCCCTCCCCCCTTTTTTTATTTTTTTTTATTTTAGGGCAATAATTAAACTTTTTAAAAATCAGCTACTAATGTCTCCATTGATTCTTTGAACATTACATTTGTACTGTGTTAGCTTCATCAGTAAGTTCTTATGACGTTAGCTCTGATTCTAATTATCTGTCCATATGTGTTCTGGTTCCTTTGTCTAAAATGGAGATAATTTATGCATATACCTGCAACCAAGGTTGTCTGCTAACTTTGACCACATTAGTTCCCAATTAATGAACTTATCCCTATTATCCTACACAGGAGCATATAATTTCTCTACCGGGGCTATCAACTCTCTATATAATCTTTTGTAGAGCTTGTGTGATGGTAAGTTTCCTAACCATTGGTTCCTGCTCTAAGAAGAAACTCCCTGGCTATCAGCAAACCTGTCAGCATCATTTATTTTATCAGCATTTTTCAAGAGCTTTGTGCGGCTAGTGTAAACAATCTTAGGAGCAGAACCTGGGCCATACCAGGGAAAAGGGCAGTAACAGAAGATAACAATATCAACAAGACTGCGCTATAAAAATTGAACACATTACTTCTACAATCTTGTGTAATGTTTTTCATGGTCAAGTTTCTTGTAGCATTTTACGAAGCTCATTATCCCATTGCAAAAGAAAAATGAAGAAAACGTAAACACAATGAAAATGCATTTTCATGCCGGTTGATAAAAGTTTCTTGACACAGCTGCTCTTAAACAAACATTTTTATGACTGCATAAACAGATATATGCCAATCTCTGCTGGTAAGCAACTGCCAATGAGATCATACTTTCATAGGCTTAACATCGACCCCAGCTGATAGCCCCGGTAGAGAAATTATATGCTCCTGCCTACATTATTAACACCTATTAGCCAACTACAAACTGCTCCTGTTGTATCTTGGCCTTTAAGCACATAACAAAGACTCTGATCAGTCTGGGCGGATGCCCAGGCTGATCTGAGCTTTCACTGGGCGCGCATCCCACTGTCAAATTGATGGTTTTCTCGTGCCACGTCCTATTTGTTTTATGACCGTACTCAGACAAAATAACTTGCCACAGTTCAGTCTATTGAAAGCACTGAATTATTAAAATTCTGCAGCACATGCAGCAAACGCCATAATTCCAGATGATACCAATTTAAATATTAGAACGCGTGTTGTAGATAATATGATTACAATATATTGATAATATGTAAACATGCTCGTTTTTTATTTGTTTATTTATTTTGTTTTCGTAAGACGGAAAATGAGATATGAAAAAGGCATGTTAAAAAGAACAGACATTGAAATCGCACTCAGTTTCTTGGTATCATAAAACAATTTGATTATCATATAAGAACCAGCCTGTCACAGCTGGAGCTTGCGACTGTGCGCGATTGATATCATTTAATGTCCCATTTACACGTTCACGCAAATTATATAGTGGCTATTAGCGCCGTAGGGGGGGAGTAAGGCTACTTACCAGACTTTTTGGTAGATGTGTGCTATAGGAATGTCGCAACATGACCCATTTAATAGCAGAAATTTGCGAAATTAGACTTGTATGATACCAGTGGGTTCAAATACTAGACACAATTTCACATGCCTCCCCTCACTGAGCTCACGAATAGCTTAATTGTAATTGGTAAAAGCTATTAAAACATTGAGAGAGAGAGATTGAGAGAAAGAGATTTATAAATAAAATAAAAATAAAAGTGAAGTGTCCGATTCCCTAGTGGGTGTAAAGTTAGAGTTTTAAGCGGCCAACGCATTTCAAAGACGAAGCCTATCTCTGTTTGTTTGTATTTTCTAAACAGGTACCCATTTGCTTCCGGACTGACAGAAACATTTTAGTCGATGTTTCGTATCGGTCTCGAACCTGCGACCTCTGTACCATAGCCAATCATTAAAGTCACTTGACCTTGAAATGAAGCATTAAATGTATGTTGGTCAAATTTCTAGGACAATGTCATTACCGAATTCTTTTTTTTTTTTTTTTTTTTTTTTTTGGGGGGGGGGGGGGGGGGATGGAAAGATAAATTCAATAACAGAATAGCAGAAGACTGAACTAAGCCGCCTCAGAACAATGGCTTTTACGCTACAGCGTCTTTGCGGTCGACTTTGAGTATTATATATGAGCCGCGATACGAGAAAACCAACAAAGTGGTTGTGCGCTCTGCGCAGACTCAGATCAGGCTGGGCATCCACCCAGTCAGATCAGACTCTTCGCTAAGCGCTTAAAGGGTAGCTAAGGGTCTAGGCTACCTTCATGCGGACAGCGAAGACTCTGATCAGACTAGGCGGATTCCTACGCTGATCTGAGTCTGCGCTGGGCGCACAACCACATTGTTTGTTATCTCGTGTCGCGGCTCATATACTATGTTTTATTGATTGCAGGAACATTATTTCTTGCAATATACATGTATATGATTAACAGAGTTTGTTGCTAATAACCGATTGAAAACTTTAGTGTAATTATTTTAGAAACATGTCGAGTCTATTGTTTTGGAGGATGGATGGATGACTAACTTGAAATTTACGTCCATTTCAACAGTATTTCAGCCATATCAGGACGATGGGAGGGTGATTAGTGAAAGTTTTTGTGCGACTGGAACGATTTCATCCTTCCGCGGTCTCCAACCAAAGAACTTTTCATAAACGGGCCAGTGCTTATCCCAACGAGCTACCTGGGCTTCTCTTTTGAGGAACTGGGCGTTGGGCGTGTTACAGTCGTCATATAGTATTTGATCATGGTTTTAAATGACAGGGTTATACAAAATATCATCGATACATGTATCCGCAAATATTATTTCAGAAAACACGTCAAATTTCAAGCACGGTATTATCATTTTCAAGTCATTGGCGGTATATATTCCGCTCTTGTGTGAAGCATAACTAGTAAGACAACTAATTATAGATTCCAACTTATATGCTAAATCTGTCAAATGCTTTTAAACTAATGTGATCTCACAACTCCAAGAGTATAAATGCCTAAGCAAAGTATGCAGGGCCAGATCAGACTTGTTCTCGAAACAGTTGTCCTATCAAGGTCTACGCAGTTTTGCATTTAGTCCCTGCGTCTAGACAGGGGGTGGTGGGTACCTGTATAATCTGGTAACCGTTTAAAGTATGGAATCTACTTTGAAATTGTCCAATTTCCCAAATGAAATCCATTAACCGTAAACGGAACTAAAACTTCCCGCATCCGCATGGTCTCCATGTTAGAATCAGACTAGCCTAAATCTCTCTCTCTCTAGGAGCGGCTGTAGTATAGTGGATAACACTCCGGACTACCAATCCAGGGATCGCAAGATCGATCCCCCGCTTCTCCGGTCTTTCGGATGAGTCTTTAAACAGAGGTCCCGTCTCCATATGACCTCGTTGTTGGTGGGATGTTAAGCCCGAGTTCACTCACTCACTCTCTCTCTCTCTCTCTCTCTCTCTGTCTCTCTAATATCTCTCTAATCTATCAAACTTACCTAAATCTCTCTCTCTCTCTCTCTCTCTCTCTCTCTCTTGCACTTAGAACGTTACTGTGTTCACTATTCAACAACAACAACAACAAGTCGCCCAAGGGCAACGATCGCTCACCTGCCAGAATATGCTCAGGTCAAGTGGCCAAAATGTAAGCTTTGGGCTCAGGTAGGCTAATAAACAGGCTGCAATTCTATAGGATTGCATGGTGAGTGTGTAAACTGTTCTACTACGGCCACTTCTATAAAATCATTAAATGACCTTGACCTCTAGTATTCACAGAGGTTGAAGTTGACTGAATTTTCATATCGCAGAGCTCAGTAGCAACATAAAAATGCACTTTTTCGTATTTTCCCATTCAAAAGCCTAAGGGACAAAATTTGACATTGCCATAAAATAGGTCAAGGTCAACCCAAGGTCATCATTTATATAACCTTTGTAGTACTAGAGTCCATGATGCTACATACCAAGTTTCAAGGCAATCAGCCCAGTTGTTCTGGAGAAGAAGATTGTTAAGGTTTCTGCCTTATATGGGCATGGCGGCCATCATGGTCATGTGACCTGGATAAAAAATTTATAGACCTTTTGTTTCTTTATCCTGTTAAGGCTCTATATGAAATTTGGCTTCAATCAGCCCAGTGATTTCTGAGGAGAAGTCCTTTGAAAATGTTGACGATGGACGAAAACGACAATGACCTTGACCTTTAGTATTCATAATGGTTGATCACGACTGAATTTCCATATCACAGAGCACAATAGCAACAGAAAAATGCATTTTTCAGCTTTTCCCATTCAAAAGCCTAAGGGACCAAATTTGACCTCGCTGTAAAATAGGTCAAGGTCAACCTAAGGTCATCTTTTATATCAACTTTGTAGTACTGGAGTCCAAGATGCTACATACTAAGTTTCAAGGCAATCGGCCCAGTGGTTCTGGAGAAGGAGATTTTTTAAGGTTTTTACCATATATGGGCATGGCGGCTACCTTGGTTGTGTGACCTGGGCCAAATATATAAACTTTCGTTCTCCTATCCTGATAAGTTTCTATATGAAATTTGGCTTCAATCGGCCCAAAGGTTGCTGAGGAGAAGATGTTTGAAAACGTTGACACCCAATGGACAAATGACCTTTGGTCAAGGTCACTAAATGACCTCTAATATACATAGGTGTTGAAATTGACTACATTTCCATATCACAGAGCATAACGGCGACAGAAAATGCACTTTTTCAGATTTTCCCATTCAAAAGCCTTAGGGACCAAATTTTACCTTGCCAAAAATAGGTCAAGGTCAACCCAAGGTCATCATTCATATAAACTTTGTAGTACTGGAGTCCAAAATGCTACATACCAAGTTTCAAGGCAATCGACTCAGTGGTTCTGGAGAAGAAGATTTTTTAAGGTTTTTACCATATATGGGCATGGCGGCCATTTTGGTCATGTGACCTGGGTCAAATATATATACTTTTGTTCCCCCATCCTGTTAAGGCTCCAGATGAAATTTGGCTTCAATCGGCCCTGGGGTTTCTGAGGAGAAGATGTTTAAAAGTGTGGACGACGTCGCCGCCGCTGCAGACGGACCATGGCTATACTATAACAAATGACATCCTGGGGCATGGCCATTGTGAGCCCCAGGGGCATGGGTGGCAGGATTTTAGTAGGGGAGCAGTAGACATTGCCACATGCTATATATATTTGCTATGGGCCTCATGGTTTCAGAGAAGAAGATTTTTGAAAATTTTCCCATTGTAAGTCTATGGGAGCTTATGAGTCCTGGGGTGTGGCCAATTTAGATCCCAGGGGCATGGTTGACAGGATTTATGTAAGAGCCCACTAGACATTGCTACATGCTACATATATAAGCTCTGGGCCTCATAGGTTCGAGAAGAAGATTTTAGAAGATTTTCCCATTGTAAGTCTATGGGAGCTAATGACCGCTGTGGCATGGCCAATTTGGACCCCAGGGGTATGGTTGGCACGATTTATGTAGGGGACCACTAGACATTGCTACATGCTACATATATAAGTTCTGGACCTCATGGTTTCAGAGAAGAAGATTTTTGAAGATTTTCCCATTGTAAGTCTATTGGAGCTAATGACCCTTGGGGCGTGGCCATTTTGGGCCCCAGGGGCATGGTTGGCAGGATTCATGTAGGGAACCACTATACACTGCTACATACCAAATATATAAGCTCTGGGCCTCATGGTTTCAGAGAAGAAGATTTTTTAAGTTTTTCCCATTATGAGTCTATGGGAGCTTATAACCCCTGGGACATGGCCAATTTGAACTCCAGGGGCTTGGTTGGCAGGATTTATGTAGGGGACTACTAAACATTGCTACATACTTTATATATAAGCTCTGGGCCTCATGGTTCTAGAGAAGAAGATTTTTGAAGGTTCTTAGGCTATAAACCTATATATAAACAAATGACCCCCTTTGGGCGTGGCCAATTTGAGCCCCAGAGTCATGGGTGGCAGGACTTTAGTAGGGGAGCACTAGACATTGATACATGCTACATATATATAAGCTATGGGCCTCATGGTTTCAGAGAAGAAGATTTTTGAAGATTTCCCATTGTAAGTCTATGGGAGCTTATGAGTCCTGGGGTGTGGCCAATTTGGGCCCCAAGGGCATGGTTGGCAGGATTTATGTAGGGGACCACTAGATATTGGTACATACTAAATATATAAGCTCTGGGCCTCATGGTTTCAGAGAAGAAGATTTTTTAAGTTTTTCCCATTATGAGTCTATGGGAGCTTATAACCCCTGGGACATGGCCAATTTGAACTCCAGGGGCTTGGTTGGCAGGATTTATGTAGGGGACCACTAGATATTGGTACATACTAAATATATAAGCTCTGGGCCTCATGGTTTCAGAGAAGAAGATTTTTGAAGATTTTCCCATTGTAAGTATATGGGAGCTAATGACCCCCGGGGCGTGGCCAATTTGGGCCCCAAGGGCATGGTTGGCAGGATTTATGTAGGGGACCACTAGACATTGGTACATACTAAATATATAAACTATGGGCCTCATGGTTTCAGAGAAGAAGATTTTTGAAGATTTTCCCATTGTAAGTCTATGGGAGCTAATGACCCCCGGGGCGTGGCCAATTTGGGCCCCAGGGGCATGGTTGGCAGGATTTATGTAGGGGACCACTAGACATTGGTACATACTAAATATGTAAGCTCTGGGCCTCATTGTTTCAGAGCAGAAGGTTTTTTAAGTTTTTCCCATTATAAGTCTAAGGGAGCTATATGTTGCCATGGCAACCAGAGTTCCAGTCCAATCTGCCTTTAAATATAATGCAGTCAATCCCCCACCCCAACAATGCTACACATAAAATTTGATCAAGATTGGCCTGCTGGTTTAGGAGATATTGATGTTTAAAAGTGTGGACGCCGACGCCGCTGACGACGCCGACGACGACGGACGACGGACGACGGACCAAGGCTATACTATAAGCTCACCTTGACAGGTGAGCTAAAAATACAAGTTTCACCTTTAGTGATTTTATATGATATTTCTTTTAAATCCTGTTTTATCTACCGCTGTAACGACATATGCTCACAAAAATATTATTTCAGTAACAGAAGTAGGTTCCAAAAGTCTTGAATGATTACGTATTCGTACATGTATATTAAATGTGTATGTAATGATATAGAAGAGGAATAGATGCTGCTTTCGTTCAAATCCTATAAATTGTAACATTGTGTTTAATGTGTACATGCATGTCGATCTTGGAAATATGTAATGTTTGAATCAAATTTCCAACCGCATTCCTCCAAAATATTCGGCCAATCTGTCTCCGCAAAAACTACAGACCCATATTATACCAACATACTGCTTGTAAAAATCAATACAAAAAGGGCCTACATTCTCGTTCAAAGGTTTACAAAACACCACTAGAAGTTAATTCTTATAGGAAAGAATTAGCTCCCTTATGAGCAAATTCTTTCATTTAAGGGTAAACACCTTGTTTGAATGTTTTATATCGTCCAGGAAAACAGAAAGGAAGTTTCAAAAGTTGTCTCCCTTTGTAAAATTGACAGAAAATGAGGTTTACCCATACAAATGATTCCTAGTCCACAGGAAAAAACTTTAAAAGATTCATTTTTAAATGGATTTTTGTACCGAAAAAATATTGATTTGCTTTTCGCCTCAAATAAATTTCACGGTGAGGTTTATCAGAAAGTTCACAAAGTTGTGGCCTTTGAAAGTTCCCAAGACTCACAAAGCGCAAAAAAGGCTTTCAATGTGCTAGAAGCTATTTTAGCTCAGTCTAAACTGCTGTAAATAATTCCCATAATAATACACTGACAGACCTCTTTAAGCCCTGATATGTACATGTGTAACGTGAGAAATAGATGCATTATGTTCAAACCTTGCTTTCCATTCCGCACTGATTATTAGTTGGTTTACCTGTGCTATCTCGTATTGATGCTCTCGACTGAGAAACGGTTGGCAGCAATACAAGGATTGGTAAATGATACTTTTGTTAATGGCCGTCGACCGAGTTGATACTGCTGCCAATTGTCTAGGCCGACGGCCACATTTGTTTGTACAGTAACTGATTGGCTCGGCCGCCAGCACATGTACAGATATTGGTATTGCCACCACGCTCCTGTACTGGCCTGTAACAGTTGCCTTGTTTTTTTTCTAAAAATGTTCCAGATGGTCTACATTGCACACCTTCCAAGGCTAGTTAGTGAACGCATCAGGCTGCTCCAGGGCACTTTGTATTAAACAATGGCACAGGGGCCTGCTATTGTGAAAAACAACATCCTGGACTAAGTCGCTTTTGTCAGAATCAACCTTGTGAACAAAATATATGAAGAACCACTCCAGCTAGGGTGTCACGTGTCTTTATTTCCCTAAGCCTCAGGCCTTTCAAACTTCATCAGTTATTAAGATCTCAGGGATCAAAGTTCTTTACTAATTTATCTCAGGGGCTTGCCTCTTTTAAGATTTTCTATACATGTATTAATTTTTTCTGTTCACACTTAAATGGCATTGCAAAAGAAAGGAACGTTACACTGAACGATTGTTTTGGGTTTAGCAGCTCTTTTAGATAGTACTTCATTCTATATCAAGCCGTCTCGCAGAGAAAAAGGGAGAAAGAAAAGAGAAACGATAGGCGAGAGAGGAAATATCTAAACAACCCCCACCCGCATCTACTGCAAGCACAGTAGGCCCTTGCCCTACTCTAATCCAAATTAGAAGGACGCCTCGTCACTGAAAGTTACATAGCACCATCGCCCGACCGCACCACCCCCACCCTATGTAAGCACAGGGTATACTAAAATCAGCTTGCGTTTACGCATAATCAAATATGATCTGAGTTTCCCTGTTCTGAACGTTTATGCAGAATCTAAAATATAGAAGGAGAACATTTGTTTGTTTGCGCAGGCTGGTTTGAGCTTTTTTTTCAGCCGGCGCATTGCCGAAAGATCCTTTAAAGTAGATCAAGCACAACACGCAAAACCAGCCATTAATCAAAGATAATCAGTCGCCAGTATATGTTAATGATAACCCAGGATTGTCCAAACCATGAAAGTCTAATTGATATGGCACAACACAGAGCTGTAACTTATATATTACCAGTCGCTATAAGCATAGAGGAGCGCCTGATCTAGTGCCTTCAAGCAAGGGACCGTGGGTTTGATACGCACAGGCTGCTCATGTCCGATCAATTTAATTCTTTCTGCCCGAAAGAATTATGCTGCCTTTTCTCACCTTCAAGGAAATAGTTTCTCTTGGGGAGCAAATTCTTTCCTTCGAAAGTTGACAGCATATAGCAAACAGGGGGAAGTGAAAATGGCGGAGTTGCTTCCCATAGAAGTGTACCTATTCACCTTAAAGTCTCCATAGTCCTGGCAGTGGTAAATTGTCGAAGCGCATATCATTATGAAAGCTCTGCAGCCTTCAAGACTTAAAGATTTACTCCCTTGATAATAATAACAAAATTGATTTGATGAAATTTTTCATGCAATACCTCCGACATGGTCTAGCTATACATTTGAAATAGGGTTTAGATAATGATATTTGCTAAAAGTGACTTTAAACAAAAAAATTAGATACATTTTTAAACGTTCGCGGACCGCGCTCGAAATTGCATTATTGGACAGAAATAATTTATTCATACGTCATAATCACGTGCACGAATAAAAAAATACCTGTACACGATCACATGACACACGTGGTCAAAATCCATACTCTTACAGGCCGTGAGGAAATAGTAATTTGCATTTTAATTTGAAGATCATTTTTCATTCCACATTTATCGATAAAACATGCATTTTCTCAAAACTTGTACGGTTAATTATGAGACTATTACATATTGTCTAACGAAATTTTGTTAAAATATTTGTTCCTTAAAACATGAAATAAACGAGGGAGACAATCTTTAATGACAATATGCCGGTTGGTGTGCTTCTCTTGCGCCATATAACTGGCGGACAGAAGGAGAAAGTATTTTTTTTCTCTTTTTTTTTGTTTGTTTGAAATGGCACAAGTCTCTTCATAACAACTTGTTTCCGGTTCCCTGTTGAGCAATGAAATATGAACAAAAGCGACTTGTTCGGGAAAGAGCTGCTGACTCGGCTTATCACTTGTAATTTATTGTTTGTTGGGATGTCTTTGTCAGTCTTTCCCTTTCATGTTGGGGATAGGGTTAGGGATCAGATTCGGTCAGTTCCTGAAGTGTAGTTACTCTTTAAATTTGTGGTGTTTTGCCGAGTGGCGACCGGAAAACGCCTCCCGCCAAGGATGATCTCCCTAACAACTGAATAACTACCCAAGTACCAAAACACTATCGACATGGACACATTCTTGTAGAGTCACTAACTGCCGAAACATTTTAAAACAAGGCCCAGCCGGCACACAACGTTGAATCAACGTTGATTCAATTCAACGTTGATTTAAATTTGTGTACCCAGAGTGAGGTCAAATCCTATTTGGTGACCACACCTCCCAGCTGATAGTGGACGTCCCGCCTTAGCGCTCATACTAGTTCAAACGTCATGTCGATCCAGAAAATGAGTGATAAGCTTACCATATTGTTAGGGTCCTCAGTGAAATTTGTTTTTAACGGTGAGGCAAGCTTTTTTTGCGGGATCTAATACTTGTAATTGTTCAAGGCTGGTAATCGCGCTCGTATTACAATGACAAAACGTAGTGAGAGGCTTGCAGCGATACCCCGTGCTATCATACCGTATTTCGTGATTTTGTGGCACTGATAGAGCATTCGTATGCAATTAAAATTTTAAATTTAATCGATGGCCGTCATTTTAAAGATAAGTTAGTAGACATATCCTTTACATACACAAATGCTTAGATCTTGAAAACTAAGATTGGTGGGAACATTCTTAATAAAATAAAAAAAGTAAAGGTATGGGTTTCCCTTCGTTAGTAGCCGTAGGGGCAGTGGGGGTTAGAGGCACGGCATATGAAAGGCGGAGCCTATCCCTCTCCTTTAGCTGCCTTATCCTTCCCTGATTCGATGCAGGTACCCATTTACTGCTGGGTTGACAGAGAGAGTTTGCCAGTCGTCGGATGGCGAAACCCGGGCGCGATCTCACGACCTCCGGCGACTTTCTGCACCGTAACCGAGTGCCTCTAACCACTCGACCACGGCGCCTCTCATTGAAATATAAGAGACTACAAAATTTTTTAATGCATTAAAATTTACAGCTCATCATGAATTCTTATCTATATTTTAAATGTTTCGCCATGCTATGGGCTTGAAGGCACGAGTACTCCCGCAATAATCACAAAACAAAAGTAAGCCTTGAAATTCAAGTTGTGTTAATAAAGCGGGAACTCTTTTTTACGGAGTCAGAGAAATATATCAGTGTATCTGCTTCTTGAATATTGACGAGTATGCTGTCGTCATAGATTTACTGACTAAAGCTACGTCCACATGTCCATATGAGTAAATGAAAATATGGTCATGTAAACGAAAAATAATTTGACATGTTCATGCCCAATTTTATATGGTAAAGTTTTATTCAAACAGAGCGCCTGTAGAGGCAATTGAGAACTAAACTGCAGTGAATTATTCTGCAACAGATCTCTATTTCATCGAGCATGAGCTCATCACCTACGTCTTCGTCAAACATGACGTCAAACAGCTATACCTTAACGTTTGACGGTGCGGAAGAAAAACATGGAAAAGAAATATATAGACGCTAGCCTACATTCTTGGCGGAAATATTCGCACACTAGAATGATAGTTGAGAGAATTTGAGGAAAATGAATACTGTTTTTTTTCTGTGATTTTGTGTGTTAGAATCGAAATAGTTTCGCTTTAACAGTCATTTGCTGAATAATAAATCACTGTTTGTGTGTCAGTTGTAAGTCGATATATCACTCGTGCTTCCGCACTCGTGATATGATTCATTGACCAATTGACCTTCAAACCAAGATTTATTACTCAACAAACCACTGTTCGAGCGGAGAATATAAATTTAACGAATTCGCTTGTTTGGCATAGACTATGTGTAACACCTTTTTCTGGGACAAATAATTTGCAAAGTGTATATCGTAGTTACCGTAGTTTCGACCTTTGACTACTAGCCTATTCGATCTCAAAAAGATAAATTTTAACTTTAAGAAGTAGCATAAATTCTAATTTGCATTTTAGGGCAGTAGGTTAAGTGCGTTCTTACTGTGCTAGCTGTCTGTGCGTCGAACTTTGCGGGCAGCAGAATACTTTAGCTTACAACATTTCATTATCATCAACCATCGTCTCTATATGACTGAAATCATATTGAGAGGAATGTGAAAATTACATCCATCCACCATCCGTCCGTCCGTTCGTCCGTCCTTCCGTTCATCTATCTATCAATCCACCCATCCATCCGAGTTTCAAGAGATCGGAACGCTATAAATCTATCAGTATCGCTAAAATATAAATTGTTTTTATTGTGTCAGTGCATATGATTGTTAACAAAACTGTTCGATTAATTAATGTTTAAACGTTTCACAGCTGCATAGCTTAATTAACCATTACCGTGTTGACAGGAAATAAATTTATTATAATATGCACGATGTACCGTTGAGTGCCACGATTTCAAACTCACCGAGTTGAGAGGAAGTCCACGAATTTTTGAAATCACGGTGGAACGTTGATTGTCACGCTTGCACACTGTGTTTAGAGGAAACTCACGAATTATTACATCCACGGTGGAGCGTTGATCGACACGGTTATCTGTGAATTCCCACAGATGCACACGCTTCCACTCGTTTTACCACGATACACACACGGTGGATCGTTCGTGGATTAATTAAATTCTTACACCGTGTAGCGTGGAAAACGAGTAATCCATGAAACCAGTACTGTACTGCCATGGAACGGTCAGTAATGAATTACTGGGGGGCTTAAATCGATTTTACAGGCCCAACCTCACCCTCAGTTTCTGAAGTGGTACAAAACATTTAGTTGGTTGTTCGGTTCGCATGATAACCCTCTAACTCGTCAATGAATCATCACGGTAAACACATAAATCAAATTTCAACACCATGAAGAAGCAAAGACGAGGACTCAACAGATACAACGGGCCGTCTGACAGGTGGTGATCCCTGTCCTGCCAAACAACTCCACTGGAAATCTGAAGCAAAAGAAGGAAAATGATTGCAAACAACCCCTGAGGATTGGAAGAATAAGAGCATTAAATTAGAAGACTTAGGGAGAATAATATTGCTAAAAACTCATAAAAATTGTCATTTAAAAGTTGTGTTGACATTTAAAATTTGTGTTAACACTGAGGCCGCTTTCGTATATTATATGAGCTATCTTTCTTATTTTTCAATATGTTTTCATAAAAAAGCCTAATTGTTAGTCATAGATGATTTTAATTTTAGTATTTAATTCTAAATAGATATCACAACCATACTGGCCTAATGATTAACTTTTAGATTGATATTATATTACACTGTGTCTTATTTAATCCATTATTTTTTAGCGGAAGAAAATTTGGAAAATGTACATTCTAAAATGTTATTTACATTGTAAGTAGAAATTAGAGACAAATCTTTTAGACCGTTTTTATAGTTTTTTTTTGTAAAAGCAATCGCAGTCAGAGAAGTCTTAAGTAGATTTCAAGCTAACGCATTCATTCAGACTAACGGACAAACATATGAATTTAAATATAAATAATAAAATGTATTAATATATAAATAAAAAGATAAAAAATAATAAATGAATTAAAATAATTTATTCGCTTGTGTTGCAAAGGTGAATAAAATTTACGTTGGTGCAGTTGTAAATAATTTCAACGCTTCCAAAATGCAATATTTAACTTCTTTGGAACTTAAATCTTATCAATAGGGCATCTGGGACGTCTTAAAAGACCGTATGAATACATGTACTAATGAGGCAACTTAAACATTCCATTATGTGTTGAAATATCCACAGCTCCTAAAAGACTGTTCATGATAATCTAATGCTGTTGGTGTTATTCATTTGCTCAGTACAGCAATGTGTGTTTTACATAACAAAATCTACCTTCTTATGCGGCCTTTAAGTTCTAATTATATGCTATTTTCAAAAATAAACAACGATTTATGTTTTTGTTTCGACTTACCTGCCTTGAAAGTGTCCTAAGAACATGTGCTTTAGCCCGGCCGCTCAAAGACCACATACATATTCCCATGATTTTTGACAGATATTTTCCGCTTTTAGATACAATCAAAGATTTTCCTCCTGATCATCTTATGGTGACAAACAACTTGGATATAGGCCAGTCTATATTCACATTTATGTTATTAGATCTAAATGGTAGCAGAGTGACCGATAAGCAAATAGAACTTGATCCAGCGAAACCTCTTGGAAGAGAATTTTACAAGATCTCCGTCGGCAGCAATGGGACAGCAGGTATGTATTATTATTCAAAGCAACTCAAAACATACACATTGCTAAATTGCATGTTCTAAAAAATGCTAAATTGCATGTTCTAAAATAGTATGATATATTTCAATTTCGCTGGTTATAATAACGTATCTAAAGTCACCCGCACTACTCAACAAAATTCGGACGAATTGTGAGCACGAACACGTTGATGGATACAATACATTTGAAGCCCGTACCGAATTACAGTAGCATTATCATTTTTAGAATGACCCTCGTACAGCACACGGCTGTAATCACAGTGTGTTTATAACGTTTTAGCTGACGTGTACTTGAGAAGAGCTAAAGTTAGAGGAAGAACAGCAACAAAGGTCGACACATTTAATATTCTGGAACTTAGTTTGGGATAGGGTTCTTTATATATTTTGTTTCAAGCAAATATGGGAAGAGTCAAACCAGTCTGCACATATTGCATACTGAAGAAAGTCCTTTCCTGTTTTTGTATATGTAACATGTCTTAGAACTTTGACTAACTCTGACCATTCTTATGAAGTCTAATGCGACGAATTAATTAGAATCCATTACATATTTGTTTTACTTCGTGACCTTCAAAAATCATGTAGTACTCTTCTCTAGACCCTGATGTTTTGGAATAAAATCCAAGCCAAACGATACTTGATGACAATATTCGGCACAGGACAGGATGTTCTTAAAATGTTGTATTTCAGCAGGATCAGACTTTTAAGATATATGAGTCGCGACACGATAAAACAAACAAAGTGGCATATGCGCCCTGCGAAGACTCTGATCAGCCTGGGCAGATGTTCAGTGTGATCAGAGTCGTTGTTTAGCGCTTAAAAGGTAGCTTAGTGTCTAAGCTTGCTCCATGCGGTTAGAGAAGACTCTGATCAGACTGGGTGAATACCCAGGCTGATCTGAGTTTTCGTTCGGCGCACCTTTCACTTTCTTGGTTTTGTCTGTCAGTGCTCAATGATATATAAAATTATGTTTGCAAGAGCCAAATATAACAAACAGTCAATAAGAGAAAAAGTGAAATATAAAACGTCTTATGTTATCAGAAACTAAATGACAGTAATGTTTCTGGATTGTGTTTTTAGAATGTACATCAGCGAGGCAGCTAACCTTACAGAGTTATTTTTCTAATTACTTTTCACAGTCATTTGGTATTCATTGAAAAGCTGTGCACTTACAGTTTAAAGGTTAATTTATTTCTTTCCACAGGTATTTGGTTTTAAAGTAGAACACGGACAAGGTTACCTTCTTTCTCTCTAGAAATACACACTATTCTATTCATTTCTATTCTATCCCATAACCTTACTAGGTCGTTAGGGCACCACAGATGACTTCAAAACAATCCCTTTCCACCTTGTCCTGGCTTCAGCTGCCCTAGTTGCGCTGGCAAAATCCATTCCTGTCCACTCCTTGGTATTGTCTTCCCACCTCTTCTTCTGTCTATCTCTTCTTCTTTTTCCTTTCACTGTGACCCGACGAATTGTCTTTGCTAAACCAGAAGACCTTGAGACGTGGCCAAACCACCTTAGATTCCATTTCTTGACCAGCGTCAGGAGTTCATCATAATCTCCAATGGCTGCTTGCAACTTCCTGCGAACCTCCTCATTGGTTATATGGTCCTTGTACGAAATGTTCAGTAACCTTCGGTAGCATCTCATCTCAAAAGCCTGCGTTCTGTTCTCTAACTCTGCTGTCAAGGTCCACGATTCACAGGCATACATAAATATTTAAATGACAAGGGAGCGCATACGTTTCACCTTTGATCCAAGAGATATGTTGTTATCTCTCCAAATTGGTTTCAGCTTGGTAAGAGCTGAAGTGGCTTGTGCAATCCTTGAGAGAACCTCCTATTTTGAGCCATCGTCTGAGACAACTGCTCCAAGGTATTTGAAGCTGCTTACGGTACCCAGCTTCTGCCCTTTTAGCTTGATCTCCCTCTGGATGTCGTCTGCGCTGTTCGTCATCAGTTTGGTCTTCTCAGCACTGATCACCATCTTATACCTTGTGCAGGTTTGGTCGAGACTTTCAACTAGAGCTTCTAGTTCCTGCTCTTCCTCAGCTAGAGCGTCTATGTTATCGACAAACCGCAGACTGGTAATGTTTCTGCCGCCTATGCTAACCTTTCCATCATGTTCTTCCAGAGCATCAGACATGATCCGATCGAGAAAAATGTTGAAGAGGATGGGTGAGAGAAGACATCCTTGTCTTACTCCAACTGTTGTTCTGAACCATTCTACTGTGCTGCCATTTATTAGAACAGCACTTGTAACCTTGTCGTATAGTGGCTAATCGTGCGAATTAGATTTGCACTGATATTGTACTTCCGCATGGTGGCCCATAAGGCTGCATGACGGTCTCAATGGGGTACCTCTGAAACCAGCAATCAGTAAAATTTCAGCCCAAAAATCAGTAATCAGTAAAGTTTAAGGGCAAAAATCAGTAATCAGTAATCAGCAAGTATTTTCTTCTTTTAAGCTGATTAAATATTCTCATGTTAATTTTCATCAGTCAAATTGTTCTCATCGTTTTCAAATTGACCGCCGACAAAAATTGGGTAAGCGTGTAGTTACAAAGCATGCATGTTCTTGAAAGTGTGTTTAGAACGCAACTTTATAAGCTACGTGTTATACTTCATCGATAAGATTTCTCAAAAAGCCTGTAAATGCACTCAAAAAGCCGATTTAACTGTGCAAGTCTCCTTCCTAGTTTCGTTTTCGGTACTGAGCCTGGAGGACAAAAGTAATTTAAAACACACCGCTTAAAACTGTTCCATGTCATTTGGTATCAATATACAATTGTAAAATATATATAGCATGACATTCTCCGATTTTTGAAATACCTTTTCTAGACAGAAAAATCTTACCTGAACCCTGTTAGTTAAACGCGAAAATTCGTGACAGGATGTATTCAAATTGCCTACCGGAAAACAGTCAAATTGTTTTTCTATTTACCTCCGCGGAGGTCAATTTGAAACTTTACCATCCGTGTCATGGCAGCTTTAATATTGACAGAAGCCATCTCTGCAGCAGATGCCATCGTATACCTAAATAAAGTTGATTTTACCTTCACTGATTTGACTGTCATCATTTGGCACAAAGCCGATTGGGAGAATGGAATACTACTGTAGTCCCTGAACTGTCTGGTCTACCTTGGTCTACAGTGTTTGCCCAGACATTCCTGTCCCAATATTAAGTGAGGTGGTGCAAGTTTTATAGATCATTTTGGAATATTTATTTGCTTATAAGACCACATTGGTACCTGTGTTTATATATCATTTGAGTGAAAATCCAAGTATATGCATGTACATGGTAAACAGTAAAATGAATAAGATGATCAGAATCTAATTATGTCTATGCAAAGAGATATTTTAATAAGCATCAGTTCTGGAAAGCCTAAACTGCCATGATGAAAGCCAGTCAAGTTCTTATAGTTTGAAAACTGTTTCTCAAGACCTTCAGTATTACTTATATGCCCTTTATTCAAGGTCTTCTGAATAGCTGTTTTGCTAGTCAGGTTCTTATAGTTTGAAAATTGTTTTTCAAGACCTTCAGTATTGCTTATATGCCCTTTATTCAAGGTCTTCTATATAGCTGTTTTAAGGTCCAGTTTCAACAAATATCTAGTTTTTTAGTTAAGAAACCAGGTCAAATATTTCAACAGCAGAGTATTAGCATTCAAATGAAGAAGTTAAGAATTTGGCCTTTTCCATGCTTTCATTTAAGGAGTCATAGGATGGCTTCTAAGCATGTATTTACGCACAACTAGCCCTAGCTGGGGGTAAGAGATTTTGAACAGTACACTGATTGCACATGCATAGTATGCTAAATCAGACAGGTGTGACATCCCTTATTCGGCGAATAAACCTTTCCACCACAGAAGTAGAAAGTGTAAACAGTTTTTAAAATTCGTAGAAGACCTGTAGACATGGATTCGTTTTCGAGCCATGGGGTCATGACTATGAGGGTATGCAGGCACTTCGAACTACCAAAAAGTTGTAACTGTCCATATGCAGTAGATTTCATGAAGGACTTTTTCATATGTATCCCTTTTTGCCACACATATAAAGCTTGCATGTTTATACAGATGATGCCTACTGGGAAAGCATATGACACAACTTTGCTTAGAAATTACGAACATTAATTTTATTCAATTGAATTTCATCATATAAAATTAAATTGGAGTGGACTAATAACGATTTTTCACCGATTCCGGTAACCGCTTACCACTTGTGACGCCGCAAACCCATATATTCTTCACTCAAATTTCGCTAATCAGTACATTTTTAGGCCGACTTAGCAGAGACCGGTAAAATTTCCTCTAAAAATCTCGCTAATCAGTAATTTTTATGGCCAAAATTTGCTAATCAGTAAACCCCATTGAGACCCTCCTGCATGCCATACCCTGCCAAAGGCTTTTTTTTTAAATCAATGAAGACATGGTACAGATTCTGCTGATGTTGGAGATACTTTTCACACAGGATTCTAAGGTTGAATATCTGCTCTGTGGTGCTCCTTCCTGCTCGAAACATACTAGAGATGAAGAAAACAAAAAGAAATTAAAAAAAAAAAAGAAAAATCGCTTGTCGTATTTCATTTGAAACGCAAATTGTTTATCTTTATAAATGTGGTTTTATTTTAAAATATTTATAATGATAATGATAATAATAATAATGATTGTAATTAATCGGATAATTAATGTTTGCTTTTCGTGTTTTTGTCCCATAACTATGTTCTTGATCGTAGTGCTTAATGTACTAGAGTAAGTGGCATTTGATTTAGTTGCGGTGGAGTAATTTCGAAAATAACAAAATGTAGGTAGACCTTAGACCTAGACTGATGAAGCGAAACCCAAAATGGACAGAAACATGCAACGGTTATGTTACATTATGTACATGTAACTAGTGGTCACTACTAAAACGCTACCAGCTTTACAACATGTTTTAACATATTAAGCAGACACTAGCAGTGTTCCTCATCACTTGACGAAGTATTGTTTAATATACAGTGCGATTGATTATTTGCATTTGGCCATAAAAGAACGGTTGTATAGTAAAATGATTTAAATGTTATTGAATTTATATATAAATTCCAGTACAAATAATTGGCGCAGTCCATGTGGTGAAGCACGCCATATGAATAAGTGCCGGATATCTCACACTATAAATTCAATTACCTGTTTATTGATATTAATACCCTCGGATTACCAACGCTCTCTGAACAAGAAACCAAATGGCACCTCGAACGCTGCTTTGATTTTGAAATTTTGTACGGTGCCATGTGTCTCCTTACAATCCAAATTGCGTCTATTAGCGCAAAAGTGAAAATGACGTAGCAGTATCGGTGCAGGTAAACATTCCTGACGTTAACAGAAACTGAGCGCCATTTTCCCGGCATATCCATTGTAGTTGATATGGAAAGACGCTTCATTACACACAGCAGAAATAAAAGAAAAACAATCATAAAAGTTAAAGTACATGTCACAATAATGAACATATATGCATTTTGTGTAGCTCTGCTGAGGCCAGCATCGTGATTTCATCATTTTTTCAGTTGCTGCCACTTTTCTCTCGTTTAAACAAAAGTAATTCTGTTCAACGTGGGTCTTTAACTCCATGCAATATGCTTTAGCCTCAACGCTATATATAGAAAATATTGCAAGATCACCCCAACACAAAGTGAATGGGAATCTTTCTACGCATTAAATAAATGACATTTTTTTTATATGCAGGTGAGTTGGTTGTACAAAAATGTCCGTTGGTTGATGCTTTAGAACAACTTTATTTTGCTATACCTGATGTCGATCTCTGTGAAACCAGTTTCGGCGTTTACGTAACTGCAGAGGTATGCTATTTGCAATGTATTAAGTTGCTGATTATTGAATTAATAAGATATCTCTTTTCAAATTTTGTGAGTGAACTGGTATTCAAATATGAAGCGAAGTAGAACAGGAATGTTGTTGATGCTCACGTACATGTACGCATTCAATTATTTATAAGACGATATTTTGATGAGTCAGATGTCATGCAGTTTTAAACAGTTTAACTATTAAATTGTATTTTATATTTACTTTACTTCTGCTCTCTGTATCACTAATTGTTCTATCATCCAAATCATTCAATACTACTTACCGATTCTAGTCTTCATTAACATAACCTTTAGAACTTTGATATCGGTTTCCGGTATCGTCCTCCATGTCGTCAGCGGAGAAGTTACAGCGTTACATTTTTTTTCGAGTTTTCTGTTGAAGCACTCCCAACAACAACAACAACTAAAAAACAACAACAACAACAACAACAAAAAAAAACACGCTAGAGTAATGAAACGTGGGTCATGCTTGGGCTTGGGGACCTGACATCTCCATTCTTGTCTTTCGTAGCTTTCAAATTATATTGTAAGATTAGTGGATAAGGTAAACTGTTTTTTGTTTTGTTTTTTATGCTCCCCATAGGGTGAGCATATAGTCGCCGCTTTGTCCGTCCGTCCAGTCTGTCCGTCCTTCCGTCTGTCCCGTCCATCCGTCACACTTTGTCCGGAGCATATCTCTGAAAGTATTAGAGGGAACTCAATGAAACTTCACACACTGAAAGAGGACACTGGGTTGAAAGTGCAGAGTGCAAGAACTATAACTCTACTGCAAGTAATTACAAAATTATCTCCCTTCTAAATGTTTTACAGCATTTTGCTTGTCCGGAGCATATCTCTATTAGTATAAGGGAGAACTCACTCTGAAAGAAGGCAACAGGGGAAAGTGCAGACTGCAAGAACCATAACTCTACGACAATTATTATAGAGTTAGCTCTCTTCTTAGTTTTGCCGTATTTGCTTGTCCGGAATATGAAAGCATAAAAGGGAACTCAATGAAACTTTATGCATTGATAGATGGCAATTATAGACGACTATTTTTTAGTTTTTTTTACAGTAGTTTGCTTGTCCGGAGCATATCTCTGAAAGTATTAGAGGAAACTCAATGATACTTCACACACTGAAAGAGGGCAATGAGCAAAAGTGCAGGGCACATAAACCATAACCCTACGACAAGTAATTACAAAATTAGAACCCTTCTTATTTTTTTACATTTTTTTCTGCTTGTCTAGAGCATATCTCTGAAAGTATTAGAGGGAACTCAATGAAACTTCACACACTAAAAGAGGGCATTGGGGGAAAGTCAGAGCACAAGAACCATAACTCTCCCACAAGTGATTTCAAAATTATTACCCTTCTTAGTTTTTTACAGTATTTTGTTTGTCCAGAGCATATCTCTGAAAGTGTTGAAGGGAACTAAAAAAAACTTCACACATTGATAGAGGGCAATGAGGAGAAGTGCAGAGTTTAAAAACCATAACCCTATCACAATTATTACAGAGTTAGCTCTCTTCTTAGTTTTACCGTAATTGCTTGTCCGGAATATGAAAGCATGAAAGGGAACCCAATGAAACTTTATGCATTGATAGATGGCAATTAAAGGAAGTGCAGAGCGCAAGAACCATAACCCTGTCAAATAATTATGGATTTAGCTCCCTTCTTAGTTTTTTTCCAATATTTTGCTTGGCCGGAGCATATCTCTTTAAGTATTAAAGTGAACTAAATGAAACTTCACACATTCATAGAGGGTATCAAGAGAAAGTGTAGAGCACAAGAACCATAACCCTAACACAAATAATTACAGAGTTAGCTCACTTCTTAGTTTTGCCGTATTTTGCTTGTCCGGAATATATCTCTAAAAGTGTTAAAGGAAATGTAATGGACCTTAAAATATTGATAGAGGACAGTGACAGGGAGTGCAGAGTACAAGAACAATAACTCAGTTTTAAATCATTTTTGAGTTACTTCCCTTCTTATATTTTCTCCCTTGATGCTTTTCTGGAGCATATCTCCTAAAGCGTTGAATGCGATTTCACACAATAATTGAGGACAATGCAGAGCACGAAAACATAACTCCATTGCAAGTAATTTTGGACTTATTTCCCTTCTTTTTCATTTCTCATTCATTTGCAGGTCTGGGGCATATCTTTGAAAGTTTAAAAGGTACCCTGATCAAATTTCACTAATAAATAGAGGGCAGTTGCATCAGGATACCCATTTTACTATTGCACACCTTCGGGGAGCATCCATCGGTTCCACCGATTCTCTTGTTTTACAAATTTATAGACACATGTTGCACTGATTCCTTTTCTGTTTACCTTTGCTTTGCTCATCATGGATACTTAGAGCAGGCAATGAAACGTTTATTTACGATGATTTCTGTATGGGTCAATTTAACTTTACAGAAACTTACCCATTTTAAGTTTTTTTAAAGCACTTCACAAGATAGTGAATGAAGGAGGGGAACGTATTTCTGTGTTTGTTCAAAGCAAGTGTGGTTGTAATATATATATTTGAACTTTAAGGACGTAACGCATAAGTAATTTAAATTAAGGATACACTTAAAGAAAGAGTGATTAGAGCGACTAGGTTATGGTGCAGAAGGTCGCCGGAAAGTCGCGGGTTCAAATTTATAATTGGGTCGCGACAGTAGAAAACCAACAAAGTGGTTGTGCGCCCAGCGCAGACTCAGGTCAGCCTGGACATCCGCATAGACCTATCAGACTCTTTGCAAAGCGCTTAAAGGGTAGCTAAGGGTCTAAGCTACCTCCATGCGCACAACGAAGACTCTGATCAGACTGGGCAGATGCCCAGACTGATCTGAGTGCGATGGGCACATAATCACATTGTTGGTTTTCTCGTGTTGCGGCTCATATCTAAAAGAGTTTCGGCAATTCAAACCTCATCAGTGACCCTGAAAGGATCTGGTGACAAACGCCAGGGAAAACATACTGTAATTTCTTATTTTTTTATAAGGCAAAAGAGGACCAAATGATTGAAAGCTATAGTCTAGAATACGAGTTCAAATCAATTAATAAAACTGAATACTCTGAATGGGTTGGAAAGTCCGGCGACTTGAAACTTCTATCTGTCAACCCAGCGGACAATGATTACTTTCTCCAAATTGGGGAAAGATAAAGCAGGGAAAGAAGAAGGGTGGGCTCTGCCTTTCATATGCTGTGTTCAAGACAATGTGGGCCTCTAACTAGACCTTAAGCCACTAGGCTATGGGGAAACATTTACTTTTTTCGAAACATTGTTATATTGTTGTTTTTCTTTTTATGTGTCCTTTTGCAAGCACAACTTGTAATTTTTTAAAAGTAAAAAGATAGTGAATGATGCCAAATATCGAATGGTTGCTTTAAAACTGACGGAAATTGTTTGAATGTAATCTGAAAACAATTAAAAGAAAGGCCTTTTCTCCCTTATACTTTCCAGAGGTCATAAATATCTCTTTTACATTTCCAGAGGTCGTAATAAGTCTTTTTGGTCCATATTTGTTATCATGTTGCAGATCCGCTTCAAATAATATAACGTTGTGGTCGTCATTGGCTTGCAGTTGCAATAAGAAGGTCTCAGTCTTTGTTAGATGTGCGTTTAATTTGATTAATTAACGGGCAAGGCGTTTATCTATAAGATCTTATTCCTCATATTGGACAATGTATGAGTTAAGAAACATCTTATTATCCACAGTGGTTTGATAATAAAGAAATTGGCTGTCATCGATATGCTATTTTCTGCAGACCCATCTTAAACCAATGTTTTCATTTGGTAATATTTCAGTCCTCATTTACCGGAAACGTGTCATATTAAATGTGATTCACTTCACCGGAACTCTTTTACAGTCAATTTAGAAGTGGGTTAGCGCTCAAATGTGATTCGGTTCCTTTTTCTATTGACAGTCACATAAAAATGTTGTATAGTCAACGTATGTCATTTAGTTTATACTTGCTTATTAAACAACCAGTCTTAAATTCAGCTTTCGTGAAGTAGTTTTCAAACAGCATTATAATGCTATACTTCCCCTGAAATGAAACAAAATAGATCAACGGTGTGAAACAAAAGATTGATAAAATGCTACTTATTTTAAGTAATTGTCATTGGGGTTTTTTTATCCTTGAAGCAAAATATAAGCTGTAACTAATCATTTCGTTTCATGCTTTATTCGGGGCGTACACCATTTAATAGCAATTTTCTGTAACCATTTCACACTTTACAATGGGGGTTCGGCACGCATAGTCTCAGATTTTTCTCAAACTTTCTCAGTTTGTGTGTAATCACATAAAAACATTTAAATGATGGTTGATTCAATCAGTTTTGTGTCCGTTGCCATGGCAACGGCCTCCAAACATTTTGCCCAAAAAGCAGCCAAAAAATTAGTGAAAATTACCAAATTTTGAACGTTTATATATCATAGAATACATTATCTTTAGTCTACAAGTGTTTCGATTGAAAAAATATGGATTAGTACAAGAGTACATAGAAAAGAATAATCCAGATCTGTTAGTTCTTTGGTGCTGTTTTTAGCCCTTGATGTGGGGTGGGGTATTGAGGTATTGAAAAACCCTGTTTTGGGGCTTTTTCAAGTGCGCACTACCAGTTCGCGCAGTCTCTCTGATTTACAAATGCATAACAGGATAATAGAGGAAGATCTCTAGTATCATTAACTGAAGAAACATGTTTGGGAAGTTACCTCCATATGACCGTAACCATGGAAACAAACATTGCCCTATCAAAGGATCAAGGAAACAAAACAGTGCACAAAGCACATAAATATTCCCTCAACAATTGACAGGCAGCATTTATTGCATGCTCATGTGTTGTGCAAATATCAGTTTTAGTGTAAAAAATAGAAACTTCAAAAGGGGCAGTACTTGGGTCATCATTCATTCTTGGGGCCCCGAAAGGGTTTTTTATGGCTAATTTTCCTTAAAATAACAAACATTCTGCACAAATCTGCAAAACAAGTTACTGGTTTCTCTTTAATATGTTGTGAAAACATATGTGTGCAGTAAACACATATAAAGTATGGCAATGGAATATTCTGGGGTCATTTAGGGGTTAAAAAGGGGTTTAAGAACAGAAAATCTATAAAAATTCATGAATTTCTTCGCAAAACAAAAAAAAAAACTCTACAGCACTTACAATAACAATGGTTTTGAAACTGTAAGTCAAATACTGACTGGTTTAAAACAGGGCAGTGGGGTGCTCCCTTAAGGGGCCATTAAAGGGGTAGAATCAGCACAATTGCCTCCAAATATTACCGGCACTCTTCATATAAACTATAGTATCTGTTATTTGTGAGTTTAAGCATCAGTCTAAATGTAAGACATATAAAAGTTGGTAATGGGGATCAATGTAAGTGCATTTTTGTATCCAGCAGGGACCAAAAAGGGGTCAAAAAAGAAACTTACACAAAAAATTATGTTACTCAGAAAGCACATCCTATAATATTTGTTACAAGTACACAGATACAGAAACTGTTGGTCCAATGATAAATGATGTAAAGCCATATCCATGGCTGCCCTGTGGTACCTTTTTATGTGCATTTAAGGGGTACCAAAAATGGGTAAAAATGAAATAATATACCTAAGGCACAAATTTTCTTTGTACACCAATAAACAGACAACTGTCAACAGCGCATACGCCTACATTTTACTGCCCAGTAAAGAGTTACTGCTTAAACACAATTCCTTAAAAATAATTTTGGAGTTATACTCTGGACAAAAATCGATTCAGCATCTTTTGAGTAATGCTGCGGAGTGCACACAGAGATGCCAAAACAGGAGGAGACTTCAAACATTTTTAACTTAAAACTAAACAGTAACTTAACTCTGTCGATAATTATATCTGCAACTGCACATTAAAACTAAACAGTAACTTAACTCTGTCGATAATTATATCTGCAACTGCACATATAACTATACCTCCACTATAGGATGAGGGGTACCCTGGCTTCAGTCAAATCTGTACATTACTCTGTTGACCGTCAGATTCGACTCCATGTTTCCTGGCAGAGGATATTGAACATAGGATCTGTAGCCAAACTAGATGTGGAGGTAAAAGTTATGAACTCGTTCTCTTCAGCCTCCTTGAGAACAGCCTCATGGGACTTTGAACAACAAATGCCTATGCTGGCTACTTTTGAGAGTTTAACCGAACAAAGATCTGCTAGCCATGCCTAAAAACTGGAACAAGGTCACATTATATATGCTATTCTCTTTGGTACAAGGGACCAAAGAGCTACAGAGATGCTCCGTTGGCCAACATTTTCGCTGTCCGTGGATTGAAACTCTTCTTAAGAGACAATACTTGACCAATTGCATGTAGAATCATCTTACTAGTCTGGTCTATTCAACAACCTTGCAAGGTTGTTGGGGCATCACATTGGCTTTACAACAATCCCTTTTCACCTCCAGTCTTCAGCTGCCCTAGTTGTGCTAGCAAAGTCTATCCCTGTCCATTCTTTAATATTGTCTGCTCGCCTCTGCTCGACTCAGGACCAAATCTGGCAGCCTCTGCCCACATGCAAAATATCAGTAAGACTTTGTTCCTTGTACCTTGATCAAATATAAAGCATCATCAGAGGCTATGCAAAGATAAGACTTGAGCTTCTACAGGATGGCTCGCCTGATAGTGACTTGCTTGTCATTTAAAAAAGTATGACCTTGATTTCAAGGTATTCAGCGGGTTGGGCTAGTATTTTGTAAAAACTCAAACCAGTATCTAACATAAGTTCAAGTATAACAGTAGATCCACCAAAGCATTATGAAATAGTATGCCATTAGAAAACTTTAACCCAATACCAAGGAACCTCGGTAGCTCAGTGGGTTAAGCGCTGGCCTACTGATCTAGCAGTTTTGGGTCAAGCCCTGCTGGAGGCGGAGTTCTTTCCATCGTAAAGGGGTTCCATTGAACACAGCCTTTCATTATCACAAGCCCATTGTCCTGATATGACTGAAAAACAGTTGAAAAGGACGTAAAATCGCAAGTCATCCCTCATCCATCCATCCCAATACCAAATTCTAGGTATGACCTTGACCTTAAGGTCACTGAGTGAGGTGGTAGTGGTACTACATAAACTTTAGACCAGTATCTAACAACACTCAGGGTATCACCTAATTTCACTGTAGCATTGTAAAATTGTAAGACCTCAGAAGACTTAAACCGAAAAGCTGTAAGATAAAAATTTGAATCCATGACCATTATTTCAAGGTGACCCAGTACGGATGGGTTGTATTTTGTATGAATATACACTAAATCGATCCCAAGCATCATGGAACAGTATGCCATTAGAACCCCATATTCTTGACCTAAAGGGCACTGGGTGGTACTTTGTTAGACATTGGACCAATATCTAATTACTGTGCAAGTATCAGAAGAATCTATTAATGGGTTAAGGAGATATGGGTCTTTAAAACAAGAGGGCCATGACGCCCTGAATCGCTCTCCTGAGCATTTGGCAAAGTGGCATTTTCTTATGTCTGAAATCGTCAAACTATAAGTCTTGGGTCAAAACTCAAAGAATAACCATGACCTCTTGTACTCATAAAGATGACTGTATTTATCAATTTATAGGCCTAAATCTTAAAACCTTTCCATGAAATCTTATGTTCTAGCATTTTCCCATATTCGACCTTGCCGTAAAATATTCAAGGTCAACCTAAGGTCATTAATTTCAACAATCTTGATAGTACTGGAGTACTCAATGCTACATACCAAGTTTCAAGGCCATTGGTCAATTGGTTCTGGAGATGAAGATTTTTAAAGGTTTTTACCATATATGGGCGTGGCGGCCATGTTGGTCATGTGACCTGGACCATGTGAATAAATTCTTGTTATCTAAGCCCCTGAAAGTTCTGTATGAAATTTGGTTACAACTAGCCCAGTGGTTTTTGAGGAGATTGCTTGAAATTGTCAAAATATGAGAGTTGGTCAAAGGTCAAAGAATGACCTTGGCCCTTTGTACTCATAAATCTTCATATACACAATAAGAGGACTGGGTATACCAATTTTAAGGCCTTAATCTTCAAAACTTTCCAAGAAATCTTGTGTTCTAGCATTTTCCTATATTTGACCTTGACATAAAAAACGTCAAGGTCAACCCAAGGTCATAATTTGAACAATCTTGATAGTTCTCGAGTACCAAATGCTACATACCAGTTTAAAGGCCATTGGTTGATTGGTTCTGGAGTGGAAGATTTTTAAAGGTTTTTACCATATATGGGCGTGGCGGCCATGTTGGTAATGTGACCTGGACCGTATGAATAAATTTTTGTTCCCTAAACCCCTGGAGGCTCTATATGAAATTTGGTTACAAATGGTCCAGTGGCTTTTGAGGAAATTGCTTGAAATTGTCAAAATATTAAGATTCTGGGTCTAAGGACAAAGAATGACCTTGACCTCTTGTACTCATAAATCTTCATGTACTTATTAAGATGACTAGATACCAATTTTTAGCCCAAAATCTTAAACAGTTTCCAAGATATCTTATGTTCTAGCATTTTGCCATATAAAAGCTCAAGAAAGCAAATTTGACCTCACCGTAAAAAAGGTCAAGGTCAACCCAAGGTCATAATTTGAACAATCTTAGTAGTACTCGTGTACCCAATGCTACATACCAAGTTTCAAGGCCATTGACCTATTGGCTCTGGAGAAGAAGATTTTTAAAGGCTTTTACCATATATGGGCATGGTGGCCATGTTGGTCATGTAAAACGCCATTTGCGACCATAAACCAATGATTTACCTCCCCAAATGACAATTTTCAAGACACATATCCCCATTCTAATGCACTTTTCCACATATACACCTTTCATAATATACTAGTTTGCACCCATTTCAAGCGCTGTCAGTAACGTAAAACCAAACTTCAGCCAATAAGAAGCGATGTTTCTTAATGACTTTGGGTTTGCGGCAGTATATCGCAGAATATACTGTCGCAAGTTTTTGACGTTATCCAATCAGACGTTTAGTTATATTTGTAAGTGCATTAGAATGTCTTATGGTTGCCAGAAGAAAAGAATTCAAATGTATTTTGTTTTATGGGATTTTAATGTATTCTGTTTAATCAAGAGCCAGGTCATCTCGTCATGTATTTACAGAATAGCATCTGCATTCTGTTGAAATCAGCTGATCAGGAATACCATTCAACTTTTCCTTCTATAACGTTTGTTGGGATCATGTGATTGAAGTCAAATGTGAAATTGTAACTTATTTGATGATGGCTGTTTCATTCCTCAGTTAGGTCAACCTTTACAGTCTAACAAGACTCCTGACCTTATATCCGAAGACGAAGTGTCATTTCTTATCAAAGCTTTAAAAATTCCGAAATAAAATGATCTAATAACGGCATCTTTTTTTTAATTTGTTCGGTTGGATTTTATGCAGGAAACTTTCTGAAAGGGTTAAACAAACCTTATTCTCATATGTGGAAAAATAAAGGCAATTATTTCTATAATTAGCTTCGGAATCCTTTCTTAGTCTAAATCTTACTTTTGCAAAAGGAGCCTTCCTCGTCATTAAAAATAAAAAAAAAAAAATAAAAAAAAAAAAACGCAGAAGGAAGTTTCCTTTCAAACCCAAAGAACCCGCAGTGAAGCGGAAGTTACAGTTGCGGCTATACTTTATTTGATAAGAGTTACAATTTACAATTGTTGATTGGTGTCATAACTTAGTAACTTCTAATTGCCGCTAGAGGCGCTCTTTCGGTCACAGAGGTCACAAAGAAAAAATGAAATAAACAATGCAAACCGGAAGTGCAGCTAAATATCTCGTTTTGCATGATTTTTTAATGGATTTTCGGATTTAGAGTATTTTATATCTAGCGGGAATATCTGCAGGTAAGTGCCAGATAAATATTACGCTTGAATTCTGCGAGTTTGAAAACTTAAATTTTGTCATGATAAGTTCCAATGCATTCCAAGGTCACTGCCATGTGCAATTTTCTGTATTGAAAGCATTTCCTAAAGATTCTGAACAATTCAGGCTGGCGCAAAGAAGCGCAGTGCACTTGTTTTCTGACTGTTTTGCAGCTGATTTTATGAATGGAAGGTGGGGTCACAACCTAGTAGTAACATGTATAGTCTGTTTCAAACGTAACATGTGATGGAAATAACTAAAAAAATGCATGGAGAACCCGACAGACCGGAATTGATTAAAACAGACTATAGGTTAGAGGCTATAAATTCATTGAGGAAATTGCTTTGTTTTCATATTATAGTATTTTCATGTTTTCTTTGTTTATGCTGGTAACTAAGGGAACATATTTCTGATAACTGCTTTGAATAAAGGGGTTTCTTTCTATTCTTAGTCAATGTGAAGGTCAAACTATATCATCAGTATTCTATTTTTAGCCATAGTCGCTGTTACTAATTCCTGTTGGAGTCTCTACATAACTGTACTTCGAGTCTTTCACCGATTCACAGGTAAAACAAGGTGGCAAGTGCATAACAATAAACTAGAACTCCTCTGACTATGCTAAATTACTGCGACAATTTATTGTTGAGCAGCCTGTTTTTTGTTTTATCTATCTTTCTTTATATGACATTGACAAAGTCGGTCATGTTCGACCTCACGAAAATATACAGAATATACATGTGAATGGGCAGATTGTCCGTTTTTACTGCAGATCTTTCCAACAGAGATGTTTTATTGGTGCTAGCGTTTGCCAGTACATGTAGCTAAAACTTAGTACTCCATTTTGCTACTTTATATTATGAAGACCATGATTTCTGTTTGATTTGTCCCCCCTCCACCCCCAACACCACTTTTTGGACCCCTCGTAATCTCAGTGCCATATTTTGTATCTGTGAATGTACAATTAGTGTTTTTCTAAATATTTTAAAGCAACAAATAATATTTTTTTGCAGTACAAAGAATATTTAATTTTTTTTTTGGGAGGGGGGGGGGGGCAAATTAGCAAATTTTACCCCATTTTGGCCCCTTAAGGAACTATAAATACAGTAAAAAGAGCACCCTATTGACATTATTTATACTTGTCTACATTTGATTGACAATTTTTTAACCATTTTATCAGTATGCAGTGCTGTTTTTGCTATTTTGTGAAGCAATTCAAACATTTCGCTCAAATTTCCTGTCTTTTAACCCCTTTTTGGGGCCCTTAAATGGCCTATAAATATTTCCTAGGAGTACCCCATTACGATTTTTTGTATCTTTTAACACAAGGCTTATGTTTTCACAACCTTGTAAAAAGAAAACAGTCAGGAGCTTTCAACTATTCAAAGAAAAGTAATCATTTGGGGGTAAATTAGCCTGTTAAAACCCCTTTTGGAGCCCCTTTAAAGAATATTAATAAACTCTTAGTACTGTTCCGTTTGTTGCTGATCTTATTTAATGTAAGTCTGATATTTTCACAACAACTGTACATGTAATTAATGCAGCATGTCCTTGTTTGTGGGGAAAATATGTGATTTTCAACAGGGTTTTATTTTCTCATTGTTTTATATAGGATATTGGTTGTTTCCATGGTAACGGTCAGAAGGAGGCAACTTCCCAAACATGTTTCTCCAGTTCATGATAGTTGAAGCCCTCCTCTAATTTGTTGTTATAGACAGATATGTCAGACTGACCGCGCGAAATGACAATATACCCTTAAAATTGCCTAAAAAGGAGGGTTTCGAAAACCTGGATACCCCACCCACCATTAACAGCAAGTAGCAATACTAAAGAAGTTACAAAACAGTTATATTTATTTTTCCATAAATTCATATGGACACATATTTCTTCAACCAGTACATGTTTACATGAAATGTAGTATCATTTAGCTTATATAAAAGTTCAAAAAGTGACATTTTTCGTATATTTTTGGCCATTTGTAAGGCAAAATCTTTGATGGCCGTTACCATGGCAACGGACAGGCAGCAGGAGGAATCAGGTATCAATTATTTGGTTTTGAGTGACAACACACAAACTGAGAAAGTTTTATCAAAATCCATGACTATGCGTGCCGAACTTTGGTTGTTGGTTACAGAGAATTGCTATAAAATACATGTCCTTGATTTATTATTTTCCAGTTACCAGTATATCAGATTCAGCCTGAGGTTTACATCAACGTTGGTTCTACAGAACACACAGTAGATGTCTTGCAGATTAAACTTAACGATACACGCTACTGTGTGAATTTTGTCTGCTTTGCCGGAGCTTTTAATAGTAACAAGACCTTCACCATAGAGAATGGTAAATGAGCCGCGGCACGAAAACCAACAAAGTGGTTGTGCTCCCGGTGCAGACTCAAATCAGCCTGGGCATCAACCCGGTCTGATTAGAGTCTTTGCAGGGCGCTGAAAGGTAGCGAAGGGCCTAAGCTACCTTCATGCGGACAGCGAAGACTCTGATCAGACTGGGCGGATGCCCAAGCTGATCTGAGTCTGCGCTGGGCACACAACCACTTTGTTGGTTTGTCGTGTCGCGGCTCATGAATGTTTTATTCTGATTGTCTCTTAACAGCTTTAGCTCAACAGTCCTACATTAGTTTAAGTAAGCTTGATTGACCGAGGAGCTGTGCTTCCCATTGAAAGGATAAGAAAACCTCCCGACTGAATGTGTATCCATACACAGTCACATGTCTGGTGCGTCTTGCTGATAGACCTTTATCAACAACCACACTGTCCCTTTAATTGGATTTATCTTGCCCTTATATTTTTCCCGTCTATTTTGACGAGTTCAAATTTAAAGAGTAACTACACTTCAGGAACTGGCTGAATCAGATCCCAAACCCTATCTTCAACATCAAAGGGAACGATTGACAAAGACATCCCAACAAACAATAAATTACAGGTGATAAGCCAAACTCCAAAATTGGTCTGATGGTTCATATTCTTATCCCAGAAGTCTTTTATATCAAAGGATTTCCCCCACTATTCTGATGAAACAGTTTCTCTAGTCGTTTTCACAAGCATGTATGGGAAGGTTGATAATTCAACGACATTCAGGTTACAAAGAATTAAGGAGGTATAAAGGTCATGTGTTTGGCCATTTATGCATGTCATGCACAATATTTTACCTGTTTACTAAGCTTCTTGCGAACAGGAATCAGACCCAGGCTGTGTTGGCAATACTTGATGTCCGTCATTTTTCTCTTTCACACAATATACAGGGCACTCGCAGATTAAGGAATTTTCAGTATGTGTGTTTTTACAATGATGCCATTCTGTTTTTTGTCCGAAATATAGGTTTATTATAGAAGAATCATAATCTACCTGCTATTGATCATTAAGTTTTTGTGCAACTTCTGGTCTGTTGCAATTTTGACGCGGTAACAAATCACGTTCTCCCACGTCAATCAGGGGCGTAACTAGGGGCAATTTCATAATACGCACAACCATGTTTTATTCTCTACTTCTTGAAGAGAAAGCTATTATTTCAGCCACTTTGGCAATTGGTATTGAAATCTGGTCTAATTTATAAATTTTCAGCAAGCAAATATGCAGGTGCGTTTTGAAATTTTGTCAATTTTGACAAAATTTCAATACGCACCTGCGTATTTGCCGTATAGGTAGCTACGCCCTTGGTCAACCAATTGTCAATTAGCATTTTTGCGTATTGTAATTCTATGGCCACAATGATGGACAGCATCAAATGTCCATTCTAGCAAATTCAGTGTTGTAAGAAGACATATGCCGTAAATGAGATTATTATTTTCATTCGAGTTTCTCAAAGAAATAAGCCTCAACATTTTAAGTACACGCTCAAGTCAGACTGAAACTATATGAATGTGTACCAGAGAGTGATATGTCTGTTATTATGCTTTCCGACGAAATACAGAAATATATGAATGAAATTGAAATAACGCTTTGCACATTCAGGTGGCATAAAGATGCTAATGACCACGTCTTATAATGCTATTGAAAGATATTTCCAGTTGTAAATAAACTTTATTTTGACAAAGATACCACAAAATGACGCAAAACTGTTAGGTTGATTGTTTTTGTTTTTTTTTGCAAGCGGATGATTGACGCACTTAAACGAGGTAAATTATGTCGCTCCAAAGCGCAAAAAAAAGCAGACACTATGATATTTTTCATGAACACCAATAAACGTATTTTCACACGTGCAGAGCTTACACTAAAACGCCAAATATCCTTTTCATATACCAAGACATTATTCGCAGAAATATTAATATACCTCCCCTGGTAATGTTTCTCAAAATATTATCAATTTTCAATCTTATAAAAAGAAATTCGATACATCGATACTGTACTTTCGCCTGCATTTCGTATTCCATACAGTAAATCGTGTTGCAATGCTGTAGGTAAAATTTGGACTCTGTTATTCATTTTAGGAACCAACTGGGTTCAAACAACAACCGAGGATATCAACTTTGGGTTTATTTACGTGTTGGGTATAGAATGCGAACAACCCCTTATACCAAGTCTGCAAAATAACTACCCGTATGCCTTAGTCAATGTCACGTTCATAGCTGGTACTACCACAAACAATTTGTCAACGTCACCAGCGCCGTCACTAGATCGGTCATCTGCTATTAGAGAAATAAAGGCGAATAATTCGACAACTTACTGGACAACTCAAAGTTACATCACTACTCCTGTTGACAGCGTTACGCTGACATCAGCGTCTCTAAACCCAACGGTTTCAGCACAGCAATATTACACGACATTACTGAAAGCGACTACAGTGTCATCTAGGGTCACATTGAAAGGGTCACTGCCCATTGAGAAGGCTTTTTTCAATAGGCCAGTCAATATACTCGCAGTAGGAGCAACAGTAGGAGCTGCATGTTTGAGTGGCGCAGGAATTCTGATATATTACTGTACGTCACGGAAGTGCAGAACAATGACACCTGTCAGGTTTGTTTTGTTTCTAGTAAAGCAAATAAGTATTGACTTAACGGTTTTACGCAAGTAGGCGGAAAACCTGAAATGTTAGTGAAATAATTACACATCGCATTAACAAAATAATTACACATCAAATTGACCATGCATCATAATGGTCCTATGTTTAATTAGCTAATTTGCCAGAAATGTTTAATTAGCTAATTTGCCAGAAATGTGGGTGTTCACATGTATATTAGGTAGTCCTATACATATCTACAGCTTGTTTTCAATTATAAATTATATATTAAAAATTATCATTTTTACTCTTAAAACATATAATTCGAAAAAATCTATACTGCCACTAAATATAGTAGTGACATTTCTTTGAAGGGAGCTTAGTTTCATCTGTAGATCGGAATTGCAGAATGTTGTCACATGCCATTTCATTCAGAAAAAAATGCCAATTTCGATTTGGAGTTGGTGACTATTTGTAATTTAATTTTGCCCACCTGTCTCGATTCCTTATCACTCACATCCAGTTTGAATTCTTGTCCTTGATTTTTTTTGGCTTTTGAATTTTGAAGATACAAAAAACGTAAAGCTCTACCGCAGCCTGTAGCCCATGGTGCAGTGGGCATTAGAATCTCACCGTATCTTGGACACAGTATATGAAAGGCGGAGCCCATCCTCTACTTTCCCTGGCTCATCATTCACATATTCGAAAAAGGAATCTATTTACTGCTGGTTTGACAGAAAAAGTGTTCCAGTGGCCGGGCGGCCGAATGGCAATTTGAACCTTCGACCTCTGCATCATACATGTAACCGAGTGACTCTTATCACTCGACCTAGCCCCTCTCTAGAGATATATGAGCTCCGACAAGACAAAACATACCAAGTGGCATGTGCGCCCAGCGAATATTCAGATCAACCTGGGCATTCGCCCAATCTGATCAGAGTCTTCGCTGTCAGGATGGAGCCAGCTTAGACCCGTAGCTACCATTTTAGCGAGTGCAAAGATTCTGATTAGACTGGGCGGATACCGAGGCTGATCTGAATCTTCACTGGGCGCACATGCCACTTTGTTGGTTTTGTCGTGTCGGGGCTCATTTGTAGTTCGATAATAATAGTAAATTGCAAGCCGCTTTCTTTAATTGTGACAGTGCCTGGGATTTTGAGCCTTGTGGAGGTGCGACGTTGACGTCACGAAACGTGAAATGAAAGTGACGTCATAAAATTTGCACGTTAAGTTAATTGGATTGTCGCGCATTGACTAATAAATTTCAAAGCGTCACCTGAGAAGAGTGATTCAACATTTCTATAGGAGTCTTTAATTTTCATCTTCTACACTCTTTTAAGAACGTTCGCATTATAGATCTTTGAAATGCGACGTCACGAACCTGAAATATAACAGTTTATCCAGCTAGTATGTAGATTGTATCCAATCAGTGAAACGAAAACAAAAATTCGGGTTGGTGTGAATTTTGTTTGCTTTTGAAGTAAACCTTAGCGCGTTTGTTACGTGCTTCTCGAAATCTATTCTGGCAGCACTAATAAATATGAAAATGTTAAAAACAAAATTTCCGATCTTCGCTCCATAAGGCTCAAAATGCCAGACATTGTCACAATTATTAAGACCTATATCAATAATTATTATATATATGTTTGCGTTTTGTCATGAGTGTATATGTTTATTATAGCCCTGCTGTGCTGGACAATGACGACGAAGATCAACCCAAGTACAATACAGTTTCAAAAAGGCTGAGTTCAACAACAGCTACAAACAGTACTTTGACACACTAGAACAACGACAATTAAATTGTAAAAGGGTTATCTTTAGAGAATTCTTGCATATACAATGTAATCATTTGTCAATGTACTGGTAAAAAAGGCAATGAAAGTATAACCCGTATGTTTGCACACTTGTTTTGGTCACGAAAGCCGTTAACATAAATGCACCGCTAACATTAGGATAGTTACAGTATACTGCTGCTGTAAAATATACGGTGACTGTAATTATTGGGAATTATTCACGATACCTTTGTGTTCGCAGAAGTCTCGAATGCACTGTAGCACTGTCTCGATGTTCCGCACACATAAAGGTATCCCGCAATATCTATGACATTCATTAGTATGGAAACATTTTTAATCTCAAACATCCAGAATTTCGCAATCATTTATGTCAGATTTGTAAAATTATACAGATCTTTTTTTAAGTATACATCATGATCCATCTCACTGTAAATAAATTGCTTAAGGTGGTGATAATCACTGATTTGGAGCAAAGTAAAAAAATCTGCATAAAATGCTGAAAATATAACAGATCTTCCCCAAAATTAGCAGATGCCTTCTGAATGTTGTTTCTCACGATTTAGAATCCAAAAATGCAGGACTTGTTGAAGTTAAAAAGGGTTTATATTATAAGAAAAATTTCAAAGGGTAATTTTGTGCGCAAAAATCTGAAAAATAACCATCGTTATTAAAAATGTAATAGGGTCTGAAGGTTCTTTTTTTACATTATAGAGAGCGACCTAGCAATTATTTTTTCCATTTTTTTTTCAAACATTTTCATGCTGGGCAGATAAAAAATGGTCTCCTCAGTGTCGAAATATTTGTCAAAATACACAGTAGAGTCCATTTTCAAGATTGAACAATTTCATATATACACCTGTGTCATGGTGGTAAAAATTCTAAATATTGGGGCACAAAAAATAATTACCAACACTGTCCTAAATTGGAACAGTTTGGTTTTACAGTGCAGTAATGTGCCCAAAAATGCAAATAAGATGGCAAATAGTGTAGACCCTGATCAGACTGCTCCTGTCTGATGTGGGATTGCACTATTTGCTCAGACCTAACTGTCCCACTTTTTAGAATTTTTATGGTATACTGTGAGTATGATAAAGGTATAACTGCTCTACCTGTATTTAATTAATGCATGCAGTGTACATGCACCATACATGGTCAGACATTTGAGAAAAAGTGACTGTTTTCATCTGGTCTACCTTACAAATTTGAGAAAGAGTTGGAACAAATAACTGCTAGGACGCTCTTGTCAATGCATTAAAGGAACATCAGAGCTAAGTATATTTTCAAGAATGAAGTTAATTTTCTAGATTTCTGCGCTCAAAATTACCCTTTGATTTTTTCATTCAAAACACTTTTTTTAACAGCATGTCCCTCTATTCTGTATTCTAAACTGTAGAGAACAACAAAAATAAGAAGTCAGCAAACTTTCAGGGAGGTACGTTAATTTTTTATGATTTTATGCAGATTTTTGTATTTACCACCAATCACCACCTTAAAGAGGCTGGTTCAGTCCGAGTCAAAGCAACTGATTTCAGGATTAAATCGAAGTAAATAAGAATTCTGGTTGTTTTGGTATTTATTGGTAGATGTTAATCAGCATCGAGGAAGTTAACATGTAGATATGATCTCGAACCACATCATCGTTTGGTGAAATATTATAAGCTTATCATGAGTGACTCTATTGTAGAATCTTATCAAGCAAGAAATAACACAAATTGGTCGCAGCTGATTGAATTAAGAAACGTTTAATTTGTTTTAAAGGAATTAAAGCGGGTAAAAGCTGATCATGTCAGTTGTAACTAATTTCATGATCTATATGTTGAGGCTAGCTGTTCTCTTAGTTTTCACAAGATATATTTCATTAAGTGGTTTACATGTAACTCGTACTTTTTCTAATAAGTATTTTGATTGGATGTAGACTTCGTTTTTATAGTTCAAGCTAATATTTTCAACCGGCTCCGTATCATGTTTCACAGATGGAAATAAACTATAAGGAAATAGTCACAACATATTGCATCCTGTATTTCCAATTCATTTTGTTTAGAACTAGGAGGATTCATCGTGAAAGTCAATATTAGTACAACAATGATTACATGGAATAAACTCATAAGTCAGTAAATCGTTTTATTTTATATTAATTTATGATTACTTCTTGGCTACTTAGAGGTTTGGCTATTACATGTAACTTAAGCTTTTTTTTAGTTATTCTGATAACTAGTGATCACCAAAAGGGGTTACATTTTCACAATCATTTAAGTGTCTTGTGAAAAAAAACAATTACAGAATATGTAGGTTTCTCTTTTATTTATTTGCTTCATTATCTCAGGGGTGCAGGTTTGAATCCCATTATTGTTTTTTTTTTGTAAAATTCGTTTCACTTTAATATAGATGCCCGTCAATTTGTTATATCGGAGCTTTCTTTGGCAATGGGATACATCAAATATGTCTGGAGCGATATACCAGATAGGGTAATGCAAGGCTTTCTAGCACACAGGATTCCACCTTTCGAACTTTTGAGCTCACCTGAGCCGAGCGCTTTGGTGGAGCTTAAAGAATAGGCAAGTTCAGTTGTCCGTCGTTGTCCGTCTATCTACAATTTCAAAATATATTCTCCTATGAAAACACTGGACCGATTATAACCGAATTTCACAAAGAGCCTCCAGGGCATGCGGGAACGAAACATTGTTTAAACGGTCTAACTTGGCCGCCATGCGCATATATGGTAAAAACCTAAAACTTCCTCTGCAGGGCCAACTGACCGATTGCCTTGAAACTTGGTATGTAGCATTTGGTATAGAAGTACTACCAAGATTGTTCAAATTATTCATTGAGTTGACCTTGATCTTTTTTACTTATTGGCCCTAACACGTACCTGTACAAAGGGATTACCGACTCTTGTTTTAGAAAATAATCATAAATACCTGTAATTTTGATAGCACCCGCACATAAGCGTTTATATATGAAGGACATATACCAGTAGGTTACTTTCGAGTGTACATGCTAGCAAAACATAGAAAGCGTAAGTATTTGATCTGAGAGCCAGCTCAGTACTTGCTATTATATAAGGAATCCCTTGTTAACCGGCACATTATATAGAATATTTCAGAAAGTTTATCCTGATCAGTCTTCTGTCAAAACTTATAATATACTTAAAAAAATTAATAAATAAAAAAAAAAAAAAAATCGAAAAAAAAAAAAAAAGAACCTTGACGTTTATTATTCTGCTGTTTATTTATTGCGTCAAATGAAAGTGGCCAAAGTGCCCAAATCACAAGTCCGAACTCGCAAGACATTTAAACGTAGACAGTTCCGGAATATTTAGAATACACAGACATGGATACCAAAAGAGAGGTGTGATCAGGTGCCCTCGGGTAGTAAGCATCACCTGCCTATTAAAAAAACCCCGCCATATATATGTGTCAGTGGAAAAGTCAGTAAAAATGAAGGTGCGGTATTTGAAAGCTTAACTAAGCTTCGGCTGAGGTCATCAAATCGGAAATTAGTTTAGAAACGTCCACATTGCAGGGATCAGCGAGGTAATGGTGTCTCCAATAAAACGTTTTAATTGTTAACACAAGCTTTACTTTATGATAAACCTGTTTCAACATTTTAAGAGTGAGTAGCTTCCCTCTTTCAACAATGTCTTGATATTTGAAACAGGTTCAAGCATAGCGGACTAGCTGAGAAACATAAACTCCGTACGCAGGTGCCGAAGGGATATTACTACTTAAAAATGAAAAGTAAAATTGAAGTCGTCCCTCTTGTCATTAAGCCAAGTAACAAGCTTTCCATTGTCAATATTTTAGAGATAGTAATCTAAGTATGAGGCAGATGAACTGGACTCTTTGGTATCTTCAATTTTAAGTTCATATGGAAAGATAAGGTCAATAAACTCTGAAATCTTTTGATTACTCAGAGACAAAACCTCATCTTTGTACCTGTAGGCGAAGTTGAATTACTGTGCAAGGTGCTTATTACCTTATCTTAAGAGCTCTTGTTTAAACGCCGCCTCATACCCGTAGAGAAACAAGTCGGCAAGTAAGGGGGCACAGTTAGTGCTTATTGGAATGCCAACTAGTCTGTTGGAAAATCTGTACGCAATATTCCACGTAAATATTGTCGATAAGAAATTCCAGCATTATAAGGGCATCATCTTCAGAATATTTTGTATAAAGTAAACAGATAGACAATGATCAGGAATTAGTACAATCAAATTCCACATCCCGCCCTCAAAACCAATGGGGAAAGGAGCACACACACACACGGAAACAAATGACACAAGTTCACGAAAGGCGCGCACCGTAAACCGAATGAGCAGCTCTTTCCAAAACAGCTGCTAATTCTTTACCCTTATAAAAAAAAACATTAACATCTAATTTTATCTATTTTATCTTTAACTTACAAAACAAAACAAAACAAAAGGTAAACATAAAAGTGGTCTTTCACGAAATATGTGTACAGATACCCAAGAAGAACGTTTTTGTACCGACGATTTCCTTTTTTGTAAAAGAAACAATTGTTAACAATTTCTTAGCACTTAGCCTAACCCGCAATATCAACAATGTACATGTATGTCAGTATATTGCTGTTGAATATGTACAAAATATGCACTTATTTTCCACTCGACTGAACTTCTAAAATCCAGTGTATGTTACATTTACATGTTTTTGCATGTTTTGCACGAGCACAGTTGTGCATTAGTCACTTTGCTAGCAGACTGCTGCGTGGACACTCTACACTGATAGCAAAAGAACATTCCTACATAAACCTTCATTTCTGCATTACTGTCATAATGTTATACTTCTCTGAAAATGAGACGAATACTATAATTGCTATTCTGTGCACTGACGTTGACATTGCCAAAAACGTAGGACGTTGAATTCTAGTCTCCAGATAACATTTAACTTCAGAAATCGTTTTCTGACAGTCAGAGACATTCAATACGTATGAAAACAACCAAACACAGATTACAGACCCTTGGCTTGCAGCATTTTTATTTAACGCTTCGTTCGAATCCGACGTCAACGTCGCAGTTAAAACAAACATCATATTAACATTTGCAGTCGTTGTACTGTTTTAAAAATAAAATGTGTACATCACCTGCCAAGTCAAAATTTGTTTATGTTGTAAAGTTTGCCTTTTTCTGATAATTGACCTTTTTTCTAGAACAATTTCTAGCATTGCTAATCATTCAAGTGCCCAAGTTTTTTTTATAAAAAGGAAAGAATAATTGATCAGTTTCAAATCACAAAATATTGGTGTGGCGTTCGAAAAACGATGACAAGCTTTCAACCATCAAGTTCCTATTTTGGCTGAGTATAGTTTGGCCTGTCGTATTATGCCCCAAACTTTGAAAAAGTTGGTGGGGAATATTGCTGTTTGCTTGTCCGTCTGTTCGTCCGTTCTTCCTCAACGTTTTTAATGCCTCCAATTACATTAGAACCGTGCATAATAGGGTCTTGAAAATTTATATGTGAATTCCTCATGAAAAATGGCGGACTCGTTTATTTTTTTTTCAAAGTTCTGCCCCCTTTTTTAGTTATGCCACTTTTCAAAAATGAGATGAATATCTTGTTAGGAAGATATCTCAAAAGGAATTTGCGCTATGGCCTTGATATTTAAAACACTGATCGGGTATGTAAAGCAGATAACCTGATTATTTTTTGGAGAATTCCATAAAATATTGATGGCGTTATGGCCGTTGTTTGATTTTGACAGTTTTCAAACATTTGAACTGCTTTGTCTAGGAAACTGATTTTAAGTAAAACAGTAGCCTTGACGAATTAAATAAATTAATAAAGGTAAGGTTACTCTGCATTCAATAACAATGAAGTTATTTTCCCTGATAATAAGTACTTATGCAGCTGCTGGGCTCAAGAACCACTGGGCATAGGGTCTTGAAATTTAATATGCAAATTTCTCATGAAAACATAGACGACCCGTATCTTTTGTTTACCGAGATTGCTTTTTTGGAGATATGCCCCTTGTCCAAAAATAAGATGAATATCTTGTTAGCAAGATACCTCAAAAAGATTTGAGCTATGGCCTTGATATTACTACCGATTCCGAAATCTATTGACCTTTATTCCCCTGCTCACGCAATGTATCTCCTGTCCGCAAAGGTAAAATTGTCTTCAAAGAAAAACTTCAGACGGAACCCGCAAGAGAAATTTCCTTTCATCATAGCTGTGGGAAACACTACGCGCCTGTCAGTTATCACCTGTACAATAATAGCAACGCCCACTTGTCTGACTTGCCTTGTAAACAGTACCGCCTACTTTAGCGCGCAACTAGATACATTCAGTTTTAAAATTAACAAATTCTTGAACCTCATTCGCATTCTGCATGTTCTGACATAGTATGTGCTTAAATTTGTATACAAATAAAAGTGCCATAGCATGTCATTTGTGACCCTTGAGTAGGCTAGGGACTGTGGAATATCCCGATCCGAATGCGCGAAAGGGAGGGTTGGGCAAGCACTGCTAACGTATACGTATTACACTCTTAATATTATAAAATTTTAGATATTCGATGACAGTGTCTGCTTGTTTGTTTTTTCTTCTTTCACTTTATATCGTTTCACGGCAGCCGTAAATTGCGGAAAACCCATGGGTTGTATTTTTTCTGTCAACTGTGGCCATCCCGAAAGTAGTTTTATCTTAAAGGAAAGAATTGGCATCTCGTTGACCCAATTTGACGAGCGGACAAAATATTTTATTATTCCGAATCATTTTCCTGGAAATGTACCAATTCATCATAATGGCAGAATTGTAAAACAAATTCAACAACCTTAATACGTTAGTGATCATCACACTACTGCCTTTTTTTGAACTTGGACAGGTCCATTTTAAGTTTTACGGCTGTTTGGTTCAAACTTTTATACATTAATTGATATAGAAAGTAAACATGAAAGCCCTGATCAGACGCCGCGTTCAGTGGCTTCTGACCTGGGCCTGCACTGTTTGCCCATGTCCTAAAAATGGGAGGCTTGGATGATATGGGTTAAATATTGACGAACATAGAACGATAACCCAATAAAAATGTATACCATTGTTGTTTCCCGACTTTTTATAGTGTAAAGTATTGTTTGAAGAGGCACAGCTGAATAACCATGAGATGAAATAAATTTTAATCCTGGACACTGACAGGATACACTTTGACAAGTTTATTACGTTTGAGATATCTTAATTTGGACAAATTGTATATTCACCAGCTTTTACTGATCCGTAGTATAGCTTTCATTGTGACAAAAATGAATGTACATTGTATATGCTTTTGACCACTGACATGAAATAATCCAATAAGAGAAGTTTTATTATGATTAAAGCTTTCTAATCTGATGTGGTCAGCTCTCGACAAAAAACACTTAGTGTTAGATATCGCAGGCTTAAAATCTCGGATTAATTCTCCACTGACAATGGTTGTTACTTTTTTCATCTTTATATTTTAATGACGTCGCGTGAAAAGGAGAACTTGCTCCATGTGCATATAGTATCATCCTGCGCATTGGGCAAAATGATCAGAATCTCCACTTTCCAGGATTAATATCGTTTATGCGAAGTCTGGTGCGCAGACTGATTTGAGTCTCTATACGCACATGCTGAAAGTAGTTTTCACGTTTGTCAGAGTATCGTAGGCCCGCCTCAGGCAAGCTGTCCGTGCAAACGGATACGTATACACCCACTACGCCCGATAGGAGTGACATATTGCAGAAGGGCCGTATAATATCCCATCTTTACTAGGAATGACCACTTAGTAACTTATCTGATTCTGGCGCTCGAATAATGGAATACGACAAAACCTGTTAAAGCTATATAGGTCCATGTTTTTCAACCATATTTACACGGGAAACGACTTTTGTTGCTTCCCAAGCGAAGAAAACCCTTCCAGAATACGGTCTACCCTAAAGAATAGAATTTCCTCCTCTGTGTATTTTCTTTCCTTTTAGAGTTACCCCAAATGAGAAGAGAGGCAAAACTGAAAATGGCAGAGTTGCTTCACATGAAACTGTATCCATTTTACCTTCAGATACCACAAGCTTTAGCAGTGTGACAGTCTGTGGTACGGTCGATATACTCGTTGATTCTGTCTCTGCACAACAAACTAAACAGGCTTTACTTACTATGGGGACAGAGTAGACTTAGATCAGCAGGGTATTCTATATTGTGACAAACAAGCACTAGAATAAACCGAAGCTCAAATGAGTCAGTTGAATACACATTCTGGCAATTTGATACCTCATTTGCATTTGGTCTGCGATGAGTCTAAAGAGCCTGCATCCTGCACGTACCCCCTTATCGTGCGACCTCCGTGCGGAGGCAGGCGGCGACCGTGCGATTTTCGGACGGATTCTCGGGCGCCGTGGCCCGCTCTACGATTTTGTTATATGAGGAGCTATGATAAATTTTAGGCTAGCGGAATTGTGAATTGGTTGAAATAATTTACGAAGCAAAATGTCTATTTCTACAGTGAAAACAGGAAAATAGTAAGCAGAGTTTATTCAAATCGAAATAATAAAGCATGGACGAATACAATTTACCTTTAGTGAATTTATTTTTCTTTATATCCAGTGCTTATGCTGGCGTCCCAATTTCACCTATCCAAACAACTTCCGACCGGAATTTCAATTTCGACTGGTAAACGCTCAGTTCCATTCCAACCTGGAAATCCAAAATGTGATGTTTACAGCTGATATATATGTAAAGTTATCAGAAGAAACATTTCAGCTGTGTAAAAGAGAAACTGATGGAGTTCTCACAAAACTCCTGAAAACGGCAAAACCGACACTTGATCAAACTTCGGTTAAACGCTTTCAGGAGTTCTGTGAGAACTCCACGTGTAATATATTCTATGTGCACCAATATGCTTATAAAAGCGAATAGCATTGTTATAGTTTGGATATTTGCAGGAGCTTGATTTGTTTATCGGGAATGTGCTTGTGCGCATGAACGACAGATGAGTCTCTGTTCGCAAAAGAAAATAAATTGTGAGAACGACAAACTCTTCTGTGTCGTAGCCGTCCTGACAAAATCTGTGAACGTTTGCACAAACTGAGAGCACAAGCCACAGTTCCCAGTATAATTTCCATCACCTACGACACTCAAACATCGGCCCGTGTTGAAATTTACTAGGATTAAAAGACCTCAGAACACAATTGATCGGCTAACGCCCACATCATACCGCGCATTTGCGAATATTGACCAGTCCTACATATCTCCAGAATTCACCGATAGCATTATTCAGATGCGCAATCTGATCGTCTTCTCTGTTCGCACATGCCGTAAGATACCTCTCAGATATTTGGGTAAATTATATGAAGTTACGCTCCATCGACAATTATCTTCGAACTGAAAATAACAAATCCATTTTTTTCTTTCTTATTAAATAGCTTGCGCACATGCACAGTCTGGTAAAAGCATTTGCACTTTGACAAAAAATATACGCTCGATCTGTATATGAGTAAGCTAAATGCACATACGCCTGAGTACATTTTTTTCTCACTCACTCACTATAAAATTTCGAGCACTTACACAATTTTCTAAAATTTCGGACAGCAAATATTTTTTTATTTTCGGTGCGAAATTTGCACCGCCTACTTTTACAGATGTAACGGGATACCGTCAGATTAATTGACAAGCTTAGCGGAACATAGGACTTTCCTCTAACCAAACCTTCCAATAAACACGAACAAAATAGGACTCGTCAGTTCAGAATAAATGTATTCATACCAATTTTAGTTCGACAGATGCGCGTTTCTGTATTTAACTTCTTTAGTGTCGCTAAACCCCAAACGTTTGAAAGAAAAGAACTGATGGGCAGGTCTCGGTAGGCAACGAGCATCCTTCTCCGAGCCACACTTACAGGCGCTTACGTATTAACTCGCAAGCGCAGGCGTCCCCCATCCAGCCAACTCAACCCCTGAGTCTCGAGAAAAGCGACAGACAAGGGCATCAGAAAGAGATGTTCGATGCAACAAAAACCCACAAAAAGGCAAACAAACTCAAAAGAATGGAAGCCAAACTCAGCTAAGATTCTTTTCGCTATGACAAGTTTGTCTTAGTTCTAGAATAATTTAGAAATTTTACCAGATATGCATGAAAAGGAATAAGGTTACTTTAAATCAATATATAAGTAGTGACCCCAAATCTAGAGAACCAGAATGAACACTGAAAAACAGACTAACGGGGTTGATGATATCCTCGGGGACAAATTGGCCACAAGCAGCGATACTGGCCCAGTGGTTTGATAGTGCGACAGCCGCGCGTCTCTGTATTTAACTTCTTCAGTGTCGCTAAACCCCCAAAATTAAAATAAAAGAGATGATGGGCAGGTCTCGACAGGCAACGAGCATCCCTCTCCGAGCCACACTTACTGTCACATTCCGCGGGACACATTAGCTGAAGACATCAGGTAAAAGGCGCCTACGTATTTACACGCGAGCGCAGGCGTTCACCATCGAGCCACCTCAGCCCGTGTATCTTGAGAAAATCGACAGACAAGAGCGTCAGGAAAGAGATTCTAGTCAGACACATTCCGGCTGCAAACTACTCTCTTTGAAATCGATGCCGCTTGTCAAATTTTGACAACCCAACCGTTGCACTTCGGTGAAAAAGTCAATAGATTTCGGAATCAGTAGTAAGAACACTGATGGGATATCAGGAATAAATTACCTGATTATTTTTTGGAGAATTCCGGAAAATTTTGATGGAGTGATGGTTGGCACTTTTTCCAATTTTGAACCGCTAGGTCTAGGAAGCTGATTTTTGGAATAATAATAATAGTCATTGATAATGTTTTTAGGGAAAGATGAAGTAACTCTGCATTTATTAATTATGCAGTTATTGTCCCTGATAATAAGTACGCATGCAGCTGCTGTGCTCAAGAGCCAATGTGTGTATTTTTTATGCCCCCGCCACGAAGTGGGGAGGGCAAATAGTTTTGCCCTTGTCCGTCCGTACGTCCGTATGTCCATCCGTCCGTCACACTTTTTAGTACTGTTCTTGTCTAACTTGGCCGCCATGCGCATATATGGTAAAAACCTAAAACTTCCTCTGCAGGGCCAACTGACCGAATGCCTTGAATCTTGGTATGTAGCATTTGGTATAGAAGTACTACCAAGATTGTTCAAATGATGACCTTGAGTTGACCTTGGTCTTTTTTACTTATTGGCCCTAACACGTACATGTACAAATGGATTACCGACTCTTGTTTTAGAAAATAATCATAAATACCTGTAATTTTGATAGCACCCGCACATGAGCGTTTATATATGAAGGACATATACCAGTAGGTTACTTTCGAGTGTACATGCTAGCAAAACATAGAAAGCGTAAGTATTTGATCTGAGAGCCAGCTCAGTACTTGCTATTATATAAGGAATCCCTTGTTAACCGGCACATTATATAGAATATTTCAGAAAGTTTATCCTGATCAGTCTTCTGTCAAAACTTATTATATACTTAAAAAAATTAATAAATAAAAAAAAAAATAAATCGAAAAAAAAAAAAAAGGACAAAAAAGAACCTTGTCGTTTATTATTCTGCTGTTTATTTATTGGGTCAAATGAAAGTGGCCAAAGTGTCCAAATCACAAGTCCGAACTCGCAAGACATTTAAACGTAGACAGTTCCGGAATATTTAGAATACACAGACATGGATACCAAAAGAGAGGTGTGATCAGGTGCCCTCGGGTAGTAAGCATCACCTGCCTATTAAAATACACCCGCCATATATATGTGTCAGTGGAAAAGTCAGTAAAAATGAAGGTCCGGTATTTGAAAGCTTATCTAAGCTTCGGCTGAGGTCATCAAATCGGAAATTAGTTTAAAAACGTCCACATTGCAGGGATCAGCGAGGTAATGGTGTCTCCAATAAAACGTTAACACAAGCTTTACTTTATGATAAACCTGTTTCAACATTTTAAGAGTGAGTAGCTTCCCTCTTCCAACAATGTCTTGATATTTGAAACAGGTTCATGGTGTTGAAATTTGATTTATGTGTTTACCGTGATGATTCATTGACGGGTTAGAGGGTTATCATGCGAACCGAACAACCAACTAAATGTTTTGTACCACTTCAGAAACTGAGGGTGAGGTTGGGCCTGTAAAATCGATTTAAGCCCCCCCCCCCCCCAGTAATTCATTACTGACCGTTCCAAGGCGGTAGTTCTGTTGTGGTTCTTTGTTGCCTGTTTTTGGTGTCAGAGTTTCTGTGATGTTTTACCTTATGTATGTTATTATTATTTTTGGTTCGGTTTGGGTTGCTAAGTGGCCACCTTTTGGGAACAAGCTGCTCACTCGGTTGGCCATATGTTCTCTGTATCTTGATTATTTGTAATCTTAGTTGTTTCCAACTATGGTTTGAGGGCTGGATTTGGATTTTGATTGTTTCATTTCCTGGTCTTTGCATACTTTTTACTTCTAGCATAGCGGACTAGCTGAGAAACATAAACTCCGTACGCAGGTGCCGAAGGGATATTACTACTTAAAAATGAAAAGTAAAATTGAAGTCGTCCCTCTTGTCATTAAGCCAAGTAACAAGCTTTCCATTGTCAATATTATAGAGATAGTAATCTGAGGATGAGGCAGATGAACTGGACTCTTTGGTATCTTCAATTTTAAGTTCATATGGAAAGATAAGGTCAATAAACTCTGAAATCTTTTGATTACTCAGAGACAAAACCTCATCTTTGTACCTGTAGGCGAAGTTGAATTACTGTGCAAGGTGCTTATTACCTTATGTTAAGAGCCCTTGTTTAAACGCCGCCTCATACTTGTAAAGAAACAAGTCGGCAAGTAAGGGGGCGCAGTGAGTGCTCATTGGAATGACAACTGTCTGTTGGAAAATCTGTACGCAAAATTCCACGTAAATATTGTCGATAAGAAATTCCAGCATTTTAAGGGCATCATCTTCAGAATATTTTGTATAAAGTAAACAGATAGGCAATGATCAGGAATTAGTACAATCAAATTCCACATCCCGCCCTCAAAACCAATAGGGAAAGAAGCACACACACACGGAAACAAATGACACAAGTTCACGAAAGGCGCGCACCGTAAACCGAATGAGCAGCTCTTTCCAAAACAGCTGCTAATTCCTTACCCTTATAAAAAAACATCAACATCTAATTTTATCTATTTTATCTTTAACTTACAAAACAAAACAAAACAAAAGGTAAACATAAAAGTGGTCTTTAACGAAATATGTGTCCAGATACCCAAGAAGAACGTTTTTGTACCGACGATTTCCTTTTTTGTAAAAGAAACAATTGTTAACAATTTCTTAGCACTTAGCCAAACCCGCAATATCAAACGGTGTACATGTATGTCAGTATATTGCTGTTGAATATGTACAAAAAATGCACTTATTTTCCACTCGACTGAACTTCTAAAATCCAGTGTATGTTACATTTACATGTTTTTGCATGTTTTGCACGAGCACAGTTGTGCATTAGTCACTTTGCTAGCAGACTGCTGCGTGGACACTCTACACTGATAGCAAAAGAACATTCCTACATAAACCTTCATTTCTGCATTACTGTCATAATGTTATACTTCTCTGAAAATGAGACGAATACTATAATTGCTATTCTGTGCACTGACGTTGACATTGCCAAAAACGTAGGACGTTGAATTCTAGTCTCCAGATAACATTTAACTTCAGAAATCGTTTTCTGACAGTCAGAGACATTCAATACGTATGAAAACAACCAAACACAGATTACAGACCCTTGGCTTGCAGCATTTTTATTTAACGCTTCGTTCGAATCCGACGTCAACGTCGCAGTTAAAACAAACATCATGTTAACATTTGCAGTCGTTGTACTGTTTTAAAAATAAAATGTGTACATCACCTGCCAAGTCAAAATTTGTTTATGTTGTAAAGTTTGCCTTTTTCTGATAATTGACCTTTTTTCTAGAACAATTTCTAGCATTGCTAATCATTCAAGTGCCCAAGTTTTTTTTATAAAAAGGAAAGAATAATTGATCAGTTTCAAATCACAAAATATTGGTGTGGCGTTCGAAAAACGATGACAAGCTTTCAACCATCAAGTTCCTATTTTGGCTGAGTATAGTTTGGCCTGTCGTATTATGCCCCAAACTTTGAAAAAGTTGGTGGGGAATATTGCTGTTTGCTTGTCCGTCTGTTCGTCCGTTCTTCCTCAACGTTTTTAATGCCTCCAATTACATTAGAACCGTGCATAATAGGGTCTTGAAAATTTATATGTGAATTCCTCATGAAAAATGGCGGACTCGTTTATTTTTTTTTTCAAAGTTCTGCCCCCTTTTTTAGTTATGCCACTTTTCAAAAATGAGATGAATATCTTGTTAGGAAGATATCTCAAAAGGAATTTGCGCTATGGCCTTGATATTTAAAACACTGATCGGGTATGTAAAGCAGATAACCTGATTATTTTTTGGAGAATTCCATAAAATATTGATGGCGTTATGGCCGTTGTTTGATTTTGACAGTTTTCAAACATTTGAACTGCTTTGTCTAGGAAACTGATTTTAAGTAAAACAGTAGCCTTGACGAGTTAAATAAATTAGTAAAGGTAAAGTTACTCTGCATTCAATAACAATGAAGTTATTTTCCCTGATAATAAGTACTTATGCAGCTGCTGGGCTCAAGAACCACTGGGCATAGGGTCTTGAAATTTAATATGCAAATTCCTCATGAAAACATAGACGACCCGTATCTTTTGTTTACCGAGATTGCTTTTTTGGAGATATGCCCCTTGTCCAAAAATAAGATGAATATCTTGTTAGAAAGATACCTCAAAAAGATTTGAGCTATGGCCTTGATATTACTACCGATTCCGAAATCTATTGACCTTTATTCCCCTGCTCACGCAATGTATCTCCTGTCCGCAAAGGTAAAATTGTCTTCAAAGAAAAACTTCAGACGGAACCCGCAAGAGAAATTTCCTTTCATCATAGCTGTGGGAAACACTACGCGCCTGTCAGTTATCACCTGTACAATAATAGCAACGCCCACTTGTCTGACTTGCCTTGTAAACAGTACCGCCTACTTTAGCGCGCAACTAGATACATTCAGTTTTAAAATTAACAAATTCTTGAACCTCATTCGCATTCTGCATGTTCTGACATAGTATGTGCTTAAATTTGTATACAAATAAAAGTGCCACAGCATGTCATTTGTGACCCTTGAGTAGGCTAGGGACTGTGGAATATCCCGATCCGAATGCGCGAAAGGGAGGGTTGGGCAAGCACTGCTAACGTATACGTATTACACTCTTAATATTATAAAATTTTAGATATTCGATGACAGTGTCTGCTTGTTTGTTTTTTCTTCTTTCACTTTATATCGTTTCACGGCAGCCGTAAATTGCGGAAAACCCATGGGTTGTATTTTTTCTGTCAACTGTGGCCATCCCGAAAGTAGTTTTATCTTAAAGGAAAGAATTGGCATCTCGTTGACCCAATTTGACGAGCGGACAAAATATTTTATCATTCCGAATCATTTTCCTGGAAATGTACCAATTCATCATAATGGCAGAATTGTAAAACAAATTCAACAACCTTAATCCGTTAGTGATCATCACACTACTGCCTTTTTTGAACTTGGACAGGTCCATTTTAAGTTTTACGGCTGTTTGGTTCAAACTTTTATACATTAATTGATATAGAAAGTAAACATGAAAGCCCTGATCAGACGCCGCGTTCAGTGGCTTCTGACCTGGGCCTGCACTGTTTGCCCATGTCCTAAAAATGGGAGGCTTGGATGATATGGGTTAAATATTGACGAACATTGAACGATAACCCAATAAAAATGAATACCATTGTTGTTTCCCGACTTTTTATAGTGTAAAGTATTGTTTGAAGAGGCACAGCTGAATAACCATGAGATGAAATAAATTTTAATCCTGGACACTGACAGGATACACTTTGACAAGTTTATTACGTTTGAGATATCTTAATTTGGACAAATTGTATATTCACCAGCTTTTACTGATCCGTAGTATAGCTTTCATTGTGACAAAAATGAATGTACATTGTATATGCTTTTGACCACTGACATGAAATAATCCAATAAGAGAAGTTTTATTATGATTAAAGCTTTCTAATCTGATGTGGTCAGCTCTCGACAAAAATCACTTAGTGTTAAATATTGCAGGCTTAAAATCTCGGATTAATTCTCCACTGACAATGGTTGTTACTTTTTTCATCTTTATATTTTAATGACGTCGCGTGAAAAGGAGAACTTGCTCCATGTGCATATAGTATCATCCTGCGCATTGGGCAAAATGATCAGAATCTCCACTTTCCAGGATTAATATCGTTTATGCGAAGTCTGGTGCGCAGACTGATTTGAGTCTCTATACGCACATGCTGAAAGTAGTTTTCACGTTTGTCAGAGTATCGTAGGCCCGCCTCAGGCAAACTGTCCGTGCAAACGGATACGTATACACCCACTACGCCCGATAGGAGTGACATATTGCAGAAGGGCCGTATAATATCCCATCTTTACTAGGAATGACCACTCAGTAACTTATCTGATTCTGGCGCTCGAATAATGGAATACGACAAAACCTGTTAAAGCTATATAGGTCCATGTTTTTCAACCATATTTACACGGGAAACGACTTTTGTTGCTTCCCAAGCGAAGAAAACCCTTCCAGAATACGGTCTACCCTAAAGAATAGAATTTCCTCCTCTGTGTATTTTCTTTCCTTTTAGAGTTACCCCAAATGAGAAGAGAGGCAAAACTGAAAATGGCAGAGTTGCTTCACATGAAACTGTATCCATTTTACCTTCAGATACCACAAGCTTTAGCAGTGTGACAGTCTGTGGTACGGTCGATATACTCGTTGATTCTGTCTCTGCACAACAAACTAACCAGGCTTTACTTACTATGGGGACAGAGTAGACTTAGATCAGCAGGGTATTCTATATTGTGACAAACAAGCACTAGAATAAACCGAAGCTCAAATGAGTCAGTTGAATACACATTCTGGCAATTTGATACCTCATTTGCATTTGGTCTGCGATGAGTCTAAAGAGCCTGCATCCTGCACGTACCCCCTTATCGTGGACCTCCGTGCGGAGGCAGGCGGCGACCGTGCGATTTTCGGACGGATTCTCGGGCGCCGTGGCCCGCTCTACGATTTTGTTATGTGAGGAGCTATGATAAATTTTAGGCCTGCGGAATTGTGAATTGGTTGAAATAATTTACGAAGCAAAATGTCTATTTCTGTAGTGAAAACAGGAAAATAGTAAGCAGAGTTTATTCAAATCGAAATAATAAAGCATGGACAAATACAATTTACCTTTAGTGAATTTATTTTTCTTTATATCCAGTGCTTATGCTGGCGTCCCAATTTCACCTATCCAAACAACTTCCGACCGGAATTTCAATTTCGACTGGTAAACGATCAGTTCCATTCCAACCTGGAAATCCAAAATGTGATGTTTACAGCTGATATATATGTAAAGTTATCAGAAGAAACATTTCAGCTGTGTAAAAGAGAAACTGATGGAGTACTCACAAAACTCCTGAAAATGGCAAAACCGACACTTGATCAAACTTCGGTTAAACGCTTTCAGGAGTTCTGTGAGAACTCCACGTGTAATATATTCTATGTGCACCAATATGCTTATAAAAGCGAATAGCATTGTTATAGTTTGGATATTTGCAGGAGCTTGAATTGTTTAGCGGGAATGTGCTTGTAACTGTGTCCATTTACGTTTGAGCAAATCCATTTGCTCAAACTGGCTCTATGCTTTTGGATAAGAATAAAAATGTTCGGACACAAATTTTATCATAGAAGTGTTATCCCAAATTCGGATAAGCAAAACTTCTGATAAAATGGGCGATCATTAACATAGAATTTTTATCCAAAATTTGGATAAAACTACATGCTATATGGCATAAAGTTAATTGTGTCCAAACACTGACACTTTACGTGAATGAAATCCTTGTTCGAAAATCAACTGTGAAAGCCGGGAAAGCTTTATCCAAAATTTGGATAAAACTTTGCAGAAGAGACACCACCTATACTTTCATTGATTATATTGATTTCTCACTAGACTATTGCTATAGCTTGCCGTTATCCAAATTTTGGATAAAAATCAAACCAGCCGGGACAAAGAAACACCCTGTCTTGACCTACACTGCACCCAAACGCAGAACCTAAAATTTTATCCAAAATTTGGATTCATTATTGTGCAAGGAAAGCAATACACCAATTATTCAGTAATGTATTCATTTTATCCAAAATTTGGATAAAATCAAACTGGCTAGGAGAAATGATATTCCTGCCTTGAAATACTCCCTACCAATGAACAGCCGTAAGTCTTATCCAAAATTTGGATAAATCACCTTACAAATCATTTGTTGAAAATTCGCATCGGTTATCATAGCAGTTTTATCAAAATTTAGCTACCTCAATGCTTTTTGCCAACAACTGTCATCAACATGACTGTATCAAAGCACAGACGCATAACACCGACATGACTGTTGTACGATAAATTATTCTTGTTATAGTTTTGATAGTCAATTACAAACTGAATGGATACTCTAATAAAAATTATTCTCACACTACAGTTTCTTTTCTGTATGAGTTCTTTGTCAGGAGTTGTTTGGCATGAATATAGTGACTTATAATAGGAATATACAATGAGTGCATTGTAAATAACTTAGGATTATCAGTAAATGCAGTAATAACAAAATGATTTCTTCTGCATAAGACATACTTTGGTAGTCATAACGGTGGCTCGATTTAAACCATTCTGTTTTGACAGTGCTAGAAGAAAACTCTCCTTTTTTTTAAAATCTCATCCTTAGTATTTGTGCCTAGATTTCTCTACAGAAATTGTTAGAATGTGTCCTTAAAATTCATAGCTGCATCCTAGATTCCATAGCATATTTGTGGAGTTCTGGTGCATTAATTCAGAATCCTAGCACTGTTGTTTCCTTTCGTCGTTCTGTCGTGCAATCTGAAATAACAAAATATACAATTTTGTAAAAAACGATACTTGGTGTTTTATAGTTTTTAGACCTTTCAGCTGTGCATAATATTTAATCCTAAAGTAATAACCGACAGCGCTTTGTAATTTTCAGTGTCTTACAGTATTAACTACATTTCTTTTGATTCTACTTACTTGTCTCAAGTTGCAATGCCAATGGCGGGACTGTTTCTTTTTTAAGGTGGTGATTTTTGGTATATACAAAAATCTGAATAAAACCATAAAAAATTTAACATATCTCCCCGAAAATTAGCAGGTTTCTTACTTTTGTTGTTCTCTACAGTGTAGAATACAAAACAGAGGGACAGGCTGTTTAAAACAGTGTTTTACATAGAAAGATTAAAGGGTAATTTTCTGCGCAGAAATCTAAAAACTTAAATTCATTGTTGAAATTGTACTTAGCTCTGAAGGTACTTTAGTGCATTAAAAAGAACGTCCTAGCAATTATTTGTTCCAGCTCTGTCTCAAATGATTTTTGTAAGCTAGACCAGGTAAAAACAGTAACTTTTTCTCAAATGTCTGACCATGTATATAGTACATGTATAATGGTTGCAATCATTAAATACAGGTAGGGCAGTTATACCTGTATCATTCCTACTGATTTGGATGACAGAAGGGCAAAGGCCAACTGTGCTTACAGTAGGTGCGGGTGGGGTTGTTTGGACATTTTTTCTCTCATCTACCATTTCTGTCTTTCTCCCTCTCTTTGGGAGACGGTCCGATATAGACTGAAATACTGTCTCAAAGGGCCGTTAAACCCAAACCAACCAAACCAATACCTGTGTCATACTCACAGTATAAATATACATTACAATGACCAAGACAGGTGTGTTATTGAAATTATTCAACCTTGAAAATAGACTCTACTGTGTATTTTAGACAAATATTTGGACACAGGCTACATCTTTATTTATCTGCACAGCCTGATAATGTGCAAAAAAATTGGAAAAAATAATTGCTAGGATGCTCTTCATAATGCATTAATTTATGTTCAGACCTACTTTCATTTTGAATAATGATGGTCATTTTTTAGATTTTTGCGCACAAAACTACCCTTTGGTCTTTTCTTATATAAATTCTTTTTAACTTCAACAAGTCCTGCATTTTGGGTTTTCTGAATTGTGAGAATTAACATAAAGAGGGCTAAGGTTTGGGAAGATCTGTTGTATTTTCAGCATTTTATGCAGATTTATGTCTTTGCCCCAAATCAGTGATAATCACCACCTTAATAAACATATTTAAGTTAAGAGTTAAGGGTATTTAAGTTTTACAAGGATGGCATGCCAGTTAGCATAACCTTCATGAGCTGAAATTCAGTAGTCATTGTGTTCATTATCAATATTATTTAGACAAACTGCTGTTCGGTTAATTTCGCAAATGTTTAAGCTTCTCGAAGACTTTAGACGGACAATGGGCGGACTAAAATATAATTTGTTGTCGCTATTTACGAGATGACAGAAAATGTAACAATCGTGACATACTATAGGACAAATAAATTTTCCTTTCGAAGCAGTTTATATCAGTGAAGAACTAATGAAAATAAATATTATTACCAGTCACTGAAATAGACATAGCATAATACATTTTAACGACAATAGAAAAAAGATTCTAAAAGTTAAGCGTTTACATTATGAAAGATTGTAAGATGTCTGGAATTCCACATGCATAGGAAGGATAGCTCTTGCAGTATCTTACTCTTTCTTTAATATATGTTTTGTGTAGGAAGTATAAAATAAAAGTATAGACATATGGTATTACCTTAATATATACTTTATATAATTGCTTATTGCATCATAGCATTATCTATATAGTTTAACTATCACAAGTGATGCATTAGAGGATGGTCGGGTCGGGCGATGGTGCTGGGTATAACTTCCAGTGCCGAGGCGTCCTACTTATTTGGATAAAAGTAGTGCATGGTCTTACTGTGTTTGCTGTAGGTGCGGATGTGGAATGTTTGGACATTTTTCTCTCGCCTATCTCCCTCTCTTTAGGAGACAGCCTGATATAGACTGAAATACTGTCTCAAAGGGTCGTTACATCCAAGACAACCGACCAACCAAACACTCATTATGCAGGCATGCTATGGGAAGTGGCTGCGTGTTTCACTGTATTTCCTCATTAATGCATTTAAAAAACAGGCAAGCAATAAAACTTAGAGTCTGCATGCCTTGCGTGTTTGTGACAGAGCTTTGCATACTACCATTAACTGCAACAAAGGATTGAATTTTTCGCACTTAGTGAATCAACTGTAAAGATATGCAATAGAAAGAACGGCCATAAAGGCCCAATATCTGAAATGATCCTTTAGTTTGATTTTTTTTAACTTACGGGTTTTCTTCAGATAAACACCAAGTAATCGAAAACCTGACATGTTAAAAACAAAATTTGGGCGTTAATTTCAGGGTCCAAGAAAGTACAGAATTTTATTGACTTATTTCGGACACAGAATCATGTCGGATCGTCTTTTTGGAAAACTGTACATGTTAAATAATTTCCGTAGATTTTACGGTTGAATACCTGACAACCAGCTGTCAGTCCATTCCCGTTATTTTAACGGGCACCTGTCTGTAGAACATTTTTTTGAAATCACGATATAGTAGAGTTACGTAAACTGATTGTACTCGAGAATACTTTGATAGTGTCGAAGAGCTATATGACCAAAACAATACCTGTCTTATTATACTCTGCTCTGCGCGATGATTCCTGCGCCTGTTTACAGGCGCCCGTAAAATAACGGGTAAAGGTCTGGCAGCTGGTTGCCAGGTATTCTTCCGTTAAAATCGACGGGTATTTTACCGTGTACCATAGTTATCTGGCCAAACTTACAATACATGACATTTTCACAGTTTCTATGGCCTTTGCAAACTAACTATTATTCGGGCTGCGGGAAGCAGCAATCAAAGATTTTTCATATAAGATACATATTTAAAAGTAAATATTTAAGTTCTGAACTGTTAGATCCTTTGGGAGCAAGGAATACACCAAATAAATGAAAATAGCAGACTCGGTTTAACTGAATCTTTCAAGACCAGGAATGCAATATGCAACACTGGCCTGGCCCTGGCTGAAGCAGAACTCTAGTTTCAAAATGACTTAATATGAACTCAATATTCCCAAAGGACCAGAAAAAAAATAATCTGCACTATGATGATGCACGGGGAGACGTATAAGGCCGACAGAAAAGAAAAATAAAACATGGGTCCATTTTTTTCAAGGTCTATCTACAATATATTCATCCTAGCATCAGTGGTTTTCCTAGGATATTTGGAAACAAACAATCAAATGTTATTTTCAAGAAAATGAGGTTAACACTGTAAGTGCAAGGCCGATAGACATGAACATTTACGTGACCACTAGTTTTTTAATGAAATATCAATGCCCCAGCAGTTACGATTTTTGCAAGAGAGTAATATTATTTACGGATGTATAGGCAGCTGAGCCAAAACGAAGCTGGGGACATTAAAAGGAAGACGATGTCTGGGGAATACTGTGTCTCGCCTGGAGCGCAATCAATTTGTCACAAATTGCAGCCAAACCAGAAAACGCGACGCAAAGTTTATGCCGCCGTCGACGACACCAGCAAAGTGATAACTATGGTTCGTTTCTGCTAGTTGCAGGCGAGAGAAAGGCCGAACATAAGCAATATGCCTTAGGAATTTAGTTTACAAAGTATTTTTTATTACGTAATATCTATCATACCCATAACACTCGAATACAAACAGACCCTTTCAAGACCAGCCCTGACACGCCCGACTCCACGCCGCTAAAAGTGGCGATATTTGTAACCATGCCAGAATTCGGGAAAAACTCACTAACATAAACCTTAATATGTCTGCTTCAAAAGCTTGAAATATTTATAGATAATAGTTTTTAGAATTTGGAATAACAATCATTTTAGAGCCATCATGTAACAATTAGAAATGACGTATTTTATGACGTTACTTAGATAAGATGAAAGACGATGTCGCATACGCTTTGTTAGACATGAGTAGCATTGCATATTTGCTTACCTACTGACGGTTGATTATTTTCGCTGGTTTAAATGGAATGTTTTTCTTTGCTTCTTTCAGATTAGAATAAGGGAGTTTCTGTGAAGCGTTACTGATTCAAATGACGTCAACGTTAATCCGTTTTCTGTTAGGATGCAAAGGGTAAACTACCAGTACAAAACAAACCAGATAGTAGCGAGGTGGGAATACAATAATCTGGCCGAAAAGTATACATGAAAAATGTAACTGCCAATTACGGGGACATCGGGCGAAGGTATCACATGCCGAAATGTGGCTTTACCGCCTATAAAGTATACATCCGCAAAGAAATAATGTACATATACGATTGTAGAAATGTTTATGTTTTTCAATTGTAAGAAATGTTTCACGTATTAATTAAGATACACAGCTTTTTGTGCAACGCAGCATTCGATTGAAAGTATCAATGTAATCACAATGCATATTATGTACGAAGCAATGAACGAAGAAATGGATATGCATGAATTTATTTACATATTGTTATAGAGTTTATCACTACAAGTCATAGAGTTTATCACTACAAGTCATACTGCAAACGTTTTGATATTATATCTATACTAATTTCAATAAATGTAACTAGCATTTTTAGGTTTACAAAAAAATAGAATAATGGTTACAAATATATGTAAATCTTCTAACATTTCGATCGAAAAAAAAAATAAAATAAAAAAATAATCACGGCTAAAACCTTGCCAGGAGTTCTTTACAAATACCAACAGATTCAGATAACAAAACAGACAAACAGTTTTAAGTTTATTTTAGATTCTTTGCATCCCATGAAATTTTAGCGTTAATGTATATAACGTTTCTCTTTCTTTCTTTTTTTTTTGTTCTTCAGTATATATCTATGTATAAAAAAATAGAAATGATAAAATAAATTCACAGTTCTTAGCTTCTCACAAATACTGTGGGCCAATTGGTCAGTGCTTTAGATGCTAAAACCACTCAGGGAAGTCGAAATTTGTTACAGACAAATAATGCTTTATGGCCCTCGAGAATTCAATTGGCCGTCAGTATACTTTGATCTCTGTGGCCAATCAGATGAAAATAAATATGAAAGGTCTGAAATGGCCTCGGTCGTTAATCTTAGTCCTAGATTCCTTCAAGAATAAAGCCATAAACATGTCAGTAATAATTAAAATTGGTTTTTAGCCACTGTTAATAGCGACAGAATTTGAAGGCTCATCAATTATGAAAACATGGAGCAGTAAAAGCCTGTCTGAAATTTGGAGAAAATGCCATAGCCTGGCCGAAACATATTGTGCCCGTGAAACAGTAAATGCCCAGATCAGTCTATCGGATCACTCTTTCGTATCTGTTGACCCTTTTCGAGCTACTGAGTGAAAGAAGAGAACAGGTCAGTTTGTAAATTTTTGAAAATTGATAGCACAAGTTGTATCCATCCATAAATGGGACAAAGGCAAACAGTGCAAACCCAGATTATCGATTATTCATTTAACAATAAGTTATTGTTCGAAATCAACTGTCAAAGTTTTGAAAAAATTTCTGTTTTAATAAAACAAAATATCGTCAACCCGAAATGCAAATTGTTTATATCGTTACGATAAAATATTGGTTTTGGCTTTTGTATATGATCTGGTCATATAAAGGACATGAACAGACTCGGTGCCAAGAGATGAACCCTCAGAGCCTCCTGGGAAACATCGTTATGAAAATTGGGCATGTAAAAAAGCATTTTTCTGATTTTGTGAACAGTATCCCGACGCTAGTGCAAATTAATTCTTTTAAATTTGAGTAAAATTTACAATCGCCGCGAGTTCAAATATTTTAGGGGTGGTTGGGTGGTGCGATCATGCTGGGTATAACTTCCAGTGCCGGGCCGTTCTACTGATTTGGATACTAGTGGGACAAGGGCCTACTGTGCTTGCAGTAGGTGCGGGTGGGGATTGTTTGTACATTTTTCCTCGTACATTTCTCCCTTCTTTCTCCCTCTCTTTGGGAGACGGCGCTATTAGACTCAAATACTGTCTCAAAGGACCGTTAAACCCAAAACAACCAACCAACCAACCACATCTATCTTGGCCTAAAGAGTATTTCCTTCGTAACAATTTTCAGATGCTAAATTGTATAATTTTGAAAGTATGGTGTAAATATTTCAAAGAAGTATTATTTATTTTTATTTTTATCATTATCATTACTGATAGTAAGCAATTCGGCTGACAATTATTTGATGCTGTTACATATTTACACAAAACACAGTGAGATAACAGAATACTGAAATGCAGCAATTATCCCACTGGGCACACAACGTTGAATCACCACTGAATTCAACACCATGACATAGCCCAGCTCTGGGCCGGAAAATGCCCAGAAACAAGTTTCAATTTCCACGGCCCAGGCCTCACCTATTCCGCTACTGCTGGGTTTTTGCCGGTAAATGCTACCGGGGAAATTCTATACACAGATAAAATCATTATTTTTTAATCACTTAGGAAAAAACATTAGCGGTTGTGTTCTTTCGCCATTTTGGATCATGACTGCCACCAGTTTTACCTTTTCTAAGAGACATTGAGCTGGGCTTGAAACATTTTCCTCAAGAGGGGTGAAAAGAAATTGCGTTTCAACGGACATGTTGACAGGATATGTAAATGAGCTCGTGGAGGTCACGTGATGACGCTATATGTCAAATGACAAAATCTAGTACCAGAATTGCAAAGACAGGCGCACTCCAGATAACCCAAGCTAAGCGACTAACTTCTGGGCTTAAACGATAACAGAATATTTATACGACAGCTGTTTGCGCCTTACAGACATATTTGAATCTTGTTAAACATGAAACGTGTGTTGTTATTCCGGTATCCAGTGTTGTTTGTATCAAAACGAGCATCCCCTGTCCGAGTGGTCGGAAAACTTTATCTTATAGCTCCACTGCAGAAACGCTTTTTAATTACAAATTGCATCGGAGGGGAGGGGGGTAGGGGGGGGTAAGAAAGTAAGGAAGTGTCATATGTCCTAGGAAGTGTCATATCCTAATAGTCGGCGGTTCTTTGATATTTTCTGTCTTTCATCCCCCCCCCCCCCCAATCCACCACGATCGCCTTACGCCTCCCTGACTGTAATTTTTGTTTTGTTTGTTTAATTTCTACTTTCTTTTTTTCTTTCTTTGTGTGTGTGTGGAGGGTAGGGGGTGGGGGGGGGAGTCGGTTGTTTGATATCTGCTCCCAGTTACGCCTTACGTCTGCCTGACTATATTTCTAGTTTGTTTGTTGTTGTTTTTTTTTTTTTTGTTTGTTTTTTTTTGCGTAGAATAACAGTACATAGGAAATTTACCGATCAATAGTATGTTCGATGTATCGATCAAAGAGAAAACTAGCAAGGACATTTACGTTGCCAAAAGAATGTGTCGATGATGTCGAGGTTATTTCCTGCCACATATACCTACTTACCCAAACTTTCACAACTGTTCCGACGCATTAAATGTTTTTAAATTAATTTCAATGAACCAAGAACTTATAAGATTTTTATTACCAGCTCGCTAACAGTAGTATTGCCTCGTCCGTCATCGGTATTTGAAACGGATTCGAAGAAAGTCAGTGGCTTCGGCGAAGTTTTATTTTCGATAGTTTCAATTGTTGAAATTAAGTGAAATATACGCAGACGAGAACAAATCGCGCCATAGCAAAACACGTCTAATTGCAGGCCCAGACCAGTTAAATATTGGTTCTATAGAAGGTCTTGTCCTTTGCAAAGAAAATGCGTATTTTCCCAAGAAATTTTATATTTTTTATACGCAGCTAATTTTAAAATCATACAGATAGTTTTAAAGGCCCCATTGCTCTATCAGCATGAAAATTTTCATCATGAGGTATCGCTGCAAGCGTCTCACTATAGTTTCGTCATTGTAAATGACCGGGATTAGCCAGCTTTAAAATAATAAAACATCATTCAGTTTCTCAAAAAAGGGATTCGAAAACTTTTTTGGGTCATTTTAGTTGGCAACTAAAATGACCTACTTTCGATTTCAAAAAATGGTAAAAATACAATGTACAATGTGGATTCCCAATCAATATACCGCCTATGTTTATATAGCATTGCTAGACGGGAAACCAGAACAGGAAACTGTATTTTGTGTAGCGAAATGTTATTTTTCAAAAACTTGTTTTCTCTACTTTTTGCCAGTTATATGACTCAATATATGCACACCAACCCACATTTTATTACTAAACGTGAAGGTTGAACAGCTTTTTACAATGATTTGAGTTTAGGCGTTTTTACCGCTGATAGGACTATGGAGACTTTAAGAATTTCAAAGAAGTACCGCATTTGTACATAATCACGGTTCCGATCGCAACATCTTAAGAAAACGTCCTCGCGGTTTGACAATATCGCTGTTAACGCTTAACGGTTAACGGTAAACAACTAAGGTCATGTCGGGACGGTCAGTTAACCTAACCACACTATTCCTGGGCAGGCTTAGACCTCCTAAGCGGTTAACCAGTACTAAGTGCACATACTTTCGCCAGTAACTGACAACTGCCCTTCTTGAATCAGCGGAAGGAGAAACGAAAGTATGTGGCCAGACCGGGATTCGAACCCAGGACCTCTGACTTACGAGTCAGGTGCCCTACCGATTGCGCTACCCGGCCCGGCGTTAACGCTTGAGATCTTAAAAGATTCTTATTACGTAAGTTGCGCGGATATAAAATATTGTGATCGTTCTTTTGCAGTCTGATTACAGCATTTGTCTGAAGACTTTTTGCAAAGTGTTTAAGCATAACAGCACGTAATTTCTTTTAATCGCGTCCTCTCTTATGATAGTTGAAAGTATACAGGCCTGTACGCGACTTCAAACACACAAAAGTTGTTTCATATGTTGTGAAGTGTTTAGGTTTACTTTTTTTTTACCAATGTTACGTTTTGACATGGACTAGATCTATTATAAAATTGATAGCTGAATTAAACAGCATTCCCTTTGTTTCTAGTGTGCGCGAACATTTCTTGTGTGCGCGAACATTTATTAAAAGTGAAATTGTGTTCGGACATTCGGTGTCCGCATGGTAATTGAACATTGATAATGGTTAATTTTATTGCGGTACTTAGTTAAATCTAAAAGTGCTCAGCCTTTTCACAGAAGCACACTGACGCGTGCTTAAATGAAATTTGGACACCAGGCATAAAATAAATGCATATATAGGTATTGCAAACAATATTCACAGATGTATGTAATTGCGAAACTCATATCTCCTAAGGTACTGTGTTTTATATCCTTGCCATTTTTATCACCCAATGACGTCATCCGGTAACTGGGAAAATCCCAAGCAAACATGGCGGTCTTCGTAAACATTCTCACAGCTACGAAGGAAAAATCGCCAGTAAATATTAAATAAGACACTTTGGGAAGGTCAGAAGAAGAAAAAGGCTGTTATTTATCAAAAAGAAAACATAATATATTGATTAATGCACAGTTTACTATGTGCCAGAATGATTTTATCGGCATCTGAAATACCCACACTGAGGAAGACTTACAGGTGCTGGACCTAAATTAGAAACTTTGTTTCTGAAATAATTTCGGTCCGGAGCTGGACTACACCATGACATTGAGTCAATGTTGACTCAGTGTTGATTCAACGTTGTGCCTGCTGGAATGAGTCTCTTCTTACATGCTGATACTCTGTTTGTTTGAATTGATCACATCAAAAGAATAATGGGAGCAAACAGTGTAGACCAGATGATACGTATCAAGAAAGAGAAGTTTGACTATAGTTTGCACTTCTTGCTAGTCCGACAGTGACTTTTGACAAATTATTTGATAGTTACTGCATATTAATCGTGTTCAGATATTGAGACAATTATTCAATTGGCTAGTCTGTGCCAGAATTTAGGGCAATTAGAGTATATTTTAGACTGCAGGTTTTAAATTGTCCATCCTTTCAGCCAATCAGAAGCAATTTTGAGAGCTGACTATGTTGTGAAGAGGTCCTCTCAATGACTTAGACAGAAACTCTTAGCCATTAAGAAAAGTTTTTAAAGGCCCTATAGCTCTATCAGCATGGAATATTTTGTCGTGAAGTATCGCTGCAAACTTTTCACTACAGTTTCATCATCGATTATTATCGTGATAGGCCGGCTTTGAAAAATCAAAACGTCATTGAATTTACCATAGAATAGATTTGAAAACATAACTAGGTCATTTTAGTTGCCAACTAAAATGACCTACTTTCGATTTCCCTAGCTATATTTCATGGTAAAAACACAAGGTACACGAGATAAAAATACAAGGTACAGGCGTTTTTACAACTGATAAAAAGATAAAAATACAACGTACAAAACTGTTAAGCAAGGATCCCATTGATTGTGCCGCGGTTGCATTATTTCATTGCTTAACGGGGAACCAGAGACGAAAACCGTATTTTTATGGAGAGAAATATCATTTTTCCAAAATACCTTGTTTCTTCTCTTTTGTCAGTTATATGATACAAAAAAGCAGATCAACCGAAATATTTTCATTAATTCTGATGGCTGTACAGGTTTCATAATGATTTGTATTTGACGATTTTTATCATTGGTAGGACTATGGAGACTTTAAGACATAAATCAGCAATGAAACTTCTGACTGAATGAAAGTAATAAAACTTTCCCTTCAACCTGTCTGAGAAAATGGCCCTTGTAATCTTAATGTCCATTGAATTATATATGGTCTGTTATTTCTTTTTCTATTAAATCACAAGGTAATTAGCAGAAAAAGACCCCTGACAGATCAATAGAAATGGGGAACCAATACAAAGCATAAAAGCATTCAGTTACAACAATACCTTAAATACAATAAATTAACAACATTAGAACTTTTTTTCAAATATAAAATATCTAACAGCACGAAAAAAAGTTTTATCTGTGTAAAAAAGCAGAGAGTTTTAAGCAGCCTGCAAGCAATTACTAAACGCATGCAGTCTGATCTATGTCTTTTAGGTCACATGTTCCTATCCAGTACAATTATGTTTGCTAGTGCATTCTTTCATTCTCTTTTCACATTTCTAGTATTATCTTTTAATCACCTTTACTAGAATAATTTTCTTCACACTAGAATGGTAACTAATTAACACAAGTGTCATCTGAAACTCCACAAGAATACGAATTCTCTTTAAACCGTCTACTTGGTATTTATTTATTTATTATTATTATTATTATTATTATTATTATTATTATTATCAATTTGAAACTCAAAACAGCAGTATGATCTACACTTCAAAAAAACTAAAATGTGAATGGATAAATAGAGCAGGTACAATAAAGATCTTTTGTGCAAAAGAGCATTGATCTTTGATGCAGTCTCTAGAGACAAGCAATAGAGCCAGTAATGGACACTTTTCACGAAAACCGACAGCAGTCTAAGCCGGTTAGAAGTCATTAAGTAATTTCTAAATTGTGAAGAAATTTCTTAATAACTTATAACCGATACGAAAACATAGATTTTGACTATGACTTTTCAATGACCTTCATAAGTTCAACTGCTGGTACATTTTACATCATCTGAAACATGTGGTCTGCTAGAAATATAAGACATTAAATATGCTGATTTGATTGTTTCTGATGTGCTTTTAATCACCCTCTAACGAGACTCCTCCATATATTATATTATGCCTGTAAGAACAGGTAATTTGAGCCTCGACGTGACAAAACCAACAATGTGGTTGTGCGCCCAGAGCAGACTCAGATCAGTCTGGACACCCGCCCATTTTGACCAGACTCTTCGTTAAATGCTCAAAGGATAGCTAATGGTATTAGCTACCTCCATCCGGACAGCGAAGACTCTGATCAGACTGGGCGGATGCCCAGGCTGATCTGAGTCTGCGCTGGGCGCATAACCACATTGTTGGTTTTGTCACGTCGCGGCTCATTTCATTCAATGGGCTACCAATTTCACAGGTTTTTAATTTCATCTTTGATGTAACCGCAAAATCTGGAGAAATGCTATCAGCGCATAAGTGGTCCCGTAGAGTGCAAATGGCCGTGTGCTGCAAAACGCATCAGGGGAAAAATATCTATCACCGAAATATCAAACTGCCATTGATTACCTTCCGCTTATTGCATAAGCGAACATCAGAGACATTGATGTTCGCTGGTCTTTACTATGTTAATAAGGATCCATATTCATAAGGATCAATAAACTGCTGGCCTAAACAGAGGTTGTGCAACGCTGAAACGCACTTTCTTTCGTCACATTGATCATTCATATGTTTTGGCATTCTGAATTTCTTTCTCAATGTGAAAATGTATATGTTTACCGTGATCTTACGTCCTTTATATTTTTAACGCAAACTGACTTACGCAGCGGCACAGGCTAACATGAGTCTTCTGTTATCGCACACAACTGGTGTACGGGTACTAAAATTATGGATCTGGCCAGGGTAATACAGATACGGAGCAGAGGCACCAATTGCAGCTCAAACTTCTAAAGGGAAATAACTTGGAAAGTGTGAATGCAAGAGTTATCATTCATGTACGAGAAAGATCGTTATGACCTGTTCTGCATATCTGTGAAGTATCATGAAACTATTTCAAAGGGTATTCACTTATAGAGTGGACACCTTAAACCATCAAGGAGAAGAACAAAAAGTAAGAAAGCAAGCGTTGTCATTCTTATTCGCGACATATCGTCATGCTTAGTTCTACATATCTGAGAAGTATCATGAAAATATTTTAAAGGGTATTCAAGTTATAGAGCGGACACGGAATCACACATAAAGCATAGAGGTGAAGTAACTTTAAAAGTGAAAAAGCAAGAGCTGCCATTCTTGTTTGCGACACATCGTCATGACCTGTGCTACATATCTATGAAGTATCATGAAAATATTTCATTATGTATTAATGTTATAGAGCGGACGCGAGATCACACCTAAAACCATCAAGGGCAAATGACTCAAAAAGGTAAAAAGCAAGAGTTGTCTTTCTTGTTCGCTACACATCGGCATGACTTGTTCTACATATCTGTGAAGTATCATGAAAATATTTTTAAAGGTATTAAAGTTATAGAGGGGACACGAAATCACACCTTAAACCATCAAGGGGAAATAACTCAAAAAGTTAGAAAGCAAGAGTTGTCACTCTTGTTCGCGACACATTATCATGACCTGTTCTACATAACTATGAAGTACCATGTATATATTTCATAGCGTTGTCAAGTTTCAGAGCGGACACGAATCTGCCAAAAAATCACCAAATGAGAGATAACTCATAAAGTACAATAGCAAGAGTTATCATTCTTGTTCGCGACACATCGTCATGACCTGTTCTACATAATTTTGAAGTATCATGAAAATATTCCAAAGGGTGCTCAAGATTTTGAGCGGACAAGAAAATGTTTACGGATGGAAGGAGGGACGCCAGGCTCATCGCTTTATCCTCGGAACCTTTCGGTCGGGGGATAAAAAGCGAGTGTCGAGCTAACAAATTTACATGTTTGTTGATAAATTGACACCCAGCCCTCCTAGGAGGGCATGGTATAAAACATGAGGCGGAATCTCGGAGACTAGTTTTTATCTTGAATTTTTGGGCGGACATGTCTGAACAAATAGTGTAGACAGAACCCTATCAGGAGCAGCCTGTTCAGGGTCTACACCATTTGCCTTTCCGCCAGGACATAATAGGAACATAACCACACAGTGCAATCAATTCGTTCAAATTTTAAGAGATGTTGCTCATGGTGTCCCAATTTTAAGGTATTTACAGTGCGCAACATTAAAACTAAGCATATAATCTGCATGCCCCTCCGCTTCTCCCCAGAGAGCAATATTGCAAGTACATGCTGCTAGCTGACAGGTTATGTTAACACATTCACGTGTCGAAACTAATTCCAGAGACAAATGAATTGATATTTTCTTTTGGCGAAATAGTTTAAAATAGATCTTAAGCCTCGTTTACACGATATGTTTTCCACATAAGTTTTCTGTGCATATATGGAAAACATATCGTCTAAACAGAGTTATGCACTGCTTATTCTTCCCACATGTGGAAAGCACAAGGAATAGAACATGTTCTATCCTTATGCTTTTTTCCATAAGCTTTTGACCAATCAGAACAGAGTTCACTGAGGTTAATTGCTTTTGCACTGAGGTTAATTGCTTTTGCAACCTCAGTAAGTATTTAAAATACCAAAATGTTGATATCAGGGGTATTAGAATGTATATTTCTTGAATATTACATGTATTTTACAAAGGGGAACAACTTTTATGACTTCCTGTCTGCTTCCCTGAACGTTGCAGTCCTTTCATTTTAGGGTCTGTACTCTTATATGTTCCTTTTGCTCATAAGCCTAGGTAATGAATCACACACAAATTGGAATCATCAGCATGTCCTCAGTCTACATTTTTGTAACATAAAAGATGACAAAATTATGCAGACATTTCCAGGTAAATGGCGGGAAAGCCTGAGAACATATGTGCTCTCTGCATATCGTATAAACACAAAAACATATTTGCTTTTTTCCGTATATTCTTTTTGCCACATGTGCAAAAACATATCGTGTAAACGAGGCTTAATGCATATTAAATCTTAATATTGTTGATGGTATTGCTTATCTGCGCATGGTGTTTTAAATGTTAGTGAATGCGGGAAAAAGCAGTGACAGATGTAGGCCTTTTTCAAAAAAGGCCGGCTCGGTAAAGTTAGCAGAACGAAAATTCTGCAGAAGATTCTGCAGAATTTTCTGCAGAAAAAGTGGTAAAGTTAGCGAAATGAATATTCTGCAAAATTTTCTGCGGAAAAAGTGGTAAAGTTAGCGAAATGGATATTCTGCACAATTTTCTGCAAAATTTTCTGCAGAAAAAGTGGTAAAGATAGCGAATTGAAAATTCTGCAGAATTTAGCAATTTTTATTTCTTTGTTTTGTAAACTACGGACCACAAAATGTGAGTGCGCACGGATTACCGCACTACCCTATTTTATATGAGAACCTAGATATTCACAAAAATTGCATAGTTTCTTCCGCTGGAAAATAGCAGAACGACACTAAAGAAACCCGTTGTAAGCAAAGTTTAATTTCCGTGTTCTGTCATCTGGAGGCCACATAATATGAGTGAGCACCGTTTACCGCACTACTTATGAGATAGAGTAGTGCGGTAAACGGCGCTCACTCACATTTTGTGGCCACCAGATGACAGAACATAAAAATCAATCTTTGCTAACAAAGGGTTTCTGAAATTTCGTTCTGCTACTTTCCAGCAGAAGAAAATATGCGATTTTTTTAATATCTCGGTCCATTTATGAGATAGGGTAGTGCGGTAAACGGCGCTCACTCACATTTTGTGGCCTCCAGATGACAGAACATAGAAATCAAACTATGCTAACAAAGGGTTTCTGAAATTTCGTTATGCTACTTTCCAGCCGAAGAAAATATGCGATTTTTGTGAATATCTTGGTCCGATTTTAAGATAGATAAGTGCGGAAAACGATGCTCACTCACATTTTGTGGCCTGTAGATGACCGAACATAGAAAACAAACTTTGCTGACAAAGGGTTTCTGAAATTTCGTTCTGCTACTTTCCAGCAGAAGAAAATATGCGATTTTTGTGAATATCTCGGTGCACTTATGAGATAGAGTAGTGCGGAAAACGGCGCTCACTCACATTTTGTGGCCTCCAGATGACAGAACATAGAAATCAATCTTTGCTAACAAAGGGTTTCTGAAATTTCGTTTCGCTACTTTCCAGCAGAAGAAAATATGCTATTTTTGTGAATATCGCGGTCCACTTATGACAAAGAGTAGTGCGGTTAATGGCGCTCACTCACTTTTTGTGGCCACCAGATGACAGAACACAGAAATTAATCTTTGCTAACAAAGGGTTTCTTAAATTACGTTCTGCTACTTTCCAGCAGTAGAAAATATGCGATTTTTGTGAATATCTCGGTCCACTTATGAGATAGAGTAGTGCGGTAAACGGCATTCACTCAAATTTTGTGGCCACCAGATGACAGAACATAAAATCAGTCTTTGTTAACAAAGGGTTTCTGAAATTTCGTTCTGCTAATTTCCAGTATAAGAAAATATTTGTGAATACCTCGGTCCACTTATTAGATAGAGTAGTGCGGTAAACGGCGCTCACTCACTTTTTGTGGCCACCAGATATCAGAACATGGAAATCAAACTTTGCTCACAAAAGGTTTCTGCAATTTCGTTCTGCTACTTTCCAGCAGAAGAAAATATGCGATTTTTGTGAATATCTCGGTCCACTTATGAGAATAGTAGTGCGGTAAACGGCGCTCACTCACATTTTGTGGCCACCAGATGTCGGAACATACAAATCAATCTTTGCTAACAAAGGGTTTCTGATATTTCGTTATGCAACTTTCAAGCAGAAGAAAATATGCGATTTTTGAGAATATCTCGGTCCATTTATGAGATAGAGTAGTGCGGAAAACGGCGCTCACTCACATTTTGTGGCCACCAGATGACAGAACACAGAAATTAATCTTTGCTAACAAAGAGTTTTTTAAATTTCGTTCTGCTACTTTCCAGCGGAAGAAAATATGCGATTTTTGTGAATATCTCGGTCCTTTTATGAGATAGAGTAGTGCGGTAAACGGCGCTCCCTCACATTTTGTGGCCTCCAGATAACAGAACATAGACATCAAATTTTGCTCACAAAGGGTTTCTGAAATTTCGTTCTGCTACTCTCCAGCCGAAGAAAATATGCGATTTTTGTGAATATTTCGGTCCACATATGAGATATAGTGGTGCGGTAAACGGTTCTCACTCATATTTTGTGGCCTCCAGATGACAGAACATGGAAATTAAACTTTGCTTTCTACGGGTTTCTTTAATGTCGTTCTGCTACTTTCCAGCAGAAGAAACTGTGCAATTTTTGTGAATATCTCGGTTCTCATATGAAATAGGGTAGTGCGGTAATCGGTGCGCACTCACATTTTGTGGTCCGTAATTGACAAAACAAAGAAATAAAAATTGCTAAATTCTGCAGAATCTTCTGCAGAGTTTTCTGCAGAATTTTCGTTCTGCTAACTTTACCGAGCCCCTTTTTCAAGCCTAAAATGGGACAGCCAAATTTACAACCTCGCGTTCAACGTGTTCTCGTTGTGGTCGAACAGAAACAGTAAAACATTATCTGTACGATTGTCCAAATTATCTGCAACTACGAAACCAAGTATTTTGCTACGCTGATGGTACATTTTTGTCGGGAAGCGGTTCAGACAACGGAAATGAATTGAAACATCTGTTGTTTCTCTCTCTCTCTCTCTCTCTCTCTCTCTCTCTCTCTCTTACAAAGCTTATATCTTAAATATGGTTCGATTGATTCTTATTGAATGCTGTTCTCACATCAAAACTTTTCAGTCCTAATACAATGATGTATATGTTCATATAAACGTGTCTTGATTGTCTGTTGCTCAGAAATCTTATGCACTAATATGTCATTGCAAATACATGTTAAGTAGGCGACGATGTGTATTAGCTAGTTAGCTTGTTATCGAATCATTTCATATTATTCTTGTATGTATTGATTGTGTATGTCTACATGTTGAATAAAAAACCGTTTAAACTAACAACCTCGCGTATTTTTTTTTCCACAAAAATGATTTTCTTGAAATGTTGTAACAAATCACTTGAACATGTCTGTATTGCAACTTAAATTCGTTGCGTTTGGGAAATGAAACAGACAACGTGCCATGAGTAAATCGCTATGATTTAAACATTAGTGCTATGTAATCACATATTCAGTACATTAAGTACGAAGCATAACCAGACCAGTGCGATTGTTATAATTGTTAATCGCTGTAATGTTCCCATAAATCCTCCATATTGCGTTCATTTGGGACCCAGTAAAGTGAAGTTTAAAAAGAGTCTAAAAATAAAGTGTAAATATATAAATTAAAATTCGATTTTTCAGCGTTCGTCGTGTGATGAAGTCAGTGGGCGGAGCTAAAGTATCGGAAGCGTACCCCAGCAAATGTGTTTGGGTTTCACTCACCTTAATTATTTTCTGTGAAAAAATGCTCATTAAGCCTCTCGCCAAGAAAATAATATTGCGTATACCGTATAGTTATTGTTCTTTTTCGGTTTAGTTTAAGGCCCAGTTTCATGTAGGCCATACAATGAATATGAGGGTGTGGCTTAATAGAAGTTACTGGGCTCTCTCTGTCAAAGAGACTAATAGGGTTCCCAAGGACAGTAGCATAGCTACTGTTTAAATCACATGACTTGGTCAAAGGTAAACATTCAAACTGTCATTTTTTCTTCTTGACTAGCTAGAAATCTGCACAATACATTTAAACTTCAGGGTGTTGAAAGCATCCGTAAGAACAGTTAAATCAGTGTATATGTAGAAGAAGAATAATTCAACTTCCACTGAAATTATTTTGAAAAAATAATGGTTTAATGTTTCAGTGAAAAAGATGTATCCAAATCTGAAATGATTTGGAATTTACCACGATTGATAGTTTGAGGGCGGAGCCTGCTTTTCATACTGTGGCCTTGGGTGTAAACAATGTTTTATTTCAATTACAACACATACTGTAACATGAATTCGATGGGATAAGACAGCAATCTAGAGCTCCCAAACAGGTTCAATCTTTAAGAATTATTTACAGAAAGGGAGTTATAAATTGTCGATTAACTAGTTTTGCACGGATTCATTTTGTTCACCTTTTATCTATTCATTATTATTTTTTGTCCTCTCTGCATCAATTACCAGCAGTCTTTAAATTAGTGAAAAAGCGTACTAGAACGACGAATATCGCTTTTCTCGCCTGAATTCCAAACCATAACCAAATGACTATATTAGCTATATTTTGATAAGTCCATGCATTAACGTGTAATATCAATTGAACTAGGGTTATAAGGGGCATTCGTTTTCTGCACACTGCTAAAAATCGTGGTTACTTATTTGAACAGACTCGTTGAGACTGTTCTAATTCCTTTTACATATAGCGAGCAGAAACAAGTAAAATATCATAAATTATCATCTACAAGCGCCGTAACAAAAGCATGCTAGCACAATCATGAGTTTTTCATCGTTTATGCACAATATAAAAGGGAAAAACAACAAAGAACAGAAAAACACATTGTGTTACTTACCATCTGTGACGTTTACACGGGCGATACAGTATGAGACACGAAATCATCATACGCTGCGTCACAAATCTTCATCGCAATCCAGTATCACGCGTAGGACAATGTCACTTCTGCAGCTTGGATTTTCTATGCATTTACCTATAAAAATAACAGACAAGGGGTTATAAGGGGCACACGTCTTCTACTCACAGCTCAAAAATATTTATTGTGGTAACTCATTTTAACCGTCTTAGTGAGGCTGTTCTAATCAGACAAACAATATTCTCCATTTTGCACACAGAAACAAGTAGCGCGAAGAATTCTAGCACAATGATGATAATGTATTCAACGTTTAAATACGAAGGAAAGAATAAAAATACTTACCATACGAGACGATGACATGAGCGACACGATGTCATTAACAGTTTTAATTGTTTTATCACAATAATCTAGTTAACTATCCAAAAAGATGTTTTTCTCAGACAACATTTCTCACAATAATTCAAAACACTGACACGATTTTTTTTAATTTGGCCGCTTGATGCGCCAACCATTGATTGCGCATGTTTATAAACGGCGCATGCGCAGCAGAAAAGGAATTTCAAATTTCTCAGCAGGTGGCGAAAACTTGTATTTCACTGTGGTTAATAATATAACTTGAGGAAATTTATTGATAGGTAACTATTGTGTTTGCTTTCGTAATTATAAAATAGAGAATAGAATTGAAAATTTAAATTTTGAAAATTTCTTGCGCTTTTTAGCTCACATGAGCCATATAGGCTCAGGGTGAGCTATTGTGATCAGTCGGTGTCCGTCGTGCGTCGTGCGTCAATTTGCTTTAAATGACATCTTCTCTGGAACCACTAGGCCTAGGGCTTTGATATTTGTTATGAAGCATTGTCTAGTGGACCTCTACCAAGTTTTGTTCAAACACTGGCCCTGTGGTCCAAAAAGGCCCGGGGGGTCTTGGGTTCGAAATTCAAATATACTTAGAAATCTTCTTCTGAAGAACCACTCGGTGCAGGTGATTGAAATTCTGTTTGTAGCATTGCCTAGTGGTCTTTTACCAAGTTTGTTCAAATGATGGCCCCAGGGTCTAAAATGGTCCCGGCCCAGGGGCCATGGGATTGAACCATAGAAATACATAGAAAAATATTAAATAATCTTCTTGTTCAGAACCATTTGGCTTAGTTGCTTGAATTTTTAGCTCGCCTGAACGAAAGTTCAGGAAGAGCTATTGTTGTCACCACGGCGTCCGCGTCCGCGTCGGCGTTGGCGTAGGCGTCGGCGTCCGGATGGATGTTTTGGTTAAAGTTTTTTAAAGACCTATATCTCCCTAACCCATGGATGGATTCTTTTGATACTTGCACTGTAGTTAGATATTGGTCCAAAGTTTAACATGGTACCACCCCCACCCCACTCCTTGACCTTGATGTCAAGGTCATGGACTTAGAAAATTGGGATTTTTTTGGGACTGGATGTTTCGGTTAAAGTTTTCTAAAGCCCAGTATCTCCTTAACCCATTGATGGATTCCTTTGATACTTGCACTGTAGTTAGATATTGGTCTAAAGTTTTCCAAGGTACTACCCCTACCCCCCTCATTGACCTTGATGTCAAGGTCATGGACTTAGAAAATTGTCTTTTTATTGATTGGATGTTTTGGTTAAAGTTTTTTAATGACACATATCTCCTGAAACCATAGATGAATTCTTTTTATATTTGCACTGTAGTTAGATATTAGACCAAAGTTTTACAGAGTACTACCCCAGCCCTGCTCGGTGACCTTGATGTCAAGGTCAGGGACTTAGGAAATTTGGTCTTTATTAAAGTTTTTTAATTGCGTACTGATTCATAATGCTTGGCAGAGATTTAGTTTACACTTGAACTGATGTTAGACACTTTTTTGAGTTTTTACAAAACACTATATACTTACCCGACTGGATGACCTTGATGTCAAGGTCATGGACTTTGAGTTTTGTCTTAAAGATTTTGATTAGTTTTATATTAATGAAGAGATAATTTCACAGTGCCACAATGGACTCGGTTGATACTTATACTTGGACTGATGTTAGATAATGGTTAAAGGCTTTGATACATCCTAGCCCTGCCCTCCTCCCCCCTACCCCGTAGTTCTTTGACCTTAAGCTCATGGACTTTGAAATTTCATGTGGATTTTTTTTTTTTAAGACATTTCTGAGATAGCTTTTGTTTATAAATGTGTTGTCATTATGGACATGCTTGCCTGAAGTTTTATACATAGCAGTCCACACCACCATAGCGACTTGTGATGGGCAAGCACCTATTCAGGCGAGCTATGCTGTCAGGCGACAGCTCTTGTTTATGTAGCATTGCCTAATAATCTTATATCAAGCTTGTTCAAATAATGGGCCCAGGGTCCAAAATGGCCCAATGGCATGGAGTCCGAGGTTTGAACCATAGACAAATATTCAAAAATCTTCTTCTTCAGAGCCGCAAGGCTCAGATGCTTGAAATTCGGTATGTAGCATTGCCTAATAGTCCTTTACCATGTTTATTCTAATGGTGGCCCCAGGGTCCACAATAGCCCCACGGCAGGGTGTCCTAAGTTTGAACCATATAAATACATAGAAAAGTATGGAAAACAAACTTCTTTTTCAGAATCACTTGGCTTAGATGCTTGAAATTTGGTACGTGGCATTGCCTAGTAGTACTTTACCAAGTTTGTTCAAATGATGACCCAAGGGTCTAAATGGCCCCACCCCAGAGGTCATGAGATTGAACCATAGAAATACATAGAGAAAATATTCAAAAATCTTCACTTTCAGAACCACTTGGCTCAGATGCTTGAAATTTGGTATGTAGCATTGCCTTGTAGTCGTTTATCCACTTTATACAAATGATGGCCCCAGGGTTTAAAATGACCTCGCGGTAGGGAGTCGTGTGTTTGAAACATAGAAAACATAGAAAAATATTCAAAAATCTTCTTCTTCAGAACCACTTGGCTCAGATGCTTGAAATTTAGTATGTAGCATTGTCTATTGGTCCTTTACCAAGTTTGTTCAATGGGTTTGAACCATAGCAATACATAGGAAAATATTCAAAAGTTGGAAATGGTTGCAAACTATCAGGTTTGTTCAAATGATGACCCTTGTTTGACCTTTAACCTTTTCGCTCAGATGAGCGATTTAGGGCCTCTTGGTCCTCTTGTTTTAAATAGTAAAGTGAAGTACTTATTCTGACAGCAAGTAGAAAATGTTAGAGTATATTTGGTCAATGTGCTAATACCAAATATGAGCCACGACATGACAAAACCAAGAAGTGGCATATAGGCCCAGCAAAATCTCACATCAGCCTTTGTTTCCGTCCAGTGTGATCAGAAGCTTTCTGTTCCCATGACGCTCTGACTTTGAGATCATAGGCTTGGGCAAGAGTATTGCTGAAAGAAAATTTGGACCTATGTCTATCATCATACCAAATAGGAACCAGATCCATCAAATAATTTAGAAAATATAAGCTCTTAAAACTTTTAGCGTAAATGCGGACGCCGCCGCCGACTCCGACGCTGACGCCGATGCCGACGCCGGGGGTTGTGCAATAGCTCTTCCTGGACTTCGTCCAGGCGAGCTAATAACCCATGTCCGGCAACACGCATAAGTATACCAAACAATCCGCCTGCATTATAAAATAAAGTCATGTTATACGTTTTTCTTATTTTGGTTCTTATTCTATCACAGTGCGCCTATGGAAGCAATGGAAAGTTCCTGTGCTTTATTCTGCAACGATTCGCTGTTTCGGAGCACGTGAGTCCAACTACTGACGTCACTAGCGATACTGACGTCATTTTGTGACGTTTTGAGACGTTAGACGGTGTTATGTCTCTTTTTCTTTCTAAATTCGCCTTAAAAATGTACATTTATCTTAAATACAGTTAAGAAAATTGGCGGGAGCATTAACGCGCTGGCAAGAAGGTTGAGAGAATTTGAATGAAAAGAATACTTTTGCAGCGTTTTTTAGTGTTAGAATCAAGATAGTTCAGCTCTAGGATTGAATTGTTGTGTAAAATTCACTGTTTGTCGGTCTGTTGTAAGTAGATATATATATTCGCGCTCCGCTCTCGTGATATGCTCTACTTCACAACTGACCTCCAAACAGTGCATTATTACTCAACAATTCACTGCTAGAGCTAATCTATTTCTTAGTTAAATTCCCTTACATGTATTACGTATATTTTTATCATTAATCATGATATAATCTTTTTACATTCATAATATAAAACTGTGCATGTCTAGGATAGCTTGTGCATATGCGAAATCTGTTTGAGGCATCACAGTTCGTCCAACAAAGAACGATACAACTCCGTCTTCACGTGCGCAAGTTGATTGCGAATAGGTTGGTGTACGACAAACATTTCGCATACGTATGAGTACAGTTTTTTTTAACTTAACACGAGATTGTCAAATTTTAGTGTCAAATTTTAGTGTATGTTTAAATGTGTACATCAGACTCTCTTCGGGACGTTTATAAGACACAGTAGGGACAGCACCATCGCCGAACCCAACCACACCTTGTCCTGTAAGAACTTAACGCAATATTAATGGCATGTACTAAAACATAGAGTGGAGTTAATTTTTGGAGTGGAGTGGTTTTTTGGAGTGGTTTTTGGAGTCAGGTTATAAGTCATATAAGGTCAGAAGATGACCTCTCCTTGACTCAGAGACTATAGGAAATTAAAACCAGATCTACTGCTCCTGAGTCCATTGTCAGTGTAAAAATAAGTTGGCCATGTCAATGAAAATTCAGACCCAACAATCAAGTAAGTATATAAGTGGACCACCACGACAGCCGGCCAGTGAGTAAGTAAGTAAGTAAGTAAGTATACATCTTTTCCAACAGTTAGAATGTACAATTTAATTTTGTTAGAATTTAACATGACTCATTATCGTATCCCAAGGGGGCTATTTCAAACTGCCAAGACTGTATGCTGCTGATAGTTTATATGCAGTATGGCCATAATGTTTAATTATTGGTTCCCCAAAGTATAATTGGCCTGGCCTTGCTCGGTCCATAGTATTATGCCATCGAGCAAGCTGTTATGTCATTTCACATAATCGGACCAGGCCAGCTCAGAAATCAGAACATGCCCCTTTGCAACTGGTCATTGCCGGTGAAAGGTCAGGCCTGTTTACTTTCGAGACATTTTCCTAGCAGAGTCAGATAAGTTCACACCAAATCTCCACTCCAAAAACACCCCAAAAATCCACTCCACTCCAAGACTCCACTCCAAAGGTTAACTCCACTCCATGTTTTAGTATATGCCAATATTAATGGAGGAAAAGAACGATTTTCCACAAAATAATTCATGTTTATTCAAACCGCTTATGCAAGGCCTGAATAGGAAAGTTGCCCATGCAAAATTTTGGTTTAGCAACTCTCAAGAGTTTTGTGATAACTTCATCACCATTATTTTTTCTTTCTTTTTTTTAACTCAAAACAGAAAGTTTGCACAATGCGTTTTACATGCATACGAGTCAAATAGCATCGACATATTTTGGTTATTTATTTGCAAAAGCTTTATCGGTGGGAATGGAATTACGCTTATAATAATAAGTCGGGAATTGATAAAAGGTGACATTACAATATCAGATATGACATTTAAACTTGACCCAGACTGACACATAATTGACCGGTAAAAGTGTTGAAAAGCATGAACATCTGGAATCTGCCAGATTGAAAAATGAGTTTTATGTCCCAAGACGTAATTAGCTATAGGAAGGCGATTTGTTTTATCTTAAGGTGAGTGGGTACAATTTCAGGGATTGAAACTCTGGCACTTTTGTTTTTGTCTCCCTTTTCAATATGGTTCAACTCTTATATTCTTAGAGAAGATTTCCTTTAAGAGTAGACTCCATTTTGGAAGAGTTACGTCATTCAAGGGAAGTCTGATAAAATACCTCTACAAAGCAAAGGCATATGTTTCTATATGCAGTATCTTTCCCTCACTATCTCTCTCTCTCTCTCTCTCTCTCTCTCTCTGGAAAGACGAATCATTCCATTTGCCTGAGCGTAATTCTCTCTCTCTCTGTCCGTGGAAAGAAGAAAACAAGGATCATTCCACTAGCCTGAGCGAAATTGGTGCAGCATATGGCAGTAGGATATATGGGTTGTGATTTCGGACTGGACAGATGCGCAAGTTTATCATGATTTTCAATATGAGCTATGTCCGGGGAATATCTCTCTAGACATAAAATGTGCGCATGCCCAGACCATCGTCAGCATATGCGCAGTCTGTCAGGCTTCTGCAGTTTGCTACTGGCTGAAAGGAGGCGGATCTTATTGATAAATAAACTGTGACTACTTTCAGTTCTGCGAAATCATTTTTGACGGATTGATATATTGAAAATACGTTAAACTTCGTATATGGTAACTTTGCTACATGCTTAATTGCGGATTCTGTCTGAAGTTTTTCTTTGAGTACAATTTTACCCATGCGGCCAGGAAAAATTATTGCCTTAGCAGGGCTGTAAAAATCATTAGTATCAGACAAGGAGCTAGTCTACATACCAGACTGCGCATGTGCGCAAGCTATCCTGGGCAGACACCGGCTTTAAAACATTAAACCGTTCTTGATTAATCATAAAAAAAAGACTTCAATGACCTTTTTTTCGATTTCACAAACTTTATGACATGGTAAAACTACAATGTACATGAAGATAAATACAAGGTGAACGCGCATTAAATAGATGGTAATAAAATGTAAGACAAGGATCCCATTTATTGTTTCTCTGATGCGTAGTTGCATTGCCAGTAATGAAAAGAAATCAAATCAGTATCAAATGATATTCATTCGTAATATGATAGTTTTGTAGAGTTCTGTATATAAATTTTAATCACTTCTTTACTCCATACTGTCTATAACTGCTTTCTTTTTATATTACTCGCTTTTGATTACTTGAAACTCGCTTTAGATAGTTCGATACTATAAATGGTAAATAAATAAAGACGACGACGACTGCTGGACGTTTTGGTATGACGATTGTTGAAAGACTTGAAAACAAAGAGGGACTGGCTTTGAGGGACTTGCGCAAAGCGAAGGTAGAGCCTGAAAACGTTTGTATTTAAAGCACAATGGTGTCAAAGTAGGCCCTGCACAATGCGTTTATGATGATACGGATTAAATTATATATTCGTACAAACACAACTTTGTTTCTCTAGAAAATTTTTCATATGTGTTATAAGAAAATTATCTCTTATCAAAGTTAAAACATGGTACAGATCTTTCGTACCCTGCAAACATCTAATATGCAATTAATTACCCAGAGACAGATTAATCAATGATAAAAATCACGAAGAATTTGCTAAATAGCCACATTTTGGATGGCAGGCCATAACTGGGAGTGTAATAGGTCTTTCTAGGTCCGACCATGGGATAATTCGCTAATTTTCATGGCATTGTTTTTAATCTGTCAATGAACCGCCTATAACAACATAGATTGTAAAATTATAGCATTTTAAACGACTCTGAAGTGTAACTGACGCTGAGCAGTGCAGCTGAAAGCATGGTCTGGTATTCCGTATATTTGGTACCAAAAATTATAATAAACATTGGAACACCAAAACTAATTACAAAAATTACTCGAAAAAATGTAAAGTTATATATATTTTAAAGTGCTGCAATGCGCCCAACAGATGCCAGTGGAATGGAAAAACAGCGTTGATTGTGATCAGACTTCCCCTTGCAAGGGTACCGTCAGATGTTGCGTAGCGCATATATTGTAAAACTATGTAAAGTCATATTTTGTGTGATTGTTTTTGAGCGTACATATGGCATATGATCGATTTACTTTTATGTACATTTAAAGTGACCCGTTTTTTTTTTTTTTTTTTTTTTTTTTTTTTGAAGATACCCAGAAACCGGGGCTCGTTTTTGCTTTTCGTTTTCGGGTAGGGTAGGCTACTGGATTGGGCTTCTTTCTTTTCATTCCGTTATACCATAAAAAATTCTATGTATTGGGATAGATAGGTCTGAGCGGACAGTGTAGACTCCTGTCAGGCTATCCTAGAGGAGCAGTCTGATCAGTGTCTACATTGTTTGCTATTCCGCCTGAATCTTTTGGCTACCGCTTTGTAAAACCAGGCTGTTCCGTGTTTGGGACAGTTGCGGCGATTATTTTTGGTGTCCCAATATTTAGAATTTTACGGTAGTACTGATTGCTGCCAGTGCTTTTTCTTTTCTTGAGTCATGAGGCCTGAAACAGTAAATGTTTGGTTTCGCTGACCAGTGTCTGTTGTATATTTGTATTTGATAGATCTTTTGATTTGTACATATTTTTTAAGTGGGCCTCAAATAAGAGTAGCTTGTAACTAATTGTGTCACCCACTGAAAATAAAGTCTTTATTATCATTTATTATTATTATTATTATTATTATTATTATTATTATTATTATCTTTTCAATGTTATGCACCAATGGGTTTAGTACAGTTTCGGCACTTAGACTAAAATGTTAACTACAGTCTTTTAAGGCTATTCTTGTGCGTTCCATCACTAGGCGTTCGTTTTGAAAATCTTGACGAAAATGTGGGGTTGAAACGCAAAAAGTACATACAAAAACTGCCAAAGTTCACGAAACACACGCATGGTAAATCAAACCAGACAGTGGTCATTCAGAAACCCTTACAACCCACGTCACCAGAACGTAACGTATTTTCAAAAGAACTTCATTTGGTATGATCCAGTGCTTGTACTTGTGTTTAGTTTTGATATGATCTGCCATTTTCTGTTCTGTTCTGTTCTGTTCAATTCTCATATCGACGTTACCCAGTGGCTCAACGGTACGTAACCATAGTTGCACACATTTGGCGCCGTGTGTCAGTCCAATGTCATTCAGTCTGTAAATGTCTCGTCGGTCAGTGCTGCCTAACCAGTATTTATGCATAGATGTTTGCCTTCTACGGCTCCAAGTCAGGTTCTGTCCGGAGAAGGAGGCGCGCGCCACATGAAAGCCACCCCAGCGGAAAGTCCAGGGAAACACAGGCCAACCCCGCCCGCAGAGGAGGAGCACACCGAAACCCAGGTCCCAACGAGAGAACACGCAGGCGTTCCTTAGGTTTCAAGGATGGGACCTGTTGGGGTCCCATATTACTTACAGCCCTTAATTTTAACCCTCCCCCGTATCCAAGTAATTTGGTTCCGGATGGAGGTCCCTTATTCTGACCTTACCCTTAGGTGGGGATTGACGCAGTCACAGGTAGGGACCTTTTCAGGTACCTTTAGGGCTGTTGCACTTCAGTTATTTTGGTCGAGTAATTTTGCCAAGTGATGAATGCAACATTAAGTTTGAATTTTGAACTCCCCCGTCAAAAGTGAGCATCTAGCGTGGTGCCGGTTTTAGGATGCTAGCGCCTTGCTCATTAATCATTTATGATCCTAAAGGATATTAAAAAGAGCAGAAATTAGTTGGGAATGGCTTAAAGTTTTTTTTGCATAGGGATGGGTCTCGCACTGTATGGTCAAGCATATATAATAAAGATGTGGCTGTTATATACTAACCCCAGTTAGTTAGGTATACAATATTGATAAGTTGATGGGCCGTTAGTAAGTTTTCTTGTGAGTATGATGATGCCACCATAGGGCTGTCGCTATTAAAAACACGCCTCACCCAGGGGTGGCAGAGCATCAAGTTTGGTTGTTAGTATGTTTTGCGTGTGTGTGTGCCTACTTATTTTGTGCTAGCACAATGTGCGTGTACTTGTTATTTTTTGCGTGCATGCGTGTTTGCGTGTATGCCGGCTTGCGTGCGTGTTTGTGTGTTTATGTTTGTGATTGCGTATCTGTCCGTCTGTCCGTCTCCATCCTCTTCTTCTGGGATGTCTCCACCGTTGTTGTGTCCTGCATCCATCGTTGTTTCGCTGCCGCGCCGTAACTTTAACAGGCATGCTAAGGTAAGACTGGCGGAGTGTCATTACCCAGAGAGACAAGGACGGTCCTTAATTGGTTATTGCTTAAATTCCTGTTACTCATTTTGTTGCAAAAATACCAATTTAGATGCCTAGGTGTGTAGGTTATTTTACCCTAGTCTTATTGAAATATAATATGTGTTGCTCACCTATGTTTTGGCCCCTCATGCGTCAGCCTTTTCATGGCACATCTTTCTTCCCCTCTGTTCTTTTTTCGATGGCGAAATAGCCGAGGCGTCTCCCCCCGTCGGGGCACCGATGGGATTACCTCCCTTGCCCTTTCCTCATTGAGGGGGCACGCGCACCGTCTCCCGCGCGCGCCGCATGTAACACTTTTGTCCAATATAATGATGGATTTCTATGTTTACGGTCACGTCGCGACAGGGTCTAGCCGCGCGAAGCCCAGCCCCCCCCCCCCATTCCCAGATAATGGTCTCGTCCACATTCTAAGGGGGATGGTTCCATTCCTTATACACCCGGGGAATAAATACTAACCCTTATGAAGCCCACCATCGGCCCCCCGAGAGGATTTTCCGAGTTAAAGGACGGAATTTCCATTTTTTGTCGCCTTTTTTATTCAAAAAATAGTCTATGCGTCATTTCCCCTTCCCCACCCCCCCCGCCTGCGGAGTGGAGTCGTCCACATTTATAATTGGCACACATCCCTCCCTGCAGGTAGTGGGAAGGGGGCCAACCCATATTTCAGCGATTTATGTATTTATTTGTTCTATTATTGTATTTTGAAATTTATGCTTCGATACAAAAAGGGGTTTATAAAGAAATTTTTGAAAGAACTTTAACCGAAAGTAATTCTTATGCTGTTGTTTTTTTTTTTTTTGCCTTTTTTCTTGATACGACTGCATATTAAACATTTTCCCTTGATCTGGCTTAAATGTAAGTCGTCGTTGTGCTCCCCAAAAACGTCCGGGCGGTTCTCTTCCTATCACACGTAGACCCCGATCAGACGCTCCTTACGTGCTGACTCAGTGATATGCTATCCTACCCGCCTTCCAGACTAGTCCATTTACAAGGATGGACGAGTTCATATTAAGCCCTACCTTTATAAACCGCCCAGACGCCTCCGGTGAACACGGTAATTTGTATGATATAAACTCGCAGTGGAGATCATTGACCCTATAATTGGCCAGTTGCGCTTTTGTTGAATTATCTCGTGCTTCCACACCTGAGCTTCCCGTGGAATGCCATTAAGCCGTGAGAGCCCGCGATATTGATTTTTGTTGTAAAATAAATATTAATAACGCGCACCAAATTTTGTGGTCTAAAAATGTTGGATGCTGTATTTTCTGTTTCGGGCTTCGGATTTGATTGGGTTTTCGGTAATGTCCGAGTATGTATAAGAGCTTTTGATCCACCTCCACTGCGCGCCTCTCTGTACGTCTGTACGTCTGTTTACTGTAGTGTACGATTATGTCTAGTCTGCTATTGGCTCGGCGGTCGGTGGCACATGCGTTAGAGACTTTTATATCCTGGATGTTACTCAGAGCCGGCCAGCAAGTGATTGGGAAGGAGCCCCACCTAGCATGTGACCGGCTCCGCACATCATTTTGAGTTCGCTGAACACTATGCCACCGCTCGTCGAGTCTAGTCTGTAAATGTCTGTAATATAATGGTTCGTATGTCTGTCTTTTTTCTAGTACTCTGCCTCCGAGGTGTAGGTGTAGGATCGGACTGCGCCAACACGTGTAGGGTTTATCATTATTACTATTAGCCATTATGTCCACTTTGTTTTACTTTCCCCACTTCGCGCACCCACGAGCGATGCCTAGGCAGCCGGGAGAGGCCATAGTCGTGGCAAGGGAACCGCTTCATCCGATCTGGCTCTCGCCCAAACCTGTAATTCACAGTCGCCTGCCGTCCCACAGCCAGGCCAGACCGCCATACAGGGCCAGGTAGGGTGGCGACATGTTGGCGCGCGTCGTTATGCAACCGCTCGTCGAGTCTAGTCTGTGAATGTCTGTAATATAATGGTTCGTATGTCTGTCTTTTTTCTAATACTCTGCCTCCGATGTAGGTGTAGGATCGGACTGCGCCAACACGTGTGGGGTTGTTATTTTAATGTTAGCCATTATGTCCACTTTGTTTTACTTTCCCCACTTCGCGCATCCCCCGAGCGATGCCTAGGCAGCCGGGAGAGGCCATATTCGTGGCTAGGAAACCGCTTCATCCGATCTGGCCATTCCAAACCTGTAATCCACAGTCGCCCGCAGTCCCACAGCCAGTCCAGACCGCCAGACAGGGCCAGGTAGGGTGGCGACATGTTGGCGCGCGTCGTTATGCAATATGGGATCGTACCCAAATGGACCCATGCACATTTCAGCATAAAACACATCCTATATACAGGGTCCCCGCGTCCCATTTATGCAGGCCTTAGCAATACATCTCAGGGCGTCAGGAGACGGATGGCATGTGAGGCCTCTTCGGGCCATTGTCAACATCCGCTCTATATTCCCAGATCTGTAAGCCTCCATCGGACCTCGCTTCGCTACGTCCGATGGAACAGACCCCTGTAATCACACACCCCGGTGACTCCTAGTATTGTATGTCCGTTGTCTATGTCTGTATTGTTCCAGTTGAAATAGTGGGTAGGATTGGCCTGCCTGAACTGTCCGTTCGAATGCCCCTCACCCATGACACTGTCGCAAATGATAGGTTTGTGCACGGCCCTATATTTTTTCCTCATACTGGGTATCTCTAATATACTGAAATATAGCTTCCCTTACTTCTTGAGATTTTGTTCCCAACAAGCTTGTCGAGACAAGGTTACCTGCGTATGTAATGTCCTGCAGTGTTCTAAGCAATTTTTGTCTAGGCCCACTGTGTGCGCTGCATTGCCATTTTGATTTCTCGCCATGATTATATATACTTACTCAGATGTGTACGTGCCCGGACGAAGGCCGAAATTCCGGATAAAACTTTTGTATTCTTCTTTCTTGTACTTTTCATATTGTCAAAACGAAAGAAAAAAAAAACACGCTCACACACGCAGAACACCTAATCAATTAAAAGCAGAGCAATCCGACTACATGGCGGCATTCGAAATTATAATTCATTTTGCGGAACAGAACAGAAAAGAACAAAAGCTCATCTATGTAGGTAAACATGTCAGGTTACACATAGATGTTATATGATATTCAAACAAGTGACATGTAATATTTAAGAGAAAAAAGGAACTTTTCAGTCTATCACACAAAAACTGTAAGCTGATTGGCCATATCTCCAGCTGCACATCTCCAGATGCAAGAAATCAAAACCTGCTTAAAACATGTAATGGTATATGGTCCTGGAGAATTCAATTGGCAAAATTAACTCCTTTGATGTCTTTGACAAATCAGATGAAAATGAAAGTGAAAATTCTGCGGTGTAGACCTTAATGAATAAATATGCCAAAAGCAGTGCGTTCAGCTCATTAATGATACATAAAATTGAAGAAAAAAAAATAAAAAAATATAAAAATAAAAACAATAACACCAGCATGCTGGAAACTCGATACTCCCTTTTTACAAGTCGAAACTCGCTTTTTATAACTCGATACTTGCCTTTTATAACTCGAAACTCTCTTTTTTTACTCGAAACTCGATACTGTAAAAAAGAAACCCTCCTGTGGTCGAGTGGTTATAGTAACTCTGTTATGCTGCAGAAAGTCGCCGGAAGGTCACGAGATCGCGCCCGCGTTTCGACGACTGGGAAAACTCTCTCTGTCAATCCAGCAATAAATGGGTAACTCTTTTGAATCAGGGAAGGATAAGGCAGCAAAAGGAGAGTGATGGGCTCCGCCTTTCATCTGTTGTGCCCAAGATACAGTGAGTCTCTAACCCCCTCTGCCCCTACGGCTATTAGGCTACATGTATGAGAAACATTTACCTTTTTACCTTTACCATGCATAGACCTTGCTGAACATTAAATTTTTAACACAAATAAAGGCTGCTGGGGAAAGAAAACACAAAAACAAAGCAAAACACATTTACTACCTATGAATCACTTGAAGGGAGTCAAAAAGCCCATTGCCGAGCTATAAGATGAATTAAAATGTTGGAGTTGACTTGTTCTTTGCTTAAAATCAAAACTTTACAAATAAATATATGTTGTGAGATATCATGTAAATTACCTCTTGCCATTCTCTTGAGTTCCGACTGTATAAAAATATAAATTGGGAGGCCTAAAGTCCCAAATTACCAATGTATGGAACTAAATGCCGGGAGATGGATGCCTTAGCGGTCAGTGTAAACCCATATCAGACTGCACCTGAAATAAACAGGCTTATCAAGATCTTCATTGTTTGTCTTTTCCAACTATTAAAATCAGCTTAAAGTGTATGGGTATAGCTCCGTATTTTTCTGCACTTTTTACAAAGAGAAACAACTTCCATTACATCATGTTTGCCTCCCTGAATGACGTAACTCTTCAAAAATGGAGTCTACTCCTAAAAGTAAGAGTTTAATTTGCAGGAGCAAATTATTCCTTTTAAGAGTTGAACCCTATTGAGAAGGGAGACAAAAAACGAAAATGGAGAAATCTCAATCCCTGAAAGTGTACCCACTCACCTTAATATAAAACAAATAGATTTCCAACATATAACTTTGTCTCGGGGCATAAGACTCATTTTCTGTGATATGCACTCTTAAATCTGGCAGATTCCTGTTGTTCTGATAATGCCCATGCTTTTCAATACCCTTACAGATCAATTGTGTGTCAAGCTGACACGTCATATCTGGTATCTTATAGCTGATATTGTGATATCGCTTTTTGTAATTTTTCCCTTACTAGCTTGTTTCGCAAAACTTATCAAAAGGCTGGTAGCATGTTAACGACGTTATTGTTCACCTGCGCTTATTAAGTTATCTAGATAAAACATTGCATAACTGTCCTTAATTTCAAAATGATTGGTAAAGCATTGTTCTAAATATGAGAACATCTGTAAATATATAAGTACCAGAAAGTAACAAAATGTAACAAATTCATGCAGAAACTGCCATATTCTAATAGCGAGTATGTATCATTCAGTATCATATATTTATGTATTTATTTGTTATTATTATTATTTTACAAATCTTGCAAGTATTTTTCTTACAACCGTCTTTGTGTTAAGCTATCAGACATCCTTTCCTCAACAGGATAATTTTAAATCGTGGGTCTAGGACACGTAGCCGTATGACCACTTTATGGGACTGAACCGCTTTTAGTTGCGAATGTACTGCTCTGTATATAAAATATCACTCATTACAGCCATAGCACTTATTGCATTACTGATCTACTAGGAAAAGAACGCTGCTTCATAAAGTAGCTGACACCAAACAGTCTAGTGGGTGAGTCCTTTTGGTTGCTAAATACCTGTCATGTAGCTTCTGAAACCGGACCAGTCTGCATGAGCAGTGTATAATTATCTAAGTTTGTTCAAACTCAGTGCCCAAAATAATAGATCAGGGTCATGGAATCATGCCGAATCGCATTCTGAGGCAGCAGAAAATCATAATAGTTCCCTAGTATGTGCGTAATTCCTCTAGTATTGAGTTCACTGGAATAACTTTTTAATCGACGATTTACTTTCAAGGACCGAAGATGTTATCAGTAATTATAGCCTGTTTGTCCGGAGGCTACTAACACTTCATCACTGTCATGCTAATAGCCTTGAAAGTATCTAAGAGGGATAAAGCTGCATCCCATTCCCTAAAACCAGTAGGTCACAGATATGCACGTTGATATTGCATGAGTGATAGGCGCATTTTTGCCATTGAATTTTTTTTCTATATATAACTAGGATAATTTAATTTCGCCTACTTATTTTAAGAGCTTAAGAGTTGTTGCTTTTGACTCTGTGTTTATTGAACCGCGTTTTACCTTTTGGAAGGAGTTTGTTGTTTGTAAAATGTGCGAAGTTTTTAGCACGTGCTCAGCATCATGCTCTGATTTCACATGTGTCCGCCATTGTGAACTCGAAGTTATTTTTTATACGCCGCTCTAAGATGGTTCGTAACATGTGCCCTCCATGCGTCTGTCTTTTCGTCTGTTTGTTCATCTGTCCATACATTAACATTTTTGTAGCTTTGTAGAGCTTCATACATTTAACCACAGTATTCAGATCAGTCGCTTTGACGTTGACGTTGCCAATAGCATGGTAGCCATAAGGGTAGTGAGGAAAAGAAGCCCACTGTATCTTGGGCACAGCGTGTGCATATGTTCATTTTTTTAAAGTCATGTAAAATAAAGGATATAATGTTTATTTGAGTAAGTCAATGTAAAATTTAGGTTAGCAATAGAAATGTTTAGAAATTTGATAAAAAGAAATAGTCCTGCAATAAGCCCAGAAAAAAAATGAGATAAGGAACAATTTATGTCGACTATTAGTCGATCATCGGTTGGTTTTACAAAGTAAAATGCAATGATAGGGAACATATATATTCATTCAGACCCCATATTAAAGGGAAAGGCATATTTTCATTAAACTGACAACAGTTCACGAAAAGTGACCATAATTTTTTGGATGATTCCCATCCCCACTTCCTAGATGGCTTGAACGTCAAGGTCACATAATATACTAAGAATTTTGTTCCAAATCCTGAGATAGATATAGTTCACATTTGGCACAATGATAGATATTGATCCTAAACTTCACATTACCATGTCTATTTCCCCATTTGACACTATGATTTTCTTTTCCTTTTTGTGAATAAACATGCCTAATTGAAGTATGAAAATTAGAAACAGGACCATTGGTCAAATATTTTCCATCGTCAAAAACTGAAAAAGCTTATTTCTTTTGCCGTACATTATCTTTTGCTGCACCCTGCAGCAACCTTTTTACTTGTTTTCTAGCAGTTGTGCAGCATCCTGAGCGACTTGTAATATTTTAACTCTATCAAATGTAGGTTGGAGATATAAAGAGTACGTCTGTTCAGCCATGAAATATTGGATTCATTGAAAGTGGACAGCAAGACTTACTTCTTTCGAATTTACTAGAAAAGAGCCCGCGCAAGCGCGGAAATATTTCATGATGGTCAAGTTTATATAAAAAAGCGAGTTTTAATTTTTCAATGTAAATGGCCTTAGGCCCAGGTTAAGATATGACCTTTACCATGAATACTCACTAAAGCTTCATTTACCTAATTAGTTGTCTGCATCTACAAACTTTCAGGTAGCAGACTGCATTGTTTCTAAAAAAAAACAAACTTTTTTCACTTTTTCCTATAGAAAAACCTAAGTGACTCAAAAGTTGACCTTGCCGTAAAACAGATCAAGGTCATCCCAGGGGCATCATTTATATAAATTTTGTTGAGCTTTTGAGTCCTTGATGCGACATGCTAAGTTTTAAGATCATAGGATTTGTGGTTCTGGGGGAGAATTGGTTGATTTGATGCTTAACGTCCACGGTAAACAGCTAAGGTCATGTCGGGACGGTCAGTTAAGCTAACCACACTATTCCTGGGCAGGCGTAGAACTCCTAAGCGGTTAACCAGTACTAAGTGCACATATTTTCGCCGCAACTGACAACTGCCCTTCTTGAATCAGCGGAAGGAGAAACGAAAGTATGTGGCCAGACCGGGTTTCAAACCCAGGACCTCTGACTTATGAGTCAGTTGCCCTACCGATTGCGCTACGCGGCCCGGCGTGGTTCTGGGGGAGAAGATTTTTGATTTTTTTTACCATAATAAATGTTTGCCATCTTGGTTATGTGACCTGTCCTGGGTATTTTTTTTCTGGAAAAAATTGGGTCCTGGAACGTTGTGGGGGAAAATATTCAAGCCCTCTGAAGACCAAAGACTTATTTAGCTTCGTTGAATCATTGAAATTGATTTGTCTGCTTCGCTGGAAAAAATGCCCTTTCTTACCTGGCGCATGTGTGTTAACCTTAGACATTTTTAATTTTTGTCTTTTCGAAAGTTCAGTTCAGTTTGAATTCTACTAACGACGTTCCCCAAGTGGCTCAGCGGTACGTAACCATAGCCGCACACACTTGGCGCCGTGTGTCCGTCCAACTTTTCGAAAGACCATGTGCGTTGAGCTTTATTCTTCAATGGGCGAGTTCGACTGGCTACTCGTATTGACTATCGTTCTGGAAGAAAATGGGTCATTTCGAGCCAGGGCCGTCGGGACTATGACCATTTAGTTCTTCATCCGTTTAGACATATGAGCAAAAATACAAAAATAAATCGTCATTTATGGGGAATGACGTACGTTCATGGGTCGGATTTTTGCATTAGAACCTGCTAAATTTGGACTTGCTAAGCAGCGCGGCGGTATAACGACGCAGAACCGAAACGACCGGATTAATTTAAAACGTGTATTCGAGTACACGATAATTTTACTCGAACGCACCCATTGTTGACAAAAAAAATTCGACCAATAGTCGAACTTTCTAGAAAAATACTTGGGAGAATTTAAAATGAAAGACGAATTTAATTCCCAAATTCTTTAAATCTACGTGAAACTAAAACACACGCTAACCGAAATTATCAATGATAGCAATATGCGAAAGAACCAGTATAGAAATTACGCTTGAAAATGTCACCAATTTTGCAGTTTATGCGTTACTTCGTTTATTTAATATTATAGATTTTGAAGGCGGTCGGACTACTAAACCCTCGATGATGCAGGCTGTTGCGGAAGACCTTCCAGTGAAGCGGTGTACTCCTCTTCTGCCCCGAGGCAGCTTGTTTGTCAAGGTGTTCGACCTGCGACAGCAGACCGCTGGTTCATGACACCTAAGGAAGATGCGACTTAGTCTTTAGCGGTTCTGTCTATATACTGAATAAACCTGCAATGTTCTTCTTCCACATGAAATACAGACTCCGAACTTTACACGGGCACGGAAGTTCGTGAATGTCGGAAAGTTAGACGCTCATATCAAACTCCACAATGTTTATGGCAGTTTGTTGTACGTTTGTTCATCTCCGGATGACTCGTATTCAGTCTTGGTAACAATTTACTCCTCTTGTGACATGCGGGTGGTGAGTCTCTATAGGCTGGAATTCCTGAGATACAGGGGACTAAATATATCATTACTGTCTCGATATCAATTTTAAAGAAAAGCAGTGTCTCGGGGTCCGGTACCGGATCCCTAGCCTGCCAGTCTCGGCGTCCGGTACCTGACCCGGAGCCTCGCCTGTTAAGAATGGCTCGGGGTCCGGTAGTATGTTAATAAGCGGTTGTTACTTTAAATAGTTAAACATATTTTATTCACAATTTCACTTTCATGCAACATACGTGCAACGGACGGGCGAACACACGGACGGCCAATTGGAAAACACAATACCTCGCCCCTGTTAAACAAATAGACAGACAAATAAACAAATATATTAAAATATGATAAATAAATAACTAAAATAAAAATAAGAACAATATATCATTATTTACAGTACCAACAATTACTGTGATCCCGCTTTGTAATTCATTTCAGTTTTGGTTAGTTTAGTATGACCTTTGGTCATACCGTAATACCGCTTGTACAAATGGCGATATACGTAGAAAAGATCAAAATCTAATAAGAATTTAACGATTACTCTGTATTTCTTTCCATTTGAGACATATATTACCCGTATTGAGACATGCTGGACCCGGAGAAAATCCTCGGATGAGCGCCTAAGAGTCCGGTACCGGACTCCGAGACTCAGAGTGTGCATAAAGAAAAGGACCTCTGACAGTATCAATGCATATTTGCCTATTATTCGACAAATTATTGCACCTTCCTCGGGCAGCAAAAGTTGAAATATTTGGCATCAATATGTAGGCCTGTGTACTATAAAGGCATTTTAACAGTGATTTTGAAAAATTATCAGGCATCTAGACTAACTTTAACCAATTTCATCAAGAGGGGGTACGTGAATGTTTCAGACTCTGAAAATAAGTCCATTTTTGGGATTTCTAATGTATCGAAATTTTAATTGATAACTATGCTAAAACTAAAGTACACACTACTGTTACTGATAGTATGCAATATGTTTTCAATAATAAGGACTTTAGCCTATTTGTAGATATAAAAGGGGTAAGTACCCTACCCACTTTTTCAGTTTTTCAGCTGTAGACTATCTCCCCCCCCCCCCCCCACCACGTGCCTCAGCAAGCCACTCACATATAATGTGTATTATGATAGTACACTCATACATGCAAAGTGGCTAGCTGAGGCACGGGGGGGGGGTATCTTTAGAAAACTTTTCCTGTTTCGATTACGTTTAATTATAAAATTTGGCTTTTTCAACCAGAATTGAAGTCCATGTACTAAAAAATCAGAAATTAAATTCATAGCCAGTTAGGGGAAGTTGAGAGCAACAAATTTCAAGAAAAATTCTTGGGTATATCAAAAATTTAATTTTGACTAATTTTATAGGCAAATTAACATTATTACTGTCAGAGGTCCTTTATAAATAACATAAACACATATTGTCAGTCATTAACCCGTATGTTTTGTCATTTCAGATCACACAACACAACGAAAGAAGAAGAAAAAAAAAACAGAAAAAAACCCAAATCAAAAGTGCTGCATTCTAATTTAATGTGATTCAACTTAAAAAATATATGTAATGGACTTTGGCATGCATTTATAACGTATTCTAAGGACTCAGTAAAAAACATTTTGTAGAGAAATCTAAATACAAATACTTTGAATGATGAAAATAGAATTTATTTCATATGCACGTTTACGATTTAAATCCCATTGCCGTTCACTGAAAACAAAACCTGACTACCGATGCATGTCTTATGTATGTCTTATGCATACATACTTATTCTTTATTATCTAACTGCGTCATTAATCAGTTACAATGTACTCAGTATAATAAAGATGAAACATAAGTTGTCATGTTTTTGCGAGCAACTTTTCGCGTAGCATCTAAATCGAACCCAAAAAAAACTAATAAAAATAAATAAATAAAAATGAAATAATAACACTAAAATAAATCAAACACCTTTTCGATAAAAATATTTTGCTGAAACACTTAGAAACAGTTGTTTTCTGACAGTTATACTAATTGATTAAATGACAAAATTAGAATAAGTTACGTGTACAAAGACGTTATTTTTTTTTCAAATAAGATTCTTATACATTTTGTTCGTCTGAATTTCGACATAGTTTTGTTCATGGTATTTTTTTGCAATAACCATAATGTGGTTTATCCGAATTATGGATAAAACTTCGATGACATTCACTGCGTATTTTAACTAAAAGTTTTATCCAAATTTTGGATAAAACTTACAACTGTGTTTTGGAACAGCGTATTTTAAGACAGGGGTTTTGCTTTTCCCAGCTAGTTTTGTTTTATCCAAATTTTGGATAAAATTATTTCTGCGTATTCGTTGTACTGCATTTCCTGCTTATCCAAATTTTGGATAAAAATTTTGGCCGTGTGTTTGCATAATGTGTGGGGCAAGACAGGGTGTTTGTTTCTCCCAGCTAGTTTGGTTTTATCCAAATTTTGGATAAAATAAAATTTAATGTATTTCAGTCTGTTTATACGCTGCATTGTATTGCCTGCACAGTCGCTTATCCAAATTTTGGATAAAATTTTCGGCCATGTATTTTCATACAGTATAAGGCATAGGCAGGGTGTTTTCTTATCCCAGGCTATTTGATTTATCCAAATTTTGGACAAAATGGATTAGATCTAATTCTAATTATTACTCATCAGTTAACTAAAGTACAGTATATTTCCTGCAGAGATATTAATCCAAATTTTGAACCAACAAACGTCTTATCCAAAATCATAGAGCCAGTTTGAGCAAATGGATTTGCTCAAACGTAAATGGACACAGTTTTGTGCGCATGAACGACAGATGAGTCTCTGTTCGCAAAAGAAAATAAATTGTGAGAACGACAAACTCTTCTGTGTCGTAGCCGTCCTGACAAAATCTGTGAACGTTTGCACAAACTGAGAGCACAAGCCACAGTTCCCAGTATAATTTCCATCACCTACGACACTCAAACATCGGCCCGTGTTGAAATTTACTAGGATTAAAAGACCTCAGAACACAATTGATCGGCTAACGCCCACATCATACCGCGCATTTGCGAATATTGACCAGTCCTACATATCTCCAGAATTCACCGATAGCATTATTCAGATGCGCAATCTGATCGTCTTCTCTGTTCGCACATGCCGTAAGATACCTCTCAGATATTTGGGTAAATTATATGAAGTTACGCTCCATCGACAATTATCTTCGAACTGAAAATAACAAATCCATTTTTTTCTTTCTTATTAAATAGCTTGCGCACATGCACAGTCTGGTAAATGCATTTGCAGTTCGACCAAAAATATACGCTCGATCTGTATATGCGTAAGCTAAATGCACATACGCCTGAGTACATTTTTTTCTCACTCACTCACTATAAAATTTCTAAAATTTCGGACAGCAAATGTATTGTTTTTTCGGTGCGAAATTCGCATCGCCTACTTTTACAGATGTAACGGGATACCGTCAGATTAATTGAAAAGCTTAGCGGAACATAGGACTTTCCTCTAACCAAACCTTCCAATAAACACGAACAAAAATAGGACTCGTCAGTTCAGAATAAATGTATTCATACCAATTTTAGTTCGACAGATGCGCGTTTCTGTATTTAACTTCTTTAGTGTCGCTAAACCCCAAACGTTTGATTATTTTTTTGGAGAATTCCGGAAAATTTTGATGGAGTGATGGTTGGCACTTTTTCCAATTTTGAACCGCTAGGTCTAGGAAGCTGATTTTTGGAATAATAATAATAGTCATTGATAATGTTTTTAGGGAAAGATGAAGTAACTCTGCATTTATTAATTATGCAGTTATTGTCCCTGATAATAAGTACGCATGCAGCTGCTGTGCTCAAGAGCCAATGTGTGTATTTTTTATGCCCCCGCCACGAAGTGGGGAGGGCAAATAGTTTTGCCCTTGTCCGTCCGTACGTCCGTATGTCCATCCGTCCGTCACACTTTGTAGTACTGTTCTTGTCTCCGAAACTCCTCCTACAATATTTGATGCAGGGAGTTGTAACTTGCAACACATTTCAGACATGCATTGAACATGTGCATAAAGGAAACAGAACTTTGATGCAGGTATCTATTGCAGAAAAATGTCCCCTTGAATAACATACATATTTTGACCATATTTCACACTTGTAGTACTGTTTGTATCTCCGCAACTCCTTCTACAGTATTTGATGCAGGGAGTTGAAACTTGCAACACATTTCAGACATGCATTGAACATGTGCATAAAGGAAACAGAACTTTGCTTCAGGTATTTATTGCAGAAAAATGTCCCCTTGAATAACATACATATTTTGACCATATTTCACACTTGTCGTACTGTTTGTATCTCCGCAACTCCTTCTACAGTATTTGATGCAGGGAGTTGAAACTTGCAACGCAGTTCAGACATGCATTGAACATGTGCAAAAAGGAAACAATACTTTGATTTCGTCTTAATTGCAGAAAAATGTCCCCTTGAACAGCATACATATTTTGACCATATTGTACACTTGTAGTACTGTACTTGTCTCCGCAACTCCTCCTACAGTATTAGATGTAGGGAGTTGCAACTTGCAGCACAGTTCAGACATGCATTGAACATGTGCATAAAGGAAACAGAACTTTGATTTAGGTCTTTATTGCAGAATTATGTTCCCTTGAATAACAAACATATTTTGACCATATTTCAGTGGCTTATATACACGCTCACCTTTTGTTGTGGCTCTTACGGCCTCATTTATGAACCGAATTTGATATAAGGTCACAGTTATATTGAGTATGACAATACCTCGAACAAGTTTGCGTTTCAGGTTGGAAAAATTAAGGTTAATGTCACGGTTGCTATTTTCCGAAAAACTTGGGCATCGGTCTAGCCCTTTTATTTATGGATCGATTTAGATATAACTTCACACAAATGTTAAGTATGACAATATCTTGAATAAATTTCCATTTCAGCACTGCAGGTTTAAGGTCAAGGTCACAGTCGTTATTTCTAGAAAAATCTTTATCATCCCTCAAGCCCCTTTATTCATTGACAGATTTTGATGTAACGTCACCAAAATGTTTATTGTGACAATATCTTGGAAAATTTCGCGATCCAGAATTTTAGGGTCAAGGTCAAGTCACGGTTGCTATTTTTAGAAAATACTTTGTCATCCCTCTGGAATGATTTTGACATTACTTTACACAAATGAAAATTTCGCAATCCAGAATTTTAGGGTCAATGTCAAGTCACGGTGGCTATTTTTAGAAAATGCGTTGTCATCCCTCTGGAATGATTTTGACATAACTTTACACACATATTTAGCATGGCAATATCTGGGACAAATTTGCGTTTCAGCATTATCGGTCCAAGGTCAAGGTCACCGATGCTATTATAGGTACATATCAACCTTTGTCAGGGTTCTAGTACCTTTATTTGTTAACTGATTTTGATATAACTTCACACAAATATTAAGTATGACAATATCTTAGACAAGTTCACCTTTCAGAGTTGTAGAGCCAAGGTCAAGGTCACAGATGTTTTTTTTTAGGAAAAAAAATTGTCATCCCTCGAGCACCGTTATTATGGACAGATTTTGATATAATTTCACACAAATACCTTTTAATAAATTACTCATTTAGTGAGGCATATGGCGGGGGCATTCATCACCTTTAGTGATTGTCGAGTTTTTTTTTAATTTCATAATTGGGCTCCTCGTGGAAAAAATATCTGACACATATTTTTGGTATGACAGTAATTCTTGTTGAATAAAATATTTACGTAAGAATAAGGTAATCTCTTTTTCAGACTTAGACACCTTTAGTGGAAAGCATATTGTTGGGGGCATAGTGTTTCATAAACACAATTCCTAGTTTTGTATTAAAGCGAAGTAAACCCCATGCTAAAGTGTCTGTTAGCAACATTTTTAAAGATTTTAATCAAAGCTACCGTCATGTCGATTAGCAGAACTAATATTATATCATGATACCTAATTGTAACCGAGCATAAAATAAACAGAAGACTTTTGTTCATTGTTTGATCGCCGCACCAAAGAAGACATGAAACGAATCATCAATTTGAAAAGTATTCCGAACATAAAAAGATCAAATGGTTAATTGCAACTAAAGTCCCTAATTTATATACAGGTGTTATGCTTCGCCAAATCACTTTGCTGGCCTTCTTTTCTCTATCATTTGGTGTGATCAAAGTGCTCCTATTTACCCCCCTCTTACTTGCCGTCTTTTAAGAAGGTCTGGGCTTACTTTGTAGTTAAAGTTTCTGTCTCATTTAAAATGCAATTTAAAGTCCACTTTAATTTAGTAATAGACATGGATATAATAGAGAAAGTTCGCTTTAATACATATCGCATACTACTTGGATTGAAGCTTTTGTTTCTTCTTTCACAAAATGGAGATTGCGTGTGCATATGTAAGTAACGATACTCATACTTATAAAGCCACAGAAATATGTAAGCTGCTATTCAGCCGATAGTTTTAACCGGGTTTCAAGATCTTGTTTTAATCCAGAACAGACGAGGAGCAGTTCTCAGTGTATAGAAGTGTGCACTGTAATATACACGGTCAAAAAATGTAACGATACTAACTATTTGCCATATTTTCAAGGAACCCAGTGCATATTGGGGTAAACTGAAGCTCAGGTATGTTAAGGGAAACGTAAATGAATCGTTAACCAATATTTTTATTCGTAAGAGTGATCTGGCAAAAATTGAGAAGAGTTAACTGGAATGCACCTCATTGATGCGCATGCGCAGGAATAAATTTTGTATTGCGCAGAGAAGTCCATCATCTAATAATTTCGAAAAGTATTTCAAATGTCCAGCATCTTGTAATCAGGTTTTACATACGAGGTTGAATTTGTTCAAACTATAAGATTACTTCCATAAAGCGAATTTCAAGGCGTCACTTTTGCTGTACCTGTCCGTCTTTTTCTCGGTGCAGTCGAGTATAATTTCCCTCGCTCCACATTTCACAAGATTTCATAGGTCAAATAACGCGTATATCTAAATGTAGCCATTAATATCAAACGTCAACGAATGTTTTATCTTCGGGTTTTTCCTGTTGTACATGTACTGCACTGCGTGAATACTAGCACTATGTCAGATATTAATTCAAAATGTTTCTCTTGTTTGTAAATTTACAATGAAAATTTTATCAAAAACAGACGCAGATATATAAAGCGTTTTTTTTTGTTTTTTTTTTTTCAGTGTAGATCTACTTTCGATTTCTACTTTCTGTTCAATACACACGAACACACATTGCATCATGCTGGTAACTGTGTTGAAAGCAGGTCAATCTCAAGATCGACCGCGGTCCATTTTAGAATACCAAATTGGACAGCTCAGTCTTGGGATAGGTCATTGTCGCTACCTAGTGTCAAAATTACGGTTGTGGGTGCCTACAGAAATCGCTCACTTGAATCATATTCATGAAAGTTATTGTCAACTCCTCGCCTAGAGACATATTACAAAACACACTTCTATTTACTTTGCGCAGATTATCTTTTTTTAAAAGATTTTTCTTGTTTCAAAGTTTCTTCATAAACACATGTGTTATGTTAATGTTTACTAGCATAACGACTAAACCGGAAGAAGCATTAGGCGCCCGATAGCCTTTTCGATTTCAAATTCCTATGGAAATCCCACTGAAGGTGGCATCTAAGTGTCTTTGAAGGAATCACAGTACCCTGAGTTGTGGTCCAAATTCTCGCATCAGGAGGAGTCAAAAATTATTTTTTCTTTTCCATGCACCCTTTTGCATAAGACCTGCTCTAGTCTCTTGGAAATCTTTATTCACGTACCAACTTAAATATTTATGATGTTCCCCATTACCCCATACCGACCCTTTCAGCATGTGTAGTCTTAAAAAGACAAAACGAATAAGTCTGTTCAATAGGAAAATAGTTATCTTCTGAAATAAGTAAAGTCTAAATGTCCATTCTTCCGCAGTTGTCATGGTAACACAAAGAATGTCATGTATAGGAACTTTTTAAGATAGTATAATTGCTTCATATTGAAATATTTCACTGTATGAGTTTGGAAATCTCTATGCTATGCTGAAAAGCCTGTAATACTGTCAAAATTGATTTAACCATCTTCAAAAAGCCACATGCTGTTTATTTTGATTTTATCCACAACATGCATACTAGGTTTGAAACATACCCACTGAAAACTGTGAGAGAAGGCAAAACAAGTCAAGATTTAATTTGAGTCGGCAAGAAGTGCAACTTTAAACTAGCTTTGAACCAACTAAAAGTGAAGCGGATACCCAAAATGTTGACGACTGGACTGACAGACAGGCAGACAAAAAGGCAGACAGACAGACGGACGGACGGACAGATAGACAGGAGCAAATCTCAATGCTCTACATACAAGACCCCTTGCATGATAGGTCCTGCTAGGTGCCTTACTATTACTTATGTTTGATATTCCTACCAGGCAATATGACATCATATTATGGTTGTTTGTATGCTCTTTGCGTTGGCGCTGTAGGTAGGCTGTGATCTATTGTTATAGCAGTATGTGGGCATCTATATTATTACTGCAGAGTTTAACTACTGATTTTGAGTAGGGAATGTAAACTCATACTGCTGAAAAAAAAATCAAACCCGCATGGGAAAAATATCGAATCCATAATGATGAACCGCATAAAGAACATTTATATGTCAATTTTATGATCAGACAAAGAAACAGGAAGTAGATGAATTTTGGGAAACATAATTGCACTGGATTCAAGAATAGCGCTGCCTGCATAATGATATAAATAGGTCTTTAACCATGTTTTAATAGGAGTCAGGTGTATGTTATTAATCATTGTACAATTTAACTTTAGGCGGCAGCTGAAATATAACTGAACGGCAAGGATAGAGATTAGCACTATTGATGTTTTAAGATTTTTTTCTTCAATTCAGTGCCTTGATCTTATTATAGCAGCAAATGTTCGCGTCAAGATTAATAATCATATACAATCTTTCGTAGAATGTTTAGAACGCTGGATTTGACGTACTCCTGTACAGTACTACGAAACGCACCAGAGTCAAGGGCGAGGGTTGCACATAAATTATATTTCAGCCCTTACCACTCCCCACCCCCAATCACCAGTATTTTATTAAGGTGCTTTCGTTGTGCTGTAAATCGTCATTATATGTCGGCTTTCCAACAGTCTTTAACATATTTTTGCATTATTTAAGAGAGCCGCGCGGGCATCTACTTGGAAAGGGCTGAACTCTAACATGTAAATTTTTGTTTGTCTTGATTTGCTTACTATGCCGTCTTAGTGTTTTGCTTTCACACTTTGTGGACACTGACAGAGGCAATAAGTCTGTCAGAAGATATCGAAATGTGCCCATTAGCAATTCCATACGAGATATTTCCAAGGTCAGTGAAAATGCACTCTGTGAAAAAATCCGTTAGCAAATTCCTGTTATCGAAAAAACAAACTCGAAATGTTCACGGACGGACGTGTGTTCAAAGAACGGACGGATAGACAAACAGCAACCGGAATAAAAGTGATGTTTTGCCACCAACGTGAAGCGGGGTATAAAATGAAATTAGTGCTCTAATGTCTCTGAAGTGGTACGGTATCCAGATTAAGGTAATGAACACACTTTTCCGAGAAACGATTCTACCATGATCTTAATATTGTCTGGCTCCCCTTCGTAGTAGAGGCCAACTCTTAAGAGCACGAATAAATTCCTTTTCGACTAAATATATTTCTTTGAGAGTTAACTTATTTTTAGAAGGATTTCGTCGTCTAGACAGAAAGTCACAAACATTTTCCTTCTGTAGAAAAAAAGGAGCAGTACAGAGATGTACATATAAGCCTTAAGGTTTTATATTAAATCATTAAATAAGCCTAACGTGGATAACTGCGTCTAGGTAAATGAATGCATCTCCATGTTTTGTTTTCTCCCTTTTTATAAAGGGAAACAACTTTTGCGACTTCCCATTTGCCGGCTCACAGCTGGGAAGCAATTTTATGTCTTTCAAATTTGAAACACATTTCAGCGGGAGGCAAAAATAAATGGCAGAAGTATATTCCCATAATTCTACCCATTTACCTTAACTGTCAGTTAAACTCACAAACTTAGTGTTGGCATGAATAAACTGCCTTGAGGCGTGTGCAAATTGTATCAAAGAAGATAACCCAGCCTATCTTGGCAGGCTAACGAGAGACCTACATATGCATCATATTGATTCCTTGAAATTGAAAAGGAATTAGTGAGTGAGCTCAGTATGAACGTGCCATCAACACACAGGTTATAAAGAGACGGGGATCTGTTTGTAAACTTTCGAAAGACCCGATGAGCAGGGGATAAAAACCACTTCACCGCCACCGTTCCGGAGAAAGGAAAACGCAACAGACTGCGCGGATTTGCAAGCTGACGTAAGTTACCCACTTACTTATGCAGGCAATAAGCAGTGTGTCCTCATTATAATAGGTTAATAGGTTTAACTCTCTTTTGTATTCCAGACAACTTTAATGGTATTCAGAATGGTATTACAATCGGTTTAAATATAGATTTCACCGACACAGTTTTCAAGTTTACTATTGTTAATCAAACAGGGCATATCATGAGCAACAAACACGCCAAGATGATCACGGAGTATTCAGCTTATTATTATGTTTCAGATGGTAAGTGGTCTGTGCAGTGTCTAAATAACGTTTGAGAAAACTGTTTATAAACAACAATTATAATACATTTTGAAAAGAAATGTTACCTTTATTTGGTTATATTTGCTTGAGGACGTAACGGTTGTTATTTTGGTATCTCAAATGTAAAACGGGGTTCTATCTCATTTCATCAAACTAGGTGTAAGGTACCAGATTTTCAACTTGGTCATCTTACATTTTCATCCTACACATAACCATATAATACGCATTTAAGAAATGTGAGCCTTTGCATTGCTCGACACCCCTGGGATCTAACGTTGTTTGTGCCGATCCTTATCTTTGATTCAGCATAGTTTTAAAACGTGAATGTTTGATTCCCGTGATGATTCATTGAAGGGCTATGAAACTTTCACGCGGACTGAACAGATAATGAAATGTTTGCAGAAGAAGCGGGCGAGGGTTTGTACCCATATAAGCCAGTTTAAGGACCCATTGGTTAATTGTTGACCGTTCTGAGGCCGTGTGATTTCTCACTGTCACTCACTCTTGTGTCTTCCAGCATTGTAGTCAGATGTATACTGCTTCCTTTGATTTCTGTGTTATTAATTTAAAATGTATAAAATTAAATGTTTCATGTGTTTGACTTTGTCTGTGTTGTCCATATTGGTACTCTTGTTAATTTTTGTGAGTCACAATTTCTCTTTAGTTCTAAAAAGCTGATCTATTGCGAAAACTGATGGCGAGGTTTGAGATGCCGTGAAACCAGTCTACCACCCCCACCTCCCACTAGTTCACTGACCGTTCAAAATGCGGTACTTCTGTTGTGGTTACCGTTGTTACTTGTTTTGCTGTCCATGTCAATCCTTTCGTTGACCTGTCATGTGGGTAGTGATTAAGTTTGGGTATATGAATGACTACCTATCTGTCGAGAACTGTTGTCAACATATGTACATATTTGTCCCTTCTTTTGGTTATGAGGGCAGATTATGGCAACTAGTTCCTGATTAATGCCTGTTTTTATTTATTATTATATTCAGCATAATATCACCTGCTCAGAACATCTACGCGTTATGCCTGCGGATAGTTGGATACATCAGTGCTGTACTATTTCATTCTTACTCACCTATAATTAATTTACAAAACGAGTTTAAAGTATTAATAAAAATATTGTTCTGACCTTAAATGAAATTGATAAATATTTGCATTCCATGCAAAGGAAAAAAAAATTATAAACGAATCCCAAAATTCGGAATTTGAGAGTATCAATATAAACGAATCAAGATTGACTCGCGATCGCAGACTTCTCCCCATGGAGCAAACTCAATCTGCATGGCTCGCGAAAAACGACAGGCAAGGGCATCAGGAAGGAGATACTGATGCTGTGGGAACCGGCAACCAAAACAATTATAGTAAATCTCCGCTAAGATTCGTGTGGCTATGACAGGTCAAACTTAGAATTAAGAATATTTAAAACACTTTTTTTTTATGACACATAGGTTATTTTAAATCAGTGTTTAGCACTGCATCCGATGCTTGAGACCCAGAATCAGCACTTAAACACCGACTTCTTGGTTGATGATATCGCTAAGAAGAATTTAATAAAACTACTTAAGAAAACTTCTTTAGAAACACTTACCATAGTGTCAAATCATTTAGACAAAGAAAATCAGAAACAAGTTTGCAAATAACAAATTGCGTCTTGGTTTCGTTTAAGATAATTTAAAGACAAGAAAATGTCCATATCCAGGTCTAGTTGAAGACATACAGTTTGGAATCGAAGATGAGATTAGTTGCAACGTAACTATTAATGTGACTACAGAGCCAGCGGTAGGTTAAACTTATTCATCTATTACGCACATGGCATAATAATGATAATAATAATGATAATAATAATAATAAAACTAATAATAATAAAAACTAAAAGACGAACGCGCAGACGCAACCAGCTAAATTAGGGGCCGCTTTGATTATACAATGCTATCAGTTACTGGCCTTTGCTTGTAGCCAACAAGCCCAATGCATGTTTTACTGTTCCGATTGCATGTCATAAAACCAGATCCCTTTGTCTATAGCAGCTATAAATCAATTAGACCTACTTTTCGTGGTACATGTACATGGCTTTTGGTTAAAATCTGTTACAACTGAAGGAGACTTAACATAATGGCTCAGCACGACACTGCAACATACATAGTATTGCAGTTAGATTACTGCAGAATACTTGTTCCTGTTTTAGTTCTATCTTTAAGTCTGGGATGTAATCTGATTGGTGTTCGCCGATTTTGGCGTGGTGAGTAAGCTTTCGATTAATATTCAAAAAGTAAGTCACTACAGCTAAAAAATGGTGAAATTTACGTATTCGCTTACATGCTATTTTTAAACAAATACACCGTGTTTCCTAAGCAATTCAGGCCCGATTTAGACATTTTGTAATTAAACGTATTCTTTTGTTATCAGAATACTCAACAGTGTAAGTAATATGTCGTCCCTATTCTACAGTTGCAAATCTTTATCAGCGCAAAAAAAAACTAGGAAAAAGACCGTCAAATTATTTTAAGTACAGTTGTTCAGTAAAGCAATAAAGATGGCTATCAGTGTTGTAGCAAGCGTATGGTGGTTACACAAATATATCCTATGAGCGAATAAAATATAATATTTACAGTTCTGTTTTAAAACTTAAATAGCACAGGTTGAAATTCGGGTGTGCGATTAAGGGCATCATGACTATCTTGTTTCTGATATTTTATATTTGTGTTTGCAATAGTATTTGTCACTTACGCTTTTACAGCTGTGTGTTATTCAAACCATATACATTTTAGGCGATTGTTTTCATCATTCACAAGTTTCATGCTGAAAGCACATTGCCTTCCAGTCTTTTTATGGAGGGGCATAATCGATATTCATTTGCAGTGTTTATCATAACACTATTACCAGGTTTCTGTGGTACATGTATCTGTAAGTATAGTTTTCCTGTAGAATTGTGGCTTGTAAGGTAAAATAAGGCAATGAACTCGCTAAACAACTGACTCGAAACTATCTTATGATCGCCGAATATGACCCGTAGTAAAGTAAATTTCATTAATTGATCGTCAAAAAGTCATAGCAAATGATGTAATGTCAGCCGCGTCAAAGAGTCTTGTAAAAGAAACGGTCTTACATATTTAACGGAGTTTAGAAACATGTTAATAGCTCTATGCAATAACACAATTACATCTTAAAGTGCTTAGTTTTTTCAGAGCTTGACTTCTTGAACATTAATTCAATTACGAAGCTGTTTCTAATTCCAGTACTCTTAAGAGTGTTTACAAGAGCATGTCGGAAAGTACCACGAAGATTAATGTTATCTATCTTACGCGGGAAGTGGCGTAAATCAGATGTGGATCCTAAACAATTCTAAAGAACTTTTGGAAAGTTTAAAAGCCCAAGCACTTTGTGAAGTAGATAGCATAAAACCCTTCGATTCCTCTACGCTTTATACTACAATACCACATGACAAATTAAAATCTAAATTATAAGAAATTGTAAACAGTTGTTTCTTTCACAAAACAGGAAATCGTCGGTACATGTATAAATACGTTGTTCTTGGGTATTTGGACACATATTTCGTTAAGGACTACTCTAATATCCATATAAATATGCTGAGAATGCTGTCATTAAAATGCTTGAATTTCTTATCTGCAAAATTTACGGGTTATTCTAATTATCTTTATTATAATAATTGCTATAAATTTCAGGCGAACGCAATGACTGGTTTCGGCCTGCACTATTTGCCAATGATCTTTCTAAAGGGACGCTAGGCATGTATGGGTTAAATCATCATAAATAAAAGTAGTTGAATTTGTAAACAGAGTACATCCAGATGATGATTATGAGCCACCGCCTCTGAATCTACATTGTTCGCCCTGTAGTATTAAAGTTTCAATATGATATAGCTTGCATTTAACAGATCTGGAAATTTTGCCGACGAAAATCTTGTCGTCTGCTATGTTGGCGTTACAGGGGTTAAATTCAGATCTTAGGAAACGGTGATACATGTAACGTTCCTCCTGCACGTTTAGCGCACATTGATTTAACTCATTGTCAAAACTAAAATGTTGAAAGCAGGATCGTTAAATCAATACAAACCTGAAATTGCTATGAGGTTATGTGAAACAAGCCAGAAAGGCTGATCAGCACAGTGAAAATAAATAATTGACTTTCCTCTATGATGGGGCTCTAAAAATATTGTGGAACTGTTCCTTGCTTTTTAATAGGCCGGCATATTCAATATTAATTTTACTGTTGTTTTCAATTCCAACAGTGTAGTTCAAGCACTTGAATTATATCGAGAGTGAGAATTGTAATATGGACCTTTTATAAGGGGATACTGTGCTCAACATCCTATTTCTCCCAAAGTTTACAAGATATGATAATAAATTATGCAGATCTGAAACGATCAATAAACTTTCTTTAATACATTTACAAACATATGGTCTAATATTAAAGGGAAAGCTTACAAAAAGAAAGTAGTTTGGCTGGAACTGCACTTTTAATGGAGTGTAAAGACAAATGTCACGTATATTACACCATGTAGGCTAAAGTGACCTTTCAAACTTCATAACTTTTAGCTCCTGGATTATTCTAGTACACTCTATGATTTTAAACATAGGAAAGTGACTTTTATTTCTGTTATATTTTTTTATAATCTTTATGTTATGCTTTTATTTCAATGGGTAACGCTTGTAACAGGATACAGTTCTTAATAAAGGTCTTGTTTTGCTGGTCTAGGTAACATGTCGCGTTATATTAATGACAACAAAACATTTTTAGCGATTAAAATACTCGGAATATTTTCATTGAATGTGAAAAAAAACACAAAAAAAACATTTGTATTTTCACAACTACGAAGCACGAGTGAAAGAACCGAAAGGCGGTTTTACTGAGGGATCACAGCAGACATTTCATGTAGTACCACATTTGTCCTGAAATCCAGACTGTTCTCCTCCTCTGTTTTCTTCGTCCAATTCTCATAATGATGTTCTGCGGGAGGCTCAAGTGAAAAATCCATAACTCGTACTTCCTTGGAATATGAGAGGGTACGAGCGCATCCATACACCGAGTGTGCCAGTGTCCTCTTCTTTCCGAAAAGGACAGATCATTAACTCGATACATACGTGACAGTTAAAGTTTTATTCATAAAAAAAACTGGTGTCAAATTTGGAGACGGAATAAATATTCCTTTGTGTGTATGAATGGAGGCAATAAATTAAGTTTAATGTCATCTTAAACGCATCCTAAAGGTAGATCATTTTTGGAAATATTTGTCACTTTTATAAAGGAACTTACATATTCTTAAAGGAATCAGAGAGAGAGAGAGAGAGAGAGAGAGAGAGAATAAGAGACAATTAGGGCGAGAGACACAGAGACAGAAAGCAAATTATTTTCTTTAAGGGTTACCCGCAATGCAGAAGGAATTTGCACCAAGGAAAGCAAATACTATTCTAATATGTTTAGTTAGCCCCAGTCCCTTGTGAAAATGGTTTTAAAAAACTGTGAAAGCATAAAACGAGCATGTACTTTGTATTCATTATAATACTTAGTAATTACTTTTTCGTTGAACAGTTTGAAAGGTATTTCAAGCGTTATGGCCCGAAACGGGGACTGAAGAAGTAGTCGATCAAACAGTGTAAACCCAGATCAGATTTTAAAACAGTCATTTTGTATGATCATGGTGAAAGTCGATTGCCAATGCTTTACTGGCATTTTGCCTTAGAGTATAGTAAACTTTTTATCGTTTAGGTACATGTCAATACCAATTTTTGATGATAGTGTCTTAATATTTAAGGTGACATCAGCAAGCAATATTGACTGCGGAAAATGATGTTTCAATTGAACTAACCGTCGAGAAAATGATAAGTTAGATACAAATAAATAAAATAGACTTCACTAAAAAAATATTAATCAGCAAATAATTTCTGAGGGAAGATCCTATGGAAGCAAGAAACACATCAAATACATGACAGCAGAGGGTTAAAATATGGAATGTCACATTAACTGTATCTTTTCGAGTTCATTTGACTTTATATTTTAATATTTTAATATAAATATTCAAAACTTTACACTTGTGTGATTTTATGCCCCTGTTTAAAGATGAAACTGATGGAAGGACGTGGACAACTTTGTTACATAGTGTTTATTCTAGTAACAGTATCAAGTTGTATATGTATTGCCTGTAATTGTAAGTATCACGTATGCAATGCTTTCACTGGAGATACAATTCGCAGATATTGTGTCCGAAATCAAGTGTATTTTTTTCTCATTCTTGAAAAAGATTTTTTAAAACACCTTTTGAATCATTTTATGTGCTCGTTTATCTGTTTGTAGGGTAAAATCTTCCGGCAGTTTTATTATGTTGTAGTGAGAGTTCTAGGAATTTCATCAAAATACTAAACCGCCTGTTCTTGGTATAAATCCCCAACATATGAGCCGCGACACGACAAAACCAACAATGTTGTTGTGCGCCCAGCGCAGACACAGATCAGCCTGGGCATCCGCCCAGTCTGATCAGAATCTTCGCTGTCCGCAAGGTGGTAGCTTAGACCCTTAGCTAGCCTTTAAGCGGTTAGTGAAGAGTCTGATCAGACTGGGTGGATGCCCAGGCTGAGCTGAGTCTGCGCTATGCGCACAACCACATTGTTGGTTTTCTCGTATCGCGGCTCATTTAAAAAGTATCAACAAAGGTTTTGAATATAGAAGTTAGGTGACATGCAAAATGTGTAGGATTGAAGTACCAGGGGCCGTATTCATAAAGCCACTTAAGTCGTTGCTATGCGGTTGCTAAGGCTAAATATCTTTGTAAGACTGTTCCTCCAGAGCAAATTTCATAGTTGTAGGTAATCTCCTTCAAAGAAATTTAGCCTTAGCAACAGCATAGCAACCACTTAAGTCATTTTATGAATACGGCCCAGGCAGATGGTTATGTGTCTCGCGCTTAAGGTACAGAAGAAGAGTGGGGTATGGGGGAACATTTGAGGGAGAGCAATTTTTCCCTTTCGGGTCGGCGTCAGAGTCAGCGCTATAGTTTGTATGCATACTATCTCTTCCATGAACGAGTGACTTTGGACTTGTCTGTATATATACTCCTCGCCAAACGTTAAGCATATTTGAAGTAACAATACCAGGATTATTAGAAATCGATCATATTAACGTAGTAAACTGTTCTAACTTTCAGTATGACAATTAAAACGTTCTGCCATCAACAGCAATGCTTAAGCCTCATAAATACGCCAAATTTAAATGGATATGGGTAAGCACTGCACAAAGCAAGCACACAAATACAGGCCCCCAAAATGCACAGTTTAGAGAGAAACTAATGCCTCGTTTCAATGATTATCAAAGCAGTTATATCGTATTCGCTTAAATCATTTAGAGTTACAAAACGTTAAATTGGTGTATCAGAAAAGTCACTCACGACGCATTAAAACAATATTTTGCCCTTCCAAAATATGCATTTTAGGACTTATATGACTATGCTCGCCTTGGGCAGTGGTTCCTAATATTCAAATCAAACTAGCTAGTGTCATGATGGAACTTAATCATTGCCTTTGAGAATACAATACGAAAACTTCCACAGGAAATAAGAATTCAGTTGTTGTTATCTTATTACTGCTACACTTTTGGCGAGGGGTAAATTATTGGAACAAACTTAAGAGATGGTTAGCTTTTGCGACCTTGATCCCATTTTCAAGGTCAGAGAAAGCTTAAACTTTCTCTTGATTTGGGACGTTTTGGCAAGATCTTGTGTGCGCGATAGGCCCTGAAGCAATTAGGTGAACAATACAGTAGATTTTCACTAGACTTGTTTCAATATACTTTTGGGGCACGTTGATGAAAATATTAAGTTTTGTTGACATTGACTTGGGCGTTGAATGTTACATGTTCTGTTATCGCTTGATGAACCTGCATGCCTTTTGAGTGTTTTAGTGGATATCAGCTGACCATATATTTGTAACTATTACCTTTATTTCTAGGTCAAAGGCAGACTTAGAGTGATAGGTTTTCCATAGAACTTAAACATTCCCTTATGTGTTGAAATATCCACAACTCCTAAAAGACTGTTCATGATAATCTAATGCTGTTGGTGTAATTCATTTGCTCAGTACAGCAATGTGTGCTTTATATAACAAAATCTACCTTCTTATGCGGCCTTTAAGTTCTAATTATATGCTATTTTCAAAAATAGACGACGATTTATGTTTTTGTTTCGACTTATCTGCCTTGAAAGTGTCCTAAGAACATGTGCCTTAGCCCGACCGCTCAAAGGCCACATACATATTCCCATGATTTATGACCGATATTTTCCGCTTTTAGATACAATCAAGGATTTTCCTCCTGATCGTCTTATGGTGACAAACAACTTGGATATAGGCCAGTCTATATTCACATTTATGTTATTAGATCTAAATGGTAGCAGAGTGACCGATAAGCAAATAGAACTTGATCCAGCAAAACCTCTTGGTAGAGAATTTTACAAGATCTCCGTCGGCAGCAATGGGACAGCAGGTATGTATTATTATTCAAAGCAACTCAAAACATACAAAATGCTAAATTGCATGTTCTAAAATAGTATGATATATTTCAATTTCGCTGGTTATAATAATGTATCTAAAGTCACTCGCACTACTCAACAAAATTCGGACGAATTGTGAGCACGAACACGTTGATGGATAAAAATAATTTTGAAGTCCGTACCGAATTCCAGTAGCATTGTCATTTTTTAGAATGACCCTAGTACAGCACACGGCTGTAATCACAGTGTGCTTATAACGTTTTAGCTGACTTTTACTTGAGAAGAGCTAAAGTTAGAGGAAGAACAGCAGCAAAGGTCGACAAATTTAATATTCTGGAACTTAGTTTGGGATAGGGTTCTTTATATATTTTGTTTCAAGCAAATATGTGAAGAGTCAAACCAGTCTGCACATATTGCATACTGAAGAAAGTCCTTGCCTGTTTTTGTATATGTAACGTGTCTTAGAACTTTGACTAACTCTGACCATTCTTATGAAGTCTAATGCGACGAATTAATTAGAATCCATTACATATTTGTTTTACTTCGTGACCTTCAAAAATCATGTAGTACTCTTCTCTAGACCCTAATTTTTTGGAATAAAATCCAAGCCAAACGATACTTGATAATAATATTCGGCACAAGACAGGATGTTCTTAAAATGTTGTATTTCAGCAAGATCAGACTTTTAAGATATATGAGTCGCGACACGATAAAACAAACAAAGTGGTATATGCGCCCTGCGAAGATTCTGATCAGCCTGGGCAAATGTTCAGTGTGATCAGAGTCGTTGTTTAGCGCTTAAAGGGCAGCTTAGTGTCTAAGCTTGCTCCATGCGGTTAGAGAAGACTCTAATCAGACTGGGTGAATACCTAGGCTGATCTGAGTTTTCGTTCGGCGCACCTTTCACTTTCTTGGTTTTGTCGTGTCAGTGCTCAATGATATATAAAATTATGTTTGCAAAAGCCAAATATATCAAACAGTCAATAAGAGAAAAAGTGAAACATAAAACGTCTTATGTTATCAGAAACTAAATGACAGTGTAATGTTTCTGGATTTTTTTTTAGAATGTACATCAGCCAGGCAGCTAACCTTGCAGAGTTATTTTTCTAATAACTTTGCACAGTCATTTGGTTATTTATTGAAAAGCTGTGCACCTACAGTTTAAAGGTTAATTTATTTTTTTCACAATTATTTGGTTTTAAAGTAGAACACTGACAAGGTTACCTTCTTTCTCTCTAGAAATACTTACTATTCTATTCATTTCTATTCTATCCCATAACCTTACTAGGTCGTCGGGGCACCACAGATGACTTCATAACAATCCCTTTCCACCTTGTCCTGGCTTCAGCTGCCCTAGTTGCGCTGGCAAAATCCATTCCTGTCTACTCCTTGATATTGTCTTCCCATCTCTTTTTCTGTCTACCTCTTCTTCTTTTTCCTTTCACTGTGACCCGATGAATTGTCTTTGCTAAACCAGAAGACCTTGAGACGTGGCCAAACCACCTTAGTTTCCGTTTCTTGACCAGCGTCAGGAGTTCATCATAATCTCCAATGGCTGCTTGCATCTTCCTGCGAACCTCCTCATTTGATATATGGTCCTTGTATGAAATGTTCAGTAACCTTCGGTAGCATCTCATCTCAAAGGCCTACGTTCTTTTCTCTAACTTTGCTGTCAAGGTCCACGATTCACAGGCATACAGAAATATGGAAATGACAAGGGAGCGTATACGTTTCATCTTTGATCCAAGAGATATGTTGTTATCTCTCCGAATTGGTTTCAGCTTGGTAAGAGCTGAAGTGGCTTGTGCAATCCTTGCGAGAACCTCCTATTTTGAGCCATCGTCTGAGACAACTGCTCCAAGGTATTTGAAGCTGCTTACGGTACCCAGCTTCTGCCCTTTTACCTTGATCTCCCTCTGGATGCCGTCTGCGCTGTTCGTCATCAGTTTGGTTTTCTCAGCACTGATCTCCATCTTATACCTTGTGCAGGTTTGGTCGAGACTTTCAACTAGAGCTTCTAGTTCCTGCTCTTCCTCAGCTAGGGCGTCTATGTTATCGACAAACCGCAGATTGGTAATGTTTCTGCCGCCTATGCTAACCTTTCCATCATGTTCTTCCAGAGCATCAGACATGATCCGTTCGAGAAAAATGTTGAAGAGGATGGGTGAGAGAAGACACCCTTGTCTTACTCCAACTGTTGTTCTGAACCATTCTCCTGTGCTGCCATTTATCGGGACTGCACTTGTAACGTTGTCGTATAGCTGGCTAATGGTGCGAATTAGATTTGCACTGATATTGTACTTCCGCATGGTGGCCCATAAGGCTGCATGCCATACCCTGCCAAAGGCGTTTTTGAAATCAATGAAGACATGGTACAGATTCTGCTGATGTTGGAGATACTTTTCACGCAGGATTCTAAGGTTGAAGATCTGCTCTGTTGTGCTCCTGCCTGCTCGAAACATACTAGAGATGAAGAAAACAAAAAGAAATTTAAAAAAAAAAGAAAAATCGCTTGTCGTATTTCATTTCAAACGCAACTTGTTTATCTTTTTAAATGTGTTTTTATTTTATGATATTTATAATAGCAATGATAATGATAATAACAATAATGATTATAATTAATCGGTTAATTAATGTTTGCTTTTCGTGTTTTTGTCCCATAACTATGTTCTTGATCATAGTGCCTAATGTACGAGAGTAAGTGGCATTTGATTTAGTTGCGGTGGAGTAATTTCGAAAATAACAAAATGTAGGTAGGCCTTAGACCTAGACTGATGAAGCGAAATCCAAAATGGACAGAAACATGCAACGGTTATGTTACATTATGTAACTAGTGGTCACTACTAAAACGCTACCAGCTTTACAACATGTTTTAACATATTAAGCAGACACTTGCAGTGTTCCTCATCACTTGACGAAGTATTGTTTAATATACAGTGCGATTGATTATTTGCATTTCGCCATAAAAGATCGGTTGTATAGTAAAATGATTTATATGTTATTGAATTTATATATAAATTCCAGTACAAATATTTGGCGCAGTTCATGTGGTGAAGCACGCCATATGAACAAGTGCCGGATATTTCACACTATAAATTCAATTACCTGTTTACCTCGGATTACCAACGCTCTCTGCACAAGAAACCAAATTGCACCTCGAACGCTGCTTTGAATTAGAAATTTTGTACGGTGTCATGTGTCTCCTTACAATCCAAATTACGTCTATCAGCGCAAAAGTGAAAATGACGTAGCAGTATCGGTGTCTGTAAACATTTCTGACGTTAACAGATACTGAGCGCCATTTTCCTGGCATATCCATTGTAGCTGCTATGGAAAGACGCTTCATTTCTCACAGAAGAAATAAAAACATCATAAAAGTTACAGTACATGTCGCAGTGATGAGCATATTTTCATTTTGTGCAGCTCTGCTGAGGCCAGCATCGTGATTTCATCATTTTTTCAGTTGCTGCCACTTTACTCTCGTTTAAACAAAAGTCATTCTGTTCAACGTGGGTCTTTAACTCCATGCAATATGCTTTAGCCTCAACGCTATATATAGAAAATATTGCAAGATCACCCCAACACAAAGTGAATGGGAATCTTTCTAAGCATTAAATAAATGACATTTTTTTATATGCAGGTGAGTTGGTTGTACAAAAATGTCCGTTAGTTGATGCTTTAGAACAACTTTATTTTGCTATACCTGATGTCGATCTCTGTGAAACCAGTTTCGGCGTTTACGTAACTGCAGAGGTATGCTATTTGCAATGTATTAAGTTGCTGATTATTGAATTAATAAGATATCTCTTTTCAAATTTTGTGAGTGAACTGGTATTCAAATATGAAGCGAAGTAGAACAGGAATGTTGTTGATGCTCACGTACATGTACGCATTCAATTATTTATAAGACGATATTCTGATGAGTCAGATGTCATGCAGTTTTAAACAGTTTAACTATTAAATTGTATTTTATATTTACTTTACTTCTGCTCTCTGTATCACTTATTGTTCTATCATCCAAATCATTCAATACCACTTACCGATTCTAGTCTTCATTAACATAACCTTTAGAACTTTGATATCGGTTTCCGGTATCGTCCTCCATGTCGTCAGCGGAGAAGTTACAGCGTTACATTTTTTTCGAGTTTTCTGTTAAAGCACTCCCAACAACAACAACAACAAAAAAACAACAACAAAAAAACAACAACAAAAAACAAAAAAAAAAACACGCTAGAGTAATGAAACGTGGGTCATGCTTGGGCTTGGGGACCTGACATCTCCATTCTTGTCTTTCGTAGCTTTCAAATTATATTAAAAGATTAGTGCATAAGTTAAACTGTTTTTTTTTTGTTTTTTATGCTCCCCGAAGGGTGAGCATATAGTCGCTGCTTTGTCCGTCCGTCCCGTCTGTCCGTCCTTCCGTCCGTCCCGTCCGTCCGTCACACTTTGTCTGGAGCATATCTCTGAAAGTTTTAGAGAGAACTCAATGAAACTCCACACACTGAAAGAAGGCAATGAGTTGAAAGTGCAGAGTGCAAGAACTATAACTTGGCTGCAAGTAATTACAAAATTATCTCCCTTCTAAATTTTTTTACAGCATTTTGCTTGTCCGGAGCATATCTCTATTAGTATAAGGGAGGACTCACACTGAAAGAAGGCAATAGGGGAAAGTGCAGACTGCACGAAACATAACTCTACGACAAGTTATTACAAATTAACTCCCTTTTTTTAGTTTTTTTACAGTAGTTTGCTTGTCCGGAGCATATCTCTGAAGTATTAGAGGGAACTCAATGATACTTCACACACTGAAAGAGGGCAATGAGCAAAAGTGCAGGACATATAAATCATAACTCTACGACAAGTAATTACAAAATTAGATCCCTTCTTATTTTTTTTACATTTTTTGCTTGTCTAGAGCATATCTCTGAAAGTATTAGAGGGAACTCAATGAAACTTCACACACTAAAAGAGGGCATTGGGGAAAAGTCAGAGCACAAGATCTATAACTCTCCCACAAGTGATTTCAAAATTATTTCCCTTCTTAGTTTTTTAGAGTATTTTGTTTGTCCAGAGCATATCTCTGAAAGTATTGAAGGGAACTAAAAAACTTCACACATTGATAGAGGGCAATGAGGAGAAGTGCAGAGTTTAAGAACCATAACCCTATCACAGATAATAACAGAGTAAGCTCCCTTCTTAGTGTTGCCGTATTTTGCTTGTCCGGAATATGAAAGCATGACAGGGAACTCAATGAAACTTTATGCATTGATAGATGGCAATTAAAGAAAGTGCAGAGCACAAGAACCATAACCCTGTCGCAAATAATTACGGATTTAGCTCCCTTCTTAGTTTTTTCCAATATTTTGCTTGGCCGTAGCATATCTCTTTAAGTATTACAGTGAACTAAATGAAGTTTCACACATTGATAGAGGATATCGAGAGAAAGTGTAGAGCACAAGAACCATAACCCTGTCACAAATAATACAGAGTTAGCTCCCTTCTTAATTTTGCTTGTCCGGAATATATCTCTAAAAGTGTTAAAGGAAATGTAATGGAACTTAAAATATTGATAGAGGACAGTGAGAGGGAGTGCAGAGTACAAGAACAATAACTCAGTTTTAAATCATTTTTGAGTTACTTCCCTTCTTATATTTTCTCCCTTGATGCTTTTCTGGAGCATATCTCTAAAAGCGTTGAATGCAATTTCACACAATAATTGATGACAATGCAGAGCACAAAAACATAATCCCATTGCAAGTAATTTTGGACTTAGTTCCCTTCTTTTTCATTTCTCATTCATTTGCTGGTCTGGGGCATATCTTTGAAAGTTTAAAAGGTACCCTGATCAAATTTCACTAATAAATAGAAGGCAGTTGCATCAAGATACCCATTTTACTATTGCACACTTTCGGGGAGCATCCATCGGTTCCACCGATTCTCTTGTTTTACAAATTTATAGACACATTTTGCACTGATTCCTTTTCTGTTTACCTTTGCTTTGCTCATCATGGATACTTAGAGCAGGCAATGAAATGTTTATTTACGATGATTTCTGTATAAGTCAATTTAACTTTACTGAAACTTACCCATTTTAAGTTTTTTTAAAGCACTTCACAAGATAGTGACTGAAGGAGGGGAACGTATTTCTGTGTTTGTTCAAAGCAAGTGCGGTTGTAATATATATATTTGAACTTTAAGGACGTAACGCATAAGTAATTTAAATTAAGGATACACTTAAAGAAAGAGTGATTAGAGCGACTAGGTTATGGCGCAGAAGGTCGCCGGAAGGTCGCGGGTTCAAATTTATAATAGAAATGTTTTTTGACAAAAACAGATGTCCCCCCACCTGCGCTTTCCCAGCAGTATCATTTCCCTAAATGCTGTCAAGTTAAGACCTCCTGTGACCTTGAAATAGGTTCAAAGTCACCAAAATTTAATCACTTCTTTTCCATCTCCCAGTGATGTATCTGTGACAGTTTAGTTCAAATCCATCCATCCATTCAGGAGATATGGTGCAGACACACACTTTGACCGCCTGTGGCATAGAAAATGATGTCAAGGTCACCAAAATCTAATAACTACTTTGCCATCTCCCAATGATATATCTATGCAAGGTGGGTTTAAAGCCATCCATCCATTTAGGAGATATGGTGCAGACAAGGCATTTTTCAACACTCTTTGACCGCCTGTGACCTTGATAATGGATTCAAGGTCACCAAAATCTAATCAGTTCTTTGCCATCTCCCAGTTATGTATCTATGACAGTTTGATTCCAATCCATCCATTCATTCAAGAGATATGGTGCAATCAAGGCATTTTTCAACACTCTTTGACTTCCTGTGACCTTGAAAATGAGGTCAAGGTCATCAAAATCTAATCAGTTATTTGCCATTTCCCAGTGATATATATGTGTCAGTTTGGTAAAAATCTATTAATTCCTATTGGAGATATACTGCAGGCAAGGCATTTTACGACACTCGTTGACCTCCTGTGACCTTGAAAATTGGGTCAAGGTCACCAAATTCTTTTCAGGTCTTAACCATCTCCCAGTAATATATATGTGCCAGTTTGGTAAAAATGCATCAATTCCTTCTGCAGGTACATGGTGCAGACAAGGCATTTTCCAACAATCTTTGACCTCCTGCGACCTTGAAAATCGGGTCAAGGTCACCAAAATCTAATCAGTTCTTTGCTGTCTCCCAGTAATATATCTGTGCCAGTTTGGTAAAAATCAATCAATTCCTTCAGGAGATATGGTGCAGACAAGCTATTTTCCATCTTTCTTTGACTTCCTGTGACCTTGAAAATAAGGTCACCAAAATCTAATCAGTTTTTCCACCTCCTAGTAATGTATCTGTGCCAGTTTAGTCAAAATTTATGCATCCCTTCAGGAGATAGAGTGCAGACAAGAAGCTACGCCGACGCGGACGCAGACGCCGAAGCTGACGCCGACGGGATCCACACCAAAAACAATATGTCCCCCCCCCCCCCCATGGTGGGGGGACATAATGAGCCGCGTCACGAGAAACCCAACAAAGTGGTTTTGCGTCCGGCGCAGACTCAGACCAGCCTGGAGACATCCGCTTAGTCCTATCAGACTCTTTGCTAAGCGCTTAAAGGGTAGCTAAGGGTCTAAGCTATCTCCATACGCACAGCTGGGTGCATAAGCTCATTGTTGCTTTTCTCGTGTTGCGGCTCATATCTAAAAGAGTTTCGGCAATTCAAACCTCATCAGTGCCCCTGAAATGATCTAGTGGCAAACGCCAGGGAAAACTCTGTAATTTCTTCATTGTTTTTAAGGCAGTCGATTAAAAGACTGATTATTACCTAAAAGGGGTCCAAATGGTTGAAAGCTATAGTCTAGAATATGAGTCCAAACCAATTAAAAAAATTGAATACTCAGAATTGGTTGGAAAGTCCGGCGACTTGAAACTTCTGTCCGTCAACCCAGCGGACAATGGATACTTTCTCCAAATTGGGAAAAGATAAAGCAGGGAAAGAGGAAGGATGGGCTCTGCCTTTTATATGCTGTGTTCAAGACAATGTGGGCCTCTAACTGCACCTTAAGCCATTACGCTATGGGGAAACATTTACTTTTTTTTCAAAACATTGTTATATTGTTGTCTTTCTTTTTATGTGTCCTTTTGCAAGCACAATTAAAAGCATGGCCTTTTCTCCCTTATACTTTCCAAAGGTCTTAAATATCTCGTATGCACTACCAGAGGTCGTAATAAGACCTTTTTGTCCATATGTGTTATCATGTTGCACCTCCGCTTCAAATAACATAATATTTTGATCGTCACTGGCTTGCAGTGGCAATAAGAAGGTATAAATCGTTGTTAGATATGCGGATTATTATATTAATTAACGGGCAAGGCGTTTATCTATAAAATAAAATGTTATTCCTCATATTGTACAATGTATGAATTAAAAAAAAAAAACATACACACATTATCTAATTATGCACGGTGGTGGATTACGATATCGGTGGTGGATAATTAAGAAATTGGCTCTCATCGATGTGCTTTTTGCTGCAGACCTATCTTAGAATAAACCAATAGTTCCATTTTTAAATATTTCAGTCCGTATTTCCCGGAAATGTGAATATATCAAATGTGATTCACTCAACCGGAACTCTTTTACAGTCAATTTGGAAGTGGGTTAGTTACATGTATGAGTTAGTGCTCAAATGTGATTCAGTTCCCTTTTCTATTTACAGTCAAATAAAAATGTTGTATATTAATCAACGTATGTCATTTATTACTTGCTTATTAAACAAGCAGTCTTAAATTCAGCTTTGGGGACGTACTTTTGAAACAACAATATTATGCTATACTTTCCCTGAAATGAAACAAAATAGTTCAACGGTGTGATATAAAAATTGAAAAATTCGCTACTTATTTAAAGTAACTGTCATTGGGTATGATATCCATGAAGCAAAATATAAGCTGTAATTAATCATTTCTTTTCATGCTTTATTCGGGGCGTACACCATTTAAATTCATGTACATGATATTTTTTTCAGTTACCAGTATATCAGATTCAGTCTGAGGTTTACATCACCGTTGGTTCTACAGAACACACAGTAGATGTCTTACAGATTAAACTTAACGATACACGTCACTGTGTGAATTTTGTCTGCTTTGCCGGAGCTTTTAACAGTAACAAGACCTTCACCGTGGAGAATGGTAAAATGAGCCGCGACACGAGGAAACCAACAAAGTGGTTGTGCGCCCGTTGCAGACTCAAATCAGCCTGGGCATCAACCCGATCTGAGTAGAGTCTTTGCAATGCGCTGAAAGAGTAGCTAAGGGCCTAAGCTACATTTAGGCGGACAGCCAAGACTCAGGCTGATCTGAGTCTGCGCTGGGCGCACAACCACTTTGTTGGTTTGTCGTGTCGCGGCTCATGAATTTTTTATTCTGATTGTCTCTTAACAGCTTTAGCTCTACAGTCCTACAATAGTTTAGGTTAGCTTGATTGGCCGAGGAGTTGTGCTTCCCATTGAAAGGATAAGAGCCCCCCCCTCCCCTGAATGTGTATCCATACACAGTCATATGTCAGGTGCGTCTTGCTGATAGACCTTACTCAACAACCACACTGTCCCTTTAATTGGATTTATCTTGCCCTTATATTTTTCCCGTCTATTTTGACAAGTTCAAATTTAAAGAGTAGCTACACTTCAGGAACTGGCTGAATCAGATCTCAAACCCTATCCCCAACATCACAGGGAACGATTGACAAAGACATCCCAACAAACAATAAATAACAAGTGATAAGCCAAACTCCGAAATTGGTCTGATGTTTCATATTCCTAGAAGTCTTTTATATCAAAGGATTTTCCCCAATATTCTGATGAAACAGTTTCTCTAGTCGTTTTCACAAGCATGTATGAGAAGATTGATAACTCAACGACATTCAGGTTTCAAAGAATTAAGGAGGTATAAAGGTCATGTGTTTGGCCATTTATGCATGTTATGCACAATATTTTACCTGTTTTTACCTGTTTACTAAGCTTCTTGCGAACAGGAATCAGACCCAGGTTGTGTTCGCAATACTTGATGTCCGTCATTTTTCTCTTTCACACAATATACAGGGTACTCGCAGTTTAAGGAATTTTCAATATGTGTGTTTTTACAATGATGCCATTCTGGGTGTTTTGTCCGAAATATAGGTTTATTATAGAAAAATCATAATCTACCTGCTATTGATCATTAAGTTTTTGTGCAACTTCTGGTCTGTTGCAATTTCGACACCGTAACAAATCACGTTCTCCCACGTCAACCAGGGGCGTAACTAGGGGCAATTTCATAATACGCACAACCATGTTTTATTCTCTACTTCTTGAAGAGAAAGCTATTATTACAGCCACTTTGGCAATTGGTATTGAAATCTGGTCTAATTTATAAATTTTCAGCAAGCAAATATGCAGGTGCGTTTTGAAATTTTGTCAATTTTGACAAAATTTCAATACGCACCTGCGTATTTGCCGTATAGGTAGCTACGCCCTTGGTCAACCAATTGTCAATTAGCATTTTTGCGTATTGTAATTCTATGGCCACAATGATGGACGGCATCATACGTTCATTCTAGCAAATTCTAGCAGTGTCGTAAGAAGACATATGCCGTAAACGAGATTTTTATTTAATTCGAGTTTCTCAAAGAAATAAGCCTCAGCATTTTAAGTACACGCTCAAGTCAGACTGAAACTATATGAATGTGTACCAGAGAGTGGTATGTCTGTTATTATGCTTTCCGACGAAATACAGAAATATATGAATGAAATTGAAATAAAGCTTTCCACATTCAGGTGGCGTAGAGATGCTAATGACCACGTCTTATAATGCTATTGAAAGATATTTCCAGTTTTGTAAATAAACTTTATTTTGACAAAGATACACAAAATGACGCAAAACTGTTAGGTTGATTTTTTTTGCAAGCGGATGATTGACGCACTTAAACGAGGTAAATTATGTCGCTCCAAAGCGCAAAAAAGCAGACACTATGATATTTTTTCATGAACACCAACAAACGTATTTTCACACGTTCAGAACTTACACTAAAACGCCAAATATCCTTTTCATATACCAAGACATTATTCGCAGAAATATTAATATACATCCCCAGGTAATGTTTCTCAAAATATTATCAATTTTCAATCTTTTAAATAGAAATTCGATACATCGACTGTACTTTCGCCTGCATTTCGTATTCGATACAGTAAATCGTGTTGCAATGCTGTAGGTAAAATTTGGACTCTGTTATTCATTTTAGGAACCAACTGGGTTCAAACAACAACCGAGGATATCAACTTTGGGTTTATTTACGTGTTGGGTATAGAATGCGAACAACCCCTTATACCAAGTCTGCAAACTAACTACCAGTATGCCTTAGTCAATGTCACGTTCATAACTGGTACTACCACAAACAATTTGTCAACGTCCCCAGCGCCGTCACTAGATCGGTCATCTGCTATTAGAGAAATAAAGGCGAATAATTCGGCAACTTACTGGACAACTCAAAGTTACATCACTACTCCTGTTGACAGCGTTACGCTTACATTAGCGTCTCTAAGCCCAATGTTTTCAGCACAGCATTATTACACGACATTACTGAAAGCGACAACAGTGTCATCTAGGGTCACTTTGAAAGGGTCACTGCCCATTGAGAAGGCTTTTTTCAATAGGCCAGTCAATATACTCGCAGTAGGATTAACAGTAGGAGCTGCATGTTTGAGTGGCGCTGGAATTCTGATATATTACTGTACGTCACGGAAGTGCAGAACAATGACACCTGTCAGGTTTGTTTTGTTTCTAGTAAAGCAAATATGTATCAGCTTTAAGGTTTTAGTCAAGTTAAGTATTGATAATTAAAGTACATATCAAACATAAAAAAGTACATATCAAATCGCATTTGCATCATAATGTGTGGGCTTTGATATCTGAGACATCTTTTAGAATGCTAAGTAACTAAACCGGGTTTCAATATACGTATTTATGAAAGTTTGGTATAATATCCATAGCGTTTGTGAATCATAAATAATTGGAATGTTTTCTTCAAGCCAATGATACTGCTACAAAAAGTAGGGATGGTGATATTTCCTTCTAGGAACCTTAGTTTGATCCATACTTGAGCCGCGACATGACAAAACCAACAAAATGGTTGTGCGCCCAGTGCAGACTCAGATCAGCTTTGACATCCGCTCAGTCTGATCAGAGTCTTTGCTGTCCGCATGGAGGTTTATAACATCCAGCTGGCATACCTGCCTTTGTGCAGTATTCATTGCTTTTGAACTTTGAAGATACATATGACAGTTTATTACTAACACAGTAAACCACTTTCTTTCTATGATTATCTTCCACAGTATTAATAATATGTTTGCTGTCGTCAAATGAGTTTATATATTGCATTCTAGCCCAGCTGTGCTGGATAACGACCACGATGATCAACCAAAGAACAGTACTGCCTCAAGATTTCTCAGTTCAACAAGAGCCACAAACGATACTTTTGTAGCCTAGGACGACATTCATAATTTCAACGTTTACATCAGTGACTCATCTTTTGAATCCGTAATAGAAAATCCGTTTCTAACAATTTACTGGTAATAAAATTCATTGAAACTGTATAGGAAATAAATAACACTACATCTATTGTTTTTTCAACCTATTTGGACAAACTGCGAACAGAATCAGGCATACATGTACTGGCAGCATATAGTAGTTTTGACATAGAGTCAGTGTACATATATGTTATTCAAGGGAAAATAAAGCATGGCAGAATCAACTAACTTATTGCTTAGTCTAAATTGCATGCAAACACAAATGATGCCAAACCCATCCCCTAGAATTACAATATAAGGTTCGTTTTACTTCGTGATATTGATGAAGAAACGCTGTCTAACATACAATACATTAAGATACTGTCATCCTCGTATTTATGGCTACAGGGATACAGCTCGCGATTTCTCATTTTGCTGCATCGGGTATCTCTTTCCTGATGCCCTTGTCTGTCGCCTTTCTCGAGGTGCAGGGGTGGAGGTGGCTCGATGGGGGGGGGGGGGGGGGGGGGTCGTCTGCGCTCGCAGACGTTAATTTAATATGTAGGCGTTTCTTACCCGATACCTGCAGCTAATGTATCCTATGGAATATGACAATAAGTGTGACTCGGAGAGGGATGCTCGTTGCCTGCCGAGACCTGCCCATCATCTTTTGGGGTTTAAAGAATCTGAAGAAGTTAAATACAGAAATACGCGCTTGTCCCACTAAATTCGGTATGGATGCATTTATATTCGAACATTCTTAAGTTCGCAGATACAGGAATTCATCCTTTCCTGGTATTTGCCTTTTCATCTACATTGATAGTACGTTCTTTTACTACTTAAAATCATAATTTTCTCAGTTATTTAAGTTTGTGCACCTGTACTGACTACGATTATGAAATATCGTGAATTTTATAGTTATCGCCACTTTTCAGTCGCGACGTAATGCGAAAATACAACTACTGCATTTTTTTTCAGTAAATGAACATGATAAGTATCACTCATTCAAACTTTGCAGTCATTTAAACTGAGATTTGTAAAATTAAGTGCTCACTATAATTTTGGCTGTTTAAAGTGTATACAAATTTCTTCAATCCAACAGACCAGGAAAATTGTACTCATAGTGAAATTGAAAAAGGTGATACCAAGGTGGTGGTTGGTGACCGTGTTACTGAGCGTCAGAAATGGTACCCACCTTATCGAATCGGCAACGTTTTATTAAAGCACAAAAAGAATAATATTCCTGGTACCTAGGGTCCTTTTTGTGTCCTCGTTAAAACAAGACTGGACAAATAACAACGATATCGCTGCCAGTATTTGCATGAAAGGACCGATTAAGTTCGAGTCAGAATATAAAAGCACGAAAATAGCAAATTTAAAGAGTAACTACACTTCAGGAACTGACTGAATCAGATCCCTAACCCTATCCCCAACATCAAAGGGGAAGACTGACAAAGACATTCCAACAAACAATTAATTACAAGTGATAAGCCGAGTCAGCAGCTCTTTCCCAAATAGGTGGCAACTCAGCTACCTTATTGAACTAAATAACTAATTTAGACCAACAGAAGGTTTACAACAGACTTAGCAAATTAGACGAAAAACATTTAACAACTATTTTTAGGTTAAAATTAGAACACGATAAATTAAACAGCACCAAACATAAAACAAATGCAACCGCAACAAAAGTACCGCCTTGTGACGGTCAGTAATACATACTGGGGGGTTTAAACCGGTTTTACTAGGCCCAAACCTTCACACTCACCCTCCGCCGCGCGCAGACAATTAGTTGATAGTTCGGTTCGTATGGAGGTCCCCTAACTCATCAGAGAGTCATCACGGTCAACAATTAAAATCAAGAAAAGACCGTGATAAAGCAAGGATGAGGACTCGACAGCCAAAACGTGTTGAGACACCTGGAAATCCCTGGGGCGTCAGCAACACCACTGGAACACTGGAGCAAAAGAAGACCACCAGTTGCTCTTTTGATAGAATATGGTACCACTTCAAGCTGCTAAACGACCATTGTGATACTAGCATAAATGCATATTTTATGACACAAATATCCGTGTTTATTCCACTTATTGCGTAACACATACTCGGTAACGTATATAACAGCGCAGTTATTACTATTACAAGGTTTCTTTGTACAATGGAGCAGCATTTAAATCTTTGAGGAGACCTCTGTGAACCGTGTGAAGCCAGCTTAGGATTTTTTAACGTATCAGCGGACACTATGGTACGACTTTACACTACTGCAAGAAAGAGACCTAATACTACGCCCGCCGTGCTAATCCAATTCATTTTAACAGACTTTTGTACAAGCCATTTTACCTCGGGACCTCTAAGGACATTGCAGTGCTAACTTTGGCTATTCTCGAAGGTTTCCCAGACTGGTGCCAGCATATTATACTATCAAATATCGAAATGAACTATGGTACCATCCCACGCTGCTATGACTGAACGATATATATGCACACTTGTTAACTATGAAGGCTACTGTCACATTTAGAAAGACACTTTGGTATCATCACAAGTTATGCTTGCACTACAAGAACGAACTCTAGAAACAGTAATATGCCAGCTAAGGTTAGTAGGTTGACAGGGAAAATGTAATGCCAGCCAAGGCTTCTGCTAAACCACAAGTAACGGTATGAAACCTCTGTGGAGACTGTTTTCAGTTCTGGTTACTATATGGCCTCTGTCAATACTGTGGTGTTAGCTAAGACTTTTGATAGATAACAGAGGTGACTAGAGTATAAACTACAAAACCGCATGGCAGAACATATTTGCAACTGAAGCCGCTACTAAATTTCTCTATCTAGAATACAGTGCACTGATAGACTTCTAAAACTGTTGGATAACGTATTTATACTTTTTTTTTCGTATTCTTTTACATACTCTGGTACCTCACACTCGGTAACGTACATAACAATATATCTATTAAAGATGTATACTCTGTATTCAACAACATGAGTGTTATGCACATTTATCACATTCCATTGAATGTCAGTGGGTGAAGTAAGGAAAAGTCATCACAAAAAAAAAAAAAAAAAAAAAAAAAAAAGATCTACACCACTTTTGGTTCCGGCATCCACCCTTATTTTGACCCTCTCTGTTAATACTAAGCCCTGGTACCCAAACAAATTTTCTATCTTATAGTTTGAAGAAGAATTGCATTTCACGTCAGCGTCCCTTAGACTAATTAGCAACCGGGCTCCTGTGGTTAAATTGTCAAAACCTCCACCATCTTGGTTAGAATAAGTTATGAAATCACCTGAAATGATAGTAAATATCTGTCTAACAAAATAGACACTACAGATGTATATTCTGTATTCAAAATCCTTCTGGCTCAGTCGAAAGCACGGTTAGCGCAATTGGTATTACCTCCGTGGTGTTGGATTCGTCCAAAGTGTTACCAGAATATTAAACCGTGGAATGTTAACTGCAGGTTTTGGGTAGCGTGCGCGCGCTCCGTGACGTATATTGCGAAATGTCTCGGATTACACTTTGTACTCAAAGGTGGCGCAGGTGTTTCAATTGCCGGAACTACTTTTTCTTCGGTTTTCTCAACGATCTGTTTATGGGAGGTGCTAAACCGCATGAGTATGTTATGTGAACCTATGCGGGGTAACATTTCATTGCTTTAAACGGTTATATTCTGACAGTCGAACGGTCGTTTTTGATACCGAACCTACTGAACAGTTTTGTGGGGCAATCAGAATTCACTATACAGTATGTTTCTTTGGCTCTAGTAACCAGATCACGTCAGGGTCACTGAAGAAGTTTGAGTAGCCGAAACAAAGTATTGCCCATCTGCTATGGAAGATATCATTTTGAAAAAGTTCGGAGATGTGTTTTTATTTCTCAACGAAAAAAAAAAGAAAAAAAGAGGTTGTGGCCCCTCGTTAGAACCGTCTTGAGAAGACGGTTCTAATTAGGGGTCATATATGCTTATGGAGAAATATGGAAAATTATCACTTAATTATCCCTGGTACTCCTACTTGTCTGAAACACTACAAATCACATTACAAAAATAATGTCGATTTGCAGCTTTTTGTCCTGCCAAACAGGCTAGCAATTCAAAGTAGCTGATGGTATTACCATACGTTTACTGATACCCAACCTGAATATGAATACAGATTAAGAATTTTGGCTCCAGTTGAGATTTGATGTGGTTTGAAGGGGAAGGGGCAAGGGGGCTACGGTAGCGCTTCGAGTTAATACATGTACGTACGCGTTTCTGATGTAATGTCACTACAGCTGTATGTGCTGCTCTGAGAGTTATGTATATTACCTGCCGAGGTTTAGCCATATTTTTCTTTCAAACTTTTGGATCTCCCGACAAAGGAAAAATAAGTACAGAAATAAATATCTGTCACACTAAATTTGTGAAGATACGTTTAAACTGGAAACAAACGGTAGTATAAATCTCTCAGATGCAAATCATGATATTTCTTTTATAAGAGTGCGTAGTGACGATGATAACCATTAGACTTTAACAGTATTTAAGGTCCCGACTTATACAGTTGAGAAAATCTGTGCCACATTTGATCTGTCTGGAAAGGGTGAATAAGCATCAGCGCTTCAGGCTGTCTCAGTGTACTTCGGAGAGTAACGCAATTTAAAGCGCCCGCACTTTAAGATCAAAAGATCACAAATGGTTTCAGTTCAAACAATACAATATGTATGTATAAGCCTTCAGACAACTTCTAAATGCATACAATCGTCAATGACGTCATCCAAATTTACATGACATCAAAGGATGTGAAGATAAAACGCTCATACAGTACCTTAGATTAAAACACTTCGGTTGCAAAAAAAAAATAACGCAGAGACACTATATTTTTATGTTACTTCTTTAATTAATGGTAAATATACGTCAGAATATATACAGTTGTTTGACCGGTTTTGACGCACTTTAAACTGATCGTGTGGTACGCTTTCAGTTCCAAATTAATCCTTGATTTCTCTATACCATAAAATTTCTTAGAAGCCTCTTCTTCAACGCATATTGTTTTCGAACAGAAATTATTCAGGAGTCCTAGAGAAATGTTGCGCTAAGTAAGGTGGTCTTTTAGCCTATTCCGGCGGACGATTTCAGGTTCGGCGCACCAGCATATATATTTGACATACCGTGAATGTAAGGACTCGGGTTCCGAAACAGTAAATTGTTTGCTTATTACAAGCCCAGTGAAAGATAATTTCATGCAAAAAGCGACTGGCTGTTTCATATCACCATTATTCGAAACAACACATTAAAGTTGGCCCTACTTCGAAAAATTAATTCAGCTATTCAGTGGTCCGAAAACGCAATGCTTAACGTTGTAGCAATGAATTTGATGATCAAAGGATACCATCGTTTCCAAATAATGCCACCAAATGGTATTTTACTTTAAATTCACCTCGGGTACACTAATGGACATGACGAGAATGGCACTGGGTACCTTGGAAATAAGATTCCTTGAAAGCGAAATATCTATCCGCCGGAATAGGCTAAACAGGCTCATGAGTCCAAAATTTAAATAGACATTGCAAACAATTTTATTTGCCTTTGACATTTATAAGCAAGTGTCCTTATAGAATGAGGATTCGATATATTTATATTTTTATCACATGTCTGTTTATCAGAGCCTTACCGTTTTCAACAGTTTGTCTGAAAACACGTTCAAATTGTCTTGCTAGATATGCATTGTTTGCCAGTTTCAAACCCAATTTTCAGCGCCTTTAATACAAAAACGAATCCATTACTATATATGGCTTTGACTAGTAAGTGCTGACAAGAAAGTCTATAACAGTATCAGCAGGGTTTCCTTATAGAATGAGGATTCGATATATTTATATTTTTATCACATGTCTGTTTACACAGATATTGTCCTTACCGTTTTCAACAGTTGGTCTGAAAACACGTTCAAATTGTCTTGCTAAATATGCATTGTTTGCCAGTTTCAAACCCAATTTTCAGTACCTTTAATACAGAAACGAACCCATTACTATGTATGGCTTTGACTAGTAAGTGTTGACAAGAATGTCCATAAAAGTTTCCGGCCGAAACTTTGTTTAACGTCGTAGATAAACTCGCAATACTTCGAAACAGGTGAGTGCATCGGAATAGGCTAAATAAGTGTACTTTTTCTAATACACCAGCGCAGTCTCAGCGGTATGATATTTGTCTACACCAATGGGTGTAGACTATCTTGTAACTGCTTTTAATATGGGAAGTACAGCCATTAGTTACCCACAATGCAGCCTGACCCTTATGCAACTATTCGCATAGTTGTCGTGAGCGAAGAATGACTTGTGATTTAACGGCCTATCAAACTGTCTTACAACCATGGAATGGTATGAAACCTATCACTCGCACCCGTGCTTGAAATGTTCCATTGAAGAATTTAGGTCGGCTTTTGAGATATAAACAAAACTTTTATGTTTGATTTTTGTGGTTGAACGGTTTAATTGATAAGCAACAACTATTAATGGTTGCTAATCGAAGACCAAGCTTTTTGTGAAAGCTTTACTTGAACCGCCATAATATGTGGATCTTGAAGAATATATACCATATCACTCTTCTTGTGTGAGCTTATAGTTTAGCCTCTCGGAGTTTATTTTTTATTTAACCGTCGCTTTAGTCATTCTCAGGGTCACGTAAGCACTTATAACTAAGCACAAACTCAGTGGCGTCATTTCAAAAAGCAAATATTATATCATTAACTTTTGATCGAACCGGGATTAAAATAAACATAAGGCCTTTGAACTTTTGCAAAGAGATCGTCGTTTCAAAGTTAAATATAACAAAAGCATCAAAGCTATAACAAACATAGCTGAAATAATATAGTCAGGCGCATGTACTGTTTCTAATTTATATGTAGGTGCCAGACCAATTTGTAGGTATTCTTTTTGGCCACTTGGTACGAATCAAGGGCACCTTGAATGTTGTCTTTTAGTAAGTCTAAACCTCCTGACATTTAATGTTGATGTCTCCTGTATGAAGTCCATTTTAAGTTTGGCTATAGACATGGATGTAAGAGGGAAAGAGCACTTTTATACCAGCGGCATGCTGATTGGACTTACACTAGTGTTATCTTTTTCACAAACTGGCAATTGCGAGTGTATATGTGAGTACTCAATAGCTTATTTGTAACGACACAGGTGCTGCAAAATGCATAGGCTTAGTTTTGCTTAGTTTTTAGTAAACCTTTACTGAATTCCTTGAAGATATGCAAGCTCATAGTAAAATATATGTTTTCATTTTCTACACAAAATGTTTACCGCTGAAAAGATTTCCGCCGACCGAGGGAAACGAATTCGGGACCGCTGGTGTGAAAACGGGAGAACGTAAATCACAAGGACTACCCAAACATTTCAAGAATCAGGAACTGGGCATGACTCGAGCTTGCGACCTCTGGATTGCGAGCTCTTGGTCGGGAGTGGGGGGGATAACTTAACTTGACCTCTTAAATGATACATTGGTACATGCATGCAGCTTGGATGTTTAATATCTACCCTATAATGTGTATTGCCTGTCAGAAAAGTATACCAAATTAAGTACAAATTCTTTAATTTTACTAGCTGTAAGTGTATACTTTAACTGATAAGTCTTATTGTGAAATGGGTTAATGGACCTTTGTTATTATTTGGATGGTGAAAAAAAATCTTCATACAACTAAACCCATAAGAGAAGCAAAAAAAAAATAGACTATCACTTAAGGTGACGAATGCCCCCGCCATATTCCTCACAAGATGAGTAAAGTGTTGACATATTTTTATGTGAACTTACATCAAAATCTGTCAATAAATAAAGGTGCTAGAGGGATGACAAAGTTTTTCTAGAAATAGCAACTGTGACATTGACCTTGGATCTACAACCCTGAAAGGTGAACTTGTCCAAGATATTGTGATACTTAATATTTGTGAGAAGTTATATCAAAATCAGTTTACAAACAAAGGCGCTGGAATCATGACACAGATTTACATGTTCCTATAATAGCATCTGTGAACTTGACCTTGGACCTACAATGCTGAAACCTGACTTTGTCCTAGATATTGCCATGCTAAATATTTTTGTCAAGTTATGTCAAAATCATTCCAGAGGGATGATAACGTATTTTCAAACAAGAGCTTTGCAAGCGCCATATAAAACGACCGTTTAAGTGTCATGAAGGAGTTACAGAATGAACAAGATTGTTTATAGGAGGATTGACAGGCAGAAAAACAAGAGAAACAACTCTGTAATTAATGACCGCAATGTTATAAACTGCAATGTCATAAATAAATCTAACACTGCAAATACTATTAGTATACGAAAAATCAGCTTCCAGGGTGAAGCAGCTCAGAAGTTGGGAAATGCCAAAGTCAAACAAGGGAGATAATCATAAGTTAAGAAAACTAGAGTAACCGTTCTTGGTTATAAAACATTCCCTTGTCGCACATCACCATAAAGTTTTGTTTAGATATTTCTAACGGTTAAGGAGTTACAGAGCAAAATCAAAATTGATGCAAGGGCAGATAATTCAGGGAGTAAGTAAGCCAGAGTTGTGGTTCATGCTCATGATACATTGTCCCGTTATTATACATATTTTCATTAAAATATTTTAAGGGTTAAGGAGATATGGAGTGAATGGGGGGATGGGACTACCCTTAAAAAGAAATCAAAGGGAAGTCACTCCAAAATTAAGTAAGAGGGAATAACCATTCTTATATGTGACACATTGTCTTCTAATCATGCACACTGCTATAAATTTTCACCAAGTTTGTTCCAGATGGTTACTAAGCTATTGAATGCACTAGATTAGTATACACAAAGATAGCCTACAACATCCAATCAAAGGGATGCAACTCCATAATGAAGACAGGGAGAGCAACCATTGTAATACGCGACACATTGTCAGACCCTCATACACACTGCTGTGAAGTTTCATCAAGATATCCTGAACGGCTATTTAGTTATAGTGCGCGCAAGACTGGAAGGAAAAAATAATCAAAGGGGCATAACTTGCAAACCAAGAAAGGGGGAGCAAGCACTCTGCACACGACACTTTGCCCCTTCCTAATATATATGCCTTCAAAATTTCATTAAGAGATCTGAAACGGTTACTGAGATACGGTGCGCACAAGAATGTTGACGGATGGACAGACGGACAGTCAGACGGACGGACGGACAGCGCCATGCCATAATACGTCCGTTTTTTTCAAAACGGGCGTATAATAATAGCAAATGTGACCTTGACCCTAAAATTTTTGATCGAGAACTTTTCCAAGATACATTTGGGTGAGGTTACATCAAAATTGTCAATGAATGAAGGGGCTAGAGGGATGATACAGTTTTTTTTCTTCTAAAAATAGCAACTGTGACCTTAACCTTGGACCTGCGATGCTGAAACGGTAATTTATTCAAGATAATGCTATACTTAACATTTATATGAAGTTATAGCAAAAGTGATCCATAAATAAAAGCGCTAGAGCAATGCCCAAGTTTTTATGAAAATAGCAACTGTGACTTTGACCTTGATCTTACCAACCTGAAACGCAAACTTGTTCTGAGTATTGTCATACCCAATATAGCTGTGATGTAATAGCAAAATCGATTAATAAATGAGGCCGCTAGAGCGATGAAAAAAGGGTGTGCTTGTATATAAGCCGTGGAAATATGATCAACATATGTATGTCATTCAAGGGGACATAATTCTGCAACAAAGACCTCACTTAAAGTTGTGTTTCCTTTATGGACATGTTCAATGCATGTTTGAACTGTGTTGCAAGTTTTGAATCACTACATAAAACACTATTGGAGGAGTTCTAGAGACAAGAACAGTACCACAAAGTGTGAAATATGGTTCAAATATGTATGTCATTCAAAGGGATATAATTTTGCCATAATGAGCTGGATCAAAGTTCCGTTTCCTTTATGTACAAGTTCGATGCATGTCTGAACTGTGTTGCAAGTTTCAACTCCCTGTATCAAATACTGTAGAAGGAGTTATGGAGACACAAACAGTACTACAAATGTGAAATATGGTCAAAATATGTATGTTATTCAAGGGGACATAATTCTGCAATAAAGACCCGAATCAAAGTTCTGTTTCCTTTATGCACATGTTAGTTTAAACATATTTTATTCATTTTAGAAATTGTAACATACATACATATATAGTATGCAATACAGGCTTAGGATTAGAACGAAAGCTGGACTCTTATAGAGTTCTTCTTCACATGTTCAATGCATGTCTGAATTGTGTTGCAAGTTTCAACTCCCTGTATCAAATACTGTAGGAGGAGTGGCGGAGACAAGTATACCTTCAAAGTGTGACGGACGGACGGACGGACGGACGTAAGTACGGACAAGGGCAAAACTATATGCCCCTCCCCACTTCGTGGCGGGGGCATAAAAAAATAAAATGTATACTGATAAAATATAGCTGGTGGCTAATTTCATATAGCTAATGGATTTATTAGTACATAAATGTATGAAAGTGGGGCATTTGATAATCTTTTGATGTACAGTCAGCCTGAAAAACGGCGGCTATTCCAGCGGCACTTCTGCACTATATTTACCATGGGAATTTCCCTCGGGCTCTCGGCAAATACCGTTATAGGAAGTTTGTCGTATTCTACATATAAAATCGATAAATACGGTCCCTAATTAGGCCCTAGTCGAGTCGGTTCTTATGAAAAGCATCATCATATCTAATTTATTTATTATTGTTTATCAGACTTTGCAAACGATATCTCGTTAGCCTATCAACAGCTTACCGAGTTCTGTAACAATTAAAGTTAAATTGGGATATGAACGAAAGACTGCGTAGATATGTAGCTGGCATGAGTCTCCATTGTTCTGCGTTGCTCAAAGGCTAAATTTGTCTTTTAACGGAAGGTGGCTATTGATCAGTTTGCACAGATGCGTACGCTGCTTTCAGCGGTTTCTGTTCGCAGCTGTTCTTTACTGATACTGAAGTTATGGGTGTAATGTGAAAAGAAGATAAAACTATATTTAGGACAGATCACTCGCTGACCTTTTCCGCAACGGATCTAGCACCGGTAACTGGGTTAAGCGCTGGTCTGCTTAGCTAGCCGGGCCTCGAGTTTGGTTACTGCTAGAGACAGAAACTTTGTCAACCGTAAACGCAGTGCACAAAGTCTTTTATTATAGCCCGCCCGTCCCACAGATATGAATGAAATACTGTTGAAAAGAAAATACGGAAAATCTCAAGTAAAGAATCTATACATCTATCTGTTGAAAGGTGAGGGCGGACATGCCAGTGCATATAAATTTCAAAGGGCTCCGAAGCCCTGAAATGACAGATTCTATCAGAAAAATGAAATGCTAAATCAAGAAACTCTTCGGCCAGCGTGAACAACTGTTTTATCAGAGTCTCCCTTATTCTTATCTGCAGACTATGCATCATGAAGACTATACCTCACCAGTTTCTGCTCCATACCTTATCTCCTGCATTTAGAAATCTTGATTTTGGGTAGCCCGTCATTTAGATTAGAATCATTGGTGATATCTCTCTTATCGGTTCAGACGTAACGCAGACAGCATTATGGGATGATATATACGGTTTTGCCATTATGCGATGTTTGACTCTATCAAATGCCGATTGAGTAACTTATTTGGCCAAATGTCAGATAATGGTGACATTCTGATTCAGAAACTGTAAAGGTGTAGAATTTAGTAAATTCGCTTTTTCAGTGAGAATAGTTAAGGTTAATGAATAACTGCAAAATTGTTTCTCCTAGTTTCGATTGCACAACCCGCAGGTTTGCACTATAATAACTGTGTGAGTCCGTCCGTCCGTCCGTCCGTCCGTTATCAGTTAGCGAAAACGCTTATAACTCTTGAACCGCATTCTATATTTTGATAAAATTTTGCATACTTATACATGTCAACATAAACTAACGACTCGCATGCATAACCGTCTTTTTTGATGGACGAGGCTTTGCTGAGCACAAGTTGAAAATTTACGGTCAAGTAGTGAAAATGCTCATAACTCTTACACCCCGTGGTATATATGGTTCAAATTTTGTATACTTATGTATTTTAACATTGTCCAGCCATCGACATGCTAAACGATGACGGAAGTCTAAACAGTATTGCACGACCAACAGGTGTGCTCTTTAATCGCTGTGCAAGTCCATCAGCCTGTTTGTCCTTCCGCTGTAGTCAGTGAGTGAAATTGCTCATAACTCTTAACCACATGGTGTAGTTTGATAAAAATATGCATCATTCTACAAGAAATGACCAATTTCATTTCCATACATTCCTTCTGGCACCAGAAACTGATTATTCTACAATCACCACGGGTTGTGCACAATACCATCAGTTGATTTCCATTATGAGGGGTGTTTAATTTGATTTTTATTTTTCTTCAGAATTTCCTGTAATTTAAGGCCAACAGTGTATGCCTTGACCAGACGCTGACTTCTGTGACGTCTAATGTTGCTATATACGTATTCCTCAAGATTTCTTCTATTTGCGTAAATTTTGTGGGTGCTTTTAGCCTACTACGCACACTTCAGTTACCGTAATGACCCGAAATGCTAGAACAGCCGGTGTAGACCCGGATCTGAGCAGGTTTTTTTTAGCCTACTGCGCACAAAGTGTCAGTTATTGTAATGACCCGAAATGCTGGAACAGCCGGCGAAGACCCAGATCTGAGCAAGGTATTTTAGCCTACTGCGCTCTATTTCAGTTACCGTAACGACAAAAAAATGGAACAGTCTGTGTAGACCCAAATCAGAGCAGAGTGTGTATTTGTACACTGCTTTGGTAATATATCAATGTAGTCCTTGAAGGATCAGTCTAAAAGACAGTGGAGAGCCAGATCAGATTTCATTAAATGTAAACTCTGGAAGGCTCTAAAATGAAATTATAACAGTATTTCTTCTGTTGAATAATTGTCTTTGGCGTATATTGGACACGAAGTATAAATGGCATTCAGTGTAATCAATAACTGGCGTAGTGATATACGCAAATTCATGCCGTACTATATTTCATTTTCGGATCTACATGTATACTTGGCGGTGAAAGTCAGTTCCAATAATTGGCCTACGACAGCTAGAATCTGTCATTAAAAATAAAATATAGGCAAAACCAGACTATGCATCAGCGTTGTAACCCACCGCGAGGTGGTATAGAAAATACCAACTGACAGAGATCTAAGGAGTCGTTGTGTTAGTGTATGTTAATAGGTTCTTGTGCTAATATGTTTGCTGTTTGTGATCCTTACTTCTTTTCGTTTTGGTGATCTTTTATGAGTTTGTGGCTGCGGTTCTTCTGCTTCATGTTTATGTTAACTTTGCAATTCAAACATTTCGTTTAAATCATTAACAAGACTTTCCATATGAATGCAGTGATTTACTCAGTTCCAAATATTGCCCAGTTCCGAACAGTCGCGTCTTTGACAAGTTTTCATAGTAGTGAAACAGTCACTTGGCACAAATCTTTCCAGGAGTTGTAATCAATATTTTCCTCTTCTTCTTAAGTAAACATCATTTGCTTCAGATGACCTATTGATTGTTAGCTTTGTTATTTTTGTATCTGGTATTTTTCAGACATAAAATTTAAACACGTGTTAACATGTATATAAAACTCAGTTGACACGACCACATGACGATCTGCGGATTTTTGAATCTGATCAAGAAGCCTTGCCTATTGCCAGTCGTTGCACAATGGGTGATTTCAGTATCGGTGAAGTTTGTATTTATTACTCTGTGAACAGTGTGCATTTTACTCCAGTTTTGAATAAGTGTTTCGGGACTTCTTTGTCAACAATAGGCGGGGTGATGGTCAGGCGATGGTGCTTTATACGAATTCTAGTGCCGGGGCGTCCTACTTATTTGGATAAAAGTAGGGCAAGGGCTTATTGTGCTTGCAGTGGGTGCGGGTGGGGCTTGGTTTGGATCTTTATTTCTCTCATCTATCATTTCTCTTTTCTTTTTCCCCGTCTCTGGAAGACAGCGAAACATAGACTGAAATACTGTCTAAAAGGGCCGTCAAACCCAAAACTAGAAACCAAATCAACCAAGTCTACGATATTGCACTCATCTTCTTCTTGAAATTATATCAACATATGTTGGAAACTTTTTAATGGACTACTTTAATATGATTAAAACTTTACCACTTATATCAGTCAGGTACATAACCTTTAAAAGTTAAAAAATATATAACTTGAAGCATTTATAATTTTTTGTGACTATAACAAAAGTAACCTGTTTAAGTTAAAGTGTCTTTTTTCACCTTCATATTCTGAAGTTACAGCAATTTTTATGGACAGTTGGGTAATTTTCCCTGAAAGATCTCTTACATAACTTTATGATTAAGCAATAAAATTCTGTACGCATCGTCTAGAAATTGGTACGCAAGGCCCTTGAAGATCAGGAAATTAGCTACTTTTTAACTTACAACAGTTATTTATTTGGAGATTGCAAATCTGACCTTGGCCTAAATAATTTCAGACATAACCTAAATAAGTTATTTTCTACAGCCTCACTTTGAAATTAGTTGTAAATAGGATAATTTTAACTGCTTCAAGTTATATTTTTATTAACTTTTAAAGGTTATGTTCCTGACTGTATATCATGTGATGAAGAGAAAGGACACACGTCCAAGGGAGATCAAAACTGATTTGTTTTACGTCTGTTTTTCTTTTTCAACTTTCCTAGTTCATTTATCAGCAGACAGGATTTGCTCCATGGCACCACAAAAGAACACCTCCTGTTCAATTTACATTAAATCCTTTCGGCTGAATTGACCCCTTTATTCCCTCTTGGCATATACCCTTCTCCGCACAATTACGTATATTGTGAGTACTCGTAATCTTCATCTAAATATAAGCCTCGATATGAGAAAACCAACAAAGTGGCCTGTGCGCCCAGCGCAGACTCAGATCAGCCTGGGCATCCTCCCGGTCTTATCAGAGTCTTCGTTTTGCGCTTAAAGGATAGCGAAGGTTCGAAGCTAACCCCATGCGAACAGCTAAATTTCTGATCAGACTTGGCGGATGCCGAGGCCGATCTGAGTCTGCGCTTGGCGCACATGCCACTTTGTTGGTTTCTTCGTGTCGCAAGCAGCATCCGTTTTTTCACGTTTCGAGTAGAAATAAAGTAAATCTCTAATATTTTCCCTCTAGGTTGTCTGAGATTATGAGCATAAGGCTGTGTTTTAGTAGCGTATCCTTTAGACTGTATTTGATTTATATACCCAACCATTTTATTTCATTAACGTACATATAAAATTATTTATACCCTTTTTATTTAAAGCGGGGGCAATACTGGTTTACATCTGTCCGTCCGTCTGTCCGTCCGTCCGTCCGTCCCCTTTTATCAAATTTTTCGTCAAAGATTTCTTCACAATTGTGCAAGCTAGACCGGTTATATTTGACATATAGGTCTATGGCGGTAATTTGTATCGTGGGATTGCAAATCAGCATTGTCCTGCTTATTCTTCCCTTTATTTGCCCGATTTTCTTTCTTTCCGTACTTTGAATAATGAAATTTTCCGTCAACCATGAAAGCTAGAGTTGTCATACTTAGTATGCAGGTTGTTGATGACATGTTGTATTGTGGGATTGAGAACACGCCTTCTCTTGCATAGTTCTCCCTTTATTTGTCCAATTTTCTCATTCCATACTTTGAGTAAAGAAATTTTTCGTCAAAGATTTCTCCTCAACCTGCAAGCTAGAATAGTCACATTTAATGTGCAGCTTGATTACGACATCTTGTATCGCGGGATTGAGAACCAGCTTTCTCCTGCTTATTCTTCCCTGTATTTGTCAAATTTTATTTCTTTCCATACTTTGAATGATGAAATTTTTCGTCAAAGATTTCTTCACAACCATGCAAGCTAGAGTATTTATATTTAGTATGCAGGTTGATGAAGACATGTTGTATCGCGGGATAGAGAATCAGCCTTCTCCTATTTATTCATCTCTTTATATGTCCAATTTTGTTTCTTTCCATCATTTGAATAATGAAATTTTCGTCAAAGATTTCTCCACAACCATGCAAGCTAGAGTAGTCAGATTTGGTATGCAGGTTAATGACAACTTATTGTATAATGGGATTGAGAAGCAGCTGTCTTCTGCATATTTTTTCCTGTATTTGTCCGATTTTCCTTCTCTCTTTACTTTGAAAAATGACATTTTTGGTAACAGATTTCACAGCAACCTTCCAAGGTAAAATATTCATATTCAGTAACCAGATTGATAACTACTTTTGGTATTGTTGTATTGCAAACCAGTCGTATATGGCATATTTTTCTCTGTGTTTTTCCAATTTTCTTTCTCCCCATACTTTGAATAATGAAATTTTTTGTCAAAGATTTCTACGCAACCATTGCAAGTTAGAGTAACGATATTTTGTATGCAGGTTGATATTGTGGGATTAAGAACCAGCATTCTCCTGCATATTCTTCCCTGTTTTACTGATTTTTTTATCTCTTCTTACTTTGAATAATGCAATTTTTCATAACAGATTTCAAAGCAACCCATCAAGTTTGAATGTTCATACTTAGTTTATGGATTGATAAGGACTTTTGTGTTACATGTATTTATTAGTTTTTCTTTTTGTTTATGTGAATGCATTTTATTCTGTATTACATATAAAAGGGTTCAAGTAGAATATTGATGTATGATTTACATGTGGACAATGAGTTTTCTCTCTGTGTGCCTAATGTAAGGAAACTAAGACCATTTGATTCAAGCAGTTAAGCGGGGGTAAAGTCGGATTCTCCGACAGTTCTAGTTCTATACATTTGTAAATGACACCTTTTTTTTCTTTACTCAAAATTTAAAGAAAAGAATTGCTACAATAGTTATATGATTCAAAGCTAGTGCCCGTCATTTGTACTATTTTCGATGATCAGGGTTGTTTGTGTTATTTTCTTGTTTCTAGTTTACAATTTCCCGGCCTACGTCAAGGCAATTTTCGTGAGTACACTTTTTCCTTTGCTAGGGTACCGGGTTCGAATCCCACCGATGGCGTGCCCAATGCTCATAACAACTCATTATATATCATCCTAACCATCGTCAAAAAAAAATTGTGTAAGTATTGAAAAGGACCTTAAACCTTATTTTATCCACCATTTTGTCATCAATTTCTTTTTTGCCATTTCAGCATACCATGTGTTCAGTACTTAATTTGGCTTAAGTCTAACACCACATAGTTCGATGTGAAAAAAAAATAGATCAAATTTTTAATGTCACAGGGTATAGGTTAGGTATAAAATACACTTGTACTGCCTTGCGGTACAAGCCGGCTTTTATAGCGACGTGGTAGAGTGCGAGACTTTAGATCGAAAGGTCCCGGGTTCGATCCTCGGCCCGGGGTAAGAGTTTTTAAGAGTCCGTGACAAATGGCGCCCATTGGAAATGACCCACATGGGCATTAGAACTCCTTAAGTCTCATTTCAAGTGATTCTTGTAACTCCTGAGACTTCGAGGACGAATTCAATATGGGGGGGGGGAGAATGTCACAGGGTATAGGTTAGGTATAAAATACACTTGTACTGCCTTGCGTTACAAGCCGGCTTTTATAGCGACGTGGTAGAGTGCGAGACTTTCGATCGAAAGGTCCCGGGTTCGATCCTCGGCCCGGGCGTAAGATTTTTTAAGAGTCCGTGACATTATCAAGAGAAATCTTTGTGGCAGCTATTCATAATGATAATGATTATTATAATCTTTAGCTCACCTGAGCCATAGGCTCATGGTGAGCTATTGTTTTCAGTCAGTGTCCGTTATGCGTCGTCCGTTGTCAACAATTTGCTTTAAATGACATCTCTGAAACCGCTCTAGGCCTAGGGATTTTATATTTTGCATTGTCCAGTAAATCTCTACCAAGTCCGTTCAAATAGTGGCTCTGGGGTCTAAAATGGCTCTTGTGTTCAAAATTAAAATAATCTTAAAAATCTTCTTTTCCAGAACTCTTAGGTGCAGAAGCCTGAAATTTGGTATGTAGCACTGCTTTGTAGTCCTTTACCTATTTATTAAAATAATGGTCCCAGAATTCAAAATGGTCCAACATGGTCTGGGTTTGAACCATAGAAATACATAGAAAAATGTTCAAAAATCTTCTTTAGAACCGCTTTGCTCAGATGGTTGAAATTTGGTATATGGCATTGGCTAGTGGTGGTGTACCAAGTTTGCTGAAATGGAGGTGCCAGAATCCATAATGGACCTACCCCAGGTGGCCCTGACTTTGGTCCTTAGAAATACAAAAAAAAATCAAAACCCTTCATCTTCAGAACCGCTAGGCTCAGACGCTTGAAATTTGGAATGAAGCATTGTCTGGTAAACCTCTATAGATCTGTTTAATTGTTAGCCCCACGGTCTAAAATGGCTCTGTACCAGCGACTCCTGGATTTGAACCATAGAAATACTTAGAAAAATATTTTAAAATCTAATTTCTCAGAACAACATGGCTCTGATGCTTGAAATTTGGTAAATAGCATTCCCTAGTGGTCCTTTACCAGGCTTGTTCAAATGGTGGTTCAAAGGTACAGAATGGACCTTCCCCAGGGGGTCCTAGGTTTGAACCTTAGACATGCATGGAAAATATTTAAAATAATTTCTTCTTCAGATCGGCTAGGCTCAGATGCTTGAAATTTGGAATGAAGCATTGTCTGTTGGACTTCTACGGATTTGTTTTAATGGCCCTGCCCCAGGGGGTCCTGAGTTTGAACCATAAACATACATATAAAATATTATAAAGTCTTCTTCCTCAGAGCTACATGGCTCCGATGATTGAAATTCGGTATGTAGCATTACCTAGTGGACCTCTACAGATTTGTTCAAATGGTGGTCACAGGGTGCAAAATGAACTCACCCCAGGGGTTCCTCTGTTCGAACCATAGAATCACATGGAAAAATACTCAAAGATATTTCTTCTTTAGTACCGCTAGGTTCAGGTGCTTGAAATTTTGTATGAAGCATTGCCTAATGGACCTTCGCGAAGTTAATTCAAATTGTGGACCCATGTTCCAAAATGGCCCTGCGGCAGGGGGTTTTGTGTTGAAAAATAGAACTCACTTAAACTCTACTCCAGAACTGCTCGGCTCAGTACTTGAAATTTGATATGTAACATTGATTAGTGGTCAATTACCAATTTATTCTAATTATTGCCACAGGGTCAAAAATGGCCCCACCCAAGGGGGTCCTGGGATTGAACCATAGAAATATGTGAGATATATTTAAAAGACTTCTTCTTCAGAACCACTAGCTCAGATGCTTGGAATTTGGCATTTATGGGGTTGAGCGAACGATAATTTGTTAAAGCGGTCTAGATCACATAACCAACATGGTGACCACACCCATATATTGTAAAAACCTCCGAAAATCCTCTTCTCCAAAACCAAATGACCAATGCTTTTTAAACTTGTTATTTAGCATTGAGTACTAGAGTTCTATCCTGTTTGCTTGATGCCCATGGGACGACCTTGACTTTTTACAGGAAAGTCAAATGTGCTTTCTGCTGCTTTTATATGGGAAAAAACTTAGAAGAGTTCGGTGCAAAATTTGACAACTAAATGAGTACATGAACATTTTGAGTAATAGAGGTTAAGATCAGTCTTTGACCTTTAACCAATGTCTCTCATATTTTGACTGTTTCAAACTTTCAGGATTGTTCTTATGATGACCCTAGGTTGACCTTTAACCTTTAAGCTCAGGTGAGCGATTCAGGGCCTTTTGGTCCTCTTGTTTTTATAAAGCGTGCGCATTCCAATTTCACGTCAAGCCACGCGATTCGGAAAAGGGTAATGGCAGTTTCTTATACTATGAAACCAGCAACAACATGTAAGACGCTGCGGAACAAGTATTTTGCAGTAGATCTATGATACTGAAGAAATACAGCCAGTGGCATCAGTGTAAGTTAACAATGAACTCTGACATATACCCTGTCCGGAACTGGGCTCAAAACTGTAGGACTTGAAAAGGAAGACTATTCAGACTGCTGCATCTGCAAGTTGATCTAAAAACATGCAACTATTTCCATATGCCATAAGAAAATGTGTTTTCATCCCGGTACAAATTAAAATTTGTCTTGTTTTTCAGACGAGTTTGACGGTGTTCAGAATGGCATTACTTTCGGTGTAAATGTAGATAACACTGACCAAGTCTTCAAGTTTACGATTGTGAACCAAACGGGGCATATAATGAGCAACAAACATACAACAATGATCACGGAGTATTCGACATATTATCATGTTGTTAATGGTAAGGGTACTGCAAAAGACAGGTGATAGTTACTTTATATACATGTACAAATACAGAAGGGAAGTAACGATCCCTACTGAAACTAAATATGTTCCTTAGAAGTGAGGGGAGGGGATGGGAGGGGTGTGTGAGCGTACGGGGTGGGGGAGGTATTCTATAATCTCACAAAGTCGCCCGTGATTATCACCTTCAAGTTGTTTCTCTATAACTTAAAAAACTTATGTCGAATTTCAATTATGTTTAAAGTGGTGCTGCAACAACATACAAAATACATTTTTTGACTAATACACAGGGTAAAATCTATTTATACTCTCCATTTAGGTCGCCATTCACAGTTTCGCATTTTTGGCAGTGATCAAAATGCTAATATTTGGGAGTATGCTTGTACATTGGACTATAATTTTTAATGCCTCCTTATATCCAGGAAACCTTTTCTCCCTTTGAGTGAGCATGTGCCAAGAAAGTAGTTGTCTCAAGTCGAAAGCGACAAGGAAGCGAAGTTATCGAGCAAAGTTAAGTTTGAAAAATTGAAGTATAGTTTTGAATTGCAGCGAGTTAAAAAGTCAGACAGATTTGCAGAAGGTAACGTTTAGAGTAGAATTAGAAAAACAGAAGGCTGAAAAGTTAGCGCATGCGCCAGATCCGAAGTTACCGTATTTTGATGAAAGTAAGGACAAAGTGGATAGTTACTTATCAAGGCTTGAGAAATACGCGACGGCGAATAAATGGGTTGAGAAACGTTTGGGCTGCGTATTTAAGCGCATTACTAAAAGGTCGCGCGCTTGATGTATATGATAGATTGTCCGTGGATGATGCAGCAGATTATGACAAGTTGAAAGATGCGATGTTAAAGAATTTTGATATGACTGAACGCGGATTTAGGAAAAAATTTCGCTATGATAGGCCTGAAAAGTCCGAAACGTTTATTCACTTTAGTAGTAGACTTAGGTCGTATCTTAATAAATGGTTGAAAATGGCGAAGGTAGACCAGTCTTATGAAGCTGTTTGCGATTTTTTCGCTAGAGATCAGTTACTAGAATCCTGTACTAAAGAACTATATGTTCATTTGAAACCGAAAACGTTCACGAATCTAGCTGAGATGGCTAGGGAAGCAGATTTGTTTGCAGAAGCACGTGGCGGTATCTACGCTTCTGTTAATAAGGGGCAGCGTGATAGTAAGGGCGTAACTCAGAGTAGATCTGATAATAAGCCGAGTGGGAAACCAGAGATAAAATGTAGTATTTGTGGTAAGGGACATTTAACATTTAAATGTTATAAGTATCCCGATAGGCAGCAAGCATATAGTGCGGAGGTAGGTGCAAGTGCTAGCGGATATAGCGGAAATAAGGGGAGTATTTATGCACCGAAGGTTAAGATACAAAAATCACAGAATAAGAGCGATACTGTGCAGACGAAGGGTACTAATTCAGATCGTGGCCGTGGTCGGGGTTATTCACGCGGACATGGTCGGGGTGGCGGACATCAAATGAGCTTTTGTAAAACTACAATGAATAGGTCTCATGAAATTGAAGGTCTCTATAAGAGTAAGGAAGAAAGGAAAAACTGAGGCATTGTGTATGGAAGATACATTGTATGACCTGGTTATTGGAAATATTGACGGGTCAAAACTTCCCGATATTTCCCATTTTGCCATGGCGGCAGTGAGTAGGTCACAAGCTAAGCAAGGTGAAGAGGTCTATAGGAAACTTTTAAGGTTTCTGATCAAATTATTGCTAGTGATAAGGAGGCATTGAGGCAGGCCCAAGTTGTTGAACCTAAATTGAATGGCATAAGGCAAAGAGTGGAATCTGGTAATTTGACTATTAGTCGTGAATTGAACCGAGGTGAAACTAAGTTTGTCCGAAAGAAAGATTTATTGTATAGGCAGTTTACTAAGGGAAATAAGGTCACTTTGCAACTTGTTATCCCTGAAGGTTTTCGTGAAAAGGTATTAAGATTGGCGCACGGAACCTTGATGTCGGGACATTTGGGCATAAAGAAAACGATGGATAGAGTGTTAACTGAGTTTTTTAGCCTTGAGTTTGAGGTGATGTGGCAAGGTTTTATAAATCTTGTGACATTTGTCGAAGAACTATTCAGAAAGATCGTGTCACTAGGGTACTTTTAGGAAAGTTGCTACAGATTGACACACCATTTAAACGAGTCGCTGTTAATATAGTAGGACCTATAGAACCTCGTTCTGACAGGAAATCCCGCTATATTTTAACAATGATAGACTATGCGACGAGATATCCCGAGGCGGTAGCGTTACCCGGCATTGAAACGGAACGTGTAGCAGAAGCGTTAGTTGAAATGTTCAGTAAATTAGGAATACCGAGTGAAATCCTAATCGAGCATGATAGTAAGATCACGATTGACGTCACGAGAGAGGTTAGTAGGTTGTTGTCGCTTCAAGATCTGACAAATATTCCTTATCAGTATACTGGTAAATGACCCGTGAAGAAGTTCCATGATACACTGAAACAGATATTACGTGAAATATGCGCAGAACGTCCGAACGACTGGGACAGGTATCTCCAAGTATTATTATTCGCAGTAAGGGAAGTTCCGCAAGGGTCGTAAGGTTTTTCCCCTTTTGAACTGTTGTATGGACGTAATGTTAGGGGTCCTATGCAAATATTAAAGGAATTGTGGTCTGTAGAGGAAACTGACCAACGTGCGTTATTGATGTATCAGTACGTTATTGATTTAAAAGAACGTTTAGAGAGAACGTGTACGTTAGCACAGGATATTGTTCAGAAAATGGACGTAAAGCAGAATGCTTGTTATGATAAACGCGGAGGTCACGTAAGTTGACGTCGGAGACAAAGTACATTTGCTACTCCCGAATGAGTGCAATAAATTGTTACTTCAATGGAACGGGTCATATGAAGTTGTCGAAATAGTCAATGTAATGAACTACAAGATTAACGTCAAGGGCATTGTGAATACTTATCCTACTAACATGATAAAGCAGTACGTTCAACGTCACAAGAACGTTACGTCTGCGGTTGTTAACGCACGTGACAATGTTGGATCGAAGGATCACTGTGATCCGAATGTCCAAAGAGTTAGCATTTGTACGTCAGAGGGCGTATCCCAATATGACTTCATACGTAAAAATGTAAAGCCCGACGACGTAACGTCGACTCAGAAAGCGAACATCGAAGAACACGGTGGTGATAGTAGGTTAGAGGCGGAGGCAACGGATCCTGTGGGATATGTCGTGCGAAGTAGGTGTAACGTCAAAGACAGCGTTAATTTTACATCTGATACACTTAAAGGTTTCGATCTCAACCTAGTGTTCGATCAGACTTACCCATACTTCCCCATTTCATTTGAGGCACGCCAGGTACGACACTAAGAATTGATTGACTTTGGGATTAGGTAAATCAGTTGCCAAGATAATTGTGGGGCGGACTACATTAGTAGATAGTTTGGCCACAATATGCATCGCATCGTTGTTGTGTATATAGCTACTTTTCCAGTTTTGACATAGACTACGATTCGATCGCATTTTGTACTATTTAAAAAAAGAAACATTTTGTCATGTTGTTTTTTCTCCCTAAGGGGAAACCTACGTTACGAAATGAATCGGATCGTCGACTATGTCAAGTTGAAATTCCTTTTAACTCATTCAATCAGTAGGGTAGTTTCTAGGGTAACTATGGTAGTAAAATATTTTCGGAAATTGTGGCTATTTGTCAAGCATGACTTATCGGTGAATACCCAAGTGGCCTATTTACTGTAAAAGCAAATTGCACGATTTTTAGGTGAGATTACCAAGCTATCAATTTACTATTTATAATCGTTGATTATTATTGAAATTTAGACGTGGCTTGAAATTCAAAGTGAAAGGATATTATATAGTGCCTGGATTCAGTTGTTAAGATCTGAGAGGTAAAGTTTTATTATGTTTATTCAGAATAGATTTGGCTAAGAATGAAAAATGTGACTCCTGGTGATATGGTATGATTAAAATGTATCATCTGATTATGATGATAATGATCATGCTGCACATGGAATTTGTATTTTAGGAAGTTTTGTAAATTATGGAAATAGTTTGTAACATTGGTGGGGGTTGCACTGGTGTGCGTATATTTGACGTCGAATGACGTCAGTTGCATTCATGTTATTGCGACGTCAGCACTTTTTACATTAGTTTCATGTATACGTGGCCTATAGAATTAGATTGATTTGTAATGGAACTAATTAACACAATCGACGTCAACTGCCGTCATAGCATGCACCGCATTAAGAGTTTTTCCATATATTATAACGGTAATATTTGGTCGTCATGCGTTTGATTTGCATTCACTAGATGACGTCATATGGTATTACATCATTGGTGTCATGATGTCAGATCAAATGTTATTACCCAAATATGTTAGAAACACATATTAAGCTAGTCAGAGGATATATTCTATGGCAAATTGTCATACGCTTAGTTTAAAGAAGTGAACTAATACATGTGCAAGTTAGATTTTTGGTAATTCAATTTAATGTAAAAAGGTCATTGTTTTGATCATTTATGTTTTATGTGGGATATGTCATGTAGTGGGCTATCTTTTAAGGGGGTGGTCTACGGAGTGTAACATTTGTTTTTGTATATCAAAATGATCGCTTGGGTCTATAGTTATCAAAATCAGCGTTTGCCACTTTGGCAAACCTTGCATAACTCTGCAGTGGTCAGTTATTTACGTTACCCCGTTAGATTCTAAATAACAAACATATTTATTGAAGTCAATAAGAAATGCGTTTAAACAATATAAATGTATCAAATATTAATATTTTCTGCAAAAATGATTAATATGCTATAGATAAGGCTGCTTAGAAAACAGTTCAGAACTTCTGTGCTGTTATTTTCGTTACAATATATTATTAACCCCTCGAAAACTTAAAATTCAAATTAGGTAGTTGCATTTACAAACAATTTGTCATAAAACAGCCCAAACTTCTTTAATTTTCTAATTGACCCGTTAAATACCTTTTTAACAAAACAAATTTGAGACTCCTAGCTTCTGTACTTTGTCAAATATGTACTGTTGAACATGATTACACCTATTCCCTGTTAATGGCTAAATATTCATTTTCCCACAATTGCTCGTACAAAAGATGGTTAAAAAGTTATTTTAAATTGACAAATTGGCCCTGTTGCAATACGATCATGTACTACATGATATAAAACAACAGTTCACCTTTTTGTTATGACCTTAGCAATACATATTTTAACAATAGTAACGTACTTAACAGATTAAAATGTTTGAGTAAAGCATAGATCATTCCCACCACGAATATACCTTTTTGAAATCTGACTTTTAAATAACATAGTTTTGATGAAAATAGTTGTTATTTATTGTAAATGAGAGTTAAATCGCCTACTTAGACAGAAAACAGTGTTATTTACATGACTTGCAAAGCTGACATTGTCCTGATGTTCAAATGAATCATTTGTGAATTAATCTGAACATGGAATATATATATTTTTATTTATAGCAAAAAAACTTTTAAACAAAACCAAAATTGTCAAACTAGCTAATCATAACTTACAGTTTTGTACGCAGAAAGGTAACGTTTATAACCTTTATTTCCAAACAGTCCCTGAGATTAAATATTACTACTGCCAAATATGTGTAAGCTTTATTTTTTGAGCTGAACTAAAAACATTTTAAGGCACATTAAACTGACTTTAGACTACCCAACGTAACTCATCATTGACAGCTCCAAGGCGGAGCATCAGTTGTGGTGTATCGATGTTTTAGTGTGTGTTGTCCTCTTATCTGTAATTTTTACAAATCAGTTTATTTCATCGGCATATTTGCCATCATTCTGCCATATATAGAGAAAGAGACAAAAATGGGTATTTTTGTGGCTATTTTTGTTTACTTAAGGCTACTTGTTTACTTAAGGCTTTTGTTTACTTAAGGCTAGCTTTGTGATCATTTGCATGAAATGGGCTGGAGGTTCATTTGGCTAGATCGTCTGACTGCTTGTCTTATACCTTTATACTGCTATTTTCAATTTGGTATGGCGAGTGGATTGTTTCACAGAAAGAAGCAATTCCTGATTGCTGCCTCTTTACACTACTTTGTCTGTTTTGACCTTTTCCTATTTAAAAGCAATATATAAAACCAAAGTTTATGTTTTTTGCCTAAAAGCATTCATTTCATTAAAGTAACGTATATAACAGTTTAAAAGGCATGAGTTATTTTATTCTACTGCAGCAGGTGTAAATTTCCGTGTGCTTGCCATGAAAAATTCCGTCGTACCTCATTTTACTGAAAATTATGTTTGGGATAATCTAGGCTCATTCTGAGTCAGTTTGAAAAAGGAATTTAGCTGATGCTGGTGCTAGGGAGTATTGGCATTGTTGCAACACTACATTGCTGGGCACACACGCAGCTTAACCAAGGATGCTAATTTTGTTTTCTCTGGTGCATTCCTTGCTTCTAGAGAATCTTCCTTCAGAAATTTGTCAAGCTTTTATCATTCCACCGGACTTTAAGGTGAATGGATATTGTGTGAAATGAAATAACTATGACTATCTTGGCCCCCCTGTCTAACGGGGCTAACTTTTTTACTTCGAAATCATCATTAAAATGACACTTAATTCGAATCAATGATAATCACTGACTTTGACTCCTTGATTAAAACGGTAACGTATACAGCATGCAACAGTAAACAAGCTGTCAGATTACCCTTTTACTGTTAAGAAGTTTTCAAGGTAGAGTAACAAAGTGCAAAAGGTAACCGCCTGCAAGTATAACGCAAATGTTGAAAGCAAACATTCAGGTTCCGAAGGTTAACCTAAAAGCAGTATCGCCATATATCTCTGAAGTTATTTTGATATTTGATACAATTGATTTAAATAATTATAGTCCCAAAGAAAGGGCTAAGACAGTAACATAATTACCCACAATTTTTTTTTCTATATAATGCATAGTTTGTATTAGTATAATGTCTGTTTTAGATGTTTTACTTAAAGGCGGTTTTTTATGCACCCGGAAAATTAATATGATTGATTGACTGGTTGCTTTACGTCCACGGTAAACATCTATGGTCATGTCGGGACGGTCAGTTAACCTAACCACACTATTCCTGGGCAGATTTAGACCACCTAAACGGTTAATCAGTAATAAGTGCACAGTTTTTCGCCAGTAACTGACAACTGCCCTTCTTGAATCAGCGGAAGGAGAAACGAAAGTATGTGGCCAGACCGGGTATCGAACCCAGGACCTCTGACTTATGAGTCAGGTACCTTACCGATTGCGCTACGCGGTCCGGCTGAAAATTAATATGAAACTTGTTCACAGTAAAAGGGTCCGTCCCAAGAGCTGATGAACTTATAATGCTACATCTTACTGCATCACAACAAACAGATGATATCATAGAGAATCATAGTTCTAATCTGACAAATCATTTACGTTTGAATGTTGTATACGTTACCTTTTAAATACCAAAACAAGGAGTAAAAGTAAGTGATTTATCATTGACTCAATTAAAAGGTTATTTTGACGATGCTTTTTAAAAAATAACAATATGTCATTATCAGAGTATCCGTGTCAGATCTTGAAAGGAATCAATTAACCGAGTCTGCTATGTTCTTTCTCGTGTGTGTTCCTTGCCTCCACATGATCTTCTAGTATATTTTGGAAATAATACTGTATAATTGTAAATGGACATACCTCAACGCTATTCTGCAATTTGTTATGCTTTTGTAGATGCTTCCCATTTACTTCTGTGGATAATGTTACCAACCCAAAATTGTCTACTCTTAAAGGAAATACTTTTCTCCTACAGTAGCCAATTCTTTCCTTTTAGAGTTTACTCACATTTAGAAGAAAGTCTAAAGTAAACTTTGAAGAATTTTCACATAATAGTGTATCTAGGCACCTTAAAAACTCCTGAACTGATTACCTGGATACAAGGAATGGATCACACAAAAAATGAAAACAAAACAACAACCTCGGTTTAACTAAGTTTATGCCCAGGAACGTAATGTTGCAACACTTCCAATGCAACCTAGCACCAGCTTCAGCTAATTTCCTTTAATTCAAATCGGCTCGGAATGAGTCCAGATGACCCCAAATGACAAGATAATACTTAATTTCCATTTGGTTTGAATATATGTTGTAGGGCCAAAATATTTTAACTACGGTTTTATGTTTTGCTTTTATAGAAAACGGTCAAAACAGATAAAAACAGTGTAAATGGGCACCGATCAGGAATTGATTCCACTAGTGCCACATTTCTCCCGAAACATCAAACTGAAAATAGTTACTTAAAGTAATAAGACATTGTACTTAAACGAAACTAACATGTGGCTAAATAAACATGTAATCCATTCCATGCAGATGACCACAAAGCTAGCCTTAATCAAACGTACCTAGGAAAACAAAGTCACTGTGTCTATATTCACCGATTTTCTTTTTGTTTCTATATACATCAGACTGACGGCCAATAAATAGACAAAACAAATCAGTTTTTTGAAGGCTACTGGTAAGTGGACAACACAAACTATAACATCAATAGACCGCCGTGGAAATGTCACTGATAAATTACATGGGTGGTTTTAAACCAGTCGAACGTGTCGTTTTGAAAATATTTTAACTCAAACTGATAAGGCTCAGGCACATTTGGCTGTAGCAGTAGTTAATCTCAGGGATTGTTTTCAAATAACGGTTAGAAACGTTACCTTTCAGACTGCAGAACTGTATGTTATGATCTGTTATTTTGCTATAATGGATTTTTTAAATGTTTGTTTCGGATATTAATGGAAACAATGGAAACAATAATAGTGTTCCATGTACAGGGTAATTCAGGAAGGCTTATTTCTAATTGTTGGACAATCTCACATTCGCATTTCGTGTAAATAACACTCATCTGTTTACTGCCCGAGAAGCCAACTACACCACGCAAAAATTTAATTTAACGACACATAAAACACACAGTTATCATAATTCGGCTGTTTAAAAGTCAGAACTTCAAAAGAGTGATTGCCTGGCCAGAATGATAGACACTTGATGCAAATATGAAAAATCTGTTACGTATGTAACTTTGGTTAAACTATAGGTTGTAAGGTCAAAAATGATTTTTAAATATTTTCTTTGTATCATGTTTAACATGAGCTTAATGCAACAGACGCAATTTGTCAGTTTTCAAAATAGTTTTAAATAGCTTATTAGTCATCTTTTGTACGAATAATTGTGTGAAAATGACTTTTCAGCCTCCATTAGGGAATAGGTGTTATCACGTTCTACAGTACATCGTTGACAAAGCATAAAAGCTAGAGGCCTCAAATTTGTTTTGCTAGAAACTGTTTGGAATTTGCAAGTTAGACAATTAGCAAAATTGAACAGTTTGGGCTATTTGGTATCAGAGTTTCCGTAAAATGCAACAATTTAAGTTAGTATTTTAATTTTCAAGGGGTACATTATAAATTGTCACGAAAATAAAAGCATAAAAGTTCTAAATTGTTTTCAAAGTAGCTTAACTTAAAGTTAATAAATCATTCCTTCAAGAATTATGGACATTTGATGCATTTGTGATGTAAAAGCATACTTCCTAATGACTTCAATAAATATTATTGATATTCAAAATTGAATGGGGTAACGTAAATAACTGTCCACTACAGAGTTATGCAAGGTTTGCCAAGGTGGCAAACGCTGAATTTTAAAACTACAGACCAAGGCGGTCATTTTGATATATCAAAACAAATGTTACACTCCGTAGACCACTATCTCCCTTTTCTAGGCCACTTACGCAATCATATTTGCTCCACTAATGGTGATACCTGTTGACGTGAGTATACTTCTTGACAATGTTTGACGTCAGATCCTTCGACGCACATGTGTGGTCTACGTTTCTTCATTGGCGGAATTGGTTAGCACAGTTTTGGCTTTACATCGTGATCGCGAGTTGTGTCTAGTGACACGGCTGGCGTGTGCGCTTCATGCTCGGCGTTCGCCGCGGGCGTTGTATGGTATTTCCAAGACAGGGCTAGGTCTTACGTATTGTTATTATGTTGTTATAATGTATTATGTGTAAGTTCGTTATTTTTAGGTACTTCGAGTCCGGCAGTCAGCTGCTTGGGCTTAGAGCCACGTCTCACCTGGAGATACCATACACATCTCCAGGTTAATACTATCCCGGGTAGAGGCACAATTACAACGCCATTTGCGCAAGATTCCTAACTAAGGCGGGATGCCCGAAAACTAGGCGAAGTCGGCCGCTGTCGTCGAGGTGATTGGCTGCTGAATAGAAAGCGGGACGGTGTTAACCAGTAGTGTTCGTCCACTTGTGTATTAGCGAGTCAAGTGTACTCGCTAATAATTGTCCATAAAGTGCGCGATATGGAATAAGTAGGTGTTTCCCACAATATATAGACTGGTTCCTGGTATAATCCAGGGAGTGATCAGTTTATAAGTGCGCGATATGGAAATATATAGACTGGTCCCTGGTATAATCCAGGGAGTGACCAGTTGGATATAGCCGGCAACGGTATAAAGGCCTTATTTTTGTTGTGAGCTCAGTTAACGTCTTTGTTCTTTGTATTTTCCTATTAGTTCAAGGCGCTGAGCCGAGCACGGTGTTGACGTCAGGCGGTAATCGATTTGCGTAACATACGCAGATCGATTTCAGATTTGGAATTAACACCTAACCTGGGCCAGCGACATGAACTGATATGTGTTTATATTATTGTAGTTGTGACAGTTGTAAATTGTATTGTTTGTATATAGAACTAACATTATCATATATATAAACTTCAAAACTTCTTACGTTGTTAGAGTTTCCTTGTTAATGTAGTGCACTGGTCGATAACACCTTTAACCGGAAGTCACCCTCCGCCGTCCTGGCGACCCATAAGGCTCTACACCCGTGACACCCGTGTGTAAAACCTTCTGCGTAACAGAGTGAACATGTTTCCGAGAGTACAAAGTGAATTTATTTCCAACCTCGAAAACCATTCAATCGCTGTGCGGCATTGATGCGAAACTTCGGCTGTATTTTGGCTCGACCTTTTAATGTCAAAATGATACTGCTCAATTTTAGGAAAAATAGCAGAAAATCTAAACGGCTGGCAGGTATTTAGCTGCAGCTGATAATGGACATCCGTAAGCTCTCTAGATGAATCTGTAAGATTTACCTGGCAATAATTGTCCTGCTCTTGAGTAGAGCATAGATAATATTGCCATTTTTGAAGAAATTTTCTGGCCCAAGAAAGTGGATGGGGTGTTATTTTCTCTGCAACAATATTCATATGAGGGCCTTGTTGGGGTTTTAAATGGCAAGAAAGTGTATTTAGGCATATGTACAGCACATTCAAGGAGATAAAAAGGATGATTTATTCATTCAGTCAGGCTGGAATGTTTCTTTCTTTAGTTGTTTCCCTGTGTGATCACGGAGTAATAAAAAAAACTGCGGAGTGCAACCTAAGTTGCTACAGTGAACTGATCATATCAGATCAACGTTTTACCCTGTGAGTAACAGTGGTGTTATCTGCCTTGTAATTAGTAGCTGTGATTCCCGAGACTTCTACTGCTGTCGCCATTGATTTTGAAACTTGACCATAATTATCAAATCATAGAATCTGTGCATGTATGAAGAAGTTTCAAACTGTAAACTAGATTGTTTTTTTATTTTTCCCCCGAAAATAAATTATATTTTCATACTTAATCATTTGCCAGGGTTTGCAGAATGCGTTTGAAACGTAGCCATCTTTCGAGACGTTTGATTCCCATGTTTTTTTTAAATACAGACACAATTTTGTCATTTTCCAGGAACAGGAGCTATGTTTGAAAAATGCAGCTGTTATAATCTTAGCCATTGTTTTAGTACTTTCAACAGACTAATACAGGAATAAAGTTCTTATTTTGTGTAAGTAGCGATTTTGAGACGCTGCCTATAAACGAGGGATGTCCTCAAGTATCATAAATGTACGCTTAAAACTGAAGAACTAATTCGCGGATGTTTATGATATTTACAAGTGAGTTAGGAACATAATATGTAATGAAGCCCTCAAAATTTCAATAACATATGTCTTGAAATAAAGGAAATATATATAAATTAACTCATAGTATATAGTACATAGTATACTAAGAGTGCCCGGCGCTCGATCGAACGTTAATGAGAATCATAGCCACGCTACTCTGATTTTTAATTTTACTATCTTACAGATTTTCTATTATTCTGTCTTACATTTGCATCTAAGATGCTTTCTTAGCTGTGAAAAGCTGTATTTCATGTGAAGTTCAAAAGTTTACTCCAAAGATGTATAAGATAACATGATTTCAATCCGTAAAATAAACTTAGGATTCATATTAGGTGAAACCAGAGTGCGCAATACATTTGCTACGGCTATGAAAAAAGATAATCTGTAGAAAATAAAAATAGCTTGCAGAATGTTTGTGCAATAACATTAATGGTTTGTTGGCGTGAAGTTTCCACTAAAAGAATAATTAAATCAGAAATACGATCTAAGTATGGTTATGTGCGTCCGACCTCGTCGAGTTTTGATAGAAGTATATGGGTAAGCCATGGTTTCCAGCTTTAACATGCACCGGTATTTTTCTGTCGCACCGGTATTTGTCAAACTCAGGACATCTTTCTAAGAGGGCTAGGAATTAAAATTATATATACTTTTGTAGTACTTGTTTAGTGCCTTTCAAAAAAGTTGCTTTTTGTTTTCTAATCATAAGATAAACCCCCAAAAATCAAATCTGAAAAGTGCTTGCCCATGGGAAAAATTGAATTTCCCGCGGGAAAATCAAGTTTCCCAAGGGAAAATTACGCGGCCGCGGCCAATCCGCATGGCCATGGCCCGAAATTTTGCCCATGGGAAAATAAAAGTAACAATTTTAATAACTGTATTTTCACTAACCTAACTCATTAATACTCATTGCCCATGAAGGCCATACACAATTCTACTGTAAATAAACAACAGAAATTATTTTAACATTTTTCCCATGGGCAACCATTTTTCGGCCATGGCCATTTTTTTTGCCATGGCCCGTGGAAAAAAATCCAATGGCCCAACTATTTTTCCCATGGCCATAAAAACTTTCAAAAATAGTGGCCATGGCCCAAATAATTGCCTCCTAATATTAATTAAGCTGTCAATTAAAAAATAGAGAAAAAAACATACTGAAGTAAACAGAACACATTTTAGTACTTCTTTGTAATCAATCTATTCCGAAAATAAACATCAAATCTGAATAAGGAATTGACATGTGCTTGTTATTTACCTAGTTTATAATATCCAAAGTTGGTCATTTTAATTGTCATGGAATAAATAAAGTTGCTCATTTTAATTATTAGCCAGCTTAAATGACCTAAACCTGTTTTCACAACATTTTTATGTGAAACTCGAAGTTGGCTAATGACGGCCATTTTCAATGATGAAACTGTAGTAAGGATCTTGCAGCCATATCTTGCAATAAAATCTTTAATGAATTCATACCATTGATAATGCAATAGGGCCTTTTAAGTGTGTATCTAACATCTTTACAAAGTTTCAAATTGATTGCTACACCAAAGCAAGTGAGCAGGGGCTCGCGTATACCCCCGGTCAGCGCCACCGCCTACAGGAAATAAACTTTACACGCCCATGTAGTACATATCATTAGGTTCCATCAAGACAATACAAAATTAAAATTCACTTTTAACACAAATGGAATATAAATTTCAAAGTTTATGACCTTGACCTACAGTCAAGTCACACATCAACAGGTTGTATTCAAATATATTGAAAATATAAGCAAACAGATACAACTTAATACAAAACTTTAACACTAATGTTATATAAATCTCCAAGTCTGTGACCTTGCCCTTAGGTTTGAAGCAGCATCCAGATGATGCAAATTAATATGTACCCTTTCTGTAGTAACACAAAGCACATCTGAACAAATTCCAATAGAAGCTTTCAAAACTAGAGCAAATGAGCAGGGGCTCACTTTTACCCCCGGCCAGTGCCACCGCTTAATAGCATTAAACTTTAAACACAAAAATCTAACACATATAAGATACAAATTTTAAAGTCTGTGACCTTGTCCTTTGGTCAGTAGCAGCATACAGAAGATGTCAACTAATCTGCTTCAAGTTGACAGTAAACCCAATAATATATCAAAAGGTTCCACTGAAGGATATCTGAAATAAAGCAGTACATTGATGCAACTGTTAAAGTATGTGACATTGACCTTATGTCAACAGCAGCATCCAGATGATGAAGACTGTTGCAACCTAGAGGTGAACAAAGTCACACATCAAAAGGTCCTATAGAAAAAGTTGGGAAAAATAAGCTAATAAACTAAACTTAACTCAAAACTTCATCATGGAAAAGCAAGTCTTTGACCTTCACCTTGAGTCAAGGCATGTGTGGGGATGACATAGTTAATTTTTAGACCAATACCTATAATCATACCAAAAATAACAAAACCAAACAAAAGATTTGGATGATATGAGATCTTAAAACCTTTAACACAAAACATATATGAAAATGTCTAAGTCTGTGATCTTGACCTCTAGGTCACAGTCATGTGTAATGTGGTACAAAATAAAACTTTTGACATATAAACCAAACAGAATGAAGAAGTTGAATGATATAATATCTTAAAATATTTAACACAAAACTTCAGCATGAAAAGTCAAAGTCCGTGACCTTGACCTTTAGGTCACAGGCATTGGTTGGGATGGTACATATTAAAACTTTGGACCAACATCTATCATCATGCCAAACATAAGCCCACATCAACAAAGGGTATGATTTATATAGAGATCTTAAAAACTTTCACGCAAAACTTTAACATGAATAATTAAAGTTTGTGACCTTGGCCTTTAGGTCATGGGCATGGGTGGGGGTGGTACATAATAAAGCTTTCGACCATTATCTATCACCATGCCATTTATAAACCCAATCCATCAAAGGGTTTGAATTATATAGAGATCTTAAAAACTTTTATGCAAAACTTAACATGAATAATCAAAGTCTATGACCTTGACCTTTAGGTCACGGGCATGGGTGGTGTGCTACATAATAAAACTTTGGACCATTATCTATCAACATGCCATTTATAAACTCAATCCATCAAAGGGTTTGAATTATATAGAGATCTTAAAAACTTTAATGCAAAATTTAACATGAATAATCAAAGTCTATGACCTTGACCTTTAGGTCACAGGCATGGGTGGTGTGCAAAATAATAAAACTTTGGACCATTATCTATCACCATGCCAAATATAAACCCAATCCATCAAAGGGTTTGAATTATATAGAGATCTTAAAAACTTTAATGCAAAATTTAACATGAATAATCAAAGTCTGTGACCTTGACCTTTAGGTCATGGGCATGGGTGGGGGTGGTACATAATAAAACTTTGGACCATTATCTATCACTATGCCAAATATAAACCCCATCCATCAAAGGGTTTGAATTATATAGAGATCTTAAAAACTTTAACGCAAAACTTTATCATGAATAATCAAAGTCTGTGACCTTGACCTTTAGGTCATAGGCATGAGTGGGGGTGGTACATAATAAAACTTTGGACCATTATCTATCACCATGCCAAATATAAACCCAACCCATCACGGGTTTGGAAAATATAAGATCTCAAAAACTTTAACGCAAAACTTTAACACAACCGTTAACTTACGGACGGACGGACGGACGAACGGAAGGACAGATGGACGGACAAATGGACGAACAGACATCGGATGAAAGCTATATACCCCTCATCATACTTCGTATGCCGGGGGTATAAAAACAGAGCAAAAGAAAAACTTAACGCAAAACCTTAACGCAACTACTATTCAAATTTCTAAGTCTATGACCTTGACCTTTGGCCAGCAGCAGCATCAAGGTGATGCACACTGATCAATATCCATCCTGTGGTAAAACTTAGCACTTATGAACAATCTCTGCATAACAGTTCTAAGCAAAAGAAAATAACTTAACACAAACCTTTAATGCAAATGTTAACTTGCGTACGGACGGATGTACAGACAGACAAACTGATGGAAAGAGAAAAACTATATACCCCTCGACATACTTCGTATGCCGGGGGTATAAAAACTGGAGAAGGGGCTGATTATACAAAGTTGCCATATTGTGTTATCGGTAACCCTAAAAATTTCTAAGATTGAAAATTTCAAAAAATAATTTTTCTCCTGTTCAAAACGCATTTGTGTGGGTCTTCTGTTTGTTTGAAACATCAAAGCAAATTTTCAGCACACTGTCAGGAAGAGTTGGATTTAAGGTAGCTCAAATTTGGCCGTGTTGCACATATCTAAAATAGTATCCAACTTTTGGATGTCCAGGAGTCAAACTATGGACAGTGACAGGAAATTTTGATACCTCAGCTACATGGCGAATGGATGCAACTCCATGTTGATCAGCCATTTTTACGAAGGGAAACAATTTATGTGCTTCCTATATGCTTCCCTGTACTATAAAGACCTCCCAAAATGTGGTCTACTCTATGAGGAAAGATATTGCTTCAAGGGGAGCAAATTCATTTCTTAAAGAGTTGATCCCCATTTACAATGGAAAAAAATGAAAATTGTTTTTCTTCACATATAGTGTTCAGTCAAAAGGTCTAAGCTTTGGATGTCCAGGAATTTGCTTGCAGAAAATAGAAATTTGCCACCTCAAACAAGACTTTTAAAGTTCATGGTGTCAGCTAGATCTCCATGTTTATGGCCAATTTTCACAACAAGGAACAATTCTTGTAAGTTTTTGTTTGCTTCCCTGAGCTACGTAAACTGTCCATTATGGAGTCTGTTGTGGAAGCTAAGAGTTTGCTGCAAAGGGAGCAAATTCTTTTCTTAAAGAGTAAATATCATTGAAAATGGAAGACAAAATGAAAATCATGGCAGAGTTGCTTCCTCTGAAAGTGTATACCCTCCTCTTGAGTCTCAGTCAAAAAGTCAGCTGAACTTTGGATGTCCAGGAAAGTATCAATGTTGTGCTATATTTCAGCCCTTTTTACAAATGGGAACAATTTTTGTCTCATTCCTGTTTGCTTCCCTGGACTTTAAAGCCCTTCCAAAATAGGATTTCTTTCGAAGGAAAGACATCGCTCCTAGGGGAGCAAATTCTTTTCTTAAGAAGTTGATGCCTATTAAGAATAGAGGAAAAATTGAAAAGGCAGAGTTGCTTCCCCTGACAGTGTTTTTCTTCACCTTGAGTCTACAGTACAAAAGTCTAGCTGAATCTCTTGATGTCAGGGGGTTGCATATGGACAACCACTGGAAATCTGCCACCTCTAATTAAAATGTTTCATGGTGAAAAGATTCATCTCCATCTTTATCAGCCAATTTTACAAAGAAGATCAATTTATGCGATTTCTTGTTTACTTCCCTGAACTATTAAGACCTTCCAAACTGGGGTCTACTTTTGAAGAGAAAACTTTGCTCCTAGCAAAGAAGAGTCTTTTCGTGAAGAGTACATCCCATGGGAGTCTTTAGTCCAATGTCTACCTGTATTTCAAATGTCCAGGAGTTGACCTATGGACACCCAGTGGAAATTTGCCACCTCAGGTACAAACTTTCATGATGAATGGATGCCCTTCCATATATATCAGCCATTTTTACCAAAGGAAACAATTATTATGACCTCCTGTTTCTTTCCTGGATTACAAAGCCCTTCCAAAATGAGGGCTCTTAAAGTGACGATTTTGCTCAAAGGGAAGTAAACTCTTTCATACGGGTAGATGCGCTATGAAAATAAGGGAAAAAATGAAAATGGCAGAGTTGGTTCCCCTGAAAGTGTTTCTCTTCATCCCCAGTCTTCAGTCCAAAAGTCCAGCTGTATTTTGGCTACAAGAGACTGGACCTATGAACATCTACTGGAAATCTGCCCCCCTCAAAGAAATTTTGATGTTACATCACAGTTTCAAAGTGACCCACTGAATCTCCATGTTTATCAGCCATTGTTTATAGAAGGGAACAATTTTTGTGAGTTCCTATTTCCTTTTTGAAAAACCTTCCAAATTGGAATCTACTCTTGAAAGAGAGGTTTTGCTCCAAGGGGAGCAAATTCCTTTCTTACAGAGTTGATTCCATTGAAAATGGAGGAAAAATTGAAATTGGCAGAGTTGCTTGCCCTCTAAGTGTTTCTCTTCACCTAGTCTTCTGTCCAAAAGTGTAGCTGAGATTGGAATGTCTGAGGATTGACATCGAATTAAGAAATTTTCATGTAATTACTGAGGTTGTGCCCAAGTCCAACCGTGATAAAATATTATGTAATAGATAGCTTGACTTTCCATTTACAGAGTTTTATGTATGGGGTATCATAAACAATCATGTGGTGTCTGGCTGATTCCATATGGGGTGTTGAATAGAGTACAGCAACCACCTCTTGTTCCTTGATATAACCAAGGTCTCTGCTGATATATAAGCTCTCCAAACTAACAAACATGACTCTTGTTATCCACATTCTAGCTGAGATGTTCAACTTAAAACCTTCTTGCAAAACAAGGTTTATTTAATTTAAAAAAAAAAACAGTTGATTTTTAAGGGTTTGTTAACAATGTTCAGAATAAGCAAATGTAAGCTGTTATGTAAAAATAATGAAACAGGAGGGCCATGAGGCCCTGAATCTCTCACCTGAGTAAAAAGGTCAAAGGTTAAACTAGAATCATCATTTGGACCAGCCAAATCGTTTGAAACTGTCAAAATATGAGTTAAAGGTTGGAGAATGACCATGACCTCTACTGCTAAAAATGTTCATGTACTCATATATTTGACTGTCTTTACTAACTTTTCCTCTAAAATCTTCTACAAGTTCAATAAACTCATATATTCAAGCATTTTTACACATAACAGCACCAGAAAGCAAATTTAACCTTGCTGTAAAAATGTCAAAAAGTCAACCCAAGGTTATCATTTGAACAATCCTGGACCAAAAGCTTCAAAACTTTCCAAAAAATCTTATGTTCTAGAGTTTTACCATATTTGACCTTGCGGTAAAAAGGTCAAGGTAATCATTTGATCGATCTTAATAGTACTTGAGTACCCGTTGCTACATAACAAGTTTCAAGACCATCTGTCAATTGGTTCTGGACAAGAAGACTTTTATAAGTTTATACCATAAATGGGCACGGCGGTCATGTTGGTCATGTAACCTGGACCCCTTTATCAATTTTTTGTTCCCTCAGCCCCTGAATGCTCTGTATGAACTTTGGTTACAATAGGCCCAGTGCCTTTAGAGATGTCTGAAATAGTCAAAATATGATAATCCTGGGCCAAAAGGGTCAAAGAACGACCTTGACCTCTTGCACTAAAATATGACAATCCTACGCCAAAAGGGTCAAAGAACGATCTTGACCTCTTGCACTAACATATTTTCATGTACTCATATACAAATTTTCTGGCCAACATCTTCAAAACTTTCCATCAAATCTTATATTCCTGCATTTTCCCATATTTGACCTAACTGTAAAAAAGGTCAAGGTCAACCCCAGGCCAAAATTTGAACAGTCTTGGTAATACATGAGTACCGGATACTACATACCAAGTTTCAAGGCCATCTGTCAATTGGTTCCGGAAAAATAGATATTTGAAGGTTTTTACCATACATGGGCATGGCAGCCATGTTGAGAATGGAGCAAAAATTGAAAATGGATGTGTTGCTTCCACTAAATGAGTTTCTCTTCACCATGAGTCATCAGTCTTAGAGTCTTTCTGAACTTCGGATGTCAGTTTTACAAAGGGGAATAATTTCTGTCTTCCTGCTTTCCCCCTGGACTATAAAGTCAAGCTGAATTTATTAAGAAATTTTTATTAAGTTTCATGGTGAATGGATGCACCACCATGTTTTCTGCCATCTTACACACAGGAACTTTTTGTACCTTCCTGCTTGCTTCCTTGGACTATGAAGCCCTTATTAAATGGGGTCTACTCTTGAAGGAAAGATTTTGCTCCAAGGGGAGCAAACTCTTTTCTTTAAAACTTGATTGCTGCTGAGAATTGAAGATTAAATTGTTTGCCCTGAATGTGTATCCATTCACCTTGAGTTTACAATTCAAAAGTCAAGCTGACTTTAAAATGTCTAGTATGTGATGAGATAAGGTGTGTGGACATGCTCCAAATTGCACACCTGAAACAGGGTGTGTGTTGATGAACTTAAAAACTCATGGTGGATGAATCACTGGCTTGTTTTTCAGCTTTTTCCCAAAGTGTCATTTTTTGTGCCTTTCTGCTTGCTTCCCTGTACTATAAAGCCCTTCAAAACTGAGGTCTACTCTTGAAGGAAAGATTTTGCACCAAAGGGAGCAAATTCTATTCTTTAATAGTTTATCCCCATTGAGAATGGAGCTAAAATTGAAAATGGAAAAGTTGCTTCCCTGAAATTGTATCTTTTCACCTTGACTCTTCAGTCCAACAGTCGAGCTGACTTTTGGATACTTGTCCAGGAGTTGAAGTATGGATACCCACTCATATCTTGTCACCTTAAATAAAATGTTTTGACAAACTTGTTACGTTCCACAGTGAATGGATGCACTTACATGCATTCATACAAAATGCCATTTTGATGGTGAATAGATGCATCTCGATGTTTTTCAGCCTTTTTACAAAGATGGTACCTTTTGCGACTCCTTCCTTGCTTTCCTGAACTAAGAACCGTTAACCCCAAAACAACCAACTAACCAACCTTTATTGCTTTCCTGGACTATGAAGCCATTTTCTTGGGGAACGGATGCACCTTATTGTTTTGCAGCCTTTTACAAAGGAGGTGTCTTTTGGGACTCCTTTATTTATTGCTTAAAATTAACTATGAAGCCCGCACAATATACCATTTTCATGTGAGTGCATGGACCTCGTTTTTTCAGCCTTTTCACAAAGGGGGTACCTTTTGTGGCTCCTTTATTACTTTCCTGGGCTATGAAGGCCAGACAAAATGCCATTTTCATGGTAAATGGATGCACAACCATATTTTCTAGCCAATTTACAAAGCGGAAAATTTCTGTGACTCCCTGTTTCTTTCCTATACTATGAAGCCCTGTCAAAATGGGATCCACCATTAGAGGCAAAATTTTGCTCAAAAAGGAGCAAATTCTGTTCTATAAATGTTGATTCCCATTGAGACTGGATAAAATAGTGAAAATGCCAGAGATGCTTCCCCCAAAATGTCTATCTCTTTACCCTGAGAGTTCAATTAAAAAAAAACTAGCTAACTTGTGGATGCCTGTGACAGCTATTAGAATTTTGCCACCTTGGAACAAGAAGTTTACGCAAACTCTCTAAGTTTCATTCTTCCTGTTTGCTTCCCTGGAATGAAAACCCTTTCAAAATGGGGTTTAATCTTGAACGAAAGAGTTTTCTCAAAATGTAACAATTTCTTTTCTTAAAGAGTTGAGAATATTGTGATTAGAGGAAAATTAGAAAATTGAGTAGTTGTTTCCTGTGAAAGTATATCTCTTCACCTTGAGTCTTTAGTCTTAAAGTCAGCTGAGCAGTTGAACTATGGACATTCTCTGGAAATCAGAATTTTTCATGTTTCATAAGGAATGGATGCACCTTCTTGTTTTCCAGCTGTTTTTACAAAAAGAAGCATTTTTTATTCAATAAATTCCAAATCTGAATGTTTTCCTTCCCTGTGGTATTTATGTCTCCAAAGGACTTCTTTCCCAGAGAATATTTTCACCCACACTGAACAAAAGACACGATGGGCTGCAGAAGAAAAAAAATGGTAAGTATAAACATATATATTCCACAAAAGGTGGTGCCTCACCTGTCAGTGCAATGTCACAGAACACTGCTAAACCATAAAACTTGAAAGTTTATACCACTGCAGAAGATGCCAGGAAAGTAATTCCTATAATTATGTCTTGTTTCTGCTAGTCAAGGGCTAGACAAAAAGCTATGGTGGTGTCATTTTTATCACATATAAGCGACTGACATGCAAAATAGTAGGAAGCTCTGGTAGCTTAGTGGGATAAACACTAGCTTGCTGATCTAGCGGTTCCAGGTTCGATTCTCACTAAAGGTGAAAACCTTTTACTTTAAACAGGACTCCATTGCACACAGATTTTAATTATCACCCTCCCATCACCCTGGTATGACTGGATTGCTGTTGAAAAGATGTAAAACTGCAAGCCATCTATCCAATACATTGCAAAGCAGTACCATCTGAATACTATCTATTTTTCAATGAACAAATTTTGTGGAATGCTATGTCACACCTCTACTGCACTTCCACATTATCAGAGATCATGGTGATTAGTAAGTGTATGCAAGTCTTGCTGAATTTACCTTTTTTATTCCGTCATAAAAACTGGGTTTTCCTCCGTTTCGAATGACCCTCATTATCTTTATCAATCTTATAAAGTTCTGTTATAAGATGGAAGATGGGTTTTTTCCATCCAAAGCAATTCCAAATTGGTATCTAGATGTATCTGTATGTATGTGTAGATAAGATGGATCTAGATTTTTAGACTGTTTTGGAAGGGAAAAGCTTCCATCTTCATATCATGGTAACTTTGTAAGTATAAAATTGTGAAAACTGAAGATAACTGTTACGTCTAAGATTTGTGTTACCCTTTCTGGGCTGGTCATATCTTTGTAGCCTTATGTTAAAGACTTTCCATTATACAGTCAAACCTAGCTGCTTAGTGGTCACCTCCATGAAGGGATCACCTGTCTTCAGCAACCACTTTTTCTGGGTCCCTTAAACCAAACTACAGTGCAAATGAACCTGTATTATTGGATCACCTGTCTAAAGCAGCCAGTTTTTCAAGGGAAGCAGCTCTGCCATTTTCAATTTTTGCTGCCTTCTAAATGGGGATCAACTCTGGAAGAAAAGAATTGGCTCCCCTTGGAGCAAAATCTTCCCTTCAAGAGTAGACCCCATTTTTGAAAGTCTATAGAGTCCAGGGCAACAAGCAGGAAGATGCCAAACTATTTCCTTTTGCAAAAGTGGCAGAAAAACATGAAGGTCATCCATTCACCGTGATATTTTTAAGCCCCTACTTTTGAAAAAGGTTGGTGGGGCATATTGCCTCTGGCTTGTCCGTGCCTGAGTGTGTGTGTAAGACACACTTTTTTATACCTGCTGTAACTTCAGAACCCTGTCAGCTAGGGTCTTGAAATTGCATATATGGATTCCTCATTGAAAAAAAGCTGACACATACTTTATCTTTTCCCATTTGTGGCTCTTTTTAGCTCGCCTGAACGAAGTTCAGGAAGAGCTATTGTACTATTCCCGGCGTTGGCCTTTGCGTTGGCGTTAGCAAAATGTTAAAGTTTTTACGTTAAAGTTTTTATGCCCCCGTGTCGATAGTCAGGGGGCATTAAGATTTGTCCCTGTCTGTCTGTCCGTCCGTCCGTCTGTCTGTTTGTCACGCTTTATGGTATAGAGTTTGTGTAATAAAATCCTCCCACAGTTTTCAATGGATCTGTTTCAAACTTTGCATACATGTTATGGACATATTGAAGATTTGCATGTGGATTTTTGTTGGACCTAGAAATAATTTTGACAGAATTACGGCCTTTTGAACTTAGTCATTTTAGGCAAATTTTTGCATTGTAAGGTATAGAGTTTGTGTAATCAACTCCTCCCATAGTTTTCAACGGATCTTTTTCAAACCTTGCATACATGTTATGGACATATTGAAAATGTGCATGTGGATTTTTGTTGGACCTAAAAATAATTTTGACAGAATTACAGCCTTTCGAACTTAGTCATTTTAGGCAAATTTTTGCATTGTAGGGTATAAAGTTTGTGTAATCAACTCCTCCCACAGTTTTCAATGGATCTTTTTTAAACCTTGCATACATGTTGTGGACATATTGAAAATGTGCATGTGGATTTTTGTTGGACCTAGAAATAATTTTGACAGAATTACGGCCTTTTGAACTTAGTCATTTTAGGCAAATTTTTGCATTGTAGGGTATAGAGTTTGTGTAATCAACTCCTCTCACAGTTTTCAATGGATCTTTTTCAAACTTTGCGTACATGCTGTGAATGTATTGAAGATGTGCATGTGGGTTTTTGATGGCACTAGAATCAATTTTGACAGAATCACAGCCTTTTGAACTTAGTCATTCTAGGGAAATTTTGCATTGTAGGGTATGGATTTTGTGTTATCAACTTGCTCCACAGTTTTCAATGGATCTTTTTCAAACCTTGTCTACATATAGTGGACATATTTGAAGATATGATGAGGCATATTGATAGGTCTAGAATTAATTTTGACAGAATCACAGCCTTTTTAACTTAGTCATTTTGGGCAGTTTTTTTCATGGCAGGTTATGTTTTCAATGGATTCTTTGTAGGTGCTTTATGGATATATACATATCATGTGACAGGCGCTGCACGGGGGCATCATTAGTGTCTTACAGACACAATTTTCTAGTTTTAGGTGATTGGCAAGGAACTTTCAGGCGAGCTATCCTGTCCCGGTGACAGGTCTTGTTGGAGTTACGCCCCTTTTAAAAATATTAAATGAACATCTTGTTAGCAAGATATATTTAACAAGGATTTAAGCTATGGCTTTGATGTTTGATATGCTGATTGGGCATGAGGAGTAGATTACCTGATATTTGAGCTATGGCTTTGATATTTAGTGTACTGATTAGGTATGAAGGATAGATTACCTGATCTACTTTTGAGAGTTTGAGGTGGCAGATTTCTAGTAGCTGTAAATAGGTCAACTTCTGGACATCAAAGTTCAGTTAGACCTCAGGGGAAGCAACTCTGCCATTTTCTAATTTTCCTACATTCAAATGTTGAAGAAAAGTATTTTGCTGCCCTTGGAGCATAAACTTCCTTCAAGCGTAGACCAAGTTTTTGAAGGGTTTCCTTGACCAGGAAAGCAAACAATAAGTCAGAACAATTGTATTTCTTTGTAACAATGGCTAAAAAACACAGAAGTGCAACCATACACCATGAAACTTTGTTAGTTTGGCAAAAGCTGTTCAAATGGCAAATTTAGAGAGGAATATGCACATATTTACTCAAGATACACTGAAGACTCAAGGTAAAGATATACACTTTCAGGGAAAGCCACTCTGACATTTTCAATTTTTGCTCCATTCTTAATGGGGATGAATTCTGTAAGAAAAGAATTTGCTCCACTTGGAGCTAAATCTTTTTTCAAAAGACACCATTTTGGAAAGGCTTCATAGGCCAGGGAAACAAACAGGAAGGCACAAAAATATATTCTCCATCGTAAAAATGGCTGACACACATTCAGGTGTATTCATTCAGCATGGATTTGTATATTGTCAAAATGTCTTATTTGATGGTCAGATTTCAAGTTGCTAACTTCACAAGTTTTTAGCTCGCCTGAATGAAAGTTCAGGAAGAGCTATTGTTGTCAACCTGGCATCAGCGTCCCATCCGCATTGGATGTTTTGGTTAACGTTTTTCAAAGACCTATACCTCCTCAACCCATTGAAGGATTCTTTTGATACTTGTACTGTAGTTAGATATTGGCCTACAGTTTAACATGGTACCTCCCCCACTCCACTCAGTGACCTTGGTGTCAAGGTCATGGACTTAGAAAATGGGAGTTTTTTTTTAGACGATGTTTTTGTTAGTTTTTTAAAGACCCATATCTCCTTAACTCGTGGATGGATTCTTTTGATACTTGCACTGTATTTTAATATTGGTCCAAAATTTTCCAAGCCCCCCAATCTCAGTGACCTTGATGTCAAGGTCATGGACTTAGAAAATTGTCTTTTTATCTGTTGGATGTTTGGTTAAAGTTTTTTAAAGACCCATATCCCCTGAACCAATGGATGGATTCTTTTGATATTTGCACTGTAGTTAGATATTAGTCCAATGTTTTACAGAGTACTACCCCAATCCTGGTCAGAGATCGTGATGTCAAGGTCAATTGGTTTTATTAAAGTTTCCTAATTGCACACTGATTCAGAATGCTTGGCATAGATTTAGTTTACACTTGAACTGATATTGGACACTTTTTCGAGTTTTTACAAAACACTACATGTATATACTTACCCCACTGGATGACCTTGAAGTCAAGGTCATTGACTTAGAAGTTTGTCTTAAAGATTTTGGTTAAAGTTTTATATTTATGATGGCATAATTTCACAGTGCCACAGTGGAGTCAGTTAATACTAATACTTGGACTGATGTTAGATAATGGTTCAGGGTTTTGATACATAATGCACCCCCTACCCCTCAGTTCTTTGACCTCAAGCTCATGGACTTCGAAATTCCATTTGGATGTTTCAGCACAGGTCAAGGTCAAAGTTGCTGTTTTTAGAATAACTGTCATCACTCTGCCCCTTCATGTACGGACCGATTTTGACATGATTACTTCTCACAAATGTTCAGTACGACAATATCTTGGACACAGTCTAGGACTATGTTGTTAAGATAACAGTTGCAGTTTTTAGAAAGAAACAAAAACAAACATTTTGTCATCTCTGTAGCAGTTTTATTTATGGATTGTTTTCGATATAACTTCACACAGTTGGACAGTGTGACAAAATCGGGTTGCAGCCTTCTTGAACCAAGGTCAAGGTAACAGTTGCTTTTTTAAAAAAGACTTGGTCATCGCTCTAGGGTCTTCATTTATGAACGGATTTTGTTACACCCTGTTAATCCTAAAGAACATACCTGCTATAAAAAACGCCCCCTTCCTCTTTTCCAAAACCAATGTTATATAAACTTGCATAGATTTAGTTAGCTCTTTGAAATGGGGTCTTTTTTAAAGAAAAGATTTTGCTCCCAGAGGAGCAAATTCTTTTCTTTAAGAGTTGACCCCTTCTGCAAAGGGAAGCAAATGAAATGAAAGAGCTTCCTCTAACAGTATACCCATTCACCTTAATACTGTTCCTAGAGTTATTTTGACGGAGGCTTCTTTTCTACACTTCAAGCTCTAAATAACGCCCCCTTTTGTAAAATGCAACACCCCGGGGGTTTAATAGGATTTTTATGGTAATATGGTAAATTTACCAAATAAGAAGAGGGGATACCTCTAAAAAATGTTTTCAATTCTTAACGAAAACATACATTGTGATCCCTCATTAATACCATTTCAGCAAGACGGTTCTGATGAAGGGTTACAATTAACCTTAAACAAAGGCTGTCAAGAAAAGAATATTATAAGACATAATGAATTAAACAAGACGGCCTTTGATTTAATGGCAGAAGGCAATTGTTTGGGCCATGGCCACATTTTTGTTGCAATTTTTATGGCCATGGGCAAAAATATTGGGCCATGGGATTTTTTTGTGGGCCATGGCCGAAAAAGTGGCCGCGGCCGAAAAAATGTTGCCAATGGGAAAAATTGTAAAATAATTACTAATGTTTATTTTCAATAGAAATGTGTATGGCCTTGATGGGCATTGAGCATTAGTTAGTTAAGTTAGTGAAAATACATTTATTAATTTTGTTATATTTATTTTCCCATGGCCAAGAAGTTGGACCATGGCCATCCGGTTTGGCCATGGCCACGCACTTTTCCCATGGGAAACTTGATTTTCCCGCGGGAAATTCAATTTTTCCCATGGGCAATCACTTTTCAAATGATCTTTTGGGGGGTTTATCTTTCCTTTAGAAAATCAAAAGCAACTTTTTTTATAAAGCACTAAACAAGTACTACAAATGTATATATAGTTTTAGTTCCTAGCTCTCTTAGAAGGATGTCCTGAGTTTGACAAATACCGGTGCGACAGAAAAATACCGGTGTGTGTCCTTTGTAAATTTTTGAGAATGGTCTGTTGGGTCATGATCTAGAAGTTCGTAATATGTCGAATCATTTTGTTGCTTTTTTACTGCTGAGACTGACAGAATCTATGATGGGATTGAGGCCGTGACAAGGAAATCTCAGACTAGTTTTCAAATCATTTAGTAATATGCGATGCTTGCCGAGCTTAAGGCTTAAGTAATCTGAAAGAGCCTGAGATTTCCTTGTCAAGACCTCAACCCAATTACTGATTATTTTTCTTACCCATTATATTTTACAGAACAAAATAGTCATTGAATACCTTAACTTCTTGTTGAAGCCATTCTTATAAACTTTAAGCTAGTTTTCTGTCAATAGTTTATGTTAATTTCAACTTGTGCATGCATTTTTCATGACTGGCAGCTGATCAGAAATCTACAGTGATACATAATGCACATCATTGGATGCCAATTTTATTTTGCATGCAATTTACATACAAGAAGCAGTGAGTTGATATGTTGAAATTAAGTGTGTCATTAATTGGGCTTTGCTATATGGCAATGGTTAGCATTTTGAGACAGCTTAATGAGACCAGGCTGAGATAGCAGGCCTAGACAGAACAATCTCGGACACCTCTAGAAATGAATATTATTGTCCAACGGGTGAGAAATAATGATCTCTATCCTTGACAACGGCTGTGATCGTTTGTCGGTTGGCTAAATGACAATGTCACTCTTTCGTTGTAAGGAGTGTAATGATGTAACGTCAAATGTTGGTGACAATAAGTGTAACGTCAGAAAGCGTCAGATTTTGAACTCTGTTCCAGTTCACTGCAACGGCCTTATCGAATTTCTTCAAAATTTCCTAAATAAAACCCATTAAATGTGAATTTAATTGCGAACTGCAGCTGCTAGCTGAATATATCTGACGGTATTAATTTTCGGGACAACTTAGGATTTTGCTCGATTTCAATAGGGAGCACCGGTGGCTCAGTGCTTTAAGCGCTGGTCTGCTGACCTAGCGGTCACAGGTTAGTTCCCCGCTTGATATGAGAATCTTTTCAAATGTAAACGGGTTTCCATTGCATACAACCTTTCATTATCAACCTCTCATTGTCCTGATGTGACTGAAATACTTTCGAAAAGGACATAAAATCGCAAGTCCTCCATCCTTCCATTGATTTCAGTAAACGTAACTAACGTCAAATACAGTTGCGGACAAAACCGCTAGATTTGCTTATACGTAAATTGCATCAGCTCTCCGAAATGAATTCCATAAACATTCCTGGTAAAGAATTATTCGGGATAGGTATTTCATGTCTGTCTAATTTAAATTTGCTTTTAATTATAATATCAAAGTTCAATATGATTTTTATGCTCAGAAAATGCCACCCAGTATGCAAAATAAAGAATTCTAATGTTGCGGACAAAACCGCTAGATTTGGAAAATTTGGTATTACTTTAAATCGGATCATACATTCCGAAGTCTGATTTCACAGCTCAAAAATTCCAAATAGGTATTGTATTATAGTAAATTTTCTACTCTTCTTCTGCTGCGTATTTTCTTTAGTGGTCCCTTGATCTTCGTCGGGTGCTAATTCTTAGTGCCGAAAATCTGAAGTTTACGTTTTTCTTGAATCGATAAATCTTAAGTTTTCTTCTAGACGGAAAGGCTCAACTTATTGTCGTTCCGATGTTAGTTTACATTGCTTCATTCGCATCGTCCGTTAGATATACAGTATCAGGGGAAAATTATAAAGATGGCTTGAAAATGAAATTGTCACCAACAGCTGACGTTACGTCAATGCATTGCGTTCATTTTCGCTGTAATCAGTCATTTTAGTTTTACAAGTATAGATTTCACAAAAAGCTAGGTACACCTGTCACCAGTGTTGAGTTTCAAGCAATGGTGCGGATGCGGATTGTGGGCGACCAACTTACGCTTACATGTAATAAGTAGCTCTAAATGCCGAATAAAGCTTTGTACTGCTATCTACTTATAAAAAGACCAAACAAAATGGCTTAGCCAGAATGTTCCATTACCAACATATACCAAGAGTCACACTCGAATATAACACAATCTACCAAATGTAAAAAAATTGCGGATACCCAATTATATCCTGTATTTCTTCCAAACGCTTATCTTGTGGCTTATGGGGTTTCAGTAGCTAAAATGCTTACAGTTCTTGACCAGTAAACCAATGGTCAGGCTGAAATTGCATCTCATATAATAACGGAATTTCACTGCTCACAACTTTTGATATAGCCCTTTTATGGTTAAAAAACTGTTAAAAGGCCTTACAAACTGCAGTGTCTTTGTCAGTGAATCTTTCCGAAATTGTAAAGACAAAAGTAAAAGCTTTCAGAAAAACTCAAGTCTTATCGAGAGTATTTTTTTCTAGGGAACATATCAATATTTTATGCATTTCACTCTCTTTCTGTATCGTCATGACTTTTGGACTTGTATGAGCGCTTAGACAGGACGTCCTCAATCAACTAGCAGAGGATTGGTCATCAAAGGGAATTGACCTGCAGATAGAAATGTATTGGCATTTAGTGATACTACAAGACAGTGTCCGTGTCGATCATTTTCTTTTCCTTGTGGACCTGATTAATCCGTTTGAAGGGTCCATTCTGTTCTGTTTCAATTCTCGTAACGACAGCGGTACGTAACCATAACTGCAGACACCTTGCACTGAGTGTCCGTCCATGTATTTAGGACAAAGGTCTGAAGCGTTCTCTACAATTGTCTACACCATTGGAGTTAGACAATAATTTGACTGACATGCTCCCCGGTAAAGGGATTGTTTTGTTCAAGTCCGCTTTTAAAATCATCCCTTTCTTCGGTTTAGGTTTCTTTTCCAGAATGTAGATATTTTTGCTTTGAGTTTCTATCTTTATTAAGTAAACCTCTGATGAAGCTGAAAGACTAAAGCGCTTAGGTACAAATCGACAAATTATGTGCTGTTAATCATTTAATATCTCTCTATTAATAGAATTAAAGTCATTTTCATTTCATTTTAGCATGCACTGTCGATCCATTGCTACCGAAATGTTGTGTTTGGTAGATGAATATTCCCAACATCTTACTATATGTATATCGTAAAAAGCAAGTACATTTAGCAGAATTTTTTATTTGAATATTCGAGATAGGCACTGCTTAGTACCTGTATTCGAATCCTATTCAATATTAAAGTTTGAGCAAAATTTCAGCCGAGCATGAAATAAGGTTTTATAACCTCGGGGAGTGTGTGTGTGTGTGTGTGTGTGTGTTTGGGGCAGACCTATGTGAGGGTTTCCAACGAATACCTGGGAATATGACATGCAAATACAAACTGATGTGATCACAGCATTGAGCAATAGACAACTGGTCACTTTGCTTTCTTCTTATTTTGCTTGGTATGTATACTAAACATAGTTATTAGTTTACTGTTCCATTTGTGTCAGTGGATGGCTGTGAAGAGTACTTCAAGAATATCTTTAGTTGTAATATACGAAACTTACACATAAAAAACTATTCATTGGTAATGATATAAACATTAGAGATAATAATGTAGCTGAAACACCTAATACATGTAGTATTTTATTTTCGTTTCAGACTATTTAAAGTTAAGGATTTGTCCATATCCAGGTCTAAAGGAAAATATAGAATTTGGTATCGAAGACGAGATAAGCTGCAACGTAACTATTACAGTAACTGCCACCCCAGCGGTAAGCATAACTTATAGTCTCACAACACCAATAAACACATTATTGTTAAGCCTAGCAGCAAAAAACGAGTATATTGAAGTCTCGCGAGGTAATACGCTAATGTCTGCAGATGCTGTGTCTCGGGGATTGCGTCAAAGATAGCAGTTTTATACCCTATTATATCATTGCCTATGTGAGATGGTGTATTTACTTTGATGAAATAGCAGTGTCACTAAACTGTTGCATAAAAGAATAACGAGAATATTTGTCTCTCAGTGAAGCTCGGAATGGGATTCTCGTTGACTGACGAGACCTACCCGTTATCAGGTTCCTTAAAAAAGTTTTGGAGTTAAGCGACGCTGAAGGAGTTGGTAGAGAACCGTACGTGTGTCGCGCTGGGCCTGGTTAAGTTGTTTTTTTGTTTTAAAAGCAGTGCATTTCGCAAGTGAACGATATCATTATAATCATTTTAAGTTTTTGTGTGGTCAACATCTGACTTCGTCTGCCTTTGTGCTTGGTACTCCCTTCAGCAGCCTATAAAGCTTTGATTTGTGAAAAGGAAAACAAATATGGATTATAAGAATCCATCATGTGTGTTTATGTAAGATAGGGAAATCTCATCCGAAGGGTCGAAACGTCTACAATGGACGAGGCCTGCCGAGTCCCTGGTTGAAATTCAGACCCGAGGGTGAGATGCACTTTTCCTACATGAACAGGTTAAAGATGGGTTAGTTTGCACCCACATTTATCCAACCTTAATTTATGCGAACTGAAATCGGATAAATCATTAGAATTGGAAAATTAAAACCTGTTGACTAGTGACCTGATGTAAATTTCGAGCAGCCCAGTGTGTTGATCGAGTTTTAAGTTAACCGGGAAACACGGTTTGTTAATTATTTTATTTTCAAGAGGACAAGAACAAAATACAGCTAAGCTACTCTCTTCGCGCGACTCACATTGCTAACGACGTTTAAGAACAGGTTTTGGTGACGCTATAAAAATTAATTGGCGTCACAAACCGATGATCTGCTATTCAACGTCGTCCGATTTGCGTTCTTGTCAATTGTGCTCATTTTGAAGTGAATTATTAGCCAAAAAATCAATGAAATGGACGAGGCTTGCCGAGTCCCTGGTTGAAATTCAGACCCGAGGGTGAGATGCACCTTTCTTACATGAACAGGTTAATGATGGGTTATTTTACTCCCACATATATCCAACCTTAATTTTAGCGAACTGAAATCGAATGAATCATCAGAATTGGAAATTAAAAGCTGTTGACTAGTGATCTAAGGTAAATTAAACGGGAAACACGGTTTGTTGATTATTTTATTGTCCAGAGGACAAGAACAAAATACAGCTAAGCTACCCTCTTCGCGCGACTCACATTGCTAATGATGTTTAAGAACGGGTTTTGGTGACGCTATTAAAATTTATTGGCGTCACAAACTCATGATCTGCTATCCAACGTCGTCCTAGTTGCGTTCTTGTCCAATTTGCTCATTTTGAAGTGAATTATTAGCCAAAAAGTCAAAGAAATGGAGCCTGTTGCTCATAAAAGAGAGATATTGCTAATGAATAATAGAAGGGAAGGTTCTTATATAAGCTGAAAGCCTACCTTGTTTAAGCCACAGTCTCACTGTCACGTGTTGAGGGCTAGGTTTTACTACGTTTTAAAACGTGGCAAAGCGGCAGTATACGTTGAAAATTGAAGTGAATACGTATCAAGATGTAGCTAAATGCGTTGCCTAGATAAGTTTTATTTAGAATGTTTAACTAGAAAATAGCATTTTGCGATATGTAGCGTATACCTAGTAAAACGTAGCAACACGTAGTAAAACGTGGTCAAAACGTACTAAAACGTAGCCAAACGCAGTAAATACGTACAAAAACGTAAAACGCAAGTATAACCTAGGGGTCCTCTAAGCCTCAATCTCACTGTTACGTATTGAGGACTAGGCTTTTCTACGTATTCAAAACGTACCAAAACGGGAATATGCGTATAAAAACGTAGTGAATACGTATTATATACGGATATATATAGCTACATACATGTACGTGGCCTAGCTACATTTGAATTGAAAATTCAACATAAACGTAGCATTTCGACAAACGTACTGTATGCGTAGTAAAAACGTATTGAAACGTTGTGTAAACGTACAAGAACGTAGATGAAACGTTACAAATACGTGCCAATACGTAGTCATACGTGAAGGTCCTCTACGTACTTCTACGCATTATATACGCTTTACCAACGTCTTTGTACGTCTTGTGACGTTTATTCTGCGTTTTACTATGATTTGGTATATTTTGCGATACCTACTAAAACCTAACTTTGACTAGGCAATTATACCGGGCACTATCAAAGAGTCCCTAGTTAAACGTACGGAATCTAGTAGGCAGGTAAACTGTTCTCATCCCTTCTGAAAGCGTGGCACATAGCCTTTTGATAACCGGGTTATACAAGGTAAATCGTAGTTAAACGTATGACAAACGTACTAGACACGTAGCAACACCTAAAAACCTACAAAGCGGGGTAAATATTTTGCCAAACGTAGGGGGGGGGGGGAAACACAGAACAACCTAGCCCTCAAAACGTGACAGTGAGACTGGGCCCTTAAAGAAAGTGGGACGAATAGACTTTTCAATCATAGAATAACATTTTCTTTGGCTTTGACCCTATCGGTCTGCCTCGTCTATAGCTCACTGGATGGAGCAGATAGGGTAAAATGGGATAAGCCTATCAATGATAGTGGTCAAGATACCTAAATCATAAGTTCGAACTCGTAGGTCATTTAAACTTAGACAATTCCGGAATATTTTAGATACACAGACATGGACCCAAAAACAGAGGTGTGATCAGGTGCCCGCGGGATAGTAAGCATCACCTGCCTATTACATGTATAATACACCCGCCATTATGTATGCCGTTACACCATAAAGTATGGATATCTGTATTTAAAATTGAAACACTACATATTGAATTTTGACTATTTTTTAATTTCAGTCTTTCAGTTGCTATGACAACCAGTTCAACTGAGCAGTTTATGAAATAACCTTATATGTGGTCGAAGACTCACTCACAAACATTTTTATAAAAAAGATTTGTCATTAAATCTGCAATGCTAAAGCAACCAGAGCAAATTTTAATTTTCCCATTCAAAGTCATTGACAAATTGAAGTAACCGTAGTAGCCAAAGTACTTGAGCGAGTTGCATAAAATAATTAGATTTTTATCCAAGCCTGTAGATGATACATATGAAATTTTGTTACCAAAGCAAGCAAACCGGTTGTTTTTATATACGTTTATGCACAACTTTTTTGTCAACCTTCAGCTTTCCCAGCCTTATTGAACCGAGGGGTTTGTTTCCAATATTGTGTTGTTTTCAGCATTTCGGTTGCACTGACAGCATAGTCAGTGACCATATGGCTAAAGAATTAACGAACAGATTTTTGAGCTAACAAATAAAAAAGTTATTGTGTGTGCATAGCAAATAAGCACTTAGAGCCAATTCTTTAAGTTTTCCCATCGAAAGTCAATTAAAATTTAATTTGAAATAGCAATCAGAGACAGACCTATCGTAGCATACACGCATTTGATATATAAAATCAAGTTTACAAAACCTCAACTGTTTCAGTAAAGACGTTCAGTATCAGTTTTCTTTACTTACAAATAACGATAATAAGATTTCGAATTGTTTAAGATTACAGAACTACCGATCCCCGGGGAAGTGTCAGTTTGGATAAACGGTCAAACCCAAGAATCCGAAATTATCGTGTATCAGCTTCAACTGAATGCAACCGAAGAATGTGCCTCGTATCAATGCGACATTGACTGTAGAAATGATAAAAGTCAATACTTTCGCGCAACTGCAGGTATATTTTAAATATTTTATTTCTAACCCTAGGTTGGGTAAAATATTAAATATTGTATAAGCTTCTTTACTTTCTGACAACCCTTGTTATTTTGTGACGTAAAAGCCTTTACATTACCAGGCGTCAGAGAAACGTACCTTTTTATAAGTCATACTTTCATTTAAAGACGATTTCTGGAAATTTTACAAATAAAAATGAAAGGAATCTAAAACTTATATGGCGTTTTATTTCAGGTACAACTGAAGCATACAAGTCGTTATTTTATGTCTACACAACTCCCTGGTCAATCAAATACTCTCCTTTTGTATATGAACTTCTTTTTGCATGCAACGACATGGTTTTCACGGGAAGTACTTTAGTAACAGAAAAGGTTAATTTTACGTTTTACGACTCGTCTGTAACAAGTAAGCTTGACACATCGACGCTACCACTATCTCATATACCTGAATCAAAACCACAGACACCACTGACATCGACTGGTTTAAAGACAAGACAAACAGAAACGACATTTCAAACAAAAAGGCAGTCAACCACTCTAAGCGTTTTGGCTTCACTAGCTGTTTCTGTCCGTGAAACACCAGTATTGACCGAAATTGTAATGACGACCAACACAAACAGAAGTACATCTTCTTTTATCACAGTGACAGACAATTCTCTATCCCACAAGTCTTCGACAAAAGGCAGCATTACTTCGATGTATTTGACGGATATACAAATTGTATCCGGTAAAACTTCATCAAAAGTCAGTATCAAACATGAAACACCGATTAGCAAGCAATTCATCACCACCAAAAATCAACATTACAGTCCAGATCGAATGTCAACAATATATTCAGAGGAAACTGCCACGGAAGAGTTGAGGACAGATTCTTTTTCGCAAAGAGACCTAAAAGTCACGGGCTTGTTTACAGTCGATGATTCTTTCGGCAGTTTCTATACAACATCATCATCTGCCGAAAATACTACTACTAACAGTGGTTCTTTTTTTGATGAACCCGCAAATGTAGCTGCTATATCAGCTGTGGCTGGGGTGGCAGCTGTCGGTGCAGTGGGAGCAGGGACATATGCACTGGCATCTCAGCGCTGTGATATTCGTGGAGACAAAACCAAAAGGAGGTACCAAGTTGGTCATTGTTCTAAAAAATTACTCGCTTAGGAAATGCATGCTCATTATTGCTATTTATGAACCGTCCTTGAAATGTTATTTCTAGTTAACTTTTATTTCTCTTATCTTTACAACCATTTATGCTTTCTGTAATCTCGGCCACTATACACAGCCTTAATACATGTATACAGCTAAACAAGCCCTCCGTTTCTCTAGGACCATTGTGAATGTTTGATGTTTTTTAAAATATTTTATCATATATAGTCATGGCAGCCATCTTAGTCATGTGACTAAGACACTCTGAACAAAACTTGGTTTCTCTGACCAAGTACAGCTCCATATGAAATATAGTTTCAATCGGCCCAGTGGCTTCAGAGGAGAAAATGTTGACGGGCGACAGAATCTCAGTAACCTTGAAAAATGATATAAAAATGACAATGACATTTGGCAACACAAAGTCTTTATTCATTCATTTAGTTTAAAATCTATACCAAAAATTATACCTCTGGTTTAAATAGTTTCTGGGAAATCCACTGTTTAAGCATTTTGCCATATCAAGGCATAACGCACCAAAATTGACCTGGCCATAAGTTCAGTGTAAACGCACAGTCATTATTTGTACTACATGTAAATATGATGGACCCGTGTCCCCAATGCTACATACCAAGTCACAAGATCCTGGAGAAGAAGATAATTGAAAGGTTTTTACCATATATGGGCGTAGCGTTCATCTTCATAACTGTCCTTCGACAGTAAGTGTGGCTCGGAGAGAGATGCCCGTAGCCTGCCGAGACCTGCACATCATTTTTTTCTTTTAAACTTTTGGGGTTTAGCGGCACTGCAGAAGTTAAATTAAGAAACGCGCGTCTGTCTAACCATGTTTGGTATGGATACGTTTATAATATGAAATAAGCCCTGCTTACAGGCGAGCACATCCCTCTTTACAATGCTCTCCAGAGTTACAGAGAAGAGAAACAGAATTGTAATATTTCTTCATTACAGAATTTAGACATAAATTCTTGTACAGCATTGCTATCCCTACAGGTGGTGTTTTTTCGTAAGAAACTTGCAATAAAATTATTGCAACTCAGTAGCAGCGGATGCCGTCTGATAAACGCATGAGAAAATGTCAGAGAAAAGCTTTTCCCCTAGTAGCGTTTCTTTCCCCACGGAAATCGGGCTGTAATTCTTTACATTTCTTCTGTACGTCGCATTCTAATTTCCTTTAATTTCACCCGATGCTCATGCTCCTTGCATTTTATGTACTGATCTACCGCAACAGAAGCGGTTAAAGTTGACGTCATCTTATTTTTCTCAAACGGAACGTTTGACGTCATTACGTTACGTAGCAACAGGAAGATTGTCCGACCTCTTTTTCATAATTATTTGGTGGATTTCTATTCAAACCAGTCCAATTTGGATAAAACGGAAGCGGAAGCGTGTCGTAACGAAAGAGATTTCTTTGAAAGTAATGTATTTTGTAGGCAAAAATATGTCTTACCAATCCTCTACCAAAGAGCTCCCGCTCTTTCAAAACTCCTTCGGAGCTTTGAATTGCAAGTGCTCGCTATATTATGACCCAGACTATGCGAGCAAACTTTCGCTATCCTATCCCACCGAGACTCTATATTAAACTTGGCTTCAATCGGCCATGTGGTTTCAGAGAAGACGATGTTTGAAATTTTGACATCGTACGACGGGCGACCTAAAGACGGATGCCTGGCTGTACTATAAGCTCACCCATGAGCATAAAGACTCAGTTAAGCTAAAACAGCAGCAATAATCTATTTATACCTTTTTGATAACAACTCAAACAAAACAGAAAACAGAATGGGCAGCTTTCCATGTAATCATTTTGCCTAGACACGCGGACATAACAACATGTAGATTTGAGGCATTAGAACAGAAGTACCACCTTGAAAGGGTTTCGTTTGGTTGTTTTGGGTTTAACGACCATTTGAGACAGTATTACAGTCTATATCGAGCCGTCTCCCGGAGACAGGGAGAAAGAAAAGAGAAAAGACAGACGAGAGAACAAATACAAACAATCCCCGACCGCACCTACTGAAAGCACAGTAGGCCCTTGCACTACTTTTATACAAATAAGTAGGATGCCCCGGCACTGGATGTTATAACCAGCACCATCGCCCTCCCCCCCCCCCCTCCAACCTTGAAAGGATCAGTTATAAATTTATAGATGGGAGGGGCGGTGGTGTTTAAACTAGTTTTTGCTAGATTCAAACCCTCGCCCTTTGCTTCTGTAGTGGTTCGAAACATTTAGTTAGCTGTTTGGTCCGTATGGAGGCTCCTAACCCATCAATACGTCGGCTCAGAAAACGAGAAAATCAAGGTTAAGACCTGTGTTGAATAATCGATTAGGACGATAGAAACAACATAATGTTGACACTCAGAGATCCCTGGGTGTCAAACAACACCACTGAAATACCGTAGCAAAAGAAAAAAAACTACCAGCTGAACTCCGAATGATCAAGCAACAGACAAGGTTCAGCCCTAACCAACTTAAATTATAGTTTTATGTCGGGTTTTTAGTGAGTTTGATACACGACCAACTGGTGCACAATTAAAGAGGGAAGCAAAATTATTAACAATGATTTGGTTAACTACTAAACATGTAGAGTTAAATGCTTAAATAATTCACCTTTTTATTATACATAAGAGGACCTATGAAATCTCTTTCATAGCAAAATAAAAACAAGTCAGCTATAAGAGTGACATAATTAGTGCGCTTCGGAATACCAAGAATTTGTCTGTATAATTTAGTTCCAAATCTAACGTAAATTTCATCTTAAAGATATGTTAAGGCTTCACACTCGTTTTGGCACGACCAAGGTTTATATCGCCGTTGGTGCTCAGAAGTAAACAAGGCGTTCACTTCGTCACAGACGAGAAAATGCTGACATTTCCTTTGGAAAGCTCACTTAATTAAATCTATCCGTTTTACTTTGATTACATTATTTTGCAAAGCGGTATAGAGTGTAGAAAAGTATGTCGAAGAGTAAATAGTTTTTGTCTTTCGCCCATTAGTCCGTTCGTCCGTCCGTTAGTCCGTCCGTCCATCTGGCCGTCCGTCCGTCGTTCCGTCCATCCGTCCGTGCGTTAAAGTTTTGCGTTAAGTGTCGTCTTTGCTCTGTTTTCCTGAAAGCCTTCACAGGAACTTGTTTATATGTGCTTAATATTACTACAGGATAGGTACTGATCAGTTTGTATCACCTGGAGGCTGCTACTGGCCTAAGGTCACTGTCACAGACATAGACATTTGTACAATAGTTGCGTTAAAGTTTTGTGTTGAGTTTTTTTTCTTTTGCTCTGTTTTCTTATAAGTCTGTACTGAAACTTGTTCATAAGTGCCTAGTGTTATTACAGGATGGAAACTGTTCAGTTTGCATCACTTGGATACTGCTGCTGGTCTAAGGTCAAGGTCACAGACTTAGAAATTTGTAAAACAGTTGTGTTAAGTTTGTGTTAAATTCTTGTTTTGCTCTGTTTTTTTCTCAGTTCTTTTATTGGAATTTGTTCAGATGTGCTTTGTGTTCTACAGGATGGACACGTATTAATTAGTATTATCTGGATGCTGCTTCAGACCTAAGGTCAAGGTCACAGACTTGGATATTTGTATAACATTAGTGTTAAAAGTTTGAATTGTGTCTGTTTGCTTACATTTTCAATTACCTTAATGGAACCGTTTGCTGTGTGACTAGATTCACTTGTAGGTTGAAACAGTTACATCATCTGGTTGCTGCTGCTGATTGTGGGTCAAGGTCACAGACTTTGAAATTTATAAAATTTGTTTTAAAAGTGAACTTTTAGTTTGTATTGTTTTGTTTATTGCAAAATCATGAGATGGAATCTATTGATAGATGACTGCATGGGTATATTACTGGGTAGGATATTGATTGAGTGTCTATCAGTTTGTTAACATGTGCATTAATGTTTAATAGTAAGTTTTTTGTCTGTAGGCGCTGGGGCTGGCCGAGGGTATACATGAGCCCGCTCACTTGCTCTTGTTTTCTGTTGTTTTTGTTGTTGTTTTTTTAGTTTCTTTTTGCCTTACACCATGAGATCTGGATTTACGTTTTCGAAATTCTAAAAATTTTAAAGTAAAAACATCAAAGTCGGGCATTTTTTTAAATAACAACTTCGTGGTAAATATTATCATTCAGTCCCAGTAGATAAGATGTTTGTAATAATCTTATCATTCTTTATTTAGTCTCGTGTCTTTTTATATTAAATCTCGACGACGTATTTTCGTGATAGGCTATTTTCTTCACTGGCTGCACTGATAAATCATCCGTAAAATGGCCAGTGCAAGTAATGCTGACAAAGAAAAGTATCAAACAGTTGGGCTTTTTCATTCTACGATAGCACTCTTCCATGTCCCAAGCTCAGGGTAGTTTTGTCCTTGGTTCTATATGATAAGCCAGGAACACTTCAGATATATCTTTATGTCGTTTTATGTCATCTACGGGCAAATAATTTGTTAATTCATCGTATGACTTCCAGCTAACGATTTTGAAATTTTCTGATCGAATTTGCGATGTTCCCATAATCGATTAACTTCCGTTACTGGCAAATAGTGACCGGTTTGTTTTGTACATGTATGTACATTTAAACAATACTATCCATGCCATGAGTGGGTTGAGTAATAAAAGTGTTAATCGATGAAGCAGAAGAAAGGTTCATAGTATGCCTCCAGCGGAAGTTACAAAGCCTACACTTTCAAAAAGAGGATTGGTTCAAATCTGACTTTAAGGTTAAAGGTTTTGGGTTTTTAATTTCCGTTATTAAAACCCAGAGTGGTTAAGTTGCATGAGTATTTTTCGTCGCAGTTGTGATGTGACGAAACAGCGTTAGACGGAAAGTTGGAAGCTGTCAGAGTTCAAAAACTAAATTCAGTTCTGATTATTTTAATTTTATTTTCAGTGGATAACGTCGTGTCATAAATATCGTATGACCACACGTGTAATAAACCTTTGGCGCGTACACATAAAGTCATTAACAACGTCTATGTCAACAGTGGGTTTTTATTGAAATAACGCTCAGTCTGAAGGCGTAAAATTCCCGTTTTAAAGGGTCATATGATAAACCAAATCTCGTTTCATAAAATTCATATGAAATGACCACTCGTGTAAGATCCTCTATTTAATCTTTTTTCTTTGCTGAAAGTATTAATATAACGTTGGCTTCTGAAATGTTGAAGCAAACGGCTTAGATCTATACTGAACAAAAAGAAACGTTAAATTGATTATTAATGAATTTTAAGCTGAAGAAAAATATTTTCTATAATGCTACGCTATCCTTACACCTGCCAACATCAGACAGGAGACGATGTCTATAAGCTAGTTAGCTTGTTATCGAATCCTTTATATCATCCATGTATGAATCGATTGTGTATGTTTATATGTTGAATAAAATACTGTTTAAACTAACATCAGACAGCCTTATGAACTAATCGGTTTTCGATTTGCTTTGTTACAGAATTATTCAACTTTGAGTGAAAACACCACAGACACTGTGAAACGCTCAATGCGCATGCTCTTAAATTTTGGCTTTTTCGGATTTGCCTTGTAACCGCCAATAAAAAACTCTATGAACCTTATGACATTTAACCCGCAGCTCAAAGAAATAAGATGTTAAAGATGTTGTATCTTTGAAATTGTCTCCATTGCAATTAAAAGTATAGCAGATCATTTAGTCTGATTAACCAGTACGTGTTAATAAAATGTTCAAATATAATTCATGGATCTTATTCCAGCTTCTCCAGACAATGGTTAATGAGGAAAAAGTTTGATCAAACTGGTTAAATGTCCGTGGTATATCACCTTGCATTGTCTGTGGGAGTTTCAGTGCATATCATGAAAGTCAGAGTCAAGTGTCATGAAAAGCGATATTCCAAGCCTTTTGCTTCACTGATCAACCCTTTGGAAGCATTGATTGGATCGTTTTTGTAACAACTAGTGGCTGATAAGCGTCTCAGAAGTGACTTGCTCACATGGGCTGACAACTTGAGTGAAATACGGGTCTTCAAAATGTACCTAAAAAGCACTTTCAAATTTTGACCCCTCATTTAATCAATCTTATCTGAAGACATTAATCTCGCAGCTTATGTCGTGACATTTATTTTCTGAAATAGGGTTCCTTTTTGACAGTTAGACATAAAATAAAATTGGCAAAATGATGATTCAATTTAAAGAAAGCGGGCATTGAAAGTGCATGTAAAGTTTCTTATTTTTTTTTATTTTGCTCAGTAAAGTTTTACATTAAATTGTAATTATTTGACAATTTTAACTTCTTTTACCAAATTGGCTATTTAATCAGATTTAAAGTTGAAAATCACTTTATGCGTTAACCATTTCAGTTTGGTTCGGTAAATCTCTTAAATCCACTTTAATTAGTCAATATTCTTCTATTGTAGTACTAAATTGTGTTGTGTTTTTTTATTTGTTATTTTAGTGAGGACACCAAGGGCACGGATGCAGCTGAGGACGGAGTGAAAGCCCAACATGAGGTTCTACCCACGAACAAACCACTTGGACAAAATAAAGTGTGAAAAAATGACTGAAATTCAACGCTATGAAATTATTTCACTTGAAGCATCACTATGTAAATAGGTGTTTTTAATTATAATGTCAGCTGACGAATATCAGGAGATACTTTTGTATTGTATGCATGTCTAGTCAGAAGCCTAAAATTTCTAAATAATGCTTGTTGCGTTAAAACAAAGGTTACGGGAAGTGTTGACAGAGAAGTCTGCGTTAAGCACAACCATGTACCCTGGTACAAATATCCCCTGTTCGCGAAGACAATCGATGCATTCTGGATAATCTAAACCTTGGAAAGTAAAAGTATATTTAGTTTGTAAAAAGACGCACTCATTTGAGAGGCTTATGTACGTACATGGCTTTTAAATGAATTGGAATTGTGCTTTTACCCAATATTTTTAAAGGGAAACAACTTTCTGGACATCATGCTTGCGTTCCTGATAACGAAGCCCTTCTCAGTTAGCTTAACGTTCAGACAAATTCTTTCCTTTAGGAAACGACCATTCGGGGGGCAAAAATGAAAAATTGCAGAGTTGTCTCCTCTTAAAAGATCTTATGTTTTATGCGACACTTAATTACTGTGTGGCTGAACCGTATTTGCCTTTACATGGCTTCCTATGAGTGTACATTGGTCTGGATATGTTATGTACAGAGCTCCAGTTAAGAAAGGGTAAAAAGGATATTCTTTGTGTATTTCTCAATGAAAACATATTTTTTTACTTCTCATTAGAACTGTTTCATGGAGACGATTCTAATGAGAGGTCACAGCAATATAGAAAAATAAGGATATTTTATCTCAACGATTTCGTTCTTATCTGGAGCTTGAATATATCCTAAAATAGAGTTTGCCTCCGTTGACGAGCTTATTAGAAAATGACTTGAAAATGGCTTTCTTCCTTTTTTCTTATTTTTCCGCAGATTCAACAAGGGCAGTTGTCCGTTACTGGCGAAAGTTAGTGCAGTGAGTACTGGTTAACCGCTTAGGAGGTCTAAGCCTGTCCAAAATAATGTGTCAAACTTCACTCACTGGCTCGAACTCGGAAGGCTCGAACGCCATGCTTCGGTCGAACTGACTTTCCAGTCCCGGCAAAACTCCCATTCATTTTAACTTAACCTGCGACCTTTGGCTCGAACTACGATGGCTCGAACGCTCGAACCCCAAACCCGGTCCCTAGGGTACATTTTCTATGTAAAAACCCACCGATGGCTCGCACTAATTACCTTGTAAATAATTTCCATTTCAATAACGGTCACTCAGGCGTTTGATCATTGTCATAAGACGCTTTGATATTGACAAAGCGTTTGCCGAAACCACAGGTATACTTGATTGGCGCAAGCTCAATTAAAGCCGCCCTATGATCAACTGGTCAATCGAATAATGCTGAGTGGTTGTCAATTTGAGTTGAGTGTAAAGCTTGGTCTTATCTATTTAAACGCGTATTATCACCCTGGGAAAATGAGGCGGCATATGAAAATTAAAGATGGTAAAATATTTTTCTTCAATAAAAATTTCACACCGAAATTGAGTAAAATGTGCCAAAATTTACGTCTTTGCCTTTAAATACGTAACAAAATTATGACCCATTATTCACTCCTGCAGTCATGTCAGAGAGTACGTCAGCCTCCGAGCAATCTGGTGAAGGACCCGGCAACGGGGGGATACCCAGATCGGAGATTACCGCTGGCACCGAGTGGCTTAAATTATGACCGATCAATAAACAGGAAGTCACCCTTGCTATGATAGAAAAGCATAATATATACGGCTGGACCTTGTGAGTTGGTCTTCAATGGCTCGAACTACCGATCGCTCGAACTTTTTTGGGTGGTCCCGGCGAGTTCGAGCCATCGAAGTTCGACTGTACCATTTATTGAGTAGCTGTCAGAAAAATGAAATATTCAGAGCAACAAGGAAATGCATTGGTCTTACTTGGGAACAATGTACGTTTAGGTCACTACTTATGGACAATTTGACCCCGAAGATCAAAATCAACCCAGTAATCAATGGTTGAGTGGTTGATTCTGGTTCTTAGCATTCGAGCTAGAAATGCTGATTTGAAATCACATTATTATCCTTTGCTGATGTTATTCTCTCAATCATGTCAAAACTTCAAAACCGATTTGATCAAGAGTTACGAACGTAGTGAAGCTTGGCAATCATTCTTTTGGATTTTTATCTTGTCGCAAGTTCAAACTGCATAAGACATGTCCCTTCTGATGCCATTGCCTGTCATCTATCTCGGAACATAGGTGACCAGGTGGCTTATTAGGGGACTCCTGTTGTAGCAGCGACCTCCCAGAAACTCGAGCCTGTTATTTCTGCTGCGGCTGTAGTTCGTTTACATGTCCGTTTCCTGCTGAGACAGTGTGCCACATTTTATTTTAAACCTTGGAGGTTAAGCGACAAGAAAGAAGTTAAATGCATCCGCTAGTATTATCAGAGTCTTTGCTATGCAAGAAAGGGTGACCCGTCATTAAGGACCTTAGCTACCTTCATGTCGACAGCGATAACTCTGATCAGATTGGGCGGATGTCTGTGCCGCTATGAGTCCTCGCTGCGTGCACACGCCACTTGTTGGTTTTGTCGTGTTGCGGCTCACATTTACACGCATTAGAGTGATACAGTACATTTAGCTTGCGTTAACAGTGCTTGACAGTTGAAGGATATGTTGTATACCGTGGGCCTAGCTTGGTAAATTGAACCTAATCAATTACTTCAAGTTGGTGCATTAATCTGTACTTATAGGTAATATTTACCTATGCATGTTCTTATGAAATAATGGAAATTTAACCCTATCGTACTACTTAACATAATTATGTCTTAAGAAAGGTTGCTTACTGCACGATGGAAAACTGTATCATTCCAAACTTAGTTTACTTACAAAATAGATAGTATGTGAAAATTGCTTCGTAATATACCTAACTTCATTTGGCGAGTGACCTACATGTAGTTTTGTCTTTGCAGAATGCACAGAATCGCTTTGTAGCAAGTGTATGTCATTGAAAAGGTCCCTCAGAACCTTTCCACAGTGGTCAAGCTAAATTGAAATATTTTCGCTCCAGTGCAGACTACTTCTATAGTTTTACTCCCGCTGATCATCAATTGTGTGGTCAAAATTTTAAAACCCGTCAAAACTCAACTATTCGCAAGTAGCAAAGCTACTGTTCGCATAAATGGTCATTCATGGACACGGACGATGTTCGCATAGATGTCGTGAGCGTTCATATGAAATACCGCAAAACTGCGCTACGAGGTAAAACAATGTATCGAAATGTCAGACATATTATTGAATGACTTGCATTTTTATTGGCCTTTTCAACAGTATTTCAAGCATGGAAGTGTGATAATGAATACTGTTTTCAGTGGAACCCCGTTTACGGTTGAAAGGATTGCAGGATTCTTCTGATCACTAGCACATCAGGCAGCCCAGCACTTTGACCCTCTGAGCTACTTGGTATTCGCATACCGCAAGCTTAGCATAAGGACGAAGTACAGGACCATTGGTTATCAACATTTGGCAGACTGAGTTATATTGGAGTCTAGCTGACTCCTGTTTTAGTGGTAATGGATCATTTAGGCTGGACCATTGTGCCTTTATCTACATGTAAGAGTAGCCGCTTTATAGGTAAACAGCAGTACAACAATACTTAAGTTAAGACGTGCTTTTACGGCATTTAGTGTCTAAGCGTAAGTTGACTTGCATCTATATTTTTTCTTACAAATTAACCAGGGAATGCCATATTAGGCTTTTCACTGCATTTAGTGTAGCGCATGTAAGAAATCAGACGAACCAAAGCATCACTCTTTGCAGACTCCTTGAAGGCCTTTTCATGATTGAAACACCTAAACCTCTTTTGCTGAGAAGTGCTCTTTGGAACCAACGTGACCCAGCGAACAACAGCAAACATACATATCGATAGAGGACTGTACATAACGCAGTAGCCTTACAATTTAGCTTCTCAAAAGCAGCACGTTGACTGCATTGTTTCGTCCAATTCTCATAACAATGAACCCGCAAGAAGAACAAGGGCGGCATGAATCCATACTCTCACCTCCTCGCTCCGAGACTGTCAATGTCATTCCAATTTGAAGATTTTTGTTCTGATTGACTGCGGTCAATCTAATTAGATGTATTTTTATAGTGACATTTAAAATCAGAATAGAGTTTGACCTAATGATAGAAGTCTGCTGAATGTAGTCAATCTGTCGAGGATTCAATACTCTTATAACCGTAGGTTGGTCGCCACCACCCGCACCCGCGCCTGTGCTTGAGGCTTACCACTGGAGACTTTCGTGTCGATTTTTGAGGTATAAACAAACATTTTGTTCTAGATATTGTGGCTATTATGGATCTTAAGTAGGCAACAATTATTTTCGGTTGCTTAAAGTATTCCAAGCTTTCTGTGAAGCTATACTTGTCGAATGGTAAGGTATATTCTTTTTAATTACATCTCATTAGAATGGAAATTAAGTCAGTACACATGCTGTGGCATCACCTATGCGTTACATGGCACAGCAAACCTTTCCTTTGGATTCTTTTTTAAGAAGCCATCTTGTAAAGGACATACTTTTATTTAAAGAAAACTTTGAGATCTTGGTCGTCGCCTTTCCCTTTAAAGATAGCTGAAATGTTTGCCATTTTCCATTGGCAAGGGACTTTACCTAGAGCTGGACTTTACCTAGAGCTATGGATTTGTTTAAAGCCAAAGCCAAGTAAGTGGTTGAATCAAGGATCTACCTGCAATTTTAATCAATCTAGCCAAGTAAGTGGTTGAATCAAGGATCTACCTGCAATTTTAATCAATCGAGGCATTCTTTCATCAGGTCCACCAGGTTTTGTTGCATTGAGCTTATGAGTTTGATCTTGAACATCCTGCTGCGTAATTTCAATAAAGTTCATGGCGAAGTCTGTTTCTGGATCATTATCAGGGAGTATTGGTTCATTTTCAGTTGTAGATATTTTCGCGAAATGATTATTTAATGTTTCTGCCTTATCAAAAGGGTGTAGGTTAATCTGACCATCATCATTATATATAGGTGGTGGTGGATTATATTTATTTTTCAGTTTAGAAATTTCATTAACTATTTTATGCCATAGCTTTGGTGGTAAGTTTGGGTTACTCAGAGAAGATTGTAATTTATGAAGATACTGTTTTTTGCATCCCGTATCAGGTCTATTACTTCATTTCTTTTGTTCCTATAATTTTGCAAGTGATTTTCATTATTTGTATGTTTAGCTTTATGATATAGACACATTTGCTTACGAATTTCATTATTCATCCAGGGTTTATCTGCGGGCCGATTTAAAAATTCATTTTGGGGGATAAATTCATTTGCTGTATCTACTGACATATTTGTGAAATTGCTACTTATTTGATTGAAAACTGTTCAGTTTTGTATGAAGGACTAGTCTGTATTTTCAAGTTTAGTTTCAATTTGTTGTACGTCAGCCTCATAAAATTTCCAAATAGTTTTCCTTTGTGCCAGCATACGATACGTTTTATAGGCAACTTCAGCTGTAACAGTGCAGTGGTCACTATGGAAGGGGGGTAAAATTTCATAATTATTGATCATAGAGTTATGATCGCTTATTAACATGTCTAAACACGTTGCAGTGGTATCCGTTATTATGTCCCCCACCAAAGGTGAGGTGGGACATATTGTTTTCAGTGCGGTTCCCGGTGCGTCGGCGTCGGCGTCACACTCTTGTATGCACGATATCTCTTGAACCAAATGATGGAATTTCACCAAACTTGCAGGGATATATTATTGGGACAAGCTTAAGAGCTGATTAGGTTTTGGTGACCTTGACCTCATCTTCAAGGTCACAGGAGGACTTAAATGGCATGAAAATTTCTTGTATGCACAATATCTCCTGAACCAATGGATAGAATTTCACCAAACTTGCATGGATATATTCTTTGGACAAGCTTAAGAGCTGGTTAGATTTTGGTGAGCTTGACCTCATTTTCAAGGTCACAGGGGGACATAAATGGCGTGAAAATTTCTTGTATGCACAATATCTCCTGAACCAATAGGTGGAATTTCACCAAACTTGCATGGATATATCATTGGGACAAGTTCAAGAGTTGGTTAGATTTTTGCGACCTTGACCTTATTTTCAAGGTCACTGCAGGAATTAGATGACAAATTCTTGTACCCACGATATCTCTTGAACACATAGATGGAATTTTACCAAACTTGCATGGATACATCATTGGGACAAGATTAAGAGCTGAGAAGATTTTGGTGACCTTTACCTCATTTTCAAGGTCACTGGAGGACTTAGATGACGATTTCTTGTAACCACTATATCTCCTGAACCAATAGATGGAATTTCACAAAACTTGCATAGGTACATCGTTGGAACAAGTTTGAGAGCTGATTAGATTTTGGTGACCTTGATCTCAGTTTTAAGGTCACTGACCTAGATGACAGTTTCTTGTACCCATGATATCTCTTGAACCAGTGGATAGAATTTCACCAAACTTGCATGCATATGGCTACATCATTGGGACAGGGTCAAGAGCCTTTTAAGAGTTTGGTGACCTTGACCTCATTTCAAGGTCACTGGAGGGCTTAGATGACAGTTTCTTGTACCCACTATATCTCTTGAACCGATGGATAGAATTTCACCAAACTTGCATGGATACATCATTGGGACAAGTTTAAGAGCTGATTAGATTTTGGTGACCTTGACCTCATTTTCAATGTCACTGGCAGACCTAGATGACAATTGCTTGTACTCACTATATCTCCTGAACCAAATGATGGAATTTCTAGTTCTAGTTTGTTCAGTAATATGATTTTTGAAGTTAAACTTTGTCAGAAGTCTTGAAAGTATACTAGTGTTATTATTATCATTTTGCATCATATCTCGTTTGAAATCGCCTAATATTAGAATGTTAGCATTTTGATCAGTGGCTAAATCAATACTTTGGTCAAAATAGTCCCAATATTCTGCAAGTGAATTAGGAGGCCTGTAGAATAGGCCAACAAGAAATTTATCTCTGAAGGAATTTATTTCAAGCAAAATATTTTCAATATTATCACTTTCTAAGTCTATTCGCCTCTTAAAGGAGATACTACTTTTCACATATATTAAAAGGTCATCACCATTATTTATCTGTCTGTCTTTATGAATCGGCACTTTATAACCATCAATTTCGAGGTCTGATGTCTTGAAGGCTTCATTTAATTTGGTCTCAGACACACAAATAATATCATAGTTTGCAAGTTCTACACTAATTGAATCAACTTTGCTTCTAATACCATTGATATTTACATGAGCAATTTTAATGCAGTTAAAGTGTTCAAGGTTTTCACCCTGTGGTGTTTGCATATTATTTGAGCCGCGACACGAGAAAACCAACAATGTGGTTGTGCGCCCAGCGCAGTCTCAGATCAGCCTGGGCATCCGCCCAGTCTGATCAGAGTCTTCACTGTCCGCATGAAGGTAGGTTAGACCCTTAGCTACCCTGTAAGCGCTTAGCGAAGAGTCTGATCATACTGGGCAGATGCCCAGGCTGATCTGGGTTTGCGCTGGACACACAACCACATTGTTGGTTTTCTCGTGTCGCGGCTCATTTGTTGAATCAATTTTTGTGTTACAAGGAATCGTTGTTTTTTTCTAACTCTTATTTTACGAATTAGGACACGACTACCACTGCAAATCTTTTCAGTCTTTTTATCCTGGGTCATTGAGCTTAAATACAAGTTTTAATTGAATGCAATAACTGTTTAATTTCACTGTTTAGCTGCATCTGCATTATCAAGTTATGTGTCCTTGACCTAAATGTTACGCCGTACCTTCACTTGCTTGAGGAGTAAGGTTTTAAAGCAAAATTTTTAGTTTGAATGATACCTTTGACTCACAAATGTTGTTTGTTCGTCAGATAGGATATCCCTATAAGAGCATCAGCTGCAAAGCATCCATGCAGACTCGTGTGTTTTGACCATTTGTTTTAGTTCAGTGACTCTGCCTTATATCTCTAACATTGTTTATTGGCTTTACATTATACTTGGGTGATGGATCGCTCTGACACTGCGACAAACGTAATACTATATTAAGGTCATTTTGATGTGACCTATTTTTATGCTTCATTGATTTTGTTCTATACCTTGAGCACTATTGTATATTATATATATCAGTGACCTATAATTTTAGCTGATTTTGTCTCATAACCCATATTTGAGATGAGGTTTCTATTATGTTACAAATGACCTAATGCTATCTGTAAGACATTGTGACCTTAGTTTTATGGTCCTGTGATTTGCCTTGTACCCCTCAATATTTAACGGATTTTCATCATTCTTGGAATGGCAGTTCACGCTGAAGTGCAATGACTTTATACTACTTCAAATATAAGCTTTCACAAAAAGCTTGCAAAATATATTACTGAGGACCATTTCATTCATTTTCTGAAACGTCATGACGTTTGCACTTTTATGAGCGCTTAGACAGGAAGTCCTCATTCAGCTGGTTGCAGGGCTATGTACGGGGCAAAAAAGTGGTATTAGCTCCTTCACTTCGTTATTTGTTCCTTTACTGTTTGAAATGTCTTGGTGATACATCAGTAAAATAAGCTAATGTTACAGGCAGAACTTCGTCAGACGAGGTTATATCTCCCCTGTGCTGGGGCTGAAAAGGGAAGACGGAAAGGAAAGAAAAAATAGTATAAAATAAAACGAAGAAAATAGGCGAATGGGTCTGCTGTGGTAGGGGCTGAGGGCGGGGTGGGGGCGGCGGAGGGCATAAGCCATTTGCGATGTTCATATCCAAATTCTGTCCTAACCTCCATGAGATTTAAGTTTATTTGAAATGCAGAAATTTTAATATGAAAGTAAAAAGCTAATTAACCAAGTTTTGTTTTTGTATGACTTTTGATTTCTTGTTTTATACTTGAGACTGTTGGATATTCTAAAATATCTCTTTTGATGTTTTTACCTTGATTGCGAGGAAGTAAAAGTGAAGCTTTCAAAACTATGAAATGTTCCTAGTTTAGTATATTGCAAGCGTATGACTAAATTTCCAGGCGACGATATTTCACTCAGAGAACGGGAGAATAATATTACAAAAAGAACAAACAAATTCACTGAATTTATTTCCCCCGTCGAAATGGTTGATCTGTTTATGGATTATTTTAAGTTTGACAAAATTTCGTTCACTGGTTACTTAGTTAAAACTGAACCTGTGGTTTTAAATCAAACTAGGGCAATTACCCATGTATAACTGAGACCATTCTAAAAAACTTGCCTCAGCATCAGCGCACTATGAAGATAAATACTGATATCCAGTTTTAAGTAATTTTGTTCACTGGTGCCTAATGATGGCTAATTTGTGTAATTCAAATATAAAATCAAGGGTGATAACTCATGTATTACTGATGTTTTCATAACAAAACTTGATATCAGTTCCCATGTTATGATGATCTATAATTATTTTAAGTTTCGTGAAATTCCATGCACTGTTTGTTAGTAGTGGCTCAATTTGTCGAAATTAAAGTGATTCAAGGGCATAAACTCTTGCACTACTAAAGCAAGTTCAACAAAACATACGTAGCAATATCTATGTTTCATAGAATTTCATTCATTGATTACTTAGTTATCGCTGAATTGGTCAGTTTTAGATTGATTCAAAGAACATAACTCATGCATAACTGATGCCAGTCTAACAAAACTTTATGTGCACAACTGTCTTATGGTGATACACATTCAATTGGAATTTCATAAAATTCGTATCATTGTTTATTTAGTAATTGTCAAATTTAATGGATTGAAATCAACTCTAGGGTGAAAACTCATGCAGTACTGAAGCCGATCTAAACAAAATTTATGTGCATCATCTCATTATTATAGTGATATATATTTATTTCAAGTTTCATGAAATTTTGTTCAGTGTTTACTTAGGTATGGCTCCGGACGGACAGGCGGACGGACGGAAAGACGGACGGACGGAAGGACGTACGAACGGACATGGAAAAAACTATATCCTTGCAACTTTGGCGGTGGGTAAAAAAAGATAACAGTGTCAATATGTACATTGGCCAGGGAACTTATTTGTACCTGAATAATAAAAAGTCACCACTCGGCCGCCAAGATTCGTACCCGCGCCGACTGTAGCAACTGCATCTAGTTATACAGAAACTTACCACTTGAGCCACTAACCGATTCATGGACCAATTCATTGTGAGTCTCATCGGTTAGGGTGACACTACATAGTTCATATACAAGGACATTCTTGACCATGCGTTACCGAAGCCTGGATGTATTCAATCATCAAATTTTAAGATTTAACGTTTTCAACAGAAATTCGGGCACATAAATATCCTAATTACATTTAATACTTCTGCTTTTTGCCTTCGCATTTCTTTCTATCGTAAAACTTCCTTTGTTCAAGGGCAAGTAAGCACATGTGACTTTTTTGGGGGTTCTCTTATCCCTAATACCATAGGGGATATAACTCCTTTAAGAGATAACAAGATTGAGTTCCATTTGCATCCTTAATGTACTGTGTGTGACGATAAGTTCAAACCATCAAAATGGTAAACAAAACCACTCTGAAAATACACAATACACAATCATAACTACATATTCATGTACATAAGGCACATGACAAATGGAAAATAGCTAAAAATACCACAAAATAGCACATACCAAATATATCAATGTATATGAATAATATTATAACTCTATGTATTCTAGTGGCTGAAATTTATCTCGGCATGCGCCTTAAAAATCTAGCTATTATTTTATTTACACTCAGAGCTAAAAATATAAGCAATTATTTACAATGCACCTACCGATTTATGGAATCAGGTGGACCCTCATTACTCTCTCTCTCTCTCTGGTGCTATCTCTCTGTGCTGTCAGTAGTGCTGTAATATGAGAATATTAGGGTGAAAAGCACGAAAGACAGATGGTGATATTAAATTGGCAATAATAGATTAAATATTGCAATTCACTGCCATTTCCAAAAATATGCAAAATTACATAATGCACTCCGGACTGAAATGCACAAAATGCAATGCAATAAATGCAAGGAATGTCATCTCAACCCTCACACAAAAAGCACAAATAGTCATAAAGCCAATACATACCATGAAGAGACAATATGCAGAAAATTAAAACCAAAAATGTCTAAAAACAGAGCTTCAGAAAAACACGTCTGACTTCGAAAGTGGCAAAACGATGAACTGACCGTCAGGTGACTCAATACCCAATAAGCTCTCTCAGTTTGGCGGGAAGAGGTCAAAGGTTGTCCAAAACGAAGACTAATGGTCAAAGGGAGACAATACATCATAGGACATAATCAAAGTAAGGCGACCAAACTTAACCCGGTTACATACTTCCCCTGTCTGGAAAATGACGTCTCGTCATTTGTCTCGTCATTTGTCAATTCTTTGTCCGTCACGAAGAAGCAATATACAAACATCAATATATAATTGAATGTTCTAACTTAAATACTAATCATACATGCAACATCTATCTGCTACACAATACATGACTCATTCTAACTGTTCAATCTTCTACTGCCACCTCTGAAAAAAAATGGAATTTTATTTTTTTAGGTAACATAATTTCTTGAAAGATCATGGTATCTTCTCCCTGTTTCTCCCTGTCAGTCCTGAATAAAAACAAATGACCTGATATGCAAAACAATACAATCGAGTAAGCATATAGTACATCTAGACATACACTAATGTTTCAGAAGTATCTACAATTGACTTTGGTTGCTGTTTCTCTCTAAATACTGTAATAAATGAAACAACTTTATAGTTTCACATTTTAAATATCCATTGTAATTCTACCACAACAGCAATGTCTAATCTAAGGTACTGTTCCTCGTTATCTGAAACATGTATATAAAAATGAGATAAAAACGAATATTTACATTATCAAGATTTCAGGAAGCATTTATTTTAGAAGAATACAAAGTGTATTTTTCTTATTTTTCATTACTATCTACTTCTTTACTAAATTCAACAAACAGGCAGCCATCTATCTTGTACCTGTAAAGGAAGGAAACAATTTTATGGTTCTCTCATTCGCTTCTACAAGCACTAATAACTCACTGTTCTTATCTGTGTAAAAAAACAGTTTTAGAAATTCACTCTCTTATTCCATCTTTTTTTTTAGATAGAAAACAGTTTCACTTTTATTAACATCTAGATCTTTCAACTGACTGAAACAGAATTACAGTTTCATAGACTTTCCTCAGCTCTTTCCCCTTTAATAACTTAATAGTTCTCTAGCTATAATCTCTGTTATTCTAGATTCTGTAATAAATTGAAATTATTAGCATTAATTGCCTTGCAACTTATTATATATTTCATCTATAGTAATGATTATGATGTCATTGTTGTCCCTAAAATAAAACATATGAACTTTAACTGAAACTATATACATTTTTCAAAAGTTCTTCATTTCTTCATCACTGCCAAGACCAAGTTGTGCGCAACATCTGAGTCTACTCTGTTTAAAATACCAGATTTCATTAGTTCATCTAATGCCATTAATTTATTATCATATGGTCTTGCTATCATCTGATTCATCTGATATGAGTCGAACCACGCGGGTGGTTTATGTTCCCTCACTGAACGTCTTTCAGGAGGTTTCGGAGGTGGTCTCTGATCTCTTATACTTTCATTACCTTCCCATGGCTGACTTCTTTGGGTATCAATATGTTCTGTTTCTTCTGAATCCTCTATTCTTGTACTGCCTTTGTTTGAAGCCGTACTTCCTCTACTTGTGTCTGATCTATATGTTCCTCCAGTTTCCCTTGTATCTCCAATTTCCTCTCTCTGGTTTGTTACATCTGTTGTATTAGTAGGTCTTGCTTCCAGCTGCTCAGCTGTGTGTACCCTATCCTCTACTACCTTTCTTGTGGTTTCTTCTCCTTGGATCTCTATTTGAGTTCCTGGGGTTTCTGTTTCTATAGTACCCTCTACATCAGTAATTTCTTCTGTACTTCCTACTCTACTGTGTTCCACACTTTGACTTTCAGGATGATGAGCGTCCCCATCTCTACATGTAGGTCTTACATATTGAACACCTGATTCGTCGGAACATTCTGACTCTGTATCTGTTTCTATCTCTTCACCGGGCATTTCTAAAGGTTTTACAGATGTATCACCTTTGTAAATGGATGCATCCTTTCTTTTCTCTGTACCCTGTTGTACTGGAGGCCTTTCTGGTGATTTCAATTTCACTAGGGTTGGACTTTGTACAACATCTTCTTTACCATCTGTATCTCTTCCAGTATCTGATGTATCTACTGGTAACAAATGGTTCCGATGTAAAGTTTTCTCTACTCCTCTCTCTGACTTAATCTTAAACACTGGAATATCCCGTCTTGGCTGAGCTATGACTTCATAGAGATCTTCCTCGAACCTATCTGCAATTTTATGTTTGCCTTCAAATGCTAGTATCTTCACTAGAACCTTATCTCCAACTGTGATCTTTGCTGCATTTGCCTTTTTATCAAATTGGTGTTTCTGTTTCAATCTTGCTTGGTCTGAATGTTGCTTTACCAGCTCCTGTGTTGTTTTCATTCGTTGTTTTAGGTCTTCTATGTATTCCTCTGTTGTTTTCTTAATTGAACTGTCTACGGCTGCCTCAAAACAAGAATCAATAGGTAGCTTTGGCCTTCTTCCAAACATGAGCTCAAAAGGTGAGACTTTGGTTGACTCGTGCCTGGTGCAGTTATATGCATAGACTAGTGACGGAACGTATTTCTTCCAATCTACTTTCTGGGACTGTTCCAAAGTTCCCAGCATGTTAAGAAGGTTTCTGTTGTAGCGCTCTGTACAGCCGTTTCCCATAGCGTGATAAACTGAAGTCCTTGTTTTTGTTATTCCCATGATGTTGCATAGTTCTTTGATGGTATCCGACTCGAAATTTGCTCCTTGGTCACTGTGCAATTTGGTTGGGATTCCGTAATTTATTATGAAGTTGTTGTAAAATGCCTCTGCAGTTGTTTTGGCGGTTTGATTTCTAGTTGGTATTGCCATTGCATATTTCGTGAAATGATCTGTAATCACAAGGATGTTACCAACTCCTCCCTTTGATTGCTCTAAAGTTAAGTAGTCCAAGCACACTAATTCCAAAGGGTATGATGTTTCTATGTTCACTAGCTCTGTCCTGATGTTAGTAGAGGATTTTCTCCTAAGGCATCGATCACATTTGCCTATCCACTTTTCAACATCTACTGTCATTCCTACCCAGAAATAACGTTCTCTTAATAGTGACAAAGTCCTCTCTCGGCCAGGATGTCCAATGTCGTTATGCAGTCCTATCAAAACACTTTCTCTGTAACACTCGGGTAACACTAATTGCTCTATCGTCGTCTCTTGATCATCCTTCACTTGTCTATAAAGTAACCCTCTTTTCATTTTGAAGCTGTTAAAGTTCTTTTTCATATTCAGATCCTCTCGTGACATGTACATATTCCTGCTTGGCATTCTCTTGTCTATTACAGCTCTGACCCACTTTCCTATCACTCTGTCATCTCTTTGGCTCTTCCTTATCTCTCTCATTTCAATCTGTGCCATGGGTTGTGTAGGGGACTCTGTTGCTTCTACAATATTTATTCCAGCTGCTGGTAAAACTTCAATGTATGGTGGAATGTTGATGACACTGCATATTGCTTTCACTGTTCTGTCTTCGATCCTTATTCTATTTTCATCACTCTCAGGGAGTTTCTCGTGGGGATATCTTGACATTCCGTCTGCGTCTTGATTCTTTATTCCTTGTCTGTATATCAAATCAAAGTTGTACTGTCCCAATGCAGATGCCCATCTCTGTCCTGTTGCATCTAACTTAGCTGTGGTTAATATATAGGTCAACGGGTTATTGTCTGTAATGACTGTAAAGTGTGTCCCAATTAAGTAGTCAGAGAATTTATCTGTCACCGCCCATTTTAGAGCCAGAAACTCTAACTTATGAGCAGAGTAATTTTTTTCAGATTTTGACAAACTTCTTGAAGCAAATGACACTACTTTCTTCTGATTATCTTGAACATTATACAACACTGCTCCTAATCCTGTACCACAAGCATCTATATGCAATTCAAATGGTTTATCAAAGTCAGGATATGCTAGTATATGTGGTTTGGTGAGAATATCTTTTAAGTTCTTGAACGATTCCTGTTCCCTTTCTGTCCATTTCCATTCTTTCTGATTATGTTTTTTTCTATTCTTTTTCATCGAAGTAGGTGGTAATAGGTCTGTCAGCGGTTTGGTAATCTTTGAGAAGTCCTTAATGAACCTTCTATAGTATCCCGCAAACATAATGAAGGATCTCAATTCATCAGGATTTGATGGAGCGGGCCAATTCTTCACTTTCGCTATCTTCTCTGGATCCGTCAACACTCCAAATTCACTAACGATGTGACCCAGAAACTTCACCTTTTTCTTCATAAAGAAGCATTTGTCAGCAGATAGTTTAAGATTATATTCCTGAAGACGGGTCAAAACAAGATCTAGGCGTTCAAGGTGTTGTTCAATTCCATCACTAAAAATAATTAGGTCATCCAGGTAAATTATGCATATCTTCATGTTATAGTCTCCTAGACATTCCTCCATGAGTCTCTGGTACGTTGCAGGACTATTAGAAAGACCGAATGGCATTTTGTTGTACTCGAAGAATCCTAAGGGTCCTACTGTAAATGCAGTCCGCTCCTTGTGCTCTTCTTCTACTTCAACTTGATGGTATCCACTTTTCATATCAATTACGCTGTACGTATTAGATCCCTAAAGTACATCAAACACTTCCTCTATCCTTGGTAATGCATAGGAGTCCTTTACTGTTCTGTTGTTTAACATTCTGTAGTCAACACACATGCGTAGTTTTCCATTCTTCTTTCTCACTAATACCACATTGGAACTCCATGGACTTTTGGATTTTCTTATAACTCCACTACTTAAAAGCTGCTCCAGGTGTTGTCTAACCTCATCAATCATGTTTGGGGGTATTCTTCTATGAGCTTGCTTAAATGGGACGTTATCCAAGAGGTCAATTCTATGTTTGATCACATTACATTTTCCAATGTCACTGTCATCTTTGGCAAATATATCCTTGTGTTTTCGCAGTAATTCCTTAATTTGGTCCGTCTGATCTTGTGTAAGTGTTGACTCGAGAGTTATGTCTTTAAATATTTCATCTGCTTCCTGATTATCTTCTATTCTGTCAAACACGGATTCATCTACTTTTACAGGTTGCAGCTCACATAGTACTGACTTGGGTGTTATTGCAACTGAATTAGTTGTCAAGTTCGTGACATTCACTATCAGTTCCTTATTCTTTTTATGTTCATACTGTATCACAGTTGGTGTTATATCTACAAAAGAAGGTAATGCTGACTCAGAACTTTCCTGCAGTATAGCACATGTAGGTTGATGGTCTATTTCTCTATCAGTATAGCCGCTGATAGTTTTACTCTCATTTGGTCCAAGAACAATTCTGCCTGCTTCAGCACTTCTAACTATAGCCACTCTATTTTTGTTTCTTGATAATGCTTTCTCTCTAACTGTTATTGCTCTAAAAGCTAGGTACCATGGGGTATGAATGTTTGCTGTTTGTAAATATCTCTCTCCATGGGCATTTTTACAATCCTGAATTAATTCTTGAAGTATACTTGTTCCTAATATAACAGGTGTATTTGCATTATAAGCCGTATCTGGTGTTACCAAGAAAATACACAACGTTGACTTTGATCCGGGAATTCCTTCAACAGATGTAATGCTGGCTTCAATGTAGCCTAAATAAGGTAAATTATTACCGTCAGCACATTCTACATTCAATATTCCATTAAGTGGCTTAAGATCTACTTTAGCTAAGTTGTTGTCATGAAAAGTTTTAGAAATCACACTTACACAACTGCCTGTGTCTAATAAAGCTTTTGTCTGAATGTCGTTTATATAAATTGTTGCCTCATTCACATCACCAACTAATTTTGGATCTTTTTCAGTCTGCGTGCCACAGGGCGATCCTGTTGCTGTGGCACTTATACTTTTGGGCAATCTCTAGCAATGTGACCTTTCTGATAACACTTGAAGCATGTAGGCTGCATTGTATTTGTTCCAGTTGGTCTTGATGGTCTATAACCTGGCCTGCCTCTGCTGCTTCCTCTTCCTCTATTATAGCTGCTTCCTCTTTGATACTGTCCTCTACCTTGTGCCATACCTCTTGCTCTATAGAAATTCCCATAATCATTTTTGTGTCTTTCTTCTTTCTCTTGTTCTAGTTTTTCTATCCTCCTGTTCATCTGCTGCAGCAACTCTTTAACTTCACTAAGTTCTGATTTCTGTTCTGTCCCCTTGTTGATTGCGCTACACTTTGTTTTGTTTGTTTCTTCTTGTTTGGCTAAGTTAAGTTCACTTTCTATTTTACGAACTTCTACCTTAAACCTATCATAGTCATCCACTGTGTCAAATTTGTATGCTGACATCTGCTTAATTGGTTGCTTCAGTCCTTGGAAAAATACTCTTTTCAAAATGGCCTGATTATTTGAAGTATCAACAGCCTTTATTACAACAGCATGAGCAAAAAGCTCTTCAAGTTTAGCAGTATAAGTTGTCACACTTTCATCTTGGGTCTGTTGGCAAGCATAAAATTTCTTCAAAACCATTTCCTCTGAATCTATATGACCGTAAGTACTCTCAAACTTTTTAAGTATTTCCTCTGCACTAACTCCAGTACCAAGACGCCTCAGGATGTTTGCAGCCTCTCCCTTACATGATCTGCGTATGCCTTGTAGAATCTGCTCTTCCCTATAGACCTTTTCCTTTAAAAGGCATTTAACTTCGTATTTCCATGTATAGAAACCAACTTCTCCTTTTCCTGTTTCTCCATAAAATGTTGAAATTTTTGCAAAATGGTGACTGCCACTAGTAGCTCCTGCTGAGGTTGGCTCTTGTTTAACATCCTGATCCTGTTCTAACTGTTTCCCCATGTGCTTAATAAAACTCAACAGATCCTCCGGCTTTTCTATTTTAGGTTGCACAGTTAGTGAATGAAAAGCTTCTAAAAGCTTTTTATCTTCCGCAGAAATTTCTTCAGGGTCCGACATTTTTTTTTCCGTTCACTTTTGTTTAATTTCAATTCACTTGTTTACTCCTCTTCGCATATGGTTAAGTTCACCTTTACCTTTTACAGTAGTTCACTTTCACTTTTTTTTTACTACACGGGACTATATTTCACTCCACTATATCAATAACTAGGTGACCTATTTAATGCCTCTCTATACTCTATCACCTTTAATGAACAAATGCTTTGATAATCTTCACCTTATTTCATTAAATGCACTCTAATCAAGTTCCAACTCTTCTTATTTCACTTAACTCCATAAATTATTTCACTTAACTCCACTAATAATTCTGTTTACTGCTCTAGTGATTCAACTTATTTCACCTCCACTGCAACTCCACTTCAAACGCCCATAAATTCAAAGTTACCTATGATACAACGTCAAATTCACTTTAATTCACCTCAGTTTCACTCTGAATTTACATTTATCTTATTCTACATTTTCACCAAAACCCCACTACTTTCTTTCACTACACCTACATATATATTTTAAGTACATTTAACACCCTTAAAATTTTTTTCACCTCCGCTTCAGACTAATTAAAGTTTCACTTCACTATTACTGTATCACTAATTCACTACTTGATGCATAAATTCAATTCTGTTGAAATTCAGTTCACTTCACAACATTATAATGAATTCAGTGGACGATTTTTTTTTAAATTAAATTCACAAACCGATTTCATTGAGCAAATTTACTTCTAAGTTCACTTCACTTTAAGAATTCAATTCACTTCACATTCAGTTTCGAATTCACTTCATCAGATTCAATTCACTTTTATATTCGTTTCACTGAATTCACTTCATCAGATTCAATTCACTTTTATATTCATTTCACTAACATTTCACATTTCACATTTCATTTCACATCACATTCAGTTTCAAATTCACTTCATTAGAGTCAATTCACTTTTAAATTCATTTCACTAACAACAAATTCAATTCACTTTGTAACTTCAGTTTAAATTCACTTTACTTCAACAAATTCACTTCACTTCATAAATTCAGTTTTAAATTCACTTCACTTCAGCAAATTCATTTCATTTCACAAATTCAGTTTTAAATTCACTTCACTGACAAATTCAATTCACTAAGTAAATTCACTCTTTCACAAAGGATATACTAAGTCCAATCACAAACTCAAAGTGATGTCTATAAAAATAAACAAGCTGCTATCTAACCTATTTACTCATTTTCGAAAGAGTAGTGTTAACATCACCTATGCTTTCTTCTTCTTCTCCTCTTTTTTTTTAGATACCAAAAAAAATCTGTTGCATAAGGCAAAGTAAGAAATGAAATTAACTATTATTATTTTATTTTTTTTTTTTTTTGGTGGGGGTGGGTGGGTGGGTAGGGATGTTTATAATGTATAGTAGTAAATAGTAAATGAGACTAAGTGTACATGTAAATGAAATTACGTAAATAAACAAAATGAACTAATCCAGATATCTAACTCAATATAAGAGCTTTCACTGTGATAACTGTAGAATATTTATAGTTTAGACTCCAACTGCAAACCTGTATTTTACAAAGAAAAAAAAACAAATAACTAACGTAAGTTCATTTCAGAAAGACAAAGTATATACCTAAGCTATATTAGTATCTAATCTTATAAGTATTTAATCTAAGTTTTTTTATATTTATCTGTAACCTGGAAAATATAAGAAACAATCTGAAACTGTTCAATTATAGTTCAATTCAAAATCCTGGAATTTTTCTATTTAAAAATAACTAAAGTTGAAACTTTTGTACCTGTAAATAAATAAACAGAATTATGTTTTTTTTTTTTAATAATTTCCTTTTCAATTTTAACACTATAAGTAATTAAATAAGTATGTCTGCCTTATAAAACCTGTAAACAAAGAAAGCAATAACTAATATTTACAGTTGATGTGTAGTGTCTGAAATGGGAATCCTGGAATGTACAAATCCAAATATAAATAACTGGAATCCTGTAACTAAAAAAAACTCAAATGGAATTTTTCTATCTGTGTAAACCTAAATATAGAAACTCCAATAGGGTATTCCTGTTTAACTATATCTATGACATCACAATTCAGTTAGGGAATCCTGTAACTAAAAATATCTGAAATGGGATTTTTCAACCTGTGTATATCTAAATATAGAAACTAACGTAGGGTATTCCTGTCCAACTGTATGACGTCACAATCCAGTCATTAATAGTGCAATGTCAAGGTCAAATGGAAATGTAATGCCCTGAGCAGACTGCTCTTCAACCAAAATTATTACATAGACCAAAATCACCAGAAAATATCCAATTTAACCCAGAAAACTATAAATTCAACTAAGGAAAGGGTCTACAGATAGTAATAGCGAAAAAAAGCAATTGTTTTCAGATTAGATGACCTACATGTACTTTGTGTTTTGATTGAGATGACCTACATGTATTATCAGTCAGGGATTTCCCAAAACAGCAGTAAATTGCAGGTATATAGATAGAAAATGCAGCTTTTTACATGCTATCAGCTAAGAGTTGCAAGAAAGTATACCTTCACCAAAGCGTTATAATGATATGTGCAAATCTGTCAAACACTTACAATATCACACAATTTACAAAGAAAATGCAGTGATCAAACTGTAAATTCTAGATAGGCAGTCACTTCCTTCTAGATATTAAAACAGAGAAAATCTGTTGCTAGCAAAACAATTACACAGCTATGATTACTGCCAATTCTTTGTATTAAATAAAGACTCACCAAATCCGCTTCTTACGTCTCTATGAATAGTGAAAAAATGCCATGACCACTAGAATACTGAACCGTCACCATGTAAGAATTTAGCACAAAGCATCACACAAATCACAGTATCTGTTGAAAAGTAAAGTTACACTTTCAGAGTCTGAAAAATGTAAATGTGCCTCTGCCGATCAACGAAGCAATTCAGTTGTCATGAAGGTGAACGCCAGGCTCCAACAATAATGGCTCCTCCCACAAACTGGCTGGTCCCGAATAGATATCCACATTACCATAACATAGGTACTCTCATAAAAATATATATATAAAATCCTTGAGAGATAGCTTCACTGTCTCAGGTGTCACAAAATTTACCATACTGACAGCACAGAATATTGAGAACACTAGATATGTCAAACTGACATCACTGATTACATACAGACATCACTGTGGTATTCAAACAAACATCACTGGGGTAGTCACACTGACATCACTGGGGGCTCCATTGTAACTTTTTTGGGGGTTCTCTTATCCCTAATACCATAGGGGATATAACTCCTTTAAGAGATTGAGTTCCATTTGCATCCTTTATGTACTGTGTGTGACGATAAGTTCAAACCATCAAAATGGTAAACAAAACCACTCTGAAAATACACAATACACAATCATAACTACATATTCATGTACATAAGGCACATGACAAATGATAAATAGCTAAAAATACCACAAAATAGCACATACCAAATATATCAATGTATATGAATAATATTATAACTCTATGTATTCTAGTGGCTGAAATTTATCTCGGCATGCGCCTTAAAAATCTAGCTATTATTTTATTTACACTCAGAGCTAAAAATATAAGCAATTATTTACAATGCACCTACCGATTTATGGAATCAGGTGGACCCTCATTACTCTCTCTCTCTCTCTGGTGCTATCTCTCTGTGCTGTCAGTAGTGCTGTAATATGAGAATATTAGGGTGAAAAGCACGAAAGACAGATGGTGATATTAAATAGGCAATAATAGATTAAATATTGCAATTCACTGCCATTTCCAAAAATATGCAAAATTACATAATGCACTCCGGACTGAAATGCACAAAATGCAATGCAATAAATGCAAGGAATGTCATCTCAACCCTCACACGAAAAGCACAAATAGTCATAAAGCCAATACATACCATGAAGAGACAATATGCAGAAAATTAAAACCAAAAATGTCTAAAAACAGAGCTTCAGAAAAACATGTCTGACTTCGAAGGTGGCAAAACGATGAACTGACCGTCAGGTGACTCAATACCCAATAAGCTCTCTCAGTTTGGCGGGAAGAGGTCAAAGGTTGTCCAAAACGAAGACTAATGGTCAAAGGGAGACAATACATCATAGGACATAATCAAAGTAAGGCAGAGGTGACCAAACTTAACCCGGTTACACACATTTTAAAAAGTTGAAGTTCAATTATTCTCATCACTTCTCAAGTCAAATATTAGTTCATGTTGTTTAATTGCATTTCCGTTCAACTGCAAAGAGACTGTCACATCAAAGTAGACATGTAACACAACCATCAAAGGTATATCAAACACAGGTAAAATAATAATCGATGCGAGAATGATCTCGTATATCAGGTTGTTTTTATACTCTTCATTTTTGTATAAAAAAAGTACAAACTAAGGCTCCCATTTGTCTACCTAGTAATCAGGGTAAAGTCGGGTAAATTCGGACAGCGGGTAAATTCGGACAATAACATTATTTCCTTTATATGTCATTTGTTTGGAATTAAAGCAAAATTAACTGGGCAAACAGTTAAAATCTAGATGAGACGGCTCATTATCTTGATGAGACGGCTCATAATGAGCCGTCTCATCTAGATTTTGACTGTTTGCAATGGTATGTCCGAATTTACCCGCTGTCCGAAGTTACCCGGTTCTACCATAGCTGTCTTTTATACAGGTCTATTCTTACCTGGCATTTAGTTTTCCTGCCTTTTTTTGTAATAAATATCAAGTCCAAAATTTTCGATTGGAAATACTCATGGGTATGAGGAAAATAATGTGCCTTCATACATGTCTTATACCTGCAATAATTAAATTAACGCTTTTGATGCTTTTTTCACAAAATGGAGATTGCGAGTGCATATGTAAGTACTTGTTATAATGTATTTGATTTTTACCTGCAAAGCCACATGTACATGTTAGCTGTCAATCTTTGCCATAAAGTAGACTAAGTGCCGGCTGTGCTGGCAACAAGTGCGGGATGGGGCTGTCTGGACGTTTCACTCTTGTCTATCTTTATTCTTCTTATCTCTTTAAGAGACGTCTCGATATAGACTGTATTATTGTCTCAAAGGACCATTGCAACCTAAACAACCAACTAACCAAATCCAGCACTGTCCTTATTTCTTAAAACATACAGTCTATATTAATCTATCTCCCATTACACTGGTTGCCTCAAACAGCTTTCTCGTATGCTAACAAAACATAAATAAGAGAAGGTCGAAGCAAGAAAAAACTACTCAGTATGTACATTTCTATTGCTTATATAATATTGAAACGTCTTTTCTATGTGATTGCTTCTTTTATATGATCTCTATTAATATACAAGTTATCTTCGGATTGTGGTCGGATATATTTTATCACATTTTAGCGTTTTATAATTCAGTAAGTTTCCCGGTTCAGATAGTAAATGTGCGCAGATAGTGCGGCTGAGGATGTCGCTATCAAAATATATGCGCACAAACATTGAGCTGTTTTCTCCTTAGAAAGAATCAAACTCGCACGGAAAGAACATCAGATTCAAAATAATGAACAGAATGAAGAAAACTTAAATATGTCATCTTTGTGAGTTGAAAAGGCCACTGGGAGAAGAATTTCAGAAAACATACCACAATTGCTCCGGAAACATGGATATTGCTACGTATAGGCTGTCATAAGCCCTCTTTGGAATATGGTAATAAGAATTTGATGAAACAAAGTAACAGAACATGATACTAATAAGTTAAATGCCAATAGTATAACTAATACTTGTTTTACTTCAAACACCAAATAGAATAAAATTCATAATAAACGAAATCGATGGCCTCTAGACCCAACTACAGAAACGATACGGATTTTCCCATTTTAGCAGCATAAAATTTTTAATGCTTTCAACTTAATTGAGTAGTTAGGTATGGAAACAGTTTTAGGTAAACCGATGCAATTTCAAATGAAGTCACTCTACGGTTGCATGTTTTACTGTTAATGTGTGAGTGTGTGCGTGTGTAGATGGGGGGGGGGGCTCTTAGAGCAAAGAATATGCTCCACAATGAGCACATTCTTTCCTTCTATAACTTATTCCTTTCAGAAGTGTTAAGTCGTCCTGTGAAGTGAACATTGAGTTACAAAACATGCCCCCCCCCCCCTTTAAAAATGGTGGAGTTAATAATAAAGGTGTTTTAAGCGTGCAAATGAAAAGTAAACATTGTGATTTGTTTAGAACAACACCCCAAATTTCAAATGCAGATTAACAGCAAAATCTTGTCGTCCATTTTGCTGCACGTGGGAAACGTACAAAACCGGCATATACATATAGTGCTGCTAGTCAACCTTTTCAATCAGCTATTTTATTATATCACATTAATCCACCTTGCGTAAAAATAATTCCCGCAGAATTTCAGACCCAAGCAGTGAAAAATAAGTAAAATATTGGCATTCTAAGAGTGTATACTTTCTTATGCCTCTGAGTAAATATGCACTTTTACCAAATTCAGTGCAACAGATCCGAATTTCTATATTTGACTTCTTCAGCGCCGCCATTTTTACATTAGATAATTTGATTCTTAAGTAATATTAAGAAAAGCATGACTTCCTTTAGCAAACTGTTGTTATGCTTTTGGTCCCTATTCAGAGAAGAAACACAAAATGAAAATTGTACATCGATTCAGCATTAACCAAAGAGATGTGTATTAAAAATTTGAATTTGCATTTGGAGGAGTAAAGAGCAATAAAGCCTGTGCATCCAGCAAACACTTAGATCAACCAGTGCATGTTAGCAAGCAAACCTATCTATGCATTATATAGGTGTACGAAGACAGGGATGTTAGTTTAAAGTCTGCTCCGAAAGATCGATTGAGGGGCTCGAACCGGCAACCTGGGATGGTAGCCGAAAGTAAACCACTAGTTAACCACTAGAACACCGCCATATCTCGGAAAAGGAAAACCCTAGAGCAGGTATGGATTGCATGCTGATCTCTGTTTTTTATCAACTCATGAATGCGAAAATAAGTAATGGATATTGAGACATTTAAGAAAGCAGAATTAAAAAAAATAAGTAGATGGATATCAAACTGTTGTTGATCATAAAACAAATATTCATAGAGACCTTCAATATGAATATTGATACTGTTAAGCTTGTCACGTGACCTAGAATAAATTGAAAGTAAACAAGGGGTCGACAACTTCGCACAAATCCAGCACAGCAATGACTTATCATTTCTATGCAAACGTTATAACGACAGACGCCTAATGCCTCAGATAAAAAGATGCAGATACCTTTTTCATGCGGTTTTATCACATGACGAAACGGCAGGCGTAAACGATGCCATTGCGTGGTGAATTGTTTCACCGATGGTGACATTTGCAAGGGCCATACACCTTAAATAACGCAATAGAGCCTACCAAAGTGGATGTTTTCAGTTTGGAAAAATATGAAGAATTTAAATATTTACAGTATCCTAGGGTCCAAAAGAATTTTTCTGTCGATGCGAAATTGAGGTGTGGACCCCATTGTCCTTTAGGTGTTGCTCCATGTCACGTGACCTGCTGTGACAGTTTCTGCTTTAGCTGAATTTTGTCACTTGAATCATGCTATATCAAAAACAATAATAATCTAACCCAGCCATTATTATTCATGTTTGTACTCTTTTTTAAGTCAAAATATCCCCTACATTTTGTGAGCAGTATAGTATTTAAAGAGACTAGGTCTTCACTTCTGACCATTTATTGGAAATACTTACTTTCTGTTTAAATCATTTGTAAAAGTAGCATAAAGTTTACTACCACAATACATCTGTTCCCTACAACTGAAAACTGCAGGAAAAAATGAATTAACTTTATGAAAACAAGTATTATAGCTTCCTGCTAATTATTGACGTGCCAGAAGAAACTTCTAGACAGTTGATAGCTTTACTTAAACGCTATTGTTTTGATCGTAGTAATTTGTTAAGATTTATGAGCCTGGTGAAGTATATCCTACGCTTAGCTATATTATTGTATTTTTGCAAATTAGAAACATAACTTCTAAAATCAAAAGATTTAAAGTTACAGATCTTGCAGCTTTAAACTCTGTTCTGTATTCCAGACAACTTTGATGGTATTGAGAATGGTATTACATTCGGATTAAACATAGATAACTCCGACACGGTTTTCAAGTTCACAATTGTTAATCAGACAGGGCATATCATGAGCCACAAACATGCAATTATGCTGACTGAGTATTCAAAGTATTATCATGTTTCAGATGGTAAGTAATCTGTAAAGCCTTTATAAATACGGGAATCTTTCATGAAATGAGCGGCCTAACCTGTCACTCCTCTTTCTCCACATAATCATCACTGAGGTCGATGAGCTTTGTTTTAGGGCAAACTTCTGGAAACCGTTTGGATATTTCAGTTTAAGCAAATTAGAAGTGTGCCAGACGAACTGACGATCAAGCAACGAAAGCTTTAAACGTTAACCAGAAGGGGCCCGGGGAAGGCGTGGCGTGTGTCTTTGGGGTTGGGATGGGAGGGGCGGGTATGTGGAAGAGTTCATGTTCGCAAGATCTGATGTCCTGGATCTTCTTGTCCTCCAACTATTCATTTCTCATAGCTTCATAACTTTTGATGCTGTGAAAATATACTTTAGATTTATTACGACATGCTCATGCATTTATAACTATTTCTTTGTAAAACAAAACAAATACAAAGTCATTGTCTAGTCACCCAAAAGATCTACTAATGGTAGTTTAGGAAGAAACATGACGTGGCACTGCTTTGGAATATGCAAGTCAAATTTTATGATTTAGACTAAAGCTTTGTTTTTTTTATTCCAATTTGAAATTTACAAAATAAATAAATAATTTTAAAAAAAATAATAATAATAAAAAAATAAACATGTCAACAGATGGAAATCAAAACAAGTTGATGAGTAACAGATTGTCTTGTTTCTCCACTTTAGATTGTTTGAAGACAAGTCGATGTCCTTATCCAGGTCTTATTGAGCATTTGCGATTTGGTATTCAAGATGAGATAAGTTGTGAGGTGACTGTTACTGTGACTGCAGACAAAGCGGTAAGGACAACGTATAAGATCATTCTCCATCTGTTTGACATAACACAAACATGCAGCTGCTCACAGTAAATGCTATTTCCAGTTAGCGCTTGCAAGTTATCTGATAAGCTTTTGCTTACAGCCAAAAAGTCATAAATGTATGTACATTGTATTTCTCAAGTGAAGGCCTGCGCGAACAGATGATATCGAAGCAGGATCTGTTAATTCTATTATTGGATTACGGTACATGTGCAGAAAATAACCAGTATACTGAGCGAAAAACAGAAATGTAACTCTAGATTAAAATCAATACAGAGACTGACTTAATCCATCAGACAGGAACGGTTAAAATCTGTCTCTTTCCCACGACACAATCACAGTTTGCTTGTTTGTTTTGTGTGGGTATTGGGAGGGGGCGGGTGGAGTCCATGTCGGGTTTGACCGCCGTTTCCATAAAATTGGCAACAAGCCTTAACCCGAAGATTCGGAGGGCGATTTATGACAGTAGCGGAACTGATCACACTGATAAAGGTACCGAGAGTTGCCTCATCAGTTTCAACGGTTGTAAGTAACCGATTTTGCAGTCGGGTTTTGCAGAACCGGTACTGTCGACACAACGTGATGCATGGCGCACATGTTTGAGCCAATCAGTTGTCGTTCCGTTCTGATGCTAACGCTGGTATGATTTAGATCGAAAGAGTTTGCTCACATAGTACTCCCTGGCGACGAATGATCTTGATGTCCCTTGCAGAAGCATTTGAACTGCCACTTTAAAGTCTAGATTTTGTGTCAAACTTCATGGTGATTGGCATTATCGCAGTGGATATTTGTTTGCGAGACGTTCAGCTTTATCAGTGGTTGCGTATATTTACTGCGCACATGTGAAAAACGTTAAAGTTAAAGACATATCTTTAGAAGGAGATATAATGGGCAAATGCTATGTGCGTTTGCTACATTCAGAAGTCGTAAATAAAATATACGAATCTTTCGAACGACCGGTTATTGTTGACAGGTCTGTTGCGTTTCATATTTCGAATTACAGTTTAGGGTAATACTATAATCATCACAGATTTAACTTTAAATGCATCCACAACAGAAAGGCGACTGTATAAAAGCATTTAAGTTGTAAACCTGACTAACTTGTATCGCAGCATGACTGGTGAGATCCGGATTTGTGTTTATTAGAATAACTGCACTAATCATTTTTTTCTTAATCTGAAATTATCAGTGATAAGTTCTTACATTATCAGATTTCAGAGCTTGACATCTCCGGGGAGATAACAGTCAAGATAGATGGTCAGACACGAGAACCAAAAATTCCAGTATACCAGCTTCACTTGAATGCAACGAAAGAATGTGCTTCGTACACGTGCAGAATCAAGTGCAAGAATAAGAAAAATCGAGAATTTGATATCAAGGCAGCAGGTACAGGGAGTCCTTTTTTATATTATTTTGCCGATCTGACCCAAGGTGCCTTTTAGGCCAATCATGTAAAGCTAAAGGACAATGGTGTATTGTATAAAGCTTTGTCAGTGCCTATAGATGTCTCTGATGTATTTCCTATGTTAAGCATTTGTATTTATAAGCATGTGTCTGTACTGTCGCTCACTCTTATCCTTCCCAATTGATAGATATTTTTTGCTGTCCATTTTGTCTGATTATCACTAGTCTGTTTATACATTACCCGAATTATCACGTATTACTGTATTCTGTTTCAACATAGTAGTGTACAACTTATCCGTCATTTCATGTGTAATATCATGTATGCAAGGAGAAGAACTAAATAAGCTTGTAGCTTCCGTTCTTATCCTATTAAAATTGTATTTTGTAAAATATTGTATGTCTATATTTTGTTGAAATAAATATGTTTAAACTAAGCATTTGTACTGACTCAGTAAAGGCCTGCTTGTTTGCATCACACATATTTGCATTTCAAGATAAAATATTTGTCACACATCATTGTTAGGGTGACAATATAACTTATCAATCTGGATTATCTGAAGGCGATTGTTGAGCTATTACTTATCCAATATTGCCAGTATGTTTGGCTTTTAAACAAGCCGAACATTATATTTTAACGAAACACTGTATAATGACATACAAAGCTATTTACAGTTTATAGAAATTATCGCTATCAGAGTACTAATTAATAAGTGCTGTTAGAAATAATCCAAACAGGATTAAGAAGTAAGACTTGTGTTGCTAGGGGAACCATCATGATGCATGTTGATCTTGTTGTATTGCTTTTTTCTGTCTGACACAAAATCGAAAAAAAAAATAAATAAAAAAAAACCTTTAATCAGTTACTTTAAATCTTATCTTTTTCTTTATTTCAGGCTTGTCGGAAGCACATAAGGCGCTACTGACTGTCTTCACAACTCCCAATTCTATACAATATTTCCCGTTTAAATACCAATTGCTGTTTACATGCTCCGATAGAAATTATCCTGATAGTACACAAGTAACGGCAATGGCAAACTTTACATTTCTTGACATCTCTGTGACCAGTTTGACTGAAACAACAACAATATCTACATTTCGTACTTCTGGGGCAAAATTTCTGACGGAAGCTTTGCTTATAGAGGAGACAGGAAAACTGTTTTCTGACAATTCTTTCTCAACTATGTCCACGCAAAAGTATTCAGAAGCCATAATTTCATCAACACTAAGTTTTATAAATATTAACTACACGTATTCTGCAGCAACAACACCGACTGAAAATGCTACTGTAAGCAGTGGTTCGTTTCTTGATAAACCTACGAATGTAATTGCTCTCTCGACTGTGGCTGGGGTAGCAGCAGCTGGTGCATTAGGCACTGGAGCTTATGCGCTGACTTCTAAGCGATGTAACACGGTTGGAGACGAAAATAAAGAAAGGTATTTGTTTTGATCATCGTTTCGATTGTTTAAAGATAGATATAAGGTACGCTTACTAACAAGCTAAACCATGCTGTTAAAATTATATACACCTCGAGAAAAAGTAGACATATTTCAGTTTCACGATGGTTCTGTGACACATCCTGCAGAAAATTTGCAAAGTGTTAAACAAAGATACAGTTTATTGACTTAGAAAGACAATATGCATTAGCATACATCTGTTGATATTTTGGTCCAAAACATATAGATTTTAAGGACTATGGCATGTGTACTTTTAATGCATTTTTCCAATTCAACACTTTTTCGGAAAAAAATCTGATTTTCTGGATACAAATATCGCGCATATAAGAAGTGCTTCGTCAGCTCAGAAATCATGTAAAAGATGTGTTTCCTAAAAGTTTCAAATTTCTGTATCAAAGACTTCCAATTTTCCGTCAGACAAAAATGATAAGAGTTTATAGGAAAATTGCACTATCGGTCATTTTTTAAATAAGTGTTGACAAGTTTGCCTTTAATTTCCAAAACGGAAATGACATGACCACAAGCAATGTAGCGCCTTACAGTTTGATATTTCGTCTATAGACAATGCTTCTTTGGTAAAGATGAAGTTGAATTTGACGACAGTTTGGACGCATGTTTTTAAAAGGGTCGAAATTTATCACTGAAATTCAGTGATCTTAACTATTGGCACTCTGCATCTAAACAACATTCCAGTGCCTCGGCATCTTGTGTTTACTTTATGACGTCGGATAAGAACGCCGATGACAATTGTTTTACATATCAGAAGTCCTATGTATCAGTTCTATTTGCCGCTTAGTTTACTATTAATTTAGCTAAACATTGGAGAGGAATATTTAAGAGTAATTTCTAAGAGTTAATTAAGAGTAATTTCTACTAGTGTAAAGACAACGCAAGCTCAGGCAACCGACACAACCGCTTACCAAATGAAATAAACCAAGGCAAAAAGCCAAGAGAGTGGTCACCTATTTCCCAGATGGCCACCAGACTATCCTTAGGTCTATGTAAGCCGGTGCAACATGACCTTACCGCTGGCACATTCCATACTGGTCACAAACATTCACATTCTAACCGGCTGAGCTATATTCATTTCCTTGGAGTGTTTCTTGCCTCAAGATGGTGTAGCATTAAAGCTTATTTGTCTCGCTCTAAATCCTTGTAATGCATTACTTCTGAAAAACTCTAACACAGTGCACCTATCGAGGTAATGAAAAATTGCCATGATTTATTCTGAATAATTTACTGTTTCGTCGTGCGTGAGCCAATTTCTAAGGTCGTTGTCAAAACAAACGAAGACAAACAGCGTTTTCCTAACCTTAGACGGTGCGGCGCCTATGTTTCAGAAGAATATCGGGGAAAAGAAATACATATACGCTTTTTACAGTCTGCATTATTGGCGGGATTTTTTTTCATGCAAGAAGTATGGTTGGAAGAATTGGGGAAAATTGAATATGTTTTCTGCGATTTTGTATGTTAGAATCGGAATTATAGTTCAGATTCCAAGGTGATATGTTGAATAGCAAATGACTGTTTGTCCGTCGGTTGTAAGTAAATATATCACTCGCGCTCCGCATTTGTGATATGATCAACTTTACAAGAGATCTCCAACAAGTGATTTATTCCTAAACAAATCACTGTTAGAGCTGATCTATTTCTTAAAATGTAGACTTTCGAAATGAGTGAGTAACTAAATTACTAGTATAAACTTCAGCGTATCAGATGTAAGTATTTTAGCAAGACAAATATTCCTAGGCTCATGGGTTCCGCCCTGAAGCATTATTTGACAGTGTAGCCTAGACAAATGTAATTTGATAATCAAAATAAAGATTGAGATTCCTTTAGAAAAGTGTCATACGAAATTTATGGTTAAAAAAGGACCATTTCAATAATAAACAAGAGGACCAATGGTCCTGTAGCTCACCTGCGATCTTACTGTCAACAGACACATTTTGTTACTTCATTCATTTGTTACAAACCTTAAACCAGTGGTTTTAGATGAGTGCAGATTTTGAAGTCAAACAAGTTTAATACAGCTGTGAAGTTATACTGGTAACAAACTGGTTAATAAAGGAGGTCACTAGGGCACCAAGTCCTAAATTACATAGAAATAATTTTTTTGAACAAAGACTGAATCAAAACTGTGCCCTCTAGAGTGTACTCAAGGTTATTCTCATATCTGATTTAGTGACCTAGTTTTTGACCTGACAAGACCAACTTACAAACCTGTCCCAGATTTCATAAAACTGAACAGTCTGTTTAAGCTTCATGAATTGGATAAAAACAGTGCCCTGTAGAGTGTACACAAGATTTTTCTAAGATTTGAGGTAGTGACCTAATTTTTTACCTGAACCGCTTTCATCTGAATAGCACCACTGGGGATTCTACGTGTACACGGATAAAGGGTAACAGTTCTTGTATATGTGGTAAACGTTTACAAAATTTACATATCGTTTAACCGAACTTGAACACATGGTAGACCGCCAACATAACCGAATGTCTTAGAGTCTTCAGTATTAGTCTATTTTAATGTACTTGACGGCGTCCTCGGAAACATCTAAATCTTCATACTCTAAATTCTGCGTATTCTTATGCAAACTATACAAGAATACTGTTTCATCATAATCGGCAACTAGTTTTAGACATTGCTGAAAGGAAACTTTGCGGACAGCACATGCGGTGTAATTGAAAAATTCGGCCTACCTGTTTGTCACAGAAAAGGCATACCAAGAAGGCTAGATAATTGTACTGACAGACAGAAAGAAGGCACTAGAGCTATGACAATTTTTTCTAAAAATAGCCACTGTGACCTTGACCTTGCCCTTAGAATGCTGAAAAGCGAACTTGTTTAAGATATTGACATTTGTGTGAAGTTAAATCAAAATCGGTCCATAAATGAAGTCGCCAATGCGATGACAAAGTTTTTAGTAAAACAGCAACTGTGACCTTGACCTTAGAACGCTAAAACATGAACTTGTTCAAGATATTGTCATACTAAACATTTGTGTAGTTGGTCCATAAATGAAGTTGCCAGAGCGATGACAAAGTTTTTCTAAAAATAGCAACTGTGACCTTGACCTTAGAATGCTGAAATGCAAACTTGTTCAAGATACTGTCATACTAAACATTTGTGTGAAGTTAAATCAAAATTGGTCCGTAAATGAAGGCGCAAGAGTGATGACAATGTTTTTCTAAATATAGCCACTGTGACCTTGGCCTTGACCCATATAGATGAAATGCAAACTTGCCCAAGATATTGCCATACTTATCACTTGTGTGAAGTTAAATCAAAATTTGTCCATAAATGAAGGCGCTAGAGCGATGACCAAGTTTTTCTAAAAATAGCCACTGTGACCTTGACTTTGACCTTAGGATACTGAAACATGAGCTTGTTCAAGATATTGTCGTGTTAAACATCTGTGTGAAGTTTTAATCAAAATCGGTCCATAAATGAAGGCGCTAGAGGGATGACAAAGTTTTACTAAAAATTGCCATTGTGGCCTTGACCTTAACCCCAGAAGGCTGAAACTCCAACTTGTCCAAGATATTGTCATACTCATTACTTCTGTGAAATTAAAATGAATTCGGTCCACAATGAAGGTGCTAGAGCGATGACAAAGTTTTTCTAAAAATAGCCACTGTGACCTTGACCTTGACCTTACGACGCTGAAATGCAAACTTGTTCAAGATATTGTCATACTAAACATTTGTGTGTAGTTTTAATCAAAATCAGTCAATAAATGAAGGTGCTAGAGTGATGACAAAGTTTTTCTAAAAATAGCCACTGTGACCTTGACCTAGATCCCAGAACGCTGAAACGCAAATTCATCCAAGATATTGTCATACTAATCATTTGTATGAAATTACATCGAATTAGGTCCACAAATCAAGGGGCTAGAGCGATGACAAAGTCTATGGGAAAATATTTTATCGCTCAAGGGCAAGTAACTCTGAAAAGAATGATTCAACCTTGCCTAAATTCGAACTGGTCCGAGATGTTTCAGCTGTTCTGGATACCTGCAAGTTACAAGAAGTTGCGATCAAAAATGAAGAAGCTAGAGCCCGGACAACGTTTTCCCCATTATAAGTCTATGGGAAAATATTTATCGCTCAAGGGCAAGTAACTCAGAAAAGAAGGATCCAACCTGGCCCAAATTCGAACTGGTCCGAGATGTTTTGACTGTCCTGGATACATGCAAGTTACACGAAGTTGTGATCAAAAATGAAGAAGCTAGGGCCCGGACAACATTTTCCCCATTATAAGTCTATGGGAAAATATTTTATCGCTCAAGGGCAAGTAACTCTGTAAAGAATCGTCCAACCTGGCCCAAATTCGAACTGGTCCGAGATGTTTTAGCTGTCCTGGATATCTGCAAGTTACACGAAGTTTCAATCAAAAATGAAGAAGCTAGGGCCCGGACAACAGTTTCTCCATTATAATTAAAATCTAAAAAAGTTTCCTTCAAGAGCAGAGAATACAAACAGAAGTAGGAACATGGGCCAGACTACGTAGTTTCGGCTAATAAAGCCTCGTCAGTGACCCTGACAATATCTGGAGACAAAACCAGAAAAAAGCATACTGCAATTTCTTAATTTTAATTGGGCAGTCGATTCCAAGACTAATTAATTTTAAAAGAATCCAAATAGTATAAAAGACGAGGATCTAGAATAATAGTCTAAATCGATCTCAAATTTTAGATTTTTCAGAATCTATCCTCTGATCTCAAAGGATGAAAATAAAATATAATCCGCACTATTGATGATGTACGGGGAGACTTTTTACGGGTGCCACACAGCACAACACCAGCTGCAGTGAGGTACAATTAAAATCTGAAAAAGTTTCCTTCAAGAGCAGACAATACAAACAGAAGTAGGAACATGGGCCAGACTACGTAGTTTCGGCTAATAAAGCCTCGTCAGTGACCCTGACAATATCTGGTGACGAAACCAGAAAAAAGCATACTGCAATTTCTTAATTTTAATTGGGCAGTCGATTCCAAGACTAATTAATTTTAAAAGGATCCAAATAGTATAAAAGACGAGGATCTAGAATAATAGTCTGAATCGATCTCAAATTTTAGATTTTTCAGAATCTATCCTCTGATCTCAAAGGATGAAAATAAAATATAATCTGCACTATGGATGATGTACGGGGAGACTTTTTACGGCCGCCACACGGCACAACACCAGCTGCAGTGAGGTACAATTAAAATCTAAAAAAGTTTCCTTCAAGAGCAGAGAATACAAACAGAAGTAGGAACATGGGCCAGACTACGTAGTTTCGGCTAATAAAGCCATAAGTCTATGGGACCTTTTTGTTGCCATGGTAACCACAGTTTTAAACCAATCTGTACCAAAACTATATGCAATCAATCCCCCACCCCAACCATGCAACACATAAAATTTGATCAAGATTGGCCAGCTACTTCAGCAGATATTAATGCTTAAATGTGTGAACGGACGACGTACGACGGACGACGGACGGCGGACCGACCCTATACTATAAGCTCACCTTGTGAGCCTTCGGCTCAGGTGAGCTAAAAAGGTGGTACAGCTTTCCCTGCATATCGACTACTGAGATATACTCCTCGAATGTTAACAGATCCTTGTAACAATTAAACTTGGCCCACATTCTATATTATCCGAGAATTGAAAGAAAGAGAAAAAGGCTTGAAATTAGATGAGCGTCAAAACGTATGACTGGGTGATACAGTAATATTATTGTCAACGTCTCTTGACTAAACGTTTGTAGTTTAACTTTGGTGCGATTTGGTAGCGGTTTTTGATTTCATTCTGCTTTGTATCGCACTGAACCCTCACCTTTGTATCATCGTAGTTTCTGATAATTTTGTACGTTTTCTATGCGTTTAATGTGTTAGGAGGGCCGTAATTAGGTCGGCAATTTATTTTGTCCTGCATTAGACGAAAACAGGAGGTTTCGGTCACATAATCCTTGCTTAAACTCCTCTCCCAACCCCCATCCCCCAAGTAGTTTATATAATATAATTTATTGTCGACACTAGGGCTACATCTCCAACGTACAGCAAACGATTAACATAATGTGACTTTATATGCCGCTTACGTATAAACAGTATGTATTCAAAAGAATGTGACCTCGTTTGCAGCAAAGCATCGACATTCAAAGTTAAAAACCGTTTTACGCATAATCCGTTTCGGTTTGCTTCAGTGTATCTATTTAACATTCTTTCATTAGGCCACTCCAGAACTAAATTGTGTATGTCTTTCATTCCATTATTTTCAGTGAGGATACCAAGAACACGGATTCAACTGATGACAGAGTTGACACCAAGCAAGATGTTTAACCCCAAAACATACTACCAGGGCAAAGAGTAGTGTAAAAACTATGATTGGAAATTTATATATATAACCCCCTTAGCTAGAGACACCAACATAGAAGAGAGTTTTGCCACTTAGATTTCCGATATCAACGAAGGATTTTAGTTGACTGATTGCTTTTGGGTTTAAACGGCGCCTTGAGACAGTATTTCAGTCTATATCGAGCCGTCTCCTAGGGAAAGGGAGAAAGAAGAGAGAAATGATAGACGAGTGAAAAATGTCCAAACAACCCAACCCGCATCTACTGCTGGCACAGTAGGCCCTTGCCCTTCTATAATGCAAACAGTAGGACGTCCCGGCATTGGAAGTTACACGCAGCGCCATCGCACCACCTGACCACCCCATATCAACGAAGGAATGTCGCGAGAAACACTTGCCTAATGTGAATGTCCAATAAGTATTCCAATCCACATATGCGCAATTTGTCTTCATATTGTCAAACGTTCTAGCTGACTTAAGTCGCATAAAAATAAAGCTTACGGCACTTGTAAACTGAGAAGTCTCAGGTCAGCATGCGCATTTGTGCAGTCTAATCAAATACTCCTCTTTCGCGAAAACAATCAATGACTCCCTGAGACTCCATAACTTTCAAAGCATATTTACAGTAAGTCCAAGCAAATGATCTGAGTATGCACCAATGAGAATTAATCAAAATAGTAACTCCTTGTCTATCATGTCTGAAAATAAGGTTATAGTTCCAGTGTAAATAAAGCTACCGATCTAGATGGCATACCTTCATGCGTTGTGAGAGACGGTGCGTCGATTATAGCTTTTCGTCTACCACATGTCTTTAACATATCCCTTGTTCAAGTTGTCGTGCCTGATGATTTAAAAAATATGCTAGTGTTGAAAGTCTTTTTTCAAGAAGAAAAATCGAAGTTGGTAATTACCGCCCCGTATCTATTTTGACCATTATATAGAGTTGTGTATGACAAATTGAATCGTATCTTGATCAGAAAAAAGAACTGATATACAAATTTCAGTCTGAGTTTAGAAGGATTTTTCAACAGACACATGTTTGATACACTTAATGGATTATATTTACTTTAAACTGGACAAAAGGTTGCTATATTGGCATGTTCCTTACTAGATCTACAGAAAGCGGTAGACACAATTTACCATGGAATTTCGTTAATGAACTTTGAAGCTCTTGGTCTTGGTCAAGATGTGATTAGGTAGTTTGGCAGTCCTCAAGGGTCTATTTTGGGATCCCTTTGATTTTCAATTTATGAAAAAGGTATGTCTTGTGCAGTCAATAAAAAAAGAATCTTCTGTTTTATGCAGATGACACTGCCGTCCTGGTAGCCGACAAAAGTGTATTCAACATCCATAATTTACTACAAGTAGAGCTAAAGAGTGTAAGTGAATGCTTGGTTGACAAATAAATTTTCTCTGCATTTAAGAAAAAATATAGTTGGTTTGAAACAAGAGTAAGAATAGGGTGACAGGTAGTTTTAAGCATTTCTAGTAATGACACTGCTATTAATGCTAAAAATTTTGCAAAATACTTGGGTGCAGTGTTGGAGCAAAGCCTTTCGGTTTAGAACATGGCCTCCACTCTAACACAAAAGTCAAATGCAAGATTGAGGTTTCTATACAGAAATCAAAGATTCTTGAATTTAAAAACAAAAACGCTTTTAGTTGTGTCATTAATATAATGCCATTTTGACAATGTTTGCTCCTGCTTATCTATACCTTGGCTTATCTATAGTTTTTTTTAAATAGAAAGGCTTAAGGAATACCCAAACAAAATTATACGGTTTGTGTGTAAAATGGACGCTAGATCGCATACATGTAGGAATAGATGTATTCAAATCCATCGGATAGTTGAATGTGTCTAAAATGGTGAAACAAATAATTTTGACCTATGTTTGTATGGTTAAAGTAGGTTAACTCCAGGTTATATGTTGAAAAATTTCATTCTGGCAAGTTCTGTCCAATGCATTCATAAGGGACAAGATTTAGGGGAAATGAATATTTTGGCAATCCAAGGATCAAAGTTTGTGGTAAGAAATCGTTTTTGTATACTGGCTGTGTTGCATAGAATGAGCTTGCAATTCTACATGTACCAAGAACATACAAGGATGTGAAAAATTGTCAAAAAGTAAAAAAAAAAAAAAAAAAAAAAAAAAAAAAATGTTAAAAGTAAAAAGTATGCAAAGACCAGGAACTGAAACAATCAAAATCCAAATCCAGCCCTCAAACCATAGTTGGAAACAACTATGATTACAGATAATCAAGATACAGAGAACATATGGCCAACCGAGTGAGCATCTTGTTCCCGAAAGGTGGCCACTCAGCAACCCAAACCGAACCAAAAATAATAAGAACATACATAAGGTAAAACATCACAGAAACTCTGACACCAAAAACAGGCAACAGAGAACCACAACAGAACTACCGCCTTGGAAAGGTCAGTAATGAATTACTGGGGGGCTTAAATCGATTTTACAGGCCCAACCTCACCCTCAGTTTCTGAAGTGGTACAAAACATTTAGTTGGCTGTTCAGTTCGCATGAGAACCCTCTAACTCGTTAATGAATCATCACGGTAAACACATAAATCAAATTTCAACACCATGAAGAAGCAAAGACGAGGCCTCAACAGATACAACGGGCCGTCTGACTCAGATTCATTTATTGAGGAGCTGCGAAAATAAAATACTCAGAAGTACATGGAAAAGAACAATGTACGTTTAAATAACTGCGAGCGGACAATTTGTACCTGAGGATATCATCAACACAGTAATCTATTGTTATGTGCCTAATCTTGGTCTTAATCTTGCGAGTCAGTAAAATGCTGATTTAAAAAAAGAACTCATGAATATATTTTTGGTATAATTGTCTCTGAGGTGGTAGTGGTCGGGCGATGGTGTTGGGTACCTTTCAGTGCCGGGGCGTTCTGTTTGTTTGGATAATAGTACAGGGAGGGACCTACTGTGCTTGCAGTAGGCGAAGCTGATTTCTCTTGATTTGTTTTTCTCTCCTATCCATTATGATACCTCTTTTCTTTCTCCATCTCTCTTGGAGACGGCTCGATATAGACAGAAATACTGTCTCAAAGAGCCGTTAAACCCAAAACAACAAATCAACAACCCCCATAAAAATGTCTCAAATTATGCCAAAACCTCTCGTAGGGCCTGACAAATTGTCTTAACTGGTCAAATTCAAAGCTGATACCGCGGCTATTGACTGGCTGTTGTACGAAAAAAATATTTGTTGAAAATTGAAGTTCATACCTTTTCACTTAAAAAATAGAATACTATAGCTGAAGTAGCAAAATATTTGAAATTTTACTACTGCAGTTTTACAGAAATTGTATGTGTGATTTTGTTTTGTTCCTTAACTTAGGGCAATACCGTTTTCCTACACTTCACGCTCCCAGTATCATCTTTATATCATCTGTATGTATCCTTCAGCTAAAATGTTAGTATACATCATCCCTCTTGAAAATATTTATTATCTTCTACATGAAATGTACAGTGTGTTGTACACGCCTGATAATGTCGTAAGGGGCAATTAAAAGTTATGCAAATGGAAGCCTTACGGTAGCAGCCGGACATGTTCAACGGCACAGAACATGTGACTTTTAGTGTTTTTTTTTACATTTATTTCAGTGTTTGCAGGTAAATATTCTGACATCGGGCAATGTGATTCCAAACAGTTTTTATTTCTGCGCAGTAGGAAGAGACCAAAGAAGTGGAAAATTAAGTTGTTTGTTTTAAAATCAATTTCTCCTGGATGAGGGGGTTGTTGGTCTTTCCGTTTTGACCTTGGATTAAACATGTTTTCAGGGTCTTATCGATAAGTTTAGTTAAGTAAACTTACTTTACAAGAATCTTTTTTTATAGAATTCCATGCCTAAATAGCGTTTCATTGAAATTCTGTATTAAAATGTTGATATAGATAAGATGGAAAAAAATATGACTTACGACATCGACTCCCCCTTACATGCCAGTTAAACATTACGGGTCAACTTGGTATATACGCCGGGCATCCGATGAACTATAGGTTAATCTTAGAGCGTCTGATGGAAAAATGTTGGTAAAGGGCTCGAGCATTAAATCAACATGACAGACAATCAAAACCATTCCTTGTTAGAAGCCCTTATCCCGTAATAAAATGTTTTTGAGACTGATTCATTTTCTTTTTAAAAGATGAAGTTGGAACAATCATACAGCGCGGTTTGAAAACATTGCAGGAGTCATCATGTGCCTGAGGATGAAAAGGTATACCGATTATGAAACAGCATGATATATAGGACTGCAATGGCTTAACGCATATTTGAGCGATATGTTCGTCAGCGCGGAACCATTTTTTAGAAAAACGATTGTTGAAATATCGTATATTATATCTGGTGGCGGTTTGGCAACCGCCCCCAAGGCAACTGAGTTTAATGCAGAATGTTTGACTTTGCATCCTAAGAAATATAACCGCAAAGCTTCAGCACACAAGTATTAGTTTTCCAAAAATCATGCAGCGGCGTCGCGCAAAATAGGCCTTATGGCATAGCATAATCTGAGTAGTCAGAGCAGCCGGCACACTGGAGCCGATGAATTTGTAGAGTCTGATCAGTCTTTCTTTTTCGGCATACATATTCATGATCCAAACATCTTTCACGCTGAGGATAGACTGACAAGACAGCGCTTATGTATAGGCCGATCATTTTATCTGTAAAACGTATCAGAGGAAAACATCGAAGTTTAAATTTAGAACCTGGCGCATTTGACGATTTGTTTCCCTCATCACTCATCACAGTTACCACAAAAATGTATACCATCTATCTCTGTCTTTCTCTCTCTCTCTCTCTCTCTCTCTCTCTCTCTCTCTCTCTCTGATGCTTATATCTACAACTGCCCGTGTTATATATGGTAGAAGACGGGAATGTCGGTGGGTAATTAACGAATAGGCATATTGCAACAGACATTTCCATGGTAGGAAGCAATATAATGTACACATTTTTGGCATCTGATACATTTCCTATTGACCATTAACATGTTCATGAATAGCCTGTCCAGCAAAAAGTGGACGCTTCAGAATCGTTAAAGTTTAAAGTTCGTTGAGGCTGACTCTTAAGGATTTAGTGACAGCTTTATGACAATGGATGAGCCACTGGTCTATCTGTCTGCCGGAATTGTACCCGCACTCATGCCACGACGTCAAATCCCGTTACCAAAGAAAGTAAAGGCTATGCAGTCAGCTTGCAAGATGATCGTTTCAGAACTTCATAAAGTGTTTGCCCGCATGGAAGCCCCTCTTAGACGCAGCCCCAACCTTAAGCATCGTTGATATTGGGAAAGTGTACTGTCATGGTACCACAGCATTCGTTTGGTGGGCTTTTGTCAGCGATGGATCTTGTTGTTTTTTTCTTAGTTGTTTCAGAAGATTTACCCATTGTCCTTCACTATTTGTCTGTCAGTAAACAGGTTGTAAAAAAGGTACACAACGCTTCATCAGCATTGAATTAAAGTTGATTCAACGCTGCTGTTTCAACGTTGCGTGCCAGCTGAGTATGTCGAGAAATTATGTCGAGAGTTGTTACCGGACGTGTACGACAAAACTTGATATTTAGGCTCAAATATTTTCAATCGGTCCTCGTTAATGTAGTTTCCATAAATGCCTTTCCTTTGTGATTAACATATTCACGGTGGGTAATTTCGATAAACGGGGCCACTGGCTCCGCATCTTAAATCTTATTGAGAACTTCCGCGTCACATGCGGCTCTGAAGTTGTAGCTGGGAAAAGTGACACTGCTAGAGGTACGTCTGGCTTTTCTCGATTTTTATCTTTTATTTTAGGCATTAAATGAGAAACAAAAATCAAGGGTCATTGATTGATTCTGGTTAAATCTGAGCAAAATCTATTCTACGTTATTAAATTTAGTGGCATTCAAAAAAATTGGGCCCGCAAACCAAAAGTAGGTAACTGTGACCTAAATTCGCTACAGATGTTTTTCGTTTTCCTATTTTTTTTTATAAATATGGTCCTACTAATGTTTTTTGCAGAAGTTAAGTCAAATATACAAGGTTGTTTTAGAGAAAATGTTCAATTTGATGCTTTTTGCTATTTTTAGTTACATCGGCCATCTTGAATTATCGGCCAGAACGAATTCCTGTAATCTGAAGCTTTTTGATCTGGTCAGGCTCCATATGAAATTTGAAAACCATGGATATACTGGTCTTGGAGAAATTAAGAGAACAAAACTTAACGCCTGGGTCGACGTAAATGTGAACGGAATTACGCGTATACGGAAAACTGGACGTCTAAGTCGCACCTCCCTAAAGCAGGTGCGACAAAAAACATCCTTGAAATTGGACCGCACTACTATCGCAGTGATTACCTCTCATAATGAGTAATAGTACCGGTATGGGCAACCAAATCCGGAAGAGGTGATATTTACCAAAACTCTCCAACGCCAAATGATACCGAGGAGTTAAGGTTGAGTGCTTTTGCATGAAATATAATTCAGATTCATATGATTATGGACAGCCATTAAGCATTTTAAAGCGTGTGCTGTTCAAAGAACCTTCACTAGCGACCGTGGAATCTGATTACACTGGTACACCATACCCGGGAGAAAATAGATTACGAGTCGGCCGTTTATATTCTTACGTCCATTTCTGTCGTTTAAGGTGCAGAAATAAATACTATTGGGAATCACTTTCTCCTTTTGTTACATTGTAATATCCAGCTGCAAAATTGTAAAAACAGATGAAACGGGGGTACTTATCTTGCTATTGTCATTTGTTTACTGTGCTGTTGCTCATATCCGGCTGCTACCGTAAGGATTTCATTTGCATAACCATTCGATTGCCCCTTACGACATTACCAGGCGTGTTGTACCTATTTTATGGTCCTGTCATTATCCACACGATCATAAAATAGCAGTTTCACTGGACCATTGCATAATAGGTTTATGAAATCCAATCAACAAAAGGGCCGTTTTCTGTGTGTTGCATCATGTTTTGTTGTTTCTTTTTTCACTTCGAGCTGTGTTTTTTTATTGTGACTTCTTGTTAATTTTATTTTTGATTATAAATTCATTTCGATCAAATAAGGTGAGGGTATGCCTACTACGGTCTGTATAATGAAACTGTTGTTAGTGACGTGTAGCAAATGAAATCGTGTTTCACTTCTTCCATACAATATTAGCGTGAATGAAACGTCTACGATTAGTAGTTACGTATCGTGGATACTCTCTCTTGGTGTTTGTGTGCCTTTACAGTTTTGAACAGACATCAACTGTTGGACTTCTGTTGCTCCAGCGTTTCAGAAGGATTTTGTTAAGAACTCGTCTTGTTTCATCTCAGCAATGAATCTTGATATTTAAATTCGCTGGTTTGATTCTTTGAGAAGTTGAGGTCCTTCGAGCGGACCGAACAACTCTATGTGTATATATGCCGGGCCGCGTAGTGCAGTCGGTAGGGCATCTGGCTCATAAGTTAGAGGTCCTGGGTTCGATACCCGGTCTGGCCATATAATTTCGTTTCTCTTATCGCTGATTCAGGAAGGGCAGTTGTCAGTTACTGGCGAAAGAATGTGCACTTAGTACTGGTTAACCGCTTAGGAGGTCTAAGCCTGCCCAGGAATAGTGTGGTTATGTTAACTGAAGGTCCCGACATGACCATAGCTGTTTACCGACGTACCGACGTAAAACAACAAATCAATCAATCAATCAATCAATCAATCAATCAATCAATCAATCTATGTGTATATGAACCACTGCAGAAACTAGGGGATGAGGTTGCTCGTGTGAAAAATCGGTTTAAAGTCCCCCTTCCCCTAGTACTTTATTAATGATCATTCCAAGGTGTTGCTACTATTGTGATTCATTCTAATTGTAATCGTCTGCTTTCTGTTTGTGTCGGTTCAATTTATATAGAATATTCTTGTGGCAACCTATTGGGAAAAGCTGTCACCTTTGCTTTTCGCTGGACAGGTGCTGTTTATTATATTGTCATTTTAGCCGAGATGTCATTTTCCCGTTTGGTGACAGGGTGGAATTGGAAATCGGTTGAACCCGATCCTGTTCATTGCCTTCTCTCTACTTTACCACAACTCCTGCTCTATGTACAGAAACGTGTTCTCGAACATTTTTATCCTGGAAACCTATGATAGTAAACAGCCTAGCTACATGAAAACTGAAAAACGATCTCTTTAAGAATATTTGGAAAAAAGAACATTTGGGACGCAAGGTAAAAAGAAAGAAGAAAAATAAGTAAATAAATAAATAGATAATGAAAAAAAAAAAATACATGACAGGCCAATTATGACACTTTGCTCTGCAAAAGGTAAGGTGGAAGTACTTGACAAAACACATGATTTTACTCATACTTCCCTATATTGTAGATGTTCAGTGCCTGTTTCAGGAAGTGTAATAAAAAGAGGGTTCGCTGGTTTTGTTTTCTAACTATCTGACCTCGAAAACGTCGATTTTTCCTCACTTCGCTCACGCCATTATAACAGCTTTCTATTTAAAACTATCATTTTGGAAAGTCTATCTTAAATTACGAAATTTACATTCTGAGAAAACGACACACATTTTTCTTCAAAAGCTAACAGAATGGCTCGCTGATAGAAGTTAACATGAAGGCAACAAAAATGAGTAGGTAACCGACGTAACTTAGTACCATAGTATACCGAACTACAGCTTTAGTCCACAAATTTGACGGAAATGTTAACGACGACGTCACTAGCTGCTTTGCGCTTCACGATCTAACTTTCGCCTTACTAAATATGAGGGATTAGGCCTTCTTTAAATGTTTCTTGTTGAACAAAACCTGAGGTGACTGACCAGTCGATACTTATCTGAAAGAATCCTTTTTATTTCTGGACCCTGTCATCAAAAATTGTTTAAAAATCCTGTCATCACATTGGTCTTACAAGTATCAAAGTTATGATTGGTTGGTTATTTGATTTGGGTTTAACAGCATTTAAGATTAAGTTTATATCGGGCCGTCCCCAAGAGGGGTGCGGGGGGGATACAAGAGTGTAAAATAAAAATCCCGCACCTGCTGCAAACACAGAAAGGCTCATCTCTATATGACATCAATATCAGTAGGGCATCCGTCGCAGTTTTTCCGCAAAACCCTGCTTTTTTTAGAGAATAGAAATGTCAATAGAATGGTTCAGGGATTCACCCTAAATTACAACAGCATGGTTCGAGCCGAGTGGCTAACTTACCGAGCTACCAGCTGATGTATATAAACTGATTAGAATCGCTTAAACAACCTCAGCAGGTTTATAAATGTTAAATGCAAACATTCGTCCCCCGGCATAGATTTTTCTACTGTAAAACACTTATATTTGGCGGTCACTTTATTTTGGCGATATTGGCGGAAAAGAAGAAAACCGCCAAATTAAAATGCCGCCAATTAAAACTTTTCATGAAAGGAAAAGCTGCATTTGAGCAAAAAGCTCATTCTCACCACCCACCCATAATATCAAAGCCAATTCTCATTATATTGTATAAGTACAACAGGAGCTCTTCAACAAACACGCCGGACAAACAGACTGTGAAAATACTTGTTAAACATAACATGCTACTCAGTTCCCAAGCCGAGTTGATTAAATCAGAAGCAACATAAAATCTATTCGCTATAAACAGTTTTATTTTGTAAAGAGAAATGCCTAACAATTTGCTTGTAATCGCTGCATTTACAAGCATAAATGAAGAAATGTCAACCCAAACTCAGTTTGACCAGTCCACTATGGCAGCAAATACCGATTGATTATCATTATTATTAGTATTTTTTTTTCAGAAATCACAAGTCCGCCAAAATAAAAATCCGCCAAAAGGTCCATTTACAAAAAGTAAAAAGTATGCAAAGACCAGGAACTGAAACAATCAAAATCCAAATCCAGCCCTCAAACCATAGTTGGAAACAACTAAGATTACAAATAATCAAGATACAGAGAACATATGGCCAACCGAGTGAGCAGCTTGTTCCCAAAAGGTGGCCACTCAGCAACCCAAACCGAACCAAAAATAATAATAACATACATAAGGTAAAACATCACAGAAACTCTGACACCAAAAAAGGCAACAAAGAACCACAACAGAACTACCGCCTTGGAACGGTCAGTAATGAATTAATGAACCACCAAATTTTGCTGCCGCCAAATATAAGTGTTTTACAGTATTCAAAACCCCAGTCAGATTGATGGAAAACACGGACCCTATTCCATATTGTTTCTTAGGTTATATACAATATTTGACCTTTGCAGGAAATGCTTTGCTCTGCTGACACGTTTTTCCTTTTCCGTTTCAAAGACAATGCTTGTCTCTTTCACTTTCTTAAGATATTGCTTCGATTAATCCTGCATGTGGTTATTGCGATTTACTGAAAGAAGCCATTGTCGCAATATTTGGCTTTACAAAAAGGCGGCCATAATGTAACACCGTAAAGATTCACACGCACAGACCCATGTAAGCACTATTTCAAATATTGAAGTTTCAAGTCAATATAAAGAGCCAAATCTTCAAAGTTTGGCCCATGTTCCTTCTTTTGAATGTGTGCTCTGCTCTAGAAGGAACTCTTTAAGATTTTTATTATATCCAGATATCAAATATTGAAGTTGCAAGTCAATTATACTTATATTCAGAAATCAAACATTGTTTACATGCTGTACCATTTGTAACTAAATAAATGTAGTTTTGAAAAGGGCTTAAATTTTCTTTAGCTCTACAGAATGTTTGTTACCATTCCATAGTCAGAAAAGAGTGTATTGTCATATCGCAACCAGATCCTCAACTGATCTATAAGTATGTAACTTGCAATAACAGTTGGAACGGTTTCCTTTGATCGTTATGTTCCTGACTTTGCAAAACAGTTCAATGGCTCACGGTTAATATTCCTTTAAGGTGAATGGGTATTCGTTTGTGTATGTTCGCCTGTTTTGCAAAGGGGAACACCTTTTGTCAATTCTTGATTGCTTTTTTGCAGGACGAAGCCCTTCCAAAACGGGTTCTACTTTTAAAGAAAGAATTTGCTCATAGATGAGCAAATTCTTTTCTTTTAGAGTTGGCCCCAATACAGAAAGCAATCTAATAGGCTAAAATGGTAGTTTTTTTAACATGAAAGTGTATCAGTAGACATTAACCGGCTTTTTCAATGCATCTTACACCGTTTAGTTCACCGTTAAACGGCCCCATAACAGTTTGGCTCACGCTTGAAGTATCAGTTAAGTCTATCAAAATGATTGGAGAAATGGTTTTAAGGGGAGAAGATGGCTATAAAGCTTATCACAGTCAAATTGGATTATTACTTTGGGCGCTTGTTTTACAAACTGGCGATTGTCGCTGCATCTGTAAGTAAATGTATACAACAATCATAATCAAAAACCGTGTCTAGAATATTAGCTGGATTTTAACCCCGCAGGGTGTGCGTTTTAGAGAATTGAAATTGAGATAGTGCAGAATGAAAGTTAAAATGTAAGATGAAATAAAGATAATAGGGTTGGTGTAAGTGAGACGAGTTTAAATCAGGATAAAACAGTTTTGGGCATGGCTGAACTGAGTAGCTCCGATTCTAAAGGTATCAAGATCTGAAAATCTGGAGAGGATCTGTTAGTAATGTGTTCCAAAGCACAGAAGTTATTGTGAAAAAAGGTAGCTGTCTGTAAATAGATGATTCATGTAACAAGTATATCTGTCGGACAGTTCAAAACATGGCGGACCCGGCATAACAATCTATTGAACATTGTAAGGTGCGCATCATAACGTCCGTTCTCTAGGAACCGCTATCCAAGATTACTCATAATATCCGTTACGTAACTATAGTCACTTTCCTCCGCTAATCCTTTCGCAACACTCCCCAACAGTTGTTGACTTTTTTTAGATGACTATGCAGCTTTATGCGTCTGAAAACTTCAAACATTTACATATTCCCTGAATTAAAGGGTACTCTGTTTTATCGTATGATAAATTAAAGTCATAGTCTGACTTGCACAGCAGTTCTGTGGTACGATGACGGTACAGTAAACCGATTATTTTCGCGCGGCGAAACAAATTATGTAATACTATATATTTCATTCATGTTGAGAAAGTTTATAAATTATCTGTTTGGACAATGCCATTGTTTTAAAGGTGACCATCGTTTGACAGTATTCGGGTTTTGACAATTTAACGTTTTATGATTCATTCGATCATGATATGTGCTCGCATAAAGATCATGTGTAAATTACATCTGAATTACCTGTTTTTTACAGTACTATATGAATGGATGGATGGTTGACTTGTGATTTTAAATTATTTCTAACAGTATTCAAGTCATAATCAGGACAATGAAAGGGTGATTGTGAAAAGCTATGTGCAATGGAACCTCGTTTAAGTATGGAAACAAAATTCCGCCCGATTCGAACCAGGAACCATTGGATCAATAGGCTAGCGCTCAACCCACTGAGATGCCGGAGATTTATCTCACAAATATAAGAAGGTAAATTCGCAGGAACTGCATGGCTTTTGCTTTTTTGATATACTAGAACGTAAGTAAAAATTTAGGCTAGAACTCAACTCAGCTTCATTACCAAATGTTGTTTCATAATAATGGAAAAAGGTGCTCGATCAAGCGTTTCAGTTTCTCATGTAAAGCATGTCTTCCTGTGCCTGTTACATAACAATAAGAAAAACCTTTTTCCTCAGCCATTTTGCACTCTGACTGAAATTTTCGGGTGATATAGCGATGAGCCTACCGTCCGTCCGTCCGTAAACATTTTCTTGTCCGGTTTATCTCTGAAAAAAACTTTGTAATATTTTTCATAGTGCTTCAGAGATATGCAGAACAGATCATGACGATGTGTTGCGAACAAGAATGACAACTCGTGCTAGTGTCCTTATTTTAGTTATCATCCCTTTGATGATTTTTGCAGATTCGTGTCCGTCCTATAACTTGAATGCCCTTTGAAATATTTTCATGATACTTTATAGCTATGTAAAACAAGTCATGAAAATGTACCGCGAACAAAATGACAACTTTAGCTTCCTTACTTTTTTAGAGTTATTTTCCATTGATTGTTTAGGTGTGAGTTTGTGTCTTGTCCATAACATAAATGTCCTTTGAAATATTTCCATGATGCTTTAGAGATACGTAGAACAGGTCATGTCAATGTTCCGCGAACACGAAAGACAACTTCGACTGTCCGTCTTTTTTAGTTATCCCCCTTGATAGTTAAAGGTCTTATTTCGTGGCCGATCTTTAACTTTAATACCCTTCGTGATGCTTTACAGAACAAGAATGACATCTGCAAACAAAAATGACAACTCCTGTTGTTGTGTTTTTACTTTTTAGTTATTTCCCCTTCATCATTTTATGTGTGAATTTGTGACTTTGTTTTATGTTCGGTACTGTTTAATTTATTGTGTTTTCATTTTAACCCTTCTATAATAAAAATAGAAAATAGGTAAAAATAGTTGTTAAACGTTTTTCGTAAAATTTGCTTAGTCTGTTGTAACCCTTCTGTTGGTCTAAATTATTTAGTTCAATAAAGATAGCTGAGTTGCCACCTATTTGGGAAAGAGCTGCTGACTCGGCTTATCACTTGAAATTCATTGTTTGTTGGGATGTCTTTGTCAATATTTCACTTTGATGTTGGGGATAGGGTTTGGGATCTGATTCAGTCTGTTCCTGAAGTGTAATTACTCTTTAAATTAACATCGCAGGTCATTCAACCATTCATTATTTGATGAAACCGTATATCTAAGTGTCTAACCTCCAGATGATGTGTTGCGTATAAAAACGGTTTCTCTCCATTGAAAAGGTTCGTAATAACGTACCTAGGCGTAGATTTTAGGCTGTTATGTGTATACTACCATTGTGCACGCGAGTTCGGTTCTGTTTTGATTTTTGAAACGTTTTTCCTGGAGGCTCAGCGGAAAGTATCAATAGCTGCACACACCTGGCACCGTGCGTTAGTCCATAACTTTATATCCGTTTTTATTATCTTTATAAAACGTTACAGGAATATATATAAGGATTTGACGGTGGTTTGCATAAACGAATGATGGCTCCTCCTTACTTTCCTTTAGGGTTAGACTCTTTTATTTTTAGTTTTGTCAGACTATTCTTGTTCGCACCATAAGTAGGTGAATTATCGGTTCTGGTCTGTTCTGCTTCAATTCTCTTAATAACTTGATGAAACTTTAGCCATGCATATGAGGATGTGAATTGTGTTGTCCCTCCTTACTTACCATCGGAGTTACAACCCCTTGAATATAACTGCCTATGACTAGGTAAACTGTTCGAAACTCAGATTTTATGGCTGTGTATGAGGTCAAAAGAATGATCACATATAAATATGCTTGTTTTTTGATACACCTTCGCACAAATTGAGCAGTGTTTTATCGACAGGAGTTACCTACCTACTCTGATATCAAGTATCAGCTGTGGTCTCGGTAGTTTCCCTTAAATGAATCAAATAGTGAAAATTCTATTTGCTGTTCAAAAAAGAGGTCTTAAAGCCGTATTTTTTCAAATGTATAGTGTGTTCATATAATGTATCATGTCATACAAGGTCAAATTCTTGTGCACATGACATATACCTGCCTCCTGATTATCAGGGCGGGTTTGTACAAATTAGAGTGAGTGAGTGAACTTGAGTTTAATGTCCCGCCAACAACTAGGTCATACGGAGACGGGACCGCAGTTTAAACCTTCATCCGAAAGACCGGAGAAGCTGGGAATCGATCTTGCGATCCCTAGAGATTGGTAATCTAACGTGTTATCCACTACACTACCGCCGGTCCTGTACAAATTAGAAGATATAAGAAACGTTCTTAATATAACGAGCCGGTAATTTTTACATATTTTAGCACCCCCACCCCACCCCAGTAATCTTTTGCTGACCGTTCCAAGGCGGTACTTCTTTTGTGGTTCCTTGATGCTATATCATGCTATGTCCACTTCTTAATGCTCTTTTGCGATTTGGTCACCTGTTTTGTTACTCAATCTGCTTTTTTTTATATTATTATTATCATTATTATTATTATTAGGGTAACTGAATGACCACCTGTTTTCTGAAAGAGCTGCTCGGTTTACCGTGCGTGTCTTTCGTGAACTTGTGTCAGTTTTTCCGTGTGTGTGTGTGCTTCTTTCCCTATCGGTTTTGAGGGCGGGATGTGGGGTTTGATTTTATTAATTCCTGATCGTTTCATTTTTTATGCCCCCGTGACGATAGTCAGGGGGCATTAAGATTTGCTCCTGTCTGTCCGTCCGACCGTCCGTCTGTCCGTCCGTTCGTCACACTTTACGGTATAGAGTTTGTGTAATCAACTCCTCCCACAGTTTTCAGTGGATCTTTTTCAAACTTCGCATACATGGTGTGGGCATATTAAAAATGTGCATGTGGTTTTTTGTTGGAACTAGAATTAACTTTGACAGAATTACGGCCTTTTGAACATAGTCATTTTAAGCAAATTTTTGCATTGTAGGGTATGTAGTTTGTGTAATCAACTCCTCACACAGTTTTCATTGGATCTTTTTCAAACCTTGCATTCATATTGTGGACATATTAAAAATGTGCATGTGGGTTTTTGTTGGAGCTAGAATTAATTTTGACAGAATTACGGCCTTTTGAACTTAGTCATTTTAGGCAAATATTTACATTTGTTGGGTGTGGAGTTTGTGTAATCAACTCCTTCCTCAGTTTTCCATCGATCTTTTCCAAACTTTGCATACATGTTATGGATATATTGGAAATGTGCATGTGCGTTTTTGTTAGAGCTAGAATTAATTTTGACAGAATTATGGCCTTTTGAACTTAGTCATTTTAGGCATATGTTTGCATTGTAGGGTAAGTACTTTTACATTTGTAGGGTGTGGAGTTTGTGTATTCAACGTCTCCCTCAGTTTTCAATCTATTTTTAAAAATTTCCAAACTTTGCATACATGTTGTGGATATATTGGAAATGTGCATGTGGGTTTTTGTTGGAGGTAGAATTATTTTAGACAGAATTATAGCCTTTTGAACGTAGTCATTTTAGGCATATGTTTGCATTTTAGGGTAGGTACTTTGTGTAATCAACTCCTCCCACAATTTTCATTGGCTGTTTTTCAGACATTGGAGACTTGTTTTGGACATAGTGAAGATGTGCATGTTAGTTTTGATAGGAAAAAAATAATTCTGAAGAAATGATGGCCTTTTAAACTTAGTCATTTTGGGCTTCAGTTTGCACTGTAGGGTATAAAGTTTGTGTAATGTTTTCAGTGGATTCTTTGTAAATAGCATTAGTGCTTGAAAGGTGATTTAGGGATGTACACATGTCCTGTGACGGGCACTGCACGGGGGCATCATTAGTGTCTTACAGACACAATTTTCTAGTTTTTTTTTTCACTTTAATGACACAATCTAAAACCAAGGCATTCCTTTTTCCCATTAGTGTAAATAAAATTTATTATCAAAAAAACTTCCTTTTATTTCATATTGTCAGAGAAGCTCATAAGAGACCCGGGGCAGAGATCTGCACTTGTGGGCGAGATTTGCGCTTGTCCGTCTATCTGTTTAGCTGTTAGCCAAGTGGTCAGCCGTATAATATTCGTACCGGTATGTGGCTGTTCGTCAGAGCTATAGATATATATCCTGAGTATATCAATTGGAGTTGAAAGGGCTCTTGCGGTGGTGTTGTTTCAAGTTGAGTTTAACTGGCAATATACACGGCGAACTAGGTAACATAGGTAAATGATATAATAGTGTATGTTTCTTCTTCAATGACTAAAGGAACACTATTTTTGGTCGCTTATGCTGAATCAGAATGAAGCCAACGTAAGCACTATTTCAAATGATACAGTTGTAAGCAGTGCTTCCTATCATGCCAAGAAGCGAAGCAAATATTAGATCATGACACATAATTGTATAAAAAAGCAATGCAAAGTAAAAAGACAGACTTTGGTCAGGAATTAATGCAATCAAATCCCACATCCCGATCTAAGAAAAAAATAGAGTTTTGCAATAAAGAGTGCCTGTAATCAAGGATTCAAAGATAGTTAAAACGCAGAAGAACAGCAATTGAATTCTTCTTACGATATATAAATGGACAGCATTGTACCAACAATTAGTATGGCTTCCTTTCCTGCCTTTTTTCCCTGAATGTGTTAATGGTACCCGTTGCTGACATTTACAATTCCTTCTATTCCTACATAGACATCTTATTCCGTTTAATATTATCATTTTGTGTCGTCTTTTAACTTGGCTCGCTTAGTAAAATATCAAGTCTAACGTATTAAGCAGATGACAAATGCTATAAGCGGAGACCAGAAGTGTAATGCCGACCACATTCTAATGGGCTAAGCACTTTTTATGCTATGTATACCAAACATAGATTGCCAATGCAACTGTAAGTAATCGTTTATCATAATAGATAGTAAGCTATTACTGACAGTAATGACAAGGCAGTACATCTGTTGTGGTTCCTTACTGTTACTTATTCTTTTTTGTCCATTTCATTCATCTGTAATATTAGTGATGATTTAAGTATGGGAAGCTGAATGACAACCTGTCTGGGAAAGAGCTGTTCTTTCGGCCTACCGTGTATGCCTTATGTGAACTGCTATGAAACTGTGTATGTGCTTCTTTCCCTTTCAGTTATGAGGGCAGAATGAATGTGGGAACTGATTGTAGAAGATCCTGATCATTGTCTATTTTTTTTTACTATAAAACCTCATAAAATATTTTCACCGAGACTAGAAGACGAGACATATTCAAAAAGTAACTGTTCTTAACTTGCAGTATAATCGACCTCACCTTGGTTAACTGTATCTCATTAATTTTAGGACACCAATTCTCGAAACGACATGCATAAGTTTGTCTTATATGATCAATGAGTGACGCAAAAGCTTTACTTCTTTATTAGTTATACTCTTCTTACAGGTAAATGTTAATATTTACAATGTTGAACTTTGTACCCGGGTTTCAAATTCGCATTCCTTTGGGAAAGTTCTATGACACTACGCAGATGCATTCATCATAGTAAGACATCATATCTCGAGCCAGACGCCGGGCTGCGTAGCGCAATCGGTAGGGCACCTGACTCATAAGTCAGAGGTCCTGGATTCGAAACTCGGTCTGGCCACATACTTTCGTTTCTCCTTCCGCTGATTTAAGAAGGGCAGTTGTCAGTTACTGGCGAAAGAATGTGCACTAGTACTGGTTAACAGCTTAGGAGGTCTAAGCCTGCCCAGGAATAGTGTGGTTAGGGTAACTGACCGTCCCGACATGACCATAGTTGTTAACCGTGGACGTTAAGCATAGAATCAATCAATCAATCAATCGAACCAGACTCTCTTTATTTTGATTTGCCAGATCACATGAGTAGATGCACTTTTATTACTTCTTTCTGCATTTGTACATGAACAAACTTTTGTGACTTTCTGCATGCATCCCTATACGATGAAACAAATATCCTAGGTGACCATTTTTCCTTAATGCGTTGATCTCCATTTAGATGAAAGGGAAAAAACATAGTTGCATCCACTGACAATTCCTTGAATTAGCCTTTTCATAAGCAAAATGCCTTTAGGCACATGAAAATAGAACTCAGATCAGCCAGTGCGATCCCGCAAACTTACGGCAGACATACACATGCATCATTGCATTAAATAGATTCCAGGAAATCGATAAAGACTCAATAAATGAACGTCCCACGAACACAGAGGCCATACAGAGACGATGGGTGACCTGAGTTTAAAGTATCATCAGTCGGCAAGACCGAAGGAGCGGAAGATCGAACCAGCAAACCCTGGATTGGTAGCCTAGCGCGGAAACCACTAGATCTTGGCCTCTCCTCGGGAAAAGAAAAATGTGGCAGACAGCATGGATTTGCAAGCTGATCAGAGTCATTCACCTAGTTGCATATACACCTTATGACAATGCAGTCAACTCTCCATATCTCTAAGTCGAAGTTTATGTCAAACTTCTGATATATCATAGTAAATTCAAGAAAATTTACATTGACGTATCAGTAATTTTTCGATAACTGGAGTTCAAATACAAAATAAGACGGAATGAATCCAAACTACATTCTTTGGTATAAGAGGGTACTCTGATTTATCACAGTTGGGAATATCGAGCGTTGACAGTATTTAAAATATGTATTGTATTCCAGACAACTTTGATGGCATTCAGAATGGTATTACAATCGGTTTAAATATAGATTACACCGACACAGTTTTCAAGTTTACTATTGTTAACCAAACAGAGCATATCATGAGCAACAAACATGCAAAGATGATCACGGAGCATTCGGATTATTATTATGTTTCAGGTGGTAAGTGTTCTGTAAGATGACTTATATACGAGGGATGATAAAATACGTGGATATGTGGACTTTCGCTGTAGAAATTTTATTTTTTATAGTAATCCCATCAAAGTTGCAGTGAATACAGATTAATCTTTCATTTACACAGTAATATATTAGCTTAGTTACCGGTCAAACTTCGGAAAATAGTCTATATGGGTCGTCATAGTAACCCTTATGACGATACTGCGGAGCACGGTAAAAGTTTGTCTTATTATTTGGAATTGTTTATTTCATCCTTGGCTATAATGTTATTGGATCCTTGTATGTTAGTTTGTTTTCATGTTGAGACTAATAAGAGGGTGGCAGACTTGCATTTAGACATACACCCGCAATAGTAATTTACGTTGACACGATACTAAAAGCAAAAGTCCGGCTTGGATTTATGAACCAATTAATATTAGGAGAGTATGCTTTGAAATTCTTGAAAATAATTATATTTTATGCAGGTGTATCTAAAATTGGTCACAATTATAAAACACATGCAGTTTGTGAAAACAGGGAAACAGACGAGCCACCGCAATCTTAAAACGGTACAAAAAGTCAAACGTAATTAATGTGGAGCTCCGCTGTATCCGTGCCTACATGTACCTTTGAAAGAAAACACTTATTTTTCATTTGAAATTTCTTCTAAATTTCACATAACATAGCTAAAAAATTGAATTTTTCTGCGGTATGAGGTAAACTACTGTAACTGCTTTACTTCTACCACCACAACAATTAAAATTCACTTATTTTTTATCACCCCTCGTACAGTGAGAAAGCAAAATATATATTTCTGTTAATACATTATATTCCAACAATATTACTTTTTGTCTAGAAATATTACTTTCTTTCTAGTTCATTTGCTACAGTTTTTAAGAAAACATTGCTAGGGTTCTTCTGTTAATGTCCGTTTGTTACCAGTTTGCTATCAGTTTCATTATTTTTTATTTGAATTAGTATTGGCGAGGGATGCCTGATTATCAAACTGGCTATTCTTGATTTTGTTTATCCTATACGTAACGAAATAATAACTCATCATACATTATGAAGGTTTGCGTACAACGTTGTTTTTATGCCCCCGCCACGAAGTGGGGAGGGGCATATAGTTTTGCCCTTGTCCGTCCGGTCATACGTACGTACGTACGTACGTCCGTACGTACGTCCGTCACACTTTGTAGTACTGTTCTTGTCTCCGCAACTCCTCCTACAGTATTCGATGCAGGGAGTTGAAACTTGGAACACAGTTCAGACATGCATTGAACATGTGCATAAAGGAAACATAACTTTGATTAAGATCTTTATTGCAGAATTATGTTCCCTTGAATAATAAACATATTATAACCATATTTCACATTTGAGTACTGTTCTTGTCTCCGCAACTCCTCCTACAGTATTCAATGTAGGGAGTTGAAACTTGCAACACAGTTCAAACATGCATTGAACATGTGCATAAAGGAAACAGAACTTTGATTAAGGTCTTTATTGCAGAATTATGTCCCCTTGAATAACATAAATAATTTGACCATATTTCACATTTGTAGTACTGTTCTTGTCTCTGCAACTCCTCCAATTGTATTTGATGTAGGGATTTGAAACTTGTAACACAGTTCAGACATGCATTGAACATGTGCATAAAGAAAACAAAACTTTGATTTAGGTCTTTATGGCAGAATTACATCCCCTTGAATGACATGCATATTTTGACCATATTTCACACTTTGTAGTACTGTTCTTGTCTCTGCAACTCCTCCAATAGTATTTAATGTAGGGATTTGAAACTTGCAACACAGTTCAGACATGCATTGAACATGTGCATAAAGGAAACAGAACTTTCAGTCAGGTCTTTATTGCAGAATTATGTCCCCTTGAATAACATACATATTTTGACCACATTTCCATAGCTTAAATACAATCTCACCTTTTATCGTTGCTCTAGCTGCCTCATTTATTAACAGATTTTGGTATTACATCACAGCTTTATTGGGTATGACAGTACCTTGAACAACTTTGCGTTTCAGGTTTGTAGGATGAAGGTCAAGGTCACAGTTGCTATTTTCAGAAAAACTAGGGCATTGCTCCAGCGCTTTCATTTATAAATCGATTTTGTTGTAACTTCACATAAGTGTTAAGTATAACAATATCTTGAATAAATTACTGTTTCAGCACCGCAGGTCCAAGGTCAAGGTCACATTTGCTATTTTTAGAAAAAAAAACTTTATCATTCCTCTACTCCTCTATTCATTGACAATTTTGATGTAACTTCACTCAAATGTTTAGTGTGACAATGTCTTGGACAAGTTCGTGATCCAGAATTTCAGGGTAAAGGTCAAGGTCATATTTGCTTTTTTAGAAAATATGCTGTCATCCCTCTGGAATGATTTTGGCATAACTTGACACAAATATTTAGCTTGACAATATCTGGGACAAATTTACGTTTCATCATTGTAGTTCCAAGGTCAAGGTCACAGATGCTATTATAGGTACATGTAAATATTTGTCATGGTTCTAGCGCCTTTATTTATTAACTGATTTTGATAGAACTTCACACATGTATAAAGTATGACAACATCTTGGACAAGTTAACCTTTCAGGGTTGTAGTTCCAAGGTCAAGGTCACAGTTGCTATTTTTAAGAAAAACTCAGTCATCCCTCTAGCACCTTTATTTATTGACAGATTTTGATGTAACTTCACACAAATATGTTTTAACACATTACTTTTCTAGTGAGGCATATGGCGGGGGGATTCATCACCTTTAGTGATTGTCTAGTTTTTTATAAACTCAGATACGCCATGCGTCGTCCGTTGTCAACAATTTGCTTTAAACGAAAACTTCTCTGAAACCGCTAGGCCTAGGGCTTTGATATTTGGTATGTAGCATTGCCTAATAGACCTCTACTAAGTTTGTTCAAAAAGTGTCCCTGAGGGAAAATTGGTCATGTGGCGGGTAGCCTTGGGTTCAAATATAAAATATACATAAAAAATCTTCTTTTCCAGAACTGCCTGGCTCAGACGCATAAAATTTGGTATGTGGCATTGCCTAGTGTTCTTTACCAAGTTTTTTAAATGGTGTAGTCCGGCAGAAAACCAGTTAGACCTGGAACTTGCGTCCAAACTTTTTTCTTTACTGATTCTTGTAGCTTAAATGTTGTCTTTTAACAATCTGACTGATTCCACCTTGGCATCCTTGAGCAATTTGAGAAAATCTAGATGGCGTCCAATATGGTGGATGTAACAGAGCAATATAGGAGTTTTGCTATACATTGCAATTTTGGTGTTTGTTTGTCTTTTTACGAGCAGTTTTAATGCAACGACTCTTTAATCAATTATTTATGGTATCCTCAATACATATCCAACGACCACAATTATGGAATCATTCCGTGTACAGCGGCAGCTCCTTTCAGGATTGGTAAATGGGAGAACTCTGGAATATGGGATACAAAACTGGTCAATTTTGCAGAAGCAACAACTGTCGTCTAGTCATGTAGTCTTTGAACTACCAATAAATTCAACCCACACATTGAGAAATAGTTTATTTGTGAAACAGCTATAGTTTGACAGTTTTGCCACCAGGCAACCGTATTTTGGCAGTGAGTTACGTTACCGCATCATGCTTAGGAATTTTTTCTTTTTTTGAAAGACTCTTATCTAAATCGACACTGAAGTAAATATAAAAGGTTATCATTGTGGAATCTATACTTTTTTATTCTCTACAGAAAAAGTGTATCATAGTGATTACAGTTGATGTTATTTACGTTACTATGTCTTTTATAAGACAAAATGAGCAAACGATTTATTTTGATGAAAAAAAAGTATCTCAATTATTCCAGTGAAACAAACTACAATGATTTTATACAAACAAATAAAACTAATACATTTGTATCAAGTTGTAAAGTATGTTTCGCTGTTATATACGTTACTGAGTATAATTATGTTACCGGAAAAATTTCTGAAACATGAATATTTGCATTACAAACTGTATATCAGGAGCAAACACTGCTGTGGTGTTTTAGCGAAGTGATTTGGCATTATAGTAATTGTAAACAGAGCTTTTCAGTGGCTTGAATTTATACCTTAGACTGCAAAGTTGTTTCGTAATAAACCTAGGAGGTTGTTATTACAGAGATTTTCATTTACACGAGCTGACACCACAGAAGTGACAGAGGTCATTATTTGCCACGAGTCTTCAATTAATCTTCATAGTGGTTTTCACTGGCCTGGGCTGGGGAGGAAAGGGATGACAAAGGCAGACAAAAGAAAACGAGGCAATTTAAAGAACTGGAGAGTCTTGAGTTCGCAGACTCTGTATGGAAGAGAAAGTGTTTCAAAATCATCTGTTCTGCCCCAGTGACCTATCTGGTTAAGGGCGGTTATATAGTATGTGCAGTATATTGAAGAGGGTTGTGACTTAAGAGGGAGCATTTGATGGATAGCTTCCAAAATGGCTTGAGCACGTAACATATTCTAAAACGTCTTGTAGTTAACTAAGTTGATACGAACATCTAAGTCTGTGCCTTGTAGGATTGAGAGCTGACATTACAGTCTCCCTAGACATCTTGTTAAAAGAGTGGAACCAAAGCTCCATAGTCTTTACGATTTTCATGTGTTAGGTAGCTTGTGGTAACATCAGAGTATACCCAGAAGACCTGTAATAGCTTGAACTGGTACAGCTGTGTCCTTATATCATTACACTACTTTGAGCAGCTGCCGCTTTTTTTTTTTTTTTTTTTAAGTCTAGTAAAGCAAGCGGCTATCATATTGTCTATCAGACAAGCATCAGCCTTACATTAAGTGTTTCTAGGTATCTTGCAGTAAACCAAGCTGGCACAGCAAACGTTGTAAAAGTCTTGTATTCAGAAAATCTTATATCATTTTCTCTGTGAAGGTCTTGTAATATTCTTAGATGGTACCATAGTGCCCACTGATAATATCTTTTGAAAGCCTGAGCTGGCATCACTTCAGTGTTTTTACAAAGGTCTTCTTGACATTTAGCAGATATCCTATTGTTTATGGAAGTCTTGTAATAGCCACAGCTACATGGTTATATACGTGTCCGATTTTAATTTTTTGGCTTACCTTAATGATGATCATAAACATGGTTATTTAAGTTCAAGTGTGTGCACTATATGGTGATGTTAGTAGGCCTTTTAGCAGCCTCACCACATGGTACAAAATTCAAAAAGCTATAAATGGTATAGCATGGGGGAAGGTTTGAAGTAACCATAACCTGAGGTAGCACCAGTGCTTCTACGTAGGTCTAATAGTACCCTGAACTGATATCACAGTGTTACCTGATTGGCCTTATTTTAGTTCCAAGTAGTATACATGTTCTCATAAAGGTCCTGTAGTAGCCTGAAATGGATGTTATTCTTTGCAGTTGTCTCTAATATAATTTGAACTTGCAAAAATAGAGATCAGGGTCCAAAGAGACCGTGTTGTTAGCAGAATTGAATAAGCACGTTGACGTTAGCTTCCATAGAGGTATTTAAGTAACTTACGCTGCTGCCATACCAAAAAATTAAAAGGTGTCAAGGGAGTGCCGTAATCAAAGATTGCTTTGTTTGATATCTCATATAATGATATATGACATCGCCCTTAAAGGAATTGTTGTTGTGTGAGTATCCGCCTACCCTAAATATCTTACATTGATGAATTAACATAAGACTCCCAAGATATTCTGTATAAAAGCAAAATGATTTACTACATCCTAATTAATATATCTTTTGCCTGAACCCAATTTGAACCGACAAAACAGAAGGATGAGTATTAATTTAAAAAAAAATGTATAAGGGTTAATACAATACTTGTGTAAGCTATGATTGGACTTTATGACTTCTAAATCTATTCTAATAATATTTTATTTTGGTAACGTAAGCTACACCAGATTCCTCCATTTGTATTTCACTAAGTATGTGTTTTATTACTTTTGCTATTTAAATATTGCATATACATGTGTAAATACCATTTCAAATTATTATTATGGTTAAAGTTTAGGTAACAACGGTAAGGAATTTCTGTATCGTAAACTACATAGGCTACTGAAAACAGTGTTGTTTTATTGTAAAAGCTATGCTAAAACATATATTAACTTAATTATAAGGATTATAAGGATTATAATAATAAATTTCGAGTGTACTTATCACAATTTATTGTGGTGTAGTCCTTGACTTTTGAGTATTGTGAAGAGGAAAAAAAAAGTATATTTTTCTTCACGGCGGCCATCTTGAAAGAAAAAGTTTGCCAACGTTATTTTTATAAAGCATATCACCTAGGAAGCTTGCATACCAGTTTGGTGCTTATATCACTTAGTGAACTATTTTGATCAGATCCCGCTACACTAAGGGTTTCGGGGTCTGGATTATTTTTCACAAATTTCCCCATATCAGCCGCCATCTTGTCGGCCATCTTGACAGATATTGAATCTATTTTGAATTTTTTTGAATAACAGTTCTAAATGCTTTAATTTGCATTTGAACTCCAAAAATATGAATGAAAAAAATGACTTATTGTAGCTTTTCTAGGTCATATCTGATTTCTGTCCCAAAGCGGCAGCCGTCTTGGACGCCATCTTGAATATTTCAAAATGCTCAATGAAGACAACGTGGCATCAGTTAGAATCTTAAAAGACTATGTCTCAGCTACAAGAATCAATAAAGAAAAAAAATTGAGCAAAAATTCCAGGTCTATCAAAATATCGCCCTTATTCTGCCGGCCTAGTGGTCCTAGTGTCCAAAATGATCCATCGGCAGGAAGTCCTGGGTTTGAACCATAAAAAATACATAGAAAATATTCAAAAATCTTCTTCTTCAGACGCACTTGGCTCAGATGCTTGAAATTTGGTACGTATCATTACCTAGTAGTTCTCTACCAAGTTTGTTCAAATGGTGGCCCCATGGTCTAAATTTAAAGAGTAACTACACTTCACCAACTGACTGAATCAGATCCCAAACCCTATCCCCAACATCAAAGGGAAAGATTGACAAAGACAGCCCAACAAAAAATAAATTAGAAGTGATAAGCCGAGTCAGCAGCTCTTTCCCAAATAGGTGGCAACTTAGCTATCTTAACTGAACTAAATAATTTAGACCAACAGAAGGGTTACAACAGATTAAGCAAATTATACGAAAAACATTTAACAACTATTTTTACCTATTTTCTATTTTCATTATAGAAGGGTTAAAATGAGAACACAATAAATTAAACAGCACCGAACATAAAACAAATGCAACCGCAATGAAAGTACCGCCTTGGGACGGTCCGTTATAACTACTGGGGGTTTAAACCGGTTTTACTGGGCCAAAACCTTCACCCTCATCCTCCGCCGCGGTGCACACAATTAGTTGGTATTTCGGTTTGTATGGAGGTTCCCTAACTCATCAGAGAGTCATCACGGCCGACAATTAAAATCAAGAAAAGACAGTGATGAAGCCAGGATGAGGACTCGACAGCCAAAACGTGTTGAGACCTCTGAAGATCTCTGGAGCGTAAGCAACCAGTAAAGTAGCCCGCGGCAGGGCATCTTTGGTTTGAACCATAGAAATATTCAGGCATGTAGCGTTGCCTAGTGGCCCTTTACCATTTATTAAAATGGTGGCCCCAGATTCCAACATGGCCCCGCGGCAGGGAGTCTTTGGTTTAAACCATTGAAAAACATAGAAAAATATTCAAAAATCTTCTTCTTTAGAACATTTAGGCTCAGAAGCTTGAGATTTTGTATGTAGCATTGCGTAGTAGTCTTTTACCATGTTTATGCAATTGGCGTGCCCAGGATCCAAAATGCCTCCTCGGCAGGGAGTCCTTGGTTTGAACCATTGAAATACATAGAAAAATATTCAAAACTCTTCTTTTTCAGAACGGCTAGGCTCAGCTGCTTTAAATTTGGTATGAAGCATTGTCTGATAAACCTCTACCAAGTTTGTTGCCAAGGGATTCAAAATGGCCCTGCCCCATAGGGCCCTGTGTATGAACTATAGAAATACGTAGAAAAAATATTTAAAAACCTTCTTTTTTTAGAACCACTTGGCTCAGATGCTTTAAATTTAGTATGTAGCATTACCCAGTAGTCCTTTACTAAGTCTGTTACAATGGTGGCTCCAGAGTCCAAAATGGGCCCACAACAGGGAGTTTTGGGCTCGACAATAAGATATTTTTAAAAATCTTCTCTTTTAGAACTTCAAGGCTCAGATACTTGAAATTTAGTATGTAGCATTGCTTCAGGGTTATTTTTATGTTTATTCAAATGGTGGCCTAGGGAGTCGCTAGGTTTTGAACAGATGTATACATAGAAAAATATGGAAAAAAAATTCTTCTTCAGAACCACCAGGCTCAGATACTTGAAATTTGGTATGAAGCATTGTCTAGTGGACATCTACCAAGTTTGTACAAAGACAGCCCCAGGGCTCATAGCTGCAATGAGGCCGGGGGATTTGGGTTCGGCAGGAAGAACATTTAGGCTCAGAAGCTTGAGATTTTGTATGTAGCATTGCGTAGTAGTCCTTTACCATGTTTATGCAATTGGCGTGCCCAGGATCCAAAATGCCTCCTCGGCAGGGAGTCCTTGGTTTGAACCATTGAAATACATAGAAAAATATTCAAAACTCTTCTTTTTCAGAACGGCTAGGCTCAGCTGCTTTAAATTTGGTATGAAGCATTGTCTGATAAACCTCTACCAAGTTTGTTGCCAAGGGATTCAAAATGGCCCTGCCCCATAGGGCCCTGTGTATGAACTATAGAAATACGTAGAAAAAATATTTAAAAACCTTCTTTTTTAGAACCACTTGGCTCAGATGCTTTAAATTTAGTATGTAGCATTACCCAGTAGTCCTTTACTAAGTCTGTTACAATGGTGGCTCCAGAGTCCAAAATGGGCCCACAACAGGGAGTTTTGGGCTCGACAATAAGATATTTTTAAAAATCTTCTCTTTTAGAACTGCAAGGCTCAGATACTTGAAATTTGGTATGTAGCATGTTTATTCAAATGCTGGCCCCAGGGTTTAAAATGGTCCCACCCTAGGGAGTCGCTAGGTTTTGAACAGATGTATACATAGAAAAATATGGGAAAAAAAATTCTTCTTCAGAACCACCAGGCTCAGATGCTTGAAATTTGGTATGAAGCATTGTCTAGTGGACATCTACCAAGTTTGTACAAAGACAGCCCCAGGGCTCATAGCTGCAATGAGGCCGGGGGATTTGGGTTCGACTAAATATACTAAAAATCTTCTTCTCCAGAACTGCTTAGCTGGGTGCTTGAAATTTGGTATGCAGATTTGCCTAGTGGCCCTTTACTAAGTTTATTCAAATGGTGGCTCCAGGGTCCAAAATGGCCCGGGGGATCCTGGGTTTGAACCATAGAAATACATAGGAAAATATTTTAAAAAATATCTTCATCAGAATCACTTGGTCAGATGCTTGGAATAAGGTATGGTAGGGGTTGAACAAACGAAAATTTATTCAAGCGGTCCATGTCACATTACCAACATGGGGACCACATCCATATATGATAAAAAGCCTTCCAAATTCTTCTTCTCCAGACCCAAAATGACCGATTGCCTTGAAACTTGGTATTAAGCATTGAGTACTGGAGTTCTACTAAGATGACGATTGGTTGACCCTTACTTTTCTTACCCAAGCTCAAATATGCTTTCTGTTTTTTGAAATGGGAATAGGCTTTTAAGATTAATGGCAATTGTATGTGGAAAGTTGTGTCTCCACATTTTTTCACTCATTTTTAATCGAATAATTTTGGCTGCCTTGAGCCGAGGCAGGTTGTCTGTCGTCCGTCGTCCATCATTCGTCGTCCGCCAGTCTTTAGCCGGACCACGTAGCGCAGTCGGAAGGGCGTCTGATTGAAGAGCCAGAGGTCCCTGGTTCGATAACCGGTCCGGCCACATACTTTTACTTTCATTCTTCCTTCCACTGATTCAAGAAGGGCAGTTGTCAGTAACTGGCGAAAGCGTGTGCACTTAGGACAGGTTAATCGCTTAGGAGGTCTAAACCTGCCCAAGAATAGTGCGGTTAGGGTAACTGACCGTCCCGACATGATCGTAGCTGTTTACCGCGGACGTAAAGCAATAAAACAACAACAACCTTAAGAGCCTTCTTCTCAATAAATTACTGGGCGGATCCAAGTGAAATTTTATTTCAAGACTCCAAGCAAAGCAGGAACAAAAATTTGTAACTATGTTGCGATCCGTCAACTGCGCTGGGAGCTAGGGCAGATAGCTCTATTTGAGCAAAAACAAATCTTCTTTCTTGAAACCAGAAACGCGAACAAGCTGAATTTTTGCAGGCAGCATTGGGGAAACCTGCCCACTAAAGTTTGTTAAAATCAGGAACGCTTTTTTCCGTTTGTCCCCGAGGCAGGGTCGTGAACTTTGTAAAATTCAAGACAGAAAATCCCATAGGCGTACTACTGAGGTAAGACACAAAATAAATTAATTAATTAAAGAGCATTTTAATTTCTTCTGTTTTCCTTCTGTTTACCAAGTAGACAACTACCGTTCTTATTCCTTGAAACATGAATGGTTTCCCTTGCAAAATAACCTTAAATATGTAAATCATCTTAAAGGAGTCACAAGTAAGCATTCTCTGCATCATAGTTTATATGCATGAATTTTGAAATACAGAAGATGTCTGGAATGTAAACAATAATTAGTCGTTTTGCCGGGAATTCTTGCATTTGTTGTAAAGACACATTATCATCCATTATGCATAAGATATCCAGCCTATATTGAATATCCATTCATAAACAGACATTAAATGGGTTACATCACCAAGATGGCCTTCCGGCCAATATAAAATTAAAAAAATAACCCGTCATTGATCCAAGATAGCAGCTGCTCACGTAATCTCACATAAGCTTAGAAGAGATTTATTGTGATGACATCAACTTAGGTGAGCGATTCAGGGCCACTTGGCCCTTCTGTTTGACCCGTTTGTTTATCCATACATTAACAAATTTTTAGATAGGCTTTTTGATCGGACTGTACGCGCGAAAGTTCAATATATTTTTTTCCAACAATGTAACGAGACATCGCCGTATAGGTAACTCTGTGCGTTATGCGTGCGAGCACATGTAGTTGAACAAATTTGCATCATTTCATTCAGATATGCCCATAATGATAATAAAGAACAAGTTTACACTCTATTGCTTACCAATATTTCAAAATCACTATCAAAATATTGCCTCCGATTCTAAAGAACCAGAATAAGCGTTAAAGCACTGACTGCTGGGTCGAAAATGTCGCAAACACGAATCAAACAAAAACGCTTTAAAGGAAATACCTTTAGAAATATTTAACAGTGACAAAACATGTAAACAATAGAAAACAGAAACAGTTGACGAATAACCGTTTTTTTTAGATTATTTAAAGACAAGGAAATGCCCATACCCAGGTCTTGTTGAGGATATACATATTGGAATCGAAGATGAGATAACTTGCAACGTGACTGTTACAGTGACAGTGGAGCCAGCGGTAGGTGAAAGCTACACATATATTTCCCACCTTTATGGCGAAATGTAAAAGTAAAAAGTATGCAAAGACCAGGAACTGAAACAATCAAAATCCAAATCAAGCCCTCAAACCATTTTAAACTTGCAAATGCATGGACCGGTTAGATTATGCATGCTTTAATACAGTGGTCTTCACTCATGGCCAACATCCCAAATGCAATTATTTTCCTGTAGTTCCGGCTGTGGATTTCGGTGCAGGTATTTTCAGCCTAATCGTATTATGTGTGCTAGCTGTTTTGATTAGAGTATAGAAAGTTAAAAGTTTCCTGTAGCCGTATGGGCAGTGGGCACGGTGTCTTGGGCACATCATATTAAAGGCGGAGTCCGTCCCTCTCTTGTCGTTGCTGATGTGAAGATGGTACCCGTTTGCAGCTGGACTGGCAGACAGTTTTTCAGTCGTCCTTGGCGGAACTCGGATACAAACCCGCAACTTTCTGCGCCATAACCGAGCATCTCTAATTATCTACAGTACAGAGTATATTAACAGCAAAATAAACCAATTTTAGTTTAATATTTCACTTAACCATAACAGAATAATAAATGAAAATAGCCTTACAGCTGTAAGGCTGACAAATATCATTCGCAAGATGGCGGATAAGAATTGAATACGTAGCATGCTCACCAATCAGTGCTTTTCTTAACCTGGAATTTCAGTGCTAATTGTTTAATTATCCAGATTTTAGAGCTTGCTATCCCGGAGGAGATATCAGTCAAGATAGTTGGGGAATTACAAGAACCAGAGATTTATGTATACCAGCTTCACTTGAATGCAACGAAACAATGTGCTTCGTACACGTGCATAATCGAGTGTAAGAATGAGGAAAAGCAATACTTTCTTATTTCGGCAGGTACAGTAATGAATTTCTCATTTGCCTGTAACAATTTTGAGTTTACATTCAACGATTATTTCTTGCAAGGCTGACAAATGTCCGCATTCTTTGATATAACACTAGTTGTACCTCACTGTTGGAGAATGTAATATTGCTAATGAGACTTGAATATCAAATGCGTTCGTCGAACTGTTACATATTAACTTTCGCTAGTATGCCTGGCTTTAAAACAAGATAAGGTTTCAATTTATAAAAACACATAAATATTCAATGTTCTTCAGAATATATGCAAAATAAATAATAATAATAAAAACATCATATATAAAATCATATATAAAAACATTCGCGTTCAGAGCAGTAATAATCGCAATTAAAATAACCCGATTAGAATCTCGAAATTAGGCTTGGAAGCTGCTCATGGTTGCTATTCTTGATCTATTTGCCTGTTTTGGCGTGACACACAATATATAGAGAAAAAAATAAGACGAAACGAAAACAAGAAATCCGCGGAAAGCGTTGTCACAACTGCGGAGATTAAGTCTTACGAGTTCCAAAAAAATCTGTAAAGTTTCAGAATGTCTGGCAAGAAAATGAAAGACGAGTTACGCTCACAAGACACCTGTGGTGAACTGTTGACGAGCGGATAAACGGACGAGTAAACAAATGGACAAACGGCCGGAAACTTGCATGCTTGCACGCCTATATCGCCCCAGGGACAGAAACTTGCATGCCTCTATCACTCATGCTAACGCAGGTGTGACAAAAGCAGGTGTGACAAAAATGACGAAGTTAAACAAGTAAAAAGGTAGCAAAATTAATCAAGGAACTATGTGCAAATAATATGCATATTTTCAGATTGTGACAAAAACATCTTTGAAGTTTCAAAGGGATTGTACAACAAATGTAGGAGGAGTTGCGCTCACAATTCACCCAATTTGGAAGATATTTTGTAAAAACTGACTTAGTAAAACATGTAGAAAGGTAGGAAAAAATAATCTGGGAATTACATGCAAATGATATGCATATTTACAGATCATGACCAAAGTACCTATGAAGTTTCAAAATTACTGTCGTAAAATTGTACACAAGACAACCACTATGAAAGGTATTTTTCTAAAAAAATGACTTAGTGAAAAAAATCTGGGAATTATGTGCAGACAATATGCACATTTACAGACCATGACAAAAACATCTGTGAAGTTTCGAAGTGTTTTGCCGCAAACTGTAGGAGGAATTTGCGTCACAAGACACGCTTTTTGAATTGTTGATGAACGGGAGAACGGACAGAAACGTGCACACCTATATCGTTCCGCTAACGCAAGTGTGACAAAAAACAAGGTAAATAAATATTTGAAAGCATTAAAAAGCGCCTTTTTGTTTCAGGCCCGTCGGAAGCAAGGAAGAGTTTATTGGATGTATGGACATCTCCTCGTTCTATACAGTATTCCCCGTTTCAATATCAATTGCTATTTACGTGCTACGATATAAATTATTACTTTGATACACAAGTAACGGCAATATCAAATTTCACTTTTATTGACATCTCTGTAACGAGCTCGACTGAAAGAACAGCCACACCAAACTTCCATCCTTCTGGAACAACATTTCCAACGAAATATTTGATTAAAACGGAAACAGTAAAGCAGTCAAGTAGCAGAAACGATGTACCATCTTATACAACTTCTATCCTTCCAACGTTAGTATCATTCACGCCTATCACGTCTTCCGGCATATTGGCAACAGCAACAAATAATCTGCATACTGGCAGTCCGTCAACACCAAAACCTCCCAAACTGAGCAGGTCATCTACGATTTATTCAACAGATGTACTCACTTCTACAAGTGAATCGGTTGCAGGCGTATACTCGGAATATACTACAAGTAAACTAATATCTTCCAGTTCCATTGCGTTCGGGTTTTCTTACACCACAAAGTCAGAAACATCCATGCAAACTTTTACAGAAGCCACAGTTCTATCAATATTTACGAAAACCAGCAATTCATACCTTACGGCAATATCACCTACTCAACCTGTTTATATAAGCAGTGGTTCATTTATTGATAAAGCTACGAATGTGGCCGCTCTCTCAACTGTGGCTGGGGTAGTAGCTGTTGTTGCGGTAGGCATTGGAGTTTATGTGCTGACTTCTAAGCGACCTAACACTGTTGGAGATCGAAATGAAAACAAAGAAAGGTACTTAATCAATCATTGCTTTGAGTTATTGCTGACTGGGGTATGCTTTTTTGTGATGTAATTTCTCTCTCTCTCTCTCTCTCTCTCTCTCTCTCTCTCTGTAGTTTAGATCACAAAGAAAGTCTGAAGTCATATCTAATGTAAAAGTCTGCATAAGCCTAAAAATTGGGGTCTGACTAGTGTTGCACATTTCGTTACTGGTCATGAACATACTCATTCAAACCGAGCCTCCTTTTTTCGATTCTTTGGAGATATTCCTAGCTTCCATAGACCTGACTTTCTAGAACTTATTCGTCTCTTTAAAATTACCGCTTTATCTAAAAATGAAAACTGTCTAAATGTATGAGTAAAAACAAACTTTGGTGGTACCAGATTTTATACAGAATATTTGTATACGAACAGACTCAGACTTGTATTACAGTATTGTAAACAATTCTGATTGTTTGCAAACATGGTGTAAAGGGTCTAAGTATGAAAAAGGCCGTTTTTGGTCGCCATTCAAATTAGCTTAAAATTGCCTGGTTTCTATTACTTGTCATTCGTGCGGATGGGAACAAAGAGAAATAATATTGTTCAACTATACTGAACGCCAAAAGAAACGCATACAAGCCTAGGTTCAGTTTTCTTCTGTCAACTGATTTATGGCTTTAAATCATATATAGCAGAAAATACTACTTACGTCTGCCAACAATATAAACTTATCTCCGTGCAAAATTAAACTTGGATTAAAGAGTTATCTCAAATTATCGTGAAACATTGAAAGTTGTTGTAAGAGTTGCCTTTCCTTTGGCTGTATAACAAATTGTTTCCAGAACACGACCCTGATGTGTTGTTATGAAAAAAACGTCGGTTTTATTACCATGGTATTCTTCTTAGGAACATGACAGCAGTTCGAAGTTGAACACTTGTCAAATTATCTCCCTTGCAATTAAACAAATAGCAAAATGGGAAGTCTAATAACATCAAAAGTTCTGCAGTGCTACGAAAAATTTCTTTGCAAAGCTTTTTATTTTACTCTTGTTAATTCATATAACCTCTTCGTATGAATGGTTTCTGTTCTTTTCAAGAAATACAGGGTGTTAAAAGGTCTATGGAAATCCAATGGTAAGCCAGTGTTACTGTTTCTACTGCCAACTTTCACCTGATTGTTTCTCTAAAGAGCAAGGCTCGACTGCTTTGATTTTTTTCGCTGTTTCTTACCCTTGACGCGGACATTATGTCTGAAGAAAATTATTAGCTGAGCATTATATGGAATTTAAAATTCAGCTTCTGAAAGTATGGTGACTTTAAGTTTAACCCCATCACGAGAGCAAGCGTTCTGGTCTCTAAAGTTTATTGAATATCGATGCGTTAAGGTGCTAGTTCTGTCGGAATATCATAAACAAAGTAACTTAAAATGTCTAAATAAGAGCATATACCTGTACCTTTAAATAAATTGGGCGTATACATTGTATGCGTTTCTTTTGACGTTCAGTATATGTTTATTCTCAGAATAACATAATTTCTGATACCTTTATTGTTTCAATAATATGAAGGAAAAATGCAAGAAAATTAGAGTTTAATACAGTTTCGGGCGTATGGGAACAAAGAAAAATAATGTGTTTCAACCATGTTTATTCTCAGAATACCATGATTTCTGATATACCTTTATTGTTTCAATAATATGAAGGAAAACAGCAAAAAAATTTGAGTTTGATCCTTTTTCCTTTAAAGAAAGAAGACATTTACGATAGCTTTGGAAATCTCTAGATAATAGGTTTTTGATGAAAGGCGTAAACTTTAGATAACACTGCTAATTACCTGTCCACTGCACAAGGCCTCTCAAGGTACCCCACCCACTCAAATTTTGCAAGTCCAAAGACGCTAACCAAAATATTCCAACAGATCAAAATGAAATATGTACCAAATTATTCCATGTCTTCTGACTAAGAAAATGAATATGTTTATTTTGTCTATGAGGGAAGATATGTACGTTCTTATGTTGAGAAAAAAAGGTAAAATGTTCCAAACGCTGCCAGTTTTGTAACTTTTTTTAATGGGGCCAGTTTTGTAACTTGTTTTGGTTCTTGTAACAAAAAGTTAAAATAAACATAGAGCCCGGTCTCTAGCACATTCAATATTTTCATGGCATGTAAATATATTAAAGTTTTGTCTGTATACATAATATGAAATGTGCTGGAGGCTGGGCTCATATATTTTGAAAGCCGCAAAGGCTTCAAAATTCGTCATTTTCGTCAGAATCCACTGGGGGTATGGGTATGTTCAAGGTAAAAACACACCTACTTTATGCAAGAACTGGTAAATTTTGTGTTTGCTGTTACATTCAAGGTTCGAAATTTCCTATGAATATACATGTATTTTTATGATCTAAATAGGATTTTTGAAAAATGAGTTTTCTGGGGGGCCAAATATGGGCCTTATCATACCAGGTCCCTTTTCCACGTAGCAGTTTCCGTTTGATTTGGCGCTATGGAATGCACTGTGTCCTCGGTTTCGTGCCATCATAGCTGTCTGCTAATTTTATATGTTTTCTATGATGTTAAGGTGGTATGAGCCCTAATTTGAATAGAGAGAAGGAGTAATTTCTTGTTTTTGGACCTGGATAAGAAGGGAAGTGAGGATTCGGGCGCATAAAATTAGTATCAGCTCCATTGACAGTAGGTATGGCATTGTCCATTCCAAGAGGAAACTTTTGATATGGATCCCATTTCTTGTATTTTAGAAATTGTGGGTACCAATATGCGGTCTACTTTGCTTCCTCTTTTGTTTCAGGAATTTAAATTGAAAACTGGTTAATAAAGATGTTCATCTTATGTTTGTCGTAGTGATGTTAAGTTCCTTTGTGTTGGACTGAGTCTATTTCCAAATTGTAATGTTCCGTTGTGTCGTTTGAGTTTCTCCCTTCTTGAGGTTTTAGTTAATTTGTTGGGTTATGCTATATGATTGCGGCCAGTTTCGTCAGTACCGCAATATCCGCTTCCGTTCAAAAACATTTTCGTTGATATTATAACAACTTTTTGTTCTTTTTCCAGACACTTTTGTACCATGGCTTTAAGACACAATCCATCTGCAAGTAATCCTCGCGAGGGGGTGTTGCAGTATAAAAAGAAAGAAAGAAAGACTAATATGAGTAATAGATTACGTGTATACAATTTCAAGCAATCACACCACTTAATAGTGTGTAGCAAGTGACTGAACCTTAGGAGTAAACCACGAAAAGAATCCTGTTTGCACTTTTGGATATATATGCCTTATGCTGCAAGCATCAGTTTCCATACTGTTAAGTCTGTGTTAGTTTATATTTGATTTGAGTACTTACAAATACAACTTCTTATTAACGTTGACTTTAAACTTGACGCGGTGTTCATCTCTAGCACCCTGCGTGACAAATGGGTTGCATCTCACATGTTTGTTGGGCGATAAGAATATGCATTACTTTAAATGTTTTGTTTGTCAGAAACAATCTGAAATTGTATTTTTAGACATTTTAAAGTATTTTGCATCACTTGGTTAGGGGTCAAATACTTGACTAGGTCATGTCACATAATGCTACACGCCATTTATGTGGGTTGGTTAAGGATACTGGAAAAAAGTAGGTTTACCGACACATTACATACATGCATAAATCCTTAATTTGTAATCAATACCAAATATAAATTATAAAAGTCAAATGTTGCGTATAGGCTACAAAACCTTTACGGCGACCGTGCCTCCAGAGCAAATATGTTTACCAAAATTTCTATCAGTATGCCATTACATCTAGCATTCCTACGCACTTCCGAATATATCTCAGCGTATGGTAGGATAAAATATGAGACAATATATCATTGTGATATACTTTTTGAAACCCGACATCATCACGAAGCGTTGCTACTCACTTGCTGACGTCTGGTATAACGTTGCTAAAGCGTTTGCTTTTGTTGCAGAGAAGTGATGTAGATTAAAGGGCAATAGTCAAGAATCGAAACAATCGTTCAGCATATCCTGCTCTGAAAACCAAATGGGAAAAGAGGAAAAAAAAAACGAAAAAAGATGGCACATACAACAAAACAAGAAAGTCAAAACGTCGAGACGTCAGTTTTTTTCCCAGCAGATGGCAAAATAATGTACACAAAGTCAAAGACTATAATAGTACCAAACCGCACTTAAAACAGCGCCTTATAACCGTAAACGGACAGTGCTAAAATAATGTGGGCTATACCAGTTTTACACGCGCGTAATCCTGTCATTTTTAAAATGTAAAATTACGAACACGTGGCTAGAATAAAGATGATACTGCCTCTAGCCTGACCACATATCACTATCAAATCAATTAAATACGCTTTTTTGTATTTCAGTGATTTTAAAAAAACATATGTCAAAATTAATATATCGTATATTTTCTATAAACTGGGCGATGACTTTCCGATGTAATTCCTGACTCGAAGTCACCTAAAGTTATTTTGTATTCGATGAGTGAATCAGGACCATTTAAACATAATTTTGTCCTATAGTCTTAAATAGTTACTTTATAACAGGGATAACAAAACAGAGTCGCTTTTGTTTTCGAGGAAACAGTGCAAACTGAAGGTGAATTTCGTAAACATTGAAATCGAATTTCGGGGAGATATTGAATAGAAATATTGGCGAGGCATTCAAACCATTATACCAGCTAAATTACCTAAAGAGCTAACAAACATTTCGATAAGAAACCTTTTTTTTTTGTACCATTTTGTTTTCCTTAATAATGTATTTCTACCCACTTTTTCTTTACATATTTTCTGTTAAAATTCATATCTCTAGCAAATGAATGCACTTTTCTTTCTGCAAATCATATAATCTATAATGCCGGATATTTTTAACAAACCGGTAAATACAGTTGCAGCTATATTGAAAATAAGTTTTTTTATAGTTTTTTTTACATTTTTACAAATGCAAAAAAAAAAAAAAAATACATTTCATGAAAAAATTGTTTAGACCTTGATCAGACTGGTTCCTCAGGAGCAATCTGATTTCGGTTTTCACTGTTTGTACAGACCTAACTGCCGGAAAGCCTAGGACATCGCTAGTGCATGTTATAACTGCTTGTACTCCACACATTTATCCGATTTTATCATGAACAATAACTCTTGTTTTGTTTTAATAAATAAAGAAACAGAGTTGTTCAGTATCTTACTGCCTCAATTTTCAAACCTGAAGCAAAAGCTGAACATAAACAAACAATGTAGTGCTGGAATGTAAAAGGTATATACGCGGAACTAAAGACTTCGTTTATGGCCAGACTTTGACATTTAAAGTTGAAAACCACCTTATGCGTAAACATTTCAGTTTGGTTCGGTATATCACTTTTACACACTTTGATTAGTCAAAATTCTTCTATTTTGGAACTAAATACTGTTTATTTTTCATTCTAGTGAGGAAACCAAGAACACGGATACAACTGAGGACAGAGTGACTGCCCAACATGAGATTCTACACATGAACAAACGAACTGGACAAAATTAATTGTTAAAAAAAAAAATTTCGCTGTAAATTCAAGAATATAAAATATTATAACTTCAAGCATCACTTTGTAAATAGATGTTGTTACTTTACAATGTCAGCTGACGAATATCGGGTGATACTTTTGTTTTGTGTGCATGTCCGGTCAGAATCCTAAAGTTTCTAATTAATGCCTGTGACGCGTTAAAATAAAGGTTACGGTAAGTGCTGACAGACAAATCTCCTGCACAACCATGTAACATGATACAATTATTCTCTTTTCGCGAAGACAATCGATGTATTATGGATAATACAAACCTTGAAAAGTAAAAGTATATCTAGTCTGTGAAAACGCACTCATTTGAGAAGCTACTGTATGCATATGGCTTTTAAATTAATTGGAATTACGCTTTCACCCAACTTTTTGAAAGGGAAACAACTTTCTGGACATGTTTGCTTTCCTGGTAACGAAGCCCTTCATATATTGACTAAACATTCCTGCAAATTCTTTCTTTAGGACTCGACCACTAGGGAGGCAAAAAATTGCGAGTTGTTTCCTCAAAAAAGAACTTAATTTTAAAGTGCCACCTATTAATTACTATGTAGCTGAACTATATTTGCTTCTAAATGTCTTCGCTTCGTATGAATGTTCATTGGTCTGAATATGTTACTGTACAGAGCTCAAGATACAAAGGGGTAGATTGGGTATTCCTTGTGAATAGAACTGTTTCAGGGAGGCGGTTCGAATGAGAGAACACAGCGAATGTGAATATAGAAAATAAGGAGCTTTTAACTCAACGATATCCTTTTACCCCTTCTTATCTGGAGCTATTCTAAAACAAATTTTACCTCCGTCGACGAGCTTATTTAAAGGCCCCATTGCTCTATCAGCATGAAAAAATTTTAACATGAGGTATCGCTGCAAGCTTCTCACTATAGTTTCTTCACTGTAAATGACCGTGATTAGCCAGCTTTAAACAAAGAAAACAACATTGAGTTTCACATAAAAAGGGTTTGAAAACTTATCTAGGTCATTTTTGTTGGCAACTGAAATGACCTACTTTCGATTTCATTAAGTTAAATAAAATGGTAAAAATACAATATACAGGCGTGGAGTTCCAATCACTATCCCGCCTATGTTTATATAGCATCGCTAGACGGGAAACCAAAACAGGAAATCGTTTTTTTTGGGGAGCGATTTGACATGTTTCAAAAAAATTGTTTTCTCTGCTTTTTGCCAGTTATATGACTCAATATATGCCCACCAACCCACATTTTATTACCAAACGTGAAGGCTGAACCGCTTTTTACAATGATTTGAGTTTTGACATTTTTACCACTGATAGGACTATGGAGACTTTAAAATGACTAAAATGGCTGTTTTTCTATTTTCTTATCCTGACACTATTCACTGCTTTTATTATTGCTCCTGACTCTCCGAAATAAATATGACGAAACTAAGTAGTCATTATAGATTCATAACGTTTGGTACCATTTACTGAGTAGCTGCTAATTCAAAAAATAAAATATCCAGATCAGCAAGGAAATGTATTGGTCTTACTTGGGAACAATGTACGTCTTGGGCACTGCTAATGGACACTTTATCCCCGAAGATATCAATCAACCCAGTAGTCAGTGGTTTAATGGCTGATTCTGGTTCTTAGCATTCGAGCTCGTAAAAATGCTGATTTGAAATAACATTATTATCTTTTCCTGATATAAGTGTCTCAATTATGCCAAAGCTTTAAGATCGACATGATCCAGAGTCACAAAACTTAGTAAAGCTTTGGATTTTTATCTAGTCGCAGGTTCAAACTGGATAAGACATGTCCTTTCTGATGTCATGCCTACCTTTTATCTCAGAACATAGCGGATCAGGTGGCTTATTAGGGGACGTCTGTTGTGGCACACTGGAAAAACATAAGTATACTTTACGGTAGAATAACTGGCAAACAGCTGCAAGTCCGTTTCCCGTTATTTTTACAGGCGTTTGCATGCAAGACATTTTCGGAAATCACGATATGAGTGTTATGTTAACTGTCCGCACTCGAAAATAGCTTTATAGTGTTGAAGGGCTACATGACTACATGACCTGCTATTAGCTATCCTACTGTGGGTGATGGTACCTGCAATTTTACGGGCGCCCGAAAAAATAACGGGAAATGAACTGGCAGCTGGTTTCCAGTTATTCTATCGTAAATTCTACGGACAATTTTACAATGCAGTGACCTCCCAAGGACTCTCGTGTTATGTCTGCTGCTGCTGTAACTCGTGGATTGCGTCAATAAGTGTGGTTTGGAAAGGTATGTCCGTTGCCTGCTGAGATCAGTGCATCACATTTCATTTTAAACCTTTGGGATGAAACGACACTGAAGAAGTTAAACATAAAAATGCCAATCATTCAAACTCAATGTGATAACGATACAATTGAGCCACGACACGACTAAACCAACAAAGTAGCATGCGCGCCCAGCAAAGACACATATCAGCCTGGGCACCCGCCCAGTCTGATCAGAGTCTTTGAAGTGCGCTGAAAGTGTAGCTAAGGGTCAAAGCTATCTCCATGCCGACAGCAAAGACTCATTAATTATCTGCGGCTCATTACGTGCACAAGAATGAAACAGCAGATATAGCTTTCGTCAGCCTTGCTTGGCTGTTGTTGGAGGACCTGTTGTATAGAAGATAAAAGCGTGACGTCACTGATAAGACACCTGGGGGATTCCCCGAAAATGGTTGGCAATATTTCCACTATTCTTCCCTGCCAAATATTCCGGAGTGAACCCAAGGCGTTGGGTTCCAATGCGTGTCATACGCTAGACTGCCACACAATTGGACAATTGAAGTTCTCTCTATATTCTTTTTTTTTTTCGATTAATTGACAACATCTGCATGTAACAAGATTATACATGTGTACTTTATTACAATTGTTAAAATTGTGCTCTTAAAATGTCATTTATTTATTCAGTCTTATTCATACTTACATGTATCTATGTATTTATCCATTTATTTGCGCATTTATTTATAATATTTGCTGTTCGAGATCACACGGCCTCTGAATTTATATTTGCAATGACCAAACAGTGTTGAGCTTTACGATTAATATTCGGTGTTGTTTTATCACCAAAATGTTTTTCCATCGTTAGCTGTCGATCGTTACCCTCGTACTTTACCATACAGTCATTTTCTCATCGGCACACCATATTTTTATATTTATATATGTTTTTGAATATGTGTTTGTCTTTTTCCATGCTAGTGATGAAACGGAGAACGCAGCATCTTCAACTTATGATGGAAAGACTACGAAGCAAAGGCCTCATCCATAAATAGACTGACTAATCAGATATAACTGTAAAAATATTTGACTGACAAAATATCAGCCGCGATACGACAAAACAAACAAAGTGGTATATGCACCCAGCAAAGACTCAGATCAGCCTGGGCATCCGCCCAGCCTGATAAGTCTTCGCTGTGCGCTTAAAGGGTAGCTATGTGTCTAAGCTACTTTCATGTCGACAGCAAGATTTTGCTCAGGGTAGACGGATGTTCAGGCTGATCTGAGTCTTTGTATGGCGCACATGCCACTTTGATGGTTTTGTCGTGTCGCGCTCATACATGTATATTTCATTGTTTTACTGTCGAATACTCGACCGTTTGTGAAGAATCGCTTGCAATAGTAAAATGTGGATTGCGATACGTTTCATGTTTATTTTCTTGTGCCAGTTCTGAATCGATCGCACATGTGCATACATTCTTTAAAACAGGTTTTCTGCCGACACGTAGCAAATATATTAAGAACACATAAAATTTCCCAGAACAAGTTTCTAACTCTACTACTAGCTTGTGTTTGATTACGGCTAAGTTGTCGTCGCATGTGCCAGTTGAACACTGACATGTGACTCAGGAGTGACATTCTGAACGTGGCTCTGAAAGGTGAATTTTTGTAGCTTCCTAACTTTTCAAAGGAAGAAATATTTGGATTTATATATAGTTAAACATTATAAAGAAGTTTAAACCGTGATTTTGAAACTTACAATGTCAATCGATTTACTAAATCCGATTTTATCAAGAAAGGTATATGGAAGTTTTTGCCCCAAAATATAAGTTACTTTGGTCCTCAAAAATGAGTTAGAATTGTTTCATAATATTGAAATTTTGTTTGATAAGTATGCTGAATTGATGTATACGCTGCTAATATATTGCATCTATGTTTTCAAATAATAAAGCCTATTTTCTAGATATAAAGGGTACACATATCCCTCCCACCTTTTCGTGTGTTTTTTTTTTTTTTTCATTTATTGACACTGAGCAGCCCAGCCACCAGCCACCCTTTCGCCACACCCCTCCTCAGCTTTCCAATCAAATATATCGAAACAGCACAGACATTCAGGGTGGCTCTCGTAGGCATGACATCGGATGCGGTGATAGAAGGAACTGTAAAATGAGAGAGACACAGAGAGACAGAGAGAATTTCAATCTTTTTATATAGGTTTTACTAGATGATTTATCATTCATCAGTTATTTTGAGTAAAAATATTAAAGTATCATCTACCTTTTTTCGAAAGGAAAGGTACATAACCAATACACGCCTCATACGAAGTTGTTTAATACTTGCCTGTTGCCTGAAATATAATGATACATTCATTGACTGTCTAGTTGTTTCATGAAAACAACTGTGCTGTTTTATAAGAACAATCGCGTACAGCGTAGACTCGCACTGACTGGGTTGATCTTTAGTGATCGCGCTGAAGACTTCTCATCTGACCATATTGACAGCAACCGTATTTTTTCAGTTTTAAGATGGTTTTGTTTCCTTCTAAAACAACTTCAAATGTATAGACCTTTCTTGTGAGACTGAGCTAGATCTTTAGGGTCGTTTTGTAAGACGGATCTAAATCTCTAGGGTTGTTTTGGAAGAGAACCTCCCCCCCCCCCCGCATTTTATAGCTGAATTATAGAATAAATTATAAATAAGAATATCCTTTGGAAGCATGGAATACATCAAAGAAACGAAATAGCAGCCTCGGTTTGGTTGAGTCTTTTCATAACCAGTAATGACATGTGTGACAGTAGCCATATCTCCTAGCACCGGCTTATGCATAACTCGATTTTTATAATTACTCTAAATGAAATCAGTGATTGCGAAGAATATTCTGCACTATGATGCTGTACAGAGAGATGTCTTACAGCCGCCACACGGCACAACAGCTGCTGCAGTGATGACAAATAACTTTTAAATAGTAAGATTGTTTGGAAGCATGGAATACACATTGGCATGAACTGAACTCTATTTTCAAAATGACTCAAAATGAGCTTAATTATTCCAAAAAAAAAAACACAAAAAGACTGCAATGGTCTATTCTGATGGATGGGAGAGACGTTTTTCGGCCGCCAGTGGCATAACAGCAGCTACAGTGGAGATAAATAAGTTCTAGGACTGATTTACGTAATATATGCGTTAATCTCCTGTCTTATAACCAAGTGAACCGCGATACGACAAAACCAACAAAGTGATTGTGCGCCCAGCGCAGACTCAGATCGGCCTGGGCATCCGCCCAGACTGATCAGATTCTTCGCTGTCCGCATGGAGGTAGCTTAGACCCTTAGCTACCCTTTAATTGCACAGCAAAGTGTCTGATCAGACTTTGCGGATGCCCAGGCTGGTCTGAGTCTGCGCTGGGCGCACAACCACTTTGTTTGTTTTTTCGTGTCGCGGCCCATTTATAAAATACGATACTGTTCATCAGACCCTGCACTTACGCTGGCTTATTTCCATACTTCGTTGTTTGCCTTTATGTATAAATGACTTGGATATCTTACAAAAGGCAAATCTTTTTGTACTATGTAAGCTTTAGAATTTAACGGCGTCTAAAATACTAGTCCAGTGCATTCACACAAGTTATTATAACCTCACTATTACGATTATTTGCACTTGTTGATGAGGAATATACATCGTATCATACAATATTTTTTGTATTTACACAGCTTAGCTATCATTTTGAAAATGATAGCTAAGCTGTGTAAATACAAAAAATAAATTAGGCAAATATCATTTTTTTTTTCACATTTGACACATAAAATCGACCAATTTAACCCATTTATGTCTAGTGTCCCATAAAAGGGACAAAAGTAAACAGTGCAGACCCAGATCAGACGCCAAAACATGCGGTGTCTGATCAGGGTCTGCACTATGTGCATACGACGAATGGGTAATTTTCCTTAAAATAAATTACAAAGATAAAATCAAATAACCAGACACTCCTTAATTGACATCAAATTCATAAGAACAGAAGAGTCCACCAAGAATAAATTGGTTAATAGGTCTGGGAACCAGTCTGGCATACTTTTAAAGTTAGAGTTACAAACGAACGTTATATGAATCGCTATACGTAAAGCACTGTTCTCAATTCATATTGGTCTCTACTTTTCACTTAAAACCTTAAAGACTTACACCCTCAATATTTCTTTAAACTTTTAAATTTCTAACAAAAGATTATGTCCTAGGCATAATAATGATTTCTACTAAAAGTACATTTATCTGCCAAATTTATGATTTGTGATTGTCACTGCAAATAGGAGAATTTAAGAAAATACACAAAAAGAGCGGCATTCTCGCCAAAAATGAAGAATGGATACGTCCAGTAATCATAGTTTATCAGAATAAAGTTATATCATGAATAATTTTAAGACCTTTCTTTAATCGACTTCAGACAGTTATTGATTGATGATGGAGGTTGATATTGTTATTTACAGAGCGAGGATAGGGCTGCACCACTGCAGGCACTTTAGACTGAAAGGTGTGGCTAAACTGGACATTTTTGACTATTATACTTGGCTACGATTGCTGTTGCTAACAGCTGGTGATATTGAAGTGAATCCCGGACCAGTGGTTTCAAATTGTGTCAGTGAGGTTAAGGCTCTCGATTATTTAAACTTTTTTGAATTTTTTATGATAACATTACTATTACTACTTGGAGGTATCGAACCCAATCCAGGCCCAATTTCGGAAGTTTCCACTGATTCCTCTAATTTATCTTTAACATTTGATGAAATAAATATGATAAAGGATAAATTTTCAGTTGTGCACTACAACATTCAGAGTATCGTAAATAAATTAGATATTATTGAATCCGAACTTTGTAACTTCGATATTGTATGTTTAACAGAAACCTGGCTTGATGAAAGAACTCTAAATAGCAGTTTGTCTTTAAATGAATATAACTTGTACAGACGTGATAGGGTCGGTGATAGATATGGCGGTATATGCGTCTATGCGAAACAAAATATCTATTCACGTCGTAGACAGGATCTTGAACTTCCAAACATTGAATGTATTTGGATAGAAATTTTTACGCATAACAAAAAGTATCTTATAGGCACGTTTTACAGACCTCCCAACTCCACCCACGAAGTCATATCGTCCATCGAAGATTCGATAGCTCTTGCTTTTGATACCGGTATACCAAATATACTCATCACTGGTGATTTCAATTTAGATATTTCAAAACAACCTACCAGGAAAAAAGTCCTTGATTTATGTCAACATTTTAGTTTAGACCAACTTATTAATGAGCCAACGCATTACACAGAAGTATCGTCCTCTATTATTGACCTGTTCTTAACTTCTGATAAAACCAACGTTCTACTAAGTGGTGTTGGAGAGCCTATTTTTGACCAAAATATACGGTATCATTGCCCTGTCTACTGTGTTTTAAATTTTGATAAAGTTATTACTCCGGTTTATACGAGACATATTTGGCTGTATGACAAGGGAGATTATCAGTCTCTTTCACGCGACTTGAACAATACGGATTGGAGTTCTCTTAAGAATGATGATATAGACATCTACGCAAACAATATAAGTGAATGTATTACAAAATATGCAACGAAGCACATACCTAATAAAGACATCAAAGTACGTAAATCAGATCCTGATTGGTTAACAAATAATATAAAACGATTAATGCGAAAACGAAAACGACTGTATGATAAATATAAAAGGTCTAAATGTATTGCTGACTTTGAGAATTATAAAAATATTCGGAATAAGGTAACGTATGAAATTCGAAAGTCAAAAAAATGCCAGCTCGAGAAACTCACGGAGAAACTAGGATCAAATAATCTGGATCAAAAAGACTGGTGGCGAACGTTAAAAACCTTTATTAAACCTAAACAGTCATCAACTGTACCTCCACTGTGTAAAGATGAGATAATTTATACAAATGATACAGATAAAGCCAATATCTTAAATCAGTTTTTTACCGAACAATCGACATTGGATGATAGTAATGCCTCACTACCTTCGATCAGTCGCGTATTTCCTCATAAACTTGACTCTATTTCTATCTCTTCTTTTGAAGTAGAAGACATATTAAAAACTCTTAAGACAGGCAAAGCTGCAGGCCCTGATTCTATAGATAACAGACTTTTGAAAGAGCTTGCTCGCCCTCTATCAGGTCCTCTTTCTGATCTTTTTAACTTTTCTCTAACTAAGGGCAAAGTACCAAGCCTTTGGAAACAGGCCAATGTAACTCCTGTTTTCAAAAAGAACGATCCCTCAGACGTAGCAAATTATAGACCAATATCCCTACTTAGCACTATTGGTAAAGTTCTTGAAAAAATTATACATAAATATGTCTTTAACTTCTTGAACGAACATAATGTAATCACTACTCTACAGTCTGGTTTTGTTCCAGGCGATTCTACCGTAAATCAGTTAGTTGACATTTATAACACTTTTTGCCAGGCTCTGGACGAAGGCAAAGAGGTCCGTGCAGTTTTCTGTGATATTAGTAAGGCATTCGACAGGGTCTGGCATAAAGGTCTCCTCTTTAAATTAAATTCTGTTGGTATTTCTGGATCTCTTTTGCAGTGGTTTACAGATTATCTGGATAACAGAAAGCAAAGAGTAGTTATTCCTGGTGCCAGTTCTGACTGGTCTTCAGTCGAAGCCGGTGTCCCCCAAGGTTCGATATTAGGTCCCCTGCTTTTTCTCCTGTATATAAATGACATTGTTGAAAATATAAATTCATCAATTAGACTTTTTGCAGATGACACCACTCTTTACATTATAGTTGACAACCCAGTACAAGCTGCACATCAGTTAAATTCCGATTTGTCAAAGATACATCAATGGGCCACTAAGTGGCTCGTCACATTTAATCCGTCAAAATCAGAATCTGTAATATTTTCAAGGAAACGTAATAAACCAAACCATCCCATTGTTTTCATGGACCAACAGCCCATTCAGGAAGTCAATTCCCATAAACACTTAGGCATATTCTTATCAAGTGACTGCACGTGGCACGAGCATTTAGAATACATTAAATCCAAAGCATGGACTCGCATAAATGTAATGAGAAAGTTAAAATTTAAACTCGACCGTAAATCTCTCCAAATAATTTATCTAACCTTTATTCGTCCCGTTTTAGAGTATGCCGATGTTGTTTGGAACAACTGTACTCAGTACGAAATAAACGAACTTGAAAAAATTCAAAATGAAGCCGCCCGTATTGTAACAGGAGCCACTAAATTAGTCTCAATAAATTCTCTGTTAAATGAAACTGGTTGGGAAACACTTTTAACTCGAAGGAAAAAGCATAAACTCTTTTTATTTTATAAAATGCAAAATGATATGTCTCCCCATTACTTATCTTCTTTAGTACCACCAAGTATCGGAAATACCACTAATTATTCGCTAAGGAATTCTATAAATCTACAAACGTTTCATGCAAATTCTCAGTTTTACTATAATTCTTTCTTACCATCTGTAATAAGGGACTGGAACGAACTTCCAGAACAAACGCGTAGTTTATCAAGCATAGCTTCTTTTAAGCGCGAGATAAATTCAGATACGGTACAAATACCCTCATTCTATTTTGACGGGAAGAGGCTTGCGCAGATTTACCACGCACGATTAAGAATGAACTGCAGCTCCCTCAATCAACATCTCTTTTCCAAAAATATAGTACAGAGTCCATTATGTGTATGTCGAGAAATTGAGGACACAAAACATTTTCTTTTTGACTGTCAGCGTTTTCACATTTTAAGACAAGAACTGCTCAACAAAATTTCTCCAATTTGTCAGCCTACCCTTAATATACTTCTGTTTGGGAGCGAACAGCTTTCCGAAAACGAAAACCGGCAAGTATTCTTAGCTGTACAGGAGTTTTTGGTAAAAACTAAACGATTTGAAGTGGCATGATGTAAATAATAGTAACAATGATAATAATAATAGATAACACTAAAAAATTATATGTAATCTATCAATGATAGTAATCTGCAGCTCTAAAGGAATCTCTGTATAAATACCAACTGATTTCCTGAACTTTTTACTTTTTACTTATTCTTTATAGTTTTACAAAACCGGAACTGAATATCAACGCATACGGAATGGAATAGAGAACCTTCCTCTTAACTTTTCTCTGAACTCTTGGAAAAACCTAGTTCACAACCTTAATACTTTAATACATTTACACGAATCTCAAGTGTCTGCTATTTCGGAGGCTACAGAAACTTTTGGAATGTGGATATTTGTGCAAATTGTCTGATGCCGTGACACTTTCTTTTCTTATCTCCTACTTTCTTTACTCTTTTCTTCTCTTAACAACTTTCTTCTCTATTTGTATGAACCTACACAATATGGATATTCTGATCTAATTACATCTGATAATTTGTTAGATCATTTAGCTTCCAAAATGTTCATTATACTGCATAGTTAGAAAATAATTCAAAGTCATCTGAAAGTAAAAATGACTGATTGACGTCGCATGGGGGTATCTCTTGGTGTGTGCACATTTGTGAGGACTCGGATCAGCTTGCGCGTGAGCGCAGTCTGGTTGGAGCCTTCCCCTTTCGCATACATTGTCTACGAATCCTAGGAAATCTAAAGTGAAGGTAGGAACTCTAGCCGGCCTGTGCGGATGTGGAGGCTGCTTTGGGTGTTCCCTAATTGCACATATCTTGAGCTCCCCTTTCATGCGACGCCATTCAAATTCATGGTTTGGGAGACAGATTCTAAATAAGTCAACGACTTACTTCTGTATCCTTTTCATACTGTATGTTTGTATGTTAAAAAAAGATTGCTATATGTATGCACATATATGTACAGTATATTGAATAAAATATTGTTTAAACCAATCGACCTCAGACAGTTATTGGCTGATAAGAACTCATGTGCACATTAAAGGTTAATGCTATTGTAAACGTATTTACTCCAATAATCATAAAATTCAAAACATGCTTGCAGAAACGCCTGTGAGAGTCAAGCAATTTATGACGACAAAATATTCGAGAATATTCAAGAAGGGTATGCATTGATATATCGTCTCTGCCTCCGTTACAAAGATGTTTTCGCTGAAGATTTTTTTAATAAATCTTAATTGTATGTTGCATACAGCTAACCAGTTTCATAATTTTGTGATAATTTCATAATGAAATACGATGGAGTATACCTTTAATATCGCCCAAGTATAAAGATATATTTCGATTCTGTTACAACTTAGCACAAGACTCTTATCTAGAATGAAATAAAAACTATACCACTCAATAGAAGATTTGCCCCACTTTACATTTTCCATAGAGCTAATGCAAAATAGTTACTGTTTAACTCTGTAAAATTCATACACGTAGCAATGAAATACATGTTTATTTTGTATGATTGACAGTATTTCAGTATCATAAATTTTTAAGTGAAAAGTTGGTCTGTGATTTCATTCATCTTGGTAGATAATGATTTTAAAGAGTAAAACCGACTTGAGGATGATTTCCCATATGATTGTCAAAAGCAAACACCACTAGTGAATCAGAAACCTTTTTCTAGCCCGACGGGAGTCAGTTCTGTCTTTTTAATTTTATCAGGTGTTTACAGACACACAAGTGTATGACTAACACAATCCATGAAGCAAAACAGAGGCATCACTTTCTTGTGAAACTCTTGGAAATAAGTTGATTTAGACTGTTCAAAGAAAAACGACTTTTAAATTCTTATTTATACTACCCAAGTTTTTATGAAAAGCGGAACTTCACTGGGTTTTTGTCCTTATCTATCTATTTATGTATTTATTTATTTATTTGGCTTTATTTCATGCAACAAATAAATGAATAAACAAGTCACGTTAATGGTTCTGTTGGGCAAGCCAGAGCATCTCCGCGGTCTTGCCTTTTGTGTACTATACAAAGTGAAAACTAGTCATCTGGCAAGGTTGGTAAAAAGGCGAAAGATACTCATTTTCCAAAGACGGCGGGAAATACTGGTTATTCCTGGGAAATACCGGCAAATTTGTTTCTTTCTAAGTAGATAATTTTATTGAATTAATTTTAAAGATTGTCTTCCTCGTTTATTTCATGTTTTCAGAAACAAATATTTTAACAAAATTTCGTTAGACAATATGTAACAGTCTCATAATAAACCGTACAATTTTTTTGAAAAGACATGTTTGTTCGATAAATGTGGAATGAAAAATAATCTTCAAATTAAAATGCAAACTACCTATTTCCTCACGGCCTGTAAGAATATCGATTTTGACCATGTGGGTCATGTGATCATGTACAGGTATTTTTCTTATTCGTGCACGTGATTGTGACGTATGAAGTAATTATTTTTGTCTAATAATGCGATTTCGACCGCGGTCCGACATCGTTTAAAAATGTATTTTATATTTGTTAAAAGTCCCTTTTATCAAATATTATTATCTAAAGTCTATTTCAAATGTAAAGTTAGACCATGTCGGAGGTATTGCATGAAATATTTCATCAAAACATTTTTGCTATTATTATAAAGGGAGTAAATTTTTTAACAATCATACAACTATATTTGCAAAACAGAACATGATTGAATTTTGTACAGATCTGTATAATGCAATGAGATTGCTTCCCTATTCGACTTGTCCAAATAAAACTGTGCATGCACAGTGGTTGTCTCTGCCTATCAATAAGTTGTTTTGATACACTGACATTAAAAGCACCTACAGTAACTCGCACCTGTCCGTTGAACCTAGAAAATTAAATTATTTTCACATCGTCAATGGGGTTTGGTCATTATCTACAAAAGGAAACATAGTTTACAAATTCTCATGTGGACCCTTTGAGGAAATAAAGACATTGCAGGGTGAGGGTGAAGGTTTGGGCCCAGTAAAACCGGTTTTATTACTGACCGTCCCAAGGCGGTACTTTCTTTGCGGTTGCATTTGTTTTATATTCGGTGCTGTTTAATTTATTGTGTTGTCATTTTAACCATTCTATAATGAAAATAGAAAATAGGTAAAAATAATTGTTAAATGTATAATTTGCTTAGTCTGTTGTAACCCTTCTGTTGGGATAGGGTTTGGGATATGATTCAGTCAGTTCCTAAAGTGTAGTTATCCGGCTACCGCTAGACCACAATGTCCTCACATCATTGATTTAATCATTCAGGTGACAAAGTCAAAGATAGGAAACTGGAGTAAGATACAAGTTGTTTTTGAAAAAAATAAGAACTTCACTTGTTTCTGTCCTAGTTTGGTATGATCAACCCCACTTGAAGAACATTAGGGTCCACTCAGCTAAATTCGGACAGCAGGTAAATTCGGACAGTGAAATTGTTTCCTTTATATGTCAGCTATTTGGAATTAAAACAAAAATAAGTGGACAAACAGTGAAAATCCTAATAAGACAGCTCATTATGAGCCGTCTCTTCTGGATTTTCACTGTTTGCAATGGTATGTCCGAATTTTACCTGCTGTCCGAATTTACCTGACTTGCCCTTACTATGCCAATTTCATACACCACTTAAATATACTTAATGAAACTGATATATAAACTGAAGCCGGTGTGACTTAAGGGCTGAGATGGCTAGGGGCCGAAGTGTCCATGGGGCCGAGATGACTGAGGACAAGGTGACTGGGGCCGAAGCGACTGGGACCAAGATGGTTTTGGGCCGACTTGATTAGGGGCCGAGATGTTTTGGGGCCGAAATGTCTGTTAGTCCGGAAAACATGGCCTCAAAGCCTCTCGGCCCCTACACATTTCGGGCCTAGATCTGAAAAAGCTCAAATGGCAACAAACCACCAGGTATGATTTTAAGTCGGAACCATCAATAAGGGTAAGGTCCCATTAAAAGAGGAAACGAAGTTGTTGAATGCCATATTAAATAAAAAAGAAGTTTGTTGGATAATATCCATGTTGTATCGAGTTTTTTTTTTATATTGGATGAATATTTTTCTGAGCTGATCAGAAAACCCATTTGTGCCAAAGTTTGTCTTCTGTTCATACAGAAAATCATTTGTTATCTTGTTTGTTTCATATAAAACATACAGCGGCACATAGCTAATATTTATGAACGCGTTACAGTCCCACAAATGTCATTTCATAATGATCTGGGAATAAGTACAAACACCTGAAGATTTGAATTTTCAAAAACTGTCTGATAACCATAATAAGTAGGAGGCGTAAAATTTGAGACGTTAAAGCTTTTTATGAGAGGCCGTTTGCTGATATAAATGAAACTTAGATCGTTCTTGTGAACAAAGACCCGAGACATTCGATCGAGATGATCGCATTCTTTAAAATCGAAATATGTTTGCTTTCCATACAATGTATGTTTGTATTGCCGTGGTAAAGAACTTTTTGCACCTGTAGATTTTAAAAAACCTATTTAATATAATATGCAATCATAAGAAAATTTGTCATCTATGTAAACTTAGGACTACTTGCGCTCATTGCTTAACTGATAAGGCCATCAACAGTTGATCGGCAGCACGTGAAAAGATACTTTACGGTCTATGTATACTCCGAAAGCTTTGCAATAGCGGGTATATTTATGCCCCGATGAGTGTTTTTGTGTGTGTGTGGTGGAGGAGGGGGGGGGAGCATTTGTAAATCGCACTGTCCATTAGTGCAACTAAGTGTCTGCCTATAAAAAATATGTCTTTGCAATTACTGAAACGTACTAAAGGTATAGTTTAATCACATTCCGCAGAGAGATACATGTGAAAATGTGTCGCGTTCAGGACTTCAGGCCAATATGTATGGTCGGGGTCACCTGCAGGGCTCGAATGTTAATACGTGTATTCGTTTTAACTAAAAAATACCAAAGAAAATTTCATCAAACTTCACAGAAAACTAAAACGATGTAAAAAATAAAATAGCAGGCACGATTTTGAAGTTCACGTCCAAAGTGAAGTACTATTCCTAACGATAATGTGTTATTGACAAATATGGTATATAAATAAACTAAACATAAACATAGGGGTGACAGGTACCAACTGTATTGCATTGCCGGTGTTTAGTATCATAATAACAGTAACGCTTGTGACAAACAAAATTAGCTCAGACAGCTAGGTATCTGTATGTTGATCTTTTGTTACAAGAATCCTAGGGTCAGAGGTTCAAATCCGATTGTTGACATTTGTTTTCTTTTGGAGGGGATGGGGGTTGTGGGGAGAAAATTTGTTTTCTTCATGACAAAAATAACTTTCTTCAATGGTCGAAATCGAGTCTTCCTCAAATTTGACATGCTTCATGTTAAGTGAGGTCTGGTACAAGTTTGGAGTTCTTCCTTGAGCATCGATATTCATTTTCAGCGGTTTATACCTTTCTTCATATTTGGTCCCTAAGGGCTCACTACATTTGCATTTGCTCTAACAACACATGCTTTATTACTTGGCATAATAGTAATCTCGGGAGAACAAACGAGATACACATTTCCACACCCTTTGATAATTCAGCTAGTGTTGCAGTTATGTACGACAAATTATGAACAAACAAAAAATTAAATAAATAAAAAAAAAGAATAACACTGTGGGGATCGAACTCATAAAATAAGTGTTTGAGAGTAGACCCTCTTGACTACTGCGCCACTGGGACATGTATCGCAGTCGAGTCAGACAACAAATATAATCCTGGTAACTAGTCAATGATACTCCGTAAATCGCTACCTGCCCACTTTACCTATTATCTTAAAAATGGGCGCGCTCTATGATAATGGCAGGAAACAAATTATCTTTGGGAGGCAGTAACAATAAGGAGTCAAAGGTTAAATCTCGTCTACATTATTACGAAAATAGTGCAGAAAACTAGACCGAGCTTCAAAGAGGGTCGGGGCATAATAGGAAGGTGTGTAATGGGAAAGATTTGGGTTCTTATGCCCAAAAGTCAAAAGTCAAAAAGGGTTTCAGTTATCAAACAATATTGCAGTAAACTGAACCACGTTGTCGAACTATGGTTATTGTATTCGAGGCGCACTTAAGAATGATAATTCCTCGACCAAAGTCAAGGCCACAATGAGGGGTCGAATTTGGAAACCTACGGAAGTAAATTCGATCGAATTTCACGGAAAGCTGGATGAGAGTTTTTGTCTCATGGAAGAATAAGTTTCACATGCTGATTATCAAGGTCATCATCAAAGGACAGATTGTGTCTCCCCGCTAACGCAAATAACGTTTGAAGCGTATTTGATGAAACTTCACAGAAGGGTTAAGCATAAGAAGAAGTTAAATTAAACACTTGAGCTAGGTTCCAATGCCAAAGGTCAAGGCTGGAGCCGAGTCAAATATGGGTCTGGAGGGGACTTTGAGGAATCTGCAAAATACTGTAATATTGATTACTTATTTACTTACTTGCCTAATTAATCAATTGATTAATCTGTTAATTCATCATATTCGCTTTTTGCCACTAGGTCAGCGTAAAAATAATTGTTGTTATTAGTTTATGATGGACATTGATTAATGACCCGCGATTTTACGTCTTTTTCAACTTATTCTAGTCATATCTGGACGATAAGAGGGTGATAATGAAGATTGTATGCAATGAAACCACGTTTACGGTTGGAAAGATTTCCGCCCCTAGCTGGTCTCGAACCCTGGACCGCTAGATTATCAGGCTAGCGCTTAACCCACTGAGCTACCGGGGCGTCTTCTATTTGTGTATTTATAATGTTGCAACATCGACCAATAGTGTACACAGGCTGCAAAACACTGCTTGGTCACATATGCTGAAAAATCTTTGACGGGATTCTACTAAGCTTAGTAAAATGTAGGTAGTCTTTATCAATTTTCTTTTCAGCTCTAAGTTATTTATGATGCAATTTATTTATTTATTTTTTTTATTTAATTATTGTTTTCCGTAAGCAAAAACACCGAGAATTGTATCGCTTGACTTGACAAAAAAACCTAACTTCAATTTTTTAATTTAACCGGAATAACCTCTGCAGTTCGAGTATAATGTAGGTCGGGTCATATACAAAGAGAATTGTCAGCCCTAGAATAAGAGTAGCATATCATTATTTTTGAAAATGCAGTCAACATTAAATCATCTGTTCAAATATGGGCAGATTGGCGAATACACACTTCATTTGGTGAAATCTTTATTTTTTGTAGCTGCATCGTCAAACATCGAAGTCTACATTAATTGAAAGAAAATGCTATTTTATTTTATTAGAATCATTTTGCCTTTTCAAATACTTCTACAGAGTGATGAATCTTCTGCTTCTTGTCCATGTAAGTATCAAAGATGTATTTTCTAATATTTCTGCTGGTGGAGAAACGAAGGCTTTTTGAAAACTGCAGTCGCGAGGGATGTCAGCAGTAAATGCAGCATCTTGTTTTAGGACACAAATTACTAAAAATGGCATCATAAGTACCTCCCCAGCAGGCACACAGCCTTAAATGAACCTTGAATCAACCTTGATTCAGCGTCATGACGTTGAATCAAGGCTGGTTTAAGGTTCATTCAAGGTTGTGTGCCCAGTGTGTTCTTATTTACATGAAAGAGGTAGGTCTGGTTTCAAGCAGGTTTACATTTTTATAGAAATTATTGAAACATGTCTATAGTGCTTCATCTTTTGCTTTTGAGGGCAGTCATAGAATATTTTAAAGTCGACAAACATTAAACAAAAGCAGAAGTGCCGCCTCAGCACAGTCCGACCTTGCTTTGATTTGTTATGTGTGCCATCTTTAATTTTTCATTTAGAGTAAGATTTAGTAAGAGGTTGTGCAACCTTCATCTTTATTTGGTGTCTGGTGTACATGTGATTACAGTGAAGACCCATCTAAGCGTTAGCAAACCCCGATGCAGACCCAATTACTCATTTTTAATTTGCAACTGATTCTGTTATTGCAATTCCTGCCTGGTTACAGGCGTTTCAGAGCGCTAAACAGGCTGTGTTCGTTTATTCTTACTATTCTACCTCCTTTTCAACAGTATTTCAGACATATCAGGACAATGAAAGGGTGAAAACGAAAGGCTGTTTTCGTTGGAAAAGATTTCCGCCTCTTGGAATCAATCTCAGGACAGCTATGTCAGTAGGCCAGCGCTTGATCCACTCAGCTACCAGGCCAACGATTTTGCCAGGTGGCGCTTTTCTTTTTAAATCTGTCTTTGTTATTGGTTTTGTCTATTAAGTTTGCTTGTCGGTCTTCAAAAATTTATAGATTAAATATTGTGGCTAGCTTGGTGACCACCTACATGTACCATGAGAGACCGTAACGCATGTGTAGATTTACAATTAGTGCTGCCATGTGTTGCTTCTATTCGTGTTCTATTCTGTGCCGAAGATGGGATGTGAATTTTGATGGGCACGTTTTCATATAAATTGTTTAGAGCTGGGTTGCCCATAAAAATATTAAATTTGGTGCATATTTGTCGTTTTTTTTTGTACATACTTCTTTTTGTTTTGGCTTTGAGGGAGGGATATGGGATCTGATTGAATTACTTCCTGATCATTGCCTACCTCTTTACTTTGCCATTTGAATGCATTCGTCTTGTAGCTGGGTCGATTATTATAACGACATTATTTAGTATATACATGTATACTGTAGATGAATTTGAAGGCCTAGATGCAAGCATAAGCATAGATTCTGACGCTCAGCAAGGTGAAGCGGTGTACAAGTTCAATATCACAGAGAATGGAGCTTTGTCCAGTCAGACAGCAACCATGAACACTAACACATCATATTTTTCTTTAGCAAGCAGTAAGTTCCTTTTCTGTTTTGTGCTAACTGTTTGTAGCAGGTTTTTTTACAACAACAATTATTGCAATTAGTTGACTGGCTTTATCAAACAGGCCGACAAGGAAATGCACCTTAGACACTCTGATTTTATTTGTCATTCACATTTTTTTTTCAAAATTTCCACATTTAAACAAACAAAAAACAACATGTGATGGCCAAGGAGCAAGGATATCTGTGCTTAATGCGTAATTTTTCGACATACTTTACATGTAACTGCTGTCCGGATCATTGGCTTTTGCCTTACATTTACGGCTGTGACATGTAGCTTGCATAAGAAATGACTGTTGCTTTTCGCTTTTTGATATTCATCATGATGGCGAATGTCGAACTTTTTATGATTTCCGTTTTTGTTTTTTTATTGATAATGGTGGTTAATGTCAATAAAACTTTGCTTTTCGCTATTCGATATTCATTGTAATGGCGAATGTAATTTCTATTTTTTTACTTCTTATCTATTAATTTATTTATTTAGTTTCATTTATTTATCTTTATTATTTCTATATTCGAGTTTGAATATCGAAAAGCGAAAAACAAAAATCAAACTTTTTTATTGTTGCTGTTTTACGAATCATATATTTTACAACAGATACGGTGGTGGTAAACAACTGCCCACCAGCCGATACGAACATGGTGCTTGAACTAGCTGTATCAGACGCCGTATCATGTACATGTAGTCCAAGATACCTGAATATATCTGTAAAAGCAGCGGTGAGTTTCATTAAGGTCGTATAAATCCCAACATATTATTTGTCTAACTGGCTATATGGGAGCGCTCTTTTAGGACACTAGAAGACTTTAAATTCAAGCTCACAATAGATAGATGTGCACATGTCACATAATGTTGGTTGACACCGGTTCACATTACTAGTCGGCCTTCGGAATACACATAAAGACGACTACATTCCACCTCTGTTTCTGGAGGTTAGCGCCTGACTAACAATGCCTTGGGTCTAGCCCATCGTGGTCTAGACAATGGTTTCCTTTGCGCTGACCAGATTGCCACAGAAAACTCAACTTCATTTCGTAACAGTTTTGTTTTTGATGATTATGTACCCTTCGACCCCACAAAACGATCTTGTTTATGTCCAAAGTTGTATTTCTGTTTGAAGATCTGTCTCTGTATGTGCGTGCGTGTGTGCATGCGTGAGTGCGTGTTAGAAATCGCTTCCAAATTTTATTATGAAAAAAATATCCCTCCGTAACTTCACAAACATCGAGAGTTTCTTTTTCTCAATTTCCTTAAAACCTTCATTCAATACATGTAATAGAATTTAAAAAGCCTTCATTTATTACCCACAGATGGCGCTGAGGCGGGATGATGGTTGTGGGGGAGTGACATTTGGTTTTGTTTCAAAAACAAAGTTCTGGTTTCTTGTGATTTACTATGAGTTTCTAAGTTCACTTGTTAATTGCATAGTAGAGGAGCAGAAATGACCGGACAACTGCAATTGAACGGCACTTGCGATGTTGTACATTGAACGATCGGTCACTTGCTGTCAAACGAAAACACGTGTGGTAGAAAATGTGTTTACATGGTAGCCATGAACGTTTTTTTGAGGAGTTTACCTTTACTCTTGTAAGTATCTAGATAAATAGCCTAGAAGTTGTTAATACTTCAACTGGTATTTGTCATGTTACTCCTGGAAACATTGATATTGATCAGTTCATTTTTGTTTCGAATTTGAAGGGTCGTTGTTTAAAACCAAGGTCAGTTGTTACAGTAGATTTGTGAATAAAGCTGTCTTTGTGCTATTTCTATCATCTATAATTACTAATGACTTGAAGTGTTTAATGAAACACACCTGATTATGAATGCAAATAAAAACTTAACAGTGATTTTACACATCACCCCTTTTCATTATTTGAACAGGCAGTTGACATGATATTAGACCTTGCGATCTCTATCTGCTCGTATCGAGTAATTTGCGATTAAAAATCATTGTTAGAATAGTAAGAAGTGTTGAAATCATCTGAAAACCTCCAGACCGCTATTTGTCTCAAAATATCAATGTCCGAATGTGTGAAAATGACCTATGAAATTCCGGTATACATGCACATCGATCAGGTGTGCCGGTCCAACGGAATACCAATTGAAGGCGCTCCATCTAGGATTGTGATAAATAAACATGCAGAATCTGCCAATCCATTCAATATAAGGATCCAAACAATTTTAATGATAAAATAAATATTCGCATTTTCCATTAACTGTCTTCAAACGCGCGTTGACTTTAACGTATAATAACGACGTGACAAATCACGATTACATGTACTCCTGTTATCCCGATTTCCTGTTATCTTATTTCATCTTTTGAGGAAGCAGGTGATTGTACTGCTACTGTTCTGGTGAGATTAAGGACCGATTTCCACTGCAGGTCGTGTTGAGTGACTGTCGTTTAAGTTTTTCACCACTAAACTATCCTGACCCTCATCGCAGGCTTTTTCTATCACACAAAGGTCTCTACCCCGGATTATTGATAATTGCTGTCCTTGGTGTGAGGCAAATATGAAGTGCCATTTATAAGACTAGGGTGAACCAGTGTCCTGTACAGATTCATATAGGTCAGTGGGCTCACAAGGATCGCACTACGTCTAACTACGGGCATCTAATGTGTTAACTACGTTCAAAGTACTCACAACTACGGTAAACTAGGGTCAACTGCGTTGAACTTCGGTAAAAGGCCGCGGCTGTGCCTGTGCAGTACGGATAAGCCAAGGCTTGGGCACGACCATTGAGCTTTTGGATCTTGACGAGACGACATTGCTGCTACAAATTAATCTTTTTCTCTATTTTACTACGGTAAAAATTACGGTAAACACTACGATAAAGTAGGTTCAATTGTGGTCAGCTAGGGTCAACTAAGATCAAACTACGGTCACAGTAGGGTCTTTGCCATTCAAGCTCACCGTAGAGATATTTTGAACACGTTAAAAATTGTTGGGGAACCCATATGCCAAATCATGGGTTTCTTAAAGTTCAAACTACATTAAAGTTTGTAACTATGTTAGACTACGTCTAACTACGTTTAAAACGTTTAAGGTCTATTACGGTCATCCCAACTACGTTCAACTACGTGCGTGAACATAAGGCCACAACAGCTGGCACCTGGACACCCTCCATCACAGTGCAGCAGAGTGCGTACCTAAGCCGAAATGAATTTCACGAATATTTTCATATATCTAGAAATAAACATCAAATATGCTGAGAGCGCTGTTGCTATATGCATTATAGTTGTTCGTGATCTGTTATATCTATGATGATGACAGCTGTTCCTCTTGATAAAATGTCAAAGATAGAAGGAGTGTGCTTTGACTATATATAATCATGACAACGGATCCTGAGAACATAAGATCTCAACCCAGAGAACGTAAGATTTCAGTGTCTGTATATGGGAAAGCATTATACGTCAAGTCACTTCAGTGACCTTGTATTAAGGTTGTCGATATTTGAATAGTTGAAATAAATTTCTCGCCAAGAAAGAGGATATATTATGGCGTTTGGACATATACTTGGTTTGGTAGGGTGGTGACTTGAAAAAAAATGTGCCGGTACGCATTAAACATAAGCATTTTCAGGATTCACATGTACAAGTGACCGTTCAGTAGAGTCGCAATTGGCATGTACAATCCACAAACTGACCAGAGCAAGTGACTGTACAAATTCATTGGCTGACCTGTGTAACGATTTCATGATTTTCCACGCTCTAACTCATTTTTTGTAAATGTTTTTAATACTTTCTCAAACAGTATTGATGTAAGAATAATACAAATCTGAACGACAGCGGATTTTATACTTTACACGCTTTTTATGCATGTTTACATGTTTTTAAATTAGTCACTGCATTTCGACAAGCATGTGATCAATAGTAGTTTTTTTTCGAAAGCCGCCGATGAAATAGCACCTTACTGCAATTATTATGTAATAAATATATCAAACTCACCGACCAGTCCATTTCTCTGTAATAACTTCATGATTTTCACGTTAGATAGTTAATATTTCTCGGCGTGTCATCCAACAATCGATAGCGCTTGCCAAGTGACCGACCGTCCGCTGTAAAACGTCACAAGTGCCGTTCAATCTCAGTTGTCCGGTCATTTCCGCTCCCCTGCTGTGTATTTGAGCTGTTTCAGAATTGAAAATGACATCGCATTTACGTTAAACCGTTTTAACGTGTGTGTAGATGTCCAACAGTTTTAACAAAGGAAACAAAGTTTATGGCTTCCCTGGACAACTCTGCCTATTCAAATTATGGTCTACTCCTAACGTACTTTGGGAATAAGAGGGTGACAGTAAGTTATTTCTTTCAAAATGTGATCCTGTATTGTGAAGAAGAAGAAAAAAATAAAGTGGCAAAGTGGCAGAATTGTTCTCCCTAAATAGTTTGGCAATATCCACTTTAAATCCTCAAAAAAATACTACTGTACTTACCATTTGAAGGCAGTTCTTTGATTGCTGTTCCTGTTTTTAACTTGTGTCTTTTATGTATTTTTTTGTTCAGCATTTGTCTTTCAATCTCCCAATTGTCTTTAAATCTCCCGATAGTCTATGCTACTGGCCGTTCGAAGGCGGCAGCCCCTATGTTATTCTTCCATGAGGTGCTTTATGTCATAATGTCTTCTACTCTTTGTCCTCGTTTCTGTGTTTTAGCATCCTGATCACCTCGTTCGGGGAAGAGGGAACTGGTATTTCTGCTTCTTGTGCAGTTGTTTGTTTTGCGCATGTTTGTCCTTGTTGTCGTGGGTTGGCTGTGGTTTGTGATTGTGGCATACCCTGGACCATTATATTACATTTTTACATGTTTCAGATATCTTCTTTTTTTCTCTCTATTTTTTTCGATGGTTTTGGTTGTTTAACAGAGTAGACAAATGATTGTGTTTCAAAGTGTAAACCCATTCTAAAGGTGTTTATCCTTTAGCGAAATTACAAATGTCACTTATTAAAAAGTGGTGGAGTAACATGTAGGTGTACATATGAGCCCATGGCTGTAAAGGGACATTTCAGGTTTTTCAGTAGACAAGTAACACAGCTATACTTGTAAATGAAAAGCAGAGATTGTAGTATTATTTTGATGTATGCATCACCTTAGAAATTATTATTATTTGTTTATTTTTTTTAGAATCCACTGTTTGACATGTGCACGAATGCTGATGTTGTCTATGATGTAGTCGATGGATATATTCACTTTGCGGAACTAAACCTGCGCAACAACCGTCGCTGTGCTACGTTTCTGTGTTATGCATCTCTTACAGACCTCGAAGACCCTTTCGAAATAATTATATGTAAGTATATCAAATCCACTTTCATTATTACATGTAGGCTTTGACATAATAATACGATAATACTGACCGTTTTACGATTAAAAGTTTGGTCATACATGTAAACATTAGACTATGTATTTCTTGTTTACTGGAAATTGATTTTTGGCAGTTCTGTCCAACATATTTGAGTATTGACAGAAAGTTAATAACAAATGCAACGATATATTTTATTTTCTTCTAGAATTGTAAATGCACTAATTTTGTCTACGTGAAAATGTTTATGTGGAAACACTTTTGGCCCTCAAGTAAGCTCGTTCAAATGGATTAGAATACACATGTTTATCAGGGTTTTTTTCTGTAAACAAACACGTGATAATGTAGTTACTTGTTACTTGAAACAAATAAAACAGTGGCGGATGCAGAGGGGTTCGGGGCAGAGTTCAAACCACCCCCCTTCTCAGCCCAAATTATCTTATTTTCATGGGGAAATTTCAGGAAAAATTGGGCAAACTGCATAAATCAACCCCCTCTGCTAATTTGAACCCCCTAGCAACCATTCCTGCATCCGCCCCTGTAAAAGAGATACTGCGATTAATATTCTGCTACTCTAAAAGAGCTGAAATAGCGTCACAAAAAATGGAACTGTAAGACACGTGCAAACAGTCCGCGCGGTCTTTGTTTTTGTCAAGTAAAACTCAGCTCACTTGACGCAGATGCAAAGACGTATTTGAGTATTTTAGTAAACACATGACTCACTCATTCGCTGGATGAATGCTCGTTAGACAGGCGGGATCAGATTCATCCTAGGCATCAAATGCAAATTGATCCGCTCCTAACCAGTCATATACAACCATTCAAGCGTGATTTGACAGCACACTTTCAATGCTCTACATCAGTCTCATCATTGGACTGGCTGATTTGTGAGGGACAGTGAAACAGCATATTAAGTGGCTATGATAAAAATATGAAAGGGATATTATGATTTGCTAAACATGGCTGGTTATGTCTTATGATTCAATACATTTGTATTACAATTTATCATAACTTATGATACTAAATACAGGCAACTCTCGATATCACAAAGTCAAATTTCAACTCATACTACTGATATCTCAAAGATTTTTTGGACACAGGTTCCGGAGATACACGGAATTAAAGTGTAAAGAAAAACTGGAAATATGGCGAAACAATATTTTTTTATATAAGAGGATACTTTAAGATATTGTTGTTGATAAGGAGAGTCAGCTGTGTACGGGACTAATTAGCTCGATAACAAATTCTCATCAGCAGCGTTGCTGTTTCTCGATTACAGATGCATGGATCATAAAAACCAACGCAAGCAATGAAATTATTCTTGGGAAAATCTACAGCATAGTAGTATCGTGCTGGGAAGATTCGCAAACAGAAGAGGATAGGCACACTATTGAAATTGATGTACGTTTTACAAACACGTCGACTTCCAAATGTTACAATTACTCATCAACACCAACTGTCAATACGCCACCGACGACGACACCTCATACAACAGTTTCAACGATTCTTTCATCTGAGGACGCACATACATCATCACCAAGGACTAAGGAACCAACACAGCTTACGTTATCAACGATCTTGACAACAGCTGCCATTTTGCACTCTTCAATGCTTACTAACGAAACACTTGGCATCACCCAAAAGACTTCCACCATAATCACAACACTTGTTCCGTCTATACACTCCACTACCAGACAAACAAATCAAAATAATTGCTGCAGCGACAATGGATATGGATTTTTTCAGACAACGGCAAACATAGTTGCTGTAGCTTTAGTGTCAGTCTTTGGTGCGATAGGGGCTGCAGAGCTTGTGGAACGTTTAGAAATAACAAGTTATCCCCATTTGGATGCAGATAGCTGGTCCCTTTGCACTGGGACGGAGAAAAGTAATACTTTCTTGCAACTCTCAACATAAAGACATGTAAAATTCTGATGTAACTCCAAGGACATCTCTGTTACACGAGAATTTGACTTTTCCCCCTTCGAGAGCGATTCCGTACTTGTGGAATGTATTTTGAAGCTTCCATAAAATGCTTAAGCGTCGTCTCTTTAAGTCCTCTATTTAAAGAATTTATATTTTTGAGTGTTCACCGAGTGATGAAGCCAGTGGGTGGAGCTAAAATTCAATGAAGCGCAAAGCGCTTCGTGGAGAATTTTAGCGACAACCACTGGCTTCATCACACGATGAACGCTAAAATATCAATTTAATTTTCAAATTTGCCCATTTTTAGATCCTTTCCGTGCCGTTTTGTGATATTTGTAGTGTAGAATATGCAACATATGGGTCGAAGAAACGTTAGTAACGACGTGTTCGGCCATTATGTTAAACAGCTGTGGCCACGACATGGCGTCACTCGAACGTAACGTGGACCAATCAAGAGGTTCGTTTACCTGAGACGTCGCTTGACGACAACATCACTTGATCAGTTGTCGTTCTGTGTGTATGAAGCTACTTGCTCTAACAGGATTAGATAAGGGAAGTCTGTGGCAAGTGAAAGTATATATTGCAGTTGAATAGGCACACTACAAGTGTTTCCATGAATCATATTTTGGGACTTTGTAGTCGTTTCCCTGGAATGGAAGAATTTGCTGATTTTCCTTTAAGAGTTGACACCTGTTGGGTCTTCCTTTAAAGGGAATGTTTTGCACCTACAGGAACAATCATTCCCTTTGATGGGTGGCACCTGTTGAGTAGAAAGGCACACTGAAAATGCACTGAGATTGTTTACCCATTCATTCTTCACAGGGGCATAGCTAAGGATCATAAGATAAACAAATACACGTTTTTATACTTTGCTATCCCCTAAGATAATTTCATATGACTTTTTTTTATGTATTCTTGGTTGAACCGTCATGTATTTTACAGAATTAAACTAGGAAAATATGCAGGTGCATGCGTATATGCGGATGAATGTGCGCCAATAATGAATTATTTGTTTCACTTTGTCATTGATACTGCACTATTTGTCATAACGATGTTTCCCAGGAGACTGATGGAAACAAATTCAATACTTGCACAACCTTTCACCGAGTTATTTATTCAGTTTGTTTATTTCAATTTTTTGTATTAAATTATTATTTATTTCATTTCATTATATTTTATTTTGTACAATTATCATTATGATTTTCCCAAAAGGCTAAACAGAACGAATTCATGAGTTACATCTCCAAGTGTCTTTCCGTGTTCTTTTGGATTTAGAGAATTGGTTCATGTGGTACCCAGTATGCAATTAGAGGCTGGATTTTAAGGGTGGATATCACATGTTTTATTATGTCATTTTCTTATATTATTTTGAATGACAAAATCTTGGAAAACAATCTAGTTCTATCTTTTCATAGTGTTGTTGTTTATTTGTATATGTAGAGCTATTGTGCTGACGAGTAGCTGTATTCATAACGTAACATAGTTTCCCCCGATTAAAGCTAACCTGGGTGGCGAGCCTAGAATACGGATACTGCAAAGATTCAATGCTTGGTATTTTTATGTGTTTATCTCCTGGTGTTTCCTCCATCCCCTTCTGAGACTGGAATCGTAACTGTCTTTTAGTGTCCGTTCGAGTAGTACTGCGAATCATGAGCCCATTGGGCAGTTTCTCTTGCGCAAGGGGCAAATATAAATTCACAAATGTTGTTTCCCTCTGTATAAATGACGAATAGAAACATAGTGGGACATGAGGCACGGGAGAAAAATGCAAGAAACACATAATTCAACAGTCTTCTTTTATAACTGTTGTAACTTCTCTTTCATAAAATCAACATAGATGAGGGAAACATATCTGCGACCCTTCTATTTGTCTTGGGCTTGCAATATTATTATTTCTCTAAAGATACATAAATTCCGATATAAAGCCTCCTTGCTTTTGGGTATCTCTGACAGTGCCGTGTATACATTGTGACTATTTAGCAGACCAGGGGCCGAGTGCACAAAGCAAACGTAAGCCTACGCCCGACGTACGTCAGTCGTAAAAATGTCGCAGAAGTTTAATTCGTGTGCACAATCGAGGCGTGTCGTAAACGAAAATAGCTTTAAAACTCACAAATCGCCTCGTGCACTTGGATTAAAATACAGTCGTAGTACAGACTTAGTTGCGCCGGCGTAGTTTACGCCTCCTTTGTGCACTCGGCCCCACGTGTCGCTAATACATGGCCATTCCATTACACATTTGTCGTCGATAGTGTCGAATGAATCATAATTCTGATTTTAGTAATACCCAGTCAGCAGGAAACGATACAGTATAATAGACTGTCCCTTAGTGCCAGAACTGATGCTTCCAAAAGTTCATTATGTAAGTATCATCCAGCACCCAGACGTTAATTTCTACATTTTATTCCAACGAAAATCTAGAGGGGTCATAACTATATGGGTGTATTTACTCTAAATCCGAAAAAGGCTTAATAAATTTGATTTTTTTACAAACTATTCTCAAAAGTTTATCGGTCTGTTTTTTTTAGGTCCAGGCCTAAAGAATGATGCAAAGTCATCAAAGAGCCTTTAAAAACCCTCCTAAACTCTAAAACCAAATAAATCAAACGAAAAGGAAACAATAAGAAGAAGATATTCGGGAACTTTATGTACAATAAAACATATTTTACAAAGTATTTAAATATTGTCATAGAAGAACAAATAGTATATATTCAAGATATAAATTCAAATACATTAAACACATTGCTAGCCGACTCGCAAGGAGACAATACGCAGGTTTCTGATAAGGGTTCTTAACTTTCAGTTCTACTGGCATGTAAACAAACGCTGAAAATAAATCAATAAGATCATTTAATATAGAAAATTATAATCCTACGTATGATATCTAATTATTCTTTACGTAAACAATAAGCAAAACTCCTTTTCCATAACACTTCAAGCAACAAAATGATCTTAATTTCAGCATTAAACTGGTACGAAATCCTTGCTGTAATCCAGAATTCTGAGATACTATCTGACCTTAGCTACTGAATCACGAGGGTAATATCAGTTTGGCTACAAGTGCTTCCGACTGAGTCTGTACCATACAAATTGGCTTTCGACCGTGCATACGATCGTAAGCAATTTTCCAATAACGGTAAATGGGACTGTTAATGGCTGTCGACCGAGCTGATACCGCTGTCGATTGTCTCGGTCGGAAGCGATTTTTGCATGTATGGTAATTGACTGACTCTGTCGAAAGCACAGGTAGGCCAATTGGTATATTACCCCCGTGTGAATGGTTGTTGTTTATACATGGCCAAATTAAAAAAGAGCAAAATATATCATTTTCTTTTAAGTTTATACAAACGTTTCTTGTCTCTATCCCAATGCATGTCAGGGACATATGAGCCGCGACATGACAAAACCAACTAAGTGACATGTGCGTTCAGCGACGACCCAGATCACCCTGGGCACACACCCAGTCTGATCAGTGTATTTGTTATGCGCTTAGAGAGGGTAGCTTAGGGTATAGACTAGCTCTATGCGGACAGCGAAGACTCTGATCAGACTGGGCATCCGCCCAGTCTGATCTGAGCGTTCGCTGGGCGCACAAGCCACTTTGTTGGTTTTCTCGTGTCACGGCTCATATAATTATTTCTTCTCATCTATGTCACAGTACTGGCTATCACGATACTCTGACTGAATCATATCTGATCATTTTATCTTTTAACTATCCAACCTTCTGATATTAAGCGTTTTGTTAAGCAATTTTCTGTCATAAACGGCTTGATGGATTTTGGTATGAAGCACGCTTGAAGTAAAGCTTCTCAAGCTTGCAAAACGAATCCCTCTTTATGGACAAGTAGATGATATGGCCGACACCGAGAACCTTTTTGAAAGGAAATTAGGAAGAACTTGTTTAAAGGAAAACACTCAATAAAATATAAACTGAGGCTAGGTTATAGAACACTATGAGCAATTAGATTTAAAATCTTGAAGAGTACCTTCAAAAGCAGAGTACACATTCAAAATAAGGGACATTGGCCATACTTCGATCGAAATTTCGACTACTGAATTAAGCCTGATCAGTGACCCTGCCAGTATCTAGTAACGAAAGCTAGAGTAAAGCATACTGTATTTCATATTCTTTTAATAACGCAGTAGATTTAAAGACTGATAAGAAGCAAAAGAGTCCAAGTGATTAAAAAGCGATAACCGATAACCCAGAATAATAGTCTAAAACAATAAAAATTCTGATCCTCTTATCTCAAAGGATAAAAACAAAAAATAATCTGCACTGTGGATGATGCACGGAGAGACGTTTTAAGGCCACTACTCGGCACAACACAAGCTGTAGTGAAGTCAAAATCGAATTAAGGTATGTCAGAGTGGCCATTATTGTGAAAATCTTTTTTTGAAAAATGGCTTGACCTTAGTGGTATGAACAGTCTTAAAGCTGCGTCTGTTGATACACATGCATCGAATTGTCCATTTATACTCGGTGAGCGATTCGGGTCTATTTGGACATCTTGATTGCAGATACATTGGTAAAGCACAGGAGTTATGTATTCGTTTCTGCATGAATTAAAGGAATGATGGTATTTTACTTTGCTATTTCAGTTTTGCTTTTTCAAATACTGCTTCCAAGCGATTTTTCTGCTGCGTGTTTATGTAAGTATCCTAATTGTATTTCGTATTATTTCTGGCGTTGTAAAGAAGAAAAGTTCCTTGAAAACTTCAGACGGATGGCTGCAGCGAATGTTTCTATACACACATTACATAAAACTGTAAAATTACCTTCATATATATATATAAAAGACATAGACCTAGTCGCAAACAGCTTCATGTTTTATCAGATTGTATTAAGACATGTGTCTAAATTATTTGATAGTATTTATGCTAAATTCATCTACCGTATGTTTTCATCGGACCCGTTCCCCACTGACAACAGTTACAGTGGCACCATCTTTGTTTCATCTGTTGTGTATGTCTGTGACTACCCACCTCCATGCGAACGATATACTCCACTCAACTCTCCCATATACTCATTTGTAATATGGAACTGCATAAAATATAGGAATGAGGTTCTAGCTGTCTGCAGCCGCGTTAGAACACTGGTAGACTAGGCTCGTGTATTCTGCGTTGTACAATGAAGAGTTTGATTTGTCCATACGTGTTTTTTTATGTTTATAATTCGGTCTTCTACCTGAACTGTCTTGGAAATAATATGTGCTAAAGTCTATATTTGTGCCATTTCCAGGGTTTTCAAATTTTGTTTAAATTATGTCACCTGTGTAAAGCTTATTACCTCATGTTCCAAAACCAAAACACGTTTTTCATTATTCAGACATCCCCTACTCCCTCCGCCCCTCCCCGCCTCCACAAACAGGCACATGCCTGTGCCTTGATATGTGAATATTTTGTTTTTTCATTTTCTGACGGTTCTGTTTAGAAGACGCCGTATGATATCACTCCTGTTATCGGAGGCAAAGCATAAACTTTGTAGTTGCATTTTATGCAAGTACGTTTTGACTATATTATAATGCTACAAGACAATGCACTACAAAAGTCTAAAACTTAAGGCGCACGGATACACTTCTGTGTATTTTCTACCATCTTAACCAAGGGGAAGAACTTTCATGAAACCCTGTTTGTTTCCCTGCAGGGGAAGTTCTTCCGAAATGGGCTCAGATTTTTATAGAAAAATAATAACTCCAACGGGAGCAATTACTTTTTTCTTAAAAAAAAGTCACCTCGATTAAGAAGGGAAGCAAAAAATACAAATGGCTGAGTTGTCTTTCCTGAAAGAGTATCCATTCACCTTAAGCTTCATTTTCTTTGTGTTCAACAATCACATGTGAAAATACGTTTCAAGTGCGACATTGACATATAAAAATATTCATTGACGTTATGATTCAAAAATATTACCCGGTTTCAGTTTTTCATCCGACATGCCGTATCTATTCAAGATCGAGTATTGACTAGATATTGTATCCATTCCTTATCCGATGTTTCTTAACCCCATACAATACTATCAAATTTCGTTGGTTCGTATGCCGTTCGAAGATCTTACTCCAAGCTGTTTACTTTAATTACACCATTCCTCCAGTGATAGAGCAAACTTTATCAAAAAGACTATGTCAACAATAGAGTTAGGGAAAAACTGTACTCAAAATCATTTGAAGAGGCAAATCGTTGGTTTTGTGGTCGGAAATTTCGTTTTACGGCGATGCGCCAGCGGAGCCGCAAAACGCAATTTGCGACCATAAAGCAGAGGATTTCCTCCCCAAATGACAAGTTTTAATACAGTTATCCCCATTCTAATGCACTTTTCACAGTTTCACCTTTACACGTGCACCCATAGCAATTGCTTTCAGCGACGTAAAACCAAACCTCAGCCAATGAGAAGCGACGTTACGTAATGACGTCGGGTTACAGGATATCCCGTCGCAAAATTTTGACGTTATCCAATCAGACGTCTGAGACCGAAATGAGCATACACATTACAGATGACAATGAAAATGATCTTACACTCCTATTATCAATGCACAACCTAACTGCTGATTCCCTTTGCCCTGACCAAACTTTTAACCAGAGTGTAGACACTTTACCTGCTAACATGATTTCTAATAACAATGCAATGCACGGGTTTGTTGATCTTACTTTCACATCAAAAGGCTTGCATATAGCCAATCTCAATGTCAGGCATCTGGTTCCAAAAGTAGATGAAATTCGGATTAAGTTAGCTAATGAAAAGGGTCCGGATATCCTTGGAATATTCGCGACATTTTAAATACAAATATATCTGATAGTCAGGTGATGATAAGCGTGTATGAACTCTTGCCCAATGACAGATGCTGTACGATCGATAAAAATGGCGGAGGGGTGATTATATACTTCAGAAATATGTTAAATTGCAAACGCAGACATGAATTCGAAATTTCAAATATTGAAACGTTATGGGCAGAAATTGAATTACCAAACTCCAAGCCATTCCTTTTATGTACAGTATATCGCCCCCCAAACGCACATGTAGACTGGGTAGATCTGTTCGAAGAAGAGTTATCGATTGCTTATGCCCCTATTCCACACAGACGACGAATCCCACGAATCGCCACGAACTGATAAATTTTAGGATTCGTAGCTGAATCGTAATCAGTTCGTGAAGTTCTCAACTGAATCGTATATATTCGTAGCCAGTTCTTGCAATTCTTGAGCTATCGGGAATTCGTGGCAAAAGTTTTGAACTGTTCAAAATTTTGGCCACGAATTCCCCGATTCCAAAAATCGTAGTTAATTCGTAACAAATTCGTAGTGCATTCTTAGGCATCGTAACTGAATCTTAATCGATTCTGAGCTATTCTGAGGCATTCCTATGTATTCTTAACTCATTCGGGGATCCGTGGATATGTCCCTTGACGCATTTGCACACAGTAAAGACTCCAACCAGTCTCTGGACGCACATAAATTATCTCTCTAGCTGGCAAATGACGCCGATGACACGCCATGTGCCTGGAGGGTAGAGACTTCATTTTGTGGCCATAGACTTCTCATGGTTCATACTTTATATGTACGTACAGCAAAGGCTGTGATCTTTAGGCCTTTTATTATACCTATCTTGAGAGAAAATCCCATGGATTGTCAAGAATAGTCACGAATTCAATTTTATTCGCACTGGATTCGTACATGCATTCGGCATGTTCTTAACTGATTTGGAACTGATTCTTAGCGTTCGTGCAGTATTTCCAAACAGATTCTTGTAGATCGTAATGAATTCTTGGCAATATTCGTCGATTCAAGCCGAATCAAGTCGAATCCCACGAATATTCGTAACACTGTCGTATTTGTATCGTAACTGAATCGTAGAGCGTCACGAATTGGACCAGAAAATTTACAATTCCACGAATTCTAAAATTTATCAGTTCGTGACTATTCGTAGGATTCGTGGTCTGTGTGGGGACATTAGGCAACTGGCCTAGAAATAATTCTTATGGGCGATTTTAATATCGATTTCCTGTACTGCTCCAACACAAAATGGCTCAATCTAATACGATTATTTGACCTCAAGCAACTAATAACGAGCCCAACACGCGAAACGCAAACATCTAGTTCGCTAATCGACCATCTATATAGCTCTAATCCTGAAAATATTACTGACTGCTTTGTCTCGCACTATTCCGTCAGTTACCATTTTCCTATTTGTTTTACCAGAAAAATCAATAGCAAAATCAACAAGAGCTGTCGCCTGACAGCATAGCTCGCCTGAATAGGTGCTTGCCCATCACACAATCGCTATGGTGGTGTGGACTGCTATGCATAAAACTTAAGGCAAGCATGTCCATAATGACAACACATTTATAAACAAAAGCTATCTCAGAAATAAGTCTTGAAATAGATTTAAATAAAATTAAGAAAATAAAAAAAATCCACTATTTAGCAGGGGGGGGGGGGGCGCTAGCATTTATCAAAACCTTGATCCATTATCTAACATCAGTCCGAGTATTAGTATCAACTGAGTCCATTGTGGCACTGGGAAATTATGTCTTCATTAATATAAAACTTTAATTAAATTCTTTAAGACAAAACTCAAAGTCCATGACCTTGACATCAAGGTCATCCAGTAGGGTAAGTATATAGTGTTTTGTAAAAACTCAAAAAAGTGTCTAACATCAGTTCAAGTGTAAACTAAATCTCTGTCAAGCATTTTGAATCAGAGCGCAATTAGAAAACTTTAATAAAGACCTAAACTCCTAAGTCCCTGACCTTGACATCAAGGTCATCGAGCGGGGCTGGGGTAGTACTCTGTAAAACTTTAGACCAATATGTAACTACAGTGCAAATATGAAAAGATTTCATCTATGGGTTCAGGAGATATGTGTCTTTAAAAAAACTTTAACCAAAACATCCAATCAATAAAAAGACAATTTTCGAAGTCCATGACCTCGACATCAAAGTCACTGAGGGAGTTGGGGGTAGTACCTTGGAAATGTATGGACCAATATCTAACTACAGTGCAAGTATCAAAGGAATCCATCCATGGGTTAAGGAGATATTGGGCTTTATAAAACTTTAACCAAAACACCCAGTCCAAAAAACCCAAATATTCTAAGTCCATGACCTTGACATCAAGGTCACTGAGTGGGGTGGGGGTGATATCCTGTAAAACTTTGGACCAATATCTAACTACAGTGCAAGTATCAAATGAATCCATCCATGGGTTAAGGAGATATAGGTCTTTAAAAAACCTTAACCAAAACATCTAATCCGGACGCGGACGCGGACGCGAACGCGAACGCTGACGCCGACGCCAGGGAGACAATAATAGCTCTTCCTGAACTTCCTTCCTGAACTTCCGTTCAGGCGAGCTAAAAAGGCAACGCACATTTCTACATCCTACAGATGTTTCAAAGCTTTTAACGAAGAATTATTTTTGTCTGATTTATTAAACGAATAAAACCATTTTTCATTGAGTCAATCTGATATTGATGAAGATGTTGCTAACTGGTATGAACTGTTTCTTAAGCATTTAGATCTACATGCGCCTGTGAAAACCAAAAGAGTGAAAACAAAGCACCTACCTGAGTGGTTCTCAAATGACATCTCGCTAGCAAGGCGCCTAAGAGATTTGAATAAACGTAAGAAAAACTGGTTGGAGTATAAAAGATATAGAAACCTAACGAAACGCCTAATCAGAAAAGCAAAGCGCAAAATTTTCTCGGCAACTGTTTTTGACCACAAGGATACTAGCGCACTTTGGGAACATATTCGTTCTGCAAAAGGCGATACAAAATGCATCGAAAACAATTTACCTGATTCACTCAAAATTGATGATACACTGATAACCAACTCACACGAGGTGGCAGGTAAGCTTAATGAATACTTCGCGACAATCGCAAAGCGTCTGGGCCGAAACGAACCCACAGCGAGTACAGTCGACTTTGATCATATTTCCAGTTTCGTCGAAAACAAGGTACCAGAAAATACAGCTTTCCAGATTCCCTTAATTACAACATCGCACGTATCAAGTATTATCAAAAATCTGGATTCGGCAAAGTCAACTGGTCTCGACGGTATAGGACCCAGAATCCTAAAGCTCGCCTGCAACGTCATTTCACCCAGAATTGCATCCCTAATAAACAAAAGCATCACTTCTGGCCGTTTTCCGAACAAACTCAAATTAGCTAAAGTATTTCCAATATTTAAAGCTGGGAACAAAGCCGATCCGTCTAACTACCGCCCCATTTCTATTTCCCTACACTGTCAAAAATATTCGAAAAACATGTAAATAAACATTTAACGGGCTATCTCAATAAATATAATCTGATTCACGAATGCCAATCCGGTTTCAGGCATAAACATAGTTGCCAAACGGCACTTGTCAGATTAGTCGATCAATGGATGAGGAGTATAGACCAAGGCGACCTTGTAGGCACTCTATTCGTTGACTTTCGTAAGGCTTTTGACATGGTGGATCATGCACTTTTAGTAAAGAAACTATCTTTTTATAAAGTCAGAGATGCAGCATTACAATGGTTTACAAGTTACCTGAGCACTCGCTTACAAACAATAAAGAGCGAGCAATGATTGTCTGAGTTTTCCAAGACATTATCAGGGGTACCCCAAGGGTCTATATTAGGGCCATCATTATTTTTGTTGTTCATAAACGATCTACCTTTCTCCATTATACATTGCTCGTCAGATTTCTACGCTGACGATAGCACGTTCCATGTCTCAGGTAAAACAAAAAGCGAAATCGAAACTAAGCTCCAATCTGACTCAAACCGAGCGGATGCATGGAGTACACGCAATAAAATGAGCATTCATTATAAGAAAACTACTAGCATGTGTATCGGTACAAAGAACGATATATACTGATACTGATAATCTTGATATCCTGATAGGAATTAACAAAATTGATGCCGTAAGCACGCAAAAACAAATAATAGGGTTCTAAGATCATCTGAAAATGACTCAGTTACAGTTCCTAGACAAATATCTGTTAAGCCACTTTTCATGAAAGTTTGGACGATATATCCTGTCACGTGATCTGCATACAGTTAGTTTCAAACAGGGGGTCAGGACAAAAATGTGGTAAATTTGAACACAAATTTATTCAAAGGCTTCAACGAAACTAATCTTTCAATGCATTTTTAAGTTTTGTTTGATGGCTCCTTTTTGTGAACAGTATTAGATAATTATTAGTATTATATTAGGCTGGTTTAAAGTATTTTATTTTACCATGTTTACTACTCAAGACTGCCTTTATCATAAAATACTGTTTTATGCGCCTTTTAAATATTGAACTTGGTGCAATACATGTATAACTTGTGTGATCGGTTCTTTAATATGAAACCGGATTATTTTTTTTTCACTGACTAAAGTTTTAAGCGTTTAACCTGTCGACCTCCACCCCAGGAGTGTGAGGCGTGCTGTTTGGACATTGGTTTCCGCCACACGGTCTCGCACCCCTTTGTTGGGGGTTGACGGCTCTTCTTTTTAAATTTATGTGATGGGCACTAATTTCTCATATTAGCCTAGCCATACATCGCTGTGATTTCCCAAGTACGCATGTACTCTTTTTAATCTTAGCAAACATGAAACAGATATTTTCGTTCTCTGTTTTACCACGATTTTAAAATTTGTGTATATACTGTATATATTGCATGAGCGTAGTTTTTGTTTTATACTTTTATGTTGAACAGTTTGTTTTGAGGGCCACATGGTAGAATGGCTTTATAGCTAAATGTGTCACCCTCATGAAATATTGTATAAATTAAAAAAAAATGAATAAAGACGCCGCGTTACATGCGTAAGTGCATTAGATTCTATGTACATGTATTATCACAGTCAGAGTTCTACTGAAAAGCTGAAACTGATAGACATCATTATATCCGGAAATAATTCTTTCAAAAGTCCCAACAATAACTTGTAAACAAATAGAATAATATTATTTATTTTTGCCTTTGCTTTCAAATCACTTTTACAAAATTCTTGTAGATGAATTTGAAGGCCTAGATGCAAGCATAACCATATATTCTGACGTTCTGCGGGGTCAAGCGGCATACAAGTTTAATATCACAGAAAATGGAACTGTATCCGGTCGGACAGCAACCATGAACACTGCCACGTCATTATTTTCTTTAGACAAAAGTATGTTGTTGTTCTCTTTTATGATACCAGTTTGTAGTATCTTTTTTCCAAGGTATTTTGCTTCTTGTTTTCTAAAATGAGCTGATACATGTAGCAAGCAAATTTACTTAGGAGACACTGGTTTTATTGTGCATCCATCGATTCTTTCATCGTCAAAGGGAGGGGATTCTAAGAATGTTTCCCCGTAGTATTTTTAGTTTCAAGTAAAACATTTATATGTTCTAGAGAATATTACTGCGTGTAAAACGAAATGACTGAATTAATATCGTTCATGTATTTCGTCTACCCGGGAGAACAGGTTAAGCAGGCCACGGGCTCATTTTTGCCGTGATATTTCTATTGCTTTAAAACTTGACGTACAAACCTGGTGTTACTTCCGAAACGCATAACTGGGAAACTTAGCCCTGACCCGTTAGAAATGTTCTATCTGGAAAACGGAATGAGATATTTCTTTCATTGTGAAAGATTCTTAAGAATAACTAAGTCTTCTTGTTTCAGAGGAAATAAAAAATATGTCGGAAACCACACTTAGCGCTCCACTCAGTTTGACGCCAAAAGAAACGACGTCATTTTAACAGGGGTTATACTTGAAAACATTTCTATGTAAAATATTTACATTGTAAAATCTTTATTAGCAACAGCATTTCATCAATATTTCAATATCACATATCATTAAAACAAATCAAAATTCGGAATTCTGTTTTACTTTGTTTCTCATTCAACATGAAAAAAAGTGTAATGAATTAAACTGATATCAGCAAACAATCAACTCGCAAAACAAAATATTACAGCTTTATGGACCATTTAATGGTACGTACGTTGGTATAATACGATTTAATTCATTACCTGAACGGATGGATGGATGACTTTTCAACAGTATTTCGGTCATATCAGGACGATGGGCGGGTGATAGTGAAAGGCTGTGTGCAATGGAATCCCGTTTACGATTGAAAAGATTCCCGTCTTCAGCGGGTCTCGAACACGGGAACGCTAGATCAGCAGGCCAGCGCTTAACCTACTGAGCTACCGCGGCTCCAATACCTTAAGGGACTGCAGAACCATGTCGATTAATAAGTATATCCGATAGCTATTTATTTTGCGCAAAAATCGCTAATGATCACATTTTCACATTATAGGAACTATTTGTTTCATGCTCAATTCCACCTCAACTGAATATGGCAAGCTCACGTCAGTGACGCCAACCATGTTTGTTTAGATGATTGCTCTTCAATATTTTCACGCGTGCATCCACTAAACAACAGAACAGAGCGTATCAGTGAGAAATGAAATCAAGCAAACAAACCAGGCACGTGCTTCTGAAATTTGCTTTGTTTTAATGTGTACGTTAGACCTCGTCTGCGTTTTACGCTTATTCTGTACACAAAACTACAGTCTGTGGTAATTCTTTTTTTTGTTGTGGAATCCTGTGTCCACAATGCTAGTATATGCTATGAAATTCACTTTTGCTCGAAATTCTACCTCAGCAATGTAAAAATATATCTAATCTAAAAACAAATGCTAAATACATTTTGCATAGTATCACACTGGTCTGGCATTCAACACAGGTAACGAAGACAACGTACACGAATCTTGCTTGTTCCGCTCATCAGGATAAGTTTGTTTCAGAAGTATAGTCTCACGGACCATCCTATCCCCGGCTCTTGAAATAGGAATCAAAAGTTTTACTGAATTCGTATGCATATTCAAGAAATGCTTGAAAACAATATTTGGACTACAACGTCTATGCAACGAATCGGTAAAGAAACTCATTCAAACACCGCATATATACTAGACGGAATTTCTTCAAAAATCTAGTCTGACTAAGAGGTATAACAAACTGCCGGGTCCGTAAGAATAATAGTTCGAAATTAATCTAAGAGATATGCGAAAAAAATCAAGTTTTTGATACGTTGCCTTCGTTGCCTGTGATGAATGCCAGACCAGTGTGAGTATATATAGTAAAGATATTCATAGAGAGATTTATTTTTCGTGTTTTTTTTCTTATCTTTCTATGAATCAGAATGATCGTTACCACGGGTGGTAAAGTTTCAAATTGACCTCCGCGGAGGTCTGTTGAAAAACAATTTGACTATTTTCCGGTAGGCAATTTGAATATATCCTGTCATGAATTTTCGCGGTTCACTGACAGGGTTCAGACAAGATTTTTCTCGCTAGAAAAGGTATTCCAAAAATCGGAGAATGTCATGCTATATATTTTTTACAGTTGTATATTGAGACCAAATAACATGGAGCAGTTTGAAGCGGTGTTTATTAAATTACTTTTGTCCTCCAGGCTCAGTACCGAAAAGGAAACTAGGAAGGAGTCCTGCACAGTTAAATCGGCTTTTTGAGTGCATTTGCAGGCTTTCTATGAAATCTTACCGATGCAGTAAGACACGTAGCTTATATAGCTGCATTCTAAACACACTTTCAAGAATATGCATGCTTTTGTTACTACATGCTTACCCATTTTTTCTCGGCGGCCAATTTGAACACGACGAGAACAATTTGACTAATGGAGATTAACATGGAAAAATTTAATCAGCTAAAAAGAAGAAAATGCATGCTGAATTTTCGGGAGCCAGATATCATATGATCTGAATGCATGATTTTATACGTCTTAAGTACACCAGATAATATTGCTCATGCAACATTGTCTTTTTTTTTTTATCGCGAAATGGTATTTCAATAGGGTTTTATCACTTTCTTGTTGTAAAACCAGACCTGTGGCTCTCATTTGCTTGTAAAATAAAATGAACCCATCCGGACTAATATTTGCAGAGAAGAGAACCGATATTCAAACAATTTAGAGTGAACCCATAAGAAGATATCAAGCAAACATACCCGCATGCTCCCCCCCGCTGCGAGGTGATTACACTCCTGAAGTGGCCGTTACATAGAAACACGGGTAATCAACATGAAACAATAACAACATCATTACGGCCGCCTTAGAATGACATGTGAAGGCTGTGATGAAAATAAAATCAACGATAGGCTCAGTTTAATATTCGTTTTTTCTTTACAGAGACATCGTTCTGCTGCGGCAAAATCGGTTTGACGACGTACATGTTGTTTCAATATTGCTTTCTACAAGTATTAGAGGGTTATCATGCGAACCGAACAACCAACTAAATGTTTTGTACCACTTCAGAAACTGAGGGTGAGGTTGGGCCTGTAAAATCGATTTAAGCCCCCAGTAATTCATTACTGACCGTTCCAAGGCGCTAGTTCTGTTGTGGTTCTCTGTTGCCTGTTTTTGGTGTCAGAGTTTCTGTGATGTTTCACCTTATGTATGTTCTTATTATTTTTGGTTCGGTTTGGGTTGCTGAGTGGCCACCTTTCGGGAACAAGCTGCTCACTGCTCACTCGGTTGGCCATATGTTCTCTGTATCTTGATTATTTGTAATCTTAGTTGTTTCCAACTATGGTTTGAGGGCTGGATTTGGATTTTGATTGTTTCAGTTCCTGGTCTTTGCATACTTTTTACTTTTATTAATTAGCTGTATATGAATTAACCACAACTGATCCCAGGGCCAGGGTTATGTGTGCGTTATTATTGTCCCCAATCCTGTTTTGTTTTAACTAGCTGCCGATGTTTTAAAAAAAAATGCCGCTTTGTTTTAGTTCTGGTTTCCGTGTTTCCCTCTGCTGTGAAAAACTGTTCTTTTATCGCTTGACTATATTTTCGATAATGTTTGTTCATAACTTCTACCTTTCTTTCTACTCTGTACTATACAAAGTCGCTGAAACCCAATCGGGATTTGAGCCTGCTCCCTTTAGTGAGCTAAGTCGAAAGAGCTAACTAATTGGTCACAAAAACTCAACCAGTAATACACTAGTGAGTTCTTCCTACAAAATCGGATTTCCATGTAAACAGCATTTGGTAAAATTGATAGTTTTATTCAGTTTTTATGTTATCACATCAGAGTGAAGTTTGCTACAGAGACTTCATTTTGACTTCATTAAAACAAACACTTATTATATATATGCATTGAAACAAAAATAACAGACTTGCTTTGCAGAACAAGAATTATTTTCCCGGGATGAAATGGAAAGAAACTGACCTCGCGCTTTTCAAATTGACCACAATGTCAAAACTTTTCTAATATAATATAATTATGAATAGTGAAATTGGTTTCTATTGCACATATTAACCTGCATCGGTTCGTGCTATGTTTACAAACAAATCAGTGTCACAGGTCTGAATTTACAACAAAAGAAAAAAATATAAAGCACTACGGTGCTACTATTTCACCATAAAAAAGACAATGTTTCATGAGCAATATTATCTGATGTTCTTGGGAAGTACGAAAACTTGATTTCAATCCGTTGCTACCTAGCTTCTGAAAAGTAAATTAAGCATTTTCTTCTTTTTAGCTGACTGAATTATTTGATGTTAATCTCCATTAGTCAAATTGTTCTCATCGTGTTCAAATTGACCGCCGAGAAAAATTGGGTAAGCGTGTAGTAATAATAGCATGCGTATTCTTGAAAGTATGTTTAGAACGAAGCTAATAAGCTACGTGTCTTACTGCATCAGTAAGATTTCACAGAAAGCCTGCAAATGCACTCAAAAAGCCGATTTAACTGTGCAGGACTCCTTCCTAGTTTCGTTTTCGGTACTGAGCCTGGAGGACAAAAGTATTTTTAAAAACACCGCTTCAAACTGCTCCAGTTCATTTGGTCTCAATATACAACTGTAAAATATATATAGCATGACATTCTCCGATTTCTAGCGAGAAAAATCTTACCCGAACCCTGCCAGTAAACCGCGAAAATTCGTGACAGGATGTATTCAAATTGCCTACCGGAAAATAGTCAAATTGTTTTTCAACAGACCTCCTCGGAGGTCAGTTTGAAACTTTATCACCCGTGATTAATATTGCTACAAATGACAACGTATTATCTCTGCTATGTCCTTTAAATGAGCTGGGCCACAAGGAAAGAGTTATAAGACCAACCTTTTCATTTTTATGGATTCCTCTTCAGAGTCCATTGACATTTGAAGCAAGCAGAAAAGAGGCTAATCGACTCAAAATTCGGCGTAATAATCCACGAAACCTCGGAAGTTTAAAAAGTACAAAGGCAAGGTTCAGACCAATTTTTGCTAATGCACAGGTTGTTTTGTGTCCACCTGCCTCGCTGAGAGCGTGAGGTATCTTGTATATGATGCAAATTAGAAATGGATAAATCAGTTGCATAAATCCTTTTAAACAGTATTTCAGTCATACAGAACCGATGGAAGGGGGATAATGAAAACCTAAGTACATTGGAACCCTGTTTGCGGTTGGAAAGAACTCAAGCGGGAGTTAAACCCGAGCCGCTATATGAAGCTGAGCTGGCTAGTGCTTAAACCACTGAGATATACCGGGGCTACTCGGCGCGCGTCAAATATATAGTTGACTTACTATTATATTTTTCACAACAGACATAGTTCTGGTTAACAACTGCCCACCAGCCGATACGAATATAGTGCTTGAACTAGCTATACCTGGCGACATAGCGTGTAGTCCAAGATACCTGAATATATCTGTGGAAGCTGCGGTGAGTTTCATAAAAGGTGTATAATTTACTCTAACCTGACATAATTTTCCTTCCCCCACGTAATCGACTGCTCTCTAAGGAAAGATAACCCTTACTGGTAAAGAGGCAACTGGCAGTAACAGAGTCCTTTCCCCCTGAATGTTTTGGCAATATACTCTTTAAATCTCCGACATCTTCTCATGTACTTATGTTCCAACGCAGGTCTTTGACTGCATTCAGTTTGTAACCTGTGCCTTTTATTGAGCAAACGTGGAGTTCGGTTTTGTCTTAACACGTCTCCAATCTCTAACGAATACAAATGCTTGATGGTGTAAATTGATTTGGAACATTTCCAAGCGCAGCGACTTTGTGATTTTTATTAGGGCTTCTTTGTCAGAGGGAGGCACCTCTCAAAGGAAACGATATTGTTCCTCCAGGAGTATCGAACAGGTCAAAAACGTCTTTCTTTGAAAACACGGCGGAGAACTTGTCAGTGTATCCATGCACATTAATTCACGTTGTCAGCTGACATATTCTCAAATTTTGCAGGAGACAACTTACCCAGTTCTTTTTTTAAGAGACATACAGTCAATTTTCGATAGTTCACAGTCGAAGGTCATCTAAACCTCTGATATCTCAATGTAAATTTTCTGGTCCCAGAAAATTTACTATTGCGATACCAGTTGTTTGAGGTAATAGGAGTAGGAATGTAAGTAAAATAGGAAGTGTGTCAAAACTATATTCTTTTATGTAAGAGGGTACTTTAAGATATCAGTGTTTGAGATAACGAGTGACATCTGTAGATTATGTAAATAATGTAATATGAACTAATGGTTTAGACAAGTCATATGTTGTTGTTTTTTTTTCAGACGCCGATGTTTGACATGTGCACGAACGCTGAGGTTGTGTATAATGTAGTTGAGGGATACGTTCACTTCATGCCACTAAACTTGCGTAACAATCATCGCTGTGCTAGGTTCTTATGTTATGCATCCTTAACAAACCTCGAAGAAAGATTCGAAATAATCATATGTAAGTACCTAAAATTATAAAAATTGGGATATCACACAAAATTGAACAGATGGGGGTTACAATGCAGTAAAGCGTCCAAAAAATATGCAAATGCCATGGCAAACAGTGTCTGTGCTCGGCCTGATCTATTCACGTATACGTATCTGCCTTTTTCCTAGGATATTTACGGCAAAACAATATTAAGCTTCCATACAACAAAAGGTATTGAAACATTGACATACTGATATGACATTTGCTCTTCTTTGCTCTGTAATATTGTCATGGATTCAATTGAAAATCCCCCTATCCCATACTACCGTGCTGAAAAATCATTACCATCGTATTTTACATATTTTTAAAAAGCTGACTTAGAGGTTATTACATGTTGCATGGCATATCAGCCCTAATAGCTCCATACTCGCCCTCGGGCCTTTATCATGTCGACCAGCAATGTTGTAACCTTTCTATTTTATGTATTCTGCACTTTCCCCTGAATCATTGTACTGCTTGTCAAACCAATTTTCGACGATACGTGAACTCATTTGCTTTTGGCATTATCTTACATTGCAAAGTACTGCTCTTGAAGGAACTTTTTCAGATTTTTATTTTACTTCACTGCAGCTGGTGTTGTGCCGTGTGGCGGCCGTAAAACGTCTCCCCGTACATCACCCATAGTGCAGATTATATACTGAGAGACTTTAGAAATGCACCAATTTGTACCTTTGGATATGCTAGAAAGGAATGTTTGTTTCATACAGCCATCAACTATTATAATTTTGGTTTATTCCAATTTTAACCAGGAACAGAAGCTGTCAAAATGAATACAAAATTTGGCTTTAGAATATTCCTAAAGGGAGATAAATTCTCATTTATCCAATGATGAGTGAAGCGTGATTTTCAGTTTGCTGCAATGTCTTAATTGTTGATCAGATTTCAATGACATAAAAATCTGGGGTTATTCATTGTTCATGCTTTTGGTTCTCTTTTTATCGGTTACATTTCTTTCTTTTCAACGTCATTTTGCGAAGATTCAAATTTTGCATACAAACCGGAACTGAAGGTAACGGACACTTTTGAATAATTATTCAAATTTGCTTGGAACTGGTATATTAAAACATACTCTCATGAACTGGGTAGGTATACCATCAATTGGTCGGCTTTTAAGTCGGGAATCTCCGAATTTTGAAATGTACCCAATTTAAAAAAAAAATCTAATTTTCGAACATCGATAAAACACTTTTTCAAGGACCTTTGCCATTTTTCATTGTTTTTACCGTGTGTGGTTTTCATTCAGATGCATTAACATCAAATTCGACAAAATGTGAATTCGTTAGAATTTTATGAGAAAAAGTAACCAAAATTCCATTTTTCTCGAAATTTCTATGCATGGTTGCACACTCTCTGTAAGCGTTTACAGACTTAAAGAACTGAACCATGCTAACTCGCACGAGTGCTCAAACGTTTCCAATAGTGCAAACTCTGGGTAAAATAACATGATATACAATGGTGCGTTTTTAAAGTCCCTCAGTATATTTTATATGCATCCTTTGAGATCGGAGGATAGATTCTGAGCATTCTAAAATTTGAGATCGATTTAGACTATAATTCTAGATCTTCGTCTTTTATATTATTTGGATCCTTTTGAAATTAATCAGTCTTTGAATCGACTGCCTAATTGAAAATAAGAAATTACAGTATGCTTTTTTTCTGGTTTCGTCACCAGATATTGTCAGGGTCACTGACGAGGCTTTATTAGCCGAAACTACGTAGTCTGGCCCATGTTCCTACCTCTGTATGTATTCTCTGCTCTTGAAGGAACTTTTTCAGATTTTAATTCTTATAATCATGATGTCATTATGCAACATTCCCAAACAAACGTTAAAAATACATAGATTTAAAGAGGATTTCACAGAAGGCAAAATCTTAGAGATCGAAATAGAGCGAAAAAAATACTGTATACATTACAATTTCATTGAGAAGGGTTGTTCCCACTATCTGACTGAGTCTGTAAAGAGCGTCACATTGTGTTTGCGATTCTATATGGATTTTTCGATGTCTGTACATACTTCCTTTTTTTCAGTTGCCTGTCGGTCTTTTCTCCCCCATATCAATAAATCCAGTCTCTCAAGTCATAACTTTACAGATGTTTTACTTTGCGTTCCGCCCTTTTGATTATTTTGAATGAGAGAACTAAAGGACATCTATGATTAAGGCGAGAATTTTCCCCATTAAGCCTGCGCGACAGGCCCGAATTTTCAAAAGTAAAAAGTGTGCATTGTTTTCTTAGCAGAGCTTCCACAAATATGTAAGCCGTATGAAATCAGATTATATGTGATTCAGACCCAAAGACATGGTGAGATAATCCAGTCTGACCATACCTACCCTAAATTAAAGGTTTTCGCATACTTCATTTTTTGAGGTAATAAAATATTCAAATAAGTCATTCGTTCCATAATTTTTTCTCATAAATGCATGCTAAATACTCACATATCACTATACAAAACAATGATTTTCTTCTTGTTACTCCTGATTGGCATTTAACCATGCAAAACCGTAGTTCTGCTTCCGGTCAAAACGGCCAAAAGAGAAGCTTCACTATAATTAAAATACAAGTACTTTCCCCCCGGTGACCCAGCATTTCCTTCATGCAGCAGACTTATGCGATGCAAGTACGCAATATATATGAGTGGGATGCTGGGTCACGGGGGGGGGGGGGGGGGGGGACGATACTCAGTAAGCCTAAGAAGAAGAATGGTCAACAGTAGCACTGTGATCGTCAATGATTATATTGTGTACTATGACCTTGAAATGAGGTCAAGGTCACATACATATGGTCAAAACTATCAGTGTTGTCTGTTCTGTAAGTATTGTGAGTCAAAAAGTGTCGAAATGTATACAATAAATCATTATTTCAACGATCAGTTTGAGGATAATTTACAATTTATCTCAACATTGACGTCAACGTCAACGTATGTTTAACGTATTTTACATTGACAAAAACACTTGAAAATTCATTTGTCATGCAAGTTACATGTCATAGTCATAAATGCAAAGCAGAAGTCAGTGATCCGTATAATTTTTTAATCATGGGGAAAATTCACGCCTTAAGCATAGAAGTCCTTGCACGAGCCGGCCGATATTGCTGCACGAGTGGGCCAATATTGCTGCACAAAGGGACCAGTATGACATTGCACTAGCAGGATTATATGGGGAAAGGAATCACGAGCCATATTGGACTGCGTATCCAAAATATTTGCTACTATATTTAGTAATACATGTAATATAGATCTTCTACGAAATTTTACAAACAGTTTACACTTTCTAGTTCAGTAGTGGTAAGGTTTATTCAGTGAATAAGGGTTGTCACACCCGTCTGATTTGGCATACTATGCATGTGCAATCAATGCACTGTTCAAAATCTCTTACCTGGCTAATTGTGCGTAAATACATGCTTAGAAGCCATGCATCCTAGGGCAAATTCTGAACTTCATGATTCGAATGCTAATACTCTTCTGTTGAAATATTTGGACTGGTTTCTTAACTAAAACTAGATATTTGTGGAAACTTGACCTAAAAACAGCTATTCAGAAGACCTTGAATAAAGGACATATGCAATACTGAAGGTCTTGAGAAACAGTTTTCAAACTATTTATAAGAACTTGTTGACTGGCTTTCGCCATGGCAGGTTAGGCTTTACAGAACTGATGCTTATTCATATATTCCTTTCATAATATATCTCTTTGCATAGACATCATTGGATTCTGATATCTTTCCTTCTGAATCTTATTCATTTTACTTTTTACCATGTACATGCATATACTTTGATTTTTACTCAATGTGATATAAGAACACAGGTGTGAATGTGGTCGTACAAGCAAATAAAGTTCCAAAATGATCTGTAAAAGTTGCACCTCCTCACTAAATATTGGGACAGGAATGTCTGGGCAAACACTGTAGCCCAAGACCAGACTGTTCAGGGACTGCAATAGTATTTCCCATTCCGCCAGCTCCTTTGTGCCAAATTGGTGATAGTCAAATCAGTGAAGCTTCTGGTAAAATCAACTTAATTTAGGTTTACAATGGCATCTGCTGCAGACATGGCATCTGTCAATATTAAAGCTGCTATGATAAGGTATTATATCAGGCATAAGCAGTCAGCTGTAGCAGAATAGGTTTAAATTGTGCTAAAATGGAACCGGAAATCGGGAACTACTCGGACTGTTTTCTTTGCGGCAATTTATGAAATATTCGGTATAGCTGACATGTTTAAGATAAAAAAAATGAGTTGGAATTATAAGAAATGATTTTTTTTTTGTGGATTTTATGGATGTGTAAACGCCGGCGAATCACTCACAAACTTATCATAAAGCCCTTCGGGTTTTATTCAGTTTGTGAGTGATTCGCAGGCGTTTACACATCAATAAAACCCACAAAAATAAAATTGATTCCTATATTACCCATATAATTGTAGTACCACTTCTGTACTCCTAGCTTTATGAAACCGTTTTGCCAAATATATAAGACCAAGTAGCACCATCACATTTTCCGAGGGCAGTACGAATGCTGCTTCTCGTTTTACAGACCATTGGATAATCAAAACAAACGCAAGCAATGAAATTATTCTTGGAAAAGTCTACAGTTTGATAGTCGCTTGCTATGAAGATTCGCAAACATTTGATGATAGGCATTCTATTAGAATTGATATACGTTTTACTAACACGTCGACTTCCAAATGCTACTCATCAGTATCTACTCTCAATACGCCGACGACGACACCCTTCGCAACAGTATCAACCTTTGAGGACATACATGCATCATCGCCAAAGGTAAAGGAAGCAAAACAGCTTTCGTTATCGACCTCCTTGACAGACTCTCAACTGACCTCTACGGTTCTGGCATCATTGGTTCTGTCTTCAGATTCCGAAATCAAGACCAAACCAACGAGTCAAAATGCCTGCTGCAGTGACAATGCTCATGTATGTTTCCAAGCGAAGGCAAACTTAGTGGTTGTTATTTTAGTTTCATGCTTTGGTGCGATAGGGGCAATTGGTGCAGGCATTTATATGTTTGGGAGTAGAGCTTACAACAGACTGGTACTGACTGGTTAGGTTCAAACCTAATACGTTCCATGTCGGGTAAGGTACAGGGAAATTTGAAAGAATATTATGGTATCGCATGCAGTTGATAATTCCTAGCCACACCAAATATGTCATTCATTAGTCACCTGATAGTGAATACATTTGTAGCTGGCCAATGCACCAACTCCATAGCAAGTGACAAAGTCCCAAAAACAAAATCGCACCTTCTGAATGACCCACGGCAAATCCGTGATTTTACCTTACATTAAATGGAGGAATGCACGCCTGTTTAAAGAAGGCGTGGTTTTTGGAACCATGAGTTTCATGGAGCGTCATGTTTTGTTATTTGTCTTTTATATTTTGCAAGTATTTTGTTACACGTCTTTTGTTTTCAGGGTAGTATTGACTATTGACCGTTGTCATATGCATTTTGCTGTAGTGGACACATTTCTGCAATGTTGGCATCATATGTCTGACGAACATAATATGAAGTGAAAGTTGCAATATACATGTAGCAGTCATTAATGTCAAGAGCTCATTAGACACATGCATGTATGCTACTTTTTAATGTAAAAACAGACCGTATTAAAAAAAGATTGTTTTCCTAATAAAAAATGGTGTTAAATATCCATTGCATGTCAATATGGTCATCGCCATAGGTTGAAGGAACATTTTAACAGGGAAAAAAAATACAAACACTTGCAACACTATTCGTTTGGAATGTTATACATGTATTGACATCTAAACACGTGAGTGGGAGGGTAAATGTCTCGTAGACTCATTTTCAAGCACACACAGTACATGTAGGGTGCCGTAAAAGATTATCTATTAAAACAAAATGCATAACGAGTCAAGAAGACGGAACATTATGGCTGTTCTTGCCAAGTCAGACATTGTCGAATAGAGCAAAACGTCAGTCGTCGATACTGTCGGTTTCTTTAAAAACATTCTAGACACATGTAGAAAGCGCTGAAGTGCAAAAAAATACCTGCGCCTTAACAAGTTCATCCTTTACTAAAAGTGTGCAAGAAAAAAGTATCTATCAAGGGTGTGAGGTTCGAGGGATGTTCCCATTTCGCCTACTCCCATTTCGCCTACTCCCGTTTCGCCTATTCCCATTTCGCCTACTCCCATTTCGCCTACTATCAAATATAACCTCATTCCCGTTTCGCCTACTCAAAGAAAATTTTTCATATTATGATTTTTGATTAAATGTATTTATTTTGTTTTAATACATTTGTTTTTTTTTTTCTTTTTTTTTTTTTATCAAACCTATCTTTACAGTACCTGTTAATCACGACTTTGGTTGATTGATAATTACTGAAGGATTATGAATTAGTGTGAGCCTGTTTGTAATTAGCTCATACCGTGAGCTTGTATAGCAACTACATATCCTTATTTAACATATATTTAAAAAAAAAGCTTGGACTTTAACTGGGAATAACATATTCTTGTATCATTTCTATGAACATTTTTATTAAAACTAAAAGAATGGGGAGGAGAGCGAAGAGGAACCCTTATGTTAAGCTCATAAGCAACTCCTAACTGTCTATATGCATTACTGTGTTTTTTTTCTTTTCTTTTTTATTATCATTTTTTTTTCATTCTTGATAAAATATTTTATGCAGCACGTTTTAATTTTGTTAATCATGTTAATACAAGAATGTAAATAACTAAAAACATTAAAAAAATATATTTTCATTACCATTTGCATGAAAAAAAAAATGAGGAGGCGAAACGGGAATAGTGATATATTTTAGAGTAGGCGAACTGGGAGTAGGCGAAATGGGAGTAGGCGAAACGGGAGTAAACCAGGTTCGAATAGAAGATCCGTCATGAGGATCATTGTTCGGCATCACGAGGCTTGCAGTGACCCTCATGACCTAGGACAGGTACTTATAACAATCCAATGGACAATATACGTGCAAAGAACAAGGAACGAATCTATACCGACTGGTCATTTGAGCCGCGACACGGGAAAACAAAGTTGTTGTGCGCCAAGCCCAGACTCAGATCAGCCTGGACATCCACCCAGACTGTTCTGACTCTTCGCTAAGTGCTTAAAGGGTAGCTTAGTGTCTAAGCTACATGCTTGCAGACAGTGAAGACTCTGATCAGGCTGGGCGGATGCCCAGGCTGATCTGAAACTGCGCTGGGCGCACAACCTCTTTTTTGGTTTTCTGGCGGCTCATTTATATAACATGTACGCCTATTTACAAACGGATGTTTAAGCAAATGGAAAACTCTGCGCCATGGAGGGTATTCCTTACAAAGAAGACTGACTCCTGTATCATTAACATTTCTTGAAAGAAAGAATTAGCTTCCTTAACATGCTCAAAATGCGAATTCTTCTTTTAGGAGTAGCTCCTATTGTAGAAATTCTGCATAGTCGTAGGAAGCTTTCAGAGAGATATGAATGTTGTTACTGTTTGCACAGACACACGGAAATATATCCATATACCTAAGCATCTTTTGTTTTCACCAAATGTATTAATTTTTGGCTTGTGGTTTCGGCCACAAGCCAGTATTCATGTCGTTTAGTGATACCGAGTTATTTTCGGAAGAAATGACGTCACGCTCATTCGGAAAATACCAGGAGAGTTGGCATATACTAAAATATGGAGTGGGGTCAACCTATGGAGTGGCGTGGTTTTTTTGGAATGGTATTTTGGAGTATTCTGGACAAGAAACCATGCCTCACCATTTTCGGGCAATGACCAGTTGCAAAATGCAAAGGGGCATGTTCTAATTTCTCTCCTGGACTAGCCAGATTATGTGAAATAACATAATAGCTTGCTTGAAAGCATAATACTATGAATCAAGCTAGGCCAAGCCAAGTATACTTTGGGGAACAATAATTAAACATTATGGCCATACTGTATATTTATCCGAGTCAGCAGCATTAAGTCTTGGCAGTTTGAAAATAAAAAATAACCAGAGGGCCAATGGCCCTATATCGCTCACCTGAGCACTGAGGTTATGTTGGAAAAACTAAGTTGCCACAGCAACAAAACAACATGCACAACAGTAATAAAACACACCATTTATGTAGAGGATAATATCACAAACATTTATGCAAAAAATAAGCTTTATCCCCCCTTAATGGCTTCTGAGAAGATCTTTGGCAAAAAAAAATAAAATGAAAAGATTGAAAATTTGGCCCTTCAATTGCAACGGCAACCAATCAAAATCAGGTCTTTGGGCAAAATTCTTATAGCTGATAGAGGACTACTCTAGGAACATTTCTGTAAAGCTTTTGTAAAATATCTGCCGTAACACAGAAATGAATACCAAATGTCCACTTTCCCCATTGTAAGTCTATGGAAACTTTAAGTTGCCATAGCAACCAGTTCACATGGGCAATGATAATATGAAATGTACTTTAGGTAGAGGCTAATGTTATTAATATATATGCAAAGTATCAGCTTCATCCTCCTCATGGCTTCACTTTCCCCATTATAAGTCAATGGAAACTATAAGTTGACATAGCAACCAAAGTTCTTATTGGGTTGGAAGAAAAAACTAAATTCATGTAGAGGCTTCTGTCATCAACATGTTTGCACAATATCAGCTTCATCCCCCATATGGCTTCTGAGCAGAAGATTTTTTCATTTTTTCTTTCGAAAATTTACCCTTATTTTGCCATGGCAACCAATCAAATTCAGCGATTTGGAGAAAATTCATATGAAATATAGAGGACTATTCAAGAAACATTTCTGTGGAAAGAAAATCTAAATAAAAGCCGTGAGACAGCAAAAATTGCCAATTTCCATTTTCCCCATTATAAGTCAATGGAAACTCTTAGTTGCCATAGCAACCAAACTGCTGGAGTAATTGCCATGAAAAATAGTAATTCTATAGAGGCTAGTACTAAGGTTCTTTCTGTAAAGGTTGAGCTTTATTGGCCACACAGTTTATGCAGAGATGATTTTTTAATATTTTTCGATTTTTTAACTATTCGGTTGCAATGGCAACCAGAAAAATTGCCCAATTTGTATAAATTTAACAAGGCTGGTTAAAGACTACTCCAGGTACATTTCTATAAAAGTTTTGTCAAAATATCTGCAGTGGCATAGCAATAAATGCAAATTTTCTATTTTGCCATTATAAGTCAATGACAACTTTAAGTTCCCATAGCAACCGAACTGCTAGAGCAATTGCCAAGAAAAACAGTACTTTTATAGAGGGCAGTGCCAAAATCCTTTCTGTGAAGTTTGAGCTTTATTGGTTGCATAGTTTCTGAGGAGATGATTTTTTTAATATTTTTTTCTATTTTTAACCATTCGGTTGCCATGGCAACCAGCCAAATTGTGCAATTGACAAAAATTTCATGTGGTTGATGGAGGACTATTCAAGGAACATTTCTGTAAAAGTTTTGTCAAAATATCTGCAGTGACATAGCAATAAATGCAAATTTTCAATTTTTCCCATACAAGTCAATGGAAACTTTAAGTTGCCATAGCAACCAAAGTGCCAAAGCAATTTGGATAAAAAACAGTATTATTGGTTCCCCCTGCCTATAGATGCTATATATGAAATTTAGTTACAATTGGCCTTGTAGTTTCAGAGGAGATGTCGTTTGAAAATGTTGACGGACGACGGACGACGTACGACGGACGACGGACGACGGATGCCTGCCTATACTATAAGCTCACCTGTGAGCCTTCGGCTCAGGTGAGCTAAAAAAAAACCACTCCACTCCAAGGCTCCACTCCAAAGGTTGACTCCACTCTATATTTTAGTATATGCCGGACGATTTTTTGTACCTTCGCGTACGTCATAAAATACATATCGTGACGTCATACATTATCGCCACTCATATGTTTTCGAAACCTTCCTTTAGGTCGCGAGATTTTCATAGATATTACGTCATTTGGTCAAGTTGACCTTTGATCCTGTAGACTGAAGCTTTGCCGCCAACTTAGTGAAAAAAATCAAATAAACATGCTTAGAATCAAAGCAAGATCACTGTACTTACAATACAACATGTAATTTGTTCATTTTCACTTATATCCATATTTCTTGGCCATAAATTCATTGAAAATTCCACTTTTGAAATTTCTGCAACTATGGACGCTTTCCTGTCTGTTTATTTACTCTATGGGGCTATAAATAGAACAGGCAGCAGCGAGTGACTGTGTTGGATTTCAAAAGTACGGAAGTGCAAACGTACCATAGGTCCTTATCATACAATATAGGGAATTTGATTTTTTTCTTGTTTTTAGCTCACACCTGTTATTGCTGCTGAAAAGCTACTTAGATTTTATTGCAATTTAAATTCAGTGTATATTTATTGTAGAGTGTTCCAGGTGTGAACTACATGTTCTAGACAGTATTGGGCGTCTATCTGTTTCTAAAAAACGAATGATTTTCGACACCATGCTGTCAATAAATTTGTAGCAGTATCTATTTAAGCAAGTTTTGTAACATACCTTTTTCATTAATGGGTAATGTGAGCTTACAAAAACAAAGAAGAAAGTAACAGACGATTTTCGTCTCGAAAATGAATGATTTTAATACCCCACCGCAGATTTTGTTGTTACACTTAAACAGCACGTGTCAATTTAGATATGCAAATGAGTATCGATAGCATATGACGCACTATTTCATTGGTCAATGTCGAAGGTCATGTTTCTGGGTCAAGTAGCAAAACAGTCGGCGCGGAAAATGGTGTGTTTTCACCAAGAATAAAGAGGGAAAAGGTGAAGTTTCACGCATACAAGACAAATATATGTTGACGTTGCTGTGTTGCTTATAGACCGGGATACTTTATTAAGGTAACGATAACACATGAGCCCAGGATACAATTTTCGCCTGCTAATTTGCCTCAGTGCATTTTTTTTTATCCCCATCCGACAACAGAAAATGTATAGGATCGCCCACATGGTAATGATCAGACTGCACAAAATGCAGTCTGATAGGTACCTTTGTGGAATCGCCTATGGCATGTTTCAAGGGAGGTAATACTTATATAATTTGCAACAAGTCTTCGTTAATTTTGTATTACGCAGTAGACTAGTTTCTTAAAGGTAAAGATCATTTTTAAACAACATAATAAATATACAAATTTGAACGTAAATAATTACATGTCAGAGTGATAGCCAGCAGAATGTATATTTTTTTGAAAGCTTGACGTATTACTGTATATGACCTTTCACTAATAAAAAATAAATAAAATTAAAAAATTGGATTGAACTAATTTCAATTTTCCTATCAACGTGTTCCTAGTGGCTGAACCAGCCATAGGAAACTGAACTGAACTGAACTGAAGTTCAACATACACGTTACCTCCTATCAACATATGCAGAATTACTGCGTCAACAATCTACATTACTTTATGGGCAAAAAATAACCATGTTACATGGAGTAAAATATGATGAAACCTAGAGTTGAAGTCTATTTCCAATATTACATAAGGACATGCTATCTCTCGCCTGTTTGCGCATTGTCACAAAAACCACTCAACCAAAAAACGTTAAGTATACGACACCGGCACCGACGGTGATAATGCCGCAGACACAGGAACAGTAAAGTAATACACATGTAGATCTACCTAGTTTCTGCTAGTAGCAGGCGAAACTAAAATATTATCTGAATAGAAAATAAATCCGAGCAGATCAGAAATCCATCATTATGATGCATGTTTGTCAAGAACCTGCCCACATGCTTATGACGTATACAATAGTAGAAGAAAGCCAATAAACTATAATCAGCTTGACAACACCGCAAAACTCTATATTAGGCTACCTTTGCTAGTGTCGTGATTCCTTTATATGTGCACAGTTAGGCCTACTGGTCGCAGAAGCTAAATGTGACTGACTTTCACGACGTATTGATGCTTTGCATCAATATTTTCTTGTCACAGTCTCTAATGTTGCCTTTTAATTTCACCTATACAAATGTACAGAGAAATATTTACACAATTCGACGATTTCCTTAGATGAACCTTTACTGGGCTGACGATGTACATACATCAATGAACAACACGCAGTCATGCAATGTTACGCTTGAGCGACGTCACGGATTATTCGACGTCACGGATTATTCGATAAGTTGATTGGCCGACGTAACGTTTGATATAGGTCATGTCATAGTGACGGCTGTTGAACGTCATTACCAAACACGTTGGTAAATAGCTATTCTTCGTCCTTTCCTTGACGTAAAATTAGCCAGAACTTCACAAATAAGTACCAAAATTGATGTGAAAACATAGTATAAATGTAAGAGATAAATTTCATTTTTCGGAAGTTCATGGGAGTATGAACACAATGGGTTCCGTGCTTTGTTGTTCCCAAATGTTGTAAAGCAAGTAAGTCATTATCTCAAACAATAGTAGCATGCATTTTCTTCTCAGAGTGTCAAAATTTCCTTCTAGTCACTGTCACTGATGCTACTAAAACCAAAAATATAGTTCAGTGAATATATATTTGTTGTCTTTTTTTTTGATGCCAAGTTCAGATGTGCCAAGATTCCACAGACACAGGTTTGAAACAGTCTTTCCTAAAATATTGATTCAAACTAAATGTGACTTAGCAGCCATATAGAACAGACTTGAAATAGGTCCATATAGTAATTTTCCTTGAGACATGCCTAACGGCTTAAACGTTGGAAAAGTCTCTCTCTCTCTTTCTCTCTCTCTCTCTCTCTCTCTCTCTCTCTCTCTGTGCGCGTGCGTGCGTGCGTACGTGTGTGTGTGTATGTGTTTGTGTGATTTGTCGCTTAACGTCCACGGTAGACAGCAATGGTCAATTCGAGACGGTCAGTTAACCTAACCACACTATTCCTGGGCAGGCTTAGACCTCCTAAGCGGTTAACCAGTACTAAGACCGGGTTTCGAACCCAGGGCCTCTGACTTATGAGTCAAGTGCCCTACCGATTGCGTAACACGGCCCGTGTGTGTGTGTTTACATATTTCCTCAATCTGTTTTTTCAAATAAAGTCTACACTTGTTTTTACCTCACACCTGTAGATAATGCCACCATTCAAGAAGTTAAAGGCTCCATTGCTCTATCAGCATGAAAATTTTTATCAAAAGGTATCGCTGCAAGCTTCTCTCTACAGTTTCGTAATTGTAAATGACCGTGATTATGTAGCTTTAAAAAATAAAACATCCTTGAGTTTCACTTAAAATCGGGTTGAAAACTTATCTGGGTCATTTTAGTTGGCAACTAAAATGACCTACTTTCGAGTTTATGAAATGGTAAAAATACAATGTACACGCGTAGAGTCCCAATCACTATCTCGCCAATGTTTATATAGCATGGCTAAACGGGAAACCAGAACAGGAAATTGTATCTTGTGGAGCGTTTTGTTATTTTTCAAAAACTTGTTTTCTCTACTTTTTGCCAGTTATATGACTCAATATATGCACACCAACTCACAATTTATTACCAAACGTGAAGGTTGAACCGCTTTTTACAATGATTTGAGTTAAGGCGTTTTTACCGCTGATAGGACTATTGAGACTTTAAGAAATTTTACTTTGCTAAATAAAACTTAGCAACAGAAAGTGCACTAACAACTGGGTTTACTTGAATAAACAACTGATGAACATTTCACTGGCTTAGCTGGACAAGCCTTCCTTTTAAAAGGAAATTTTATATTATTTATGTACAATCAGTTGATCATTCTCCCCTTTATTTACTTCCAAATCGTGGGAGTAGTTATGTGTATTTGATATGTGTGCTTATCAGACTTTAACAGATGTTTGCTGGGGAAAGTGAAGTACTGCAATGGCCATTTGCCAAGTAGTTGCATGCATATCAGCAACTGACCTATGACCTGACCATCTACTGCTATCAGTATCAAACTGCAGATAGCACAAACCTAATAAAAATCGTCAGAGGCGTAGCAGACTGCTCAAAGACAACAAAAGACAATGATTATTACAACAAGTTTATGGTCATAACTACAATAAGCAATAACATAGTTCTTAAGAGTGGATAGTGACAATTAATGAAATTCGACATAAAACTTGTTGCACTGGTAAAGATCAGAAGAAACATCAGGGGCTTTAAATCTGACAGAAAGTTTACGATCAAGACCAAAATGGTTCCAAAGTGGTCTGTTGGACTTTTCCTGTTTAAAAGCCATGTCAATGCATTTGATATATCTGATATATATCTACATCTATCTCTGACACGTTTAGGTGCCTATATACTACACACTTTCAGGGGAATGCAACTCTGCCATTCACATTTCTGGCTCCTTTTCAACGGCGTTTAACTTTTAATGGAAAAGATTGCTACTATAAGAGAAAATTCTTTCCTTAAAGTGGACAGGAAGAAAGTTAACAGATTATCATATATCAATTTATTCCTCTTTGCTAAAATTGAGAAAACCATGGCTGTTCAGTTATTCATCTAAAACAACGAGGGCTGCATTACTGAATTGTAAACCTCTAGTTAAATCTGAACACTTGGATTGGGAGGGGTGGGGGAGTGGGGAGGTGATGTAAACTTACAGCAAACAATACCAATCATTACTGAGACGCGACACGACAAAACCAACGAAGTGACATGTGCGCACAGCAAAGACTCAGATCAACTTCGCTGTCTGCATGGAGCTAGATTAAACCCTTAGTTACATTCTGAGCGCATTGCTAAGACTCTGATCAGCCTGGGTGGTTGCCCAGGCTGAACTGAGTCTTCGCTGGGCGCACATGCCCATTTGTTAGTTTTGTCGTGTCAAGGCTCATATAGGGACTTGTCTAAAAGTGAGATTTGCTGCCACAAGGAGCAAATTCATATCTAAGACTGAATAGCCCCTATTTTGACCTTGTCACACAGGAGAGCAAACACGGGTACACTGTACAATTACCAAAAAAGCATGCAATAAATAAATAGATACATAAACTGCCTCAGTAATGCCAGGTATTTGATGTGTGGTATTTCTGGCATTGCCAGGCATATGCTATGGCCATTCAGCAGAATCTTAAAGCGCCATAAAGGCAGACAAGTAAACCTTTTCCCAAATTTCAAAAGCGTTGCCTCCATGCTACGTGTATATCATATTGAGACTTAAAAAAAATAGGGGCAACCAGTGTAGATCCAGAGGCGGGTTCATCTGTATCGACACTGTTTGCTTCATCTGTATCGACGCTGTTTGCAAATTCAACTATGTTCATTTCCGGCATTTTGGGTGTTTGACATTATCTTATTCTAATGTAAGGGTAACTATAATGTAACCGCGCAGCTGCTTCAGATCAACGATGCATCTGATATACTGCATCACTGGGTTATTTATATGAAGATGAATGAAAACGCTATTGATGGTGGTAATTCCTTACAAAGCTGATCTGCCTCCCCCTGAAATGGTGTCTCTTGTAAAGTAAGAATTTGCACAGCTCACTCAACAAGCTTATTGCTTTCTTAAGAGAACCCACCTCACCACATTTTTTTTCTTTTATTTGTTTTGCGCGGAGGCGCAAATATGAATTCGTAAAGTTTTTTTTCCTCTGTAAAAATGGAATGAAAAACATGGTGTGACGCGTGACGCATCGAGTTAATTGCGAGTGTCACTTGAGTCAACAGCTCCTTTTAAAATTATACAATTGACTCTCGTTATCTCAAACACCGAATTCTTATAGCACCCTTTATATCAAATACTATTGTTTGGACACATTTCCTGCTTTACTTTACATTTCAGGCCCTGATATATATACATGTAACTACTGATATCTCAAAGTAAATTTTCTGGGACCAGAAAATTTACTTCGAGATATCAGTTGTTTTAGATGCGACTTTGAGATATCGAGAGTCGACTGTAGTTGCTTCCCTTTCATTTACTTGTTCATTACAACCAACATAGGTATGGAAACCTATTATCTTCCTCCCTTCCACTTGCTTTGATCATGCAAAATCATTATTTCCCTAAGCTATTTCATAAATTTCCATAAACTGCTTCTTTACTGCCAAAGAGTCGCATTCGGGCATCTTTGACATTTTCATGTATACGCTGTGACCATTCAGCAGTCCTAGTGTCGTTAATTCTTGGCCATTCCGTTAGACATCCCTCTTCATCATAGCAATCTCGATAATGTCGAATGAATCCAAGCTCTGGTTTTAGCCATATCCTGTAAAAAATCCAATCGAACGGAAAGAATATACCAAAAAATATATAATTTGAGTATGAATTCTTTGTCTGAGGATATCTATTTTTTATTATACATGTATGACCAAGATGTAACACGCAATTTCACTGGCTAATTTGACGTCACGTGCCGGTCAATATTTAGAGGTTATTATATGGCGGAGATGTGCCCCTAACTCATATTGGCACTGGATAGCAATATTGGCCCGAGGGCTTTAGCCCGAGGGCCAGTATTGCTACCCAGTGCCAATATGACTTAGAGGCACACCTCCGCCATATCGTAACCTTTTTATTACATACTTATGCAAATATACAAGAAGAAAGAGAACAAAGTTGTAATTCAGATGGAAGAACAAATTAATTTAATTAAATTTATCTTGGGGCGACCAAAGCAAGCGCGTGTATGACGTTATTTATGACGTAACGTCAGCTTCATAACAAACGTCAGTCGGTAACGGTTTCAAAATGGCGGCGCCCTCGACAGTGTTTTTGGTTGAATCTTTGCCTTTTTATTTGAGTGTTTCCGCTTTTTCATGCAAGGAAACGGGTTAAAATTATAACCACATAAAGCCGTTTGTAATTTCAAATAGAGTTTGTAATTTCAAAGGGAATAATGCTTGAAATGCTTATATCTCTGACTTTGTCAAACGCTGTTTACCTTTACAATCCAATGTAGTAAACCGCTGGGCAATGCAGCCGAAGAAAAAGTTTAGGATGGACAAAGCTGGAATTACAAGAAATGAATTTCATTTTTGGGGATTTTATCGATGTGTAAACGCCGGCCTCACAAAATTAACATAAAGCCCTTAGGGCCTATATTCAGTTTGTGCATGATTCGCCGGCGTTTACACATCGATAAACATTCCCCCCCCCCCCCCCCCCCCCCCCCACGCACACAAAAGAAATCCATTCCAGGACCTACAGTCATCAAACTGAAATGTTTATGACTCTGAAACTTCCCGAAATCTTGACAAATTTCTCTCCTCAATCGTAGTATCTAGGTCTAGAATTCGATCAGCTAAAGATTCCACCACCTTCTCCGCCATTTTGAATTACCGGATAGAATGTGACAAATGCAGCGCGTGAAAGGACTCGACCAATTAAAAAGAGGCAGTGCCGAAAATCCATAATATATGAAAAATTGGCACAGTCACGTGACTGCGCCTTTATGGATCCAGAAAATATTAACGGGTGGCAATGGGAAATTTACTATGTAGATCTTATTAAGTATGTAATAATTTGCGATATTCACTGGCCAGTCAGTTAATATTACTTTTACGCTGACGTCATTGTATTTTCGTGACGTAACGTCTCATGTACGTTGATGTTAATGGCATAACGTCGCGAGATAATACCATGTAGTACCATCATACAATGTAACTATATTGAAGGAAACTGTATTTAGAATTATCATATAATAAAACAATTGTTGACCTTTATTTCGGTGAATATGCAGTTTATTGACCTGCAAACTTAACATATTGACATCCGCTTCGCGTCGGTCAATATGTTGTTTGCAGGTCAATAAAACTGCATATTCACCTCAACAAAGGTCAATAATTGTATAATATATACCTATTTATTTTACTTTTATTTTCTTGAAGGCCTCACTGTCAGTGAGCTAAATTTAGGGCAAATTTAATGATTGGACGGCTTTAAAAATTTATCAACTATAACGATTTCTCATATGGGATACTTAAGTTGAAAACAAAACTACATACTTTTGGTATCATAAAATTTGATATAGAATGTACGGTGAATAATCACGGTCGAGTTGTTCCATACATGGTTTTTGAATTTACAGCGTAAAAAAATGATCCCATTCCTTGTCTCGCGTTTGTTTACATTTATTTACTCCACGAGGAACCAATGAATTTTTTTATATAGAGATTTCATCCTAAGCTTATAGACATTAGATGTAAACTGTCGGTTTTATGGTCGAAAATTTGTCTTACGGCGAAAACCCACTTTCTAATGCACCTACGTATGTAACCCGACGTCTGATTGGATAACGTCAAAAATTTGCGACAGTATATCCTGCGATATACTGTCGGAAATCCGGCGGCATTACGTAACGTCGCTTCCCATTGGCTGGCGTTTGGTTTTACGCTGCTGAAAACACTCGCTGTGGGTGTACATGTAACTTAGTAGACTTAGAAAGGCGAAATATGACAGAGTGCATTAGAATGGGGATAACTCTACCGAAAATTGTCATTTGGGGAGGTAAATCGTTGGTTTTATGGTCGCAAATTACTTTTTTCGGCTCCGCTGACGCGTCGCCGTAAAACGAAATTTCCGACCATAAAACCGACGATTTACCTCCCCAAATGACAATTTTGAGTACAGTTATCCCCTAAATGTTCTCCCCACATGACCCGCTGACGTGACACCGTAAAACGAATCTTCCCTACATGACAATTTTGCGTACAATTATCCCCTAGGTGAATAAAGTACTTACATATGCTTATCTTCTACTGGTCTAGGTTTATGTGTTTGAACTCGACCAGTCATTATATTTGCTGGCTTATACATATTCTTTTTCTCGTACATCACAGGTCCGATTGCCGACTTTGTTATGTATTTTTGTATGATCATGTCCCCCGTGGTCCCGTACTGGCCCCATGTGAAATAGTAGTGCTCTGTCAGAAAAGTGAATCCCGCAGCGTGCTTGTATTTCGTGTACAGGAAATCCTATTGGGGAAAGAAAAACAACCGTAAAAATCTCAAAATTCGAACAGCTACATGTAAATGAGCCGCGACACGAGAAAACCAACAATGTGGTTGTGCGGCCAGCGCAGACTCAGATCAGCCTGGGCATCCGCCCAGTCTGATCAGAGTCTTCGCTGTCCGCATGAAGGTAGCTTAGATCCTTAGCTACCGTTTAAGCGCTTAGGGAAGACTATGATCAGACTGGGTGGATGCCTAGGCTGATCTGAGTCTGCGCTGGGCGCACAACCATACTGTTGGTTTTGTCGTGTCGCGGCTAAAATTAATTACTGTAATCCTAAAATGGAGAGGTTTGGGTTTTGGGATGCAGCAGTGCATCCAACAGACGCGGCTGAACTGGCGAACAGTGTACACCCTGGTCAGACTGCTCTTAAAGGAGCTACACTGTTTGCTTCAGATCTATCTATCCCACTAAGACTTTTACGGTAGGTTAAGGTTTTGATGCTACTCTAAGTCAGTTTTCTGTTAATTTTCATTAAAATGTATGTAGTTAGCCAGTAACCCTGTTTTCAAAAGAGCCGACTCAACGAGACTGTTCTAATAAAAGCACAACAAGGTGAGGCGGTTTTTTAATGACGGTAAAAGGATAAAAAAGGTACTTTACAAAATGCTCTTTGGAGAAATGATAAAAGTATAATTGAAATTAGCTTTCCAACGGTATGCAGAACAGACTTTTGAACAAATGGGGAAAAGCCGAGGGTAAAGCTAGAATCGGCTTTCCCACAAGATGAATATTACTTGGACATAATGCCATAATTACGAGAAATCTGTGGTGACTTCTGATTTCCCACTTCTTACTACCCACTTCCTGCTTTAAAAAATTCAAACTCTTCACTTCTCACTTCCAATTTCCTACTTCTTACTTGTCCCTTCCCACTTCCAGCTGTCTACTTCTTAGTTCCCACTTCACACTTCCTAGGGTTTTAGTTTTAATGCAGTATATGAGCCGCAACACGTGAAAACCAACAAAGTGGTTTTTGCACCCAGCGCAGGCTCAGTTCAGCCTGAGCATCCGCTCAGTCTGATCAGAGTCTTTCCTGTCCGCATGGAGGTAGCTTAGGCCCTTAGCTACCCTCTAAGCGCAAAGCAAAGACTCTGGTCAGACCGGGCGGGTGCCCAGGCTGATCTGAGTTTTCACTGTGCGAACATGCCACTTTGTTGGTTATCGCCTGTTGCGGCTCACGTATCTTAAAATTCATAACAGGAAGTGAACAGTAGGAAGTTTGAAGTGTGAAGTGAGAAATAGGATGTGAAAAGAAGAAGGAAGTAGATCTCAGCAGCAGGAAGTGAAAAGTAAAATATGAGAAGTTCTTACTTCCTACATCTCAATTACCACTTTCGAATTCTTATTTCCATTTTCATTCTTTTCTGTTGCCACTTATTTCTTCTCACTTCAAACGTCCTATTTCTAGCTTGCCATTTTGTTTTACATATTTTGATAAAACTAAGAAGGAACTGTGAAATGGGAAGCGAGAAGTATGAAGTTTGGAGCGGTAGGTAGGAAGCGGGAAGTCACCACCGATCTTCCGTACGTATGCGAACAATAAGCTCATATTAGACTGTGCATAATGCCATTATGCACACTGAGCAGGAGCTCTACTTATCACTTAAGATTCCCAAGGATTCCGATAGATTTTATATGCGAACCCTAAACATTATGGTCAGAGATCGCAAATGGTTAGCCCATTCCATTCGGGATACCCCTTTAGGGGTATCTGGGCAAACAGTTGGGATCCAGATCATGCCCCACAAATGTGGGGCCTGATCTGAGATCCAAACTGTTTGCTGCCTAGACATCATTTCTACAAGAGCTAGTTAGACCAATATTGTCAAAATATTCTTGATTTTGATGCAGACGACAATTTCAGCAGACGACAAACAATACCCAGAATGCAATGGGTTAAGGTGTATGGTGCGCCTCCATGTTTCCCCGCCCCTGATTTGTACAATGAATACATATTTTGCCACATTTTGTTAAACGCTCTTGACAACGGAGGAGATCCGAAAAGAGGCTACTCTTTGAAGAAAGAATTTGCTCCCCTAGGAGCAAATTCTTTCCTGCAAGAGTTGGTCCCATTGGGAAGGGAGACAACTTGAAAATGGTAGAGTTGCTTTCCCTGAAAGTTCGCATAACTTCACCTTAAGCTAATATTAATTTTTATTTCATACTTTTTTTTGTTGTATATACCGCATGACGCATTCTACTTACCATATACTGCTTCAAGTTCATGTCATCTGGCGGAATCAAAAATTCATCATAGTCAATAACTCCAAAGTACGTATATCCAAACATCTTTTCAAATGAATCAAAAAGCAGCATCTGCTTGTCGCTTGCGCTTTGTAAATCTGGAGGGTTATGAACTCTTGCAACTGTATCTAAAATGAAATGTTTTATTTTTTACTGTTATTACTCGTATTACGATAGTAATGTCCCTCTTTACTGTATCTAGAATGGAAGTATATTAGGTTTTACTGTATCTTCAACCATACTACCTTAACCCATTAGAACATAGCGTCCCAAAAAAGGGACATATAGGCAAACAGTGCAGACCCCGATCAGACGCCGCAAAACGCGGCGTCTGATCAGGGTCTTCACCTTTTGATAAAACAAATTGGTTTATCTCCTGAACATAAGCAAAAATTAAAAAAAATAACAAACTAAACCTGAAACCCCTTAATCTACAAATGGACTCATCCAATAAAATATAGACAGAAGAGTTCACTGGGCATGGATGGGTTAATATTATTCCACGCCTAAAATGGAAAGTGTTTGTTACTGTATCTACGTAGCAGATGTCCTTTCTTTGCAGTTTTCAGGTGTTTTACGACACAAATATCCTCTGTTTCACTATAATAATTGAGCCGCGACGCGACAAAACCAACAAAGTGGAATGAGCGCCCAGCGACGACTCGCATCAGCTTGGGCATCCACCAAGTCTGATCAGTGTCTTCGTTGTCCGCATCATGGGAGCTAGCTCAGATGCTTATCTCCCCTTTTAGCGCACAGCAAAGACTTTGACCAGACTGGACGGATGCCCAAGCTGATCTGGGTCTTCGCTGGGCACACATGCCACTTTGTTGGTTTTGTTGTGGCGTGGCTCATATGTACAATTGAAATGTTTTCTTTTTACCGAAAATTCAATGAACATGGTTTCTTTTGACTGTATCTAGGATGAAAACATTCTTAATTTTTTACCTTCAAGGAAAATGTTTTCATTCTGTGTAACGTTACTATGAAAATGTATTTTATAGCGTGTTTTCAATGGAACTGTTTCCTCCTACCCGTCTCTTACAATATTCTTTTCAAATGCTAGTAAACGGTAAATTGGCTTCAAGTTTCAGAAAATGCCTTGGTCATGTTGGTTGTACAACAATATAACCAATTAAGATGTTAAAGTACCAATCTCCAAAACGGCCAACAAAACTTGGTACATGTAGTCACTTTGTTAGTTAATTGGCCATCGCTAAAAATGTTCATGCACACAGACTTTTGACTGGAATCGCATGAGCATGGTACTTACTCATTTGCGTACCATGACTACTAAAACAGGGCATTCTCTTGTTTTTCCCAGGTCTTTCCCAGCATATATGCGAACGAAAAGGAAAGACTCTGATCAGACTGTGCTGATGCACAGGCTGATCAGAGTCTTTACTTTTCGTTCATGCCTGATGTGCTCATGCCATTTTCAAGCAACGCCAATCAAATACAATCTCTCTTGCTTACCATCAGCAGCTGTTTTATGTAAGTACAGGTCAACAAATCCAATGGAAGCATAGTACTCTAAAACCTTCCTAGCTTCCCAGTTTAGGTCCTTCAGAAAATAAGCCACAACTTTATCAACCCCAAGGTATTTATAAGTTTCCAGCCATTCTAAGATCATCTCAGCGCTTCTGTTACCATACGCCATCTTACTACACAACGCCAACTTGGTTTCAGTTTCAAGAAGTGGTAAATATGGTTCCCGATAAACCACGTGCTCTTCTCCACATGTATAATTATCAACCGTCAACGCAACACCATCCGGAATAATTCCGGGTCTGGGATTCGAACAAGTATAATGAAACGAAGTCATTTCTGTCGGAGCATTTGGACAGGTCTCTGTTAAGACTAGTTGTCTATAATAGGCATTGTTTTGTCCTTTAGGTTGATTAAATTTCACACAGCAGCTCACACCTTTTCTGGATGCATTCCAGTGAATACTGGCGTAAAGTTTTAATGTATCCCACCGCGACGTGTTGGAACTATTTCCTACTGCTACTCCTAAAACGTAATATGGCCCAAACTTCATCTGAGTCCAGTTGGTGTACTTCACGTAGTCCCCGGTGTCAGATTCATGGTCATATAGGCTGCTTTCAAAATCGGCTGCAAGGAGAAAGAATAAAGATATAGATAAAAAAGCTAGAACTGTGTACAAAATGAACAGATGCCCCGGCCTTATCAGACGAGTTTGAACCGAAAATTTGCGTCTTTGACTCAAACATTGATCAGGATATGTGCCATGGACCATTGATATTTTTGCGGATCGGAATGGATAAATCGCATTGGAAATGTGCATTTTTGTTTTCAAGGAAGGCCCTAATGATATCAGGATAGCTCGACATTATTAGAAAAACGCACTGAAAATGGAAAGGTTCGTCATTCTGTTGAATATTCCACTGAATGTATATGGCAAAATAGGCTTGTAATTAAAACGGCAAGGAAAGCAAGTATAACAAGAGGGTCATGAGGCCCTGAATCGCTCACCTGAACAATTGGCAAAGTGGCTTTTTCTTATGTTTTGAAATTGTCAAAATATGAGTCTTGGGTCAACAGTCAAAGAATGACCATGACTTATTGTACTCATAAATCTTCATGTACTCATTAAGGCAACCATATATACCATTTTTAGGCAAAACTTTCCATGAAATCTTATGTTCTAGCATTTTCCAATATTTGACCATGCCGCAAAAAAAAATTAAGGAAAAACCGAGGTCATCATTTGAACAGTTTTGGTAGTACTCTAGTACTCCATGCTACTTACCAAGTTTCAAGGCCATTGGTGTATTGGTTCTGGAGAAGAAAAAATATTTAAGGTTTATACCATAAAGGGGTATGGTGGCCATGTTGGTCATGTGACCTGGACTGTTTGAACAAATTTTCGTTCAATCAACCCCTGGAGGCTCTATATGAAATAAGATTACAATTGGCCCTTTGCCTTTTGAGAAAATGTTTGAAAATGTCAAAATATGAGAGATCTGGGTCAAAGGTCAAAGAATGACCTTGACCTCTTGTACTCATAATTCTTCATGACCTCATTAAGACGACTGTATATACCAATTTTTAGGCCAAAAACTTCCCATGAAATCTTATGTTCTAGCATTTTCCCATATTTGACCTTGCTGTAAAAAAGGTCAAGGTCAACCAAGGTCATAATTTGAACAATCATAATAGTACTGGAGTACCCAATGCTACATACCAAGTTTCAAGGCCACTGATCAATTGGTTCTGGAGAAAAAGATTTTGAAAGGTTTTTACCATATATGGTCATGGTGGCCATGTTGGTCATTTAACCCAGACCATTTGAAGAAATTTTCATTTCCTCGACCCCTGAAGGCTCTATATAATATTTGGTTACAATTGCCGCATTGGCTTTTAAGGAGAAGTTTGAAATTGTCAAACTATTCTGAGAATTCAGGGTCAAAGGTCAAAGAACGACCTTGACCTCTTTTAGTCATGAATCTTGATGTACACATTAAGATGACTGTATTTACCAATTTTTAGGCCTAAATCTTCAAAACTTTTTTTACCATATATGGGCATGGCGGCCATGTTGGTCATGTGACCTGAACCGTTTGAACAAATTTTCATTCCCTCATCCCCTGGAGGCTCTATATGAAATTTGGTTACAATAGGCCGAGTGGTTTTTGAGAAGATTGTTTGAAATTGTCGAAATATGAGAGCTCAGGGTCAAAGGTCAAAGAATGACCTTGACCTCTTGTACTCACAAATCTTCATTGTACTCATTAAAGATGACTGCATATACCAACTTTTAGACCTTAATCTTCAAAACTTTCCCTGATATCTTAAGTTCTAGCATTTTCCCATATTTGACCTTGCCGTAAAAAGGTCAAGGTCAACCCAAGGTCATAATTTGAACAATCTTGATAGCACTCGAGTACCCAATGCTACATACCGAGTTTCAAGGCCATTGGTCAATTGGTTCTGGAGAAGAAGATTTTGAAAGGTTTTTACCATATATGGGCATTGGCGGCCATGTTGGTCACGTGACCTGAACCGTTTGAACAAATTTTCATTCCCTCATCCCCTGGAGGCTTTATATGAAATTTGGTTTCATTTGGCCCAGTGGCTGTTGAGAAGATTGTTTGAAATTGTCAAAATATGAGAGTTCTGGGTCAAAGGTCAAAGAATGACCTTGACCTCTTGTACTCATAAATCTTCATGTACTCATTTAGATGACTGTAGATATCGATTTTTAGCCCAAAATTTTCAACAGTTTTCAAGATATCTTATGTTCTAGCATTTTCCCATATAAAAGCACAAGGAAGCAAATTTGACCTTGCCGTAAAAAAAGGTCAAGGTCAACCCAAGGTCATAATTTGAACAATCTTGGTAGTACTCATGTACCCAATGCTACATACCAAGTTTCAAGGCCATCGGCCTATTGGTTCTGGAGAAGAAGATTTTTTTTAGGTTTTTACCATATATGGGCGTGGCGGCCATGTTGGTCATGTGACCAGGACGGTTTGAACAACTTTTCGTTCCCCCCTTCCTCTGGAGGCCATATATGAAATTTGGTTACAATTGGCCCAGCGGTTTTAGAGGAGAAGTCGTTTGAAATTGTGGACGGATGGACGGACGACGACGGAGCCTTACCATCCTATAAGCTCCCCCGGAGCCGCTGGCTCAGTTGAGCTAAAAAATACATTTATTCCCCCCCCCCCCCCCCCACCGCTGCAGTCATAAAGGTACACCATGTGACCATGTAGCAACATTGTGACATCAAAGATAACATCACAGAAAGCTGATAGGGAACCATACTCCAAAACAGGAATCTGAGTCTTACGCCATTACACACGTACATGTACGCACGTGACGCCATACCTAAACACTATACGCTTTGCTATGTCTTGGGGGTGGGGGTTGGGGGTTGGGGGGGGGGGGCATAAAATTCTCATGTCACCTCATCCAATGTATCAAGGGAAACTTGCATTTTAGTCATAATTATTACAAAGTGAAACAATTATACACTTCTATTTTTGCTGAAATGCAGTTTTAATTTATATACCGATCTTAAGCTTCGCTTTGCGTCGGACAGTCTGGATTGCGGGACCTCAACTTTACTAGTCAAGGGTACTAAATCCAATTTAGTTTCTAACCTTTGGTCGACGGCCTATACGTCTATCGAATTTCCCACTGCGCCATTTTACTGGATGCGAGCAACTTCCATCGCATCAAATCAAATTATTGGCAACAAAACATTTACCACATAACAGGCGCCCTTGTCGACAGAAAATGTTCGTGTTTACCGTGAAAATACCTAAAAGGAGTAGACGGACAAAATTAACCAATTTATAAACCCACCCTATACTTTTTATGTACTGAACTCCCTTAAGCTTGAGGGAATTTTCCAATAACTTTATTGAGCCTGGGATTGGTGCTAAAGGGAAAAACTGACAGGGTAAATTTTCAGCTATAAGACGGGTGCTAACCTGCCCAAAATTAAAGCAAATGAGCCGCGACACTACAAAACCAACAATGTGGTTGTGCGCCCGGCGCAGACTCAGATCAGCCTTTGCATCCGCCCAGTCCGATCAGACTTTTCGCTATGCGCTTAAAGGGTAGCTAAGGGTCTAACCTACCTACATGCGGACAGCGAAGACTCTGATCAGACTGGGCGGATGCCCAGGCTGATCTGAGTCTGCGATGGGCGCACAACCACATTGTTGGTTTTCTCGTGTCGCGGCTCAAATATGTAAATCATTACTGTATTACTCTGATATCGAATGTTTCTTTTTCTCCTCTAAAACAATCCCAAAATTCTAGATCCGTCTTATAAGACGGATCTACATTTTTTGGAATTGTTTTGGAAGATAAAAAAAAAAAAATTACGGTATGTACTACATGTATATACCCACTGGGCACACAACGTTGAATCTACATTGAATCAACGTTGATTCAACGTCACGACGTTGAATCAACGTTGATTCAATATTGATTTAACGTTGAGTGCCTGCTGGGTATTGAACACTCTTCAAACATCAACAGCAAATTAAAAATACAGTAGCTATTCTCTTTTAACCTAGAAATTAAATGTTCAAACGTACGCATACAGTCAATGTTGTTCGACTCATGTATGCATGTAAACCATAGTTGTGCATAATTGTAATTTGGCCGAAGTTAAAAAATTGGTGAAATTATAAAAGAACTCCTGACAGTGCAAACTGAAATTTTGGTTAGGCTAATTTCAGTTATTTTGTCGCAACCCCACCAAAATTGATTTTTATAACTCAGAAATTCCAGGTTGGAGAGGGGTGGAGGGGGTGGGGGCATAGAGCACGTTAATGGCATTTAGCTGCGCAGATTGAGAAATTGTCTTGAAATTTTATGTCTAATGATATATCATCCGAGATGCTTAAATGTCAAGTTGACGATATGCGCGCTTTGACGAGTTTCTTATCTCCAAACAGTTGTGTTATTGCTTTATGCCCACCGTAAACAGATATGGCCATGTCGAGACGATAAACTTAACAAGCAACACTATTCCTGGACAGGCTTAGACCACCTAAGCAGTTCACCAGTACTAAGTGCACATACTTTCGCCAGTAATTGACACTTGCCCTTCTTGAATCAGCGGAAGGAGAAACGAAAAAAAGTGGCCAAACCGGGGATCGAACCTTGGACAGCATTTGGTAGACTTTTACATTTTCCAGCGTCATGCCTATTGATATGTGTTTTATTTACAAAATAAAAAGTGCACCTACAGAAGCGCATAATGTAGCTTAGGTCAGTTTGACAAATCTTCTTACTATTATCTGAGAATCACCTTCGCTGCTTTGCATAATCTGATGTAAACTATTTTTAATAGGATAGCGACTGCGTACATTAAAAAAAGATATAAGTATTAAATTTTACAAAAAGCTTGGATTTACGCTTAGCACAAATTAATTCGTGTAGTCATTGTATTGGCACCTTGGTCAAATTGTATGGCTACAAAACCCAAGTCAGTCTTCACATCGGTCTTATGTTTGCATTTAGTTACCGTATGCCAATCAACTAGCAGGTTTGGTGACCTGTGTTAAGTTTGCAGAGACACTTCTGTGCAACTCTTACAATTGTCTGTCTGTCTGTCATTGACTGAGTTGAATCACTGGACTGGCCGGGCGAATACTGAAACTCGCGCAGAGTTGTGCAGATCTCCTGTTTATGTCGATCAGTCCCATGGCACGGCCAAGATTTCATTTTATACAAACGTAATTTACAGTCGCTTCTGTTGTGCTCCGGTATTGATATTTTCTCTGTTTCTTTCTCTCTTTCTCTCTCTCCTAATCTTTTGAAGCTATGATATCTTCATTGCATATGGTATTTCACAACTATATCTCTTGTTGTTAACTTTGTTGGACAGGAGTAATAAGGCACAAATAATGAAAATATAAAGAAAGAAATGTTCAGCACGTAGTGATGCTACTGAACCGTTTCCATGTTGATCCTTCTTCTGGTATTTGTATATCTTACATGTATCAAAGCTGCGCAAAATAACAATGATAACCAGTCAACAGATAATTACATTCAACCAGTTAAGCCTTTTCTAAAATGCTTCCGTAGCAAAAGCTGTTCCTAACGTTGTAAACGCCCATGGGCGTACACATTGCCACAGCAAAAGGAGGCACGTGTAAACGCTTCCGTAACAAACAAAGAAATATTCGCGACAGTTTATTTTCAAGAATAATGCACATAAGGACAGGCTATGTTCTCATGATTCATTGCATCAAAAGGGCTTTAAACGTTTCGCGACAGTTTTGATTTGGCGCAATTCCGTGAAATAAACGATTTGGCGAAAGACTGTTGATTAAGGTCTATGGATATCCTATATGGTTTCCACGCCTGGTAAACTATCACAGGTACCTCCGGCGGAGGTACCGATAAAAAGTTGTGACAGGCACCTGGAGCTGCCTGTGACTGTCTAAAAAATGACAACAAACGGTGGGTTTTCTTCTTTTTTGACAAAATATAAAATAACCAGGGAGTTTATTAAAAATCAAAAAGTGCTATTCGACCCTTATAGACATAAAGTTTTGTCACACATTATATCCCCCTAACATTCCATATAAACCAAAGATACGACTTTTGAAGTGGCTTTGATGTCAGCCCACAGTACTCAAAACATAAAGAATTCGGCCGTTTTTGGTCTTCAGTGCAGTGATCTTGCATACGAATCTGTTTTTCTCGGCACACTGGTGTTAAGGTAACCTCCTTGCTCAAATGTAAATGTCGATTGACTACAAATAAGGCTTGATTTTTTCAAAACAACAGCTGGAGGTGCCTGCAATGGTGTGGAGGTGCCTGTGATGTAAGCAAATACAGTGAAAATCTGAATAGTTATTGCAGCTGGAAATATTGACATCTTCTCTAAACCACTGCCTGGAAAGAATCATTCATTCAACGCCCCATTAAGCTATCATAATGGGTATATCATGAAATTCCATGTTAAAATTTCTAAAACACCATCTCAGTGAGTTATTGCCCAATTTGTTTCCGCTTCTGTTAGTCAAACATGGAAGAATTTCACATAGTTGCTGAAACTTAACTGCCTAATTCAGTGTTAGAATCGTTATGAAATGTGCGCTTAAATAAGAGTCAACATTTTGTGACTGGTGATGACTGTGATCGGGATATGCTGGCTATGAGTCGTTCCAACTTGTCAGAAACTGTCGAGGTCACACGTCATGCCAGCTACACGTATGGTGTGTCAAATTGTCAAAATTGCCGATACCCGTCAACAGGCATACACGTACAGGTATCTATAGTGTTGATCCTTTTGGTACCTCACATGTGTGGCTCGCATGTGTCGTATGACGCTCGCTTTGTGTTAACTTTGTGGTAACTGGAGTGATAGGTGCTAAAAGTGATTCAGTCTGGGTAGTTTTGAATTATTGGCGCTAGAATCCAAATACATCCGTAAGGCCTACAGATTACATCATCGGCAGGTGACATTTTCTCAATATTACACCGTTTAGTATATTGAAGTGATCGGAATCTTACTGTAAATAACGTGTAATTAAAAGTCTCCGAACAGCCACTGCATCAAATTTGGTAACAAAAGAGCACTTTTACTACATACAAGTCATCTTCTGAAACGTTGTTTTTGCAAACGTTTCGAGTAGCTAGCATGGCGTGTGACCTCGACAATTTCTAACGATTTGGATGACTAACAGGCCGTCATCACCATTCACAAAAACGCTGCCTGTTATTTAAGCGCATTTCATAACTATTTCTAACACTGAATTAGGCAGTAAATTTTCAACAACTACGTACAACTCGTCAATGTTTGACTAACAGATACGGAAACTAAACGGACAATAGACCGCTTGTCTTTAGTCTTCTGGCAGTAAGGTCCTGTACAGCTGCCCACTTTGCTTTCTGGTTACTTTTGTAATTTGAAAATATAAAATAGGTAAAACAGAAGTTAGCGTTTTTTTCATTTGGGGTAGGTGAATTTCCACCTGTCTGGGAAAGAACTCTTTATTCGGTTTACCATGTGTGTCTTTTATGAACTATTGTCAACGTATACTTACTTCCATCTTGGTTTGGAGAGCAGGATGTAGAATCTGATTGTATAAGTTCATGACCATTGTCTGTCGTTTTAACAAAACTATGCTTGATATTTGCATTACGATAGATTAAATTGCGACGTTGAATGAACGATTCTTTCAAGGCAGTGGTCTAGAGATGAAGAATATCAATATTTGCAACCGCTATAAATCATCAGATTTTTGCTATATTTTCTTACGTCACAGGCACCTCCATTCCGTCACAGGCACCTCCAGTTGTTTTTTACAGATCCAGCCTTATTTGGCGTTTATCGGCATTTATATTTGGGCAAGGAGGTTTACTTTACGTCAGTGTATCCAGGTCAACAGATTCTTATGCAAGAAAATTGCATTTAGGACCTAAAACAACCGATTTGTTCTTGTTTCGCCTGACCTTAAAGCCACTTCAAAAGTCATATCTTCTGTATATATGTAAAGTTCCCGGGGATATACTGTGTGACAAAACTTAATGTATATAAGGGTCGAATAGCATTCTTTGATTTTCAATAAACCCCCTGGTTATAATGTATTTTATCAAAAAAGACGAATACCTACCGTTTTTTGCTTATTTTTGGTCTGTCACAGGTAGCTCCGGATGCCTGTCACAACATTTTATCGGTACCTCCGCGGAGGTACCTGTGATAGTTTACCAGGCGTGGTTTCCCGACAATTTTTTTCAAAGACGACATTTTTGTGACTTCCTGTAGGTTTTCCTTATTGATAAAAGGCTTCTAAATTGAAGTCTACTTTCAAAGAAAAGAATCTGCTCCTGGAGGAGTAAATTCTTTTCTGTAAGAGTTGGCCCCAATTGAAAAGGGAGGCAAAAATGAGCATGTCAGAGTTGCTTCCCCTGAAAGCTTGTCCCGTCACCTTATAGTAGATACGTAGAAATACCTGTGTCTGGATTCCTGTTATCTTGATACACTACAATATCCCAACGCTGTTGAATACCCAGTGTCAGTGGTTTCACTAAAAACACCATAGCAGCAGTTGATATTACAACCATACTGTAGAACCAAAACGATATACGTCTGCGTTTCATGTTCATAATTTATTGTAAACCTGAAAATAAAATCAGTTAGATCTAACTAATTGAAAGAAAAATAAGTAACAAATAAAAAAATATAAAAAAATAAAAAAAATAAAAGAAAATAAAAATGAAATATAAAATAAAATAAGAAATTGACAATCCGATACTGGGTAGATATTATCCTCCCTACTTCCGTTTTCGGCGTTCTTGTGAATCCGCTAGTGCGTGAAATTTGTTTACTTCTCACTTAATCTCGCGAGATTCTGACAGCTATCAGTTGGAAAATGTAAACAAGAAGTCTACTCGCTAACCTTTTTCCCACCAAAGATGGAAATCAGAAAGAATAAAACATACAACAAATAAAGCTCCCACCTTACTTTCACACCATTTTCCTATTCCCAAATTTTCCTCATCTTCAGAATCATTTTTTCCTTTCAACACAACATGTTTTACATAGACACAACACGCTGACGTCTGCTCCATGACCCCAGTCTAAGTACATCACGTGATTAGGAAATTGCCTTCTACACTGTTGCAGATAAGTAAGGCAACATGCTTGTGGGGCTCTTATGGCTGCTGCAGTTTTTCTTTTAGTTGAGAAAAGGCACACAAAAGACATGCTGGTCCCTGTTTAATCTTTTCTGCTATCAAATACTAACATCCATGATTGTGGCAAGCAAATAAGTGAGACTTGGTCACGGAGCATGCTATAGACTATAAAAAATACATTTTTTCTGTATACTTGAACTTTTTATTGGGTCATGATTTTTTTGTACAGGGGATAGATCTAATAAAAATGAATAGTGTGAGAAGAGATGAAATCATTTAAGTATCCCCTGCATCTCATCCCTGTTATCACAGTGTCCATTGTTTTTCAGTCCTTGGGTATTATTTAAGGGTCCTTCTCTATGAGTTTCATCTTATTTTATTTCAGTCCCATGCTACGAAGGGATATACGAACTATTACACTCAACAAGATTTATCAGATGCATACAATGCTATATTTTTCTTCCTATGTATACATCTACACCCTTTGTCCAGATTATGAGCAGATGTACGATCTACACTATTTTGACAGGATAAACCTCCTTGTAGGCATGTAATACAGAAAGGATATTTAATATGCACAAGGGGTGCCATCTCCCCCCACCCCCCCCCCCCCCACCCTTAAAAAGGGGGGCCTCCAGTTGTCATTCCGATCCGAAGGTTGCACACTTTTTTAATATCATCCTTGCAAATGAAATTAAAGAAACATTGTTCAGACACCAAAATTCCAATGCCACTACCAAAGTTAAAACTCGGTACCTCAGAGGCATCAGAGGCGAGTGCACTAACTACTAAGCTAACATGTCTGATATTTGAAGAAAAGCTTCCTGTAAACAGAGCTGCTAAACATTTTTGAGTGCCTATTAACACTCTACAAGATACAGTCAAGGGTAAAACAAATGTTGACACTTGTCACTTTGAAGTGTGGCCCTTCTCACATGTTCCTTTACAACAAGAGGCCCATCTACCCAAACATCTACCTACCATGGCTAAAATACTTTGTTTCAGTATGAGTGTACATGGAAGTGAGGGGCAGAAAACACACAGTAAACCAAATACACACTTACCTGACTGTAAATATTTTCTTTTATATTTGTTCTTCCAGTTTTTATAGTTTTTTTAAAGTTCTGTCACTTGTGTTGCCTTATTTTTTATGCACAGTATAACTAACGGAAACTGATGACGTAGTACACAGATCACAAAGGTCAGTGACCTCCATTTTGAAAAAGTTTTTGACAGCTTGTTGCAATGATAAACAATTAAAAGTCTGTTGTATTTAAAAGCAAATATATGCTAGAAAATAATAGACAAACAAAAGAAATGATATCTTGTATATCAGCAGATTTTACCACGTGAGTTTTCTTACACTAACGAATTCACAAGAACCCAGGATAGATCATTCAACAGGCCTTCATTATTACTTCGTTACCTAGAAGTTGAAGAAGCGCCGATGACGTACTAAATATTTAAATTTTCAAACAGCTTAGACCCAGATGAGGCGGCTCATCAAGAGCCGCCTCATCTGGATCTAGACTGTTTGCTTACTAGTCTTTGACTTCTTAATATGATATAGCTTGGATGAAAGATTTTTGGAAATTTTGCAGACGTAAATTTTGTCGTATGCGTTTTTTTGGCGCTTTTAAGGTTAAGAGCGATGACTCAGGATCACTAGCAATTACATCACTGTGATCTAACTTTGCTAGAATCATAAGTAAGGTACAGTGGACTCGACAGTATCGGATCAAGTTCGATAAGACTCCTGTTTTATTGTATATGAATGCTTAAATTATGTATGTTATTACACATAACAATTACAAAATATCCCTTCTATTATCCATGTCAAAATATTTTCGAAATTTATTCCTTAAAGGACAGATAACCTATCCAGACTTACAATAGGGTCTTACGACAGTAACAAATCAGGTGCGACAATATCGGATCATCAATATCATTTTATAGGAGAGTTCCTCCGAGGCGTTCTGCCAACCTCCTCAGCTTCAATAAATTGGTTACATAAAAGTTGGACCTATAAAACTCTAAGAGGAAACTTTTACGACCTTTCAACGGTATTTTTCACGTGGTCCTTCACCAGCAACTTTTGTGTCTGTTAAATAACAGTTGAATGTATACAAATGTACAAGAATGTCAATAATTCTTAAACTAAGTTATCCCCTGCGCCCTTTTAGCACGAAACTACTCAAACAGTAAAGACCATAACCTGTCTTTTCAAAGAATACACCCTGATAAGGCCATAGTGTCTGATCAGGACCGTAACTAATGTTGAAAGAACTTGTGGTCCGACCCAATTGCTTGACATATTAAGAGGCAATAAAATATGTTTAAACTATCAGAATCAACAAATTTATGGTGATTTTCCGCCTTAACATTGATCTTTCAATGCAAACAGTGTATAAACAATACATGGTCATTCAGCGAGTTCTGCTGCATTAATCTGAGTCTACTAAGTGTACAAATATCCATGTGATGAACGCCAGTAATTAATGGGTTCACACACATGCGTACTGATCTCTAATGTTTTTTTCAGAATGTTTAACAGAAGCTTAGTTGTGTTATGCATTACCTTCATTATCAGGCGCTGGTGTGTGGGGAGTGGGATGGGGGATATTTTACAAAAAGGATGTTGTGTTATTTTTATACCGATCTTCTTTGAAAGAGGACACAGCAGGTAGTTGATTTATGACTTGTTTTCAGGATCAGACCATGCATCAGACATAAAATTTTACAGCTAATGCCTGTATTTCAACTCCAATTATATAATGAACCGTTACTGTCGCACATCGGTGCCCCACTTTTCAAGTCTTTAGTTTCATCAAATACTGGGATGTCACAAAAATAATGACTGCCAGCAATTTTAGAGATGCCAGGACACATTACAAAGCAGAATTGGTTTCAATCGCCTAATGATAAAATTGTGCAAACAACCGAAATCTGTTTTGGGGGTAACGAGCAACAGCCAAAATGCAAGCGCCGCTGAAGAGGGGTAAAGCTTTTCAACAACTCTGATTTGATTCATAGCCGCACATTTCGATCGAATTTTTCACCCTGCACTATGTGATAGGTCTAACTTGATGACTGTAATATAATGGTAAAAAATATTTGCTTCATGTATGAAAAAATGGGTGATAACTTATAAGTGATTCGATTCTGTCGATGATCCGATACTGTCGAGTCCAGTGTAGTAAAGTTTTGCTAATGGAGGGCAGTGTCATTGTGGTTTTCTCCGGGCATTCCAGTATATTTCCCACCTTCAAAATAAGTGAAATGTTATTGCAAAGGCTGTAAACCCTAGAGAGAGAGAGAGAGAGAGAGAGAGAGAGAGAGAGAGAGAGAGAGAGAGAGAGATGCAAATAAAGGAAATACGACCAGCGCTGTCCATGTCATATGCATGGATACTTTTTCACTTAATATTTTAAAATTCGACACATTAATTTTGCGAATCGGACAGGTAGCGAAAATACACTAAAAGGTACTTGGGAGTCATGTCTTTCTTCTTATAATGTGTATTATTTTTATTTTCATGCACATTCTATTTTCGATGTTTATTTCGAAAATCTCATATTAATTCAAACAGCTTTATATATTTTAAACGATTCCACAAGAAATGCCGCAGTCCTTTAAGCGCTTAGCGAAGAGTCTGATCAGACTGGGTGGATGCCCAGGCTGATCTGAGTCTGCGCTGGACGCACAACCACATTGTTGGTTTTGTCGTGTCGCGGCTCATTTGTACTACACAATCAATATTTGCCAAACTAGTTCTCGTGCATTCGTTTCCGTGTTCGTTCAGAAAAGATAAAGTTACTCAGAATTTCGACTATATATTTTAGTTAGGATGGATAAATGGATAACTTGTGATTTTATGTCTTTTTCAACAGCATTTCAGTCATATCAAGACGAAGGGAGGGTGATATCAAAAGGCTGTGTGCAATGGACCCCCGTTTACGATTGAATAGGTTTCCCCCTCCAGCGGGTCTCGAATCGAGGACCGCTAGATCAGCCGGCTACCGGGATTCCTTTCTGTTAGGAAGGAAAACAGTGCAGTCATTTACGTTTTCGATCATCGCCCTTGATTTTCTATGCTGGCCATATACACTGCTCAAAATATTTAAAGGAACAGCTGATATTTTCCCATAGACATTACTACAACATATATCCAGTTCCACGGCCCATAAATTCGATCGCTAAAGGCCAAGAATTCCTCATTCCTTTGCAGCGGTTGCAAGAACAATCAAAGTTTTAGACAATAAGAATTTCAATACAACTGATACCCAGATCATTTCCATGGAACAAATTTTGCATTTTTCGATTTTTCTGAAAATGAGGCATTTTTCTGGAAGTCTATAAAATCTCATAAGCTTGAGTTCAAAGTGATCCTTTCAAACGGGTCATCTTGTAAGACATTCAGCTTCATAGGCAAACTGATTGTGTCGATTTTGGTTGTAATTTTCATGCTGTTCACCTGTTCTGAAAAAATGCAATTTTTTACCAAAATTTCATTTGCACAAAAAACTGTCCATGGACATGGGCAGGGCAAATATTGGATCAAAACTTGTGCTGTCAGTAACCTCGACCCTCTTTAAAAAAAAATGGCAAAAATTCGAAATTTCGTGTCTTTGTCGAGCGAAAGTAAATGGACCTCAAAGTGGGGCGGCGTTGCACTGTCGTCTATGGAAAATATTTGGCGTTCCTTTAAATGTTTTTAGCAGTGTATATGTAATGGTATCAAATAGCGCTTCATTTTACAAATTTATAAGTCGCTCAACGTGGCTTGGAAAGCTCTGACTGTTATCTGTTATATGCCGACATTTGTATTCACATTAAATAAGTGATTATCACCACCTTAAGCCATTCTCCATACATCGAGTTGACATGACTGGTATCATTTTACGAACAAGAGCTGTCGCCTGACAGCATAGCTCGCCTGAATTGGTGCTTGCCCATCAAACAGTCGCCATGATGGTGTGGATTGCTATGCATAAAACTTCAGGCAAGCATGTCCTTAAGGACAACACATTTATAAACAAAAGCTATCTCAGAAGAAAGTCTTAAAATAAAATTAAAATGAAAGAAATCCACATGAAACTATACAATGTCGATGACCTTGAGGGGGTGGGGTGGGGGTGGGGGTTGCAGGGTGTATCAAAACCCTGAACCATTATCTAACATCAGTCCAAGTATTAGTATCAACTGAGTCTATCGTGGCACTGTGAAATTTTGTCTTTCAGAAATATAAAACTTTAACAAAAATCTTTATGACAAAATTCTAAGTTGATGACCTTGATTTCAAGGTCATCCAGTGGGGTAAATTTATAGTGTTTTGTAAAATCTCAAAAAGTGTCTAACACCAGTTTAAGTGTAAACTAAATCTATGCCAGGCATTATGAAATCAGTATGCAACTAGAAAACTTTAATAAAGAGCAAAATCACCTAAGTCCAGCAGTACCTTGCAAAACTCTGGAACAATATCTAACAACAGTGGAAGTATCAAAGGAATCCATACATGGGTTAAGGAGATATTGGGCTTAAGAAAACTTAAACCAAAACATCCAGTTAAAAAAAATTCCCAATTTTCTAAGTCCATGACCTTAACATCAAGGTCACTGATGGGGTGGGGGTAGTACCTTGAAAACTTTTGACCAATATCTAACTACAGTGCAAGTATCAAAGGAATCCATACATGGGTTAAGGAGATATTGGGCTTTAGAAAACTTTATCCAAAACATCCAGTTTAAAAAAAATCCCAATTTTCTAAGTCCAAGACCTTGACATCAAGGTCACTGAGTGGGGTGGGGGTGGTACCCTGTTAAACTTTGGACCAATATCTAACTACAGTGCAAGTGTCAGAAGAATCCATCAATGGGTTTTGAAAAACTTTAACTAAAACATCCAATCCGGACGCCGACGCTGACGCGGGCGCGGACGTGGACGCGGACGCGGACGTGGACGCGGACGCTGACGCCGATGCCAGGGCAACAACAATAGCTCTTCATGAACTTTCGTTCAGGCGAGCTAAAAAAAGGAGGCATTACTCTGCAAAGACAAAAATGCTGACGGAATAAACACGTTGTCATTCCTCATGTCCATCCCATCTATTTAAGTAAGATCTCAGCACTAACTAATCACGAGTTTGCCTGCTGCCCAGACGGACAGGCCCAAATTAATACGCCGCTATCATCGGCTATGCTAAGCAGCTACCTCCCCCCCCCCCGCGCCACACCAAACCCCCTGCCCCCTCCCTTGATTGGCGTCTTCGAAATGGGGCCAAAATATGACAAAGAACTACCCACCTGCTTTCAACAGTAATCGGTAATCTATGGTCTTCCAGCAATTCGTGTTCCCGACTTCTGGCCTTGTACATGTAATGAACTGTTTTCGGACACAGTTGAATACACACCTCATTTCATATACATCCGCATGCAAGTTATACCTTTGCATTATACAAACTAAACCTCCTTAGCTTGAAAGAATTTCTTTTCCATTCTTTTAATTTAGTTTGTAGAGACACTCCGGTGAAACTGTCGCAGTTGTATGTCTGTTTGTCTGTCTGTCTGTTATTTTACTGAGTTGGATGCATGGACTGGCCGGGCGGACAATGGAACTTTTTGAAGCACAAGAAACTTCCTAATTATTTGAAAAGTATCTGGATTGTAACAATTTCAGAATCGCTGTCGGTGTACCGATAATTACCGTTATAGTTTTATGTATGAAGCACAGATCGTCCAGAGCAAACCGTGTAGACCCAGATCAGACCAAAAGAGCGATATGTTGGTACATATTGCCATTCATTGAGCAGTTAAATTGTCGCTGTATCACGCCGCGTAATGGCGCAATTCCATTCCCAATTGCAAATTGAAATTCAAGCCTCTGTAAATCAATTGTCAAAATATGCCAGTGCTTTTCGACACATATAATTAAGCCGCGACACGACAAAACCAACGAAGTGGTTGTGCGCATAGCGCAGTCTCAGATCAGGCTAGGCATCCGTTCTGTCTAGTCAGAGTTTTCGCTTTGCGCTTAAAGCGTAGCTACAATGAAGGATCTAAGCAAACTCCATGACAGCGAAGACTCTGATCAGACTGGGCGGATGAGTTAACAATGAGTTAACAATATATACAATCACTACGGCATCGAATTGTCATACCGGCATAGTACTCCCAGTGGCAACACAATCTTAACACAAACCATTATGTAAAGAAGTTCAAGAAAATATGGCTTGAATCATAAAACCAGCAAAAAGTAGGGGGAACATGTTTCGGAAAAAAATGAAAAAATGCCCCTCGAGATATACAATATTAACAAAAACGGGACAATAAATGGGGCCCAATGCCTAAATAGTGTATATTTTTTACCATGTTTTTTAAGTTCATGACAGTGAAAGTAGGTCATTTTGGTGGTCAACTAAAGTGGCTAAAATAATTTTCACGTCTATATGTGAAACTCAGTGATGTTTCATTTGTTTAATCATTCATCATTTTGGTTCTTCTCAGCACTGATCTCCATCTTATACCTTGTGCAGTTTTTGTCGACACTTTCAACTAGGGCTTCTCGTTCCTGCTCTTCCTCAGCTAGAGCGTCTATGTCATCAGCAAGCCGCAGATTGGTAATGTTTCTTCCGCCTATGCTAAGCTTTCCGTCATTCTCTTCAAGAACAACCGATAGAAAAATGTTGAAGAGGTTGGGTGGTAGAAGACATCCCCGCCTTACTCCAACTTTTGTTTTTCAACCATTCTTCCGTGCTTCCAATCATCAGGACTGCATTTGTAGCCTTGTTGTAGAGCTGTTCAATGGTGCTCTCTAGATTTGCACTGATATTGTACTTCCGCATGATGGCCAATAAAGCTGCACATCATACCCTGTCAATGGCTTATTTTTTTTAAATCAATGAAAATATGGCACAGCTTCTGCTGATGTTGGAGATATTTTTTCACACAAGATTCAAAGGTTGAAGATTTGTTCTGTGGTGCTCCTTCCGGCTCTGAACCCTACTTGTTCTTCAGCTATTATCTCTTCGGCTTGGGGTTGAAGCCTGTCCAAGATGACTTTCAGCATGTCTTTGCTTGAACGACTGATGAGGCTGATGATTCACTACCATTCAACAAGTCTTGGAAGCAATCGTTTCCATTTTCTTCAAAGGTCTTGTAGAAATTTCTAGGCAAAACAGGTTTTGTCAGTATTTGTTGAAAGTGTACAGTCAGCTATATGTTCCATCTTGTGACGTCACATCGACAATGACATGACTTTGTAATGACGTCACTTGCCTGTTGGGAACATCTCGTCTTATAGCAAAGTCCCCAAATATCGCGCAAGGTCTACACTGTGATGTGCCGTTTTGTGTCACTACATCGATGTTGCGATATACATGTAACATATTATTATGTACTTTCACTAAATCGATTAAGTGATATCACAAAATCGATTCAGTGACATCACTAAATAGGAGTGAATTAATTTGTATTATTTGTCGTAGACATATCAGAGCATGCATGACCTGCATCCGGGTTTTTATTGTATGGGGGATGATAAACACAATCTACCATTTGTGAAAAGAAACAGTTTTAAAATGACGTTTTATGAATATAAACTTTATTTTGGCTTCGTTTCCTTTTTAATTTAATCGCCATTATTTGCGGATCGACGTTTTTTATTCAATAATAACGAATGACAAAAAGTGTATTTGCAAATTTCATGACCCGTTTGAGCAGCCGTAGATCAGGCGCATTCGAGTTTTCCAATCGTGTATTTAAAGGTCTAGTATGAAAGCCATAACCGCACCGCGCTTCCGATCTGCCGCGCCAGAAATCAGTCTTCTTTAACAACTGATGTATTTCTAACTAAAATTACAAAGAAACAAACAGTGCTTCCACTAGTGGAAGTCTGGGGGTCTGTGACTTCTAAAACTGAATGCCAGGAAGTCAGTACTTCCAATTTTTATCATAACCTACCATTTATAAAGTGAATATTGACTTAAATAATGAGTTAAATTCGTTGTAATAATGGTATTTCACCCATTAATGAAGGAGAAAGCAATATAAATATGGACATTCTGGAAGAAACCAATTCTATCCTTTAGCATGACTTCTAAATGACAAACCTTGGAAGTCATGTGCCTTCCTGATTTTGATGGTTAGTGCTAGCACTGAACAAAATACAATGAGAACAAAAAACTACTTTTTTCGAAGCTGAACAAAAAATCAGACATACCCCTTATCTTCTTTTTGAATTTGTATACTAAGTCATCATAAAATTCTGGTTCCGATAGGCCTTCATGTGAAAGTGATTTTAACCTGACATTGAGTTTTGAAACCAATTCATTGCATCGGCGATAAAATTTTCTAGATAAGGAATTATTTCGATGCAGGCTTATCTTGATACCCATTCGCTCAATTGCACACACGCTCACTCACTCACAAACTCACGAATTCACTCCCTTAGCAATTGGGCCAAACGAAGTCAGGGAAAATCATGAAAATATATGAGGCAGAAAAGCTAAGAAATAGACTTTTAATAAGTGTTCCCCCGGTTACAGCTAGCTCCTGGTGAGGTATCGGTATTTTTGCAGTTCAGTCATGCCATTAAATCTTACTTGTGGCAAATAAACTAGGATATCGAAGTTGTATGAAAATGAGTAAGGATAACATCAGTTTTGGTCATGGTGCCGCATGGTTATATATTTATGTGCCAGTCATTTGTATCCACAACCCCCACCTACAGAAACGGAATTTTTACATTTCAGAGACCTGTGATGATTAGCTGATGGTAACCTCTTGCTCTTATTTCGACCCTATACTACAGAAAATATCACAGGGTAAAGGACCCCAATCTTAAAACTCCGGCACTATGGAAACAATTAAAATATAATTGCCCTGCACCTTGGTCCGGCTATCCCAGCGCCATTGTATTATTGTAGGCTCGGAACGTCCCGTTACCATAATCTAGCTGCAGTTGCAGTTATCCGTTGAGGGATTATTGGGTTGCCCTTTATATTAATTCATGTTTTGTCCACCATTTTGAAGAACTTCTTATTAAATCAGCAACCCAACAAACTCTATTCGTTTATTATGTTTCCGTTCATTCCTGGCGCAGCCCATCTTTGTAGGTTGGGGCGAGGATGCAAATGACAGCAGGCCGAATTGACCCGGACGAGTTGAATGGCGGCCGAGTTGACCCAGGAGCCGTGAAGACCCCTGGCTTACAGAAAGCAGGCCGAGTTGACCAGCTTCTTCCATGACATACTATCGCCAGACAATAGTTGTAATCGAACTCGACAAAGGCTGATCACGATGATCCTCACTCGGGAATTCATGTTTTGTCCTTGAACAAGACACATTTACTTTACAAAAGTACTGATATTTACCCAGAAACAGTCAGGTACATAACCTTTAAAAGTTAACAAAAATATAACTTGAAGCAGTTAGAATTATCCTATTTACCACTAATTTCAAAGTGAGGCTGTAGAAAATAACTTATTTAGGTTATGTCTGAAATTATTTAGGCCAAGGTCAGATTTGCAATCTCCAAATAAATAACTGTTGTAAGTTAAAAAGTAGCTAATTTCCTGATCTTCAAGGGCCTTGCGTACAAATTTCTAGACGATGCGTACAGAATTTTATTGCTTAATCATAAAGTTATGTAAGAGATCTTTCAGGGAAAATTACCCAACTGTCCATAAAAATTGCTGTAACTCCAGAATATGAAGGTGAAAAAAGACACTTTAACTTAAACAGGTTACTTTTGCTATAGTCACAAAAAATTATAACTGCTTCAAGTTATATATTTTTTAACTTTTAAAGGTTATGTACCTGACTGAGGAAGCGGTGGATCCGTCCTGACATGACTAAAAAGTTGTTTAAAAAACGAATTTCATCTTCGACAATTATCTTTTTTAAAGATGTTGCTTGTTACAAAGTCGATTTAGTTATACACAGTGTATAAGCGGACAGTCACCAAATCGGAAGCGACAATTGACTGTACACCCGAAAATCATTAGTGACACATAAACAACTTGTGAGGTGAAACGGTCAAAAGCAGGTAAGTCCTTATCGAATTTGCTCTTTTAGATGCGGTTTTCGACATCGGGGAGAGAATTGGATGTGTTCACCTGTAGCATTGTCAGTTTGACATATCACCACCCGATCTCTGTGTAAACATCAAGTTTTCCTGCTTAATCACCTGTTTTGCTTTATTTTCTGTCGATCGACACGGACAATCAGGGTTAAAAAGATTAGAATTATGGATTCATTTCTGTTAAAACAAACATAAAATCATCGCTACACCTTTATCCTGTGATATCCAATAGCTGAATCCATCGAAACATAACCTGTGTTATAGGTCTATTACTAAATAGATTTTGTGATATCACAAAATCGAACTAGTGATATCACAAAGTAGCTGTGGTCTAATGATATCACGAAATCGGTATGACGATATCACTTAATTCTATTTTGTGATATTACTTAATCGCACATATTTTGTGATATCACTTAATCGATTATTTTAATCTGTGATATCACAAAACAGTGATTTTTAGTAAAACCGCGGCACCTCATAGTGCACTGGGTATTGTGTTGTGAATTAAATAGAGCATGGTTCATCCGCCTGTAAGGAGAGATGAAACAAGCTAAAGCTCGAGATGATTATTTCCACGAACAGGGAGGCGAACAGGCGACCGAACCATACTCTATCTATACCTTGAAACCATAACCATGTAATTTGCTAAATACTGTAATGGAGAGCCCCGGTAGCTCAGTGGGTTAAGCGCTGGCCTGCTGATCTATATAGCGGCCCCTAGTCCCAGGTTCGAGTCCCGCTGTATGCGGTGATCTTGTCAATCGTTAACGGGGTTCCATTGCACACAACCTTTCATTATCACCCTCTCATCGTCCTGATATGACTGAAATACTATTGAAAAGGACTAAAATAGCGAAACATCCATCCATCTATCTACTGTAATTGGATTTTTTTCATCTTTGAATTTCGAAACGTTCCCTTGGCCATTCACGCCTCGTAAACGCGGTGATTCCATGTCCATCTGCAAAATAAAAAAAAGAAGAAGAGGGAAAACAATGCAAAGGCAAAAATAACAGTATGCTGTTCAATTTGTGTGTACAAAATCATATCTCTGCATAACATTTGCTTTGAAGTTATAAAACAGGCCTGTGTTAATCACCACCAAACTTTTGAAAGTGGCCCAATCCGAAATTTCGGTTTGGCTACCTTCTGCTGTTTTGTGATGACTACCCTTAGCTTTGTAATAACCTTTACTTATTATACATTATAAATCTGAAGTTTTGCACTACATATATGATCATATAGTTGGGCCGCGACACGACAAAACCAACAAAGTGGTTGTGCGGCCAGCCCAGACTCAGGTCAGCCTGGGCATCCGCCCAGTCTGATCAGAGTCTTCGCTGCCCGCATGGATTTGGTTAGACCCTTAGCTAGGCTTTAAGCGCGCAGCGAAGATTCTGACTAGACGGGACGGATGCCTAGGCTGATCTGACCCTGCGCTGGGCGCACAACCACTTTGTTGCTTGTGTCGTGTCGCGGCTCATATGTATATGTCGAAAAGCGCTGCCATATTTTGACAATTGATTTGCAAAGGCTTGAATGTCAATTTCCAATTGGGAATAGAATTGCGCCATTACCAGGCGTGATACATCGATATTTAACCTCTCAGTGAATGGCAATATGTACAATTATATCGCTTTTTTTAGACTGATCTGGGTCTAAACGATTTGCTCCGGCAGATCTGTGCTTATAGATAAGGTTATAACGGGAATTCATGAATATGTACACCATTACTATCATTTGAGACTAATTTGGATATTTACAGTTTCAGAATCGCAATCGGCAATAGCAATTCTGAAAAACTGTAAAAATCCCGATTATTTTCAAATAAATACAATGTTTCCTATGCTTCAAAATGGCGTGAAGTTTCAGCGCCCGCCCGGTCAGTCTAGGCATTCACCTATGTAAAATACCAGACAGACAGACAAACAGACAGCCAACTGCAAGAGTATAACCGGAGTGTCTCTACAAACTAAATTTAAAAAAATGGGAAAAGAAATTCTTTCAAGCAAAGTTTTAGTTTGTATAATGCAAATGTATAACTTGCATGCGGATGTATACACATGTACGAAATGAGGTGTGTATTCAACTGTGTCCGAGAAATATTACATAAATAGTTACGTGTACAAGGTTAGAAGTCATGAATACGATTTGTTATAAGACCAAAGATTATTGTTGGAAGCAGGTAAGTGGTTCTTTGTAAAATTTCATGGCCTCATTTTCGAAGACGCCTAACAATGCCGGGTGAGTTGGGAAGGGGTGGGGTGGGGCGGGGGTGCATAGTTTCTTATTGTTTTGGGGATGTCCGTCTGCGCAGCGGGGAAACTTGTGAATGATTAGTGCTGCGGTCTTACTTTACAGGTGGGATTAGACTGGCTCCAGTTGTCTAAATTCATATATTTTTTAAAGCTTTTTTTTTTTTATTTTATATAGATACCATGTCTCTAAGATCCCATTTTGCTCTTGGTCTGATGTTGAAATATCAGCTAAGAGAAAAGAGGGATTATAGAGAGTGAAATTTATTACAGTCTACGAAAAAATATGAATTTAGGCAAATCAATGTTTCAGACTGCAGCCAGTCTAAGTTGGGATGTACATGAGAACCGCCAGCAGTTCATGAACTCCAAACGGTTATGATAATGATAATTCCACAGTGTGTATCATTTTTGGGCTGCATGTAACCATGGAACATGTACATGTAAGATAAGGGTCAGGTGTTGCAAATCGGCTGAAAGTGGATATCATCACAAAGGAGAACAGAGGACTACGAGGCACTGAACAGCTCACCTGAGCAACTGGCCCAGTGGCTTTTGGGGAGATGTTTATCATGTTAGAAATAGTCAAAATATGAGAGTCCTGGGTCAAAGGTCAAAGACTGACCTTGACCTCTTGTACTCATTATCTTCATGTCATTATTAAGATGACAGTATATACCAATATTTACGCCAAAATCTTCAAACCTTTCCATGACATCTTATGTTCTAGCTTTTTCTCATATTTGAACATGCCGTGAAAAAAGGACAAGGTCAACCCAAGGTCATAATTTGAAAATTTTTCGAAGTACTCGACGCTACGTATTACTATTTGACAGGTAAACACGCTGGAGGCATCAAATTTGACGCAAAACGGCTAGAAAAAAGTTGTGTTTCTGTCGTGATGGCTGACGCTCTCGAATAGATAGAATTATCGTGTTTTTTTAAGCATAAAAGAAATAGAAAATTTGACTTTTTCAGTGTAAGTCCTCTAGATCCATGCAAATGAGATGGAAAACGCTGATCGTACTCTCTCTCTCTCTCTCTCTCTCTCTCTCTCTCTCTCTCTCTACGCTTTACGGCACTTTCAATAATATTTCACACATCATTTTAAATAATAACGTAGGTCTGCGGAATGTAATATCTCCCCAATATCGGATTGTCAGATTTTTTTTTCAATTACACGTGTAGATATTCCTATTATCATTATTTTTTTTCAGGTTCACAACAAAATATGAACATGAAACGCAGACGTATATCGTTTTGGTTCTACAGTATGGTAGTAATTTCAACTGCCGCTATGGTGTTTCTTGTGAAACCACTGACACTGGGTATTCAACAGCGGTGGGATATTGTTATATATCACGAAAACAGGAATCCAGAGACAGGTATTTCTAATTATCTTCTATAAGGTGAATGAATACACTTTCAGGGGAGGAAACTGACATTTTCATTTTCGCCTCCCTTTTCAATAAGACCAGGGGCCGTATTCATAAAGCCACTTAAGTTGTTGCTATGCGGTTGCTAAGGCTAAATATCAATAAAGGAGATTCCCTAAAACTATGAAATTTGGTCTGGAGGAACAGTCTTTGTAAGACTGTTCCTCTTTGTAAGACTGTTCCTCCAGAGCAAATTTCATAGTTGTAGGGAATCTCCTTCAAAGAAATTTAGCCTTAGCAACAGCATAGCAACAACTTAAGTGGCTTTATGAATACGGCCCCTGGTCTTATTGAAAAGGGAGGCGAAAATGAAAATGAATACGGCCCCAGCACTTAAAATGGAATTTGTTCCTCTAGAAGCAAATTCTTTTCTCTTCCAGGAGCACATTCCTTTCTTTTAAAAATAGGCCCCAATTTAGAAGCATTTTATCAACCAAGCAAACCTAGAGGAAGTCACAGAAATTGTCGCCTTTGAAAACTATAGTATCCCTAAACCTTAATCAACAGTCTTTCGCAAAACTGTTTATTTCACGGAATTTGCATTCGTTTATTGCGCAAAATGATGGTTGAAACTGTCGTGAAACGTTTATGGCTCTTACGTGCCAGTCTACATAAGTGATATTCACCGATTAGTCAATATTATACCATACTAACTTTTTTGAGGTGATTATTCAGTTTTATGGTCATGCCATCTTCGCAAGCCCAGAGTACAACATCCACTTTGTTCCTTACGAACCCTTGGCCGACGGCCTGTTCGTTAATCGGATTTTCCGCAGCGCCGCCTCTTGGCTGATGCGAGTTGTTCATGACCTATACGCTTCAGTCCACTGACTCTGATTTTTGGCGACGTTTTTAGAGTAAGGTTTAAAATTCCAGTTGTAGTTTTGCTTCTGTGCTGTGTAAGTTTCAGGTTAGCGATTTGATGCTTGAACAGATAACATTTTCTTGTAAGTGCAACAGCAGCAAAGCATCCATGCAGAAATCCTATACCCTTATTTTGCATAAAATCGCCAAAATAGTTAAATGGATTTGCCTCGTACTTAGAAAAGTGGGTCAGTCTGATAACCTTATTCTCTTTATATGAGCCGCGACACAAGAAAACCAACAATGTGGTTGTGCGCCCAGCGCAGACTCAGATCAGCCTGGGCATCCACCCAGTCTGATCAGAGTCTTCGCTGTCCGCATGGCGGTAGCTTGGACCCTTAGCTACCCTTTAAGCGCATAACGAAGAGTCTGACCAGACCGGGTGGATGTCCAGGCTGATCTGAGTCTGCACTGGGCGCACAACCACATTGTTGGTTTTGTCGTGTCGCGGCTCAATTATGTCAAGGGCGCTGTTAACGTTTTAGGTCATCTAACTAGCTGCTTCAGTCACGAGTAACACGGAATAAAAAAATGACCTTTAGAATGAATTATAGGTTTGAGAAAATAACACTTTACCATACTATTAGTTTCTGGTTGCATTTCACTTATACTCATACAGCGTACACAATGCTCCTCTCGAATTATAAGTAAGATGATGCCATAGATATGTTACCATAGCAACTATGGAAATACCAACTGTTGTAGTTTGTACCTTCGCAGAATGACGTGTCGATGACGCCATTTAGAAATTTTAAATGAACTCTTAGTTGCTATGGTAGCAGATATATTACGTCATTGTTACCGAAGCATGGCATACATTACGTCATTTGTCCCGAAGCATGGCATACACTTTCCGCCAATTTTTCAATGACATAACAAACTGACATTCTTACAACAGAATTTCAGATTTCTCAAACAAATTATTATTCTCAAGTCGTTCAATTCCGTGTTGAGTATGTGAAAAGAGCTATCCGATCATGTTATCTTGGTACATGTTCTGTTGTGCTTTTAGTTACTATTTCCCGTTTGGTCACAGTCGAGGGTGGGATGTGGAATACGACTGTATCAGTTCCTAAACCAGCCAATTTTCTCACATAAGGCAAATAAATGGAATTTTAATTGAGTGGATTTGCACATCTATTTTGAACAGGAGCACTGTTTTGAAATATGAGCCGCGACACGAGAAAACCAACAAAGTGGCATGTGCGCCGGTTTACCAGCTGTCTGTCTGTCTCTGTCTCTGTCTCTCTCTCTCTCTCTCCTTTACAAGTTAGGAATTTGCGTATGGTTTGTTTTTTACGTGTTTCATTTGTAAAGATTGCGTCCATCGACTCCAAGGCGGACCGAAACTGCAGCGACCGGAGAAAAAAAAAAACAGACCTGCTCTGGTCCCGAGGTCATATAACTTTTATTTCATCCTCAGCTGAGATTGTGTTCAAATGATAATACTGAATGAAATTCAAAATACTGAACAAATTTTGTTTTGAGCTTTCAAACAAAAAGAAGTTATATGAAAAGCAAATGTTCCTAGCCATAAAAATCTCTATGGAATGCTCTGAATTTGTTTGCTCAAATGTTGAACCATATCAAGAACTGGTTTTAAGTGGGTTTTTTTTTTCTTAATATCATTCTGCTTAACTATCCTATTTGTTAACATATTCAGACCACTATCCCGTGACGACAATAAATGATAACAAAAGACAAGAGATCTCTTATCTTTTATTATCATTTATTGTTTGGAGATAGTATTTTTGACAGTAAAAATAGTCCTTATAGTTTTCGCCCCATGATGAGGTACATTTTAATATTCATCAAGCCGAAATCCAATCTACCTTGTCATCACAACTCAAATGATGACATCATAAATCACATAATTTTTTTTTTTTTGGAATATGATCATTTCAATAAAGGATTGCATGTACTGTCCTTTACACTAATGCAGCTTTAAGTTTTTCTACCACATATTTCTTATTAAAATACCAGAACAGGTTCTTCTGAACTTATATAAAATTGTAGTTTTGAAAAGTGGGCACGTACAGTCAAACGGAACTGTCCTGTGTACATTTTAACAACAGCTTGAAACTGGACCGGTGCGTTGCAAACAAATTCTTTCCTAAATTCAGAGCCTGCCAGTCAATTTTAAAACCTCTCATGGAAAAATATGACCACAAGAAATGGTAGCAAACTGAACCAAGTAAGTTGAATTAGCAGCTGAATTGTGTGATAGTTTTTGATTTTGTTTCTTTCCCTTTTTTAGCATAAAGTTCGAAAAAAAACTGCTAAAGTTGCTCAACAGTAGTGTAGTAAAAGTTCGAACTTTGATGCTAAGCTTAGTCGAACATGAACATAAAAGGTTTTATAAACTCAGAAGCAGGTCCTTTTTTCACCGAGCTGTCCGGTTCTTGCCCGATCGGTTCGATCTTTCTGTCTATGTACATGTGTTGAATTTTTTTATAAAAGTAAAAAGTATGCAAAGACCAGGAACTGAAACAATCAAAATCCAAATCCAGCCCTCAAACCATAGTTGGAAACAACTAAGATTACAAATAATCAAGATACAGAGAACATATGGCCAACCGAGTGAGCAGCTTGTTCCCAAAAGGTGGCCACTCAGCAACCCAAACCGAACCAAAAATAATAATAACATACATAAGGTAAAACATCACAGAAACTCTGACACCAAAAACAGGCAACAAAGAACCAAAGTCCATAAAAGCCACATTAAAACCACAAAGAATTAATTGGTCATTCATTCAAAAATAATTGTCTACTTTCTTACAGAAAACAAAGAAAATGGAGGTAGATCTGACACCGTGAAGTACATTAACTTTACACGAATGAAGTTTGGACCTGTATATGTTCTGGGAGTAGCTGTAGGCAATAGTTCTAAGACTGCATGCTGGGATACGTTAAGACTATACGCAAGTGTACATAAAGATGTTCCCAAAACAGGTCCGGTGGTTATAAAACTTGAGTACATTCTGAAACTCAAAATAAAGCACACTGATTGGCTGCTTCCGAGCACATGCTCGGTAGCAGCTAATCAGTGTGCTTTATTTTGAGTACAAGCTCGAAAGCAGCCAATCAGTGTGCTTTATTTTGAGTTTCAGATTATTCTCAAGTTTTATAACCTCGAACCCAGGTATAAGGTGTTGTGTGAAATTCAGACAAGCTAATGGAACAAGGACCGAGTATATCAGACAACCAATTTCGGCAGTCGTACAGTCAAACCCCCCTCCAGAATTAATATCATTTCATTATACTTGCTCGAATCCAAGACCTGGAATTGTTCCTGATGGTGTTGCATTAACGATTGGTCATTACACGTGTGGAGAAGAGCACGTGACATATAGAAGCCCATATTTACCACTACTGAAAACTGAAACCAAACTGGCGTTGTGTAGTAAGATGGCGTACGGAAATCGAAGTGCTGAGATGATCATTGAATGGATGGAAGCATATAAATACCTTGGGGTTGATAAGGTTGTGGCTTACTTTCTACAGGACTTGAATTGGAACGCTAGAAAGGTGCTGGAGTACTATGCTTCAACAGGATTTGTTGATTTGTATTGTTTTAAACCAGCTGCTGAAGGTAAGTAAAGAGCCGCGACATGAAACACGTGGTTCTAAAATTACCGTATACGCGGTAATTTTCGCGGGTTCAAATTTTCACAGTTAAGGGTCGAAAACATAAGAGTTTCCGCGATTTTTAATTATCGCGATTAGCAACATGCGCGAAAAGCAAATTAAACTATTTCCGTTTCACTTGAGCCAGTTCGTTCATTAACCTGCGGCAGGACCGCCGCAGGTTAATGAAAGAACTTGCTCAAGTGAAAAATACCAGCAACTAACGAAGCAAACAGAAACAAAATATATGAACACTGTGTCTACAGAAGACACTTTGTAAGAAACTGGAAATTATTCGCGATTTTAATATTCGAGGTTTTTAAGTGACCGCGAAATACCGAGAAAAATGTAACACCGCGAAAATTACCTTATATACGGTATTTGCAAACAGCTAAGGTTCAGACCAGCCTGCACATCCGCATTTGTTGTAAATCACAGCACGCATGTGTAATCATTATTTATGTTTGTTTTCGACGTAATATGTAAGTGTGCCTACGAAATGACTGGGACAGGGTATTATAAATGTTTCTATTTCTTATATTCAGCTCTAAAACTGTTAAAATGTTACAAAGACCACATAGTTACAACAACGTATCATCAAAATGTATCATTCCATGCATGATACCCACCACTGGTACGCTAAGTTCGTATTTTATGATTGATGATGACCTAGTCTGGGGATCTGTCACGGGCACATGTTACAGTCTATTTCAAATAATAAAATCAGTATAATACTGGCATTACACCTGGTTTATTTGATCAAAGTACTGAATCTCTAAATACAATATGACAGTTTCAATATAAAAACTTCTAATAATGATAATAATAATAACAATAATAACGGCCACCACTGGTCGCCAGCCAGTAGCGAACATCTATTCACACTTCGTTACTTCGCTTATGGGGTCCATGCATTTCGGATTTGTGGATGGCTTACGGTTTATGACTTTGGACTTATGAGACCGGTCTACTCGTAAAGCGCAAAGTGTGTACCTATTAGCTTTAACATCTTTACATACATATCAGTCGAATAAGCTAGTGTCATTTTATGTTTTCGTCAATTTGCAGAATCTTGGGTTTTCAATTTATAAATGAAAATCGAATTGTGATTTTACCAGATCTGGGTTCGATGTTATAAAACTTGAGAATTATCTCAAACTCAAAATAAAGCACACTGATTGGCTGCTTCCGAGCATGTGCTCGGAAGCAGCCAATCAGTGTGCTTTATTTTCAGTTTGAGAATTACTCATGTTTTATAACCTCTGGGCCTGGTAAAGCAAAGTGGCTGTGCCGGGATATAGTGAATTGCACAGAAAAGTGTGATTTTGTTTTCTTTAAAACCCTCTTTTGCTTTGTTACTTTACAACTCTGAACATCATTTCACTGCAGGTACAGTCAAAAGACAACACCATCCTCCAGATGAACAAAGCGCCAGCGACAAACAAATGCTTATATTTGACTCATTTGAAAAGATGTTTGGATATACATACTTCGGTGTAATTGACTACGACGAATTTTTGATTCCACCAAATGACCGGTCTTTGAAAGAGTATTTGGTGAGTTAAATTCAAGATATCTGTTTTTTTGTCTTCCCAGTGGGCATATGACGTCGCACTGACGTCGATGCGACGTCATCACGTCGCGGCTCGTGACGTCGAAAAACGTCACATTGACGTCGATGCGACGTCATCACGTCGCATCGACGTCTGTGTGACGCCATTTCGACGTCATGTGCCCGGTGGGTGGATATCAGAACGAGCACTTGAATATATTTTTTTTTAGTTTTCAAACACAGCATTGAAGGAATAAGGAAATGAACTTTATAAGCTATGCGCTTTCGTTCAGATCCTATTCGCTTATTGTATGTACAAATTATTGTGATTGCTGTTTATACGAATGAATATTGTTTAAACTAAACACAGCATTCTTCTGCTTGTATAAGTGCTAAGTGATTGGTCTAGGGCAAGTAGAGAACGGCGTTAATGTTTAGCAATAATTCCAACTCCGTTTATTACTACTAATTTAGCGCAATTTAACTGGTCAAGAGCATACAGAAATTTACTTCGATAAATCCCCTATATCAGAAATCGGGAACCACTTGGACTATTTTCTTTGCAGCAGTTTCTAAATTTCTCGGTACATGTATAGCTGACATTTTTATGATAAAAATTACCGAGTTAGAATATTAAGAAATGAATTTTCTTTTAGTGGATTTTATGGATGTGAAAACGCCGGCGAATCACTCACAAACTTAACTTAAACCCTTCGGGCTTTGTTTTGATGTGAGTGATTCGCCGGAGATTACATATCGATAAAATCCTAAAAAATAAAATAATTCCTAGAGACAACTTGGAACTTTCTTTGCAATGATTTCAAAGGTGATGACCGCGTGAAAATAACGATAACGATATCATGTTATCCAAGAGCACCTCCGCGTATTGCAATTAATAAAAAAATAAATAACTGATTCTATACTCGTTTTTTCAACTTAATTGAGCCGCGACACGACAAAACCAGCATAGTGGCATGTGCGCCCAGCGCAGACTCAGATCAGCTTGGGCATCTTCCCAGTCTGACCAACCTCTTTGCTTAGCGCTTAAAGGGTAGCTAAGGGTCTAAGCTACCTTCATGCGAGCAGCGAAGACTCTGATCAGACTGGGCGGATGTCCAGGCTGATCTGAGTCTGCGCAGTGCGCACAACCACTTTGTTGGTTTTCTCGTGTCGCGGCTCAATTATTATGTCCCCCCACCAAAGGTGAGGGGGGACATATTGTTTTCAGTGCAGTTCCCGGTGCGTCGGCGTCGGCGTTCCACTTTTGTATGCACGATATCTCTTGAACCAATAGATGGAATTTCACCAAACTTGCGTGGATATATCATTGGGACAAGCTTAAGAGCTGATTAGATTTTGGTGACCTTGACCTCATTTTCAAGGTCACAGGAGAACTTAAATGGCGTGAAAATTTCTTGTATGCACAATATCTCCTGAACCAATCGATGGAATTTCACCAAACTTGCATGGATATATAATTGGGACAAGTTTAAGAGCTGATTAGATTTTGGTGACCTTGACCTCATTTTCAAGGTCACAGGAGGACTTAAATGGCGTGAAAATTTCTGGTATGCACAATATCTCCTGAACCAATGAGTGGAATTTCACCAAACTTGCATGGATACATCATTGGGACAAGTTTAAGGGCTGATTAGATTTTGGTGACCTTGACCTCATTTTCAAGGTCACTGCAGGAATTAGCTGACAATTTCTTGTACCCACGATATCTCTTGAACCAATGAATAGAATTTCACCAAACTTGCACGGATACATCATTAGGACAGGTTTAAGAGCTGAGAAGATTTTGGTGACCTTGACCTCATTTTCAAGGTCACTGAAAGACTTAGATGACAATTTCTTGTAACCACTATATCTCCTGAACCGATGTATGGAATTTCACCAAACTTACATAGATACATTATTGGGACAAGTTTAAGTGCTGATTAGATTTTGGTGACCTTGACATAATTTTTAAGGTCACTGGAGGACTTAGATGACAGTTTCTTGTACCCATGATATCTCTTGAACCAATGGATAGAATTTCACCAAACTTGCATGGATACATGATTGGGACAGGTTTAAGAGCCTATTAGATTTTGGTGACCTTGACCTTATTTGCAAGGTCACTGGAGGGCTTAGATGACAATTTCTTGTACCCACTATATCTCTTGAACCAATGGATGGAATTTCACCAAAATTGCATGTATACATCACTGGGACAAGTTTAAGAGCTGATTAAATTTTGTTGACTTGACCTCATTTTCAAGGTCACTGGCAGACTTAGATGACAATTTCTTGTACTCACTATATCTCCTGAACCAGCGGATGGAATTTCACCAAACTTGTATGGATACATCATTTGGTCAACTTTCAGAGTTGATTAGATTTTGGTGACCTTGACTTCATTTGCTAGGACATAGTCATCTATGAAGGATATCTTTAGAACCAGTGGATGGATTTTCTCCAAACTTGCCTAATATTTTAATTGCACAGGTTTTTTATTCATAAGGGGGGATTGGAAATGGGCTGGTGGGGGGACATCAGTTTTTCTCTGAAAAACATTTCTAGTTTTTTTTTCTTACCCAACATAGCATACCGAAAATGTGAAAGAAGATAGAAGGAGAAGTCCTGATACATGTAAAATGAGCATAACCCCGAAAATCTTATTTTAAATCGTTTTTTGTCGTCCGTCTCCAGCCGGGCCGCGTAGCGCAATCGGTAGGGCACCTGACTCATAAGTCAGATGTCCTGAATTCGATACCCGGTCCGGCCACATACTTTCGTTTCTCCTTCCGCTGATTCAAGAAGGGCAGTTGTCAATTAGTGACGAAAGTATGTGCACTTAGTACTGGTTAACCGCTTAGGAGGTCTAAGCCTGCCCAGGAATAAAGTGGCTAGGTTAACTGACCGTCCCGACATAACCACAGCTGTTTACCGTGGACGTAAAGCAGTAAATTAATCAATCATCCGTCTCCAAAATTATACTTCACTTCAATGACTACCATTAGTAGGAGATTTGTATAAGACATTCACCTGTCACAGCCAATGAACTGAAGGCATAACCGGATCCTTTTTTTTTTTCGTTTCCGAGTATGCTCTACTGAATGCTATGAATGACATCAAAATTTTTCCTCAGTGTACAGTTTAAGATTAGCGCGATGGGTAGGTTTCACTAAAAAGCAAACGAAAATAGAAAACAAAATACTATTCTATTGCTATTCTATTCTATCCCATAACCTTACTACATGTAGGTCGTTGGGGCACCACAGATGATTTCGAAACAATCCCCTTCCGCCTTGTCCTGTATCCAGCTGCCCTAGTTAAGCTGTCAAAATCCATCCCTGTCCACGCTTTAATATTGTCTTCCCACCCTCTTCTTCTGACTACCTCTTCTTCATTTTCCTTTCACTGTGCCCTGTAAAATTGTCTTTGCTAAACCAGAAGACCTTGAGACGTGGCCAAACCACCTTTGTTTCCTGCCGCCTATGCTAACCTTTCCGTCAGGCTCTTCCAGAGCACCAGACATGGTCCATTCGAGAAAAATGTTGAAGAGGGTGGGTGACAGAAGGCATCCTTGTTTTACTCCAACTGAGTGTTGTTCTGGACCTTTCTCCTGAGCTGCCATTTATCAGGACTGTACTTGTAGCCTTGTCGTATAGCTAATCAGTGATGCGAACTAGATTTGCACTGATGTTGTACTTCCGCATGGTGGCCCATAAGGCTACATGCCTTAAGGGACGATTAACATTTAAACAATTTTGGTAGTACTCAATGCTGCATAGCTAGTTTTAAGGCCATCGGTCAACTGGTTCTTGAGGTGAAGATTTTTACTTGTTTTACCATATATAGTCGTGGCGGCCATGCTGGTACCTTCAACCCCTAAAGGCTCTATATAAAATTTGGTTACAATTGGCCTAATGGCTTTTTGAGGAGATGTTTAAAATTATCAAAGTATGAGAGATCTGGGTCAAAGAATGGGTTTGACCTCTTGTCCTCATGAATCTGTATATACTCATTAAGAATCCTGTACATCAATTTTAGGCTAAAATCTTCAACAGTTACCATGAAATCTTATTTTCTAGCATTTTTCCAGATAAAAGCTCCAGAAAGAAAATTTGACTTTGCCGTAAAAACGGTCAAGGTCAACCCTAGGTCATCATTTAAATAATCGTGGAAGTACATGTACTTGAGTATCCAATGTTGCATACCAATTAAAATCTTAAAAAGTTCCTTAAAGAGCAGGGAACACATTAAAAAGACGTTTCAAGGTCATCACTCAACTGGTTTTGGAGAAGAGGATTTTTAAATGTTTTGTACTACTATACATGTACGTGGCGGCCATGTTGTGTTGGTCATGTGACCCAGACTATTTGAACAATATATCGTTTCCGCTAGCCCTGGCGCCTCTTATGAGATTCGGTTACAATCGGCCCAGCGGTTATAGAGTAGATGTTCTTTGATATTGTCGACTGTCGGACGATGGACGACGACGAAACCTGCCTATCCTATTATTTTCCCCGGAACCTTCGGCTCAGTTAAGCCTTAAATGGCGGCCTACATGCCGGTGTGCCTATTCATTTTCATTTTTTTTTTCAAATTTGAGCCGCGACACGAGAAAACAGACAAAGTTGTTGTGCGCCCAGCGCAGACTCAGATCAGCATGGGCATCCGCCCAGTCTGATCAGAGTCTTCGCTAAGTGCTTAAGGGGTAGCCAAGGGACTAAGCTACCTTCATGCGGACAGCGAAGACTCTGATCAGACTGGGCGAATGCCCAGGCTGATTTGATTCTGCGCTGGACGCACGACCACATACTTGGTTTTCTCGTATCGCGGCTCAATTTTCTGTTCTTAATGAAACTAACTCTTGTAAATATTTTTTTTTTCATTCCTGTGAAATGCAGTGGGCCATTCTGTGAGGGGGGGGGGGGGGGGGGGGGGGGGGCAAAGAACACACCAAAGAACCGAAAATAGCAGACTCTGTTTAAATGACTCCCTTCATCTGCACTAATTTAATGGTGCAACATTGCTAACGCCAAAAGCACCGGCTTCAGCTGAGCTCTGATCAAACTGAGCCAAATGATCCAACAGGACCAGAAAATATATGAACCGCGATACGAGAAAACCAACACAGTGGTTATGCGCCCAGCGCAGACATAGATCAGCCTTGGCCATCAGTCTTTTTGCTGAGTGCTTAAAGGGCAGCTAAGGGTCTAAGCTACATCCATGTGGACAGCGAAAACTCTGTTCAGACTGGGCGGATGCTCAGACTGATCTGAGTCTACGCTGGGCGCACAACCACTTTGTTGCTTTTCTCGTGTCGCGACCCAATTGTTTCATTCCTTGTTTTGTAGGCTAATCTCTACAGCAAGCATAAAGACGCAGCGGGATTCACCTTTGCTTTGGAGAATTACTTCCTCACGTGGGGCCAGCATGGGGTCAGTGGTGACATGATCCTGCAAAGATACATCACAAGATCGGCACAGGGTCCAATTTTTCATGACAAAAAGAACATATTTAAACCAGCTTATATTAAACCGGGACAGGTCCAAACACATGATCCAGTACCCATTCAGGGTCTGAAAATGTAAGCATTTGCGTATAGCTGTAGATACATGTACCGTAGTACCATAAAACTCTAAGTATGAGGACAGAAAAGTCTGAACCAGTAGTGCAGACCCAGAGCAGACAGTTCAACATTAACAGTCTGATCAGGGTCTACATCTACATTGCTTGTCATTCCATCTGCATCTTTTGGATATGACTAAATGCACTTTATCATATGACGTCGCATCTGAGAGTGTAATAAAGCCATGCATTAAAAACAATAATCAACTAGTTGATTAAATATGCAAATTACGTCGTAAAGTTATGCGTTGACGTCCATAAGAACGTCGCGTTTTCTAATGGCGAAATAATTACGTTTTAGTGCAACATGTGCTAATAAATTGCGATATTATTGTCATATGATAAAAAGAAACTTGCATTCGTGCTCCTGTATTATTGAATTTATTAAACTCGTTGGAGAAAAACGATAAGATGCTCGGCATAGCCTCGCATCTTATCTTTTTCCCCAACTCGTTTCATAAATTCAATAAAACATGAGCACTCTTGTAAGATCCTCTATGTAGAAAAGACTGTTATATTTTAGGACAATTATGGTACAGGTTATTATTTATGTGTCCTATTTTTTAGAGTTTGTACAGTACGGGGCTTATTTAATGTCAATATTTTGGATTATCTTTCTTATTTCTCTGTGGAAGCATTTGCAGTTACCTGTGTGTAAAATGTCTTGCCTTGTTGTATTGGCGGATTCTACATGTTTTATTGTAATTAATCATATTTGACAATGACTCTGGTGGCAGATATTGGAAGAATTTCCATTATAGTCAATGTGACTGTCGCTCTGAAGAAGTGAGATTATGGTAAAATTAACGTCAAATAGTAAAAAAAAAATATATAAAAATAAAAAGGGAAAAATGACCTAAGTGTTTTATTTGATTCTTTTTCTTTATAATTATGCTAAATAAAGTGATATTAAAATATACATGTGATACCATTTGCGCTTTCAGATAATCATACCAGGCCCGGATCCAGACCACCATATACCGGTGGGGCTCTAGATAACTGGTGGTTCTGGGAGAGGGAGTGAGGGGGGGGGGGGGGGAAGGGGCTTGAATATATATGACATAATTAGGGATCTGCTTGATGACTTTTTTTGAAAATGTCTTTTTTGTCTTGAAATATATGGTGTGATATCACATTAGAATCGCCTCCCCGAGGCGATTCTAATGAGATATTACAACATATATTTTCATCTAACCAAGTCCAGGTGGCGGGGCTTAAGCCCCAAAGCCCACCCCCTGGATCCGGGACTGCATACAATCATTGTTTGAACACAGAAAAGCTCATTTCAACGATGATTTTCTCATAGATACAGTAGGGACCATGATAGTGTCCGTCATGTCTAAAAGGACTAATTTGTCAAAAAAAGATAAAATGTTGAAAATATGTTCTTTTAAACGCAGAAGATTTTTGCTTGTTAAAGCTATAAGCGCCTTCACGATAAATCGAGAAATAGTGTTTTTTGATTGATAACTTCATGTTAGGTCCCTATTTACGCTAATTGAAAATAAATTATCGGTATTTCGAATGGTCAAAATTCTTGTCCGGGAAATACCTCCAAAAACTCAAGAACCGTCTTATTAGACAGATCTAGATATTTGGAATTGTTTTGTTTTGGAAGGCAGGCCCGGATCCAGACCATCACGTACTGGTGGGGCTCTGGATAACTGGTGGGGCTGGGAGGTGCCGAAATGTATGTGTGTGGGGGAGGGGGCTTGAAAATATGACATATTTATGGTTCAATTTCAAGAGAATTTTTTATATATTTTTTTTCTTGAAATATATGTTGTGACATCTCATTAGAATCGCCTCCCCGAGGCGATTCTAATGAGATATCGCAACATATATTTTGAATATTTTGATCTAACCACACTGGATAATTTTTCTCAAACTGTCATCAGATACTTCTTTTTATCTGGAGGCCTACATATTATACATAACACAGATGCCAAATGGCGGGGCTGCAGCCCCAAAGCCCACCCCCTGGATCCGGGGCTGGAAGGGAAATCCCTATCTTATTGCAGCATTTCGTAAGACCGATGTACAGATTTGGAGCAAATTTGGAAGGGGAAACCGCGTCTTTTAGCCGAATATAATATTTATTATAAGACCAGGCTTTGTCCCATATAAAACAATCACAAAATATCTCTATCCATATTATAAGACAACATTTTTTGGCGATGTTTTTGAAGTTAAAACGCCATATGATACGCATGTTGCAGAATTCAACATGATGGTTGAGATGTTAAGGGTCATGTTTCAATCTGAAAAAAAAACAAAAAAAAAAAAAAAAAAACGAATTAATAAAAGAAAAAAAAATCAAGAAAATAAAAAAAAAATCATTTATATGTTTTAAAGCAAGATTTTATCTTTTTAACATGTTTGATGCAGGGTGAAGTTACGAAACGAAGAAGGATTCATTCGACACTATCGAGATTGTTATGACAGCTATTGTGTTAAACGATTACAACGCAAAAACGATACTTGGACAGCTAAATGGTCGAGCCGAATACAAGAAAATGTCAAAAGCGTCAGACATCTTCTCTTTGGAAGCAGAAATTCAATTTGATGTGTATTGGTGAACCACCTTCAAAGGGAAAGCACTCTTAGTTTACACGAGTTTCCTCCCTTTTCAAAGAGTCATTGCTGTAGGAGCAAATTCTTCTTTAAGAGTAAAGCTCTTTTGGAAGGAATTCGTGCACCAGGGAAGCAAACAGTGAGTCACTAAAGTTGTTCCCCTTTTAAAACATGGCGGAGAAACATACAAGTTTACCCATTCGCATTGAAAGAAATAAGTCGCTCCCGCCTCGAATGAAATCATTTCCTCCCCTATATACTTATCGGAGTATGTTCATTGCATGTAGACTAGTCCTCATTGAGAAGCGGAAAAACATTTCAAAGTCACATGTGACATCACTATGACTTGGAAATATTTTCTCACTTCTTACTGCCTATAGGTAATAAAATGCAGGGTACACCTTCTAAAATTTACCACAATAATATCAAATGGTTTTTCGTAATTCAGCCATTTAAATCTTCTTTTCGATGGCAATGACTTAAATCTTGTTCCGTCTTGTAAGACGGGTCTAGATTTAAAGAAATGTGTGTTGGACGGATTTAGATTTCTATGGGTGTTTTACGATATTCGGAAACCCCTCCTATAGGTAGAATATTACAGAATCTGAATGTTTTATGTCCAGTACATTCTATCATCAACTGGAGAAAAATAAACCAAATTTTTAGGACAAATGATGCCTCATAGATCAAAATGACATCAATATTTGAAAGTTAGGCTTTACGTATAGAAAAGAGCAAGGTTTGAAGTTCATAAGAATAATAAAAAATTGGTTGTAAACTGGCAAATTTTCAAAGTTATTTATCTTTGAATTGTGACAAAATTTGTAAAATAGTAGTAAGGGAGATAAGTCAATCTGGCAAAATCTTACCTCCCTTGACTCAAAGATATTAACGTCTTAATCCTGATAAACGCCCCTGCTCCAATAAACAGCCCCCCCCCCCCCCCCCCCTGCTACTTTTTCTGAAAATAATGTTACATTAATTAACGTGCATGAATTCCTGTTTGCTTCTCCGGATGAGGTAATTCTTTAAATTAGGGTCAACTCTTTAAGGAAAATATTTTTCTGCTAGAGGAGCATCTTAGCAAATTCTTTCATTTTAGAGTTGACCCCAAACGAGAAAGGAGGCAAATGGCAGAGTTGGCTTTGTCGTAAATTATACCCAGTCTCCTTAATACTGCTAATAAGAGTTTTTATAGATCAGGTGGTTTACTACACTATAGGCTCAATATATAACACACCACCTTACATAAAATGCAACGCCCTCGGGGCGTTTAATAGGATTAATACGGAATATTTGAAAGGATTAGATAGCTGTCAACTATTCTAACTACCTTGGCCTTGTTTAGTGTGAAATATGCTCATTTACCAAGACTGCAGTTGCAAGTATAACTGTAACATTTAGTGCCAAGAGTTGTCTTGAGCAACAGCTTGAAATATCTGCCGAGGATTGGAGTAAAAAACTTTACAAGTTTAGCTTTTGAAAAAGCTTGAGAGGTTATCCCTTAGCAATGAATCTATAGGATGCAAGTGGTAAAGTAGAAAATTGGCAGCAACAAGTAAATTTCATTGTATTCTCGAACTTTGTTGAAGCTGTAGGTAAGTGGCGAGGTCGACAGCTTTTTCTTTTTGTCTAGTCATTGCTTGTAACAGCTGAGCTTCAGTGTTATTAACTTTTGTTAGGTAACCTGTACAGTTTAGTGACAGCACTTCCTATGTGGACTTTACTCCCTGGTAATTGTTTGTATTAGGTGAGATTTTTGTGATAAATTTTAAAGATCATGCCTTAGCGATGCTGGGAGGGATCCTTCGGCTGGGTGCGACAAAATATGGGAGCAATTACCGGCAATTAACCTAGTACAACTTGTTATTGCTCTGTACTGTTACTGACAACAACTGGTAGCTGAACTGAACTCTCGGGTAATTGCTTGTACAGGGTGTGATAAAGTTATTAAGATAAGCTATAACGATCATGCATTAGCCGCAGCAGGCACATGACGTCGAACTGACGTCTGTGCAACGTCATTACTTCGCATAGACGTTAGTACGACGTCTTTTAAACGTCGCGTGCCTGCTGAGGCGATGCTGGCAAAACCCTGCAGTAGGGTGCGCCAAATGTAGAAGTACCGGGAAATAGTGGGACCCGTATTTTAGCAAAAGAAAACGGCGTACAAATCGAGTACGAATTCCTAACTTATATGGTTATCCCCGAGTACCAATGAGCAGCATTATTTTATGTTGAGTAAAAACAGTGTCTATTAATCGAGGGGAAAGCTGAGCTTCTAAGCAATGCTCTGATATCTGCGGTAGTAATAGGCACACAGAGCAGCTGAGAAAGTCTAGTATTTCGTAGAGCGAAGAGTGGAGAGAGTGGTTCTACATGTATAAAAACTGCTACACTTTCTAAATTTATCAAGACAAGCATTGTGAAACTGTAGAGCTTTAGCATCTTTTTAACCTAAATAATATTACACTAAGTCACTGATCATGACCAAGAATCTCTGAATGGGAGTCTCGTCCACAATATGTTTTTTGTTGTTGTTTTTGGCGCCGTTGTGAAACGGCTAACGAAATTAACGAAACGCATTCTCTGTCACAGTTTATGCGTCACAATACCTTTTAACGTCATACCCTTACAACCCGTATAGACTGGCTACGTGGAAACGCGTGTAGCACGGGCAAGTGTACTCGTAAATCGTATAGCACGGAGCCACAAGGCGTAGCACGGCGATTGTTTACCGAGGGTAGGTCACTTTAGATGACAAAGACAAAAAGGAAAGAGTTAGGTTGACATGATGTTTTACTTAACTTGGCTTGGTATGCCTTGGTTAGTAAATTGAACTTTGAAACCCGAATTTATGCTCATACTGTAGACTGGAGCTGTTGAAGTCATAAATACGTTTAAAATTTACCACGTTATATCTACGATGTTTATTCTCACTATAGGTCAATAAAATCTTGAAATAAACACAGAATTCAATACAAATATGTTTTAGGCATTTGTCATTGAAAGTTTCATCAAGATTTTTTATGATGCCACCTTGAAATGGATTATTGCAAGACACCACCCATTTTCAAAGTCACGGTGTAATAACGGATACCTTTCTGTGACGGTTACGGCTTTACCCGGAGCAGGCATCGGTATAACCCGGGTAAGACAAAAACAAATTCTTTCCTTTTCGGTCTTTTTGTCCCATCTGGAGCAGAATAGAATCCTGTTTTAGACAATGAAAGATTTCTTAGACAAACACTTCTGATATAGGCCAGGTACATAGTCTTTACCTCCAGTATTACTGCAAAGACCGTTTCACACTGCCCGAAAATATGGATGGATGGATGGATGGATGGATGGACGACTTTAACGTCCTTTTTAACAGTATTTCAGTCATATCAGGACGATGGACAGGTGATAATGAAAGGCTGAGAGCAATGGAACCCTGCTTACGACTGAAAAGATTCCCGTCTACAGCGGGGCTTGAACCCGGGTCCGCTAGATCAGCAGGCCAGCGCTTAACCTACTGAGCTACCGCCCCTGCTCCCCCCACCCCCCACCCCCGACAGTATGAAGGTATTGAAAAAGAAAAAAAATGAACCTCATTTGTTCAAATATACATAGACATTTGCATTTGCACAAGACAGGCAGAGTAGTAAAACGTTCAAGGCCACCAAATTAGCCAAGAGTAATGTGTTTTTCGTCTACACCTATTGAGATGGGTATCACACTACGTAAGCAGCGAACAAAACTGCGAGAACGCACAGGCTGATTTGCGTCTTTGTCATTATCGAATGGCATAGACAGGCTTTGTTGAAAGAGCATGCGCAACTAAAATGTGTCTGTAAATGTGATACCGTATAGATTCTTCTTCTTCAGAGAATTGTTGATGCAAGCAATAAAGACAGATCGTAATACGAGTTGCAACATGGAGAAAGGATGTTCAGTGTATAGGCAAACAGCAAAGACTAAAACCAGCCTGCGCATCCACACAGTTTGTTCCAGCCCTTTGCTGTTTGCATACAACATGTATGAACTCTGTGGAATCTGCATTTTAAAATACAGTCTACCTAGATCTTACACGGTGGTAATACCAATTTCTCAATCTGTGCTGTCGACCGAGCCGTTCATTTACCCCACATAAAAATGGCTGTGGACCGAGGCAATTACAGCAGTATCAGCTCGGTCGACAGCTTTTAACAAAAGTAACATTTACCGTCAACGGTAATGCTGTCGACGGAATTCTCGGTCGACAGCCATTTTTATAGTACCGGCTACGGTCGACAGCGTAGGTGGTAAAATTGGTATTACCACCGCGGCTGCAAAGACATATGTGCAATCAAACCCTTTGACAGCAGTTTGAAATTATTAATTGAAATACACCAAGCCACGTAAGACTGCATAGGTGTGCAGGGTGGGCTTAGCTGTTGCTCACACACAACGAGCGTACACAGTTAGTGCTCTTCAGGTACTCTACTCCGGCCAGCTTCACACATATGAGCCGCGTCACACAATAAGTTTGGGTAACTATCCGCGAACAGCAAAGACTCAAACCAGATTATGAGTCCATGCATCTACGAACAGCCTTCATTTTGTATCTGCAAAATTCTAAGGACCCCCATATGGTCTTCGTTAGCAGCTAAGACTCTGATTAGACTGCAAAAATGCAGACTGATCTGAACCTTTGCTATTCGCATTTCCCGTAAGCACCATGTTGCGTGTCGCGGCTCATTTAACAGCACCTAGCACAGGTCGAGGCTCAAGCAAGCTAAATTGAGACGTTTATTGATGAAGATGCAAAAGTCTAAGCTCAAGCCAGGAACCCAGTACATGATCAGTGGTCTGCGTCCCTGTTCGCACCCGTATATATGAGAGGCAGTCAAAATCACTGAGACATGTTCGTACTTTGGAGACCATTCAGTTTTTGCCTGCCCATCTACTTAAAGATGGAGACACGTACAGGGACCTCGCGCCGTGTATAAATGGATTCTCGGCTTTACAACTACTTCGTCTATTAAAAGTTAAAGATTTCCGGAAACAAACACGTTCACATTATTCATTTCTTCCCGTTTAATGATTACAAAAGAAAAACGGTGCCCGTTTTATACCGTAGTCTTTTAAAAACACTGAGCCGTGTTACTCCGTTGCCACACCCGTGTTATCCCGCAGCGCCCATTGAGGTATATTCGCAATTTATGTTTGATTCTGGTCGGTTCAGCGTAGGGATTCTAACTTGCTGAAGATGCTGATGCATGATTAACATGTAAAAAATAGAATTGTCAAGAATATTGCCTCAAAAGAGCTGTTTGAAGGGAAAGTGGTGAGCTTGACTTTGTGGCAGCATACTTAAAAAAATAAGTTTTGCCAAAAAAAACATTGTTGGTATATGAAAGATATATTGGTTGAAATTAAAAAGTGTTAGATGAAACTTACATCTTAATTTGTCGGTGAAATCTAACATTTTCTGAAAAGTCCCTCGTAAACAATCCCCGTGCTACGCCGTGTTTCTCCGTGCTATACGATTTACGAGTACACTTGCCCGTGCTACACGCGTTTCCATGTAGCCAGTCTATACGGGTTGCTTTAACTAAGGTAAAGGATCTTAATATTGGGACAGATACATCTGAGCATGCAGTGCAGACCAAGGCCAGACTGCTGTCAGAAGAGCGGTTTGATCAGGGTCTACACTGTATGTCAGGTCATTAAATATCTTTTGAAAGTAGTTACTCCATTCTAAAAGCAAACTGTTCATTTTTCGGACAGTTATGGTGATTATTTCATTTGTTCCAAATTTTTAGATTTTTTAGGGTAATACTATCCAAGCAAAATGCCCCAAGACAGAACCAAATCAGACAGATCTCCTTGGGTCGAGTCTGCATGCGGTGAGCGAGACAGTCATCACAACTTTAGTTCGGTGTATATGCGCACGTGTGTGCGTTCGTGCGCGCGTGCATACGTTCGTGCGTGCGTTCATCCGGATTTGTCCGGGCCATAACTTCTACATTTATGGATGGATTTCAAAATAATTTGGCACATTTGTTTTCGTCGATAAGTAGAAAAACCATTTGAAACATTTGGTCAGGTAGGTCCAAGGTCAAGATCACACTTGAAGGTCAAATGATAAAATGTTCATAAATTGAGCTTGTCCGCGCCATGACTGCTACATTTATGGATGGATTTCAAAATGATTTGGCAGAATTGTTTTCCTGTAGGAGAAGAAGTGTCATTTAAAATATTTGGTCAGGCATTGCCAAAGTTAAGGTCACACATGAAGTTCAAATTATATAATGGCCACAAACTGAGTTTGTCCGGGCCATAACTGCTACATTTATGTTTGGATTTCAAACTAATTTGGCACAATTGTTCTCCTTGATACAAAGAAGTGCCAATTGAAACATTTAATCAGGTAGGTTGAAGGTCAAGGTCATTTTTGCAGGTCAAATGATACAATGGTCAAAGATAGAGCTTTCCGGGCCATTTCTTCTACATTTAAGGATGGATTTCAAAATAATTTTGCCCAATTGTCCTCTTTGATGAGTAGAAGTGTCATGTGAATTATTTATTCTGGTAGGTTCAAGATCAAGGTCACAGTAGACGGTTAAATGATAAGCTCATAAGAAGAGCTTGTCCAAGCTATTGCTTCTACATTTATGCATGGATTTCAAAATAATTTTGAAAAATTGTTCTCCTTGATGAGTAGAAATGTCGTGTGAAATATATATTCAGATAGGTCGAAGATCAAGGTCATACTTGAAGGTTAAATGATAAAATTGTCAAAGATTAAGCTTGTCCGAGCCATTTCTTCTACTTACTGTTCTTAATGAAAAATTAAAAAAAAATACAATAAGCATGATGTTGTGTGGCTTCTTTCTTATAAGTGAGTGAAATAGTTACTTTTGACATACATATAGGTCAGCGAGGCAAACAGCAGGCTCGACAAGTTGTCCCAGAACAGCCATCTAGTTGAAACATGAAACTTTTAAAAACACATGGTAACACTCCAAGACAATTTTCTTGAAGTTAAAGCTGGGTCTTCTGCAACCAAGGGAGCTCACGTGGATCTGAAAGTGTTTGTCTCCCTTTTCATAGGTGGCCAATCTTAATGGAAAGAAGGACTTCTATGATTAAGGCGAGGATTTTCCCCATTAGACCGGCGCGACAGGTCCGAATTTTCAAAAGTATAAAGAGTGCAATTTTTCTTAGCAGAGCTTCCACAAATATGTAAACCATATGAAATCAGATCATTTGTGATTCGGACCCAAAGACATGGGGAGATAATCCAGTCTGACCCTACCAACCCTAAATTCAAGGTTTTCGCATACCTCATTTTTTGATGTAATAAAAATATTGAGCTCAGTCGTCCATTCCATACATTTTTGTCATAAATGCATGCTAACTACACGCATATCACAATACAAAGCAATGATTTTCTTCTTGTTACGCCTGACTGGCATTTAAACATGCAAAACCACAGTTATACTTCGTCTTGGGGAGGGGGGGGGGGTGGAGGGACGATACTCAGTTAGCCAAAGAAGAAGAATGGTAAACAGTAGCACTGTGATCTTCAAGGATTATATTGTGTAGCATGACCTTGAAATGAGGTCAAGGTCACGTAGATATAGTCAAAACTATCCAGTGTTGTCTGTTATGTAAGTAATGTAAGTCAAAAAAGGGTGAAATGTATACAATAAATCATTATTCAACGATCAGTTTGACGATAATTTACAATTTATCTCAACAATGAGGTCAACGTCACCGTATGCTTAACGTACTTTACATAGACACAAACACTTGAAAATGCATTTGTCATGCAAGTTATTCCCCCATTCCACTGGATGACGCTTTGACTGCGCTCTTGGCGATCATGGCGCTTCTCCAAAATTTTCGAAATCGCCGCAGAAGCGAAGGTATTTACCAAAATTTGGAACTTGTGTGCTTCCAGTACGCTGCCAGTACGCTTCTAATGCGATCTCGCCACGCTAGTCACGATGCTGCCGCGATTTAGCTGCGCTTCTGCCACGCTTAACGGACTTCGAGGGCGCTTCTAATACGCTGCCACTACGGCAAAGGATTTCAAGCTACGCTTGATCTACGCTTATAACGATGCATTTGCGATCGTGCTACGACCTAAGTGCCGGAGCTGCGCTTATGCTGCGCTTGTGTTGCTCTTTGTAACCGCTTCTATGTAAATCGGCGGAGAATCGGGTTCAGCAGAAGTTAGCCACCAGCCTTCAAACAATATTGATAATATAACAATTCCGGTGGCTATGGCCCAGCTGGCAATCATGAACTAGTGACTTCGAACAACTCGTCTTGTTCTTCTTGCCGTTCAGGCTCAACTGGGGCCTCTGCTCTGCGTTCTGAAGGGCGCCTATCTGGCTCAGTTTATAGAGCAAGAGCCTGGTCCCCTGTAAAAGGCAGAAGGCGAAATCCACACCCAGGCCTGGTCAGGAGACTATTTTCACGCAGCCTGTACCGCAGGAGAGGGTATTCCAACTCCTGCTCCGAGCGACCTGCATCGTGAATGAAACGTGAGAATCGAGTTATGAAACGCCGTGACAGCGCGGCCTTTTCATGCCCAGATCGCCATAAGAGCAGAGGAAACGCAGATAAAGCGCCAAGAGCGCAGTGGAAGCGTCGTGGTTGCGCTATTCATAAATAATAGAGTCGCAGCGGAAGCGGCAAGAGCGCAACGGGAGCGCAAAGAGCGTAGCAGAGTCGCAGACGAATCTCACGGCGCTGTCGGCACGATCCCTCTGCGCTGGTGCTGCGTTGCTCCCGCTGCTGCTGCGTTCAATTTCGAGCTACGTTCTTACTACGCTTTTGTTGCGCTTTGAGTCCACGGCGCTTCCGCTACGTAAATTTTGAGCAGAGTCAAAACAAGCGCCGTGACTTGGCGATCATGCCGCTTCTGATACGCTTTCACTGCGACCTAGAAGCTTCTCTTGCGCTGCTGCCGTTTCTGCTACGATTCATGGCGCTTTGTGCAAAATTTCGGAGCGCAGTAGAAGCGCCGTCCAGTGGAATGGGGGTATTACATGTCATAGTCATAAATGCAAAGCAGAAGTCAGTGATCCGTATAACTTATTAATCATGGGGAAAATTCACGCCTTAAGCACAGAAGTCATTTGCTCTCATGGAGAGCAAATTCTTTCCTTTAAGAATAGCCACCATCGAAGATGAAATAAGCGTACATGGATGCAAACATTATTCTGTTTCTCTCCCTGATTTAATCGAGAGCTATACTGTCTCATTTTATCAAGTGTTTTCCCTTAGTTTCTATTTTACTTCATGTGTGGCTCGAATCTAGTGTCGCGGCCGTCTATGACTCTATGTGTGAAGCGGATATGCCAGTGCTAGATTTCATTTCAGGTATACTTGCAGTTTCCAAGGGCGTAGCTACCTATACGCAAATACGCAGGTGCGTATTGAAATTTTGTCAAATTGACAAAATTTCAACACACACCTGCGTATTTTCATGCTGAAATGTTGTTAATTGGGCATAATTTTAATGCTAACTGCCAACAGACAGAAAATTTGATATATCTTAGCGGATTAACCCCCTATCATTGCCCTCAGTGAGTATAAAGCATAATTGTGCGTACAGTGTAATTGCCCGTAGCTACGCCCCGGGTTTCGCTGCTGGTACCTAAATAGGATTTTTTTGAGATGACGATATTCGACTTTTCAAAAGGCTTGCCCTTTAAAATATTCGTTGAGGCATCTTATTGGCATCCAGTAAAAGTAACTTTGTCAATCAGTCGTATACAATGCTGTAAATTTAAGACGACTTCCAGGACTTGACCACTATAAGCTTCAAACTTACAGTCAAATCCATATGCTTTACATGTGGACCGAATCATGAAGTATTGTTTAAATCAAATACAAATATTCTTGTTTACTGGGTGCCATTGTCCTATCATATAACAGTCCAGTGATACTACCATTCCACCAAAGAAAAGCCCAAACTTCATGTATATAGGTAATAGCATATTAACAGGGTCATAAAATTGCTAACAACTAAATGTAGGTATGTGTTCTGTATAGTAGAGAATAAATATCTCTAAGGTGCACAGGTATATGGGATTGCTACGGTAAGGTGATATGCGTCATATTTCGCCTTTTGCAATGTTCAAAAATTTTAATGATAATCTGGTATGCATGTCCATGTACATGCAAATTAATGACGTACTTTTACACAATCAGATGTAATTTGCATTTTTATTTTCGTGACAAAAGCCGCTAAAGTTGACAAAACCAAACCAAGAAGCTAGAGCGAACCGGATAAATTCAGTTTGTCTACAGTGTTAATATTAAAGTTCAGTTATGATGTGCGCTGAATTCCAAACGTTACCTATAATGTTTGGTTCATCGGGGTTCAAGGCTGTTGGCTACCTATACTCGGCAAAAAAGTGAAGTGCCCGTTGAAACAGAAGTATTGTGGCATTAAGCAGCATAGTTTTGTTTGCTGTCGTTCAGTCTGAATGTACACTTGCCTCTGTCAAAATCGCTGTATTTTAACTCATTAGGGTTGAGTTGGGTAACTTCGGACAGCGGGTAAATTCGGACATACCATTGCAAGCAGTGAAAATCCATATGAGCCGCCTCATCAGGATTTTCCTTGTTTGCCTAGTTATTTTTTTTTTCAATTCCAAACAAATAACATATAAAGGAAACAATGTCACTGTCCGAATTTACCTGCTGTCCGAATTTACCCGACTTTACCCTACTTAAGGTGTACACCTCCAGCTTATATCCGTCATGTAAAAAAAAAGAAGAACAACTTTCTTGAATTCCTGTTCGCTTCGACGAAAGTAGTGTCCCTTCCAAAATAATGTATACTCTTAGAGGAAAGAATTTGCTCCTAGGGGAGCAAATCCTTCCGTTTCATAGTTGGCCCCATATATATGCTGGCAAAAATAAAAACAGAATAGATGCCCCACCCCCATGAATGTATGTCAATAATCCTTAAGTGGACCGAAAATGAGATCGAATCAGGTAATACTATTATATGTGTATCCAAAAGGGTAAATAATTCTGTAAAAATGAAAAAAAAAATCTCAGAAGAAAGAAAACGCAAAATGAAAACTGCTTTTAAACGCAAAATAGTTCACGTGAATCGACACCTGACTTTGAATATTCTCGATATGTGCAACTATTTGAATCTGTTGTACAAGGGCACTAGTTCTGTCAAAAAGGTAATGTGTCTTAAATGAGCCAAGACACGAAAAAACCAACAAAACGGTTGTGCACCCAGCGCAGACTCAGATCAGCATGGGCATCCGCCCAGTCTGATCAAAGTCTTTGCTGTCCTCATGGAGGTAACTTGGATTCTTAGGTAGACTTTAAGCGGTTAGTGAAGAGTCTGATCAGACTGGGTGGATGCCCAAGCTGATCTGAGTCTGCACTTTGTTGGTTTGCCCATGTCGCGGCTCAAATCATCTAAGATCTTAGCAGACATCTACACCAAGTAAAAGTATTACTCCAAAACCATTCTTATTCATACATGTAGGAGCTAATTAAGTAAATTCAAAAGAAAATCCAAACTAAATTCCTAGTTTTAACCTTGACAGAACAAACGCCAACAGAATATTTCGTACTGAATTTTTGAACATGGAAAGATATAAGCAATTAAACACAAATTTGATTATATCCAAGAAAATAAACTAATGTTGCCACATTAGGAGTACAACAATCCAAAGCGTCGCAACTCTGGCAAGAGAATTAAAACCAATCTGGCCAGAGATTTTCTCCAAAAAAAAACTTCCTTTATCTAATATTTTTATATTCAATACACAGCCCCGACCTGTCAATCAAATCGTTATTTTCCCCATATTTTTCACATATCGTGTATTAATTACATGTGTATCAAATATATCCTCTTATTTTGTATATAACATTATTTCTAAACATACAATGGTGGTCTGGGATGGGATTCATTTATCATACGAGTCGTAAAAACTGTAGCACAGGAATTTTCATTTATAGGGAGCAGAATCGTTGTCAGAGAAACGAGAGACAAATAATCCTTGCTTCCTGTAGTTAAGAATCAGTGCATTCTGGGTATTTTTGTCGTCTGCTGAAATTGTCGTCTGCATCAAAAATCAGGAATACTTTGGCAATATTGGCCTAACTAACTCTTGTTAATGATGTCTAGGCAGCAAACAGTTTGGATCTCAGATCAGGCCCCACATTTGTGGGGCCTGATCTGGATTCAAACTGTTTGGCCAGATACATAAAGGGGTATCCCGAATGGAATGGGTTAAGAATCAGTGCATAAACATAACCGTCGAAGTTGTACAGCTACAAGTTTTCGAGTTAGATTTACTACAAAAAAGACGAAAAGCGGGAATCCGGCAACCTCTTGCAGACGAACTCGAATATACGTAGGATGAGAATTCAACAAATTTCTTTCTTAAATTCTAAACAAATGCGCATAACAGAAAAGGGGGAAAAATGAAACATTCGAGGAATTAGTACATTCATAACACTTAACCAGATCAAACGGAAAAAAAAATCAAACCTTTAATTGATAGAACAATCTCGAAGCATATAGTTGCCCGCTATTTCTTTTGGTCAGTGTAGGTCATAATATCATAAAAAGTTAAGGTTATCTGGATAATTTGTAAACAGAGTTTGAGAGCTCACCAGTAAACAAGGTATCGCTATACTGGATATGTCTTTTGAGACGCTGTTCTATGAATTTTGTGGAAACGAGACTCTTTTGGTAAGAACACAGTATCAAGTCTGTTAGATTGATATATTTGTAACTGCATTTTTTTATTTATCTATTTACTTGTTTATTTATTTATTTTATGTGTTATTACTTATAGCCTCTGTTTAATTTACTCTTTGTTGCTTCTGTTCACTTAAAATATATACACACTATAAATTCATGTGCAAACACCAACTATTCTTGGACCAGAGTCTACACGTGTCCCAGGAATTATGATTTATACTAATTTATCAGATACAAATGTATCAAACGGCGTCGCTTTTATCAAATCTTATGATTATCTGTTACCATTTGGAGACTGGTAACTAACGTTACGTATAACCATCAGTGACAACGTTATAGTTTCTGTTACAATAATAATATGAGCCGCGACACGAGAAAACCAACAATGTGGTTGTGCGCCCAGCGCAGACTCAGATCAGCCTGGACATCCGCCCAGTCTGATCAGAGTCAGCCTGGGCATCCGCCCAGTCTGATCAGAGTCTTCGCTGTCCGCATGGAGGTAGCTTAGAACCTTAGCTACCCGTTGAGCCCTTAACGAATAGTCTGATCAGACTGGGCGGATGCCCAGGCTGATCTGAGTCTGCGCTTGGCGCACAACCACATTGTTGGTTTTCTCGTGTCGCGGCTCATATAAAAAAATTAGAAGTTTAAGAATCTCTGTGATGTACATGTATGCAAACAGGCATATCTTTATCTTTCCTGTGAGTATAATTTATCATTGCATATCTTTTCATGCAACGACGATCATTTTCAGAATTTAACTCTCTTGAGACAAGACAGACCTTACTTTTCACAATGTTTGGTGGATACCTTGCCTGTGTGGATATCATGTGGATACCTGTGGGTAGCGGTGGTTCCGTTCTTGATATTTTTATATTGGAAAAAGAGGCCGCCTATATCATTCTCTTATCTTCATATTCTTAAAACGGTAAGCATTACAACTAGGTGTATATATACACTGAACATCAAAAGAAACGCACACAATGTATACGCCCAAGTTATTTGAAGGTATAGGTGTATGCTCTTATTTAGACATTTTAAGTTACTGTGTTTATGATATTCCGACAGAATGAGCACCTTAACGCATCGATATTCCATAACCAGAACGCTTGCTTTGGTGATGGGGTTAAACTTAAAGTCACAATACTATCAGAAGCTGAATTTTAATTCCATAAAATGCTCAGCCAATTATTTGCTCCTGACATAATGTCCGCAGCAAGGATAAGAAACAGCGAAAAAAATCAAAGCAATCGAGCCTGGCGTTTTAGAGAAACAATCAGGTGAACAGTAACACTGGTTTACCATTCGATTTCCCATAGACCTTTAAACACTCTGTATTTCTTGAAAAGAACAGAAACCATTCATACGAAGAGGTTAAATGAATTAACAAGAGTAAAATAAAAATATTTGTAAAGAAAAATTTCGTAGCACTGCAGAACTTTTGATGTTATTGGACTTCCCAAGTTGCTATTAGTTTGATTGCAAGGGAGACAATTTGACAAGTGTTCAACTTCAAACTGCTGTCATGTTCCTAAGGAGAATACCATGGTTATAAAACCGACGGTTTTTTCATAAACACACATTAGAGTCGCGTTTTGGAAACAATTTGATATACTACCAAAGGAAAGGCCACTCTTACAACAACTTTGAATGTTTCACGATAAACTGAGATAACTCTTTAATCAAGGTTTTATTTTGCAAGAGGCTTAGTTTATATTGTTGGCAGACGTCAGTAGTATTTTCTGCTATATGTGATTTAAAACCATATATCAGCTGACAGAAGAAAACTTAACCTAAATTTGTAGGCATTTCTTCTGATGTTAAGTATACATATATATATTAAATAAGTAATTTCATAATTGGGCACACATCGTTTAATCAACATTAAATCAACGTTGATCCTACGTTACTTGCCTGCTGGGGGCTTTAATGTACAGCCAAGAAATACGAACTACAGTACTGGTTTCATGGATTACTCGTTTTCCACGCTACACGGTGTAAGAATTTAATTAATCCACGAACGGTCCACCGTGTGTGTATCGTGGTAAAACGCGTGGAAGCGTGTGCATCTGTGGGAATTCACAGATAACCGTGTCGATCAACGCTCCACCGTGGATGTAATAATTCGTGGATTTCCTCTAAACACAGTGTGCAAGCGTGACAATCAACGTTCCACCGTGATTTCAAAAATTCGTGGACTTCCTCTCAACTCGGTGTGTTTGAAATCGTGGCAAGCAACGGTACATCGTGCATATTATAATAAATTTATTTCCTGTCAACACGGTAATGGTTAATTAAGCTATGCAGCTGTGAAACATTTAAACATTAATTAATCGAACAGTTTTGTGAACAATTATATGCACTGACACAATAAAAAAAATTATATTTTAGCGATACTGATAGATTTATAGCGTTCCGATCTCTTGAAACTCGGATGGATGGATGGATGGATGGATAGATGAACGGAAGAACGGACGGACGGATGGGTGGATGGATGTTATTTTCACATTCCTCTCAATATGATTTCAGTCATATAGAGACGATGGTTGATGATAATGAAATGTTGTAAGCTAAAGTATTCTGCTGCCCGCATAATTCGAAGCACGCACCGCTAGCACAGTAAGAACGCACTTAACCTACTGTCCTAAAATGCAAATTAGAATTTATGCTACTACTTAAAGTGAAAGTTTATCTTTTTGAGATCCAATAGGCTAGTAGTCAAAGGTCGAAACTACGGTAACTACGGTATATACACTTTGCAAATTATTTGTCCCAGAAAAAGTGGTAACATATAGTTTATGCCAAACAAGCTAATTCGTTAAATTTATATTCCCCGCTCGAACAGTGGTTTGTTGAGTAATAAGTCTTGGTTTGAAGGTCAATTGGTCAATAAATCATATCACGAGTGCGGAAGCACGAGTGATATATCTACTTACAACTGACACGCAAACAGTGATTTATTATTCAGCAAATGACTGTTAAAGCGAAACTATTTCGATTCTAATACACAAAATCACAGAAAAAAAACAGTATTCGTTTTCCTCAAATTCTCTCAACCATCATTCTAGTGTGCGAATATTTCCGCCAAGAATATAGGCTAGCGTCTATATATTTCTTTTCCATGTTTTTCTTCCGCACCATCAAACGTTAAGGTATAGCTGTTTGACGTCATGTTTGACGATGACGTAGGTGATGAGCTCATGCTCGACGAAATAGAGATCTGTTGCAGAATAATTCACTGCAGTTTAGTTCTCAATTGCCTCTATAGGCGCGCTGTTTGAATAAAACTTTACCATATAAAATAACGCATGAAAATGTCAACTTATTTTTCGTTTACACGACCATATTTTCATTTACTCATATGGACATGTGGACGTAACTTTAGTTAGTAAATCTATGACGACAGCATACTCGTCAATATTCAAGAAGCAGATACACTGATATATTTCTCTGTCTCCGTAAAAAAGAGTTCCCGCTTTATTAATACGCTCACTTGAAATTCAAGGCTTACTTTTGTTTTGTGATTATTGCGGGAGTACTCGTGCCTTCAAGCCCATAGCATGCCGAAACATTTAAAATATAGATAAGAATTGATGATGAGCTGTAAATTTTAATACATTAAATAATTTTGTAGTCTCTTATATTTCATTGAGAGGCGCCGTGGTCGAGTGGTTACAGGCACTCGGTTACGGTGCAGAAAGTCGCCGGAGGTCGAGAGATCGCGCCCGGGTTTCGCCATCCGACGACTGGCAAACTCTCTCTGTCAACCCAACAGTAAATGGGTACCTGCTTCGAATCAGGGAAGAATAAGGCAGCTAAAGGAGAGGGATAGGCTCCACCTTTCATATGCCGTGCCTCTAACCCCCACTGCCCCTACGGCTACTAACGAAGGGAAACCCCTACCTTTACTTTTTTTATTTTATTAAGAATGTTTCCACCAATCTTAGTTGTCAAGATCTAAGCATTTGTGTATGTAAAGGATATGTCTACTAACTTATCTTTAAAATGACGGCCATCGATTAAATTTAAATTTTTTATTGCATACGAATGCTCTATCAGTGCCACAAAATCACGAAATACGGTATGATAGCACGGGGTATCGCTGCAAGCCTCTCACTACGTTTTGTCATTGTAATACGAGCGCGATTACCAGCCTTGAACAATTACAAGTATTAGATCCCGCAAAAAAAGCTTGCCTCACCGTTAAAAACATATTTCACTGATGACCCTAACAATATGGTAAGCATTTCGCTGATTTTCTGGATCGACATGACGTTTGAACTAGTATGAGCGCTAAGGCGGGACGTCCACTATCAGCTATGAGGTGTGGTCACCAAATAGGATTTGACCTCACTCTGGGTACACAAATTTAAATTAACGTTGAATTGAATCAACGTTGATTCAAATTTGTGTGCCGGCTGGGCCTTGTTTAAAATGTTTCGGCACTTAGTGACTCTACAAGAATGTGTCCATGTCGATAGTGTTTGGTACTTGTGTAGTTATTCAGTTGTGAGGGAGATCATCCTTGACGAAGGATAATGTGCGGGAGGCGTTTTACGGTCGCCACTCGGCACAACACCACAAATTTAAAGACTAACTACACTTCAGGAACTGACCGAATCAGATCCCTAACCCTATCCCCAACATGAAAGGGAAATACTGACAAAGACATCCCAACAAACAATAAATTACAAGTGATAAGCCGAGTCAGCAGCTCTTTCCCGAACAAGTCGCTTTTGTTCATATTTCATTGCTCAACAGGGAACCGGAAACAAGTTGTTATGAAGAGACTTGTCATTTCAAACAAACAAAAAAAATTTACTTTCTCCTTCTGCCCGCCAGTTATATGGCGCAAGAGAAGCACACCAACCGACATATTGTCATTAAAGATTGTCTATAACCACAAACTATGTCAGCTTTATAAAATGATTAATGGCTTGACACCCAGCTACTTGCAACAGCTCCTGCCATCTACAGTTAACCAATCATCCAGATATCCACTTAGGAACTCGAGTGATTTCTCCATTCCAGCATCGCGTACAGCTACTTTTTGTAACTCTTTTTTTGCCTGCAACCTTGAGAGCTTGGAATGCACTAAGCGAGGATATTAGAAATGCACCGTCTCTTGGTAGCTTCAAAACAAAACTAAAGATTCCTATAATCTAAACCCCCAGATATTTCGATACGATCCAGTTATCGCGTGAAGGACAAATTCTTCATGCCCGCATTCGTCTAGAGTGTAGCTGCAGCATATACATATTCAGTTATTCTTTCTTCTTAGTTTTTTTTTTCTCTACTACAAATAACCGGTTGAATATAACATGTATTTAGTTCGTAAAATTCTAGCCATGTTGTAAAAATTATTGTACATATATTGTTTGCTTTGGAGGAGATGGACCTTACAAGCTCTAAGCTTCCGTTCAGATCCTCAATTTCGAACTATGTATATCTTTAAGTCTTGAAGGCTGCAGAGCTTTCATAGTGATATGTGCTTCGACAATTTACCACTGCCAGGACTATGGAGACTTTAAGGTGAATAGGTACACTTCTATGGGAAGCAACTCCGCCATTTTCACTTCCCCCTCTTTGCTATATGCTGTCCACTTTCGAAGGAAAGAATTTGCTCCCCAAGAGAAACTATTTCCTTTAAGGTGAGAAAAGGCAGCATAATCCTTTCGGGCAGAAAGAAAGATATTGATCGGACATGAGCAGTCTGTGCGTATCAAACCCACGGTCCCTTGCTTGAAGGCACTAGATCAGGCGCTCCTCTATACTCAGTATAGCGACTAGTATTATATAAGTTACAGCTCTGTGTTGTGCCATATCAATTAGACTTTCATAGTTGGGACAAGCCTGGGTTATCATTAACATATACTGGCGACTGATTATCTTTAATTAATGGCTGGTTTTGCGTGTTGTGCTTGATCTACTTTAAAGGATCTTTCGGCAATGCGCCGCTGAAAAAAGCTCAAACCAGCCTGCGCAAACAAACAAATGTTCCCCTTCTATATTTTAGATTCTGCACAAACGTTCAGAACAGGGAGTGAGTGAGTGAGTGAGTGAACTCGGGTTTAACGTCCCGCCAACAACGAGGTCATATGGAGACGGGACCTCGGTTTAAAGTCTCATCCGAAAGACCGGAGAAGCGGGGGATCGAACCTGCGACCCCTGGATTGGTAGTCTGGAGTGTTATCCACTACGCTACAGCCGCTCCTTTCAGAACAGGGAAACTCAGATCATATTAATTTTGATTATGCGTAAACGCAAGCTGATTTGAGTATACCCTGTGCTTACATAGGGTGGGGGTGGTGCGGTCGGGCGATGATGCTATGTAACTTTCAGTGACGAGGCGTCCTTCTAATTTGGATTAGAGTAGGGCAAGGGCCCACTGTGCTTGCAGTAGATGCGGGTGGGTGTTGTTTAGATATTTCCTCTCTCGCCTATCGTTTCTCTTTTCTTTCTCCCTCTTTCTCTGCGAGACGGCTTGATATAGAATGAAGTACTATCTCAAAGAGCTGCTAAACCCAAAACAATCGTGTAACGTTCCTCTCTTTCGCAATGCCATTCAAGTGTGTACAGAAAAAATTAACACATGTATAGAAAATCTTAAAAGAGGCAAGCCCCTGAGATAAATTAGTAAAGAACTTTGATCCCTGAGATCTTAATAACTGATTAAGTTTGAAAGGCCTGAGGCTTAGGGAAATAAAGACACGTGACACCCTAGCTGGAGTGGTTCTTCATATATTTTGTTCACAAGGTTGATTCTGACAAAAGCGACTTAGTCCAGGATGTTGTTTTTCACAATAGCAGGCCCCTGTGCCATTGTTCATTACAAAGTGCCCTGGAGCAGCCTGATGCGTTCACTAACAAGGCTTGGAAGGTGTGCAATGTAGACCATCTGGAACATTTTTAGAAAAAAACAAACAAGGCAACTGTTACAGGCCAGTACAGGAGCGTGTTGGCAATACCAATATCTGTACATGTGCTGGCGGCCGAGCCAATCAGTTACTGTACAAACAAAAGTGGCCGTCGGCCTAGACAATCGGCAGCATGATCAACTCGGTCGACGGCCATTAACAAAAATATCATTTACCAATCCTTTTATTGCTGCCGACCGATTCTCAGTCGAGAGCATCAATATCAGATAGCACAGGTAAACCAACTAATAATCAGTGCGGAATGGAAAGCAAGGTTTGAACATAATGCATCTATTTCTCACGTTACACGTGTACATATAGGGGCTTAAAGAATTCTGTCAGTGTATTATTATGGGAATTATTTACAACAGTTTAGACTGAGCTAAAATAGCTTCTAGCACATTGAAAGCCTTTTTTGTGCTTTGTGAGTCATGGGAACTTTCAAAGGCCACAACTTTGTGAACTTTCTGATAAACCTCACCGTGAAATTTATTAGAGGCGAAAAGCAAATCAATATTTTTCGGTACAAAAATCCATTTAAAAATGAATCTTTTAAAGTTTTTCCCTGTGGACCAGGAATCATTTGTATGGGTAAACCTCATTTTCCGTCAATTTTGCAAAGGGAGACAACTTTTGAAACTTCATTTCTGTTTTCCTGGACGATAAAAGCATTCAAACAAGGTGTTTACCCTTAAATGAAAGAATTTGCTCATAAGGGAGCTAATTCTTTCCTATAAGAATTAACCTCTAGTGATGTTTTGTAAACCTTTGAACGAGAATGTAGGCCCTTTTTGTGTTGATTTTTACAAGCAGTATGTTAGTATAATATGGGTCTGTAGTTTTTGCGGAGACAGATTGGCCGAATATTTTGGAGGAATGCGGTTGGAAATTTGATTCAAACATTACATATTTCCAAGATCGACATGCATGTACATATTAAACAAAATGTTACAATTTTTAGGATTAGAACGAAAGTAGCATCTATTCCTCTTCTATATCATTACATACACATTTAATATACATGTACGAATACGTAATCATTCATGGCTTTTGGAACCTACTTCTGTTACTGAAATAATATTTTTGTGAGCATATGTCGTTACAGCGGTAGATAAAACAGGATTTAAAAGAAATATCATATAAAATCACTAAAAGTGTAACTTGTATTTTTGTTGTCGTTGCCAGTTGAATAGTGAACACAGTAACGTTCTAAGTGCGAGAGAGAGAGAGAGAGAGAGAGAGAGAGAGAGAGAGGGAAAGAGATTTGGGTTAGTTTGATAGATTAGAGAGAGATTAGAGAGAGAGAGAGAGAGAGAGAGAGAGATTTAGGCTAGTCTGATTCTAACATGGAGACCATGCGGATGCGGGAAGTTTTAGTTCCGTTTACGGTTAATGGATTTCGTTTGGGAAATTGGACAATTTCAAAGTAGATTCCTTACTTTAAACGGTTACCAGATTATACAGGTACCCACCACCCCCTGTCTAGACGCAGGGACTGAATGCAAAACTGCGTTGACCTTGATAGGACAACTGTTTCGAGAACAAGTCTGATCTGGCCCTGCATACTTTGCTTAGGCATTTATACTCTTGGAGTTGTGAGATCACATTAGTTTAAAAGCATTTGACAGATTTAGCATATAAGTTGGAATCTATAATTAGTTGTCTTACTAGATATGCTTCGCACAAGAGCGGAATATATACCGCCAATGACTTGAAAATGATAATACCGTGCTTGAATTTTGACGTGTTTTCTGAAATAATATTTGCGGATACATGTATCGATGATATTTTGTATAAACCCTGTCATTTAAAACCATGATCAAATACTATATGACGACTCTAACACGCCCAGTTCCTCAAAAGAGAAGCCCAGGTAGCCCGGTGGGATTAGCACTGGCCCGTTTATGAAAAGTTCTTTGGTTGGAGACCGCGGGAGGCTGAAATCGTTCCAGTCGCACAAAACCTTTCACTAATCACCCTCCCATCGTCCTGATATGGCTGAAATACTGTTGAAATGGACGTAAATTTCAAGTTAGTCATCCATCCATCCTTCAAAACAATAGACTCGACATGTTTCTAAAATAATTACACTAAAGTTTTCAATCGGTTATTAGCAACAAAACTCTGTTAATTATATACATGTATATTGCAAGAAATAATGTTCCTGCAATTAATAAAACATAGTATATGAGCCGCGACACGAGATAACAAACAATGTGGTTGTGCGCCAAGCGCAGACGCAGATCAGCGTAGGCATCCGCCTAGTCTGATCAGACTCTTCGCTGTCCGCATGAAGGTAGCCTAGACCTTAGCTACCCTTTAAGCGCTTAGCGAAGAGTCTGATCTGACTGGGTGGATGCCCAGCCTGATCTGAGTCTGCGCAGAGCGCACAACCACTTTGTTGGTTTTCTCGTGTCGCGGCTCATATATAATACTCAAAGTCGACCGCAAAGACGCTGTAGCGTAAAAGCCATTGTTCTGAGGCGGCTTAGTTCAGGAACCGAATGGTTCTAAATACGGAATCAGGTGGTGGGATAAAGACAGTCTTCTGCTATTCTGTTATTGAATAAATCTGCCCAAAAAAAATAATTCGGTAATGACATTGTCCTAGAAATTAGACAAACATACATTTAATGCTTCATTTCAAGGTCAAGTGACTTTAATGATTGGCTATGGTACAGAGGTCGCAGGTTCGAGACCGATACGAAACAACGACTAAAAATGTTTCTGTCAGTCCGGAAGCAAATGGGTACATTTGTACCTGTTTAGTAAATACAAACAAATAGAGATAGGCTTCGTCTTTGAAATGCGTTGGCCGCTTAAAACTCTAACTTTACACCCACAAGGGAATCGGACAATTTACTTTTATTTTTATTTCATTTATAAATCTCTTTCTCTCAATCTCTCTCTCTCTCTTGATGTTTTAATAGCTTACAATTAAGCTATTCGTGAGCTCAGTGAGGGAAGGCATGTGACATTGTGTCTAGTATTTGAATCCACTGGTATCATACAAGTCTAATTTCGCAAATTTCTGCTATTAAATGGGTCATGTTGCGACATTCCTATAGCACACATCTACCAAAAAGTCTGGTAACTAGCCACACTCCCCCTACGGGGCTAATAGCCACTATATAATTTGCGTGAACGTGTAAATGGGACATCAAATGATATCAATCGCGCACAGTCGCAAGCTCCAGCTGTGACAGGCTGGTTCTTATATGATAATCAAATTGTTTTATGATACTAAGAAACTGACTGCGATTTCAATGTCTGTTCTTTTTAACATGCCTTTTTCATATCTCATTTTCCGTCTTACGAAAACAAAATAAATAATAAAAAACGAGCATGTTTACACATTATCAATATATTGTAATCATATTATCTACAACACGCGTTCTAATATTTGAATTGGTATCATCTGGAATAATTGCCTTTGCTGCATGTGCTGCAGAATTTTAATAAGTCAGTGCTTTCAATAGACTGAACTGTGACAAGTTATTTTGTCTGAGTACGGTCATAAAACAAATAGGACGTGGCACGAGAAAACCAACAATATGACAGTGGGATGCGCGCCCAGTGAAGACTCAGATCAGCCTGGGCATCCGCCCAGACTGATCAGAGTCTTTGTTATGCGCTTAAAGGGTAGCTAAGGGTGTGCCGACAGCGAAGACTCTAATAAAAATGTGCGGATGTCCAGGCTGAAATGAGTCTTCACTAGGCGCACATGTCACTTTGTTGATTTTGTCGTGTTGCGGCTCAATTCACGATTATATAGATTTCAGTTTTGAGCAAGCATATACTACATGTATGTTTGGTTTTGTTTGTTGCTTTTCGTCCACGGTAAACAGCTATGGCCATGTCGAGACGGTCTGTTAACCCAGGGAATTGTAAGAGAAGGAATAACAACAGACTGATTGGACCAATTAGCACCAATTACGCTCTGTAGAATCTATATGGAGACTACTCGGAGAGGTGCTAATCAATTTGATAACATTGTACCCCATCATCGTTACTGACACACCTAGACAAAGAGCCGATACTTGTCGCATTCTCAGTAATTTATCGAGTGAGGCATCTGTTAATTTTCTTAATTTTATAAATGAGAACAATTTAGGTAAAGTGTGCGTAATCACAGTTAAGTGTGGCGTGCAAAGCAGAGGCATGCGGTTTTTCAATCATCCAAATCGGACCACAAATAGTTAACTTACAGCGTTTCGAAATATTTCGTCTCCTATAAAAAAGGGAATTTACGCAATTTTTATATTAAATTTTAAAGGCCTTCCGGCGAAGTCCGGAAAATAAAGACGAGTTCATATGAGAATAAAACATGTAAGGATAAATACTGTCTAAATGTCTTGAGTGCGCACCGATGCGAACATTGAAAAATATGAGTTAATGATGACCGGTCATTGTCGAATAAAGCAAATTTCAAGGTATGAAAAAAAGAAAAGGAATGAAAATTCATGTCTTATGGTAGGATACACACACACGGTACTTAGCGGTACGGGGCTTTAGAAGCGACCTCTTAATCAGCATTAGGGTGAGGGTCGGGTGCGACCTTAAGTTGAAGGTAAAATCAACAAGGGAGCTTAGAAAAGGCCGTTTTCAAAACATCATCGGCATGCATTAAACCTCTGGGATTTTGGGCCATTTTCAAGTTCATAGTCATCCTATGAGGTCATAGTAGCAGATTGGGCCGTGCGCTGTGTGAGCAATTTATAAGGTTAGACCTTAAGTTAAAACGATTTTTCAGTAGTCAGTTTAATGTCTAAGCAATGACTGTTTAAATGAATCATCAAGGTAAAGCAGGAATACTGCGGTTTGATAGTTTACCAGAAATTTCGTAGGCGTCCGTCAATTCTTAGTAAAATGCGGAACAATGCGCAATGTTTTGCAATTTGGAAATATTTCCAAAGTGTTTGTCTTTTACTTCTCGTAATATCAGCCCATAAGACTAATTTGAAAGCGTAAATATGTAAATTTCAAATTTTAACTTCATAAGGCACTAAATTTCAGAGAATAAGAAATTGACCATGCGCCCAGCGAAGACTAAGATCACCCTTTCATCGGCCCAGTCACTGAGATCAGTCTTCGCTGTGCGCGTTATGCAGCTGAGGATCAAGCGTTTCCTAGGCGGAAAGCATATACTCTTCTGACTAAATAGCTCATGGGAGGCTGATCGAAGGCTTCTTCGGGCATACACCATTTTCATTTTTCTCATACGCTGCGCATATTATAGAAATCGCCTCCCCGAGAAAGGGAAACAAGAGCGCAAAGTTCTCACAAGCCCATGAAAAAGTCACAAATGTCAAATATGGAACGAAATATTATTTGTATTTCTTTGTATATCTATTTTACACTTGCAAACTTTGCTTACGACCAAGAAAGCAAGTTGGAAACATCAATTTGACGCAAAACGGCTTTAAAAAAGGTTGTGTCTCTGTCATGATGGCTGACGCATTTGAATTAACTGAATTGTTGTAATTTTAAAGCATTAAAGAAACAGAAAATTTGACTATTTCAGTGTAAGATCGAGTTTAATTTCAATCTGAACGCTTCGCAACTCGTAAAAATACTGCTTTGGGTGGTCATTCGGTGAAATAAAAATCGACCTTACACTGAAAAATTCAAATATACATAAGTTATTAAATATTGTGCATGCTCGGTTAGACGGTTTCAGTAACGGATAGCCGGCAGGACAGTAATCTTGCACAATTTTCACAAGTACTTATCAATTTATTGCAATTAGGTGATAAAGAGTCGGTAACGCTGATGGTACTTTTGAAGTGGGTTCTGTTGTTATTCCCTGGTTAACCTAGCCACACTATTCCTGGGCAGACTTAGACCACCTAGGCGGTTAATCAGTGCTGAGTGCACATACTTTCGCCAGTAACTGACAACTGCCCTTCTTGAATCAGTGGAAGGAGAAACAAAAGTTTGTGGCCGGACCGGGTATTGAACCCAGGACCTCTGGCTATTGAGTCAGAGGCGCTGAGGACTGCGCTACGCGGCCCGCGATACCACATGTAATATTTACTGAAACGCAAAAAGTTGTTGTTGTGTTATTGCTTTACGTCCGCGGTTAACAGCTATGGTCATGTCGGGACGGTCAGTAAAACTAACCACACTATTCCTGGGCAGGCTTAGATCTACTTAGCGGTTAACCAGTACTAAGTGCACATACTTTCGCCAGTAACTGACTAATGCCTTTTTAAATCAGCGGTAGGAGAAACGAAAGTAAGTGGCTGGACCGCGTATCAAACCCGGACCTCCAGCTCTTGAGGCAGACTCGCTGTCCACTGCGCTGCGCGGCCAGGCAAAAAAGAATCGTCAACAAAGTATGAATAATAAAATTTTAAAAGTAGTGAGCTCCTTTGAGTTTTATTCTTGTTAGTTTTATAAGCGCCATGAGTTTAGACAAAACGAATGGCTGAAATACTCGATATTCTGGACATGAAACTTTCACTAATGCGAATTACATGTATAGCTGTATTAAAGCCAAAAAGCATAAAACGGGCGAACATCAGGCATAATTGCGTTTGGCACCTTGCGTACTTGCTTTTTCATTAGCGCGGGTGTTTCATGTCTCAGCCATACAAAAGGATTTACTTGCATGATACAGGCCGCCTTAGGCGAAAAATTACTAATTATCCTGGTGAAACATGTATGATCTACCGGTGGTCTTAATATTTGAGTCTCGACATGAAAAAACCAACCAAGTGGCACGTGCGCCACGCAAAAACTCAGATCAGCCTGGGCATCCTCCGAGACTGGTGAGCCTCTGCCATTCCATTCTTCCAATGAGTGATATTCGTAAGCGAGTTTTGGATGTCAGTGTCTCGGCCTATTTATAGACATCAATAATTCGTCTTTGCAAATAATAATTTTATTTACCGGAGATTTACGGATATCCGTAACTTAAATCATGGATAGCAATAATACTGCCCTATTTAATGATATCACTTATTGAAATTATGGGTATCTATATCTCGAATGATGCATTCGAATAACGGATATCCATAATTCGAAACGAGATATCACTTATTCGAATTATGTAAATTCGTTATTCGAATTCACTTAGTAATATCAATAAATGTGCTGAATTATGGATATCACTAATTCGACGTATGTTTATTAATAAATGCAGTTATGGATATCTATAATAAGGGAAGAAATAGTAAAACTGCACCCCATAAGTAATATGTCAATACGACGTCGTTATACAGCCGATTTTAAGCGGCGTTTAGACAAAAATACATAAGCGCTCCAACTCCGCAATAAGCCCTCCTCTACCCACTCTACCACGTAGCAGCATTTTTCCCGTGTTTCAAGTCAACATTTGATTATTTATCGAAACAAAACTGCTGCATACGCAAATGCATATATGCTCATGTAATGTAAGGCGAAGCTAATTCATTTCTGGTTCGAGCAACGAATGGTGGATATGAACAAATGAATTATATGCTAGAAACGAAAACAATGTTTATGTAGAGAGAGAAACTGACAATACGCATCTCCTCGTGGGCCGTGCATGCATAGAAGCTATTGATTATATACACCGTGTGGCGTGTTGATTTGATCCAGGAAAGAAACACGATACACGGTGTATTTAATTAGGACCGACTTAATTAGATACACCGTGTACCGTGTTTTGCCTTGATTCACGATCCGATCGTGGAAGCAAATACGGCTCGTGGACGGTTATGTAATTGCCCACCGTGTACAGTGATAATCCGTGTATCCACGCAAGTTGTAGCCCACCGTGTAACGAGGAAATAGAGTAATCCATGAAACCAGTACTGTATGTAAGAACAAATGAGCCGCGACACGACAAAAGCAACAATGTGGTTGTGCGCCCAGCACAGACTCAGATCAGCCTGGGCATCCGCCCAGTTTGCTCAAAGTCTTCGGTTTGCGCTTAAAGGATAATTAAGGGTCTAAGCTACCTCCATGCGGACAGCGAAGACTCTGATCAGACTGGGCGGATGCCCAGGCTGATCTGTGTCTGCGCTGGGCGCACAACCACATTGTTGGTTTTCTCGTGTCGCGGCTCAATAAGAACTGATGATGAACATTACAGATTCAGAGCTATATCCTGTCATATTTTGTGCTATTTAAACATCATTTTATATAACAAAAATTTAAACGTACAAAGCTAAAATTTTATACTACTATCCTCTACGATTCCCTTTTTAGACGCTGTGCATTGGTCTTCTGTGTACGTTGGAGATCCATATGACATTTAGACAGACACTGGGGTCGAAGTGTGGTAATCCAGAGGATCTATCGGCAGCGGCCAGGTCGGCAATGTGGATAAAGTTTGCAACAATAGTGAGTATTCCTACTCAAGTACTACATGACGTTAAAACCGGTTTGGATATATTTAATGTTATTTTGGTTACTTACAATGACAGCAACATGTGATCCAATGCGCTTTTTCGATGGTATTGAGATTTTAGTGATATGCAGGCTGGTCTATCATGTAGCTTTTGACGTTTCTATACAAATACATATGGGGCTCTATTGTAGTGTGCATGTGTATTCACTGACGCAACTTCAGTAAAACGTAAAACCTTATACATTGAGCGCTGGCCTTCTGATCAAGCGGCCACGGGTTCAATTTCCACTGGAGGCGAAACTCTTTTTCAACCTTAAACAGCTTTTCATTATCACCCTCCCATCGTCCTGATGTGACTAACATACTGTTGAAAGGCCATTAATTCACAAGATATTCATTAGCTATGCTTCTAGAGAAGCATTTTCCCCGTTAAGATTTGAGAAAAACAAACGTAAACCAGCTAATTCGCTGCCTTTGAACGTGTACTCATTCACCTTGCTTGTTTGCCCATCTTAATATGAGCCGCGACACTAAAAAAACCAACAATGTGGTTGTGCGCCCAGTGCAGACTCAGATCAGCCTGTGCATCCACCCAGTCTGATCAGACTCTTCACTGAGCGCTTAATGGGTAACTAAGGGTCTAAGCTACCTCCATGCGGACAGCGAAGACTCTGATCAGACTGGGCGGATGCCCAGGCTGATCTGAGTCTGCGGTGGGCGCACAACCACATTGTTGGTTTTCTCGTGTCGTGGCTCATATAATCCTTCACAGTTTCATCATAAAACGCTTTCTTCCCTCTGCAGCTGCTGGCCACAGCCCTGTTACAGGTTCAGAAGCAGCGAGGCTTAAAGACATCAGCTGTTATCTTCCTCTATTGGCTGATAACCGTCACCTTGGAGTCTGTGCAGTTATACACGTACGTCACTCAAGAGGTAGGTAAACAGTTTTTATGTCAGTTTAAGTTAAAACATTCCCCATTTCTTGTCAGAATCGGTTTCAGACTTACTGGCACTAACACATAAGACAAACCACTTCAAAACGACAATGTTAGCGTCGCTCTGACGTCATAGCGTTGTATAGACGCTTGCTTTGACTCAATTCTTGTATTATCAGTAAAACATGTTTCGTTCGCATGTGTACATCTCTGGCAACATGGATCTAAATTTTGTTTAAGGCCGCATATATATTCAGTTGTTGACGAAATGGACAACATTCACTTGTGCTCTGCGAAATGTTTGGTATATAACTTTTATCAGTAGCTTAAGAATTTTCTTACAGGTTAAAGTTCTCCCAGTTGGGTATATGGAAAGAAAGTTTTTATAAATCACGTTGCTAGCGTACATTGTAACAGTGTTCAAATTTTCACTTTGATGACGTTTGTTATAAACATTTGAGCCGCGACACGAGAAAACCAACAAAGTGGCTGTGCGCCCAGCGCAGACTCAAATCAGCCTGGGCATCCGCCTCGTCTGAGCTGAGTCTTGCTTAAGCGCTTGGAGTGTAGCTAAGAGTCTAACCTACCTTCATGCAGACGGCGAAGACTCTGATCAGACTGGGCGGATGCCCAGGCTGACCTGAGTCTGCGCTGGGCTCACAGCCACTTTGTTGGTTTTGTCGTGTCGCGGCTCATTTACTTTTGTCGACGTGCACCTCGAAACAGTCCATTTGAAGCCGTCGCAATATCCTTGCACTTTTATCCTAGTATATAATATCAGAATCAAAATAATTTTTCCTTACCGGTAAATTATCGCTTATTAGTACATGTATTGTCGGGCAGATACGATTATCAATTTACTCTGGCTTCGCCGTCGTGAATCAATATTTCATAATCTGCTCTACAACTACTGTATGTGTTAATTAGCGATAATTCACGGGTAATAAGATTGATTCTATATTAAAATATGATATACATAGTACTAAGAAATCTAAAGGCATGCAAGTTTGTCTACCTCAGACACCCTTCTGAAGTTAGGTCCTTGTCTTTAATGCCTAGTATTTGTTTCTAGGCTCCCTAGTTTTTTTTCTTTCTTGATACTGTTTTGTTGCACTGTTTTGGCTTCTTATTCTTTCATTGTGTTTTGGTTCCTTCTTTTTTTATACTGTTTCCAAGGAAAGAAAACACAAATAAGGGACCAGTAACTAGGAAACAATTAGATGACATAGATCCTTGTTCTTGTTTACTAGTATCTGCTTCCTTTTTGGGGAAACTTTTTATTAGGAAACAATACTATAAAGAGGGATTCAGGAACAAGAATGCAGGAATCAGAATACTCGAAACAGTACTGTTAAAATTCTGAATATTGGGACAGGCAGGTCTAAGCAGACATTGCAGACTCAATCATGGTTTAAAGTGTTTGACATCCCATCTGCATTTTTTAGCATTATGTTCTATTTTAAGGAAAATTTAGGTTAACATTCTGTTGTCCAAACTGTTTGAATTATTATGGTAACTCTAATTGGCCATCACGAACTAGGAAACAGAAACTAGGAATCAAAATCATAGAATTATGAAACAAACATCAAGAATCAGAAACTAGGAATTATGAAACAGAAAACAAAAATCAGAATCCAGAAATTATGAAACAGTTACAAGGAATCAGAAGTCAGGAATTATGAAACAGACACCAAGGATCAGAAATCAGGAAATGATTAAACAGAAGCCAACGATCAGAAATAAGGAATTAGGAAACAGAAACAAAGAATTATGAAACAAGGAATCGGTTAACACAATCGAGAAATCAGAAGCCAGGAACTTTGGAATGTCCTCGAGGAGCTTAGGAAAAAAAGAACCAGGAATTATGAAATAGAAACCAGGAATGATGAAGCAGAAACCAAGAATCAGATACCAGGGATTAGGAAACGGAAACCAGGAATCAGAAACCAGGAATTACGAAACAGGATCCAGGAATCAATAACCATGAATTACGAAACAGAATCAAGGAATCAGAAGCCAGGATTTTTTAAAATATTATACAGAAACTTTGGAGAAAGGAACCAAAAATTTGGAAACAGAAACCAAGAATGTGATACCGAGAATTAGGAAGAAGGAACCAGGAATCTAAAGCCATGAACTCTTAACGTGAATCCTGTAACTAGGCAAAATGATCCAGAAATCAGAAAGCATGAACCAATTTCAGTAAGCACTGCAATTTTTCTTTTCAGACTACGTGCAGGACACACACAGTCTTCTATGTATACTATGGCATGTTGAGCTTGCAAGTACTTGCTCATTGCTGGGCCGAAAAGAGCGGAAATATAAACAATAAAGGGGAGGTAAGCAATACCGTTTTTTTTTTAAATCATATGTAACAAGAGTTCGATATATTTTCTACAACACTAAGCGGCGACATGCAATATCTTTCTTGATCTTATTCAAGTAAAATGTTTGAAAAAAATGTAAATTTGAAAAAAAAAGCTTTGAGCTGTTCTCAAACTGGACTTATCACAAAAATTAAGAAATGAGATAGCGACCGAAAAGTTGTAGCCGCACAGTTCAGTTGGAATGGTTTTGTGACAAATTCAATGTAACTCTAGAAAAAATTCGACATTGACATTATAATGGTGTCTGAATAATTATCTCAGACAGTTTCGATATATTTTCTCTCTCTCTGTCTCTCGCTCTGTCTAAAAAGTGATTATGACAGGTTTCTGTGTAAGACACTGCTGGTGTTACATGTACTACAAGTGGCTTTTTTTTTTTAAAAAAAGTCTCGGTAATAGAATAATCTTTTTCGAATTTTGCAGAGTAATATATTTATATATTCATACTTAATTGTCTTTTGGTTTACTCAAAAACGGTCTGCTGTAAACTGAAATGAATTTGCTCCTACAACAGTTGATTCCCATGTAAAAGGGTGAAAAAATGACAGTTTATGGACTTTTGTCTAGAGTAAATGCAAAAATGTTTTCAAAGGCTCACATTTTTAATCAAAAAAACACTTATCTTCATTTTTTTCAGAGACCATGTCCTGAGGATGATGCATCAATTTTAAACAGATTCACTTTTAACTGGGTTATGCCGTAAGTGAACTTTAAAGTTCGTTTTTAGTCCATCAATTAGTTAATGTAGTATGACGTGATGGTACTGTCTTTAGAAATCAATTTAAGATGTTCTAACGATGTTATGTTCTTCCATTTATGACGCGAGAAAAGGTGTACATGTATATAACATGTATGTTTTATTTCTTGATATGGATTTTACGGCCTTTTCAAGAAAATGTCACTTATGCCGAGCCGATCGTCGATCGTTAAGCAGATGTGCGCGAAAATAAGACCTCCTTTAAGGAAAAAAACCCGGACTTTTCATAAGGAGAGCTTGGATTTATCACATGCGCACAGCTGAGGCTTGAACACACAGCGGTGAGTAACCTAAAGTTTAAAAATTAGAGCTCTTAAAGCCGAGGCTCTCTACAGCATATGTGTAATTTTTTGGACAAACCTCTGTAGGCAATTATTTGACATTGGGCAGGACTTCTGTATCGTCCACAGCTCAGATACACGAGAGCTTCTCAATTATGTAAATGTTATGCCGAAATGATGACCTTTGACTTTACGTCCTTTTCAACAGTATTGCAGTTATATCAGGACAATGGGACGAATGATAATGAAATGCTGTGTGCTATGGAATCCCGTTTACTATAGGAAAGATTCTCGCCTCAAGCGTGGCTCGAACCAAGTCCACTAGATCAGTAGGCCAGGCTTAACCCACTGAGCTACCGGGGATCCTGTAGTCGAAACGTAAAGTTATACATGTATATGTAAAGTCTGTCTCTTGTTTGCAGATTAATCATTTCCTGTTACCGGAAGAAGTTTTCTAGTTTTGATATGTGGGGACAAACCGAGCTACTCAAAAGTTCTGTTATTGGCCCTGAGCTGGAAGAGAATTGGACCCGGGAGTTTGACAAGTTTAAGGCTAGGTAAATGTATGACCGCGACAGGTGAAGAGATACAACACTGTGTTTTCCGCCATTTTACAAAGCGAACTATCTGAAACTTTGACTTCCTGGCTGTGGCCGCCTGGACGACGAAACTTAGAATGGAAATTACTCCAAAGGAAATAATATATCCCCCAAAAACCAAATTGGAAGCAATTGTTTCCTTCAAGAGAAGCTCGCATTCAAATGCGAAGCCAATTCTCTTTGATAAAAGTAACCTTACTTGGATTGCTTCCAATCCACTTTTAATCAAATTTAAGTCGTACATGTATTTGCACTACATGATGTGCCCTTTGAATTTGACAACATTAGTATGCATGGTAAACAGAGCGGGCCCGATTGAGATGGCTCTGCATAGCGTATTTACTAAAAGGGTGTTACACAAGGTAGTTCCAGAATGCTTTATTGAGCCATCTGGGTCTCAGCTGCTGCGTGCCATCCTTTTATCAAAATCATTTGGCGTACAAGAAAAGGTATATTTCGACATGTGCAAACAGGAAAGATTAAGATTAGCCCGTACGTTGGTGTACCCATTTAGCATATAATATGTATGAATTCTGGCAAATTTAAAGAGCCATACTTGACTAACATAAAAATTAAACCATTAGTCTAATGCCTTAAGCATGTCAATCATGTGTTGTCCTTACCGCAAAATAAGCGATTGTCAACAGATTAAAGCTAAACATGATTTCATATACTTTCAGGCAAAAGCGAGAGACGTCCAATCGATCATTTGAAATAACCGAGTCAAAAGATGAATCGACACCACTTTTGTCTACTGAAGACGAAACGGAGCAGCTGAGTAATAAACGCGGCAGGGTAGGGGCACGGTGACAATATTTTTCAATGGAAGCAATTTTCGACCGGGATTATCTCACTTTGGCTTATTCATGTGCATCTCCAGCTCTATTTGAGTCGCGACAGAGAAAACCTTCAAAGTGGCATGTGCGCCCAGTGAAGACTTAGATCAGCCTGGGCATCCTTCCAGTCTAATCAGAGTCTTCGCTGTGCACTTAAAAGATAGCTGAGGGTCTAAGTTAGCTTCATGCGGACAGTGAAAACTCTGATCTGACTAGGTAGATGCCCAGGCTGATCTGAGTCCTCGCTGGGCGCACATGCCGCTTTGTTAGTTTTGTCGTGTAGCTGCTCATTTAAAGGTGCATTTATGCCTTTTTTTCAGGAAACAACTTTTGCGTCTTCCTGTTTGCTTGCAAAGATGATAAAGTCGTTCCGAAATAAGTTTGCATTTTATAATAAGAAATTTTTCCTGAGCGGGAAAATTTTGCTCTAAGGGGAAAAAATCCTGTTTTTAGCCGAGCAAACCTGAAAAGAATAGAGTTACTTCCACTTTAGTGTACTCATTTACCTTACACCTGCGAACAATATATGTCTGTCATAAAATGGCTTAAATGTTGGTTCGATTTTACTGGAACACTAATCATTCCAAACATTTGCTGTCAGACAGTACATAAAAATGCTGGCGGGATGACAAACGTGCATCCATTTTATTCCTGTCAAAACACTTGTTGTCTTTAGAATGCTGTGATAATCTTCAAAACTCTATTTACCCAAAGGGCGGCTTAGATTCGAAACAACTCCGGCATAGTCACTGTGTCTTGCCATTCAGGTATGCAGATACACGGTTACCGATTGCACCATCTTGCTTCAGAAAACAGAAGTTTTATGGAACAATTTAAAGCCGTACGTCTCAGAATAACCCGTCGAATAGGGTTTCTAACTTTGCTGTGCGAACGTATTCAGATATTTTACAAGAAAAAGTGATACCGAACATTATCAGTATCAAGAATTATTATCGAACTAAGGTTTAGTATACTTCAACAGATATCCAAGCCTGGAATTATTACTGATGCAAGTGCGTCTGATAAAGTGTCAGTTGATATCATTGATTCAGCTTGATCTTCCGACTAAACCCTAGTCTTAAAAATTACATTTTAAAACCAACTTGATTTTATCTGAATCGATACTGAGGTCTAAATAGCTTATGTTTTACTAAATAAATTAAGAAAAAAAAAACAGTTTATTTTACCGAAACGAATGAATGTTATTTCTTTTATTTACAGAAAACGCTGTTACTGAAGGCAGTGATAAGGACCTACTGGCCTGACTATGCCGACTTTACGGTGTATGCCGTCTTTGAAAATGTGATGTTCTTCTTTCAACCATTTGTACTTAGGTAAGATTTACATACCTTTTTAGGCTAATGCCGTTTCTTAGGGTTTGTGGATATAGCTCCATGTGTTCCCACCATTTTAACAATGACGAACAAATAATCTTTCCTTTTGCACTGGCACTACCAAAATGGTGTCTACTTTTAGGTGAATGAATTTGAACCTGAGGGAGCGAATTCTTTTCTTAAGAGTTAATCCCCATCTTTTATCCATGTACTTGTAATCTTATCCTCCCATGACGGTGATGCACTTTATCTTAATACAACTAAATGCATATTTGCTCTTATCTGGAAAAAAGCCACTATTCCAAAAGAAATGAATGTATGTAAAATATGCTCTCGGAAGGGGCTATTCTATAAGAAAAGCCTTTTTGCTTTCAGATTGGGTTGTTTTTAAGGAAAGAATTTCCTCAGAGAGGGCTGTCTTTTACGGAAAGAATTTGCTCTCAGAGCGAACATTTAATTTCATTTTAGCGTGGCCTCCACTGCAGAAGACATTTGTCCATTAGGAAAGGAAGATGTTTCCTCCATTGTACAGTCAACTGTCTTTACAACGGCATTCATTTCAACAGCAAAATTCTTTACAACATCATTTTGGTTTGCACGGAATGGTCATATTGTTCATAAAGTGTATTCTTTATAACAGCAGGTTCAGTTTAACGTCAAATCTTTTGGGAACAAATGTCGTCGTTGTAAAGAGGGTCCACTGTATACTTGGACCTTAATATTAGGACAGTAGCGACAGACGGACCTGTGACTGAGTCATTGCCGCTCCGAGTAATTTGGAAAACGACAGAAAGTAAATCTTATTCAGTTTGCAATAGATTTTGTAATAGTTGATTTTAAGGATAACTGCGACTGTTTTCTTATTAATTCATGTTTACAGCCTAGCTGTTGGGGGTGCTATTCCGTAACAATGTAAGTATATATACATTATTGTATGTGCTTTCACCAAACTCTAGGGTGCATGTATTGCAATAAAATGCTACCTACAAAAGCAACAGGCAAATGACGGGAGAAAAACAATTTCACGTGTATGATTATACGATAAAAAAATAAGTCATTACCTCTCAAATTTACTGTAAATAAAGGCGAAAAAAAACGTCTCAACAATGACAGATAATAAAACAACATAATACTTGCTCAAATACTGGCAGAGATACATGAATTTCATTGGACAATGCAATGCAAATCTAACTGTTATCAGAAGGAATTCGAACAAACTTTTACATGTTATATGCTAATTTCTAGGTTGCTAATTGATTACATAGACTCCCGAAACACAGACTCAGATCCACTCTGGATTGGGATACTCTACGTCATTCTGCTATTTGTGGTTCTGGAAACCAGCTCAATATTTTACAATGTCCTTCTTCACCATACTTCAAGACTCGGCCTCAAGATTAAAACGGCGCTCATGTATATCATTTATAAAAAGGTAAGAACTTTTTGAGCTAAACATCTTCTTAAAGACTTTCCCTGGCATGCTTAAACTATTTGTCGGAGCACAAAGTTTAATACGTTTTTTTCTGTTGCAGCCTGATGGTTAGTTTTGTGAATGAGTGTCAGTTGCTTGTCTGGCGATCTGAAATTGGTCCCTCCAGCCTTGCGCAAAATTTTATTTCAGCCTGTTTTAGCTACTCAGATTAAGTCTTGCTTGTAATTTTAAAAGATTAATCATCTAGTTTGTCATTTAACGTAAGCGTCTTAACTTTTGGACGAAAGTCGTAGCAATATATAGACCTATGTCACAGTGCCCCCACTAAAACATGAGATCGCTCATTGGAAACGGTCTGTTCTAGTGCGTCATTGCTTGCCGGTACTCATTTGTTTTATAAGGGCAAGTGGACACGTACGTATGTTCCTCACAAAATTGCAAGGCAAATGTTGATATATAGTTACACACTAAATACATTGAAATGCCTCATTACAGGGTTTGACCTTTCGTAAATCTGGTAACACTAGCTCAGTCGGTGATATAGTAAATCTGATGTCAGTAGACTGTCAGCGGATACACGATTCTTTATACTACTCATACTGCTGTGTGGTTGCCTTCCTGATGGTTGGAGGATCGTTATTTTTCCTGTGGCTCACAATGGGTGAGTGAAGATCAAAATAGTCTTGCACAATCATCTAGTTTTGAGCTAAAACCATTTAAACTAAATACTTACAGGCTCTGACTCTTTCTAAGTCTGACAACACTAGCTCAGTTGGTGATATAGTAAATCTGATGTCAGTGGATTGCCAGAGGATACAAGATTCTTTATTCTACTCGTACTTCTGTGTTGCTGCCGTGATGATTGTAGTAGGGTCATTGTTTTTTCTATGGCTCACAATGGGTAAGTCCAAATAAATATTTTTAAACAGCCGTCAAACCGGGACCTAACTCTCAAGCTGAAGACAGAAATTGGAAACGCTTCAGGTATAAAGTATGCAAAAGAGATTACATTTTTATCCCAATCGCCTAATAAACATATCCATACGCGTGGCACTCCGCCTTTCGCGGCGCGAGTCGTCAGTCAGGCTGATATAATAATCCTTATAACTTTTTAAGATTATTTTAATCTTACTTAATTGTAGCTTATCAGTTTTAAGCTTTTCAGTTCTGTTTCAGACATCATTTTATTATATAGTAGTTACATGTATTTAATGAATTATTTTTTTCACATATACATAGTCTAACCGTGAAAAGAAAAGACGGAATATTTTATCCTGTATTTAGTTTATTTCATATGTATATATAAACAAACATGTCAGTTGCCTTTCAAACAGGTTTCGTCTGTCAGAATAAGATGGGGAGCCCCAGAAGCTCATTGAGTTAAGCGCTAGACCCCTGTCTAGATTCCCGCTGGAAACGGAAATCTTTTCGACTGAAAATGGGGTTCTTTTTAACACAGACTTTTTATTATCTTCGAATCGTCCTGATATAACTGAAATACTGTTGAGGACGTAAAAATGCAACTCACCCAATCGCCACAATGAAGAGGAGTGGTCGGAAGCAACTGCGCAACCATATGTTGTTCAAAGGCTATAAGCAGTGAAACATGTAAACGATGATTTCAGAAAGTATTACCAATAATTTTCTTTTATGAAATGACTCTTATAGTTATTTAACGAACGTTTCTAATCTACAACAACCATTTTAATTCGCGAAGACCTTAAGTATCGCTGAAAAGATAACATTAACTTGCCTCTAAATCTTGATTCAGAAAACTGCAGAAAAAAGTAGCATTACAAAAATTATGATTTTGATGACATTATGGTTTTTCTTAACCACGGTGTCACGTAGTCGAGCCATGCACAAAATATAACCAGAAAACGGACAAGTTCTGTTGGGACTGCGAATGAATCAAATTTGGGTAAATTGAAAATGCTGCAATTGCATTTATTAGGTATATACGATCGCTATTTTATTTGACAAAGCCATTATAGAATAAAACTTAAAGCGACTTCAATCCTCGCCATTTAAGAAACCTTTCATCATTACCCGTTAATTATCGCTGATTATCACATGATGTTCGTTGGCAGATTGCGAAATACTCATTCACAACGCCGAAGCCGGAGTGACTAATATTCGCATCTGCCTGATAGATAAAGGTTTTCCATAGCCGGCCAATGGCGGTTAGAGGCCTTGTGTATCTTGGGCACAGCATATGAAAGGCGGAGCCCGTCCCTCTCCTTTCGCTGTCTTATCCTTTCCTGATTCAAATCATGTACCCATTCTCTGCTGGGTTGACATAGAGAGTTTTCCAGTCGTCGGATGGTCAAACCTGGATTCGAACTCACGACATTCCGCCGACTTTATGAATCATAACCGAATCGCTCTACCCACTCGACCACGGTGCCTCTCTGCCCGACAACACATATGCTAATCAGCCATAATCCACGAGTAAGGAATAATTATTTTGATTCTAACATTAAACAGAATGAAAATGCTAAAAATCGCGACCTTTATTAATGACTATTTTCAGGTGGACGTTGACGAAAGCAATTGTTTTCATTCGATGTCAACAAAACGCGAAATTTGCAGACCTCGACGTAAGGAAAGTGATTTATCACAATTTTCACTCGACATCGCTTTCTATACGTTGAAAGGGGAAACGTTAAGGTATTAAGATATATCATAATGTCGCCATTTTTTCAGGAATTGTGACAGTTGGAAGCCTGGCGATTATCTTATTCATATTTCAACCACTATGTTGCCATTTTTCAGGAATTGCGACAGTTGGAGGCCTGGCAATGATCTTACTCATATTTCCGATAAATATATATATAGCTAGGAAACAACATGGTATACAAAAATATATATTAAAGATGAAAGGCAAAAGAGTGCGACTGATAAATGAAGTGCTGAGCGGCATAAAGGTAAGTTTTTAATACATGTACCTGCCAGTATATGTTTCACTTTTTACACAGTTTTGTCTTATTTATGATTGAATTTTATATGTCTACTAAACTCTGGAATAATTTAACTGTCAAGAAACTACTGAATAATGTTAGTTCCTAAAATTATAAATAACACTTACGTCGAAGAAAAAGCTATATAGTTGCATAAAATATCCAAAACGAAACATTTTTTGAAACAAACGATACTCAGCCGTTGCTATGCAAATAAAGCTTGCATATGTAAAGCATGACTCGCTGTCCATTTTCAGATTTATCTTAACACGTACTATCAATATTCAATATACTGACCATATTAAGACTTTGTTATTTTGAAAATAATCCTTACAAATTTCGTTACTTATTAATAGAACGGGATGAATGCATCATACAACTCCGTTTGCATTTTGTCATCAGTGCAATTTGATTTGTTCATGGATTTAAGGTGCTAAAGATGTATGCATGGGAGCTCTCATTCATGAAGAAAGTGAAGCAAGTCAGAGACAAGGAACTGAATACCCTATGGACAAACGCTATTTTGATGGCAATATCTACAGCAGTTTGCACTCATGGCCAGTACTTGGTAAGACTAACTTGAAATATAAATCTTGAGTTTTCGAGGGGGACGCCTACGCTCGCGATTTAATAGGCCTCATCAGGGTCACTGATGAGACTTTATTAGCCGAAATTACGTAGTCTTGCCCATGTTCGTTCTTCTGAATATATTCTCTGCTCTTGAAGGAACTCTTTTAAGATTTACATTTCACTTCACTGCTGCTGGTGTTGTGCCGTGTAGCGACCGTAAAACGTCTCCCCGTACATCATGATGTTTCAAGGTCGCTATTAAGCAGATTTCTGATTCATTACAGAAACGCCCATTTGTCCTACTTGTTCATGTATGAGTAGGCGATTATGGAAGTCAAACAATGAATAACAATGAATAACATCAGCTCGCTACATCTGTTGCTGAACCTCGTTTTTTTCTATCTGAACAAGTAAGCATTTCGCTGTATCTCAAGTTTGCCCTATCTTGTTCGTTTTACAGATACATTACGCATTGATCCTGATCTATGTTCTTCTTAGACCAGACCACTATATAAGTTCACAGGACATCTTTGTATCACTGGCTCTTGTGACGATTGTGAAGTACACACTAACAGCAGCACCAACGCTGTTCAATGGACTTGTACAGGTACACGTTTTCTTATTCAAAGTTTAGCTACTTAGACTAGGAACATGTCAAAGAGGGTGTCTTATGTCATGTGCAAATGGCCAAGCCACAAATCAGTTTAGATGTACTACAGTATTATGTCTTACTGAGGAGGCGTGGGCTGTAGATACTGAACATGAAAAACCATATTAACTTTTGTACATGCAATTGGACACCCTTTTTAAATGACTCTTACTAACAGGAAATGCTACATCCATGTTTGATAAAGATATTAAGTTTCAATATTATTTAAAATTCATCAGCAAGTCTGTTAGTTTATGATGTAAGAAAATCATTCTGAGAAGTTTAATTATTGTATCATGCATTTTATAATTGTAGATTTAAGAGTACAGACTTAATCTTAAAGGCACATAGACTACATGCGTCGTACTTCCTTTACCTTTAATAAGGATTATTATAACACTAATAAGCAGAAGGTAAAGTAACAGCCACATTTACGGACTTTTCGAGTCATACGAGAAATACTTACAGCTGCTTTTTGAAAATGTTTTGCTAAATTGTGGAGATTTTCAAGCCCTACTAAATTATCTGTGACCGCATGTGAGCATTTTCCTTTATTGGTAAATACGTTTAAATACCATTTCAGGGGCACAGATGGTTGTCTGTTTTGGATTTAACGGCCCTTTTAGACAGTATTTCAGTCTATATCGGGCTGGTAGGTAGCAAATTTAGGCATATGTGTTAGGTTCCCATGCGGACAAACATTAGGGGTTTTTAGATTACCAAAGAGCTGCACAGCTGCCCATCATCATTTTGCTCTTCGGAAATCAGTTTTACTGGCGATAACGGAACATTCTTCTGGCGTTAAGTAATTCGTGTGACGTTTGCACTTATGAAATACTAAATATAATGTACGACCTGCTGATGTTTTCCAGCTCATTAGAAATATAACGATTTTTTTTATAAATGCACAGTTTTTAGATATATATAACAGAAATAAGTGATACAAATGGGCACTTAGTTCGTTTCTGAATCATGCAGTTTGAGATTAATACTGACCGAAGAGAAATCACTTTCTTGTTGTTTTTTGTCATCCTTGGTAGTGATTGGCAAGCCATGGAACTTTGAAATGTGATGTATGTGTTATATGTTTTATATGAATTTTACATTTGATTGTATTTGCTTTTATGATGTCAATCAGTGATACCGAAATAAATCAACCAATCAAGATCTATGCAAATATGATAAATACTTATTAGACAAAAACTTATAACATTTTCACAACTTTGTTGAACAGGCATATGTGTCATTGTCTCGCATTGAACAATTCTTGTGTTCCGCTGATTTGCCTTCTGCTGACCTTGTACAGTCAAAACGAGCAGGTATAAATAGTATGCAAAGAGTTTGTTAGAGATATTTTAATTGCTTAAAGAATGCATTATTAGAATGAGCTTTGTGGCTGGTTGAAATGGTGTCGCTATTGAGTGAGTCTATACCAAATCAGTAATGTTAGGTTTGAATGTGTATTTACAGAAGCCAAGTTAACATAAAACCTTCCTGTGTTACCTTGCCAGTATGTGAGTCTTATGAATATATATGTACTATTGTAGCTTCTAGAAATGGGGTTGCCTTTAGCTAGCATACCATTGCTGCTGTTAAGCACCCGTGTTTGTGTTTAGCCAAAAGGTATACGAAAATGCACCATAACAGAATATCATGGAACCGATTTCCAAAGACAGATAAAACTGATACTTCAAAGTAAAATGTTCATGAAAGACACGCACGGTAAACCGAATGCGCAGCTCTTTCCCAAACAGGTGGTCATTCAGCTACCCTAATCAAAAACAGCATCAACATCTATTTCTATCTATTTTATTTTTAACTTACAAAACAAAAACAAAAATTACCAAACAAAACAAAACAAAAGGCAGATTGAGTAGCAAAACAGGTGAACAAACCGCCAAAGAACATAGACGAGCGGACATTGCACAATGTAACATCAAGGGACCACAACAGAAGTACCGCATTGGAACGGTCAGCAAAAGATTACTGGGGGGCGGCTTAAACATATTTTACTGGATCCAAACCTCGCCCTTAGTTTTCGCAATGGTTCAACGCAACAAAAACATATGTACCACACAACAGCTTTTTCAGTGCATAGGTGGCTGTGTTTATCTTTGATTACCAGAGAATTAATTATTTTTTCAACATATTTATATTAGGAAATGTTTATCTTGATAGTGTTTGTTATGAAGTATTCCAAATAGATAATGAAAGCAAGGAAGAGCTTATGCCAGTCCTCGGTTGCCATGTCTAAGTACATATGAGTATAGAATGTAATAACTGTAAACAGAGAAACAATAAATTAATTTACATTGGTTACCAAGTATTAAACGTAACGCCAGTACGAGATTACAAAGTGGAATCTTATAGTTATCCAGAAGATAGGTTTCGCCCGCGGTGCACAGGCCTTTATGATTAATTCAAAAGAGATAGTAATGGATTTTCATAATTTCCCCGTACATATTTAGCACAGAAAGTACGAAAATTTCAATGCTGTTTCTTCAAACCTTTGCTGAAAATAAACACGCCAAACTAAGTGATTCGAATACGCTGGAAAATAAGAAAAAATGCCAATGATCAGAAACTAAGACAGTCAGACCCTGCATCCCGCCAACTAAACCAGAAAGTAAAAAAAGTATATTCATACATTTGAACATTGACAACAGCGAACAAAAAGGAACGTACGGTAAACTGATTGAGCAGCTGTTTCCCAGACAGGTGGTCATTCAGCTACCCCAATTAAGAACAACAGTAACATCTATTTTAAATTACAAAACGAAACAGAAAGCAAGCAGAACATCGCTACAGGTGACAATATTGATAGAAGACCTCAGACAAGCGGATAAAAGAACACGTAACGCTGAAAACCCACAACAAAAGTACCCCCTTGGAAAAGTTACTGGTAGATTACGTAGGGGCTTTAATTTGTTTTACTGGATCCAAGACCCCGTTCTCTGTTTCTACAATGGCTCAAAGTATCTAGTTAGCTGTTAGGTCCGCATGAAGGTTTCCGAAACCATTAATGAATCATCATAGGAAACAAATAAATTACGAATTAAGCCTATGATGAATAAAACAGGACTCGACAGAAGAACACATTGGGACACATGGAGATCCCGAATATTCAAAATTTATAACGTGATACACTTGCATTAAAATGTCCATGTAATGGTTTAATAACAGGGACAAAGTATGTGCGACTAATGCATCTTTGAAATATATTTACTTTTCTTTTTTTTTCCTTTTTTTTTTTGACTAGAAGAGTTTTTGTGATTTTTGCAAGATTTTTTAGTGGAAGAATTATAAAATCAATATTTGAATCCTGTCCAATGAGATGATAAAATGCGTTTATAATGTGTCAAACTGTTACAATCAACAATTTTGCTCGCCAGTACCGCAATATCCCACATAGCGAAATGTTGATTATGATTACTATACGACCAAATTAGCAAGAAACAATAAGGCTTTTTATCGTTATGTATGTTGCACAAGTAAAGCATGTTTGCTAAAGATGTTTGTTAAAATTGAATTCGATGAAGAAAGCGAAAATAAAAGGTGTCATGCAAAAGAGTCTTGATATAATTATTAGTTAAATTAGAGTATTCGTCAATTTTTCAACGGTCCTGGACAGTATAATTAGCAAAACGAATGACCCATATGCGCAAAAGCGCAGGATGATTTGTCTTGTAATGCAACAGGGCACTTTTATCATTGTATGTACACTTTGAGTTCTTTCTAATGATATTGTTTATTTTGTTTAGATTTATTACAACGGTTTCCAGGTATATGATCACTAATTTTATCAAACGTTTACTATTATTTGTTCTAGATAAGTCGCTGAAAGTTTCAAATGGTTCTTTTACATGGGACAATACCGACTCAACTCCCGGTTTAAGAAAGTAAGCAACTTGTTTTGTATCCTAAGATTAAAATCTTAAAGAGTTCATTCAAGCGCAGAGAATACATTCAGAATAGGGAACGTGGGCAATACTACGTAGTTTCGGCTAATAAAGCCTCATCAGTGACCCTGACAAAATCTGGTAACAAAACTGGAGAAAAGCATACTGACATTTCTTAATTTCAATTGGGCACTCGATTCAAAGACTGACTAGTATCAAAACGGGTCCAAATAATATAAAAGACGATGATGAAGAATAAGTGTAAACCAATTTAAAATTTCAGATTTCGCAGAATATATCCTCTGATCGCAAAAGACTATAATGAAATAAATTTGCATTAAGTTTAATCATTTTATTGCTCTTTAGATAAGCTAATTTAGGTCAAGTTATTGCAAGAACTAACAAAATATACAGACATAAATTTGTTAAAGCCCTTACCAACATATGTCTTCATATATTACGTAATACATAAACAGTCCGAACATCTGCTTGTTTCTGATTTTGGATCAGAACCAAATAAACCGTGACATGACAAAACCAACGAAGAGGCATGAGCGGACAGCAAAGACTTAGATCAGCCTGGACATCCGACCAGTCTGACCTGAGTCTTAGCGGTCCGCATGGAGCTAGCTTTGACCCTTAGCTACCAATTAAGCGCACAGCAAACACTATAGCCAGAATGTGCAGTGGACTAGGCTGATCTGAGTCTTTGCATGGCACACATGCCATATTGTTATTTTTGTCGTGTCGCGGCTCGAATGTGTTGTCGCAAGCAATACCATATTCTATATTTTTGGAATTCTTGTAGAAGGAAAAATTCATAACGAACTTTCGACTGACTGATTTTAATATTTGGGGTCTCCTAGTAATTGATAACGCCGTTTTGTAGCGTAATTATTACGTTGAAAATTAAATCATAACACCAGTAGTTTATTTTTTAACTGCTTCAAGCATCCCCCTGATGCGGCTACATTGAGTGAGTCTGTTACCGAAAATGTGCTGTTTTATTTTTGCATTCGTGTTTGTCTCTGTTCCTTCTTTCGATGTATTTGGTTTGTCTCTGTTCCTTCTTTCGATGTCTTGGGTTGTGCTTTGTAACTGTTTTTCCAGTGAATCTTCGTTTGTGTTTTATGCATTATGACAAACAATATGCTGAATGAAAAATAATATATTAAGCATTTGTATGTCATAATGCATCCAATAACACACACAAGAATTAGAAAATATATGTTTACTGTACCTGTTTCCTAGTATCAATTTCGAGGTCAAGCCTGGACAGCTGGTTGCTGTTGTCGGTCATTGTGGGAGTGGCAAAACTTCTTTGATGTCAGCATTACTCGGAGAAATGACGAAGTTGAGCGGGACAGTGTCTTATACGGTAAGGAATCTTCTTACCGGTATCAAGTACGAGTACACCTCTATGTATTTTATGCCAATTTTTACAGGGAAATAGTTTTTGTGACGTTCTCTTTGCTTAACGAGACGACGTAGCTCTTCCAAAAAGTTTGACTAATATTAGAGGAATTTTTTTTCTAGAGAAATTATTAGATTTATTTTCTTTTACTAATTGATGCCCACTGATAACGGGAGATTGAGGCAGGGGACTTAAAATGTCACAGTTTTTTTTTATCTTGAAAGTGTACCCATTTACCTTAAAAGAAAGATTAATTTTGATATTTGACTGTTCACCTAATTTTTTGGTTAAATTAAGTATTTATGATATACCATAGAGAGTTGTATTAACACGTAATCACGTTCAGTGACAGCATTTTTTTTTGAAAGTCATAATTAGGTATCTTGTTAAAGACAGGACTTCTCTACCGGGGGTCTGGTTTCCATCATGAGCATAAGTAACCTGTACAGGTAAAGGTGTGAAAATTTATTCAACCAGTCAGTGGACCAGAATTATACCCCCATTCCACTGGACGGCGCTTCCACTGCGCTCCGAAATTTTGGACAAAGCGCCATCAATCGTAGCAGAAGCGGCAGCAGCGCAGGAGAAGCTTCTAGGTCGCAGTAAAAGCGTATCAGAAGCGGCATGGTCGCCAAGTCACGGCGCTTGTTTTGACTCTGCACAAAATTTACGTAGCGGAAGCGCCGTGGACTCAAAGCGCAACGAAAGCGTAGTAAGAACGTAGCTCGAAATTCATGAACGCAGCAGCAGCGGGAGCAACGCAGCACCAGCGCAGCGGGATCGTGCCGACAGCGCCGTGAGATTCGTCTGCGAACCAGCTACGCTTCTGCTACGCTCTTTGCGCTCCCGTTGCACTCTTGCCGCTTCCGCTGCGACCCTATTATTTATGAATAGCGCGACCACGACGCTTCCGCTGCGCTCTTGGCGCTTTATCTGCGTTTCCTCTGCTCTTATGGCGATCTGGGCATGAAAACGCCGCGTTTCCACGACGTTTCGTAACTCGATTCTCACGTTTCATTCAAGATGCAGGCTGCCAGGAGCAGGAGTTGGAATACCCTCTCCTGCGGTAAAGGCTGCGTGAAAATAGTCTTCTGACCAGGTCTGTGTGTGGATTTCGCCTTTTGCTTTTGACAGGGGGTCAGGCTCTTGCTCTCTAAACTGAGCCAGATAGGCGCTCTTTAGAACGCCGAGCAGAGGCCCCAGTTGAGCCTGAACAGCAAAAAGAAGAAGACGAGTTGTTTGAAGTCACTAGTTCATGATTGCCAGCTGGGCCATAGCCACTGGAATTTTTATATTATCAATATTGTTTGAAGGCTGGTGGCTAACTTCTGCTGGACCCGATTCTCCGCCGATTTACATAGAAGCGGTTACAAAGCGCAACACAATCGCAGCATGAGCGCAGCTCCGGCACTTAGGTCGTAGCACGATCGCAAATGCATCGTAATAAGCGTAGCTCAAGCGTAGCTTGAAATCCTTTGCCGTTGTAGCAGCGTATTAGAAGCGCCCTCGAAGTCCGTTGAGCGTGCCAGAAGCGCAGCTAAATCGCGGCAGCATCGTGACTAGCGTGGCGAGATCGTATTAGAAGCGTAATGGAAGCGTACTGGAAGCGCACCAGATCCAAGTTTTGGCAAATGCCTACGCTTCTGCTGCGATTTCGAATATCTTGGAGAAGCGCCATGATCGCCAAGAGCGCAGTCAAAGCGCCATCCAGTGGAATGGGGGTATTACATGTACCAGTTGTAATGTTTCATTGGCTGGCTGGAGGTGTTGACACTATGTTATCAAGAGATAGAATGACACTTTGGCAGTAAATCCTCCTTATCTAGTACCACTCCTGTCTTTAAAACATCTTTCATTTCTACAGTTTGAAATTTATTCTAACGAACCAACAAATCGTCCTTTTCTCACTGAAAAGTCTTTATGATAATATCGATCGATTAACAATTTAAAAGCGTTTTTGGAGAATGCCGTCATATATATACATATCACTTTTTACAGGGTAACATAGCATATGTTCCTCAAGAGGCTTGGATTCAAAATATGACGCTGAGGGACAATATTCTGTTCGGAAAGGAGTTTAATCCTACCAGATACTGGAAGGTTTTAGAAAATTGTGCTTTGAAAGCAGATCTGGAGATTCTAGACGGAGGGGATAAAACCGAGATCGGAGAAAAGGTATATTTTACTGCACCGGTAAGAGTAGTTTTGACCATCGTGGATCACCATAGATAAAATATTGCATTCAAAGCACTCAAATATCCTTGGACCTTAAAGATCACACGAGATGGTGGATTTTTATTGTAAAACTGATAGCTCTGTGCTGAGAATACGTTTTCAGTTGAATACATTCATTCTTTAATGAGACTAATTCAGTCAAGGAAATAGAGTGTTGTCCGTTTACCGCTAGAGTGTTGTCCGTTTACTGCTAGAGTGTTGTCCGTTTACTGCTAGAGTGTTGTTCGTTTACTGCTAAAGTGGAACACATTTTCTTTTCTTTAGGAAGTTTATGTACTCCCACTGAGAGACTCGAACATCAGCTAAATCATTTAATGTTGGAATCGCAAGCTAGTTACAACTGCAAAATTTTATATTCTCTCACTGACATAATATCAAGGATTATAAGATGATTAGACACATCTCAAATGTATTTTTGTATTTTGACTCTGGAAAAGAGCTTTGTAACTTTCTGTCTGCCACAATGTCCTTCAAAAATGGAGACTACTCTTTAAGGGCAGAATCTGCTCGTTGAGAAAACAATCTTTTCTTTTAAAAGAAATCTCCAATGAAATGGAAGTCACATTTTTCTTGGTCACCTGTTCTCCTTTAAATGTTCCCATTCATCTTAATTAATAAAACAAGACATCTCATCTATATAGGGAACCAACATCAGCGGTGGCCAGAAGCAGAGAATCAGTCTAGCACGTGCTGTGTATAATAATGCTGATATTTATTTACTGGATGATCCACTCAGTGCTGTAGATGCTCACGTTGGAAAGGATTTGTTCAAGGATGTGATAGGAAATACTGGGATGCTGAAAAACAAGGTAAAAACTATTTATGTCAGAGTGTGAAACAAAGCTCGTTAATCAGTGAGAGATGTCCATTGCAAGTACCCATCTGCTCTTCATCTTATCTGTCAAACGTTTGGAGAAAAGCGACATTGTAGAAGTTAAATAGACAAATGCGCATATCTTGCGCCATATTTGGAAAAGTACATTTATATGATGTGCCAATTCACTTTTGTTTATAGACATCGAAAACGGGAATTTCCGAAACAGGCATTTTCCAAAACAGGAATATTCCAAAACAGGAATTTTCTAAAACGGGAATTTTTCTTCAACGTGTAGGCCATTACCCAAACACAGCGTCAGTAAGTCAGTTCGATCGAATTACTAAATCATAATGTCCTACATATATCATGGACTACCAATGCTTACTAAAATCATGCTAAAATTGACTTTAAAATTGTTAAATTACTACAAGTTACTATGGGCTTAATTATGTGTACTGTGCCAATCAATCACCACGAATTACAAAATATACCGAGGTTAGAGACAAAGCATTCATCAGATCTTTTAGCATTTATTGCTAGACGATCTGATGGATATTCTGTCTGAAGAATCTTTATTAAAATTAGAATAGGTTTCCTATTGTACGTTTCGTTTTAGACGAGGATTCTTGTGACTCATGCGATCCACTGGTTACCACTTGTAGAAAATATTATAGTAATGGACAATGGTACTATATCAGAGATAGGAACTTATGATCAGCTAATGACACACAACGGTGTTTTCGCACAGTTCCTTCTACAGTATTTGACCCAGGAGCCTAGCGAGGACTTGGATGACCCAGAAAGTAAGTATAAAAATGTCCAACAAGTTTTCACTTGGATAAATCTAAAACAAAAGTGATGGAGAGACTGCTGATGTGATAGGGTAAAATATGAAACAAAATTGTTTCTAACATTTCAAAACGCATAAGTCTCAGTATCTCTCCAAGTGGTAAAAGCGTCTAAAATAAATCAGGAAGAGTGGTTTAATATTAATGTTTGATGCAAAATGTTGGCTGATGAACCTTTATAGTCATACCTCTGACTAAAAAGGGGTCGTGCTTTTTTTTTCTTTAAAAAAAACAACAATAAATCGCTCCATTGAATAATATTTTCTGATTCACCGTCCATAAATGCATATAAGAAAGAGGGACAACAACCAGGATCATATGACTGTACACTGTACTTTCGCCATGTATGAACGTTTATGATATCAAGAGTAGACCATTTTGATTGCCAAATAATATTAGTCATATAATTTTTCAACACTATAAATAAGAAAGTGAAGGATGATTTACTGAAGGCTTGCCTTTTTTGCTTAAAGGTGGCTATTTACAGTCTCGTTTGCAATGATGAAACTGTAATTGAAAATGTGCATGATATCTCTAGGTTAAATATATGAATGTATACCACTGATTGAGAGCGGATCATTTTAAAAACGGTGTGTTATGATGTTGGTTGTTAAAATCACAGTAACCGTTGCATCAAATTAGTGCTTTTAAAAAGTTGAACATTTTTTTAATAACCATATAACTGACAAAACTGGTTTTTACTACACAAATAACATTCTTATTTTAGTCAAATGGATACGCGAGAATATGCTTGAATTGGTCGAGACAGTCACCACTGAGGGCGGAGCATCATCAGATGAGGCCGTTAATCGTTTACGGGCAAAAAGAAAGAAGTATGTATGAATGCACGTCTTAAATATTATGTAATTGCCGAAACTACGTAGTCTGGCCCATGTCCCTTCTTCTGAATGTATTCTCTGCTCTTGAAAGAACTATTCAAGATTTCCACTCGGACACAGTTTTGCAGTCGTATATTGAAAAGTAAAAAGATAGAAAATGATCAGGAACTAATACAATCAGACTCCATTGCCCGCTCTCAAAACTAAAAAACGAAAAAGTGTATACGTAAATTGACAATAGTTTACGAAAGATACGAGCAGTAAGCCAAATAAACAGCTCTATCCCAGAAATGTAGTCATTCAGTTACCCCGGTAGAAAATATAAATAAAATTTGTTTTGTCTATTTTCCATTTGAAATTACAAGACAAAACAGAAATCAAATCCTGCAGCTATGCAGGCGACCATATTGCCACATGACAGCATTCAAGCGGGCTTAAGGGCGCGTAACATTGTGAGGAATCCCATCATGAGTACCGCCCTCAAACGATCAGTTATGCTTAGTAAACTGAGATTTGTTAATACATATTAAAAGAAGATATAATGTCAGTAAAACGAGTTCGCATTTGCATTCGCTGTTTAATAGAAGCAGATCGCCTGCTCTAAAGGTTACAGTGGATGTAGCCGATTCAGACTGAATCACAGAGAAGGGTATACCAGTTGACTTACACACAGTAGATAGTTTACATTTACCTTTGTCTGTATAAATAAACAATGTACTGCATAATTAAAATCTGATTCTTCTCCTGGTAGGAAGTCTTCTGCAGTTTTATTTACGATGTCTTTAGGACAATCACAAATTGTCAAATCAGTAAGTCAGATAGGGAAACATGCTTCTATCTTTAAACACTCTATAAAATGGTATAATTAGACTGGAATGACCTACAAGTGAACGTTCACAGGAGTTTATGTCTAAAATGTCAGGTGTTTATGAATTTAAACTCTAAAGCCGCATTGTTTCGTTTAATAAAGCTATTTTAGATATACAGCAAAATATTGTGACCCTTGTCGAGGCACTAAACAAGGCAAATAGGCATTAATGCTCATTTGCCTTTTATACCGTTATCGTTAGTCAGCCCGTCTACCTCTTCATGCGGTATTACACTTAACTGAGTTTTCAAAACCAGATCTCGGTATATTAGCATTCTTTAGTAATGTTAAACTTGGGCGCACAACATGGCGTTATAAAGGAGGCAACACGTACTGCAGTATTTTAATTTTAGGAAGAAGAAATTAAAAAGGAGCATATCAGCCACTACCAAACTGTCACAGTCTCAAGCTCATAACACAACCACAGCCCCGGCACCTGTATATAACGTCAGTCGTCTAACGACAGAGGAAGTTGTACAAGAAGGCTCTGTACGGTTTGAAAGTTGATGACTGTTTTTTTGTTTTGTTTTGACGATACCTTCGTTAAATCATTATGCATACATTTTGCTCACGATACGCCTGTCTTTGTTCTTGCATTGAGCATAATTCATAATAAGAAAAATCAATAGGAACATTGGAGAAGTTATCTTTTTTAAATGCTCCAATATTATCCGGGGATTATTTATTTGTTGTGACTGTTTACAAAGCTACAAAGAATGTATTATCATATTATCACATTAAGACAAAATACATTGTGCATGTACTTAATTGGTTACTGTGTCCTTTCTTATAACTAAATAGGGCATCCTGATTATATTATCAAGATACGCATAATACTGAGAAGTTCCAACCAATTCTTCGAAATAATTTATAATTCATAGACCTTAACGTTTGTCACAGGTAACAGACACCAAATCAGGTGATTCGAATATGATGGATGGATGACTTGCTAATTTACGACATTTTCAACAGTAATTCATTTATATCGCGGAGACAGGACAGTGCAAGGCTCTGTGAAATTCTACTCCATTTGCGGATGAAAGATTTCCGCCTTCAGCGGGAATCGAAAGTGAACCTCTAGGTTAGCAGGCCAGCATTTAACCCACCGAGCTACCAGGGCTCCAGCTTTGAAGGCATATAAGTAGATGCAAGGAGGAATGCAAAATAAATTACAAACAAGTATAGCAGTATTCTCCTTTATCTTGAGCAAATGTTTAGCTTTGTTTCGTACACAGGTACACCCGAAAGTATTCCTAAACTATTTCAAAGCTATGGGTGTTGCTGCTGGTGCCTTCTCAATTCTTATTATGATGATCTATCAAGGGTTGAATATTTACTCTATGTTCTGGCTGACGTTTTGGACAGAAGATAAATATTTGAAGAATAGCTCTCTTTCTTATACCAACGAATATAACGGACGATTTACTATGTACCTCGTTACATACACAATACTTGGAGTTCTTCAGGGTAATTGTTGGTCATTTCATGAATGATTGATTTAATGTCACAGGACAGACAAAAGCTTTGTTGTTCGTTACATATTTACATGTACATTTATTTATTCGTTTTTATATGGGTTTGTCATTTCAAGAATATTTCACTTACGTTGAGCAGATAGTTAGGCAAAGAGGGGCGGCAACCGGAGTTTTCTGAGAAACATCGTCTGATCTTCCTCGTCCAAAACTGCTTTCTCATTGTCTAACACACAACTATGAGATATGGAATGTTTAAGAGGCAGCGCCTTTAAGCACTAGGGCACGGAGGTCCGTTAGACGCCTCACAGTACAATTAGTGTTTTAAAGGCATTTTGGCGGCAACAAATGAATTATATTTAGTGACGGTTTAGTTTCTTGTCATATCAAACTGCACTCTGAAATATTGTATTGAGACTGTAATAAGCGAGGGCTAAATGTGTAGCATTAACTTTATAACTTTTGATTTGGTTTCAAAAAAATTATTCTCCGAATGTCCTTTGGCATTACCCATATATTTCAGTACGGTTTAAGATATGCTGCGAAACAATAAGTCAAAAAGATATCGTTATTATTTACACAAAATTTTAATTTTCTGCAGGAATAACAGTGTACCTTACATTTTACCTCGCTCTGACTCGACTTGTTACAGCATCAGGGAATTTGCATCTAAAAATGTTGCATTCAGTACTCAGGTCACCAATGTCCTTCTTTGACACGGTTCCAGTTGGCAGGATTCTTAACAGGTAAGTAGACTTTCGCAAAATCAGCTTCAAGTGTTTTTACCATATGCTCAAATTTATCATATCGAGCGTCAGTCATTTTGATCGCCAACCAAAATGACTTTCCAACATTTTTCTAAGAATCTCAGAAACGTTTTATTTGTTTAACGTCGGACAACCACTGTCATTTTACTTTACTAAATGTTCTGTAGTGAAAAGCTTTCAATGGCACCTTACGATCGATATGTATTTACACGAGGATTTTTACCCCTGGAAGAAAATTGAGGCTTTTTAACAATTTTGACGTGAAAACCTATATAGTAAGATAATTCTCTAGTGTGATATGTGCAAGCTGATTCGACTCATTGGAGTCAGATCACATTATCTGCGAACGTTTTGGAAACATGGAAAAGCTCTTCGCTTAGCGCCCGTTTCAGATGTTATCTTTGCTAGACCTTGGCCATTAAAGACATCGAGACTACTTTGATGAATCAAAGGCATATCCAGAAACATTGTATATCGTTTAGGTTTCGACCTATAGCTGAAACTGACATTTTCTGGCTTGCATTATGTTAAAAGATAAATGAGCCACGACACGACACAACTAACAAAGTGGCATGTGCGCAAAGCGAAGACTCAGATCAACCTGGGCATCCGCCCAGTCTGATCAGTCTTCGCTGTCAGCATGGAGGAAGCTTAGACCCTTAGCTATCCTTTAAGCGTTTCGCAAAGAATCTGATTGGACTGGGCGGATGCCCAGGCTGAACTGTGTCTGCGTTTGGCACACAACCACTTTGTTGGTTTTCTCGTGCCGCGCCTCATAAATCAACAGGAACACCTCCATTCGACATAATTCTTACCACGAATGAAATTCGTCTTCTGTTGCGTTCAAGAAAAAAAAACTCCTTCCCACTAATTCTGTAAATGTAGCTCCCACCCCATCTTGGAAATGCCATCGCAGGAAGTCACATCAATTATTTCACGTTCTTTGTAAAATGGCAAAAGCAGGGAGATCTATCGATTTAATTTACACAGCTTTTTTTTACAATTTATTTTTCATCTGTCGTAATAAGAACAACTGGACTTAAGTTTGATTTCAGCGTTAGTCGGAGACAATACTTACCTTGGTATATTTCATTTCGAATGTAGGAATTTGTTATAAATAAATGATAGGATTAGTAATTTGTTATAAATAAATGATAAGATTAGAACGAAAACACGAATACTTTATTCTCCCCTAAGCTATATCAAATATATACGCTAGCTCCATAGCATTAGTTGTGAAGCAATTTCACGAAATTTTCATGCATTTAATATCTAATATAGTTTTCGAAAGCTGATGATAGAAAAGCACAAACCAAAACATAAAGGAAAAACAGTAGGCAAAGAAGAAGAAAAAAGAGCAATACTAATTTCAGCATACAATGCTATATGTAGTTTACCCTTTATATATCGAAACCAATTTAAAGGACAGAACGATGTTAATCATTTGTAAATTAAAAGAACACCTTAAATGTTATTACTGTAAACCTCGGCGGTATAGAGTATTCCATATATCAGCTGTATGGGTATGCGTGGGCGGAAAGACCACACAGCGCCGCTTCACAAGTTTTATTTTTGTTAAAAAAAATGCAGCAACAAACGATTCTGACATTTTACAGATGAGAATTTTGGATTCCTCTGTTTGAAATAAAAATTAGTTTTCTTATTTAAGTTCTGAAAGAGCCTTACTTATGCAATGATGGGCAGCTTCGAGAGCTCAGTATTTTTAAATCATTTGCGGCGCGTACCAGTTTTAAGTGAACAAGAATATAATACCCACGACTGATCGGGTTGAAACTCTTATGTATAGGACATCAACAAATCTAGCTAAATGTAGTATTTGGCAGTTTCCTTTTTTGTCTTTAAGATTTGCTAGTGATATAGACATAATGGACAACAAGCTTCCTGAGAGCTATCGGGTGTGGATAGGAATGGTCTTTTCTACTCTCGCTTCGTTGATTGTTATGGTTATCACTACGCCGATATTTTTAGCTGTCATTGTCCCTGCCGTTCTTTTATGCTGGTTTCTGCTGGTCAGTATACGTACGATTAAGTAATGTATAATAACTACCACTCTAAGCTACATTGACAATGTCATTTCTATTCTGGATAGGGCCTAGTGTTATAGACAATAATTAGCTCCTACAGAAGCAGATTCTTTCCTGCGAGAATAGACCTAATTTTGGGATGACTACCAGATCTAGGAAAGCAAATAAAAAGTCACAAAAATGTCTCCGTTGCAAAAACAAATGGCGGAAAATCATGATATACCCATCTATTTTAAACTATCACATACTCATCATACGAATGATTAATTAACTGGGGTTTTAAGGTGTAAGATCCATAATTACAAATATAGATAAATCGGTGTATTTCGGGCGTCAAACATCGCCTGTCATCGTTGGTAATAACAAGAAAAATATTTAAAACAAAGATAATCGGCACAGGTTAAATAGACGTGTGTTTTGTAATATGTCTCTAGGTGAAGAGTTGACAATAACTTTCATGAATAAGGCTCAAGTGAGCCATGGCAGTAAGCACCAACAACGTAATTTTGACACTGGGTGGCAACAAAGACCTATTTCAAAATTGAGCTGTTCAGTTTGGAATTCCAAAATGGACCGCGGTCAATATTGAGATTGAACTGATTTCAAAACAGTTACCAACATGATGCACTGTTTGTTTGTGTGTATTAAACTGAGAGTAAAAATCGAAAGTAGATCTACAACGAACAAAAAAGAAAGTTTTGAATATCTGCGTCTGTTTTTGAAAAAAAATCATTAGTAAGTTTTCAAACGAGAGAAAAAATAATGTCTCACATTGTGCTAGTATTCAAGCAGTGCAGAACGTCGGGAAAAAACGAAGATTAAATATTCATTCTAGATTTTGACATATTCGTTATTTGATAAATGAAGTCTTGTGAAATATGGAACAACACTGAAGTTGCGCCGCGAAAAAAGATCGTTTTCTGCCATTATTAACTTCGCTAAAAACTGGCTAGCCATTGGTTTGGTTTAAACAGTATTTTATTCTTCATCAGTTACATACATGTACATAATATCCAAATCAGTAGAATATAGGATCTGACGGTAAGCGTGTTGCTTATATTAAAGTCATCTCCTGTCATTGTTAGACGAGGTCGACCGTGGCATTAGAAATGAGATATGCTAATGCTTAGCGGTATTTGTTTAAAAATATCCCCGTTCGAAAAGCACACTTCTTGTCAAAGGAAACCTGATACTTCTTATGCGACTTGCAAAAGCGACATTCCCACCGAATTATACTTTGTATAATCGAAGCCCAATGGATTCTATTTTGTATAAGTTAGTCAGCCTTTTGTATCGTTTTATTATTATTATTACAAATGATAAGTACATGTATTTTACTAAATCGTTCAGAAGTTTTACTTACCTACGGCCAGAAAGATGAAGCGGGTGGAGTCTGTTACACGTTCTCCCATATTCAGCCACTTTAGTGAGACACTGACCGGGGCCAGTATAATCAGGGCCTACCGATGTTCCGACAGATTTTTGGAAACTGCTAGGCAACGAATAGATAAAAACATAAAGTTTTACTACGCTGCTCAGTGCGCACAAAGGTAAGCAATCACGTGTATATTCCATATATACTGACACAAAAAAGAAACGTCCGATTTCTAAGGTTCTGTATCTTTTTAACCAGTAAAGTTGTGTCCCTAAAGAATAAATCAATATGTGTCCCGAGCGTCTGGCACACATAAAGTTGCAACCATTTTAATTTTTCTCCATAGCCACAAGATTTACCGAATCTAATATCAAAACATAATTTTTCATTTTCAGCAGCATTTTATTCATCAAAACCTGAAACGTTTTGCGTAAAACGAGTGTTAGAAACATCGACAAACGAAAAATCAACTTTCAAAAACAAAAACCGCTTATTAAATGAACGAGAAAGCAGCCCAAAGTCTTCGATTTATGAAATTATCTCCCTTTTAATTAAATTAATAACGATTTTAGAACTTCCGTATCTCCATAACCGTTCATCATTTTGACACCGTTTTTGTTTCAGTTGACTATACTTGTGTACAATAATGACAACATGCATCAGAAAATAAAAATTCAACCTGAAATCTGAAATCCCGGCACACTAAAATTCGGTTTTATTACCCCACCTTTTACAGAAAAGTAATCGAGTAAGTTTGTAACCAAACTTTTGCAATGCTGAATAATACTGATTTCAATGCTATTGATGGCTAATAATGAATTCTGAAGTAGTCCTATGCCATTGACTTCCAAACTGATGGACCAACAAGGTAATGTTGGCGTGTATCTACGCACTGTCATGATCGACGTTTTGTGACGTCACTTTACGTGACAGATTTATGCCAGTGGTTGTGACAACTTAGAATGCATCCAGCACGCATAATATCTTAGCAGCGTGTCTGCTCAGTGATGCTAGGATGAGCTGTGATGGTTAAAATAGGAAGAACACACGAGATACTGATTTTGTGACTTTCGAAATTTGGGTACTGGCGCTTGTGACATTGTCATTGTCGCCGAGCTTCATTTAACGGATTCCCGTTCAACGCACACCATTGCTGAATAATCAACGTTATTGAAACAAAACATTTGAATGAAATGTCTGTGTGCATTTGGAATTCAGAGACACAATTGTAAACCGGACGTTTTTTGTTTGTGTCAGTATATAAACCAATTCAAAACAAATAATGTTTTAGACCAAGTGTCAGGCAAGGATCCATATACAGAGCTCTAGTTTATTGTTTATTTCACGAATATGTCTCAGTAAATATAAGTTACATGTAATTTAAAAATGGTGCAAAACTAGAACGGATATGCATAAATCTTCAGTGAAACATTACATATAAGTCTACAGTGGATTTGATATAGCATCATCACACTAGTGACTCATCACAAACCCTGTGTATGCTAGTTTCTCCTTCACGTTAGATATTCATACGCACATAAACTTTCGTTTGTGAATAAAAAACATAAGCTGTGACTGCTGGTCTTCTTAATAACACATGGACGAAATTTTGATTCTAGAATTATCTGGCTTATCCAAAATGTTTGCCTCTTTTGTACATGTAAACTTAAACTCGAGGGGAAGTTCATGAACGCAAAATCGGAATGTTTAAATCTTGATAGGCATTCGGTTTAAGATTCGTAGGGGTAGAATAAACAACCACAGCAGTCAGTCATATTTTTCTTGTTTTAGGTTGATTCAGTTTTGTACCTTGGTACCGAAGGCTAATAATATCCAGACACGAGCAACTGAGAAAGTACTTAAACATGAACACAATGCTCCTTTACCAGTCCTTGAAGCGTTAAAATACCATCTAATTTTCTGATAAAAAAAACTGTCCTTTTAACTTGGAGCGATTCAGGGTTTTCATTTTACTAAGCATATTTAGTGTACCCACTGCACACGAGTACATGTTTTCTTTTGTTTATTACATTCGATTGTCATTGTTTCATAACCGAGAGAGCTGAAATATTCTACGTTTCACCATTATAATATAGCGTAACGCCAGCATCGACGGCTAGTTTTATGAACATTGTTTCATTTTGGTTAGCTTTGATGATTATTCATCAATGATAAGCTTAGTTTTTCAAGCTTGCAATGACTGCTCTTACAGCATATGTATAGCTTACATTTCATCAACTAGTCAATAAACTGTCAACATTATAAAGGTCGTTTCTACCTCAGAGGTTGAAACATTTTAAATGTTTCTTGATTTTGGTATAACAAATCTCGGCCAAATACATACCAAAGACATTTCTAAATCACCGGCGGTGGGCAGGTGGCCATCTTCCGTGAAGATTTTGGCAAATAAGCGTCCTACTTATGTTAGCTAAAAGTTGGCTAAGGGCCTACTGTGGTTGCAATAGGTGCAGATGGGCGTTTTTTGGACGTTTTCTCTCTATCTATTCAGTATCTATTCTATGCCCCTCTCTCTTTGAGATTAGCTCGGTAAAAACTGAAATACTGTCTAAAAGAGCCACTAAGCCCACCACTGTCTCCCCTAGCCAGTATATGACAGTGAAGATGTAGCAACCAGGGGCAATTAATTTGTCTCCATTTGCATGTATTTGCTCCCCTTTTCTGTATAATTACAGTTCCTTTTTATTATACTTTCAAGAGCAAATATCCAGAACTGTATTGCAGCATTGTACAATTTATTATCAGATGGGTTGCCGTGAGACTTGAGTGCCTTGGAAGTGTATTAGTGTCTGCAGCTACTCTGTTTGTGATACTGTCGAGCGATCTAAGTGGAGCCCAGCTTGGCCTGTCTGTTACATATGCTGTTCAAGTAAGTCAGTTTCAGAGTTATATTTTTGTAGTTACATAGGTCTACCTACAACCTCACATTATTCAAAGTGACTTGGTGCAGTTTCAATTAGCGACTCTGTCATTAAGGGTCAACCACTTGCTCTTAGATGGGGGTAGGGGATTGGGAGGGGGCTTGTCGGGGGTGGGACATTAAGGCTTGTATTTTATGGTCATGTGGCTTACCTTTACTGAATGGATTTGCATTACCTCAAGGATCGAGGTTCACTTCCAATAAAATAACTGATGTAATGAAATTCTTCCATTTAACAGCAGGCCTTTAGAAGCTCTACCATTTACCAGTAGCTCTATGCATAGCCCAAGTGATAAGGGCAAGTATTTCTAGATCAAGATGATTGTCTTTTAGTTGTATCGATTCCCGGAACTCATTTGTTTATCTTTTTATTAAATACAGCTGACGTTTAATCTCAATAATGTAGTATGGGCGGTGGCTGAGATGGAAATGAATGTTATATCTGTTGAACGTGTATCTGAATATACGACACTTCCTTCTGAGGTATGTGTTAATTGGTATATTTTGTACATGTAGTTGTTTCTCTAACCGAATGGGGATATCTTCATTGCAAGCTGCCGATGAGACTGAATATCATAATATGAAATATGAAAACATACGGAGTGAGTGAGTGAACTCGGGTTTAACGTCCCACCAACAACGAGGTCTTATGGAGACGGGACCTCGGTTTAAAGTCTCATCCGAAAGACCGGAGAAGCAGGGGATCGATTTTGCGATCCCTAGATTGGTATTCTGGAGTGTTATCCACTACACTACAGCCGTTCCTAAAATAAACCTACGGAGTTAAAGGCTGGACTATGCCTGGTTGTATGATAAAAGTGCGCGGATATGCAGACTAGTTTCACACTTTGCTCTACTCGTATGCGTTAGACAACGTTTTTCATGTTGGGGCTCACGTAGCTTTTTTACCTTCACTTTTTTCTTTAAGTAACATAGAGTGAATGCGCCTTGTAACTGTGGCTTATGACGTTGGAAACTTCATTAAGTTTTATCTTGTGCACCCAAAGGAATCTACTGAAGGTTTCATCTGCACTGCACGGATCCACAGATTAAATAGGTTCGTCGTTGTTCGCAAATATATCAGGTTTTGCATAACGCGGTGTATGCAATGACAAAACCTAAGAATGAACTGGATTCATTAAGAAAGAGTAATTGCAAAAGAGAAGCACCTTAAGACGGCCAGCAATAAAACGATGAGAGTCTAAATTGATTTGACTAGTTCAAATTGGGACTCTTTCAGTCATCATCTTAGGAGGATTTTCTTTCAAGCGACTATATGTGAACGACAAACGCTGTAGATTCGAGTTGGACAGTTCTGATATTTAATGCGTTTCAACTGTTTAAGACTCATCTGCAACCCTTATAATTCCAAAACTTCAACTCTTAAGACAAGACAGCTTAGTTAGACCCGATTAGTGTTCATATATAAATTTGGTAAAATATTTTGAAAAAAAAAATGAAAATCCTCTGGCACAAAGAAACACATCACAGAAAGAAAATAGCAGACTCTGTTGAAGGTAGTCTATTCATGTCGAGACAGCCTTATGTTCGGCATCATCATGTTATAGGTTAATAGCTGGGCTTTTTCCCAGATTCCGTTTAAATATGATCTATCAACATGGTTAAATTTCACAGGTTCGTTACCTTATCAGTTTTTCTTATTTTCACAGGCAACGTGGAGTGTAGATAACACGCGTCCAGACTCAAGCTGGCCATCAGCAGGTTTAGTTCAGTACAAAAACTACTCTACACGATACCGTCCAGGCCTTGATTTAGTTCTTAAAGGAATGACTTGTGACATTAAGAGTGAAGAGAAAGTAAGTTCCAGAAAGCAAAAGGATAGAGTTCAAAGAAATGTCACTAAAATGAAAAATGGGTCGACTTTTGTTTCAAAGAGATACCACAATTAGAGTACGATACAGTTCATTTGCCGTGGGCGACAAAATTGAACTTTTCAGTACCTCTCATAAGCATACTCAATAAATTCTGGTCTACTGTTTTCTTTTAGTTGTTCCCTTTTCTTCTTTTTCTTTCATTCCTTTGAGACACTCACTTCGGTACATTTCAGCAATTTTCCCAAATGAGTGAGTGAACTCGGGTTAAACGTATCACCAACAACTAGGTCATACGGAGATGGGTTTAACGTCTCATCCGTCAGTCCGGAGAAGCGGGGATCGGTCTTGCCACCCTTGGATTTTTAGTCCAGCGTGTTACCTACTATACTACATACGCTCCTAGTAATTTTGGCAACGTGTGGCACATAAATTATAATAAACAAGAAAGAGATAAAATAACTCGTTATTACATAGCCACTGTAGTTGATTCTATTTGCAAACGGTCCTCCAGGAATAATTGTATTCTCTATTCTATTCTATCTCTTACCTTGTAAGGTCGTTGGGGCACCTCAGATGACTTCTCAAAACAATCCCTTTCCTGTTTTCAGCTGCCCTAGTTGAGCTGACAAAGTCCATCCCTGTCCGTTCTTCTGTATACCCTTTCTTCTTTTCCTTTCACTGTGCCCTGTAGAATTGTCTTTGCTAAATCAGAAGACCTTGAGATATGACCAAATCACCTTCGTTTCTATTACTTGACCGTGGTCAGGAGTATCATACTCTCCTATGGTTGCTTTGATTTTTTACCCAACTTCCTCATAGGTTATGTGATACTTGTACTAAATGTTCGGTAGCATCTCCTATTAAATGCCTGTGTTCTTTTCTCTAACTCTGCTGTCAAGGTCCACGATTCACAGGCATAAAGAAATATGGAAATAAGGGAGAGCATCAGTTTTACCTTTGATAGAAGAGAAATTTTGTTATCTCGGGAACAGCTATCCATAAATATCCCTGCCTAAAACACAATATTTAGATTTTGGCATTTACAGCTTCGCTTGTTAAACTTTTCCAATTCGCATTTTTGTGATTACTTAAAATCTTTCAGCTAGGCACTCTGACCATTGCACTGAGAGAGGTGTTGCCTGATGCTCCTGTTCACTTTTCCAGTCATTGCCGTTAACTTTTGTTTTATTTACAGCTGTTCTTAAGCATTTGTATATATTGAATTTTCTTCAGTTAGGCTGGTTTCAGTCTCAACTTTCAAAGTTTAACCATTTCAGATACTCACATCCAAACATTTTCGACTTAACGCGTTAAGCCCAACTTATCTGTTAGGAACTTTTGCAGATAATACAAACTGGGGCGGACCTATAAGACTGTCTATATTACTAGTATGTACAATCAGTTTTGTTTATCAAAAACTAATTTATATGTTTTGACAACATTGACTTACCCTTTTTAAAGTGTACTCTCTTGTGCTGCAAGAATTCTTCAGCGTATTTTTTTTCAGGCTCCAGTGCATATTTATGGGTAGTTAGTATCATTTGAGATTCGAGACGGCAGAAATATAGTTTACAGATTCCCACATCATTTTCTTTACATATGTGGGTGTACATGATATCATATTTTGTGTTTCTGCTTTTCGTTTTAGATTGGTGTGGTGGGAAGGACAGGTGCTGGCAAGTCTTCTTTAGCTTTAAGTCTGTTCAGGATCATCGAAAGTGCTGGTGGAAGTATACTTATAGACGGTGTTAATATTGCTAAGCTTGGGCTTCATGACCTCAGATCAAAACTTACCATACTACCTCAGGTAAACTTAAAGGTGGAATTAAGTAAGCGGAGCTTGCTTAAATCGCAATTAATTATTGCTTGTGCCCTTAGCATATGTTACTCATCGGATTTAGCTGGATTCTCTATTGTGCGGTCGGTGAAGCGCTGGGGTATTGTACTGGCTGAACCGGATTTGAATCAATGCTGCGGCAGGTTTCTTTTTGAAGTAAACGGAGCTTCATTGCACATATCATTTCATATTGCACAATCCTATCCTCGTCTCGATATCACTGAAAGTAAAAAGTATGCAAAGACCAGGAACTGAAACAGTCAAAATCCAAACCCAGCCCTCAAACTATAGTTGGAAACAACTAAGATTACAAATAATCAAGATACAGAGAACATATGGCCAACCGAGTGAGCAGCTTGTTCCCAAAAGGTGGCCACTCAGCAACCCAAACCGAACCAAAAATAATACGAACATACATAAGGTAAAACATCACAGAAACTCTGACACCAAAAACAGGCAACAGAGAACCACAACAGAACTACCGCCTTGGAACGGTCAGTAATAAATTACTGGGGGGCTTAAATCGATTTTACAGGCCCAACCTCACCCTCAGTTTCTGAAGTGGTACAAAACATTTAGTCGGTTGTTCGGTTCGCATGATAACCCTCTTATGAAACACATCATAAATTCATTCATCTACCGATGAACTTCGAACTTCATTTTTGAACAATAGTTTGGATCATTGTCTCGATACAGACCGGGGATTTGTTTTTCAAAAAATAGTACTTATAGCCACAGTGTAAAAGATCGAAACTTTCCATACTACCTACTTACAAACTTACCATACTACTTACTTACGCATTAAGAAACCGTTGGTTAAACGTTTGACACTAAATGCATGTCCATATGTGATAATGCCCTATGTTTGAAACGTTTGAAAAGGTACAGAATACATCCTCAGATCAAAGCCACATTGGATGGGTAATATCTTTCAGGCATTGACAAAACACACTGTAAAATTTAAATGTTAAAGAGTTCCTTCGAGAGCAGAACACACATTCAAAAGAAGGAACATGGGCTATACAACTTTTACCAAAGTGACACAGTGTTGATGCTATTATGAACATCTTTGCTGACGCCGATGTTTTTTGTAATTTTATACAGATGAGCTTGTAAACAATATATTGTGTAATATACATAAACATACGCCGTAAGAATTTTCTAGAGACAAATTCTAATACATATTTGAAATTTTACAGGACCCTGTATTATTTTCGGGCTCACTGCGCATGAATATTGATCCCATGGAACAGTATTCTGATGCGGACATTTGGAAAGTTGTACAAGCTTCTCATCTGAAAAATTTTGTGATGTCCCAGCCAGAACAGCTATTATATGATTGCGGGGAAGCGGGTAGTAACTTGAGGTATGTTAATAGATTTGCACAACATACCGGTTTATAGCGAGAAAACATTATAGCAGCACCTTGACTTCAGAAGGTATGTAATTCGGGGATCTGGTTGATCCTACATTGAAGCCCTGTTGGTTTTTATGGAAATAAGCAAACGCCCGTTTCTCCTTCCATTTGACAGGAACCAAACTAATTCATGCCTAGCACTGTCGAAAACATCATAGTTGCTATAATGGTTCGATTTTCCCATGTAAGCTGTATGTGTTCACTTACATATTTTCTCACCATGTTTACAAAAATGACAATTTTTGTGACTACCTGTTTGTTTGTTTGTGTAAACATGAAAATGGCAGAAAAACTCTCTCTGGCAGTGAACCCATTCGCGTTAAGTTTCAGATTATGCCTGCTTTTGTTCTTCTGTAATTTGGAATATATACTTTATCAAGCATGTCAGAAGGATAATTATGTTTTGATTTATACAAAAAATTTATATATTACAGTTCTGTGTAATTCAATCCTCTGAGCTTGACAGTCTTGTCGAGAAATTAAGATAATACTGTACAATGCCGTCAAAAGATATGCATAGATATAGTTTGACTTCCGTTGTAGTTTTGTGATAAAAGCTTTTATTGGCAACAAAGAACATTTACAGGCCCAGCTCCCGACCACCACGTACTTGTGGGACTGGGAGGTTCCGAGATGTATGTATATGTGTGTGTGTGGGAGGGGGGGAGGAAGGGGGGAGGGGGTTCCGAGATGTATGTGTATGGGGGGCTTGAAAATTTGACATAATAAGGGATCAGTTTGATGAAATTTTTGCGATTGTTTTCCCTTGAAATATATTTTGTGATTGTCCGTTCGAATCTACTCGGCGAGGCGATTCTAATGAGATGCCACAGCATATATTTTCATCTTACCACGTGGATAAGTTTTTTTAGATTATCGTCAGATACTCATAATATTCTGGAGGCCTACATATTAGACATAATATAGAGCTTAGATGGCGGGGCTAAAGCCCCAGTGTCCAACCCTGGATCCGGGGCTGCATGATGGTAATTTGAAATACGAGAGACTACATATCATTTGAAGGCCCTCCTAGTTTATATCATTATGCCTTATAATATGCCTGTCTTGGAATTGTTCTCAGGCTCGCGCAGCAAACAACAGATCTTGGCTCTTTGAACTGACGATAACATTCCTGCATAACCAACTTTAAGCTGATTGTTCTTTTTGTAGTGTTGGTCAGCGACAACTAGTGTGTTTGGCTCGAACTCTTCTCTATAAGACTAAAATCTTGATCCTAGACGAAGCAACAGCTGCTGTTGATATGCAAACAGATGAACTCATTCAGCAGACAATAAGGACACAGTTCAATGATTGCACGATAATCACCATTGCTCACAGACTGAACACGATTATGGATTACGATAGGTGAGTACTGCGAATAGTATTTACTAAAATGCGTGAAATACGTGTGAAAACGGTTATGGAAAATTAAATGTTATCATGCTCATAATATTATAACAAATTTGTTGTTTCATTGCCCGTTAACATACTGTTATGTGCTCGAGGGGGTAAACATGATTATCAGATTTGTAAAAGTCGGCAGAGCAGGGCGATTTGAGGTGTGTGAGCACATCTAAGAGTTTTCATCCATTTCTTTCAAAGAGATTAAGCTTTTGACGTCCTGTTTGTTTCGCTTGATGACGTAGCCTTTTATAAACGGGATCAGAACTTGCTCCTAGAGGAGTGTTGATCCCGATTGAGACGGGAGGCAAAAACTTTTCATGGCAGAGTTGTTTCTTCTGAAATCAAAATTTATAACAGTTCCCTCAAGATCAGAAAACACATTCACAAACAAGCGACATGGGCCATACTTCGACGTTTAGGCTTTTCAAGCCTCAACATTGACACTGACATGATCCGACAACGAAAGCAAAAGGATCGAATTTTTGAAACATGAAAATGACTGTGTAACATGACATAGATCCAAGTTTACAAATTGTCCTTATATTTGTCAAAGTCATGTCAAGAGACACCTTACTTCTTTCGTTTTCAGAGTAATGGTGTTGGACAAAGGTCAGATTAAGGAATTTGATAAACCACGGGAACTATTGAAGAACACAGATGGCGTGTTTCATGGCATGGCGAAGGATGCAGGACTCGTTTAACTGTTTTGTGCCACATAATTTATTCATATGCTGGTACATAACTGGTCACAGATGAATAAAGGAATTTGAACATTTGCTAATACTGTTAGGACTTATTATTAGAGCCAAAGATTAACATATATTAATTTATTACATACAACTTTGTAGTTTTTTATATCTCCACAATAATTTGTTGTATTGTAAGTGTAATACTGTGCTTTTGAATGTTAAATGTTGCAAACCCATTTGTTATTGCATTGTTGTTAATTATGAGAAACAATAAAGATACAAGTAGTTGCACAAAGTTTTGTTTTGAATAAAATGCTGGGCATAATCTGGTATAATGTCGTGACTTTTCTAATTGTCAGTTTGGCCAATGTGACTATATTTTTATTGTATTAGCCAATAAATCCAACCAGGAACCAACAAAAGAAAATGGCACGTCGACAGCACACTTCATTCAATGACACATAGAAACTTGTGTCCTGTTTTCAGGATCTCTGTTTCTCTTAGCTCACCGAGATGAAGTCATGGTGGTGTTTTGTGATAATTGGTTTTCCACCGTCCGTCGTCCGTCAGTAAACTTTCTGTCACACCGACTTCTTCTTAAGACGGCTGAATGGATTATGAGGGTTGGGGCTACGTAAAAAAGTTTAGACCACCAGTAATGTATTATTTACCGCTCCAAGGCGGTCTTTGCGATATGATTTATTGATGAAAGTGTTTGTTGTGTCCCTTTATCTGTAGTATGCGTAAAATCGGTTCGTTTTGCTCTTTGTAAGTTTAACTTAAATGGAAAAGAATATAAAATAGATTTTTATAGGCGTCAAATATTAATATTTGGTTAGGACTAAATATATGACGACAAACTGGGAAAGAGCTGAGCTTTTGCTGTCCGTTTTTATTTTTACGACGTATTGTTAGTTCGTGCTACTATCTCCTGTTTGACCAAACTTGGTATGAATCATTTTCGGGATCTCTCCAATGATCGAGTATATCAAAAAGGCTGACGACATGAAAATCTTTAAACGAGAAGTGTTTATATATAAAAGATCAAAGGGTAATTTAAACCTCCGCACAAAAATCTAAAATAATAACCATCATAATTGGAAATACATTAAGGTCTTAGGTACTTCAGTTCACGGAAATTAACGTCCAATCGAATATCTATCCAGTCCATCCTTCTGCTTTTCTATGCGAAAATGCTACAACATTACACTTCTCGGAAACTTTTTATAGATTTAAATATAAAAGTGAGTATATACAACTAAATAAATACATGGAGATTTCTGAGCACCAGAACTTTCACCAAGGACACTCAAATTTCTAGAGTTTTAAACATACCCTCTTCTAAAGCACTCAGATGAATGTGGATCATCCAGGGGTCGTGAGGGCGATTTTTTTTGAATCAGTAAACTGCTGTGGTTTCATGATCAACATTGGCTTAAAATTTTCTTCTCCAGAACCAAACACTAACCAGATGGCCTTGAAACGTGCAAAATAGCATTGTCTACTCAAGTACTATCACATTTATTCAGATGATGACCTTGGTTTGACCTTGGCTTTTTTTTCACGGCATGTGCTTTCTTATGGGAAAAAAATCGGGGCCGATTGATTCAGAAGCAAGATTTTAAATTTCAAGTCACAAAATTTAGAGATTCTGTTGGGACTACACTGGCGCTCACGTATTTGTTCACCAAAAACGCGTTCGTACCGCGTTGCATGCGCGTGCTGCGTGCGTATCATCTAGAACCGCGCATCAGACGCGTCTAGACACGCCCTGACGCGTCTCGACGAGGGAGACGCGAACAATGATAAAATGAATATCAATGACTTGTTCAATACGCGTACAACCGCAGATTGTACGTTGGCCTATTTAAAATAGTTTTAAGATAGCTTAAAACTAAAAACTCTTCACTGCTAAGTTACTAAGTTAATATTGTGAATGTCTCGATCCCTCTAACGGGAATCTGACCGAATCGATGCGCAGAAGACGGGAACCATAAAGTAGTCCCACATTATCTGGGTCAATTTTTACATAACATATCATAACGTCTCGATTTCTGAATTCAATAGGACTCATTAAATACTATTTAGACTAACTCTATAATAGAACTTCTACGCTTAGAAACTATACATGACTTCTATTTTTCTTAACATCCAAGCCCAGAAAACAAACAAACAAAATAAACAAACAAAAAAAGTCACAACTTATCTGGGCCGGAACGGACAAATCCGGGCACACGGTAACCCTCGCTAAGAATTAAACTGACCAGTGAAATTTGGACCCAGACTATTATAATAAGTTGAACAATACCACAGGGTATAATCGATTCCGCTAATTTTCGCTTCCTGCAGAGACTGTACATCATATTTGGCTTCCGCCGAGACTGTCCGCGAGTTCTTGCTTCCTGCCGAGACTTCTGTACATGATGAATGGCTTCCTGCAGAGACTGTCTGCATGATTCTGCTCTCGGCAGGAAGCAGAATCACGCACACAGTCTCGGCAGGAAGCCAATTTTCGAGGACAGAAGTCTCTGCAGGAAGGAAGAGATATCGCCGAAGTCTCCGCGGACTGTACATCATATTTGGCTTCTGCCGAGACTTTCCGCGATCTCTTGCTTCCTGCAGAGACTCTCGACAGGAAGCAAGAACTCGTGCATAGTCTCGGCAGAAGCCAAATATGATGTACAATCTCTGCAGGAAGCGAAAATTAGCGGAATCGATTCTACCCTGTGAATACTGGCATATTTTTATAACAAATTATAAGTGTTTCAAAGCCAATTCAAGACTATTTCAAGGGGTCTCCATAGCTCAGTGGTCAGCGCACTCCCATCTCACATTTATTTTACATCGAAGTTGGAAATGGTATAGTCTGAACAGACAAGTGGGTTCTCTTCGGATTACCTTATTGCAGATCAATTTGTGCTGAATCGAAACAGGCATCCTCTGCACAGAGTAAAAGTTAACAAAATAAAGTTTAAGAATATTTCATTTGTAGCATGTAGTTTTGGCTGAAGGCAGAATATGCACATTCCAAGATAAACCTTGATTTCCAGAAAGCAATTTAATGCTGCAAAAATTTCAAGCATATGGGGCCAGAGTTGAATGATCATCAAGGTGACTGAAAACCGGGAACCCCGGCAAGAAAAAAACACCTGACTCTCTTCAAGAAGAACTTGAATTTCTAACCGATGTTAGACCGAAGCTGGAACAAGCCCCCCCCCCCCCCGTCCTTGCTAGGTCCAAGGTAGTTCTATGGAGAAAAAAAGGGGAGGAGGAGAGAACAATGAGCAAATTCTTGGGTGGGGTGCAAATTCTTTGGTGGGGAGTGGGGGGTGCATAAGACTGCCCAGATTCATGTGTTTGTGGGGTTCCACCAAAGTGGACCTGTGCTGGGTCTCGGGCAGGTGACGTCTCAGAAAAAGGGAGAAGCAAAATCTTTGGTGGGGAGCAAAAACTTCCAGAAACATTAAGTAGCAATGGGATAGAACCCAAATGGACTTGTGCACAGATTCGCATAAATCACTTAACATGCACACAGCCCTCGCGACCCACTGTGGGTTGGCTTTAGCAATACATTTCAGGGCTTCTGGAAACGTATCACATGAGAGGCACACTTCCGGCCATAATGCATCTCCCCGGAATGCAGGCCTCCGTCAGACTTCACTTTGCTAGTTCTGCCGGAACAAGCCCCCTGTCCTGGCTGGGCCCAGGGCAGGTCTAGGGGGAAAATGGGGAACAAATTCTTAGGTGGGGAGCAAATTCCCTTGTTAACTAATGCAATGGGCAGTGGGGGATAAGAGATTGAGGGTGATCTGGAATGCAGTTGTCTCATGTTTTTGTGGCCCTCATGAGTAATTGAGACTGCCTGAGTTACATCATGAATTGCGTCAGGGAGGACCGTAGCTTAATTCTGTTGGGAGGGAGGTAGTTAGGGTAAAAATTCCTTTTGGGACCTAGGACTGTAGCATTTGTTCTAAACCTTATCTTGGTTTAGTTGGTTCCAAAATATATTCCATATTTGAAGTTTTAGGGGCCTGTATTTTCATGGGATTTTTTTTTTTTGGTGTTCAAATATTTTGGGAAATGGAGAATACTATTAGTCAACAACAGGACTGTAGCTAATTTCTTATTGTGGATTGTTGGGAGGAGAGGGCAGTTTCTTTTTGCTGTTTCTAGGGAGCAAATGTGATGAACCTTATAATGGTTCAGTTGGTTTTCAGATAACTAAGCCTGGGTGTGAGATTAAGGAGGTTGGATACACATTATTTTTTGGAGGGGAAATGGAGAATATTATTTATAGACAAGGGGACTGTAGCTTATTTCTTATTGCGGGTTGTTCGAAAAGGACGGCGGTTTCTTTTGGCTGTTTCGAGGGAGCAAATGAGTTGAACCTTATAATGGTTTATTTAGTTTCCAGGTAACTAAGCCTGGGTGTGAGATTAAGGTGGTTGGATACACACTAATTTGGGGATGGGGAAGAAATGGAGAATATTATTAATGGTCATAGGACTGTAGCTTATTTCTTACATCGGATTGTTGGGAAAAGAGGGCAGTTTCTTTTTGCTGTTTCTGGGGAGCAAATGTGCTGACCCTTATAATGGTTCGTTTAGTTTCCAGGTAACTTAGCCTGGGTGTGAGGTTAAGGAGGTTAGATACACATTAATTTTAGCCTTTATTGTCAATAGACAAAAGTTATTTATTCGACCATTGGAAAAGTCAGATTGTAGTCGTACAGATGGGTTCTGGGGCTTTTACTGGGTAATGGGAGTTTTTGTCAAGAGCATTGCACTTAGTAGGGGAGAATGTGAATCCAGAGATTTTGGGAAATGGGTTTGGGGCTCGAATTACAGAAAATTAGGGGGAATTTTTCCCTATTGTATTGGAATCTATCTTTATCCTGGCAATGATATTGGTTTTGTCCAGGTATTCAAAGACTACCTTCTGTATTGTATTTGCATGTTTCTTCGGGAGAGACAGGAGCAGTCTCAGATCTATTGTGTTATAGCCTAACTTGAATATGGTGGATTCTATGGTCTTGCCTTTGATTGTTATGGGGCTGCACAGTCAAAGAAGATATGGTTGAGATCTTCTGCATCATTGCAGTGGGGGCATAGGGCGGACTGGTTACCGTAGTAAAGGCAGCCCTGCACGCAGTGTCCTAGCCTTAGTCCGGAATAGGCTATGTCAAAACGTCTATTGAGGCTATATACATCACATTGAAACTTAACTTTTGGTTTGACGAAATGGAAGGTATGGCCCATGTTGCTATTGGTCCATTGGGATTGCCATTTTTCGGTTACTGCTTCATTTCAGTTTTGAGGGTTTGGTATGGGTGTAAGTGCCGGTGGTCAATAATTGACAACTGCCTTTCTTGAATCAGCGGAAGGAGAAACGAAGTATGTGGCCAGACTGGGTTTCAAACCTAAGACCTCAGACATGATTCAGGTGCCCTATCGATTGCGGCCCGGCGCGTTCAGCTGTAGGAGTTTAATTCCACATTCAACTTCTAAAGCATTAATAGGGATGGAGTGGTATGCCCTCATAGCAATACGGGGTAGATGTTTGGGTGCCGAGTTATAAGCTTGCACACCATAATCGATTTTACTGAGGATTAGGGCCTTATATGATGTCAATAGGATTTTTTTAACTGCTTCATAGGAGGTGCCTGAAACCATCCTCATGAGGTTTAGGTCTTTATTACATTTTTCAATCAGATTTTTAATATGCTGACCCCATGTTAGTTTGCTATCTAGGATCATACCCAGGAAGGTGATATGGTCACTAAATTCTATTTCTGTCCCAAAAAGGGAGAGTTTTTGAAGTGATTCAATATTAAGTCTTTTTTAGTGAAAATTTAACCTTTGTCTTAGTAGTGGGGATTTTGAAGTCCCAGAGCTTGGACCATATCTCGATTGTTTTGGGAGAGCATGTTTGGGAGAGGAGTGCCAGGTCCAGATGGCACTGTCATCAGCAACCGGAGAAAGAGAGAGGTTTGGGTCCTGCACCCCCCCTCCCCCCAGGGCATCATCAAGGGTATTTATTATTACATTGAATAGGATAGGGCTGAGGACACTGCTCTGGAGACAGCCATTTCCCAGTCATGTTGATCAGAGGTTTTTTACCCCCCACCCTGACTTGGATTCTTTTGCCGTTTAAGAAGTTATGAATGCAGCGGAACACATTTCCATTGATGCCGAATTCGTTTAGCTTGATGAGGGTCCATGAAGTCCATATAAGGTCAAATGCCTTTTTAAGATTCAAAGTGACTGCCGCCTGGCACTTATTTTCCATAAAGGCCATATTAATTTCAGATTCCACGATTTTAATTTCTGATACGAAAGGAATTTATGCCTGAAGAGTGCGATTTAGGCTATTTCCACTTCAATGGCGAAGTGTCATGCGACTGTCCCAGTCGCATTTAGTTTTGAGTTGCCGGTCGAGTTTCTAGGCTTCTTTTTTTTTCTTTCGTTCCACTTATAGTTCAAGTAAGACCAAATGAGCATTCGACATCAAGCTTGATGTAGACTAATGGCTCTTTCTTTCACATGATTTCACTAAAATGCGCATTCAATACGCGATTTCGATTGGTTCCCGTACTCGCGCGTTGAGACGCAAAGGACTACGTCACTACCCGTATCATGTGCGCAATTTTGATTGGGTCCATGAAATTTGCATAAAATGCGCGTTGCACGCGTAGCTTCGCGGTATACGCAAAATTGAGAACGAATTTTCATTGGCTACTAAAATATTCGCGTCCATAATTACCGCGTATCCCGCGCGCATCAACTGCGTCCCCGACGCGTTTTGAATGTGTACAAATACGCGAGCGCCAGTGTAACCTTTCAGTTCTAAATTCTACGTATAATCTCTTTTTGTTTTGTCTGTGTGTGTGTGGGGGGGGGGGGGGGAGTTGGGATGGGTTTGGGGTTCGCTTTATAATAGAGGAAGTCATCATTATCAGGCAGTCTGAGATCTAGAATGGACTCTCGTTCCCCTTATCCATGGAGGTTCCACGTGAAAGTTGGTTTTAATGGGGGATTCATAATTCGTCCATGGATAGACGGACGAGGCGGACGGACAAATGGATGGAAAGATGGGTTTCATCCATCGGTCGATATGCTATCATGTAGCCTATTCAATAGTCCCGAAGCGCTTATATTCATTTCGAAAATAAAACGACAGTGCACAAACGAAGATTAAAATTAAAAGGCACACCAGTCTATTTGTTTCCGAAGCTAATAATATACATATATATTGTTTGATTTTACATTCATCTGTTCCTATCCAATTCATCAGTGTAAACACCAGTCTAATCTATGATTAAGGTGAGGTGGGAGTAATTCAGCGCCGCCGTGTGGCAGTTTCTGTCGCAACGTTACGAAATGATGTTAAAAGTTCCGTCTCAGAAAAACAAGATGGCGTCAACATTATCCGCTTCTGTGATTACATGTACTCCATGATCTGATTACAAAATGTAAAGAGGCTGAGCGCTGGCTGAAATTAAAAGGAAATAGAAAGTGTCGTAGATAAGAAACTGCAAAAAAATATAGCTACACTGGCGCTCACGTATTTGTACACCAAAAACGCGTACGTATCGCGTTGCATGCGCGTGCTGCGTGCGTATCACCTAGAACCGCGCATCAGACGAGTCTAGACGCGCCCTGGCGCGTCTCGACGCGGGAGACGCAAACGATGATAACATGAATATTCATGACTTGTTCAATACGCGTACAACCGCAGATTGTACGTTGGCCTGATTAAAATAGTTTTAAGATAGCTTAAAACAATATAAGTTACTAAGTTAATTAAATATTGTATCGATCTCTCTACCGGGAATCTGACGGAATCGATGCGCAGAAGACGGGAACCATAAAGTAGTCCCACATTATCTGGGTCAATTTTTACATTACAACTCGTAACGTCTCGATTTCTGTATCAATGGGACTCATTAACTACTATTTAGACTAACTCTATAATAGAACTTCTAGGCTTAGGGCGCGTTTACACGACCAAAGTTTCTATGACAAAGTAGGTTTGTCACAGAAAAATTTGCTCGTGTAAATGCCAAAGTATGACAATGTTTATTTGGCAAATATATATGGTAAAGTTACTTCGACATATTAAATTTGTCCGTGTAAACGGAGAACTTTGCTAAAGATTATGTAACAAAGAACATTGCTACAAGCGTGGAAAATGTGACAAAGATTTTGTTTCATCGCTGCAGGTAACTTTGACGAATAATTGGTCGTGTGAACACTGCAGCAAATATTTCATTGCCGAAGTTTATGTGACAAAGATTCTATGGCACATTTTCTTTGACAAATAATTTGTCATACTTTCTTTGTTAAAGTTTCTGTGACATAGAAACTTTACTCGTGTAAACGGGCCTTTAGAAGCTATACATAACTTCTATTTTTCTTAACTTCTAAGCCCAGAAAACAAACAAACAAAAAAAAAGTCACAATTTATCTGGGCCAGAACACACACGGTAACCCTCGCTAAGAATTAAACTGACCAGCAAAATTTGGACCCAGACTATTATATTGAGTTAAACAATACCACAGGGTATAATCGATTCCTCTAATTTTCGCTTCCTGCAGAGACTGTACATCATATTTGGCTTCCGCCGAGACTGTCCGCGAGTTCTTGCTTCCTGCCGAGACTTCTGTACATGATAAATGGCTTCCTGCAGAGACTGTCCGCGTGATTCTGCTTCCTGTCAAGCCTCTCGGCAGGAAGCAGAGTCACGCGGACAGTCTTGGCAGGAAGCCAATTATCATGTACAGAAGTCTCTGCAGGAAGCAAGAACTGGCAGACAGTCTCGGTGGACTTCACATCATATTTGGCTTCTGCCGAGACTGTCCGCGATCTCTTGCTTCCTGCAGAGACTTCTGTCCTCCAAAATTGGCTTCCTACCGAGACTTCCACGTGACTCTGCTTCCTTCCGAGATCCTCGGCAGGAAGCAGAATCACTCGGACAGTCTCTGCAGGAAGGTTGGTGGTTTTCTTCAGGTACTCCAGTTTTCTCCACAACCAAGGCCACAAATAAGCAATTATGCTTGCCTTTGAAACAATGTAAAAATATTCGCATGCCTGAATTTTCTATACCTTCAATAATCCTGTTTAGACTAGAGTTTTAATCCGAATCGAATCAGAATTTGCTTTGAATTAGCTGTTTAGACTAGCAAATCTTATTCGAATTAAAAACTAATTCGGAGTAATTAAACTAATCCTACAGAGTACCTTGGATCAAATCCGAATTAACTTTTACTTCGGATTAAAAGTCCTGTCTAAACAGCAAACCGAAGCAAAGCCGCATTAAAATTTATTTTTGAACTGACCTCGGGCATGTTTAGGTCATGTTAACATTTGAGCAGGCTGCATTTACTTTACTGCAAAGTAACTTGCACCCAATCAAAAACATTATTTTACTACGAAGTAATTTGCGTTAAATTGGAAATGGTATAGTCTGAACAGACAAGTGGGTTCTCTTTGGATTACCTTATTGCAGAGCAATCTGTGCCGAATCGAAACAGATATCCTCTACACAGAGTAAAAGTTAACAAAATAAAGTTTAAGAATGTTTCATTTGTAGCATGTAGTTTTGGCTGAAGGCAGAATAGTAACCTACATTCCAAGATAAACCTTGATTTCCAGAAAGCAATTTAATGCTGCAAAAATTTTCAGCATATGGGGCCAGAGATGAATGATCATCAAGGTGACTGAAAACCGAGAACCCCGGCAAGAAAAAACACCTGACTCTCTACAAGAAGAACTTGGTTTTCTAACCGAAGCTAGACCAAAGCTCGAACAATCCCCCCCCCTGTCCTGGCTAGGTCAAAGACAGTTCTATGGAGGAAAAAAAATGGGGAGGAGGAGGAGGGAACAAGGAGCAAATTCTTAGATGGGATGCAAATTCTTTGGTGGGGAGGGGGCGGGTGCAAAAGACTGCCCAGATTCATGTGTTAGTGGGGTTGCACCGAAGTGGACCTGTGCTGGGTCCTGGGCAGGTGACGTCTCAGAAAAAGGGAGAAGCAAAATCTTTGGTGGGGAGCAAAAACTTCCAAAAACATTAAGTAGCAATGGGATAGAACCCAAATGGACTTGTGCACAGATCCACATAAATTACTTCCCATGCACACAGCCCTCGCGACCCACTGTGGGTTGGTTTTAGCAATACAATTCAGGGCTTCTGGAAACGCATGGCATGAGAGGCAAGCCATAATGCATCTTCCCCGAACTGCAGGCCTCCATCAGACTTCACTTTGCTAGTTCTGCCGGAACAAGCTCCCTGTCCTAGCTGGGCCCAGGGCAGGTCTAGGGGGAAATGGGGAGCAAATTCTTAGGTGGGGAGCAAATTCTCTTATTAACTAATGCAATGGGCAGTGGGGGATAAGAAATTGAGGGTGATCTGGAATGCAGTTGTCTCATGGTTTTGTGGCCCTCATGAGTAATTGAGATTGCCTGGGTCACATCATTAATTGCGACCGTTGGTCTCAGACAAGACCGTAGCTTAATTCTGCTGGGAGGGAGGTAGGTGGGGTAAAAATTCGTTTTGGGACCTAGGACTGTAGCATTTGTTCTAAACCTTATCTTGGTTTAGTTGGTTCCAAAATATATTGCATATTTAAACTTTTAGGGTCCTGTATTTTCATGGGAGTTTTTTTAGTGTTCTAATATTTTGGGAAATGGAGAATATTATTAGTCAACAACAGGACTGTAGCTCATTTCTTATTGTGGATTGTTGGGAGGAGAGAGCAGTTTCTTTTTGCTGTTTCTAGGGAGCAAATGTATGTGATGAACCTTATAATGGTTTAGTTGGTTTCCAGGTATCTAAGCCTGGGTATGAGATTAAGGAGGTTGGATACACATTATTTTTTGGAGGGGAAATGGAGAATATTATATTAGTAGACACGGGGTCAGTAGCTTATTTCTTATTGCGGGTTATTCCAAAAGGATGGCGGTTTCTTTTGGCTGTTTCTAGGGAGCAAATTAGTTGAACCTTATAATGGTTTATTTAGTTTCCAGGTAACTAAGCCTGGGTATGAGATTAAGGAGGTTGGATACGCATTATATTTTGGAGGGGAAATGGAGAATATTATTAATAGACACGGGGATAGAAGCTTATTTCTTATTGCGGGTTGGTCAAAAAGGACGGCGATTTCTTTTGGCTGTTTCTTTTGGCTGTTTCTAGGGAGCAAATTAGTTGAACCTTATAATGGTTTATTTAGTTTCCAGGTAACTAAGCCTGGGTATGAGATTAAGGAGGTTGGATACACATTATTTTTTGGAGGGGAAATGGAGAATATTATTAATAGACACGGGGACAGTAGCTTATTTCTTATTGCGGGTTGTTCAAAAAGGACGGCGGTTTCTTTTGGCCGTTTCTAGGGAGCAAATTAGTTGAACCTTATAATGGTTTATTTAGTTTCCAGGTAAGTAAGCCTGGGTGTGAGATTAAGGAGGTTGGATACACATTAATTTGGGGGTGGGGAAGAAATGGAGAGTATTTTTAATGGACCAGAGGACTATAGCTTATCTCTTATTGCGGATTGACGGGAAAAGAGTGCAGTTTCTTTTGGCTGTTTCATTTAGTTTCCAGGTAACTTAGCCTGGGTGTGAGTTTAATGAGGTTGGATACACATTAATTTTAGCCTTTATTGTCAATAGACAAAAGTTATTTATTCGACCGTAGGGAAAGTCAGATTGTAGTCGTACAGATGGGTTCTGGGGCTTTTACTGGGTAATGGGAGTTTTTGTCATGAGCATTGCACTTAGTAGGGTATTAATGTGGATCCAGGGATTTTGGGAAATGGGTTTGGTAGGTGGTTAGCAACAGGGGCTCGAATTAGAGAAAATTAGGGGGATTTTTTTCTCTATTGTATTGGAATCTATCTATATCCTGGCAATGATATTGGTTTTGTCTAGGTATTCAAAGACTACCTTCTGTATTGTATTTGCATGTTTCTTTGGGGGAGAAAGGAGCAGTCTCAGGTCTATTGTATGATAGCCTAACTTGAATATTGTGGATTCTATGGTCTCGCCTTTGATTGTTATGGGGCCACACAGTCAAAGAAGATATGGTTGAGATCTTCTGCATCATTGCAGTGGGGGCATAGGGCGGACTGGTTACTGTAGTGAAGGCAGCCCTGCCCGCAGTGTCCTAGCCTTAGTCCGGAATAGGCTATGTCGAAACGTCTATTGAGACTATATACGTCACATTGAAGTTTAACCTTTGGTTTGACGAAAGGGAAGGTGTGGCCCTTGTTGCTATTGGTCCATTGGGATTGCCATTTTTTGGTAACTGCTTCATTTATTAGGGGATAAACGTCCAGTTTTGAGGGTTTGGTATGGTTGTAAGTGCCGATGGTCAATAATTGACAACTGCCTTTCTTGAATCAGCGGAAGGAGAAACGAAGTATGTGGCCCAACCGGGTTCTCGAACCCAAGACCTCTGGCATGAGTCAGGTGCCCTATCGATTGCACTACGCTGCCTGGCACCTTCAGCTGTAGGAGTTTAATTCCACATTCAACTTCTAAAGCATTAATAGGGGCGGAGTGGTATGCCCTCGTAGCAATACGGAGTGCTAAGTTGTTTTGGATGAGGTCTTGAGCTTTGAGAGTAGATGTTTTGGGTGCCGAATTATAAGCTTGCGCGCCATAATCAACTTTTACTGAGGATTAGGGCCTTATATAATGTCAATAGCATTTTTTATTTGCTTCATAGGAGGTGCCGGAAACCGTCCTCATGAGGTTTAGGTCTTTATTACATTTTTCAATCAGATTTTTAATATGCTGACCCCTTATGTTAGTTTGATCATACCCAGGAAGGTGATATGGTCACAAAATTCTATTTCTGTCCCAAAAAGGGAGAGTTTTTAAAGTGATTCAATATTTATCTTTTTTTAAGGGAAAATTATAGACTTTGTCTTAATAGTGGGTATTTTGAAGCCCCAGAGCGTGGACCATATCTCGATTGTCTGGAGGGCTGACTGGAGTTTTACGACAGCATGTTTGGGAGAGGATTGGTAGGTCCAGATAGCACTGTCATCTGCAAACTGAGAAAGAGAGAGGTTTGCCCTTCCCCTCCCCCCCCCCACCCACCCAGCATCATCAAGGGTATTTATTATTACAATGAATAGGATAGGGCTGAGGACACTGCCCTGGAGACAACCGTTTCCAAGTCATGTTGATCAGAGCAGTGACCTACCACTCCTCTCCCAAACATGCTCTCGTAAAACTCCAATCAGCCCTCCAGGTCACTGCTATTTATAGGTCACTGATCAGAGGTTTTTATCCCCCCACCCTGACTTGAATTCTTTAAGATTCAAAGTGACTGCCGCCTGGCACTTATTTTCCATAAAGGCCATATTAATTTCAGATTCCACAGTAGTAAAGGACGCCACTCTGGACACGCCCGTCCGGAGACTAAGTCCGCAACCTGGGGCAGTCTCGGGCCGGGCGTGTCCATAGATGACACCGTTTTAGTAAGCTGGAAAAGGCTAGTTTGAAATAACTTAGTCTTTTTTTCAGGCGGGAAGTCTATGTAATATGGCATAAGAGATGTCGTAGGAGGCTATACAGCAATATGCGTCTGCTATGAGTCTCTTGGCCCTGTATCTCAAGACCTCACTATACCAGAGGCATAACTCTATAGCGTCAGTTGATGGTGTAAGTTGCTGTGGCATACTCTTGTTCATTCTGTTCAATTTCTGAGGCTTTACAGTAATATGCGTCTGCTATCAGTCTCTTGGTCCTGAATCTCAGGGCACCACTATACCAGAGGCATAACTCTATAGCGTCAGTACTTGTTCCTTGGGGATTATAAAATCTTGTATCTCAAGATTTTAATGTTCTGGACTGAAATTATTTCTTACTAGCCTTCTAAAGCCTGACTACTACATTTGATGACGAGAAGATCTCTGCTGCCAGTGTGCTTGAACTTGTGGGTATCTAGTGGAAGGTCCACATATCCACATTGAAATTGTGGAGCTGATGTGGATGTCAAGTGGAAGGTCCACATATCCACATTGAAATTGTGGAGCTGATGTGGATGTCTAGTGGAAGGTCCACATATCCACATTGAAATTGTGGAGCTGATGTGGATGATGTGGACTTGATGTGTATGCAATGTGGAGGTTATGTGGATGATGTGGATCCACAATGTGGAGTTTCCACATGTCCACATCTACACATTAGACAAATCGGCTTACCCTGTCCCATTTCTGACAGACTGACACAATGCATCTCAAAACCTCACTGTTACAACAATAAGAACTAGGAAGAAAAGAACAATTAACAACAGTTTAAATTCAGAACAACTTTATTTGTCCCGCTCACCTATTCATTACGACAGACAGAGGATTAGGACCGTCCCTCTGTCTTCGTTTACATAATGATCATTAGTGTTTGATAGTAAATAAAACTCTTTTGATAGGTTCCACTACAGTTCTACTATTATTTAAATGATCTCAATGCTTTGCCATCGCTGAAATGGTTAATTTCAAAGTCCTTTCAAGAATCCATGTCATTGGGTTTCCTCTTCAACAGTTAAAGTTGGTCTTTCATATTCGTCAAGATTTCGTTCAAGTAGATATCTTCTTTTTTTCATTGCATACTGCATCGCCTCTTCTTCATCATAGTCTTCATCTTCTTTCAATCTGTGAGCTGTTGATATTACTTTCTTGTGGATAGGATCTTTTCTCAAGCAGACCCGAGTGCCACGAGGTCTTGATACTTGGTAACCAGCGTTGATCTGTATTTTGGTTTCAGTTCTTCATATGCCATTTCCTCAGCTGATTCAACATCGATGTTAGGTGTCTCCTGCATGCTATTTTCCACTGTTTCATCGAACTGATCTTGATTGTCTCTGTAAGTACTTCTCATTAGTCTATCCCAAGGACTTGTCTTTTGAATTTTCCTGCGTTTGGCTTTCTGTTTTTCCTCTTTACTGGCAGACTCACTGTCTGTCTCCACTTCTGACGGTTCTGTGTCTGGATCGTCCGAGAGTTTACTATAATCATATTCTCCAAAGATATCATGTCCTTTCATTCCCTTCAAATATTTTCTGTTTGTAGTTACATCCGATGCTTCTGAGATAGTACTTTCTTCGCTGTCAGACATAGTTGTAGTTGCTTTACAAACACCACTGGACATATGTCTTCTCAGGCTGTCTGATCGAGCAAATTCACGGAAGCACTGCTTGCACTGGTATCGACCCATTAACGACTGGTTGAAGAATGAAGTTTTATCCTTTGACTCTTTCTTTTATAGTCTGCAATAGATATTGAAGAACTTGTGCTAAGTTTGGTAAACCACTGCAATTCTTACATTTTTACCAATTGCATGCACTTTTGTGAACTAAATGATGTAGAAAATTGTGAAAAAAATGTGTATAATTTAATATCAGTTTTATTAATTCTGTCAATAGTCTAAATACCAACTGAATTTTAACAAACCTACATTTAGAAAACTGATACAAGTTTCCAATGTTACTCAATCATCATAGCATTAAAAAAGTGACTAACACTTTATTTCATTGTTTTTAACTCCAGCTTGTTCCCTGTCTGTCTGTTGATATCTTCTTTAGCTTCACTACGTCTATGACATTTCTGACCCCCAGAATCATTCTTTGTCCGCCTGGAACGTCTTAACTGTTTATTCTTCTTGTGTATGTATCCTTTGAGTTTGTGTTGCTTTTCTTTCTCCTCACGACATAATGAACGAATTTCTGCTCTGCATAGTCGGCAATACTTTAAAGGTCTACCCTCTCTGAGCCTTTTGTCCAAAGCAGTTGACAATCGTTTCATGAGGTATCGAATCTGTCCAAAGGTAGAAGGATTTCTTTTTCTTTTTTTGTACAACAGGAATGACAGGCAAGCCTGAAGATTCACAAGTTAGCCCACAGTGTGCTTTTGTTAGGTTATTGGAACTACCAGACATTCTGCTTTCTCTCAAGATTTTACTTGAAATGGTGACGTTTGTAACAGTGTGTTGTATTTATACTTATTTTGTATTTCTTTTTTTATTTAATTCGCCGCCTGAAATGTAACTTAATTAAAGTCTTTCCAGAGCTGAACTGAATATTTTTACCGGTATCACCTTTGATACTGATATGAACTTGATCAATATAAGATTTTCCCACTGGAACGTAGTGCATGTTGACAAATTCTTTGTGTGACTGCTGAGAGCGTTTTGAATTCTCAAATGGTACAACTCTCAAAATAGGGGCCGTCACGTCACCAAGGTATGTATAATCAACTACATCTGAGTACACGTACAAGCGATTATGCAATATATTTAGGTCTACTCCATATTTGAAAGCATATGATTCGTTTCCAATGGGGTTTTCTGACATATCCGGATTAACTCCAAGAGCTTGTCCAAGTGAAGCTGGAAAGCGAATCCTGACCTGGTTTGGATTTTGTGCAACAACTTTTAGACGATTTGTGCTTTTAACATAAGTAATGCTGATAGAAGCATTTATTTGTTTCATTAAAGATCCATGTTTTGTATCTATAACAGATTGCATCTCATCCACCAAATGCTGTGGAGAGTTGTAATTTCCTTCAGGAAGAAATAATTTATATTCATGACAGCCCTCTCCACTAGCACACAAATCCTTTGTGGTATCTATTCCCTGAGCATTTAATACCGCTTGGTCCAGAAATGACAAAAAGAAAAAGTTATTGTTTTCTGAAATATTATTGACTCGAGATGGTGTAATTAATTCCACCAAAGCAACTTCCCACTTTTCGCTTTCGATATTTATCGGGTGATCTAGTCTCACAGTAAAAGAGCTTTGTGTGTTTTGAGGGAAAGTTTTCAGAGAACCATCGCTCAGAAGTGTCAGATAGAAGTCCTTCATGATCAGGAGATGAATTATAACTCATCAAATATCTTAAACTGCTTTGTTTTTTTCTCTTGCTTCTTACTTCTCTCTGTTCAAAACTAGAATGAATTCATATCTGAACATCACACTTATATACCGGATAGCATTTTGAAATTCATATATTATTTCACACAATTCTCATCAAAATTATAGTGCCACAAAAATGCAATCTTTATTTCTTGCATGCCAGTAAAGACAAAAATATACACTTAAAAATTTAGCAAGAAGAGTGTGCTGTACAGCACTATTTCTTCCCCGGTCGGTTACCCTATGCCTGGGAAGCCCTGGCGATTTGAAGCCATATCTACATGATCACAAGTCCTGAATGTCGCTATGGACCAGAGACCTGCCAGCGGAGGTACCTTTTACGGAACCATGGATGTTCCGACCCCTTAAGCCATAAGGCTTCTACTGTTTCACATGTAATCGATAGACTTCGCATCTGCGGGCCCAGGCGGTATAACCGTTGTGCACACCAGTTCCAGTCCAGTGGTGACCGGCAAACCAGCAATATTAATATGCGAGTTCCTAATATATATAACTAAACATAAACCAGTTTACTTAAAACAAGATTGGACATTTGCATATCATATATCTTATTTCAATAAAAGGTCATGTAGCTATTTATAGTAACACATTTTACATTATAAAAATTAATTTAAGAATAATAAAATCTACATTTTGGTGTTTATTTTATCAAAATCGGCCGAAAAATAACAAAGTTATTCAATTTTTCATATTATGGTGTTATTACAAGGGAGGTAAATCTGGATTGACTTTGCTTATTCTATAAATAGATTATTCAAGTAATAGCTTTCAGAAAAAATGATACAAATGAAAAGTGAATACCTGTATGTATTTACCACTTCAGTTATCAGTATATTTTGTGTTAACTACTAGCTCTAAACTAAAAGAAGGATGTTTTACCAGGCATGTGCACTGCGCATGCGCGGAATTTGGAGGGTAAGAAAACTGTAATAACTCCAGATTGCCTTGATGGATTTTCATAATTCTTTTTTTATTTGGAAAGAGCAAGTCAAAACCTACCAAATACTTTTAAAATAAATTGTCACATTGCGCATGCGCGGAATATGGAGGGTAAGAAAATTGTAATAACTCCAAATTGCCTTGATGGATTTTCATTATTCTTTTTTCATTGGAAAGAGCAAGTCAAAACCTACCAAATACTCTTAAAATAAATTGTCACACTGCGCATGCGCGGAATTTGGAGGGTAAGAAACCTGTGATAACTCCAAATTGCCTCAATGGATTTTCAATTTTTTTCTTTTATTGGAAAGAACAAGTCAACACCTACCAAATTTTGTTTCGAAATAATAAACCACAATATGCATGTACAGAATAGAAGGTAGGAATCAGATATAACTCAGAATTAGGATGTATGAGGAACAAGTGAACCTCTGGGCAGTTGGCATTGTAACAGTGAGGTTTTGAGATGCATTGTGTCAGTCTGTCAGAAATGGGACAGGGTAAGCCGATTTGTCTAATGTGTAGATGTGGACATGTGGAAACTCCACATTGTGGATCCACATCATCCACATAACCTCCACATTGCATACACATCAAGTCCACATCATCCACATCAGCTCCACAATTTCAATGTGGATATGTGGACCTTCCACTAGACATCCACATCAGCTCCACAATTTCAATGTGGATATGTGGACCTTCCACTTGACATCCACATCAGCTCCACAATTTCAATGTGGATATGTGGACCTTCCACTAGATACCCACAAGTTCAAGCACACTGGCAGCAGAGATCTTCTCGTCATCAAATGTAGTAGTCAGGCTTTAGAAGGCTAGTAAGAAATAATTTCAGTCCAGAACATTAAAATCTTGAGATACAAGATTTTATTAATCCCCAAGAACAAGTACTGACGCTATAGAGTTATGCCTCTGGTATAGTGAGGCCCTGAGATACAGGGCCAAGAGACTGATAGCAGACGCATATAACTGTAAAGCCTCAGAAATTGAACAGAATGAACAAGAGTATGCCACAGCAACTTACACCATCAACTGACGCTATAGAGTTATGCCTCTGGTATAGTGAGGTCTTGAGATACAAGGCCAAGAGACTCATAGCAGACGCATATTGCTGTATAGCCTCTTAAGACATCTCCTATGCAATTTAACATAGACTTTTACCCTGAAAAAGACTAAGTTATTTCAAACTAGCCTTTTCAAGCTTACTAAAACGGTGTCATCTATGGACACGCCCGGCCCGAGACTGCCCCAGGTTGCGGACTTAGTCTCCGGACGGGCGTGTCCAGAGTGGCGTCCTTTACTACTTTCCACGATTTTAATTTCTTATACGAAAGGAATTTATGGCTGAAGAGTGCGATTTAGGCTATTTCCACTTCAATGGCGAAGTGTCATGGGACTGTCCCAGTCGCATTTAGTTTTGAGTTGCCGGTCGAGTTTCTAGGCTTCTTTTTTTCTTTCTTTCCCGTTATGGTTCAAGTAAGACCAAATGAGCATTCAACATCAAGCTTGATGTAGACTAATGGCTCTTTCTTTCACATGATTTACTTAAAGTTGACCTCCCTAAAATGCGCATTCAATACGCGATTTTGATTGGTTCCCGTACGCGCGCGTTGAGACGCAAAGGACTACGTCACTACCCGTATCATGTGCGCAATTTTGATTGGGTCCATGAAATTTGCATAAAATGCGCGTTGCACGCGTCGCTTCGCGGTATACGCAAAACTGAGAACGAATTTTCATTGGCTACTAAAATATTCGCGTTCATAATTACCGCGTATCCCGCGCGCATCAACTGCGTCCCCGACGCGTTTTGAATGTGTACAAGTACGTGAGCGCCAGTGTAGTTACTATTAGCGGGAAAGCTTTTCTGTGGCGGTTTCTCATCAGTTTGTTAGATGGAGTTCGCAACTGCTGTTGTAATAATTTTATTACAAATTTCATACGATAGCGCCTCATGAAATTGAATTGAGAAGTCAAATCATTGCCAACACTTTGACCACGCTTTATAGACTTCCGCCTCCAGCGGTTCTCGAATCCGGGACCGCCAGATCAGCAGGCCAGCGCTTAACCTATTGAGCTACCGGGGCTCCTCGGGTGTTATCAAATAGATCGGGATGGAGGGATGGTTGGATGGTTGGATGAATGGCTGGCTGGATGGAGATTTTTCGTCCTTTTTTACAGTAATTCAGTCATATCAGGACCATGGTAATGTGATAATGAAATGCAGTCTGCAATGGGATGTTATCATACCACACTTAATTAGAATTAGGCCACATTGCAATTCTTAGAGCGTCCCTAGCGTTTGAACAACGCCCGGCAGCCGTATCAACGTCGATGCAATATCTGCAGGACCTTTTATCAACATTGATACGGTAATTCAATGCTCTGTTCTGTCAATAAGCTAAAAGAAATGTGGCGTTTCTTTTTTCTTGCCTTTCTTTCATTTTTCTGTCTTTCATTTCTTCATTTTTTTTTCAATCGATTCATTGAATCTCCTAGACGCTATTTTTAAAAGTGAACTCAAGCTGCATTTTTACAACCATTTTCAGTGAGAGAGAGAGAGAATGATGCCAGGTCCAGTCGCAGTGCAAACTATTATAGGTTCCTTTTTTGGGTCGGGTCATGTACTAGAAAGCTTGATTCACTAACACTGTACAAATGACAAGAGACAAGGGAATTGTTCAAATGTCATAACACGTGGAAGCCCACCCTAAAGTTGTTGTTTCAGAAGTTTGTCAACTCAGGTGCCCGTAAAATGTAGGGAAGATGTAGGGAAGGGCATAATGGCACTGTTTTCGATTCGGTTTTTATTTAACCATTATTAAAGAAAAGTTAGCCAAGGCGGCTAATTCATTGAGAGAAAATGTACTACATCCGCTTTCCCGAGGATGACAGTCACGAGTGACGAAAGTCCTAGACAAATTTTGCCGGGATCCTACAATAAGCGACTGTTGATACGTGGCGCGGAAAGTAAAGAATCATTAACGTCACCATGCATGACATTAACATTTCAGTCTAAAGAGACAACACGCAGGGCATTGTATGCACTTTAGCTCAAAAGTTAAGTCGGCGACCTACTATTATTGCTTTAATATAAACTCTATCATTTGGTCATACTGTGTTAGTTTTTGAAGAAAAAATATGTTTTGTTTTCTCAGAATGAAGGTTTTATCCAAGAGAGACGTGCAAAAAAATGCGTTTCACATAGAGCGCCATTATAACGTTTGTCGACAATAAGGAGAAATTGACGTTTTCGAGGTCAGATATCTTGAACTTGACAACGGCGACCCCCCTTTTTTACTACATTTTCTGAAAGAGGAGCTGAAACTGTACAATATAGGGAAGTATGAATAAAAACATGTGTTTTGTAATTTGCTCCCACCTCACCTTAAATTTTGCTTGCAGCTCTATGAAAATTACCCTCAGACTGATACATGTAAGTAGAGTGGAAGGACTCCACGTTGGACAATGAAATGAGCCCCGACAAGACAAAAGCAACCAAGTGGCTTGTGCGCCTAGCGAAGACTCAGATCAGTCTGGACATCCGCCTGATTAGTCCTCGCTGTCAGCATGGAGGTACATGTAGCTTAGACTTTGGACACATCTTAAGCGCCGAGCGAAGACTCTGATAAGACTAGTCGGATGCCTATGCTAATCTGAGTTTTTGCTGGGCGTTGGTTTTGTCTGTCTTGTCGCGGCTCAAATATACTCCGCGTCATAAGAACGGTGTATACTTCTTAGCTTACTGTCATGGTTTTATCGCATTGTTCTACTGAATATGGCTACCTTCGAATACAGCTTCGTTCGAATAGAGCTTTCGTGGTAAGGAGTAGCTGTATTAGGAGCATAACATGTTTTCCTCCGAATAGAGCTATCCCGGGTTTGGTAATACAGGATTTTGTGAAAGCAAAGATTTAGTGTTACACATACTGGATGGTATTTTCGAGTTGTTTATTTTCTTTTTTTTCCTTCATCCGTCTCTGAAAGGGATTCTAGTATTACATTAACGTTTTCCCCCATTGAACGTATAGGAAACGGCGTTACGTGAAAAGTTGTGATAAATCACGTTGTTAACCCTCTGCGTGCACATTTCGCGCCTTGATGACGTCGGACGTAAACATTTAACTTCTGGCGACGTCCGCCTCTAAAGGGTGCATTAGAAAACGTCGCAATATCTATGCAGTTTGATTGTATGAAATGTTAGAATCGAAATAAATTTTCATTCCCGGTAAATTATCACATATTACATTTAACACATGTGTTGTCGGGCAGATACGAATAATATTTCATTCCGGCCTGCGGCTATCGTGAATTAATATTTCGTGATCTGCCATCCAACAACATGTGTTAATCAGCGATAATTCACAGGTAAGGAAAATTTATTAAATTTTCTTAAATCATACCCATTCGAGTAGTACTGGCAATGCATGTGCAAATAACTTAAGGTCAAGAATACGTAAATGGCTCATACATAGATTTTTTTTAAATTTTGCACAGGGGTGCATTTTCATGTGTTACATCGAATTGTGCCATAAAAAAAGATAGGTCACCGAGTTCGTTTAGTCGCTAGATCAGATTGAAAAACATGAAATTTTGAGGCCGTTTCCATTGACGGCAATGGGAATGCGAAGAAAAAACTCAGATTTTAAAATTTAAACGTACACAGCTTGTTTACCGGTACATAGATTTTTTTCAAAAACTGATATTTTATGTCACAGGATCTGTCGATTAAAATAAGGTAAGAAAAGTCCTTGACTACCGAGTTCGTTTTTCAAGTAGCGCTTGGTAAGCAAGCATAGGTATGTATGAATTTATGCCGTTCCGCGACGTCATTTATAAGCGACGTTGCAGTCGTTTACTGGCGGCGTAATAAGACATGCTAAGAGCGTTATGAGAATACGGAAAGATGAGGACCAATAGGGTTCTCATGCTGAAAGTCTTAAGTTTCGTTCACACGGGCAAAGTTTCTGTGACAAAGTAGGGTTGGAAAAGTAAAATTTACTCGTGTGAATGAAAAAATATGCCACATCTTCATTGCCAAATTTATATGGTAAAGTTTTTATGACAAACAAAATTTGTCCGTGTGAACAGAAAATTTGCCATAGAATATGTAACAAAGAAACTAGCTATGGAGATAAGCACAGAAAACTTTGCTCATAATCAAATCGGTTTGATTTTGAACAAAGTATATTAAACAAAGAAAAGGTGGCATGGTTGGCCGTTCACACGGGCAAAGTTTATTTCTCCAGGTTACCTTGACGAATAATGTTCGATCGTGTGAACACAGCAGCAAATATTTCCTTGCCAAAGTTAGTTTGACAAAGATTCCATGCCACATTTTTCTTTAACAAATAATTTGCTCCGTGTTAACGCAAAATGTTTGGCAAACTTTCTTTGTTAGAGATTCTGTGACAAAGAAACTTTTGTGGCGTGAACGAGGCTTAAGTGAAAGAATTTTTTACAGACTCTCTTAGACCAAAATTAGTAAAAAATGCAAGCATTCTTCTAGCAGTAATATGGTTATTGCAGCCGACACGACTGAGCCGCATAAACAACTGCGTTACCCTAAATCACAAAATGCGCCGTGCCATGACAAAATGGGTTCTTTGGGGCATATACGGTCAGTGGAAGCTCAGATCACTGTGCGCACCCGCCCAACCTGACCAGAGCCTTTGTTGTCCTCTGGTACAATGATTCCGTGAGGAACAGCGAAGAGATTTACTTGTCTGTGCGTATGCGCGGGCTGATCTATGTGAATGTATCATAATTTCTGACGACCCGTGTTCTGTCGGTGTGGCTCATGGTAGTCAGATAAAATTGACCTTTGGACAGTATTTCGGTCATATCGAGATGATGGTAAGTTACAAGGTCAGCTTCCAAATCCACCGTCGGTGGGATAGGTAAAGATAAAGACTTCTTGTAGCGTAGTGGCCGTAGGGACGGTGTGAGTTAGAGGCCCGCTATATCTTTGGCAACGGCATACAACAAGTGGAAGAAATATTGTATCATTCTTATTTTGTAATCAAAACAAAATTTTCGATGTCCAAAAAGGATATGTGATCATATGTGTATTAAAATCGCAAAAATCGGCATTATAATAAATATTACATTCCGATCCCATAAAGCTCTAAAATCAGCTGGCATACATTTACTTGGTTTCGTATGCGCAATCCCACCGGCACCGCGGACGTTCGGTTATGACGCAGACGGTTGCGGGTTCGAATCCTGAGTCGGCCAGCTAGCGACTGGAAAAGTCTCTTTGTCAAGCCAGCAGTAAATAGGTAGCTTTTTCAAATCAGGAAAGGATAACGCAGCGAAAGGAAAATGATGGGTTCCGCCTTTTATATGTGTGTCTGAAAAGTCCTGTGAGCCCTGAAAGCAGGGAGGGAACATGTAACCGGTCAGCCTTAAATTGTTACACACATGAAACTCTGTCTGTGTGTCAGTCACATTCTCTCTCTGTCTGTCAGTCTCTCTCTCTCTCTCTCTCTCTCTCTCTCTCTCTCTCATTAATTAATTTATTAATGCTCTTATGTTGATAAAATATCTTCAAACATACAGGGAAAAAAAGAGCAAAGGGCTTGAATAAACAATGACAACAACTCCGTTTTCCCCATGTTTGACGTTATTATTGAATGTCCTATGGGCCGCCATATTGAAAATTTCACTGACTAGGATGTATTTCGTGACGTTACGTCCTTCGCGACGCACGTAATTAATTGCGCCAGTCATTTACGTATTCTTGACCTTAATCAAAATTATACCAGAAAATCTTAGAGTTTTTGTCTTGCATCATAACACACAAGTGGCGGGGTATTATGTTTTCACGTTGGCCAACCTTGTGTCTGTCTGCACATTTGAATTTTCATAAGCGTAGCTTTACGAATCATTGAAGGGTGCGCATAGATCTTCTCTTTTGTTGTCATAGCAACCAGACTATCTGAGCTGGCTGAAAAAATATGATAATTTTCTTCTCATTGCCCTGTTATATAATTTATTTTAGACATATTCAAGATCGCTGGGTCCAGTGTTTCCGGTTGGACGGACGGGTACAAATTGTGCCCTCAATGTGAGCGGTCATATGAAATACCGTACATATGGTATCACAAGGTAGTTTTTTGTGGTTGCAATGGATTTATTTGATAAGCACCAACTATTAATGATTGCTAGGCGTAGACTAAGCTTTTTGTAAAAGCTTTACTTGTACACATAGAGTTGGGGTCGGCGAATGGGTATATCAACACAGAAAATGAGCTGCGATTCGATAAAACCAATACTGTGGAACGTTCGCCCAGCGAAGGCTCAGATCAGACAGACCGGAGTACACGCTATCCACTCTGATCAATCTGAACTGAATCTTTGCTGTCGGAATGGATTAAGCTAACAGCAGCTGATACTCTTCGATACATTGCTGAAACCTTATAAATACGGCTAGGCAGCAACTCTATTCGTGGGCTTTCTATGAATACAACTAACCGAGTAGCTGGGCCGTGCTCGATTGGGCTGTGCGCACTGTGCCAGAACGGCTATTAGAATTCCGAAATCGAGCATACCAAACGAGCACGAAAGGGGCGAATGCACGGCTATTGAACAATAATAATATGATGGCGTTTTGAGAAACACGCATTCTCTTCTGTTTGACGACATTTTGGATGATGCAATCTGAATTTTAAGGGAAAACAATTCAAATGTCACCAAACAAGCTTAGAGCTATATCTTCTTTCTATATTTTCCTGTGTCGTCTGCTTGTCCGCCATTTTTTGACTATTTGTTCTGTCCACACCACCTTTTCGTTTGGAACAGTGCACACCGTATCAGGACACGGTTCCAGTGCACTCGATTGTTGTTCCAAAAATCCCGACGGTAAGCACAGCCCAATCGAGCACGGCCCTATATTCGAAAATACAATCGGAACACCGCTCGGCCAATTCCGTGAATCAACCTCGGATGTATGACGTGGGACTACTTACGTCACACGACTGTTGATAGGAACTACGACATAAACAAAGATGGTCGCACTGTCGCACCGAGTAAATAATAAAACGAAAAGAAACACTTTTTTTCTGTCTTGGCATTAATAATTGACTATTTTGTTTTAACAACAGCAAAGCATTAAATGAATGTCCGTGCAACAGCTGAAAAAGGTCGCAGGTCGAGAACTAATTATCATTCGTAGCGTATACTTTCGGCGAAGAACAAAATGTTGGATTTTGCTGCATATTGCTCCGCCGTATATACGCCTGAGGTCTGATTCACGGAATTGGCCGAGCGTGCTCCGATTGTCGAAGATAGTCTCATACAGTACAACAAGGCCGCCTATAACAAAGAAAAAAAAACTTCTATATATGTGTCTAGAATACTTTGAAACAGTGAAATACCCAGAAAAAGTATCCTGTTTTGAAATCTTAGTTGAAGTCCCAGCAGCTCAGCAGGTTAAGCGCTGGCCTACTTATCTGGCGGTACCGGGTTCGATACCCGCTGACGGAAATCTTTCGAACCGTAAACGAGGTTCCACTGCACGCAGCCTTTCATTATTACCCTCCCATAGTCCTCTGACATGATTGAAATACTGTTGAAAAGGCCTTAAAATCGCAAATCGTCCATTAAGAAACAAATGATCATGTCATTGGGCAAAACACAAAAATTCTAAAAATTGGGACACATGTATTAATTACCGTAAAATGTCCTATTACTGGAACTGTTTGGTTTTACGATGCAGTAAATCATCCAAAAGATGCAGATGGAATGACAAAAAGTGCATATTAGCCGCGACACAAGAAAACAAACAAAGTGGTTGTGCGCGCAGCACAGGCTCAGCTCAGCCTGGGCATCCTCCAAATCCGATCAGACACTTTGCTGAGCGCTTAACGGTAGCTTAGGGTTTAAGCTACCTCCATGCGGACAGCGAAGACTCTGATCAGACTGGGCGGAAGCCCAGGCTGATCTGAGTCTGCGCTGGGCGCACAACCACTTTTTTATTTTCTCCTGTCTCGGCTCATAAACTGATCAGACTGGTCCTTCAGGAGCAATCTGATCATGGATTGCACGGTTGGCCCAGACCTATCTGTCCTAGTGCTTAGAATGTTTATGGTATGTTTTCATCAATTTCAACAGCTCACCTCTATTTTGATTAAATGTACTCATTTATTCAGGTCGAAAGTGTATTCACGATGTTTAGTTTAAAAAGGGAAGAGTACTTAAGGTCTAGCGTAGCGTAAAAATGATTTTCGTCGCGCACAAAATACCGCATTTTTAACAAAAGTGTGCATCAACGCAGCCAGATCAGACTGCACGTTTTCCCACATAAACAAACAGTGAATATTGGATGAAAGATAAAAAAATAGAGGTCTGTGACGATGCAGTGCAGGTAATTTGAGTTGTCATTCGCAAATTGTCAAAGGTTCCTATTCACATGACACTATTTATATACAAACATTTTTTGTCGTTAAGTGCAAGCGTTCAGAAATGAAACCACAGTCAAAAATGTAAATAAAGCTTGTGCAGCACTGACACGTGTTTTCTTAGTGCGTTTGCTTGGATTTAACATTGGTTTAAAAAGCGAAGGGAAAAATATCTTAGAAATGAACTTAGAAAGCTTGTTTGTCAAGATTGGTACACCTGGGAGGTATCAAACACTAGTATTCATTCTCTTATGCACAAACTATTTCCCAGTTGTATTTAACCATGTTATTATGGCCTTCTATGGTTCTCGGCCACCGCACAAGTGCCACTCGAAATTCTATGAAACTAATAGTTTTCTGGAGAACGCTTCAGTGATACAATCGAAACACCAGAAATGTGAGGCTACGTATAGCCTTTCCACGGGACTCAATATCAGTGTCTCATGCGACGGCGATGATTCCGTATGGGAGATGAAATATGAAAAGGAGGAAAGAGAAACGTCAATTGTCACAGAGGTTAGTACATTGAAATGTTCTTAATTGCTTTGTTCAGCTGCAAATTTAGTTGTGTTTATTCACAGTGTTTTGGTAGTTCTGTCTGGAGGTCTGTAACACGGGGAAATACCAATGTCTGTATGTGTGCTATCGACCAAGCAAGTCAGTAACATTGTATGCAAAAGAGGCTGTCGACCGAAACGATCAACAGCAGTATCAGTTCGGTTGACAGCAATCAACACTGGTATTGTTTACGACCAATTCTCTGTCGACAGTCACTTTGCGAAGTACCGGATCGGTCGACAGCATAGGTATGGGAAATAGTAATAACCCCGTGTAGACAGTCAGCGAAATTTACTTTGGCCTTAAAAGTTTACAAAAGCGACAAAATGACTGAGACGGAGTTGTACATACGAATACCAAAGCGGCGTTCTGTAGTATCACAGAGTCAACCTTACATTCAACTCGTATACCAGTTAAACCTGTCTTAAGGGGTCAGCCAAGGGAAGGAATAAAAGTGGCTGCTTAAGACACGTGACCCCTTAATGCAGGCTCATTTGCACTGTATTTTGGTTCAAGGGACCCAGAAAAGCTGGATGCTAATGACAGGTGATCCCTTAATAGAGGTGACCACATAAGCAGATTTGACTGTATATTAAAAACATGTGAAAAACAATTTTGAAAGGGTCATCGTAAAACCACCATTTATCCTAGCATAAATAGACGTATGGCCTGCCTGATGGTAAAAGATAAATCTGAGATCAAGAAATTCACGCAATGATACACCTTCATTCCGCCAATTTTACAAAGAAAATAGCTTTTGTGACTTCCCATTTGCTTCCTGAAATATGAAGCCCTTCAAAAAGGGGATTTTATCTTGAAAGAATTTTCTCTTAAAAGAGCAAATGCTTTTCTTTAAGATTTGACTCCCTTTTAGAAGGAAGGCAAAATGGTAAATGTAGAGCTGTTTCCTCTGAAAATGAGCCATTTTACATTAAATGCATCATTTTCAATAGTCTTGCACATCAAAAGTCGAGTGTAAGAAATTTAAAAGAAAGCTCAAACTTGCACTGCACGTAAATTGTAATTATGATAATTAGGGAACAACATTTTTCAGTGGGACCTTGTTTGCGACGAAACCTACTTATCTGCGCTGTCTATCACCATCTACTTTTGTGGTGTAATGGTGGGTGGGGTTTTGTTCGGACACCTAGCTGATGTATTCGGACGTAAACCAGTGATGATGTTTACCTTGTTCTTACCAGTCGGGGTTGGAGTTGGTATTTCATTTGTGCCATGGTACTGGTTATTTGCAACCCTCCGTTTTGTTCAAGGGATGTTAATGCAGGTAAATATTGTATTCTTTTGGCCTGAGATATAGTGTGTAATACAACGCGCAATCCTCAATACGTTCGGCTTATGCACAAAAAGTGAAATAAATTCTGAAAGAAAGTACTCTTAAACAACACCGTCCATCATCACTACCGGAAATAGCTTACCACCGAATCGAAAGTGGAAGACACCAGCCAGTTTGAAGCCTTTATTTACAATTTTTTCTTTGTTACTGCACAATCAATTTATATAATGTACATCAAGAACAAATTGTTTTTGTTGGTTTTCGTGTTTATTGTGGTCTGAACGTTGGCATTGATTTAATTACACACATTTATCGGTGCTTTGTACTGTCTGAGAGTTGGTGCTTTCGCAAAAACAAGTTCCGAGTTTATAATTACATCCATATTTTGACATAAAAGTTGTATTACCTGTTTTAACTAGGAACTAGCATTATCTATGTGTTTTGTTTAGTGTCAATTTAATGATTTTATAGCTACAATGGGTGATAAACATGAACAGTTGTGTACGGTGAAAAGTTGTGTATTTGTATTTCTTCTATTCGCCGTACAACATATATTTATCATTCAGGTAATAACTGGCTTAACCACCAGATTTAGGCTGAAATTCTCGTATATGCCATTGTTTCCTAAATCATTGTGGCTTAAATTGGCAAAATCTGCAGAAGAAATGCACAAATGTCCGGGGAGAAAGTAGTGAAATAGTTACAATTTACTCTGTCTTCGGTACCAGCCATCGGTTTTTCCTTTCATACCAAACATTTAACACATATTTATCTAAAATATTTACTTAGTAGATAAGATAACTGTATTCACTAGTGATGTCCAATAATTTAATTATGAAACAGTGATACATTACCAATAAAATATGTCATTTTCGACAAGCACCCTCTCGCGCGTGGCCTTCTCTTTCGATTCCGTGGTAAACTATTTCCGGTGGTGATGATAGACGTTGAGCAGGGAACACATAAAAAAGAAACTGGCAGACTTGGTTTAATTGAATCTGTTCATGTGTAGTTATGAAATGCTGAAACACTGCTCATGAGCCCATGTCCGCTAGCATCGGCTTCATATTTTAGAACTGACTCTCTCTCTCTCTCTCTCTCTCTCTCTCTCTCTCTCTCTCTCTCATGTCAGTTACCTTATGTGTGTTACATGTTTTCTTTTGCTGCTCACCTAGTCAAAATATTGATTAGTCAGATCATTTATTTTCTTTTCATATTTGTTATTATTATTTTGTTTGTTTTTATTTTTCATTTTTAATTTGTTTATATGTTAGATGTTCTAATAGTTTACAACTTGTGCTCTTTTTCAGGGTCTGCAGTCTACTACTTACACACTGGCTATGGAAATGTTTCAACCTAAACATCGGGCATATGCTGCTGTGTTTATGGAACTAATCTGGGGTGCCGGGGTAATGCTTATACCGGCTATAGCCTACTTAATAAAGACGTGGCGTTATATTCAGTTGGCAATATCTCTGCCGAGCTTACTAGTTTTCTGGTATATATGGTAAGTAAGGAGTTTGTTACATTTGGGGCTGTGAGGGGATGAATGAATTCCTTGTACCTTAAAACTACCTTTGTTCTGGCATCCCTCTATTGACCAACAGTTCCTATTATATTTCTAGTGTTATGCCAGAGTCCATGCGGTGGTTGGTTGCCACGAACCGACTTGACAGAGCAGAAAGTCTACTTACTACGACAACTAAGACCAACAAGCTTCCATTCCCGGGAGAAAATTGGCAGGATATTAAGAAACAGAGGGCAAGTAATGAGGAGAGTACCAAATACACGTTCATGCATCTTATGAGAACTCCAAATCTTCGACGGAGAAGTCTAGTTCTTTTCTATTTATGGTAAGTTGATATGTGAGATAATTACATTGGTTTTTCGTTATCACCCGATTTATCAGCCCAAGACTCCAATATGATCGGACGGAGGGCTTGCCCGAGGTCCGATATTGGTCGAGGGCTAATAAATCGGGTGATAACAAAAAACATGTTATGATCTGTTTATCATATAGATTCTATATTGATTGGAAAAAATGTCCCGAAATAGTTGCTAGAAATCAACAATTTTGAAGTTGTTGAAACTTGCTACTATTGCTGAAGGCCAAGACCTAAGAGGGCATCCCGCAAACACAACGGCAGGGACACCCGAGTGTGATTGTAATATTTTATTGTATAATGAAACTAGGTAGGCATCTGATGAAATGTGTCTAATGAAACGAGGGATCTTATGATAAGTCTTACTAACACACAGCATCACTGCGCCATCTGAAATGTTTCCCGCCCGTTTTGTAGCGAAACAAAATCCAGCCATTTCATATTTATTTTGACACCAACGTGTTCCTTTCGATCTAACTAAGAAAATGAGTGGTCACACTTTATGTCTACGATGGATAATAAGAGAGATAGAAGCTCTGAAAGGATGGGAAATATTCTGTTCTGCAACATCGCTCTCGCCATTTTAACGTTGAAGTATCTCACGCGACGTCGTTGACGTTAACGACGGGCTGATAAACGTGTTGGAGCGGGAAAACCTTTATCGGAGCGGTGGGCAGGATAAAAACTCTGAAAGCCAAACTTTATAGAACGTGCAGATTGCTTCTTAGGCAGTCCAAAATTCTGTATCTATGTGATAAACGGGTTTTATGTACAATTTCTGAAAATAGAATAACGTACAGTTTAATTATTTTACGGTAATACGTATCCTATGTGAAAATAAAGAAGTTCTGGTCTAATGACAAAGGAATGGTATTGGCTTGACACATGTCAGAGAAAATTGCTTCAGTTACTAATAGGAAATTACAAATCAAGAACATTGTTGGTACTAGAAAACAGCCATAAATTTGTTAAACATATTTTATAGCTAAAATGGTAATAGTGGGATGGGACAATCGGGTTCTTTGGAAACAGGGGCACCTAGGATTTGTGTATTTTCTCTATTTCAGGTTTGCTATTTCCGTTGCCTACTATGGCTTGACTTGGCTAATGACTGGTCTTGCTGGAAATAAATACCTAAATTTCTTCATAGGTGGCGCTGTGGAGTCCGTAGCATATGCGTTGGTACTGCCCGTGACAAAGAGGTCTGTATTCTGGTGACCTTTAGAGATGTAGGTCACAACATTTCAGTGTCAATACTCAGATCAGCTTGCACAAAATTGATCTTTTTGAGGGTTATTCCTGTTTCTATAAGCCTATAAGCAATTTAAAGGGCAGATTTCATCTCTTCACAAAGGAAAACGACTTTTGTTACTCTTAGAGAAAACAATTTGCCCCTTCAGGAGCAAATTCGTTCCTTTTGAAGTTCATAAGGGAAGACAAACCAAAAATATCGAAAGTTACGCTTTAACCAATACACTGCGAACTTCTCTAACCGTTTCATGCTCGTCCAAGTTGTGATGAGGCTGTGGAAACCTATATTGCTTAGAGGTGTCCCGAACAACATGTTTCTATTTCAGCATATCGACACAAATTTACATATTTATTAGCGCTGTATTTTGAGAAATCTGTTCGAAATGTACTGTATTTATTCAATTAGAAGACGGGGTACAGCCGATGTAGACTGAAGTACTGTCTTAAAACCCCATAAAAACAACCAAAAAGAAGACGGAGTTTCCTTTCCAACAATCCCAAAGCTCTAGATTTTTTTTGTAAAAAGGATCTATAGCTTTGGGATTGTTTTGGAAGAAAAATCCCTACTTTATATCTGTATTACTGTAACACAAGTCTAATTAACATATATGCGGCTTTTTTTGGAAGGGCGCTCCCTTCTTATAATCGAATAAATACGATAGTCTAGGCTTTTCAATCCACACTATAGATAATGCCCTTGTGGTCTTAAAGAAACGCATTTTCTGAAAATATCATTCCTGCATATGCTTTGACGCAGCTAATGCATGTATAACTCTGACTGTCCTAGTTACATTTTGTTCTTTGTATTACAGATTTGGAAGAAAAATACCACTTATCTTCAATTTTCTCTTGGCGTCAGCCAGCTGTATTACCGCTGGTGTACTTTTAGCTACCAACTCAGGTAAATGTTGACCAATCAACAGAGAGAAAGGTCCACGTGCAGTTTCATTTCAACTTGGAAAGAAAAAGAAAACAGACGCCTGCAAATATACTGGCAAAATATTTTGGCATATTTGAGATATTAATGTTTGAAATTTTACATTAACCAAGTGAACGATGTTGTTAGTTTTGAACAAATGGCTCCTTTTTTCGTTCAACACAGAAATGCTATACATAAGTTGAAGAGCATCTTTATATTTTGACTAAATATTTAATTAGAATCTTGAATTTTAAATTTTCATATGGGAATAGAATTGCGTGATTGCAAGGCCTGATTAGATCATATATGCGAACAGTGAAAACTCAGATTGGGTTGTACACTTGCCCTTTTCTGCCGCATCAGTATAGTACATGTATCTCTTCGTCTAACATGTATAAAATTTTACGAACATCACAGAAAATATGTAGTATGCTGACAGCATTTAAATTTAAAACAATCAAAAGATATAGTAGAACATAAGCGCAGGCAGAGTCTGTTTGTTCGCAAATGTAAACGAGGTTCTTCATTTTTTTCTTTAATTGGGGACATACTTGATTTCTTTATTTTCGAATTGTTCACGCTGATTTATATCCCATATGCAACCAGATCAGATGTTTTACCTTAATCAGACAAATTTCACTGGACATTATTTTTGATAAAGAACAATTAATTGTAGTCATCATTTTTCTCATAAAGGACCTAAGTAGCTGGTATCTAACAAAGACACTAATAAAAACGTATACTTTTGCACTCAAGAGCACTAAGCTAGACACGTTTCTTTTACTACCATCATGCGACCAGTATAAACTTAACTAGAAATTTTAACGAACTATCTCATTAAAAATGTATTTTGTGTTCTTATTTCCAGCTGAAATCATTGCTACAGTTTTCGCCATCGTTGGACGATTCGGAATGGGAGGGTTGTTTTGCATTATATTCCTATACACATCAGAACTCTACCCTACTGTTATAAGGTATAGAAAATATCATATGGACTCTCCATATAAACCCTCGTCATATTAATTCAGATGCTCCGCATAGGACTTTAGCACAATCACATATTAATCGTATGCTCAAGCCCTGTGTTGAGCTATCATACATGTGTAATATAAATGCACTGCTTTTCATTACAACTTGGGGTTGTGTCGAGTCAACTTTGCAAGAACAGAAAAGTTTTATATCGACTGATTTAGAAGTAGGTCATAGATGTGTTTTAAAGAAAGTTCTTGCAATGGCTTTGACCAATCACAAAAAATATTCATGTTAAAACAAAGTTTGAATTAGTCTCTTTTCGTAATTTTAGGCAATTAACCATGTCTAGGTTTTTTGACCCATTCAGTCGTTGAATCTGTTTAAGGTGAGGTGGGAGTAATTCAGCGCCGCCGTGCGGCAGTTTCTGTCGCAACGTTACATACTGACGTCAAACGTTCCGTCTGAGAAAAACAAGATGGCGTCAACATTGTCCGCTTCTGTGGTCACATATACTACATGGTCTGATTACAAAATGCAAAGAGGCTGAGCGCTGGGTGAAATTAAAAGGAAATAGAAAGTGTCATAGAGGAGAAACTGCAAAAATATTGTTAGTTACCACTAGCGGGAAAGCTTTTCTCTGGCGGTTTCTCGTCAGCTTGTTAGATGGAGTTCGCAACAGCTGTTGCAATAATATTATTACAAATTTCAAACGATACCGCCTCATGAAATTGAAATGAGAAGTCAGATCACTGTCTACAATTCGACCACGCATTTTAGATTTCCGCCTCCAGCGGTTCTCGAATCCGAAACCGCTAGATCAGCAGGCCAACAAAGCTATCGGGGCTCCTCGGGTGTTATCAGATAGATCGGGATGGAGGGATGGCTGGATGGGTGATTGGTGGATGGAGATTTTACGTCCTTTTTAACAGTAATTCAGTCATATCAGGAGCATGGTAATGTGATAATGAAATGCTGTGGGCTGTGGGGTGTTATCGTTATTATACCACCCACACTTAAAAAATTAGGCCTCATTGAAGTGATATTAAAAATTCTTAGACTGTCCCTAGCGTTTGAACAACGCCAGGCAGCCGTATCAACGTCGATGCAATATCAGCAGGACCTTTTATCAACGTTGATATGGTAATTAAATGCTCTTTTCTGTCAATACGCTGAAAGAAATCTGGCGTTTCTTTTTTCTTGCCTTTCTTTCATTTTTCTGTCTTTCATTCATTTTTTTACAAGCGTATATCAAAGAATCGAGTCATTGAATCTTCTAAACGCTAAGTGAATTCAAGCTGCATTTTCACAGTCATTTTCAGAGAGAGAGAGAGTCGCCAAGGTCCAGTCGCAGTGCGAAATATTATAGGTTCCTTTCCTGGGTCGGGTCATGTACTGGAAAACTTGACTCGCTAACACTGTACAAACGACAAGGGAACTGTTCAAATGTCATAACACGTGGACGCCCAATCTAAAGTTGTTGCTTCAGAGAGTTTGTCAACTCAGGTGCCCGTAAATTGTATGGAAGGGCATAATGGCAATGTTTTGATTCCTTTTTTTGTCATTATCAAAGAAAAGTTAGCCAAGACGGCTAATGCATTGAGAGAAAAATGTACTACATCCGCTTTCCCGTGGATGACAATCATGAGTGACGAAAGTCCTAGACAAATTTTGCCGGGATCCTACAATAAGCTACGGTTGATACGTGGCGCGAAAAGTAAAGTAACGTTAACGTCGCCATGCGCGACGTTAACATTTCAGTCTAAAGAGACAGCACACTGGGCATTTTATGCACTTTAGCTCACAAGTTATGTCGGCGACCTACTACTTTTATTGCTTTAATGTAAACTTCTATCATTTGGTCATACTGTGTTAGTTTTTAAAGAAAAAAATGTGTTTTGCTTTCTCAGAATGAAGGTTTTTATTCAAGAGAGACGTGCAAAAAAATACGTTTTCCATAGAACGCCATTATAACGTCGTGTCGAAAATGAGGAAAAATTGACGTTTTCGAGGTCAGATATCTTGAAAACGACAACGGCGACACCCCCTTTTTATTACATTTTCTGAAAGAGGAGTTAAAAATGTACAATATAGGGAAGTATAAATAAAATCATGTGTTTTGTCAATTACTCCCACCTCACCTTAAGGCATTCGTGTCGTACATTGAGAACCTTCTTGAGCTTCAATTAAAATCTTAAAGCGTTCCTTCAAGAGCAGAAAACATATTCAGAGGCAGGAACATAGGCCATACTTAAAAGGCTCGGCTATTCAAGCCTCATCACTGACCCTTCTAATATCAAAACCCTCTTTGTCAAGCTACCTTTCCACATACCCTGGCTTACATCAATCTACAAACCAACAATAATACTTTTGTAGCAACTATGTTGTTATTCGATTTAACAACCAGAAAAGTCATATTTTGGATGGTAGATTGATGCCAGCCAGGGCATGCGAAGAGTACATTTGGGTATTTACACTTTGTTTATTTGCAGGAATATAGGTCTTGGAAGCTGTGCATTTTGGACGAGAGCTGGCGGTGTTGTTGCACCACAAATAATGTTGCTGGTAAGTTTTCATGTACTTTACCAATGTTAATTCCGAAATTGCCGATAAGAAGAATTTATAATGAAGCTTCTGGCGTAATTCTTATTCCTTAAAATATGCTGAAGGTGCTAATTAAATAAAGGGCTATAAAGTTTGTTTAAACATCATTGATACAAATTGTTCAGAAATTATAATAATATTCTTTATCATATGACGTCGCATCTGAGAGTGTAGTAAAGCCATGCATTAAACGCGATAATCCACTAGTGGATTAAATATGCAAATGACGTCGTAATGTTATACGTTGACGTCCATAAAAACGTCGCGTTTTCTAATGGCGAAATCGTGACGTTTTAGTGCAAATTCTGTTGATAAAATGCGATTTAGTGTCAAATGATAAATAGAATCTTGCATTCGTGCTCCTGTTTTATTGAATTTATTAAACTCGTTGGTAAAAACGATAAGATGCTCGGCAGAGCCTCGCATCTTATCTCTTTCACCAACTCGTTTAATAAAATCAATAATACATGAGCACTCATGTAAGATCCTCTATCTCCTTACCATATACGTCTGCTTGGTCCCTCCATTACTAAGTGTTACACTTGTGCCGCGTCACACAAAAGCGGTATTAAACGTGTAAGGAACAGCAAAGATGCAAATCAGTCCCTGAATCCGTTAAGTCGAGCTTTGTGTATGTAGTGCCTTAGTAGTGTGCCGAAACATTCCTCACGGTCCATGTTTGGTGTGTACAAACAGATAACGGTGAGTATTAGACCGTGCGAGTGCCGAGTTGGCCTGGTCCTTGCTGTTCGCATATATCACAGGCATCATTATGCGCATGGCAGCTTAGATACAATAATCTGCACAGTGCATGTACTTTCTTTTATTTATTTATTTTTTTTTATTTTATTCTATTTTTTACGGTTGTTGTTTTGTTGCTGTGTTTGTTATTTTCGTCAGTTCACGCAACAGCTCAAGCACTACCCATTTAGCGTTATAGGCTATAAAGCTGTAGCAGCTTAATAGATATGATACATCTAAATAGAAAATACTTAAACATTCAGTTGTGCACCATATTGTGCCTGTGTGCAACGCATTTACCGGCCAACAACTGTAAAACTCGTAAATGGATGGTGAATGGAGAGGAGTCCTGTACAACATTTAAACTGGAGTTTCTCTTGATTTACCATCCATTTTTTGTCTATAGCCTGTGAAGATAAAGCAGCGAATAATGATTTACTTCGAAATATTCGACAAAGGTGACTTAGTAAGATCATTTTGTATTCCAGGAGAAATTCTCGGACAACAAGTCAGTTCCACTAATCATATTTGGAGTCGTAACCTTAATCGGAGGAATTTTGACTTTTATTCTGCCGGAAACACGTGGGATTAAACTTCCCGATACCATTGAAGATGCTGAAAATTTTAATACAGGAAAGCAAAGTGAAAAGACCAATGAACCGCCTGCTTTGCAGTCAGACTTTTCCACTATCGGAATAGCTGAGTCAACCAAATTGTAGCATTTTCAAAATATAAAAGCATGTTGAGGTTAGCAATGACTCCTATTTCCAACACAGTGTTACCAAGGCGGCACACAACTTTTGAAACTGTATGAATTCATATAAAAGACGATTCACTGTAATTGTGTTTCATTTCCATTGATAAGACGCTGTATGCCCGCTGGGTGTACAGTGCACAATAGTGCCCACTGACTGTATAGTGTATATTTAAATGTACATTACAGTGCCCGCTGTGAGTATTGTGTACAATGTACGCCACGTCTTCAGAACCACCATAAGACAAACCTTGTTCTTTTTCACGACGCGGCTCCGATATGTGTATACGACAGTGTATACTTGATAGAAAAGGTGTTATTGTTATAATTGTAAGTATTGGAACCGGTAATTCTGAGCAAATAGTGCAGACCCAGATCAGACTGCCCCGAAAGGAGCAGTCTGGTCAGTATCTTCACTGTTTGACATGCCTTCTGCATCTTTTTGACGCAATATTGCATTGTAATTAAAACCTTTCCATTTTTATGTCAGTTTAGGTGTCCCATTTCTTTAGAACGTAGCGTGAAGGTGGAAAAGAGTAAGGCTGTAAAAGAAAATGTTCAGTGTTATCTATCAACTTTTGTAATCAAGCTCTTTGACAATTATTGGTATCCAGCGTTCCTCAAGGTATTTTGCAAAACCAAGTCGTTACTGCAAAATAGCACTGTAATATAGCGTTTCATCACCAGGGCCCGAGGTTATAAACCTTTTTTCATGCTCAGCTGAGTTTAGCATGAAATTTTACCTGCTAATAAATAGCAAATTACTGATAAGTACGGTTGTTTTCCTGCTCAGTTTGCTGAGTATGAAATTTTCGCTGCTTATAAATATGAAAAATGCCAACATTAGTTGGCATTTTCACATTTATCAGCAGAGAAAATTTCATGCTCAGCTGAGTTGAGCACGAAAAAAGTTTTATAACCTCGGGTCCAAAATAGTCTTTTGGAGACCCTTAAGTGGACCAGAATGTCTGTTTTACGGTAAATAGGTAGACTTTCAAGGAAAGCAACTCTTCCATTGTTAAGATTGCCTCCATTCTCAATACCGGTCAACACTGGTAGGAAAGAATCTGTTTTTCTTAAAGAAAATTTGACCCCGTTTACGAAGTTCTTTTACTCGTACGTTTCTTTTTTTATCCATGAAAGCAAACAAGAAGTCACAAAAATTGTTTCCTTTGCACAATGGTAGAAATACCCTAGAGAGCTCTAGATAAGAGGGGTATTTGATGATAATTGAGGGATATTTTTTTATTTCTCATTGAAACCATATGTTGTGACCCCTCATCTGAACCGTCTCGTTGAGACGGTTCAGATTAGGCGTCACAACATATGTTTTTATGCAGAATTAGGAAAAATTATCCCTTATTATCATTCAATACTCCCTCTTATCTAGAGCTCTGCCCTATATAAGTCCTTTTATTTGGTTAGGTTGCAGGTTTGTGGCCATATAAACAACATATCGTTCATCGACCAGAGAATACCTGAAAATTATCCTTTTTCTGGAGTTTTTCAGAAACACCTGCCAACTTACTTCTGGATATTGTAAAAGATTGAAAATCTCACAAGAAATGACGAGGACAACTCTAGGTTTATGATGACTTTTATTTCACGTACGAGGGATGATCATTAAATAATGGAAACACGCATATATCTAATTAGCTTTGTGTTAGAACAATGTTCTAATTATATAATACCTAAGAGACAAGCAAATGCCACGGTGGGTAGCCATAAAGGGCCAAGGTGATCAAATCATCTAAAACGGGGCCTACTTGATCAGGTTCAGGGACCTATGTTGACTTTTCTCTTACACAACAAACAACTACACATTTTTTTGAAGAATAAAAATGAGAACACAGGACAGGTAAGACCGCTGGCAAGAATTGCAGGAAATTTTGCGGTCACAAATACGTTTATTTTTTTTTTAAATTTGTTTAAGGTCTAGGAAAATGTCTTTGTAAGCGAATTGACAGTTTTACGGTATTCCAGATGAAAATTTAGTCTTGACAGATGAAATATACAGTTATTTTGTTTCAGCGGCAAAATAAAAAAGTCCTGTTCTACATGAAATGACAAGGGGTGTTATTCTTTCATAAACTGACATACTAGAATTTTGACGAATATAGAAGAATAAAGGAAATTGTTCTAAATTTCAGAAAACCAAGAAAGCGATCCCTACGTGATTTAGACTCCTGAACTTACGTGATCTTAGTCCCCTTATCATTCAACGTATAGTATCCGTTAAATCTCAAAAAGATCATTTGTGAACTTCGATTGTTTAACGACCATTTTAAGAGTTTACCATCGATAAAATAGGGTTACGATACTCAAGTAGCAGTAGTAAGTCAGGAAAACTTTTGAACTGTAAGTTAATATTATACAAGTTTAGCTTTCGAAAAAGCTTGAGAGGTTATCCCTTAGCAAGTGAATCTTCAGGATGCAAGTGGTAAAGCAGAAAATTGGCAGCAGTTCAAGTTAATTTTATTGTATTCTTGGATTTGTTGAAGCTGTAGGTAAGTGGCGAGTTTGACAACTTTTTCTTTTTTTTCTAGTGATTGCTTGTAACAGATGAGCTTCAGTGCTTTTAACTTTTGTCAGATGACCTGTACTGTTTAGTAACGTCTCTTCGTAATTGGACTGTACTCTCTGGTAATTGCTTGTATTAGGTGAGGTTCTTGTATTAGGCGAGGTGAAGTGTTCAGGACAAGATTTACAGCTCATGTCTCAGCAATGCTGGAAGGGACCTTGCAGCTGGGTGCGCCAAACTGTTGGAGCAAATACCGGTAAATAGTGGCACCTGCATGTAGATGCCACTATTTACCAGTATTTGCTTCCATAGTTTGGCAAAGAAGTATCGGGAAACAATGGGACCTGTATTAGCAAAAGGAAACAGCGTACATTAATCGAGTACGAATTCCTATCTAAATATGGTTATCCCCGAGGGGATAACCAATCAAAGGTCCATTACTGGAGATGAGTGTGCGAAAATAGTTCCATGGAGGTTGGTTGTCGAGTTTAGACAAGTATACCTAGTTTGAAAATTCAGTTTTAATAAATACTGTAGCTTGGACTGGTCGACAATAGTGACTTTAACTATTAGAACAGAATGATTGGGTAGGCATTAATGAAAGAACAAACGGACAGAGACTTGCACTATGCTACATTATTAAACTCCTTTACCAAAAATGATTATCTTTAAACAGAAATGTTACAGACATAATCACGTTTTTTTAGAAGAGTATCAAATTGTGATGCATAAACGTACATTTTTTCCTTTTTAAATGGTGAAATCAGTTTAAAAATTAAAATACGAAATTGCGAATTTTTTGCCAAGTAGCCACTAGGTACCTAGTGTAAGCAGAGACATGTTGTCGTGAATCAAATACCCATTTTCTGGGTGCCTCGAGCACCTTTAGTATCTGTTATGTTCCGTGCACTAGAAGATATTGTAGATTTGCTCTTTTTTGGCAGAAATATCTCCCCAAAAAAGGAGGTGGCCATCGTCTTTTGTGTCAGCAAAAGCCAACATAGGCGCCTGGACCTGATCACGTAGGCTCCTTTTTCTTTTTTGTTGATTCGATCACCTAGGCCCCATTATAACTACCCACCATGTATGACATATAATTAAGTTCCAAAGTACGCAAGGATATCTTAAACTTAGAGGGGTTTAGTCTCTACATTTTCTCGAATTCCATGTATATATGATGCTGATACATGTAAGCAACATAAAATAGATAAAAGTTTGTGATGGTTTGGTAGTTTGATACACGTCTCAGATACTAAAATAAATATATAGCTATCCATGACTTGCTCTCAAATCTGGCAGACTACAGATCGTGAAAGACTTCTTTATCGATCAAAATGTAAAGGTTTTCACTAATTTTAGCTTGAGGGACCAAAATTGTGGCGTCATTGCATTTTAACCGGGTAAGTCTTGTAATAATTGTATAGCAGAAAGAACCAAAATTATCCTGCACTTTACAACCGATCAATGATTTTCAGCATTATATTGAACATTACGGAATACAATCCCAAAAGCCCCCAAAATCAAATATTTTAACTAATGCTCTTGCTTTAATTCATACAATTTTTCGGAACATTTTATGAACAATCATTATATGAGTGTTTATAAAGCCAAGGCCTAACTTAAACGGACGCTGTTTCTAAATTTTCAATTGCTCTTTAGATGTCCTTAATAATACATGTAAGCATAATACCTAAATGACGTCAAAGTAATTCACACGCTGAACCCAGCATGACCGTTAAGTCATATATTGCTATGGTAACACGTTGAATGTCCAATTTCAAACATTAATTTGAAAGCTGGAAAAAGACTCTTTGGTGTTACATGAAGTATACGTATTTATGCTTAAAGTCTACTAATCTACAAACAGGTGTTTCCATTATTTATTAATCATCCCTCGTACGTTACAACAAAGTTGAGGAAAAAATAAAAACAAATCACGATTCCGATGTTTTTTATTATTATTATTATTATTTGTTTGTTTGTTAGGTGTCCTTATTACCTTGTGTTTCGGTTTCGGCAAGGTTGAGGACAACCTGATAAATTCTGGTCGTACTGAATCAATGTCTCTGCCATTCAAGGTCAGAACGACCCATATTAAACACAATATTCATTGATTATCTGTGAGCGCATGGGGTCGAAACGGCATTGTTTCGGGGTTTATTCAACGTTTAAACGTTGAATTAACTCTGATTCAATGCTATTTCGGCGATTTATGCCTACGTGGCTTTATGAGCAGGTTTATGTTACATTTATGAAACCTAAAATAATTCAGAATATATAGAAACAATTTAGTTTCAGTAGCTCTTACATGAAAAAAAAAAAAACGTGTGTTTTTTACGCACCACTTTACATACCACGTTTTTGTGTGTGTTTTTTTCCTGTAACGTACCGTGTATATATGTTTCGTGTTTTGTTTTGTATATTTTCATGTTATTTAAAATCTCCAATTTTGGGGGAAATAAAGAATTGAATTGAATTGAATTATTATGAAAATTGTTTTTGTTATTATCATTATTTTTATTATTATTTTTTTATATAATTATTTAGTATAATTTGTTTTTAGCACGTAGCACGGCAGTACATGCACCAGGGAGTACACTGCAGTTTCTCAGACTGAGATTTATACTTCACAAGTGGAAATAAAAATTGTCCATACCAGTAAATTCCATACTCTACAGCGTGAACGAACAGTAAATAAGTAGGTTAGACTACGTAAGCACATATTGATTAAAGTCCTTCTTTAATCATTCTCAGATGGAGCCGCCGTCATCTCAGTAGGTTAAGTGCTTGCCTGCTGATTTAACAATCCCGGGTTCGATCCTCGCTTGAGGCGAGAATCTTATCAAACGTAGACAGGGTTCGATGGCGCACAGCCTTTAATTATCATCCATCCATTGCCCTGAAATGACTGAAATACTGTTGAAAAGGGCGTAAAATCGCAAGTAATCCATCCATCAGGGTCAATTAATTGTTAATGAGTGACTAGACCGCAGATCCTGGGTGCTATGCTGTTCGCAGTTTTTAAAAGGTTTAAGACCCCTAGTTTAAACTTCAACTGGCAAATGTTTACCCTTTTATTGCAGGTCAAAATGTTGGTATTTTTATATTCATAAGCAGAGAAAATTTCATATTCAGCTAAACTGAGCAAGAAAACAACTGCACTTATCAGTAATTTGCTATGTATTAGCAGTTAGAATTGCACGCTCAGCTGAGTTGAGCATGGGAAAAGTTTTAAAACCTTATGGCCTGGACAACATAGCTCTTTCTAAAATGGTACCACTCTGAACGGCAAAAATTGCTTCTAAGGGAGCATTTTTTTTTCTTAAGAGAAGAGAGGCAAAATGAAAAAATGAGCCGCGACGCGAGAAAACCAACAATGTGGTTGTGCGCCCAGTGGAGACACAGATCAGCCTGGGTATCTGCCTGGTCCGATCAGACTTTTCGCGAAGCACTTAAAGGGTAGCTAAGGGTCTAAGCTACCTCCATGCGGACAGCGAAGACTCTGATCAGACTGGGCGGATGCCCAGGCTGATCTGAGTCTGCGCTGGGCGCACAACCACATTGTTGGTTTTCTCGTGTCGCGGCTCAAATGCAAATTTGCTTCCCCTGTAAATGAACTGATTTACCCTAACATTCTCCTAACACGAATGTCGTGCGGAGACCGTGAGCTCTGTTTAAATGCTCACTCTGAACACTGCTGGATACACGGGCGTAGCTACCTATACGGCAAATACGCAGGTGCGTATTGAAATTTTGTCAAAATTGACAAAATTTCAAAAAGCACCTGCATATTTGCATGCTGAAAATTTATAAATTCGATAAGATTTCAATACCAATTACCAAAGTGGCTGAAATACTAGCTTTCCCTTGAAGAAGTAGAGAATAAAACATGGTTGTGCGTATTATGAAATTGCCCCTAGTTACGCCCCTGGGATAGAAGCTCGGCCTGTGAATCTTAGTAGTCTAGCGCTTTACCACTGGAACCCTCCGCTCTTCCTGGTATCAGATGTAAAGCCACCTGAAACTCACCTTTGTAATGACAGATAAGAAATGACATAAACTCCTACGTCCCTTATCTAGTGTCAAGTAGAACAAAATGGTGTCGTACTTGTTGTTTAGTTTCATTTTAGTTCTGAAGATAGATCTGTCTCGCGGAAATGGTAAGCATTGGTTTTTTCTTTTAAGGTTGTCCAGTATTGATAACATAACACTACTTGGAAATCTATGCCACGCTTTCCGTCACAATAAAAAGCAAATTAGGAAGACCCAACGGTACGATGTAAGGTGAGTAGGTACACTTTCAGAGGAAGATACTCAAATTGTTATTTTTGCCTTCCTTCTCAAAAGATGTCAAATTTTGAGGGAAAGAATTTTCCCCTTAATTCTTGTCTTTAAGACTCATTTGAAAGGGATTCGTTCTCTAAGGAAGTAAACAGGGAGTCACAAAAAATTGTTCTCCTTTGTAAAATGACGGGAAAACATGGAGTTGTACATATACATTGGTCTGTTGAATTGAACTGACATGTTTCGATTTAGGCTTTAATAGGATTATCTTCCAGTCAGTAAACAGTGCATTGTCTTTCCAATGGAATACATTAAAAAGGTCTTGATTTGAAATGTGACTGCTAGTTATAACTATTCGAGAGCATGTACAAACCAAACATAAAATGTCAAATTAATGTCATTTCAACATTGCTGCACCGCCATAGCAGCCTGTTCTAAGCTCAGTTTTCGGCCAGCATACTGCAAAGAGGAGTTAATGAATCGATGAATCTTGCAGACTTTGCAGTCATGTGCGACTTTCTCTTCCGACATTTTTTTTCTTCTTCTTTTCCTTGAAGACTTTGAAATATTGAAATTCCTGTTATGAAATTCATATTGACCCTAACACTTTTCCTGAGATGATTAAACAAGTGCGTATATTACGTAAATTATGACGTAATGTCAGCGCCATATCGAACGTCAGTTGTTAACGTTTTCAAAATGGCCGCGCCCTCAGAAGTGTTTCTTGTTTGAAAGATTGATTATTTTGGAGCGTTTTCGACATTGATTCCTGCACAAAAACAGGGTTTAAGAATGGAAACGCAAGGCAAGGCAGCATGTAAAGGTGGTGCATTTATGGGTCACTGCTTTCGACAAAGGCTGTCAACCCTCACGCAGTAGTAGACCAGTGAACTTTACGCAGCCGGCAAACTACTTGAGGATGTGCAAAGTTGGAATTTTCTTTTTCGGGCAAAGTTGGAACGTGATTTTACTTGCATAGATGTGAGAACGCATGCGAGTCCCTCACAAGGCTAACATAAAGCCCATCGGGCTCTATTCAATTTGTGAATGATTCTCCGGCGTTCACACATCGATAAAATCCCCACAGAAAGAAAATTTACTTCTGTAATAACGACAATAGTACGACGTGTAGTGACATCATGTGTGTTCAGAGTGGAACTATTTCAGTGTGTGTGACCAACTATCATGGATCATGTGTGAACTACCACTACAGTTCATGTTTGTCGGGGCAGTACTACAGCTTGAACGGATGTGGTGTCAACGAGATGTGCTGTTTCTCCAATACCCAGGCACGACCGGTCCCGGCTCTATTACCCGGTATTTATCGTTTCTCAAACAGGCACATGAATAAAGTATTTTAAGCCCCAGCCCGTCTTTGTCATGCAACAAGTTTTCGGGCAGCTAGAAAAGAAACATACAGAGTCTACAGCCGTTTCCTGATGGTACTGTCAAATATCATAAAGAAACCGTGTCGTAGATGTATAATCAAAATCATTTCCCTCGGTACAAGTTGCATGTGCGTATACCCTTGTGGTCTCTTTGTATAGATAGTTTCTAACTGTATCATAAATTGGAAATCATTTTATAAATGTTTTCTCTAGATAATCTTCAGCTGTATCTAATGAATAAGATTGAGCTAATCAAGGGTTTTAATGTGTTTTTACATGAAGAATATTTCATTGGATGCTAAAAAATGGAGTTGCGACCATTTAAAGTCAGTGTTGCTTTGTATTGACGTAAGTTATTCCGGGCAAGCGACATAAACTGAGACAGCTATTGGCTTAGCTAAAATGTGTTGAAATTAAAAGTGATTGACAAAAGTAGCTCTGTATAATGCTTTGAATATTTTAAAAAAAAAGTTCTTTTATAGAGACTTTTTGGCTTCAAGTACATGATGTATTGAAACAAAATTTGGATTAAAAAAGATACAAATTTTAAAGGAAAAACTCGCTTGCCAGACCCTACTAAGTTCAACAGATGTGCTATCGCAATATCGTTACACACATCCGTGTAGCCAATGTCGAACCACAAATGTTCGCCTGAATATTTAAGGTGAATGCGTATCATTATTTTTACAAAGGGAAACAGAATTTGGCGTATTACCTTACTATTGACCTACATTTTAAGTATTTTATTGGCCAATATATTTTGATGTACATGTAAGTAGCTTACCTTTGCTTTCTCTTTCTACTTTCATTTTCATTTGACTGTTTGCCTATAAATTGTGTTGTGGTGAATCTAGATATTTCGGTCCAAATTGCTTTTTGCCAAAGAACATTTCGCCTTTTATGTCGCTGATGTAAAATATGAAAACAACAAAATGACACAGGAGTCGATGACGAAATGAAGCAATTGTTGCTGGCTTAATTGTTGATGTTGTGTTGGAACTGCGACACTTTTAATGTTATAAAAGGGGCGGTCAGCCAACCAATCCTCAATGCTATGTGCAACACAGACAGACCCCAATCAAAATTCAACAGCATTTCCGAAATCGAAACCCCAACACCAACAACAAATATGCACATCAACATGCGCAGCCGTATGATCTGATCAGCACATTCGATATCTTAGATGTGCCTGACTCATACATGTACATATAACATGTACAATACACACTTCAGTTTAATCTAAACCGATTATCTTCTTATTTGTTATTTTTTTTTACAATTTTGGTGTGTGTGTATTGCGGCTTATGTTCACTAAAACGCTTTCTTTTTTCGACGAAAGATCAATGTGGCCTCAGTGTTCCGGTTCCCAGTACTTCCGGTAACAGAATTGTAGGTGGAATTGTAGCACAGGCGGGAGAATTTCCATGGCAAGTAAGGTTGGCCTCTTTCCTAAACTTCTCTCAAATAAACTGAGCAATACGTTTGCTTTTGTATCACATATGTCGCGATAAAATATAAGAAAAAGGAAACAAAGAATGTGTAGGTATATAAGCAATAAATCCAGGAATATATAAAAAGGAACAAATAAAAATACAAATAAAGTTCAAATTAGATTATCTTAATTGACCTCTAATTGTTCGCACCTGTACACGCGTGTGAATCTCAGTCAAGCCTATGCATTAACACAGAACTGGCATGGGTTTGCGAAGCAATTCTATAAAGGTACTTATGCATGAACAATAAGAGTGTCTTCTTCTTTTCTTCCTGAAGGTATCACTGCGTATGTTAGGTCAGCATATGTGCGGAGGAATACTGATTGACAAACATTGGGTGTTGTCAGCAGCGCATTGTTTTAGGAAGTAAGTATGATTCCTTTAGTCAAAGATACACGTGGCACGTTCGCTGTGCATTATTACAGTAATTTGCTTAATCCGGTCCTGTGAATCACGTAGAATGGGTGTGCCCTGATCACAGGATCACACATGGCACCTTAGTCGAGTGTCATCCAGAAATGTGAATAAATCAACGAGACGTGACACACAAGGTCAGACAATATTCCTGCAGTAATGACATCCGAATCAGAGTGGTTGCCCTTTAATGAAGATCAGAACTCTTTTAATTTGCGCCGCAACACGACAAAAACCAATAAAATGGCATGTGCAACCAGCAAGGACTCAGTTCAAACTGGGAATCCATCCAGCCTGATCAGAGTCTTCGTTGTGCACTTAAGGGGTAGCTGAGGGTCAAAGCTACATCCATGTGGACAGCGAAGTCTCTGTATGCCCAGACTCATCTTAGTCTTTGCTGGGCGGACATGTCACTTTGTTCGTTTTCTCTTATCGTGGCACAAACAAATCAAATGAATGAGAATATCCCAGTCTAATTATCCTCCATTTGGGGCACAGCGTTGAAGTCACATCATAACAATATACGAGGGATGGTCAGAAAGTTTTGCATGCGGCCTCATAACCTTGTTATGCGGCTTGCTAGGGCCAAGTGCTTTGCATGTATTGAAAGCACTACATTTTGCCTTTGCAATGATACCAAACACTGTACAAAGAAACTGTCTCTTTATTTATGACGTATTATACATGTATTAGGCGTCAGTCATACCACTAGCCTATTATCATGTGATTTTTTTTTTTATTTTTTTTTTGAGTGTGTGTGTTTTTTTTTTTTTTTTTTTTTTTGTTTGATTGTTTTTCAGTGAGTCATTCACGTCAAAAATTGTTGTAAATACAACAAATAAATCTTTGTTTGTACATCGTTGCTTACAATATCCGTTCAAAAGTTAGAAGGGTCGCAAGTGTTATCCATTCACTGCTTGCAAAACAGTGCGCAGTTCTAATGACGTTATTGAAATCGACGTCAATGTCAGTTTCGAAAGATTGTAGTGGGTTAAGTTTTTGCAGTAATTTTAATCTTTTCACACGTTTAACTTGGCCCTAACAAAGGCTTTTGCTGACAAGAGTTCGAATGCTAAGGCACTTGTTTTCGTTACAAAATTATCATAATTTCAGTAGAAAGGTACATTTTGCTACTTCATAAAATGCGGATAATTCAACTTCACAGAACATTATGATATCTTGAGTAAATATATAAATTCCTCGATGTTTTACAGGAAAAAAGTTGTCTGGGGAGTGTCTTTATGTACCAATGATAAAAGAATCAAAGGTTGCTGATATATAAAAGTAAACATCTGCAGTGTCATTAAGGTATACCCCTTTCAGAGACGTTAACAGAAGTGTCCTGTAATAAAAGTACACTGCCTTTGCAGATTTGTCTAGGCATATCATAAATTTAATTATGTCATATCGCTTTCAGAATTTCTTTGTTTATGGTGGTTACCAAGATATTACGTTACTTGCAGAATTAACTTTCTAAACGACCCTCGTAGAAATTAATGGACATTGTGTTTCAATACTGTAAGTATGTATTTTTAGTTTGCGATGTACGTATTAATTCTTTTTTCTCTGTATACAACTTACAGCAACCATAACCCGTTTGCATGGACAGTTGTTGTGGCGGAAAATGACAGAGCTCGTCTTGAAGGTCAGGAGAAGATTGTTAAGGTTAATGTATATTATTAAAATATTCTGTTGGACCAAATGGTTTTGAACAAATGCGATCTGTGAAGACGCGGATCACACTTTACATCAGCGCCACTATTACAAGTCGCTACTTTGTTAGCATGGGAACAAATAGTTCCTTGGATGTGCAGAATGATCTGAGTGATTGTGTTAAAATATCGTAATCGTAATAAAGGTGTATGTGTACCCTCAGTGCTGTTCCGCCATTTACAATAACTCTATACATGTAATTGGTGATTTTTTATTAAATATCACTTGCTACATTTTTATGAAATATCACTTGATACATTTTTGTGAAATTTCACTTGATACATTTTTGTGAAATTTTACTTGATATATTTTTTGTTGTAAAATATCACTTGTTTTTTCTGGGGGGTTTTTTGTGTGAAATTTCATTTGGTACATTGTGTGCATATTTATTTTCTTTACATTTTATAGGTCGACACCCTGTTTGTCCATTCCGGGTTTAATGCACAGAACTACAGCCACGACATAGCATTACTGAAACTAGCAGAAGATGTCCACACTAATGCTTATATCAGACCAGTGTGTATGCCTAACAAAACAGATGATTATGAGGAGATGACATGTGTGATAACTGGATGGGGAGCTGCATATTCTGGTGAGTACATATATCCTCTCTACTCATAATTATTAATTGCTTTTCAGCCTGCATTGGTTTGCCAGAACAGAGGAGTCAAATATCGCTTCATTCTTTATCATAATCAGTATTTATTCATCTACCCCAGATACAGTTGCGTTGAAGCATAAAATTGTCATCATAACTGCCCGTCTTGTATTAACTGTTTGATGACTCCGATCGTCCGATGCCGTGCATTAAAATACATTGACTGTAAAATTGATATTACACTCAAAATAACTCCGGTATCTTTAATAGGGGTGAAAAAAACGCCGGTCTTATAGCTTTTTTGCATATGCTTTTTGTCACAAAGCTGGACCGAAGCCAATATGCAGTAGGGTTTATGTGCTTAACAAGATTCTGAAAATTCTGACACATTCGATCACAGAATCTTAATTGCTATGTTTTTTCACACTCTTTATAGCAAAAGGTTATGATACTGTTTGCCAGATATACACGTTACTATCAACTTTTGGTAAAGTAATTCAGACTCTTTCTAATATATTAGAAAGATATGGATATCTGCTAAATTTACAGCGTCCATCAGGGTAAATAAGGTCGAAGACTATGTTTGTCCTGTTTCAGTCTGTACAGGCGCACGTTCGATCACAATTTGTTTTGCTCAGAGTATATTTTTTTCGGGACTCTTTGATGCTTGGTGCGAACTGATCAGAATCTGATCAGGCTGCGTAATAGATATACTTAGTCTGAGGTTTCGCTGCTACTTGCATATGCAAAGTCTCTTCTTTCTTATATCAAGACTGATTTAAAAATTGTCGATATATCCCCTCAAAAGATCAAGGTTACACGCTCTAGCGAGATCACTCTGGCATGGCTACATTTGCCTCGTTGCTCATATGGGAGTACCCCTAACGAAAGAAACTGCATACGAAGAAATTGGTCTACCGAAGAAGCAGATACGGAAATGTTAAAATTGCTCGTACATGTATCTATAAACTTTAATTATCTTCATTTGCAATTTGCATTCATGTTGTTATTCATTTGTTTTTTAAGGTGGTCATGGAACGCACCATCTTTACAAGGCAAACGTTCCCGTTTTGAACCATAAAGTATGCGAGTTTTTGTTTAATCCAGCCAAAATTCCTGATACGATGATTTGTGCAGGACTGAAAAATGGAGGTGTGGATACATGTCAGGTAAAGACACTGATTTTCTTTAATTTCTTTCCAATGTACATGCATATATTTCAACTTTGGAATGATATACAGGAGTTCGGTTTCGAAATGACCAACAGCCAAGGACAAACTGCAATGTTTCACCAATTCTGACTTACCATTTGAAATCATGTCAATACAATTGCTAAGGTCTCAATGATATTCAACAGGGATAATTTATGGATAATGTTCCATATTTCTCAACGAAAACACGAATTGTGACCACTTATTAGAACCATATCGGAAAGACGGTTCGAAAGAGGGGACACAGCATATATTTCTATGGGAAACTATGGGATTTACACCTTTATTATTCCTATTACCCATTCTTATCTGAAGTACTGGATAATAATTGGGATATTACCAAATTTTCTACGTGTGGGTCGGCGCGCAGATAGGTGATGGACGTCAGGCGTCATCACATAATGCAGAACACCGTTTCCAAATTAGTCATTCATCAGTTGAATATATATCCGATTTTCTGTTAATACTAACTCAGAAAAATAACAATACACGTAGAGCTTCGGTAAGTATTTCATGGCAAGCACACAAATAGATGCCAAGTCAGTGCAGCATTATGTAGGTTGCTCGTCTGTGTCTGTTAGCCTAAGTTTCTGAAGCAAGTTGATAATATCTGATAGACTTTCAAATTATTAACGCTTCTCTAATTATACAGATATCAATACACTGTTTACATCAATATGACCAAGAGATATCACCATTTTATATGCAACGAAAAAATAGAACCGTTGACATCATGACGTCATACATGACGGCCCTGGTTGCCGTGTCTGAGGTCCTATACACTTCTGTCCTCCTCAGATCTTTTCACTACTCTGTTAACTTGCAGTCCGGTTACTCTCCTGTCTCTAGGATAAAGTTTTTTCATTCTTCTGATTACAGAAATGATTTATCATAGATTGGCTTTCATAGTACAATTTAATGATGGCCTGGCACATTTCCATGGACGGTGCCATCTTGAAATATAACAACTTTTGATGACGCCTGATGTCGACGTGTCTAGTTTTTACGCTGCATGTTTAAATGGTAATGTCTCCTGGTCATTCGTATTTAAACAGTGTATCGATATCTGAATTATCAGAGAAGAGGTAATAATTTGAAAGTGTATCTGGTATTATGAAACTACCTGTATTTATTCATATTAATGCAGCAAAACACTTAATATTTTCTTTACAGGGTGACAGTGGCGGCCCATTGGTATGCCAAACATCCGGGACCTATAAAGTGGCGGGAATTGTCTCGTGGGGCTATTCATGTGCACAGGCGTACACGCCGGGCGTCTATACACGTGTTACACATTATATAGATTGGATACATTCAGTTCTAGCTGCTTACGATTCTAGCTCAACCTTGCTACCAGTTCTTGGTAAACGGGATAGTTATGGAAGCATTTACAATGCCAAAATATTCCATTAATGGTTAGAAAGAAAATAATTCAATGCAGACGTTTTTAGTAAGCGATTGAAAGAAATTTAAACAGACTTAATAAGTGGAGACTTACACATACACCTGAGCTGTGTCATGAAGATGTACATTTGTACTTTAGTGAGAGTGGGTGCTTTCAAAATTATATTTTCTGCTATGATTTATTCGAAACCAATGTCTTTGGCAAATAAGAAAAAGGTGGAAAAAATGTGTGTCCTGTGCATCTGGTTGCCCAAATACAGTAGCCAATTTGTACAATTTATCAAAGTTTTGGCGTACGAAAATATTGAGTAATCTTATCAGCCCTAATTTCATTTTTCAAGTGTTTATCGAAGTAAAAACTATATTAGGTCGCGTACAAAGTACGTGAACCCCGAAAGGGTTCATGTAAAGTTCAATAAAAAACAGAAAAATTAAGTTCGTTGCTTATATTTGTACATTCTTTTCGTTCTATTAATTGACCACTAATTTGCGCTAGGGCTATAGTTGAAGCACAAAAAAAACATTTATTCGCAGTTTTTCTACTAGTAGCGGAACAGCGTCAACGACGTCATAACGTCACCTACGTTCAATCAGATTGCAGAGAACCATGGGTTATTTTGACGTCACTTAACCTAATGTAACGTCGCGTGAACCGATGTATTTATTGAAGTATAAACCACATTACGTTCTATTGGTTTTATCATAGGGCTTTTCAATAAATGCACTGAGAATGTAAATATTTCAAAACAAATTGAACAAGGCGAATAGAGCTAACACTTGAAGGTAAATTCCATTTTACACTTTCACAATGCTTTTGCAATATTGTTGCTATGAAATAAACAAGATATGAAAAATCCAATTTTCTTTCATGTTTTTTTAAGAAACATATAAGTATTTAAAAGTTTTGCCTTCATATGGCTGGCCATAATTTACCTGGCTACAATAACAACCAAGCTTAATTTAGCATAATTTAAAAAGGGAAAAGGGTCAAAAGACATTTCTGTAATCTAAATCATTCTTATACTGCAGATGACTGAATTTGATATGACATCTAAAAAGTATACAGAGAATTGAAAATCTCTGAATTTAGTCAATATGACGAGGCGCCATTTACATGTAACAAAATAAGTTTGAATAATGGTAGTGTGCTCATACAGGGTCAAGTCGGCTAACATAGGACAGCGGGTAAATTCGGACATACCGTTGTAAACAATGAAAATTCAGACGAGCCGTCTCATCATGATTTTCACTGTTTGCCCAGTTCTTTTTGTTTCAAACAAATGATATATAAAGGAAACAATGTCAGTGTCCGAATTTACCTGCTGTCCGAATTTACCCGACTTGACCCTATTGTCTGAAACCCGATATGTCTAACGAGTTGGAAGGTCTGTTCTTTCCAGTTGAGATGAATTATGTGAGAGATATTTGATAAACGAACATTCATGGTTACGATCACGTTACAACAAAATGCTTAAGACTTGCTGTGATAGCATTTGTGTAGCCAAACGGTCTACGTTGTCTATATACACGGGGGGAGGTCACTTCCATTGTAAAGCAGGCTGCATATGTGCCGCTGGAATAGCCCTACTTTTTTTATCTGCCAGATACATCAATAGGTATGGTTTTACAGACAAATATACACAAATAGGTCTTATTTCTCCAAGCTCTGTATATAAAAATTTAAAGAGTAACTACACTTCAGGAACTGACTGAATCAGATCCCAAACCCTATCCCCAACATCAAAGGGAAAATTTGACAAAGACATCCCAACAAACAATAAATTACAAGTGATAAGCCGAGTCAGCAGCTCTTTCCCAAATAGATGGCAACTCAGCTATCTTTATTAAACTGCCAGCTTATCTGATTTTTGTTATCAAAAAGAAAAAAAAAATATCAAATACAAAGACAACAAATGTTCTCAACATACTAATCTTTTGAATTTTCTTCGATGCTTAATGGCAGATTTATGAGCTAATCTATGCACTTTACCTGCAGTATACATGAATGGGGTCCAAATTTGATACAAAATACTTTAAAAGGGATATACTTTGGCATTAGTGTTATACATGAATAGAGTGGGATATCAGAGTTCCAGCGGCACATCTGTACCCCTTTGAAGACCAAGTGATTCCCCGTGTCTACATATCGTTCGTCCAAATCGCTACAGGCAGAAAGTCTGCTTGTTTTCATTATACAAACCGCAAGTACTATCAAATGTTGATTGAAAAAGAGGTCGGAGATCTCTTTTTCTTTCTACAAAAGACAGTTTGGCGTTGAATTTAGAGCACATGGCCACAAGATGGACAGAATCACATTCAGACCCCTACCAACATGTTAATGACCGGAGCTTTCTGACGTTTTTCCTTTACTAGCGTTATCTGTATTCTGGTAATATTCAGGTAATTCAAGGTGCATATATCTAGAGTTACTTATACATAATCTTGATCACGTGCATTGTAGCACAGTAATGATACATTCTTTTTAATATAACCTGAATGCACTTCCAAAATAGTTATGATTCTGGTCACAGAGGCGGACAAAGGAACCAACACAGATTAACAAACAACTTGACATATTTGGCAGTGAATAATTACCCTCTCCGTAATCTAGGATTACAAAGCACAGGGTAGCTTCATACGGAAGAAAACAAGTCATGTTCCGGACATTTTCAGCTACAAAATTTACGAATACAACAAAGCAGTAGCTTTGTTTATAGCTTTCTACCAAATGCCGGCACAAACGAGTAGGAACAACAGGGCATAATCTCAAACTGTAAATTGTGCAGTTTATGAAGGATTCACAAAAAACAAGTAACAGTGTTAATTAAAAACTGTACATTTTTATTACACATCAACATAACAGGACAGTTATACTTAAATGGACAATTAAATTAAAACACATATCAAATATCGTACAAAGTGTATATGAATGTATTTGGAATCCAAAGGTGATGTGTGGCGCTGAAGGGGACACAACACTTTCATTTTCAGTTTTTGCTTCCCTTTTCTAAAGGTGGTGGTATACTATTAAAGGAAACAATTTCCTCGCAAGGAGGAAAATCTCTGTCTTTCAGAGTAGATCCCATTTCGGAACAGTTTCGTCGTTCAGGGAGCCAAAAGGAAGTCACAAAAGTTGTCTTCCTTTGTAAAAATGGCGGGAAATTATGAACGTATACCATTCACCTTAACAATTAACAAGTTTTGTACGTTATTGCTCTTTCCATCTTTTGATGTGGGAAAGTCAACTTCAAGAGCGTAACTGCCTCTACCCAAATACGCAGGTGCGTAATAAAAGTTTGTCAAATTGACAAACTTTCAACACGCACCTGCATATTTGATAAAGCTGGACATTTGGATGAGATTTCAATAGTATATACAAACAGACCTCAATGGATATAAAGCATATCTATGGGTAACATGTAATCACCCCTAGTTAATCTGCTATTTCTATTTTTGCCGTCAAAAAAGGTCAACTCTAGGAGCAAATTCTTCCCTTTAAGAGTAGGCCCTAATATGGAAGGGCCTCATCGCCTATAGAAGCTATCAGGGAGTCACAAAAGTTGTTTTCTTCGTAAAAATGACAGGAAAAAAACATGCAGGTGAATTTATATATCTTCACAGTACACACCATGATAAGAATGCCTCTCTCGATCAGTCTCTCAGTTGCGTCTCTAGAAACAGCCTTAAGCGAAACATTCTGATCTGTGGGACTTCTATGTGCTCCGCCACAATTGTAGGGTTGTTTGCACAGTTAAAGGAAAAGTAAGCATAATTTATACATTTTGTAAAACATAGCTGTAACAGTAACTTTGTACTTTAAATAATAATAATGAATAAAGAATAAAAAAATGCCAGATAAGACGCAAGATATAAGCTATGTTCTAACCTGCAACAAGAGTTTTCTTCCTAATTTCCCAAATCCGTATATCTTATGATGTAACTCATGTACCGAGAGGGTCAAACGCACATATACGAGTCGACAAGTATTCACGTATTCCCGTTATACGGGTAAACCCGAATTTTTACGGGTCCACTCGTATTTGAGCTACTGGTTGATCCTTTAATTTCCGGGTCCACGCGTACAAATACGGCTCGACCCGTAAATTATGAGGTCAATCGTAAATTATAGGTCGACCCGTACAGTGCGGATCCATCCGCAAATTTACGGATTTACCCGTATATTACAGGTCTACTTGCATTTACGGGTCCATCAATAAATTACGGGTCTGGAGCATTTTAAATACTTTTTGGTCATCTTTGTACACCTTAAGGTTTATCATCAGAATCAAGATATGAGGAATTTTGTCACCCTTCTTTTTAAGATGAATGTTACACTTTCAGGGTAAGCAAATCTGTCACATTTATTTTTGCCTCCCTTCTGAAAGGGAATATAATTTGAGCCGCGACTGAACAAAGCACACAAAGTGGCATGTGCGCCCAGCAAATACTTAGATCAGCTTGGGCAGCCGCCCGGTCTGATCAGAGCTAAATGCTATCAATATACACAGTGTATTTATTCTGTTCGAAAGTACTTGCTGCCAGAATATCAACTGCCATGCCATGAACGAATGGACACGCTGCGAATTTTGCGTTCTGCCTGCACATCTCTGCTCTCCGAACCTTCTTCCTTGTGGACTCTAATGATCCCGCGGGCTGTATAATGCGATAAACGAAAATAAAGACACTGAGTAGCATGTGTATATTTCACAACTGAGCTGATGAAAGGATGTGCGCTTCAGCCTTAAATTACCATCGCCGTCATTAAAAGTATGTCTTGTTCATTGCCGCCATCATCCATCGCTTAATTATCTAAACAACGCACATCGCGATAAGGCAAAAGTCATTTCGATAACGGTGATACTACGTCGTGAACATTGGTAAGTTTAGTATTTTCTTGAAGTGTATTGGTACATGTACACCGTTGTGTTTTTGAGTCATTTCTACAAAGGGGAATAATTTTAGAGAATTTCTAATTGCCTCCCGAGTAAAAAAAAAAACTTTCAAAATTGGGTCCACTCTTAATGGAGAGAATTTGCTCCAAATTCGTTCTTTTAAGAGTTGTTCCCACTCAAATTCGGAGGCAAAAACAAGAAAGGGTGAATTCATCTACCTTACTTGTGTTATATAGGTGGCGGAGGAGGAAAATCCATTGAACTTTGTACATTTCTATTTGAATCAAACGGCAAAGGTGCGATTACCACTTCCTCAAATTTCATCCCGCTATTGCTTGGTTGTCCATTTGTCATTGTATCCACTAATGTATCAGTACTTTTCGATATTGAACCTCCGGTATTTGATGTTGTCTCTGGGCTTCCACTAGTAAGAGAATTTTGCTGTGGTGTTTTGGAATCAGTTTCAGCTCCGGTGGCCGGTGCGCTGGGAGCGGGATCATAAGCAACAGGGGCCACGTCGAACGCATTTGTAAATGTTATATCATTTGTGTTAACGAAAGCAATTTCGGGGCCGGGTGCAATTACACCGTTGATAACAGGGTTTATATCATTAAAATTGATATCAGCGGATACTGCTGTTGGATCAAATACAGCCCAGTTCGGGTTGTTTTCTAAGGAAACGAACTCTGTTTGCACAGCACCTCCCGTTGTGTCAACAGGCGGTACGATATTTTGATCAGCAACAAACGTAGTTGGAACATCAAATGTGGACGTGAAGGAAACTGCAGGCGGCAGAGGCATATCTGGTACTGGTGCAGGATCAGGCTTTATTTCATTTACCACAGAAGTCACACCTACAACAGCAGGACGGGTTGCGTCGTCTGGTACTAGAGGAATATCTACTGGTGGTGGCAGCACTGGGACATCGATTGGACCCATTTGGTTTAGAGATCCCAGTAACGCTGTTTGATCGTAAAATGGCATTTCATTAGAGGCTGATGACAGTGGAATTCCCGGGCCCGCTCCCCGAGGGGGAACGGGCAAAGGTGATCCTAAAAAAGAACCGTCTGTCTGAATATTTGCTGTTCTAGATACTTGCTTTGAAGTTTCCGAGTGACTTGACTCAGTTTTTGATGTGAAGAACGGAGACAGTTGCATTTCAACATTGATGCCGTTTTTGCTTGAGAGTCTAGTAGTTTTGTTAAAACCTTGTTGAACAGCATTGAATCTCCCCTCCGCTGAAAATCCCTTGGCATCAAGTGTCATCAATGGCAATTTTGGTTCTGGAGTAGGCAGAATAGTTGCTATTTTTCTAATTGTAGGGTCAGTGTTTATTGTTGCGAGGTTTTGATCAACAACACTTGTGGCTGACGCCGTGTTAGTTAATACCGTGTTATCAAATATGTTATTCGGCGTTAATATATCACTGGGAATATTCATTGCAAGTTTATCTAGAGATGGCGCAGACAACCGGTCATTTCCTAGGCTCGGCTCTAGTATTTTTAAATTTGTATCATCAGTAGTGACCGTTCCGGTCTGTATGATTGGTGGTACAGAGTCTACTATCAACCCATCCCGAACGTTATTCAAACTAAATCCTTGGTCTGGCATTCCGTCGCCTATATTACGTGTTTGCGAATTTACTTCTCGAAAGGCGTTCCCCAAAATCAATGAATCTGTAATCGCTGGGTTCATATTTTCCTGTAGGGAATTCCCTGAAGGCGTCTTAAGATCTGCACTACCCCCAGAAAGAGCGTTAACAAGTTCTTGTGGGACTGGTAATTGTTTCATTAGCTGTTCTCCAAGTGGCAGAGAAGTATCCAACAATGGGGTCTCTGCAACAACATTCACCGGTAAAAGAGGCTTTGTATCGAGTGTGGATGTAGATGACATCTCAATACTACCTGTCGCCTTAGGCATATTGGCATCAAACAACTTGTTCTCAATAGCAATTGTGTTAATGTTGTCAATAGTGACATCAGAGGCGGGAGCCCCAGACGGAACAGCAATAGACACGCCTTCCATTCCTTGCATGTTGTTTGCAGAAAAATCTGAAAATAACAGAAATACCTTTAAAAACTTTATGAAAGAGAAGCCTGGTATTTCAAACTTGTAAGGTTTTAAGACGATTAAAATGAGTCCATGATTTAGTATTTATTCTAATCCATATATTCCAGTGGACTTTTCCATTACTCGTATGGGAAAAAAACAACATGTATTACGAAACCTCTCAAGTTATAAACTAAACTGGGAACAGTTTGCATAAGGTGTATTTTTCAGGAAAAGCATTCGTTAAATAAACGATCTTACATGAGTTCTCATGTATTATTGAATTTATTAAACGAATTGGGGAAAAAGATTGGATGCGAGGCTTTGCCAAACATCTTATCGTTTTTCCCCAACGAGTTTAATAAATTCAGTGATACAGGAGCGCGAATGCAAGACTTATTTTATCATATGACACTAAAATCACATTTTATTAGCAAATTTTGCACTAAAACGGCACGATTTCCACATTAGAAAACGCGACGTTTTATGCACGTCAACACATAATGTTACGACGTATTTTGCATATTTAATCCACTAGTGGATTATCGTTTTAATGCATGACTTTATTACACTCTCAGATGCGACGTCATATAATAAACTAAACTTTAATAAACACTACTGCAAATCCTCGGAAATTCAAAACTTCAAAAACATTTCCGTTAACGCCAATTCGCCTGAAAATATTTCATTTTCTGATTTACTTTCCAAATATGTTTCAGTTACTTGTACGCTATTTTGTAACTTTAAGTCTATGGGTTGACATCCATATTTGCTTTTTGCATAGAGGAAATTTTTTTGCCTTCCTGTTTCCTTCGCTGGGCAGCAAACTCATTCCAAATAAGCTCTTAACGGAAAGAATTTGCCTGATATGTTGTACACGGTGACAAAAACAGTGTTATGACGTCAAAATTACAAAGCGTAATACATTTATCATATGACGTGGCGCCTGAGAGTTTAATAAAGCCATGCATTAAAACCGATAATCCACTAGTGGATTTAATATGCAAATTACGTCGTAACGTTATGCATTGAAGTACATGAGAATGTTGCGTTTTCTAATGGCAAAATCGTGACGTTTAAGTGCAAAATTTACTAGAAATGCTATTTAAGTGCCATATGATAAATAGAATCTTGCATTCGTGCTCATGTATTATTGAATTTATTAAACTCCTTGGAAAAAAAAGATAAGATGCTCGGCATAGCCTCGCATCTTATCTTTTTCCCCAACTCGTTTAATAAATGCAATAATACATGAGCAATCATGTACGATCCTCTATGTATACGACCTGACATTCCGTATTATAATGGCTGTAGAAAGATAGCATTTTGAAGCATTGTCTCCAATATAATGGAGAATGCTGGTATGACAGAATGTTTTACGCAATAAAACAATCATACATACGTTGTGGATGCATTTACATCTGCAGAGTCGCTCAGGAGATGTTGAAATCCCCGCCTTTCAGTCTCAGATTTTCTATACCTCCTGCAGTGTCCAGCAAATGCTATTGCGTACAAAAATTATTTGATCCGCAAGTGAATAGGTCATGTCTCCACAACCGTAGACTCTCAGTGGATCAGATTTCAATTGGCTCTTTTGACATCTCATACACTGTAACCAAGGTTACGAAAAAACAGCAAACCTGAGCCCCTTAATAATTACGGTGATGGAGCTATGACATCACCGTATCTGTAAGGACACGTAAGGAAATGAACTGTAATTCTTCGATCATAAATCGGGGGGGGGGGGGGCATTTGTCTTCCAAAATAATCCCAACGATCTAGATCCGTCTTTCAAGACGGATCTTGATTTTTCGGATTGTTTTAGAGAGAAACCCCCTTTTTAACACCTGAATTTCATCAGAAACTGATTTACATATTTACAATAATTTTGGAGGGTTAGCTCCACCTCCCCCCCCCACTATTGTTTTAACCACAGAAATACCGTACATATATACCCTTGCAATCAGAACCGCCTTTAGGGTGGCTTTATGAAATAAAGGTATAGAAACCTCAAGGTAAAGCGGTACATTTTCAGGGGCTGCAACTCTGCCATTTTTGTTTTTGCATTCCGTCTCTATGATCAATTCGTAAATAAAAACGAAAATGCCTGTTTATTAGCAATCGTTTTATTTACGAATAGTCCTAAATTTGTAAGGACAGTGCCAAGAAAAGCAAACAGGAAGTCACAAGAGTTGTTTCCTTATGTACAAAGTCAGTAAAAAAAGGAGGCTTAACCATTTACTTTAAGCTTTTTAAATAGGTTATTGCTCTGTAATAAATTCTTTCTTTGTAGCTCCTGCTATAACCATAACGATTCGTGATTCCAACGATGCATACAGTATACGATTGGAAGAAATGCGTCCTATAGGCTTGTGACAGACAGTGTACAAATATTGACTATTACAGAATTCAACATGATGTGGTACATGTATCAACCAAAGTATATTAATACTGAGCGACTCGATGGCGGCGAAGAAAATTTGGTATACGCTGGTCGACATCACATCATGTTTAAAGGCTCAATTGTCCACAATTATCATAAATGTATACGCAACGTTACGTCACGGAAATAAAAATGACGTCAGCGTAAAAGTAGAATTCAATGCCTGATCGGTAAAAAATGACCAAATAGTAACTTGCACGTGACACTGAGTAGGCCACTGAAAGTGCGTGTTAAATGTCGGTCATCAGAACTTTCCGTTTATATGTAAAATGGTAGTTATTTGTGTCAGTTGCTGAGAAGTGTCAGAACATATGTTGTTCTTTTTACGCAGTGAGTATATTTTGTCTTTACTTGTCAGACTTGAATTTTAATCATTGTCGCAATTATAAATAATACGGCAAATAGATCTGTTATGACTTTGAAAGTTATTTAACTGTAACAGCATGTCTGTTTGTTTCTACATTTGAACAAAAGAGTGGTGCCAGAAAAGGATGTTACAGACATAAAATGCCCGGCTTTAAACGCAGTTCAAACAAAATGCGAAATTAAAAACCAAATTATTCAAAAACTATTTTGACAGTTGTCTGGTTCAGATTAGCCCCGACTGCAATAGAGTAATGTGGAAACTCAAGCAATTTAAAAGCCAAGATTTGTTTGACAATGTGCCGCGAAACCACAAAAACAACAGTGGCATGTGCGCCGAGAGAAACTCAGATCCAGCTGGCATCCGCCCAGTCTGATCTGACTCCTTACTGTGCGCTGAAAGGGTAGCTAAGGGTCTTAGCTATCTCCATGCCGACAGAGAAGAATCTGATCAGATTTGGCGGTAGACTAGGCTGTTCTGTGTCTTCGATGGGGACGCATGCCATTTTGTTGGTTTTGTCATGTCGCGGCTCATTAATGCTCAAAAATCTACTACACAAAGATACCAAAGTTACTGCTCAAAATTATTTTAAGATATGCTCCATGAAAACTGTATGAATAACCTTTGGGTAACTTTCACACTAGATCTGAGCAATCGGTCTGTGAATTTAAATGTTAAGTTTAGCTGACTTTTTATTATTTCAGAAGTTTAATCAAAACTACTTATTGCTCATTACTTCCTTTGTTTTAGACTTCTTCTTTTACCTTAATTGCCGATCGTCCCGGACACCAAATGTTCTGTATTCAATATTAGTTTTTAAATAAGCCATGCGCACAAATAACAGATGATTACATATAAATGTTAGTTCGTTGTTGTAACAATTACTCGGTTAGTAGCCTATATTTGATCATAATAACCGGTTATTATACATTTTAGCGTGCATATATAACATGCAGTGCTGTCGTATAGGTGTGTGTGTTGTTCTTGTGCTTCTGGTTATGCAGATGGTAATTCATACTCACAAATTTACATTTTAAATCAATGGATAGAGAGAATTCATTGCCAGAAGACCTTCCATTCCTCCTTCTCCTAATGCGTCGAACACAGTATCTAATGCATCCGCTCTCGCATTAGCTCTAGCTGGATCTGTTACACCGAAGGGACCGCCGTTTACACCCATACCTGTCCCAACACTTCCTGATAATATACTATCCGTTACACCTAACCCGCTTGCGTCAAAATTCACACCTAAATTATTCCCTGTAATGCCCAAATCTGGAGCATAGCTTACACCTAGTTCATTTCCAACACCAACCGTGTCTGCAGCAAAATTCACACCTAAATCATTTCCTACCCGTCCTCTACGGCGTCCTTTTTTCGTCCTTGCTTTTCTATTCCGCTTGATACCTTTTTCAGTTGTGTCATTTAATACAGGTTTTGATTTCTTTGTTATGGTTGTTGTAATATTTATTTGTCGTACTCTTTTTGAAATTGTTTGATTGTTTGTTGAAGATGATTTCTTTAAATCGACACTTTTATCAATAGAAGCACTTGCATTTATACTCTTGGCTTTGGTAGGAGTATTTAGGTCCGCGGATTGCACTGATTTATTTTTTCCCGAGGAAGCAGAATTATCCACTGACGACTTAGGCTGAAGCTCCTTTGTCGTTGATAAGATAGCTGGTGTTCCTTTGCCATTTTTATCATTTAATAGTTGACTTCCTACTGGTTGTGTAATGTTAGCAAGCGATTCCTTAATGACAGGGCTATTAACTATTTCCCTTGGCAGTGCTGGATTACCGAATAACGATGACAGTTCCGTTAAAAAAGACTCCATTTTGGCAGAGTCTGTAGATGAACCACTGTTTGGCTGTGTTTGAGCTGCCTGACTTGCAGCTAGACTGTTAGGGTTCAATCCCAAAACTTGTTCGAGTTGCGCCATGTCTAAGAACAAGTTTGACAGCTGGTCATTCCCTTTAAAATATGAACAAAAGTTTAGTATTCGCTTAAACAATATGCAAAACGTGCCTGAGCGCTGCCTGTAATCGCTGATATCTAACTTTGCTTACATTCAGCATGCTTGCGTCCCTGTCCGAGATTTGACACACTAACAAATGCTTACTGGTATTTTGTCATAATGACTATTTTATAGACCAACATCATAAAGGTAACACGATAGTGCTGTAAATGATTATATAATTTGCTCCTTTTTTAGGAAAGGATAATAGTATTTACAATGCTTATTTACATGCAGTCTCTTTGGTCTTGACTATCCATAAATAATAAATTAGACAACTGATAATATACAGAAGGTATTTACAGTTTCAATTGCACTAATGGAGAGTTTTAGTCTTAACTTTTGCCGCTGTGGCTTTATTCGTTGTGTTCATAGGTGTTGTATTCGCAGCTGTAATTGTTGTCGTTGAGCCTACAAACTCGCCCGCCTCCGCAAGTTCAGCCGCTATCTGCTCTGCCTCCTCTTGTGCTTCTGCTAATTCCGCAAGAATATCTGGATCTATTGTCGTTGATCCTGCCATTGTTGTCGCCTCTGTCATTGCGCTTGATGGAGCAGCCTGAGTTGTATTAGCGCTTGAAGTTAAATTCATTGCGACAGTGACGTTCGCTTGAGTTGCGTGCTCACCTGACGTAACGTTTACTACGACACTAGATGTAGTATTCGCGCTTTGCGTTAGAGCATGTGTTGCATTAAATATGACTGAAGCTACTGTTGTGTTATTGCTGAGTGAAATGTTATGTAAATAATGAAAATTATGATAATTGTTTGTATGGTTAAGGTGGCTGTCCTTCGCAGCACTAAATGACGGAGTTGTTCTTGCAATAAGTATATTGTTATTTCCCAGACTGGTAGAGTCAATCTGCGTTTGAGCCATCGCTGAAGGTGTGGAGATGACATGTGATGAATGCAAGTGTGGCTCAACTTTAGCGACAGAATGTTTTTGCTTAAAAAGCTGATCCGACAGACGTGTCTCATGTGTATATGGTTTAGTTTGCAAAATATTAATATGTTCCATTTCGGATGCATGTTTCGGTGAATGAAAATGCAGCGGAAGGTCTGTAAGATTTAATGATATTTCTACAATATCAAGACTCCCATTGTCTTTTGTATTTGTTTTACCTAACGGGTCATATAAATAAACCAATGCACTCTGATATTTTCTTGCATGTTTGTTTAAATTTCTATTCAAAACACTAATGAAGCTAACATTTAAATCTCGTGAATTACCTTGACCGAGATTGACTCCCGCTTTTGAATTAATTTGCGCCGTATTTGTAGATGGCAAATGGTTGTTCATCCCCAGCACGTCTCCAAAACCAGACTTTTTATTTGCACTGATAGAAGTGTCTTTAATTTTATCATTGCTGAGTTTTACTTTGTTAGCACTTTGTTTTACAGATGCGCTGGTAGGTTCGGAATGAGAAGGAAGTCCTGAAGTGGCGAATGTTTCGACCAATGGCGGAGGTCGTGGAATCGCTGGTTCAGTAAACCCATGAGTATGGTCGTGAAAATGTCCATGTCCATGTGAATGATCCATCCCTAAATTCGTTGTCGGTGGTGGAGGCGGTGGTGACAGAGTTTTATCGGCCCCAGTCCAGTCACCAACAATCAAATTTAACTGATCATTTGTCTTTGGTGCTGCCGTTGTTGGTTGTAATTTTGCTGTTTGCGTATTCTTATGTTTCGTAGTTTCAAATGTTCCTGTATGCCCATGATGAACTGTATCATGAGTTGATCCTGGACTGTGTGTATGAAGTAAAATATCATGAGTAGGTCCTGGGCTGTGTGGATGATGTATACTGTCATGAGCAGAGCCTGGCATGTGGGCATGACCAGCTAAAAGACTTGTTATATCTGTGATTCCAGCTGTAAAATCGTGTGGACCTTGTGTATGTAAAATATCCAATCCTGCAGAGATGGCTGAGTCTGTTAAACCTGGTATCAACGTAGATTTCTTATCTGTTGACATTTTGTCAGTTATTGCTGGCTTTGTCGTGAGCAGCTCTTGTTGTTTAGTTTCTTTGGGACCAAAGAACGTCGAGTGACCATGTTTCGAAGATGTTGTATTCGTAAGCAATGAGCCTATAGGAAGAGGTTGTACAATCAACGAGGGATTTTCTGGACCCAAAGTGAACGTTTGTTGTAACACAGGATGATCATGATGATGCATGTTATTATGGTCTGCATGTGGAACATGTGGATCATGATGATGCATATTATGGTCTGCATGTGGTACATGTGCATGGGAGGCTGATGCCAGAGAAGCCGCATCGTTCTTTCCTGCAACAGAAATATGACAAATGCTTTAATAAAGTTCAACAACTATAAAAGTATATTATCTATATTTCGAAAGATAAAAAGTTATAAGACTACAGAGTGCTCCTTCTGATTCGAATTACTAGTCTGTAGTTGCGTCCCATTAGCGGCCATTAGTAATAAACCCATACGTAATCTTTCCTAAATCAAATATATGTTTGGAATATTTAGCAAATGCTATAAGTAAGTAAGTAAGTAAGTAATGGCTTTATTTTAAGAGGGTAGCTCAATTGGCATAGCCAATCTTCCTTGAGGCCCTTTTGCAAATGGCTGACATTGAAGAAAACGGTGGCAAATCTTTTAGGCGGCTTATAAACTTTGGGCGGCGTCATCAGAAAATGGGAAAAAGTTATTAACCGTGAGCAATCCGCGCAAAGACACAGTCTGGTGAGTATATAGGTAATAGACTTTATGAACTCTCTAGAACCTATAACTACTAGTTGATACGAACATATTCAGCCTTATGACATGATTTTCATAGTTGTACATGGAACATCTTCAAGAGAAGTCACTCCGAAAAGAAACTATTAACCGCTCTTCTCCTATGCAGTTATTTTAAAAACAACTATTTGTCTCTATATAAAACAAGTTGTTGCTGATATTAAAACTCCTTTACTGGGAAGCTAATGCTATTCAGCTTGTATCATTTTAAAAATGACTACCACATTATGGTCGTAAAGCAGTAGTATTAACACCAAACTTGTGCTCGATTGTCCTGTAAGTTATTATTCAAGTGCAAAAAAGGTTTTCAAATGACATTTTGCTTTATAATAAAAGTACCTAAACCAAATGTAGTGCGACATATGCGTATTTCTAAAATTAAATTTTTCGGCGACACCAAACCCCAAAAGTTGACAAAAATATAGGTATTGGGCCGATTCTGGCATGCAACGAACACCCCCACTCTTTGCACACTCCTACCGACACAGTCCCTCAAGACTGAACAGCTGCAGACCTCAGGTGTGAGACCTCTGCTCTGTGACTTGCGAGGGCGGCATTCCTACCAAGCCACCGCAGCCACTTTGACATGAAGAAAGATGACATGCACGGGCATCGGAACAACTGAATGGAAAAAAAAATTCATTGAAGTGATGATTGTACTTACGTTGGGCATCGAGGACCGCTTGTGCTACCATACTGATATCTGGTTCAACATTCGATGACGTGCCGTGTACTGCCATATCACGCAAAACATCAGTTATCACAGACTTTAATGAATGCATATCAGGATTTGATTTTGCTGAAAAAGTGTTAGTCATGTCCTTTATTAGTTAATTTCTAACTATATATAGTTGTAAACTGAATACAAATTACGTATTATATGTATGCGTTATGTAGTTTAACCCTTAATGCGCCAAAAAGCAGACGACAAAATTTACGTCTGCAGAATTTCAAAAAATGTTTCATCCAAGCAATATCATATTGAGAATTCGAACACTAGAGGGTAAACAGTGTAGATTCAGATGAGGTGGCTCATGATGAGCCACCTCATATGGGTCTGCACTGTTTGCCAATTCAACAATTTTAATTTTTGGCGCTTTAAGGGTTAAATGAGCATTGTGTTTGGAATGAGCCTATCACTGGTCCGATAGACTCCTTGCATTACCACAGAAAACATTTTTATATTTCAATAGAGGAAGTTGATCAAGTAATTATGAAACCAGTTCTACTAGGTTAGGCAAAACATGCTGTTATTTGAAGATTATAATACACGTTATTATTTATCTCTAATTAATGGTATTCAAAAGTAAAGTATTTTTGTACATGTACATATGGTAAGACATGGTAAAGTTTACTTAGAATTAGCACAAACATAACACATCTTATATAACAGAAACACATGTAGAATATAAACTCATTAACAATATGAAAATTAGTAATAAATTATTAAGTTCCGCAAATATATATTCATCGATATTAATATCAAAAGCCAAATACGTGTGTACTGTACAGTACTTATGAACTGCAGAGTAATGCATTAAAAGGAATAAACAATGGACCTTTTCACAACATCACCTTAGGCATTTTAAAGTTAAGCAAAACAGCATTATTTATTTTGTTTGCCTGCATTTAATATTTTCTTTTATCTTTTTTTTTCTTCATTTGGCATTTTGATAAAGCTAAGTCATAACTATCAAATGAAAATCGAGCAGATAAATGGGCAACAATGTTATGTTTTAGTCACAGCAAAATACAAAATAGAAAAGCCGTATCCAACTGTTTTAGTAGTTTTGTACAGACATATATTTTGCGTAAACAATAAGAAAAGGAAACATACCTAATGAAGTGGCTACATCCCCTGTTCCTAGTTGTCCGACGGCTGCACCAGGAACAATCGTACCCATTCCAGAAACCTGCAGCTGTCCTAAATCTGGTAAAGAAGATATTAGTTGAGCGTCCGAGCTCTCAAGAGTGCCAACTTTTGAAACAGCGGGAACAAGGGCAGAGACAGCAGAACCAGAGATTGAAGGACCAGCCACTGCTGCTACTAAATTCACATCCTCTACAGGACGGATGGCACTGCCTGATATTATAGTAGCTTCTTCAACCGGTTTCACTGCCGCAATACCAACACCAGCTTGTCCAGGATTCACAAGAGTAGCTAGAGATTCAGTATTATCTATAACTGTCGGATTGACCACCATAGCTGGACCAGCTGCTGCTCCGATATCTAAGGATACCGCCTGCGAAATTGCCGTACCTGGCTGTGCAACTATTGTAGGGCTAGCTACATTGGAGACAACCTCGAATGATGGGCCTGTTTCTAGAACAGGCACCGATGCAACAAGACCAGTAGCTGGCGCAACGACAGCAGCTGACGCAGTATCATCAACGCCAGTTCGGAACTCAAGTTCAGGAGAGGGGGCTATCACTGTAGCTACTGGTTGCACTGCTTGTATACCTGTTTGTACTACACTGCCAATACCATTTACTCCGGAGCTAGACACAGTACTCGTCTTCGAAGAAGACGATGTTGACGTCGAACTTTCACTGCTTGAGCTTGAACTACTAACAACTCTTGTCAAACCATCTGACCCTGGTGTTAATCCTGCTGGAACTATATTTGCGCGGAGGACAGCTTCATCTACGCGCGTTGGTCTGGGTATATTGGATCTTCTTATTTCTGTTTGTCGTGGTGCTTGTGGTGACTGAGGTACTTGAGCAACTGGTCTTGTTGTCCGTGCTGGCATTGCTGTTCGGCCTCTGGCAGCATTCATAGCGCTGATTCGTCTTCGAACAGCTTCCAGTTCTGCGCGCGATCTTGGACCAGCTCGGCTTCTTAAAATGGTGCCAGTTCGACCTACTCCGTTTTGTGTTTGCAGATTTCTAAGCCGAGCTGTCGGCTGGGGGACTGTCTGGTTCCGTCTAATACCACGTCTTCCTGAAGCTGCTGCTCTTTGTGCAGCTGCACGACGCAAGGCAGTCAGTCGAATCTGACGTATAAGGTCCGGAGTAAGTCCAGTAGCTCCTGAAAAGATGAAATACTTATATGTACTTTTCACACGACGCAAATAAGATAAGCAAGCAGCCGATACATTAAGTTTAATTTTCTATATACAAATTCAATTGACTTCAGCTACTCTAATAACTTACTCTGGCTAATACAATCAAACCAGTCCTATTGGGTCATGTAAGGGAAATAAACCATTAGGTCATTTCAGAGAAATAAACAAAGTAGTTGCAAAAGAAAGGACCTCTGAATACAGGCTCTTTTTCACTGTCCAAAGGACTCGAAACTGTGATCCAGTAATAAAAGTGACCACGAAAACAGATGCTTAAAAATCTTGCGGGCCTTTTTCGCTATAGTACGGAGCCCAGGAGGGGACATAGCAATATATACACTGATTTTGTTCCTACAAAGTGCATTTCGTTCCCACGCATTGCGATTTCGTTCCCTCAATTTAATATTTCGTTCAATCAAAATAATATTCCGTTCCCACGCTTTACTTTTTCGTTCCTTCAATTTAATATTTCGTTCCCTCAAAGTAACATTCCGTTCCCACGCTTTACTTTTTCGTTCCCACGCTTTACTTTTTCGTTCCCTCAAAGTAACATTCCGTTCCCACGCTTTACTTTTTCGTTCCTTCAATTTAATATTTCGTTCCCTCAAAGTAACATTCCGTTCCCACGTTTACTTTTTCGTTTCCTCAAAATAGCATTTCGTTCCCTCAAAATAATATTTCGTTCCCCCACGTTACTATTTCGTTCCCTCAAAATAATATTCCGTTCCCACGCTTTACAATTTTGTTCGCTCAAAATAACATTTTGTTCCCTCAAATTAATATTTCGTTCCCACGCATTACTTTGTCGTTCCCTCAGATTGAAATTTCGTTCCCTCAAGATGATATTCCGTGGCCACGGGTTACCATTTCTTTCCTACGCAATAATATTTCATTTTCTGACCATAATATTTCGTTCACTCAAATTAACATTTCTTTCCTATGAAATAGCTTTTCGTTTTCTCACAAAACTATTCGGTGGTGGTATAAGCAAAACCATAGTGTATTTTAGCAGCCTGGTTTCCAGGCTAAATGCTTTATTCTAAATGTTACAAGTCTTAATTTGACTCCGTTTGTATTGAAGGCCAACCATATTTTTTATTTTATTATTATTTTCTATTCAACATTGTCATTATTTTTATTATCATAATTTTGTATTACAATTGTTATTATAGTTGTCATTTTATCTATGTTCTTAACTGCAGCCAGTCTAGTACTTTCAGTCATCCCAATCTCTGTGCCCCCTCTAATTCGGGGCCAACTCCGAAGAAACGAATTTGCCCCCATCGAAGCAAATGCTATCGCTCCATAGCAGGCCTGCCAGAAAAGGCACTGTCACCTAGGGAAGCAAGAAGGAAGTCATAATAGTTGTCTCCCTGTGAAAACCTGGCGGAAAAATATGGAGATGGTACCCACACCACACACCACAACTTTACCATAGCTCATAGGTTATTATGCCAACTGTCACTATTAAATTACTGGAGTATTTCCGGACCCTGAGTTAGCTGTCTTACCAAGTACCTACATGATAAGGTGAATGAGTACACCTTCAAGGGAAGCAACTCAGCCATCCCAGTCTCTGCAAATCCAAAACGGGGGCCAATTCTCAAAGGAAAGAATTTGCTCGCCTTGGAGCAAATTCTTCCCTCCAGAGCAGGCCCCTCGAAATGGTCACACTGCCAAAGGAAATAAACAGGAAGTCACAAAAGCAGATTCCCCTTCACTGGAAGCAATTAAGCCATCACTATCACCATCGCTGCGCCCCTCCAGTCACCTCCCAAATGTGACAGATGTGGACAAAATCGTGGCTCTACTGATCACGAACCCAGAGCCTCTCGTGAACCATACACGTACTCCGCGAACTGATAGTCGACACCGCCGAGTGAGCACGCGATGTTCGGACAACGCTGACCCAACGTTCAGAAACGCCAATAATGTTTGTCCAACGTTGGGTAGATGTTGTGCCAGCGTAAAGTTTTCCTTTTATGATTATAATGATGCTACATTTTCTCAGTTTCTTATTTTTTAATTGTTGGTAGAATCTGTACATGTAATTCAATTGCCATGTTCAAAGATTTAATATAATGTTGACCAAACTGATTATCATTATGAAATGCCCTTATTCAAAACAGAGCTCTTGTCAACGCCCATGATACACTGAGCTGTGTAAAGCTAAAAATAGATGTAGTTTTATTCATTGCGAGGCCTCATAATAGTAAATCGTGGGAACGAAATATCATTTCGTGTGAACGGAATAGTAATCTGTGCGCTCAAAATACTACTGTGATAGAACAAAATATTATTGCGAGATAACAAAATACTATTTTAAGAACACGAATTTTTTTTGCAAGAGAAAGAAATATTAGAACGTGCAAACGAAATAGTGATGCGTGGAAACGAAATGTTGTTTTGGAGGAACCAAATATTATTTTGAGGGAACGAATTATTATATTGAGGCAACGACAAAGTAATGCATGGAAATGGTGTATTATTTTAAGGCAAAGAAAAAGTAACGGTATATTATTTTGAGGCAAAGAAATGCTATTTTGAGGGAACGGAAAAGTAAAGCGTGGGAACGGAGAGCTATTTTGAGGAAACGAAATACTTAATTGAGGGAATGAAAAAGGAATGCGTGTAAACGAAAAAGTAAAGCGTAGGAACGGAATATTAATTTGAGGGAACGAAATACTAAACTGAGGGAACGAAAAAGTAATGCGTGGGAACGAAATGCATTTCGTGGGAACGAAATCAGTATATGTATTGCCATGTCCCCTCCCGGGCTCCGTACTATAGCTTCTCAGCTGTATATATTGCTGACATAATTTCTCCAAAGATAGGAAGAAATAAAGACAACTATTACATTGCGTGACACTTAAGATGACTGTCCCCGTTCACATCCTCTAACTTTTCGTTACATGTGTTAATATCTAAAGCAAACTAAATAGCTCAGCTTAGAAATGCATTTCACGAGTCTTTATGTCGTAACTGTAATTACGTAAATACCTGAGCAAAGTGTGCTGAACTGGGTAAGACTTCCTATATAGCTCTTTTCTCTTTGTCATAAGGTTCTTCGATATGTTACATTGACTTGTCGATATTCAAAGAGTACAGATTGGCTAAGGTACATGTACCCAATGAAAAATACCAGTACGGTTATGAATGTAAGAAGTACAAATGAGCCGCGACACGACAAAACCAACAATGTGGTTGTGCGCCCAGCGCAGACTCAGATCAGCCTGGGCATCCGCCCAGTCTGATCAGAGTCTTCGCTGTCCGCATGCAGGTAGCTTAGACTCTTAGCTACCCTTTAAGAGTTTAGTAAAGATTCTGGTCAGACTGGGCGGATGCCCAGGCTGATCTGAGTCTGCGCTGGGCGCACAACCACATTGTTGGTTTTCTCGTGTCGCGGCTCAAATGTATACTCACTGCTGCTCGTAGGAGGCCTAACAAACACTATATTTGGCTGTCGTGTTGGTGTGCGCCCTCTTGCGGCGTTGATTGTGTTTAAAGCACTTTGGGGTAATCTTCTGATCTGGCTGCCCCTTACCGGACCCCTGGCCGAGCCCCTGGCCGAACCCCTAACGCCTGACCGAGTTCTGGAGCGTCCTAGTAGACTTGTAGGTATGCCAGTCACTGAAAAATTTAAGAAAACTTTGCATATTGCAATTTGTTGGTTTAACATTTTAGATAACTGGGTACACTTTCATGGGAAGCAACTCTACCATTTTCATTTTTTTCCTCCCTTCTAAATGGAGGCAACTCTTGAAGAAAATAAATTATTCATCTAGGAGGAACTCTTTCCTTCAAGAGTAGACCCTTTTGGAGGGAGAGGTTTCGTTGTCAGTGGAAGCAAACACGAAATCACGGGAGTTGTTATCTGTAAAAGCGTCGGAAAATCGACGTGGATGGTGGGGATGTACAACATAGCCAGAAACCGTTGCAAACAAGTAACGATTTAGCTAGGATGGCTAATAAAGCGTTGTTTGTCTTTATCCAATACTATTTCCTAACTGAAATAAGAAATGAAATAAATCTGTCACTTTAAATACCTGAGAAAATTTTCTCTTTCATTAATGGAATTTCACTTCGCAAGACATCGCAAGAGCAAGGGTATAGTGTCAGTCTAAAATATCTCATAGTGACGGTATGGATACACCTTCATATTATTCTGCCATCTTTACAAAGGGGAAGAACTAATGTGATTTCCTGTTTATTTCCCCAAAGAACGATGCCCTTCCAAAATGAGGCCTACTCTTGCAGGAAGGAAGGTGTTCCCAATGGAGCATATCTCTCCCTCTGAGAGTTGGTCATCATTGAAAGAGAAGAACAATGGATAAGACAAGGTTGCTTTCCCCGCAAGTGTATGAATTTACCATAAATTTATTGTAAGAGTGCTGTGTAGACCTGTTATCTGCAGTACATGTAGTAACCTTATATAACTTAAACAATGTGCAAATATAAAGGTTGACACCCCAGCAGGCACATGATGTTAAGGTGGCGTCGTCCTGACGTCGATGCCACGTACTGACGTCGCATCGATGTCAGTACGACGTCATTTGGACGTTATGTGCCTGCTGGGACTTTGCTTCTCGACTTCTAAAGCGCTTTGAGCTACAAAGCATTTTGGCTTCTATCACTAGCTTCATCAACGGACGAACAAGCGTCGAAAATTAAGACTTTACTGCTAAAGTAATCAAGTTTATATGTCCTACCTTAATCGGAATCTGTTTAATCCAAATTTCTAATTCCAACCAACAACGAGTAACGTCTAGACCGCGTGGCCCAGTAACCTATTGCACGTGAATCTCGAAAGTGAGTAACATTTATTTATGTCAGGTATTTATTTACACATTGTTTATATTTGCTGTAAAGGGTTATAGTTTAGAGAAAGATCATACAACTCTATTTGTACATCTTAATCCATTGATGCGTGGAGCCCCATTAAGACGACATAGGCCAGCAGTACGGACTCATATCCGATGCCGCAAATGTGGCATCCGATCGGGGTTCATTCTGTTAATAAGGTCGAACATTCAGTTACGATGCGCGAAGAGGAAGACTAATGTAAACGCGATCAGCAGGGCCTCGGACCGGCCTGTGCATTGGAACCGTCCCGAGGCCTTTACTGTTCGCACATACCGTGTATGGATCCAGGTGCCTGAAGGCCCAACTTAACACAAGTCCATTTATTGACATGAGTAGCCACATTTTCGCGCAACGTAGCTCAGATAATTGTTATAATGTATAGTTGCACATTTTAATTGGATTCTCAGGTTTAATTTGGAATTTCTTATATATACGATGGTAAATATGCTCAAATATCAGACTGTTTCAGTCTAGTGAACTTCTTCAGGAGGGGAGGTGTCTCCCCGGGGGTCGGTTGTCTGGACGCGTCTTTTCCCGTTCGCCCGTGCCATTGCGGATTCTTGGAGTTGACACACTCCTAGAGTTCGCCCGAATTTTGAAGGCCGCGAAGACTGGACCGCCAGCCGACTGACATCGCGGAGATGCATCCCTTTGATGGTCGCAAATTAGAAGCTGATGATTTAATCCACTAACGGCAAACATATGTAGGTGATGTTAAATAATTTACTTCACCCCCCCCCCCCCCCCCCAATCATTATCATTATTTTTCGATTTGTCTGTTGTTAAAACGTGCGGCAGGGTAGAAATATATAGTAAATACCCGGTGGGCACGTGGCGTTGAGTCAGCCTTGATTCAACGTCTTGGAATTGACTCAAGGTTGAGTCAATGTTGATTCGAATCTGCGTGCCCGCAGGGTAAACTTTAGCAAGATCCACCATATATGTTGTTATTATTACAAGATGTTTAGTAACTATCATGTCCGAGTAAATGTAATGTATTTATTTCCTCATATGTCTGTACAGATCTGAGAGTAATAAAGTGTATGTTCGTTCGTTCGACGTCAATCACACCTTTGTGACATCCTAACAGATCATTACAAAACAGATATGCCTGGATTCTAGTCTAACGGCTATAATGCCGCTGGTACAATGCCTTGAGAAATTCGCATAATCAGAAAGAAAAATAATCTCATCGTGTACCAGTATTTTCGTGTTCTTTATAAATTTCTTCGAATTCAAAGCTAGAAAATTACCTTTCTGACGATTAACACCGGCCATTTCAAGTTACATTGACCTAAAACATGTAGGTCGTGAAACGATCGAACAAGGTCATAGTGTTGGCACATTTTCAGCCTTTGTTTTATAATTTCTCGCTTTGCTTGCCTCTGATACAGAAAATAATATAGCCATCATAAGAGACACATGTATAAATAAAAGCATGTCCGCAATAAAGTTTTTACAAATGTGTTTACTACTTTTTCTCACATGAACGTAATAATGTGTGTGTTTATGAGCCACAATAGAATTAAGGAAAAACGTGACCACATTAGAAAGGGGGTTGCGATGACAACGTGATGGAAATGGCTCAATCATAAACAAATGTCCTGTTAACATAGCATGCCGTTTGTAACATGGAATACCGTTTTAACACATAGCACTCTGAAGTAAAGTGTATCTTTAATGTGTATATAATAAATAAGTACTATAATTTTCTTGAAAAATGTATTTTGAAACGAAAAAGTTTCTTTTGAAAACTGCCCATTTTTATTTATTATTTTGACTGTATTTTACAAAAGGGAGTAAAAAGTAACAGCCTTTGGAATGGTCAACACTTACCTATGTCTTGTGTAAGGTAATTTGCACACAAACAAATTCTTAGTTGCATTCAGTGACAGCTGTATAACTGTTAATCTTTTTGATTTTGATGCATTAATGGGCTAAGGTTATGGATGTTTCATTAAATTACAGTACTCCCCTTCACTTAAGCTTAAAACTTTATAATAGATTTAATAGACAAAAGCAGGAAAATGACAAGATGAAATTCTGAAAGTCAGTTCCCAGTTCTGTATTGCTTAGATAATACAAGTGGAGAAAGAAATCAGTTTCATCTCAAGAAATAAAGCAGAAAAACTATAAAATGTCTTTTTTTTATAGACAGCAAATAGCCTGTGACTTACAACGATATGTGTCAAAGCCTATTATGATTTATTGCAGCCATAAATCAAACAAATTTTGTTTGTTCTCTTTACTGCCAATACGAATTTTTAATCAGACCACGGGCCGTATTCATAAAGCCACTTAAGTGGTTGCTATGCGATTGCTAAGGCTAAATATCTATAAAGGAGATTCCCTACAACTATGAAATTTGGTCTGGAGGAACAGTCTTACAAAGACTGTTCCTCCAGACCAAATTTCATAGTTGTTGGGAATCTCCTTCAAAGAAATTTGGCCTTAGCAACCGCATAGCAACCACTTAAGTCGTTTTATGAATACGGCCCCACATTTGTTTGGGTCTTTTTGGAGTGTCTTACTTGCAAGGGAACCGTCAGCTCCTCTTCTTCCAGTGCCAAGGCGAGTCCGACTCCCTTCCAAATCGAGAAAAAAAACCTTAAGTTTTAGTCTTTTTTTTTTTTTTTTTGCTAGGATTTTGCGCAGCTTGCCTACATGTATGCAGCATTGCCTACAACGGACTAGGTGTTGTAGCGTGAGATTGTCAGCACAGCTGTGTAGCGCAGTAAGAATGTCAAAAGCATGACCATTATCTACTGGCAGCGATTTTTAGTTTATGTTCGTCCTCGCGGAACAGATTCGTCAAAGCTGTAGGAGATTATTTCCGGTTCCGGTTGAATGTAGATTCTCGTTCACATCGAAGGAACTTTTTCTTTAAAAATATGTGATTTCTTGAACTTTTTGGTTGCTACATTTGGGTATAGTGCTTTATTTAAGTGTTTTGGAGGGCAATGATATCATGGATTAAATAAATAATGTGGAAACTGTGAGTTATTTGAATCATATTATCTTCATTTATACAAAGAGATTTATAACAATGCATATTGTGTGAACAACTCATGAGTATTAAAACGTCACACACATATAACTGTAAATTCGTCTAGCTACCATTAGGCCTCTCCACGCTGGCTGGTTTTACAACTATACTACCCAAAATTACAAAGTCAGGAAAGTGATGAGTGATACCATCAAAGATAATAAACCAGGTACAAACTTTGAAACACCGGTTAATAAGGAGCAAGAACCTATATCCGTCTCTTCCGAACCACGAAAAAGCGTCAAGCGGCTGATCACCTCTCCAATTCTACTTCAATATTCACTTCAATATTCACAGCCATCAAAGAAATCTAAACCCAAATCTGAATCCAGTATATCAGAAGAATCAGATATGGCAGAGCTTAGTGTTATGGACGAACCTATGGGTGAAGCTTCTCAGCTTATATCAGTCCCTATGCAACCAGATGATATCAGTAGAGTGGCGTTCGAGCTTAAGCCTATATTGTTACCTGAGATGAGGATGATTGTGAAGGATGACATCAAGGAGCTTATAGATAACGCTGTGAAAAGTATCAACGATACAATCAAAACAGAAGTGGCTTCCCTTAAAGCGGAAAATGTTATACTGCGGGCTGAAAATGAGCACTTAAAAGCGAAAGTGAATGATCTTGAGCAGCGGATGGCTACTGTTGAGCTCAACAACGACTCGCAGGAGCAATATGGGCGAAGAAATTGTCTTCGTATATCTGGAATTGCAGAAAGCGTTAACGAAAATACGGATCGGATAGTTCTGGCGATTGCTGAGGATTTAAATGTGCCACTAACACAAGCCGATATAGATCGCTCACATCGGGTTGGTAAACCTATCAGAGGTGGCAGGCAGATTATCGTCAAATTTGCAACCTACAGAGCGCGACAGGCGCTGTTTGAAGTGAGAAAGAAACTGACTGGCCTGCAAAAGTGGTCAAATGTCTTCATAAATGAAGATCTTACTGCTAGGCGGAGCAAGTTGTTATATGAAGCGAGACAGGTTAAACGTGCTAAAAAACTGATGGCAGCATATTCATCTGGTGGTAAAATTGTGGCGATAGACAACGCAAATAGGCGCCATATTATTGACTCAGACGACGCACTCGAAGCTTTCCGTAGGCAAGCCCCGCGTTAAGATCGAAACCTTAACAATTATAATTACTATAGGTTTTTGTTGTGCTATCCAGCGCAGTTAATTTCTGTCATGTGATCTTTATCGCGTGTAAATACATACTTACAAATGTGAATGGTGACACAATAAAATAAACAGGGTAATCGAGCTTAAAGTTGAGACGCTTTCTGTTTGATTTATGCAACAATTGACTTCGGCATTGGTGATGTTTTGTAGTTGACCAGCAAACACTATGAGTCCTGATATGATGGTCTGGTCGAGGTCTACTCGGTTGGACATTTAAATCTGTTTTTTTTTTCTTCTTCTTTCTTGTTTAAAACTAGGTACTAGTCGTGTCTTACATTGGTTGTTCCAAGAGAGGAGTCTTAGCGGATTGCTGACAAAAAGTGCTGACCCAGATCGGGCAGATATGAGTCTGCACGATTTGTTTTCGCAATTCAACGGGGATACTAAGATGTTGCATACTTATTATTATCCTTACGCAAAAGTAAAAGTACCGGAAAATAAGAGGTATTCGCGGCATCGTGTGACTTCCTTCAAGATAGGCAAGCTATTCTGATGGTAGTGTCTTGCTTACGTTACTGCCAAACCGAGTGGGTCCCGATCAAGTGGACCCGAATGGTTTGAGCGTCAAAGGCCTGTAACGTTTCTGTCCGGACACCGAGAATCATTACGGTATTTTGTTGTCTAACTAGTTCATATAAGACATACAATGTCGAAATGTACTGTTAAGTGGCTAATATCTGGACACTGGTGAATACTCTTAGCACTTGATTGCTGACAAGCTGTGCGAACTCTGATCGGGGCGGTCTGAGTTCGAGCAGCTTGTCTTAACTCAACTCTTGTGTCCTGATATTGTGGGGTGAAGATGGTACCTTTTAATGTAATAAGTCACGTAAATTATGGTGTATATCTTAAGTATAAGTTACTTATCCATTGGACTGTTCGAACTGACGTTTCTAAATATTGGCTGCTGCCAACTTCGAAGAACCCTGACTAGATTGGTCTTAGTCCGGGCAGTTTGCTGTAACCATGGTAACATTTTTGTCGGGCCGTTTAAAGTAAATCTGTTAGTAAGCGGCAAATCGTCATCTTCATTGTGGGATACGTCTTTGAATTTGGGCTGCCTGGTCCGGACAGGGTCGTTCTGGCGAACTGTGCGAACCCTGAGCAGGCTGGTCTTGGTCCGGGCGGTTTGCTTGAGGTTCTTGTCCGGATAGTCGGAGTGGACATGGTAATCTGGCGCGCAGTCAATTATTTATTCAGTTATCTTTTTGTACACTTGAAGATGGCGATATGCGGCTGCCCAAAGGTAAAGACTTAGACACGTTTTCAATTCCCACTGGATTCATGCAGTTTTATCATAACGGGAATGCTCTGTTTGAGTGCTGACAGATAGTGTAGACTCTGACAGAACGTGTCAGGGTCTGCACGATCTGAGCTAGTACTCAAGTCTGTATTTTGACGGTAGTATGAGCTTTATTTACCTTTATGTGCCCGAAAAGGACAGTGTACCGTTCAGAGGAAAATGTTTATACATTTTTTTTTTGTTGCCACAGCATTTTCCTACGTTGGGCTGCTTTGTCATAACAGGAATATCTATTAGGCTGATGCCGAAACAAGCAAACCCTGATTGGATGGGTCTGGGCATGCACTGTTAGAGTTAGCAATCCTATATGAAAATTCAGTGCGCAAATCGTACACACGGTTTGTACACTGAATATTAATTTTGTAAGCTAGACGCTAGTCATATAGTGTTGTTCCTATAGTGATGTTCGTTCAGGCAGAGAACTCCCTATCTAATTAAAGTTACTGGCAAATGGGTGAACCCTGATCGAGATGGTCATGATCTGGACGATTTACTACAGTGTATCAGTATGCATACTAGGAATGAATATGGTACATGTATAAGTATCCCTTTTATTGGTAGTGTATCCTCACCGAACAAACCACCATATTCGGTATGACATCCTCTTCTAAGTTTGGCCGGCTTTGTCCCGACAGTGTGCTGGCGACGGCGAAGTGTACGAATCCTGGCCTGATTGGCGCTGGTTCTGGCAGTTTGCGTTGCAATCCCTGTCCGGATAGTTAGAGTGAATATGGTGTTTTGCTGCTGAATGAATTATTTTGTACGTCAGAAAATGAACATGTACTGTTTAGTAGGATATACTTGGTCGCATCACCATATTTGTGCGACATTCTCCTCTAAATTTGGACTACTCTGTCCACACGCGAACGTAAATAATTATATGTCGGCTGGCTTACTGAGAGAGCACTAGTCCCGCACGATTTGAGCTAGCGAATGTCCACTGAATGGTTGGGGTATCGCACAACAGATATTCGTACATCGGAAAATGTACTATCAAGGAGCAAGACTGTAACCGTTCCTACTAGCGTTTAAATTGTAACTTTCCAATTAATCTCTTATTTTATCGTCTGATCACAACCAAATTGGGCTTAAAAGCTCAACTTTTAAAATAAGTATACAGGGGGAGGCAACTTTGAAATTTCAGACCTTAAAGCTGACGGGGAACTGCATTTCTGGGCACTGACCATTATCATTCTTATGGTAACATCATTCTTTCAAACGTAAGAAACAAACAGTACAGCTTATCCAGTCGGTGATGGTCTGCTGGAAAACTGTCAAACTGCGTGAACCATGACCGGACTGGTCTTGGTCACGGGCGATTTGACAATGCATTTTTCCAGACACTTGAAGCGAATGTGGTATTTTGCTCATGGACAATACTGATAACCAGTTACATGTACTCTGTTACGATTAATATTTGCTCATATTGTTATCTTTGCTATGCCATCTTCCTCCAGATTTGGAATTGTTTATCCAACCGGAAAATTTTGTTAGATTAATGCCAAATTGTGTAAATCCTGATCAGGCTATCCTTCGTCCGTGTAGTTACCTTGAGCTTTTTTAGTCCGAAAATTTGGAGTGAATATGGTATTTTGTAAATGGTGTACATTTAAGCGGCAAATATCTGGACACCCATACTCTGATATCTGCGCAGCTCCGTCCTGACGGAGCTGTTCAACGAGGCCACTGACAAACTCTGTGGACCCTGATCAGACTGGTCTTGGTCCTAGCGATTTGTTTCAGCATTCCTGTCTGGATATTTGAAGTTGGTATGGCAGCTGCAAACCACTACGTCAGAAAGTTCAGCCGTAAAATATTTCCTCCTCCAGAGATTGGCCCGACTGTCGAGATTGAATGGTTGGCAGACTGTGCGGACGCTGATTTGGCCGGTCTACGTCCGCGCAGTCTGCTTCAGCCATTTTGTTCGAATACTTGGAGTGAACATGGTACTATATATTTTATGGAATAGGCGGAGTGAGCCCGTATGCACCTGCAATACTATCCAAGTACGTAAAGTTCTGAGCCATTTCATTAGTTTATCCTGTTTCGGGGCTTTAGTGCCTCTTTTTTTTTTTTTTTTTTGATTGCCAGTGTACAGGCATTTAATAGGCTATCTATGCCAAACCATGTGACAAGGGACCGGTATAGTCTTCGTGCAGTCTATTTTCCCCCGACTTGTAATTCGTGTAAATGGTTGATGTGCTGACTGGCGGGAGCTGGTCTGAGTGCGCGTATGCGCTGACTGACCTTGTCATTAGCTAGCTGAGTGCCGAATGGCACCGTATCTTTCCTATGGTAAGGTCCTATATTTTGTACATTAATTCGGGGTAAAAAGACATGCACCGAGGACATGAAACAAACACTTCTCAGTAATGAATTTTCCCTCCAGACGAGTGCTGTTATGCTGTGGCTCAGGCTGCTTCATTCTGGTAACTGAGTTGTTTTTTGGAGGGCCAGTTGCGCATTAATACTTGTACATCAGAACTGTCCTATGTATTTCTGAGGACGTCTTGCAGAGCCCGGCATAGCAGCGGTCGATATTTTTGCAGCACTTACTTAAAATACCCAGTAGCCAGTATCAATATGTGTTTATCTTTCTTGTTCTATATACACTTTATCTGTTCTTTCCTTCTTTTCAGTCGTCATGTTGTCTCCGTGTCGTCAGTCCCGGTCAGTTTCCCTTTTGCATCCTTGAAGGATGGGTCGCCGTTCGATCCCTTTTGGCTATTTCTTTTGTATCTCTTATACTTATTATCATGTACATAGGGCACTATAAATATACTTCAGTTGGCCTTGGGGAGTCGGATGGTGTATTTCAGTCTCTTCGGTTTAGGACTGTGTCTAAGAGACCGCTTAAACGAGCTCTCATTCCGTTTTTACTAGTCATCATGTTATATATATTCCACAATGTGTCGACGTATAACCTTGGTACTTTCAGCATCATACTGAATATTCATCATAATGCAGAATTATTTAGGCACATCAGGACACCGTACTGCAAACGTTATTCATGTTCTATGCAAACCAATAAAGACTTTTTCTATTTTTCATGTTTAAAGTTTGCGGTAAGCACACTACTCTTGTGGATTTCTTGCCTAATTCTATTATGTGGTGATGTTCATACAAACCCTGGCCCAGACTCTGTCAGAAGCATTTCACTGTCCAGTAGTTCGTCTAGTCTGTCCTTAGAAAATAATCACAACTTCTTTAGTATTCTTCACCTCAATGTCCAGAGTTTATTGCCGAAAATCGATCTTATCAGATGTGAATCTGCTGCTTATGATGTTATGATTTTTACGGAGAGTTGGTTAAATCAAACAATTCCTAACGACAGAATTTCAATTGAGCATTTTCATGAGCCCGTAAGATATGATAGAAACGAACGTACCGGGGGAGGGGTTATTGTCTATATACGGGACACTATCTCATTTAAACGCAGATGTGACTTAGAGATCCATAACTTAGAGGCTGTTTGGGTAGAAATTTCCCTGAGGTGTAAAACGATCTTAATCGGTGGCTTCTATAGGCCGCCAAATAGCCCTGTAGAATATTTTAACCGGATTACTGAAAGTCTCGACAGAGCATATAACACCAACATAAATGATCTGATAATTCTAGGAGATTTTAATTACAATATGCAAAGTGCAAACAATAACAAAATCCATGGTCTAATGCAACAGTACAACTTGAAGCAACTGATACAAGAACCAACACATTTTACCGAATCATCTGAATCGTTAATTGACCTAATATTAGTCCGGAATGTGAACAACGTCATAACAAGTGGAGTATATGATACTTTCTTAGAAAGTCAAGTCCGATACCATTGTCCAGTACTATGTGTACTAAAATTCAAGAAAGCTTTGTTAAAGTCATATAAAAGGCGTGTATGGAACTACGACAAAGCAGATTTTAACCTTTTCCGTAACTTGTTATCAAATGTCGATTGGAATTGCATTATAAATGAAAATGATCTTGACAAGGCTGTGGAAACATTTACTAATATACTTATTCAAACAGCAGAAAAATCTATCCCAAACAAAATAGCTACTATTCGACCGAATGAATATCCATGGATTAACGGTATGATACGAAAACTTATTCGTAGACGTAAACGACTGTATAGGCGAGCAAAACGGACTAACTTACAACAAGTATGGCAAAATTTTAAGAAAACAAGAAATACTGTTATAAATGAAATAAGGAAATCAAAACAAGAATACTTTAGTAAACTTTCGGATCAGTTAAATGCAGATAAGGTAAACCCAAAACTCTTCTGGAAAATATCTAAACAACTTCTAAATCTTGACCTGTCTTCAAGCTCAGTCCCGCCACTTAATGTAAATGGAGATATTCTTGAGACTGACATAGACAAAGCTACAGCTCTTAACTCTTTCTTTGCTGCTCAATCTACAGTAGATGATAGTAACACGTCACTGCCGGCGGTCGGTCTAATAAATCATCCTTTGCTTAATTCCATAACAATAACAAATCAAGAGGTTCTAGATGTATTGCGATCATTAAACGTTTCAAAGTCCTGTGGTCCCGACCTAATAAATCCTCGCCTTTTAAAGGAGGGCGCTCCATTCCTCCTAATTCCATTAACCTATATCTTTAACTCTTCCCTCAACCACAGCGAATTCCCAAACGCCTGGAAAAAAGCAAATGTGATCCCTATCCATAAGAAAAATGAAAAAACCTTGCCAAATAATTACCGACCGATATCTCTACTAAGCACAATAGGGAAAGTAATGGAAAGGTGCGTGCACAAACATATCTACAACTATGTGATAGACAATAATCTTATCACACCCTTCCAGTCCGGGTTTACTCGTAATGATTCTACAACAAATCAACTTCTTTATCTGTATCATTCATTTTGCGAGGCAGTGGATTGTGGAAAGGAGGTAAGGGTAGTGTTCTGCGACATTAGCAAAGCTTTTGACAGAGTCTGGCACAGGGGTCTTCTCTTCAAGCTTTCATCTGTTGGTATAAAAGGAAATATGTTGCAATGGTTTTCTAGTTACTTGTCAAACAGAACACAGCGTGTAGTACTCAATGGACAGAACTCAGAATGGGTTACTGTAAAAGCAGGTGTGCCCCAGGGATCAATTCTCGGACCTCTTCTTTTCCTTCTCTATATTAACGACATAGTCAATCGAATCAGTACAAATATTCGTTTGTTTGCAGACGATACAAGCCTTTATATAATTGTAGATACCCCAGAAAGAGCTGCAGTTTCATTAAATAGTGATCTCCAGGAAATAAACCAATGGGCGACCGAGTGGTTAGTGGATTTTAATCCATCTAAAACATTTACCATGACCGTTTCTCGTAAAACAGCTGGTGTGCCTCATCCACCTCTTTTCTTAGCAGGTACAAACATACAAGAGACAGATACCTACAAGCACCTCGGCATACATTTCTCAAATAACCTGTCTTGGTCGCAACATATAAGAAGCATTACACGAACTGCGTGGCAGAGATTAAATATGCTTAGGGGCTTAAAATTCAGACTTAAGCGATTTTCCTTAGAAAAAATTTACATATCATTTGTCCGACCGCTATTAGAGTACAGTGACTCTGTGTGGGATAACCTTAACCAAGAAGAAATTAGTTTACTGGAATCTGTACACACAGAAGCTGCTAGAATCGTATCAGGAGCAACCAAGTTGTGCAATATCGAAAGACTGCTCTCAGACCTTAGTTGGGAACCACTCTACAAACGTCGTCGGAAACACAGACTTGTACTTTTTTATAAAATGGTTAATCATTTAACTCCCGATATTTTGTCCAATCTAGTACCACCTTATGTAGGGGAAAGTAATCGCTACAGTCTGCGCAATGCTGATGACATACAAACAATTCATGCACGGACAAATCTGTACTTTAACTCTTTTCTTCCTGCTACTGTTAGAGACTGGAACAATCTCCCATTGCATGTTAGGCAGAGTGACTCAGTGGAAATCTTTAAAAAATACCTTAATTCAGACCTATTACCCTCACCATCTTTTTATAATGCAGGTTCCCGGCTTGGACAAGTACTCCATACAAGACTACGTTTAGAATGCAGCTCCCTTAATGCTCATCTTTATTCAAGAAACTTAGTGGATAGCCCTTTATGTGCATGCGGCGAAATAGAAAATACGATGCATTTTATATTTAATTGTCCGAATTACTCGGTTGTCAGGCAAACTTACTTGGCTGAGCTTACTCATCAATGTACTTTGAGGGACTTAATGGTCGGCAACGATGGCGTCCTACCGTCGACAAATGAAGACATCTTTGTTCGAGTTCAAGAATATATTCTTAATACAAGGCGGTTTAATACTTAACTTACTTTTCTCAGCATACAACGCATAAAAATTGACAGCAGGTCCTTAAAGGATGAAACTGACCGAGACGACGAAAATGAATGATCTATCTCTCTCTCTTTTCTCTGTATCTCTCTTTCTCTCTTTCTCTCTCTCTCTCTCTCTCTCTCTTATATATCATGTATACTAAAATAAAGTTACTGTCACTTTCATGTAACAGATGTTCAAGTTACTTTACAATTTAGTTTTCAGTAGTTTGACAATATGTATCTTACCTTATTTATGCTACATACTATTTCGCTGTAAATTTTATTGTTATTGTAGTTAGATGTGGATTGTTCTTGTTTGTTAAATAACAATCTTGCATTCAACAGCTTAGCAAATGATCCTTTTGGGGAGATGGTCTTTACAAGCCTAGAGCTTCCGACCAAATCCCGATAATTGATTCTGTACATTTGTATGTGCTCGTTTTCTTGAAATAAATATTGTTTAAACCAAAGCTGTAACCCGCTAACATTTCATCACGTTTTTCTTCTAGAATTTAGACTGGTTTATTCTTCATGTAAGGGAGTGTGTTAAAGGTTGCCCCTTTAAGTGTCATACAATGAAAACAACAAACTGTACGTTTGCACAGTGTATGATGTGTAGAAGGCAAGCAGTGGCAATCCAAATAAGGGGGGGGGGGGGCGGGGCTCATTATACGCCGCTTCATTTGAACCCACGCTGTTTGCAGTAAACTTTTGTACTTTTTGCGCTTGACGGGTTAAAATACTGCACAGTATCTTGCTAAAGCAATGCTCGCTGGAGTATGCAACAAGGGCGTTACTGCTGCTTTAGTATTACTCTACCTCCAAGCCTTTGAAGTTGCGACAGCGGTGCTGCGGCTATGCGGCGTCCAGGTCGAATAAAGTCTTGAGCACCTGAAAATGCGACAAACATTCAACTTGTAGAAGCTGCATCTACTTATCATTTGAGCCGCGACACAAGAAAACCAACAAAGTGGTCGTGCGCCCAGCACAGACTCAAATCAGCCTGGGCATTCGCCCAGTCTGACCAGAGTCTTCGCTGTTCGCATGGAAGTAGCTTAGATATCTAGCTACTCGTTAACATACATAAAAGAGAACGAAAATTATCTTACATCGTATGTCAATAAAATGTTCACAGTGGACGACAGCTGCATGGTACATTTCAGTAAGTTGGCACGAAGTTATATTACAAAAGCAAATTATTAAAGAAATTAACAAAACTGCGAATATTTACATGTCAATCCAAGAACTCTTATACTTATGTTTGCCTGTGGAGACAAATGACTGGGGAAACTGGCTCAATAGAGTGGGAATAATTCACTATATAGTCGTTATTCAAGGGGCTGGGGGGAAGGGGGAATAACCTCGGACTGACGTCACTTTAGTGTGCCTATGCAAATGTTTTTCTTTTCTTTTGTGTGTGTGTGTGTGTGTTAATTTTATTTTACATCAACCGTAGCTTGATCAATAGTGGCTCTTGTTCAGTATGGCCAAAGAAGCATTCAGAGGCAGAGCACTAGCAGCACACATAATATGTTTTGAAGACCATTACTTTACATTAACTTACATGTAATAACAAAAGACTGTTAGTATAAAAACAACTAAAGCCTACTTTGTCAATAATGTTCATGGCTTGTCTCCACAGGATCTTACTTTTCACAATATCTTAACTTTTACTTAAAACCAAAATGAAGAGAAAACAAAATCTGCATAAAATACCTGGCATGAGTCGAAGCTGTGGACGACCACCTCTGGAGTTTGGAATTATAAATCCTTTGAAAAAAGGAAGAAAATGTGTTAATTAAGACATACATGTGCATAGAGTCAGGTGTACACAAGTTAAGGACAGATCCAGATTAATCGTCTATGTGAAAAATTTCTTCATGCAGTCCGCATTTTCTTAACAAACGGCGCTCGAATAGACCCGCCTGTGCATGCCCAGTCGAGATACAACATGTGCAGTTCGCTATTAAATTAGTTTCATAAAAAGCGAATACATATCCTGTGCGGACTTCTTGGTTGTGCAGATTTACTGGACATTCACTTTCTGCATGCGAAAGAAGTAATTTTGGACCACTAAGCTCGCACAATGTACGTAAAATGATACTTTTTCAGCGAAGAGAGACACAGCCAATTTGCCCCCCTTCTCAATAAAGGGCAAAAATTTATTCTCTGTTTTTGCTAGGGTTTCCTTGTCCGGGAAAGCAAATACAAAGCGACAATAGTCATCTTTGCTTCTTTGCTTCTACAAATGGCGGGATACATGGAAATATATATACCCACCACACCAAATAGACTAGAGTTAAACAATTTCCTAGAAACATAGAGACACACAAAAAAGAGAACCTGTTTTATGCCTTATGTAAGCATTATGTGCAGATATATCTGCAATCCAAAACATGCGCCGATCTCCCTTACAATACCTAAATCTTGTACAATTCTAAAATGAACTACGTAGGCCCCGAACAGGCTGCATATGCATATCTGGGCATTTACATATTTATTTCAACATCATTCGTATATCCTTGTAACTAGTATGTGTAAACAGCGCATGCCTAGACCGACCTGCGTACAAAACTGTAACATGTAAACAGTTGCGTTTGTAACCAGCATCCACCGTTTTACCTCTTTTATATGGGAAGAACATCCGCGTGTCGTGTTAAAATCTCAAATGAGTCATATTAAGAAGCAACTATTAGCTTGCAATTCATTCAAAAGAAGTGGCATGCATTATACAATAAAAGAATACAAATGGTGGTTCAGATTTTGAAATAGCCAAGACTAATTAGCCAAGATGACTAAAACAACAGTTCTTTTTAACATAACACTGAACATAACAAAGAAAGAAAATAAACACAAAAACAAAATAATAAAATAAAATGAGACAAAAGCATAAACTTACCTAATAGACGCGGAGATCCTGAAAATGAAAAAAAAAAGGAAAAGGTTATACATAGAGCATATGGCAAGTCTGTTGCTAAACCAAACAAACGAGGAAAGAAAAATAACACTTTTAAATACTGGCAATACTTTTGTCAGAATTTATACTATTCGTTTAATAATTTCATAGAAGAATTATGTGATAGGTGGCAAACCTTATAAAGTCTGTCCCCCAATGGGACAAGCTATTGTATATGCTGAACTTAAATTTGTTCTCATATATAAAGAATGAGATCTTATCATTGCCAGTCATCATATGAGTAGTAGTAGTCCGCTGTACGAACAATTTTACATGCTCCAGTGGCTAACATGAGAGGTATAAAAGATTATTCTTAAAACGGGCTGGTAGTGAGCGCATCATGACTTATGAGAGGGTGGACTGTAATCAATCACAACAGAATCCAGGGCGAGGGCTACGCACGTGTAAAACCAGTGTATGTCCCCCACTGGTAAAACCAGTTTATGTCCCCCACTGAGTTACTGCTTACTTTTTCATGGTGGTGCTTCTGTTTTGGATTACTATTATTGTCAGGGTCGGCGTTTTATTAGTCTGTGAGGTTTTGCACATTATTTAGGACAGCCTCGCGGCTATCTGCTGGGAAAGAGCTGACCTCCTGCATTTCGTTTATCTTGTTTTCTTATGTGTCATCTTTATTAGTTTCCTTTCCCTGAATGGATTTTTGTGGCAGAAAGTGGAATCCGACTGCATAGGCTCCTAATCATTACCTTCTTCTTGGTACACTCAGGATAAGCCTTTTTTTAGACCAGTGGACATGAGTCCATTTTTAATTTTAGACGTTCTGGTGGATATTTTCACTTTTATTGTATTTTACAAAGAAATTCCTGTAAGCAAACAGTGTAGAATTTGATCAGACGCCGCGTTCGAACTGGAACCGCACTGTTTGAATAACACTCAAAAACGAGTTTCATGTCTAGAAATAGTTAAGGAGGTTTATTTCCTTACCAGTAGCTGTCAACTAAAGCCTGACCGTAGTGGGAAAATGTGTGACCGGACATGGGCGCAAGGCAAAAGTATAAATGAGCCTTGGCGAACGCCGAATCTGAACAAACAAGTCTCGATTCACATCAAAATTACAGGAACCTACGAATCTATGGTTTGGAAAGATGAAGATTTTTATAGGTCTGCGCTGATACGAAGACAGATCAGAGTTTTCCCTTTGTTCACATATGTTTTAAGGAACATTCTGTCGTAGCGCGCAACGGTTTATGACTTTTTCCGCAACTAGTGGTTACAAGTTATGATGCATATAAAACACAACAATCTTTCTTTATTAGTGATAAAATAGATATGTTAGTGCTTGCTTGTCACTCTTGACAACACGCCAGGCGCATATGTAGTGTCTGATATTATGCGCACTGACATAGAAATTGTGCTTTATACCCTTTATTATATAAAAATCATACATATATTGAATAATTATACGGTGAATAATGACAGCTAATTATGCAATCAGACTACGCATGTGAACTGCATCGTGGGACACGTGTACATGCAACCTAACCCATTTGAGCTGTGACACGACGAAACCAACAAAGTGGTATGTGCGCCCAGAGAAGTCACAGATCAGCCTGGGCATCCGCCCAGTCTGATCAGAGTCTTCGCTGTCTGTATGGAGCTAGCTTAGACCCTTAGCTATCTCCTCTTCAAGCGCACAGCAAAGCCTCTGATCAGACTGGACGGATGTCCAAGCTGATCTGAAGCTTCACAGGACGCACGTGCCACTTTGCTTATTTTGTCGTGTTGCTGCTCATTTATGCTTGATAGACTCTTCTGTCGTCACAAACTGGCTGATTCTACTCATTATTTTAAGATTGTCTGATTTATTTGTGTTTATTTTAAAACTGTTGAAAAGTTAAGCATACGTTGTAGACCCTGATCAGACACCGCGTTCTATGGCGTCTTGTCAATGGCACATGTTAAGGCACATGCCAATTGCCATTTACTCGTACATGTACATGCAACTTTGTGCAGTGTGTCCAAGTCACTTGCAATTCGCAGTCGCCGACTACAGGTTACAGCATATGTCCTGCTACAATGCGCTTATGCGCAGGCTGAGCTAAGCATTTGCAGCTCATTTATGACTCAGACGTGCTTTATCACGACGTCACTCAACGCTCGTCCGTGTGTAAACGCACTCATACACCATAAAAATAATGAAATTGACCCGAATGAAAATGCATCTTTCTGTGAAATGGTAACTAGGAAATTTTCATTCAAAATAGGATGCTCCAACAAAACATATACAAAAGAGTAGGAAGAAAAACACTGTACATACCTCGTCTCGACGATGTTTGGTTGGCTAATGCTACAATGGAAATAAGAAATACATAATTATGTACAGATTCTTATAAAACTAAATTAATTATTCCAATAGATTTTTTCTAGCGCACAGAATATGCTGACGAACGAGTACAGGGCCCCGCAACAACGCTGTTTCAGCATTGGGTACCTGCTGGGGAAACAAGTCCATAACAGTCTGAGCCGCGGCACGATGAAACCAACAATTTTGAAAGTGGAATATGCGCCCATCGAAGACTTAAATCAGCCTGGACAGCCACAAGGTCTGATCAGTCTTCGCTGTGCGCTTAAAGGGTAGCCTAGGATCTAGACTACCTCTATGCCGACAGCAAAGGCTGAGCTGAGACTTCGCTGAGCGCACATGCCGCTTTGTCCCGGCTCAAATTTATTTTTATACTGCCAAAAGTATCCTTAAATCACCTCTACAGGTACATGTATAAAGAATGCGTGAAAAGGCTTCCAAGTGTTGAAATAAGCACACTTCCCATTTGCACAGATCAGAGGCCGCCTATTCGGAGGAGCACATTCTTTCCTTGAAGAGTCGACACTAATTTGTAAGGCCTCGGTCGTCCAGGGAAGCAACCAGGAAGACAAACACTGGTCCCGTTTGTTAAAAGGCGAAAAAAAAAAACAGGGTGAACTCTTGCACACAAAATAGAAGAGCCGGCCCGTAATCTAGAGTGTGCTGCTAAGGTATATAGTGTGGAATATATAAAATTAATACGGAATATGGTTTAAATCAAGTTCAGTATCACAAAAAAAACAAGAAAAATAGTACTCACGGCCCGCGGACATTCCACCTGAAAAAAAAAAATCAGAAACTAAATTGATACATTGTCCTGTAGCCTTTCCCTACTGCATTTTTTACGCATCTGTTTCTCAAACTGCATCTGCTCAGTCTGATCAGTCTTTCGGGTTCTGTTTGAACTGCATCAAAACAAAATGAACTACGTCACTACTCTTACATTTATAAAAATACGCAAAAGGAAATCAACTCTGACAGGAAAGAACTTGCTCTCTTAGAAGCCAATTATTTCCCTTAAAGATTTACGCCCTTGTTTATGATTACAAAAACGTTTTCATGTAATATTTACATAGTAACCCCGAATTGGCCCATTTATACATTTGAAAATAGATATTAAGGACAATTTTTACAAAACAGTAACTTTATTCCAAGAAGATAAACTTTTTCTGAACTTTTACAATGGATTTATACATGACTATACATTATCTTACGAAATTAGTAAAATTGTTTATTTTGGAGATGGTGAAAAAATGAGGGAGTATACTTTTAAGAGTAGACCATTTGGAAGGGCTTGCTTTTTCAGTGAAGCAAAGAAGTCATAAAAGTTGTCTCTCTTTGCAAAACGGCCGAAAATATAGCAGTAAACCCCTGCATTTCAACTACAATGGTAATTTTATTTCATAAATAACGTCTCCCAATGTCATTCCGACACCGCTACCAAATCAACCCGGACTGCAGAGGATCGATGATGGTCCGATGCTGATTTTGGGTCAGGTGGTAAAGACGAAAAAAAACTCAGCAGTTGTTAAGATATTTGGACACACAGTTCAAATAATTTCCCTATGGTTACTGAAGTTGAAAATTGTATCATTGATGATCGTTTACCGTTTGATCATTACCTCACAAGGCGTGATTGTGTCAGAGTTACAAAGTCTGATTCTGTCCATAAACAGTATTTATAACACTGCGCTATAGCTCAAAATGTAATAAAGTTAAATGTATAAAGTTTCCTTAGCAGATCAAAATGAACACTTTGCGAAAATAAATGAAAAAAAAATAAATCAATCAATAAGAAAATAGATAAAAGGTTTATAACATTTTTAAATTTGCTTGGCGGCACGATGATCATACTACTGTTACAATGTTGCAATACAATGTATATTATTTCGCTTCCAGTGCACAATGCAAAATGGTGTGACGTGGCATCGAGCAGTCAACTGTTTATATGCACTTTGCTTTAAATTTATCAGTAAATGTATGATAAATGCTCAACAGGCTTATTATGAAGCTGCATCGGTTCCCCTTTATTCATGTCTAAAGCGCGCAAAAATGCGACCCTTCAATGGAACTCTTTGAGCGCACTTTGCATCAATAGTTTAGATGAACTTGCCTAGGATTTGTACGCCACTGTGGCTCCGCTGAGATAGAACCCGCCCATATCATAGATTTGAAAAGGGATAAAGTTGTTGCTCTTTTGCTTAGCGCTCCGCATTCGCTACAGGAGTGTGTTTAATTTTGGATGTGACTTTGGAGGGAAGCGATTCTACCATTTTCATTTTTGCCTCTCTTCCCAATAGAGGTAAATTCTTAAAAGGAACAAACCTTCTCATTTAGGTGTAAATTCCTTCCTTTAAACGTAGACATTATTTTAGAAGGGTTTTGCAGTCAAAGGGAGCAAACAAGAGTTCACAATAATCGCCAAAAATATAGAAGATTACTCATATACTTCAAAACCAACACACACTGCTGCTCTTGTCTTGTCCAATTAATGGTACACATGTAAACCATGACAATGCTTGTTCAGCCCCGAGCATTTAAAGTGGAAAGCGCCGCATGAGATGCTACCTTAGAGCGTGCATATAATAGGGGTTGACATAGAATGAATTCTGAAGGAAGGAGCTTTTAAGGGAAAACCCAAAATAGCAGACTCGGACTTACTGAGTCTGTTTATGAAAGTGCAATAACTCCAACTGAATCCTAAGGGCAAAAACGTATAATCTGCAGTCTAATAATTGAGTCGCGACACCACAGAACAAAGAAAGGGCATTTGCACCCAGCGAAGATTCGGATCAGCCTGGGCAACCTCCCAGTCTGATAAGAGTCTTTGATGTCGACATGGAGCTAGCTTAGACCCTTAGGTTCCCTTTAAGCGTACAGCGAAGACTCTGATCAGAATGGGCTGATGTGAGTCTTTGCTGGGCGTATATGCCACTTTGTTGGATTTTAGCTCACCTAAGCCAAAAGACTCAGGGTGAGCTATTGTGATTGCCCAGTGTCCGTCGTCCGTCGTGCGTCGTCCGTGTCCACCGTGCGGCATGCGGCGTCAACAATTTGCTTTAAATGACATCTTCTGTGAAACCGCTAGGCCTAGGGCTTTGATATTTGGTACGAAGCATTGTCTAGTAGACCTCTACCAAGTTTGTTCAAATGGTGGCCCCAGGGTCCAAAATGGTCCTGGGGCAGGGGCTCTTGAGTTCGAAACTAAAATATACTTAAAATCTTCTTCTCCAGATCTGCTTGGCTCAGATGCTTGAAAATTGGTACATGTATGTAGTATTGTCTAGTGGTCCTCTTCCAAGTTTGTTCAAATGGTGGCCCAATGGTCCAAAATAGTCCCAGGGCAGGAAGTACCAGGTTTGAACCATCGAAATACATAGAAAATTATTCATAAATCTGCTTCTTCAGAACTGCAAGACTCAGGTGGTTGAAATTTGGTATGTAGCATTGCCTAGTGGTCCTCTACCAAGTTTGTTCAAATGGTGGCCCAATGGTCCAAAATAGTCCCAGGGCAGGAAGTACCAGGTTTGAACCATCGAAATACATAGAAAATTATTCATAAATCTGCTTCTTCAGAACTGCAAGACTCAGGTGGTTGAAATTTGGTATGTAGCATTGCCTAATGGTCCTTTACCAAGTTTGTTCAAAGGGGGTCCTGGGTTTGAACTATAGAAATACATAGAAAAATATTCTGAAATCTTCTTCTTCAGACCCACCTGGCTCAGATGCGTGTTTGGTATGTAGCATTGCCTTGTAGTCCTTTATCAAGTTCGTTCAAATGATGGCCCCAGGGTCCAAAATGGCCCTGTGGCAGGGAGCCCTGAGTTTGAACCGTAGAAATACATAGAAAAATATTCAGAAATCTTCTTCGTCAGATCCACTTGGCTCAGATGCTTGAAACTTGGTATGAGGCATTGCCTGGTGGACTCCTACAAAGTCTATGTAAATGGTGGCCCTGGGATCCAAAATGGCCCTGGGGTGGGGTGTCTTGGGTTTAAAATTAAAATATACTTAAAAATCTTCTTCTCTAGAACCCCTTGGTGCAGATGCTTGAAATTTTGTATGATGCATTGCTTAGTGGTCCTTTACCAAGTTTATTCAAATGATGGCGCCAGGGTAAAAAATGGCCCAACATCAGGGGGTCCTGGGTTTGAACCATAGAAATACATAGAAAAGCATTCAGAAATCTTCTTCTTCAGAACCACTTGGCTCAGATGCTTGAAATTTAGTATGTAGCATTGCCTAGTGGTCCTTTACCAAGATTATTCAAATGATGGTCCCAAGGCCCAAAAAGGCCCCACCCCAGGGGGTCCAGGGTTTGAACCATAGCAATTCGTAGCAAAATATTTAAAAATCTCCTTCTTTAGAACCATTTGGAAATGGTTGCAAACCATCAGGTTTGTTCAAATGATGACCCTAGTTTGACCTTTAACCTTTTTGCTCAGGTGAGCGATTCAGGGCCTCTTGACCCGCTTGTTTTCGTTTTTTGTTGTCGTTATTGTTTTGTCGTGTCGCGGCTTACTTTATATGGTATAATCTAATTAAAATTTATACAGCCACCACGCGGGTTTTAATACAATGTAGCAGATGCAGTTAAGATATTATAAATTCTGAAGGGCGATCCTCTGTAAGCAAGGAGCGCATATGGGAGAAACGAAAATAGTAGCCTCGGCTTGAGTCTCGACTGTTCAAATAAATCTATGAATTCTAAGAATCCTGAAGAATCTATAAATTTAAACATTTCTAAAGTAAAAACTGATTAATGCTCGCAGCAATGCGGGGTGATTTGAGTTTTCGTTTTCCTTTCTTTTTTCCCGCTCAGTTCCCTTCTTACACAACGCCATGAATAAGTTATTATTATTGTTTTAGTATCGACGTGTGACGAATATTTGTCAATTAACTACGCATGACTGACTATAATCAATCAATTTTAGGGAAACAATTATACAGATTATGACCTGATGGGTATTGAAAGGTGTCCGATGAGACTATCTTGACCTGTACTATTGATAATGTTACTTTCAGGACATTTACTTCAGTTTAGGGCTACGCACAGGACAAGAAGTTAGTCAGGACTTAATAGCAGACATATTCTAAAGTAGTACTTGCCTCGTATTGGCCAACATATCCAAACTACAACTTTATATCTGTCCCAAAACCCGTTAATATACAAATGTGAACAGAAGCTTATAGGGTCCAATTTTAGCCCTCATTGCACACATGCCTTCTGATAATGGGAACCAAAGTAAATGGGTACACTTCCAGAGGATGCAACTATGTCATTTTATAATGCCTTCCTCTCTGCTGGAGTCAGCTCTTACTGGAAAGAATTTGCTCAGAGAGCAAATTCTTTCCTTTAAGAGTAGACCGCGTTTAGGAAAGGCCTTATCGTCCCGGGAAGCAAACAGAAAGACACTGACAAGAATTTACCCTAGCAACCGAAAGGCAAAAAACAGATAAATGTACATAAACCAATAAACCTTAATAACAATGGTCTTACCCATATTTCTGACCCGTAGTGCAGGGGAACGTGAACGGACTCCGCTGCTTATCAATCGAGGTCCAGTCTGCCGGGTAGCAGTTCTTCTTTGGGAGTTCACAATACCTGAAATCAGCATAAAACTTTGTAGTATGGGTCTGAAAACCGTACATGTATTCAATATGTTTTATGTTTCCATCACCGTTTCTTTAATCTCCGACAACTTTCGAAGAGACAATAATTTCCAAACAGGAGAGGGAAATCTGGAAAATTTTAACCATTTCCCTATAGATATATCAATATCAAAAATTAAAAAAAAAAAAAAAAAAAAACGGAAGAAGAAAGACTGAATGCATCCTGCTTACATGCTTACATGTATGTCTAAAAATGAAAACTGGTTTGAAACAGAGCTCCTGCATGGGCATATACATATAAAATAAACGTCAAATGAATTACAGATCAGCACAGTAGTCACACAGAGGCCTTTGACATGGATATGTCCAAACAATGATGTCCAAACATTATACAGAAGAAGATGAAAGCTCCTGATGGGACTGCATGTTGGTGCATTGTTCTTTAACTCCATATTCTCGCGGCAATCATACTCTCGCGGCACATGCAAATAAAATCGCTGACACAAACATGTCTTCTGATTTTTATGGTGGCTTATGGGCATCAGGTATACAAACTACTAGAGCATATTGGATTTCAGTTCTGCCACTATTTGAAGATGCTGTCACTTCTGAAAGCCAAACTAGTGAAAATTAACCAAAACTGGGATCAATAAACACCTCAGAAGGATAAAAGTGGCTATAAAATAAATAATAATGGCCCAGTCATGCTGTTTCTGGCCTAAATTAATTTAGATATGGTTGTTTCAAACATTTTAGATAAGGAAACATTTTTGCATGCATTTAATTTGTAAACCAGGAGGCAAATATCCATATACCGTGAGAATATGGAGTCCGTATTTCTGCCTAACCACAATGGGGTAGTTCCATATGCTGATGAAACAAACAGGAAGACATAAAATACGAATATCCCATGAGGGTTAGATGAAGTACTGAAGAGCTAAACTACATGCACTATTTAGGATTGTTGGTCCTCCATATAAAGTCAGAGCTAAATGTACCTTAGGTACCGTGAGAATAGGGAGCACCAGTCTACTGCGTTTCGTAATCACAATTGTTTTTATCAGTTTGGAAAACTGGAAACATTATCATTTGTATATATTTTATGTAATTTTCTGGCAGACAGGCACATAAATCGTTGTTGTTAGTACTGTCAAATCCAGACTGTTAATTATTTGCTACAAGACATGACATCATTTGACAACTGTTCCTCATATATCAAACTTCTAATTATGATGTAAGATACGCGTGACAACACACCTTGTATTGACAGGTATATTACCTTTTTAATTGATTATGTTACCCACTTTTATTACATTTGATCGACTGTAATTATCTGCATAATGAAATATCATAACTTATTTCAATAAACATATGGTCAATGCAGACGCATCGTAAAGTGCCCCATACTACTTAGTCATAGGCCTACATCACAATTGAGCCGCGACACGAGAAAACCAACAAAGTAATTGTGCGCCAAACGCAGATTCAGATCAGCCTCGGCATCCGGCCAGTCTGATCAAACTCTTCGCTAAGCGCTTAAAGGGTAGATAAAGGTCTAAGCTTCCTTCATGCGGACAGCGAAGACTCTGATCAGACTGGGCGGATGCCCAGGCTGATCTGAGTCTTCGCTGGGCGCACATGCCACATTGTTGGTTTTGTAATGTCGCGGCTCATATGTTCGTATCTGAGGTATAATACTTCTAAATGGCACAGGATGGTTATTTGTGGTGTCTCAAAAACTATTTTTATACTTTAAAGGTAGGTTCCTGGACTAGCGATAACAATTATGTTCACAAAATAATTTCGCCTATTTCTGGGTAGTATTGAATTCTCTTATTTTTCGGAATCTGTTGCTACTGAGAAAATCGTCAGATGTTGAAGAAAATAGTCGTTTTCCCTTTTGGTTTATTTTCCTTCGTTGGAATTCCAGTTCTAAAAATAGATATGTTGTATGTCCATAAGTGCGCGATTTCTGATGCCATTCTCCAAAGGTAAATTTTGTCTTGCCGTGAGGTCTCCTAGAGGTCCTGGCATGGCGAATGGATTAAAACTATCCCAAAATGCAATGCAGCATGACGTCAGCTGCGTTATCTAATTTTGGCGCGAACTAAAAATAGCGCTTACTGGTGTGCGAGCAGAGTTAGGAAATCCCTTGCAAAACAACCTTTCTAATAATTTTTTGAGTTACTCTTTTAAGTGAAACTTATTCATGCCCTTTTTATAAGTGTTTTCCAACAATTTGGATGCAAGATCATCAAAAGTATGATGCTTTCCAAAGTACAGGAACCTACCTTTAAATTTCAAATTTTCATTTCATTCTTTTTCAAAGTTTATTCTATACTCTTTTACCAATTTTGTGGGAACCTTTGTATTCTCTCTGCAAACCAGGAAGTAAAACTACTACTGCAATACCGTTTTTGATAAAATCAAAGCCGTCCTGTCTTATATTTGTTTACAACTAACCTTTTTCAGTTTTGGAAGCAAATCTGGGATGTTTGGAGGGTGGGACAAGAATTGCCTCTTCAAGGAGTTGATAAGCTGTGCTGTAGATGCGGCAGTATAAGAAGGGACATTGTCATGCGAAAAAGGACCGTTTCTGGGCTATCCTTTAGAGTCCCAGTAGCCCTTACACCTTGTTTAAATGCCAAAACGGTATGCCCACTTCTCACTGAAGATACGTAACTTAACTGACACATGCATATAGGTGATAGTATGTAGCTATTGCTCAGGTATAATATGTTTCTGGAAAGAGCGATTATGCACATGGAAAGACCGATTATGAAAAGTCTGGGTATTTTTCAACCACCACTCGTAGTATATAGACATTATTAGGAAAAGCTTTGGATCCAAAAGCATTTAAGGAAAGGTCATGACGGGTTGAATGTTATTTTCTATTGACTGGTTATCATAGTTATTTTGTGCATTTTCGATCAGGCCCACAAGTACTAGAAAATGGTCGACACGGACACGGTCTTCATGTATCCTAAGTGCCGAGCATTTCTAAGCACAGGTGACTTCTATGTGGTGACTAAACCAGCTAGCTAAATCTACTACATTAAAACCGAGACGGTACAATGAGACCGAGCTAAAGATAAACTTGGGTTTGTAAGTGGCGCGATTTGACTAAGGTGCCTATCCAGTGACTACACAAATAATAGACCCAAGCTTTTTGTAAAAGCTGAAATTGTGTAAATATATAAACGTTTCGTTTGCTTTCGGTCCGGTCGTGCTTGTTTAGCGTGGCTACAACCTCTGGGTACGAAACCATTTATAACAGGACAATTACCTGGGCGTGTTGTGTATCTAGGTGTGTTGTGTGTGCACATGTACAGCTTTACCGGTATAATAACTTACAGCGGACGCCAACTCCGACGGTCGGCGACTCTGCAATCACCGACCGCCAGCTTAATACTACTTATTTTTCGAAAGACATTACATGTACAAGGTTAAGTTTGACCTATATCCGGTTCTTGATCATATGAAAGCAAATTTTAAACTATAAAGAATGTTAACAAATTTGAACAAGAAAATCTGTCTGTACAGTTTTCAGACGATATGCTATCAGTGCGAATTTGATTTTTATTTCATCGATTTGTTTTTTATCTAATTATTTTACAGATAAGCCTTTCATTAATGAATAGAAAAAGTACAAAACGAACGTGGAAATAAATTTTATTCATTTGCAGATAAATGCTTCCGTACGACAAAGTGCGTTCGGGTTTAATCGCTGACTTGTAGGTGTCACTTTTCACCGAAATCAATTTGGAGCAAAAGTAAGACAACAGCAACAACAAAAAGTTCGAAGATTGTATGCTGCAAATCACAGTAAAGTTTTGATCATACTGGGCGGATGCCCAGGCTGATTTGAGTTTTGGCTGGGTGCATATGTCATTTTGTTAGTTTTGTTGTGTCGCGACTCATTTAGTGACTGATCTTGTTCTTCTAATAGCCATTTCTCATATCACTTTCGTATTCTTAGAACCAACGCCTTTGTTACTTTCGACAATTATCTTTTTTAAAGGTACTTCTTGTACCAGCTTAGGGCACACCCATTTGTGTTCAACTACGGATACGTTCCACAGTTTATATAGTTTATTAAAGTCTCATTTTGGTGTACAACATCACAGTACATACATGTTTATATACAGACATATAAAATACACCAAACCATTCTGTACAGAATTATAAGAGACTATGTACATCATGCATCACATATAGATTTATCTTATCACAGCGGATAAAGGTTCCACAGAGTTAAAAATAATAATAATAATAATAATAATAAATAATAATAATAAAACTTACTTACGTGGCACTGCATCCATGGTGCCAGAGTACCTCACTTCCTAAAAAAAAACTACACACTGGAATCAATGGTTTCCCCCTTCTCAGCCACACGGCGCATGAATTTACCAAAAGCGGCACAGTCAGGTACAGAGAAACATGTAGTGGAAACCAATGTCCAAACAGCATGCCCCCCCCTGCACCGACTTTGTGCACCGTAATACATGCTCCGTGAGGATGAAAAGGGGAAACACTTTGGGGAAAAAGTCTACTATGTGGGAAAAAAAATCAGACAGTTAAACGAATAAATATGAAGGATGTAAACAGAAGACTGAGCTACCTGGGGAACATCATTACGAGAATTGAAACAACAACAACTGCTTGTGGATTTCATGGTCTACTGAACGGCAGAAATTCGGACATGGATCACAGGTTCTGAAAATATTACGCCATTTCCGAATAACAAACAAAAATAGAAATATCCAAGCATAAGATTAGCAGCAAGCAACCATAATCAAAACACACTGAAATCACCAACAAAGAAAATACATCTATAGCCAGGCTAATACCATCATGTATGCTTATCCATGTTGAGTCTAAACGGGTAACAAAACATTTCGCTGCAGGAATGGCACTTACGACACATAGATAGTATAACTTACATGTACCTTGATTTTGCTTAGAAGTTTTACTGAAGTCATGTAAATCATTAAAAGTATTTGCTTCTTTTCAGTGTCCCTATATGGATATCTAAAGAATATGGTATCTACACTGAAAGGATGTACAAATTCTGCAGCGTTGACTAATAAATGTGTGAGTTCGATTCATCTGAACAGGAACATCTAAGATCAGTTAAAACATTTAGTTTATAAAGAGATCATTTTAAAGACAGCATGTAATACCGATATATATCTACTGTCATTATGTCCCCACACCAAAGGTGAGGGACATACTGTTTTCAGTGCGGATCCCGGGCGTCGGCGTCCCTGTGACAGTTTTCTTGCGTGCGCGATATCTCTTGAACCAATAGACGGAATTTCACCAAACTTGCATGGATACATCATTTGGACAAGTTTAAGAGCTGATTAGACTTTGGAAACCTTGACCTTATTTTCAAGGTCACTTGAGGACTTGATGACAATTTCTTGTACCCATGATATCTCTTGAACCAATAGACGGAATTTCACCAAACTTGCATGGATACACCATTGGGACAAGTTTAAGAGCTAATTACGTTTGGTGACCTTGACCTGATTTTCAAGGTCACTGGAGGACTAAGATGAAAGTTTCTTGTACTCACTATATCTCCTGAACCAATGAATGGAATTGCATCAAACTTGCATGGCTAGATCATTGGGACAAGTTTTAAAGCTGATTAGGTTTGTTGAGCTTGACCTCATTTTCAAGGTCACTGGAGGACTTAGATGACAATCTCTTGTACCCACTGTATCTCCTGAACCAATGAATGGAATTGCATCAAACTGGCATGGGTACATCATTGGGACAAGTTTAAGAGCTAATTAGTTTTTTTTATCTTGACCTTATTTTCTAGGTCACTGGAGGACTCAGATGACAATTTCTTGTACCCACTATATCTCTTGAACCAATGAACCAATCAATGGACTTTCACCAAACTTGCATGGATACATCATTGGGACAAGTTTAAGAGCTGTCAAGATTTTGGCGACCTTGACCTCATTTTCTAGGTCACTGGAGGACTTAGATGACACTATCTTGTACCCACTATATCTCCTGAACCAATGGATGGAATTTCACCAAACTTGCATGGCTACATCATTGGGACAAGTTTAAGAGCTAATTTGGTTTTGGTGACCTTGATTTTCAAGGTCATAGTCATCTATATAGGATGTCTTTAGAACCAGTGGATGGATTTTCTCCAAACCTGCCTTAATATATTACTTGTTCAGGCTTTCTGTTCATTAGAGGTGATGGGAAATGGGCTGGTGGGGGGGGGGGGGCATCAGTTTTTCTCTGAAAAACATTTCTAGTTAGATTAATATGTTGGAATTGCAGGGATAGTTCTATGTACTTATTATCATCAATATAAAATAGTGCAACAGGGCGATGATAAGAAACCGATAAAATTAAATTTTGCACGCCACTCATGACATCAAGGGGGGAAAAGTTACATGAACAAGTAGCAAAACAACACGAGTGGATAACAGAATGTACAGCTCCTTCTAAGGGAGGTAATTTACATTTACAATCACTTCTCGGTATATCGAATCTTGATATCTCAAAGTACACTTTTTATATCAAAGAAGACATTTCGGACACATTTACTATTTTTATTTAAATCCATGTTATATCAAACTACTGATATCTCAAAGTAAATTTTCTGGAACCAGAAAATTTACTTTGAGATATCAATAGTTTGTAATGACTTTCAAATTTGAGATATCGAGAGTTTACTGTACTTATATTTACTTCAGAGAAAAATGCGAACTAACATTGCGGTTTGCCTTATAACATCTATCAAGAACGTGTTGTCCATTTCCCTTTATTCTTGTTGCACAAGCAGTCAGGCTATGACATATATGATCGTATAAAACCAATACAGCGAAATGGGATATTCGGGCTAATGACTTTACTTGACGTTACTGGTAATAAAAACGGCCATCTTTGCATCGTAATACAAAGAACTGTTTGTTGAAGGTTCAACCTTTGACTGGACATCGGTGTTTTTTGTAAATATTTTCTTAGTATATATTGCTATTGCCTTTTATTTTTTTCTCGACTGGACTAAACGCCCCCGTCATTAAAAGTGAAAGTTAGCTAGTGACAGGACTGACGTTATTTGATATTAATGTTTAAAAAGTTTGTGTAAAACACCCACCATAGACTTTTATAAGAATCATTTTGCTACTTTTTCCATTCTTTTTGCTGACGAGCCTACTATGAAACCATATATTTTTTTTTTTATTTATTTAAGATCTTAAAGTCTGAATGAGGTTTTTAAGATAGAAAGCATTGCAAAATGAGTCAGTTTCGATCAGAACATTTCTGTGACATATATTGCTTTTCTATTTCATGCCAACGTTTGGCAGACAATGAACATCTGTCGAATACTTTCCTAACACTTCTCTAAATCTTTAAGGCGTATGGTATGCCTCCATGTTTTTTCTTTTTCTCCCCAAAGAGTTAACTTTTCTGACTCCTGGGGCCGTTTTCATAAAACGACTTAAGTGGTTGCTATGGTGTTGCTAGGGCTGAATTTCTATAAAGGAGATTCCTCCCCCCGCCCCCACCCACACACAACTATGAAAGTTGCTCTGGAGGAACAGTCTAAAACGACTGTTCCTCCAGAGCAAATTTCATAGTTGTAGGGAATCTCCTTCATAGAAATGTCGCCTTAGCAACAGCATAGCAACCACTTAAGTCGTTTTATAAATATAGCCCCAGTTTGCTTCCTTGGATGACAAAACTCTCAGGAATAAATCTACTCTGAAGTTAAGGGAAAGATTTGTTTTCTTTTTCATGTAATCCTGAGCAAAACTGGTCCTACAGGAGCAAAGTCTTTTCTTAACAATGGAGAAGGGGGGAGGGGGGTCGGGGGCAAAATAAAAAAAAAAGCTTCCTTGAAAGTAAGGCTTCAAAGAGAAAAACAAAGATGACAATGAGTGAAGAATTTAGCGTACCAAGTCTTGCTCATATTACCAGATTCCACTTAAATAAGCCGGACGTTGATTACTTTGGGCACACGTATTTTATTAGCCTGACTTACAAACTTGAAGGTTATATGTATTCAAATGGTACATATCTTAACGTGGCACTGTTTTGTTATGACAGCCAACCATTTCCTTTGGACAAACGTTTTTGTTAGCCTGACCTACAGACTAAATGGTTATATGTATTCAAATGGTACAAGTCTTAATGACGCTCTTTTTTAGTCTGATAGCCAAACATTGGAACTGGGGTCAGTCTAGTATTTCATGGAAACGTATCTTTACATAGAAAAAATACCCTTAAATAAAATACAAGTGTTTGAGTAAGTGCAGATTATTTCAAGTTCAGCTGATAAAATATAAACATTTTGCATACAGAATGGCTATTAAACTTTGATTAATCGTTTGTTGACGTGTCGATTTACATAGGCATTCATGAAAGGGCCCTTAGTACAGATGTGAGTTCAGGTTCTATCAGAGGCAACTATACATGTAGGGGCTGACAAACACATTGTTATTGGCAACTTATACAAACTAAGCTCTGACCTGAGTGTGAAAATGGGCAGTTCGCAAATACAATTACAGTCAATTCTCGATATCTCTAAGTCGAAGTTCAATGCAACTACTGACATTCCAAAGCAAATTTTCTGACTATGAGATATCAGTGGTTTGAGATAAAAGGAGTTGAAATGAGAATAAAAATTAGAAATATATCAAACCGTATTCTTTGATATAAGATGGTACTTCGAGATATCAGTGTTCAAGATATCGAGAGCTGACTGTACTTTAATTGTCGTAATTATGAAAAGTAATATTATGGTCTATTTGCACATTGTGCACTTACGTGTTTTCGGCCATGTTGAAAGGGGAAAATGATTTCACGTTTGCTTTCCTGGCCGATGATACCGTCCAAAATAGGTAGGACGCTTAATAATGTGATATAGGCTGCAACTTTTAACAATTTATTTTAGGGATAATTGTTTATAATGTTCAAAAATACAGTACTTGAGCCCAGCTGGCCAGGAAAAACTCATAAAAATAACAACCCTAGGCCTATTACTGCTACAAAAACAACAGTAATTTAAGTAAACTGTTAGCTGTCTAGAACTTCATTCGGTCCGAACTAAATTATATGAAAGCTAAAAGCTCCTGTTTACCCAAAGGTTATCATAGTTTTCATGCATTTTCAGGGGGAATGAATAGATTTATGATAAAAACTTACTTTTACTCAGCTTTTACAATAGGTAAAAATAATTGTGTAAAAGTTGTCAAAATGATTAAAAGTTGCAGACAATATAACTCGACAATAAAATAATTACTCCTATGACAGCAAACTCTTTCCTGAAAAAGTTGACCTTAAAGTTGACCCCAATTAAAAGGGAGGCAAAACTGAAATTTATTTGAACCGCGACACGAGAAAACCAACAAAGTGGTTGTGCAACCAGTGCAGACTCAGATCAGCCTGGGCATCCGCCCAGTCTGATCAGAGACTGTGCTAAGCGCTAAAAGGGTAGCTAAGGGTCTTAGCTACCCCCATTCGGACAGCGAAGACTCTGATCAGTCCGGGCGGATGCCCAGGCTGATCTGAGTCTGCGCTGGACGCACGACCACATTGTTGGTTTTCTCGTGTCGCGACTCATTTAGCCCATCATTTACCTTAAAGGCTCAAAGAGCTATCAATGGTAAAATACATGAAATTGTAGTGTCCGTTTCGATGCATACTTCTTACAACAAATACAATGTCACAGAGTTTCACATAAAAGCTTTTAAGGAAATTATTTACTACTTTTGCTCTTATGAACGAATAAAATGGTAAAAATACAATTTACACTGTGGGCCCCATTCAATGTCACCCTGTCGATCATATAGCAGCGCTTGAAAGGTAACCAGGAAAAGAAATCCTTTATTGTGGAGCAATTTTTCATTTTTGAAATGTTGCCCTATTTTTGCCTGTTATATGAATCAATATAACTACATGTATATCAGCGCGGTTTTATCACCGAACGTGAAATTTGAACCGTTTTTCATAACGACTTTTGCGCAGACGTTTTACCACTGGAAAAGCTCATATGGAATATCAATAAATGTCAACATCGAATTTTTACTCATTTTCATTCAGTAAATTTGTAAAACATTCTACCCTGTCCATAGTCGCGCCCCTACAAAGGACAGATCACTCAAGGGAATGATAATTTGAGACAGTAAAAGGTGTAGATATACAATTGAAGTTCAATGACTTCGTAAGAATTTCTGGTCAGTTAATGACAGTTATCCGATGAAAGTGAAATAGCATACCTCTGTCAATAATGCATGCAGCATAACTTAACTCAAACTGTCATCGGAATGACTGGCACTGTGGCACACCAAATACTTTAATAATATTAATAACGTATACCCAAAGCAGCTCTCAACGCAAAACGAAAGTTGTGAAAATGATGCCAAAGTCAACGAAATGAAGCGAGCCCAAATGATTACCCAGTAATCTACACTTTGGGCTCTGACTATATCAAATATGTACACAGATTATAAAACAACAAGTAAACCTCTTTGAACAAGGGTCGTAAGAAAAACCTAGTGTAAAAGAACAAAGTAAGTGTCTGCTGCTTCGTTTTCATTAACACTGCATTAATAGAATTTCCGCCTCTAAATATCAGGGCCCAGTTGTTCAAAACTAATGACGTCGTTAGTTAAAAATTTGTTAACGTTTCAAACGTTAATATGTCAACTATGCAAATATTTTTGTTGAAAAAATGTGAGAAGCTTTTGCACTGCTGCAAAAGCTTCTCACATTTTTTCAACAAAAAATATCAGTGTATTTGATTATAAAGTTGTAAAACACTTAACGAGTTGACCTCTTAACGAGCTCGTTAGGCTAACGATGCTTTGAACAACTGGGCCCAGTAGTTCAAGCATTATCTATAAGACTTTTTATGCGTGTATACATGGATTCCACTTATATCGACCCGATATGTAAGCATAGGTGGCTAGCCTAGCGAGGCTCGAACCCACAGCGGTGAAAGATCTAATATTTAAGAATCAGCGCTCTTATCTACTAGGCCATGGAGGCTCGTTTATCCATCGGGTAACAACTCTGTCAATAACGGATGCACCATAACATTATTTTCGTAAGAATAAATGACATATCAAATGCTGATTAGTAGAGTCCTGTGACAAAAGGTTCCAAAGTATCAACAAAGGGGCAAAATTTTGTCATAATTTTACGACATTAGCTCATACGTTGAAAAGGCAATCTTCACCACAGCCTCTAAAAGTAATTCGTATATAAATGGCCTAGGTTCAACAGTTTTCCTAGGATTTTGGTAACATCCTAAAGTTAAGTTTTTGCAATTTATGGCGCTTATGGAAAATTCCATCCCCCTATTTCTATGCCCTATCCAAGAATCAAGACCAGGACTTAAGCTGTTACTCTTCTCGAAAAAAAAAACTCTGAATTTTGACCGGAAGGACGGGCAGATGGGAAGAAAAAACGGACAAGCTAAATGCAATATGCAACCCCTCCCCATTCCATCCCCCCACCACCACACCGCCACACACACATACACACACACCTCTTAGAAGCTGGGGGCACAAAAAGTTAAAAAGTATATGTCAACGCTTATGCTTTACTACTTATGCAAATGCATCTTATACAAACAGAATAGTGAGCAATAAAAACATGCTATGTTTTACTGAATTGGGACTTGTTCCCGTCCATTATTTCATGTATATATTAGAATTTATGAAAAGTAAAATTAAATCGACAGTTCAGACTAATCAGTCGTTTACGAGTAACTAGAAGAAAATCAAAGTTTTGTGCATACATGTATTTGTTTTCCATTTTACATTTCGTTTTCGGTTGAATAGGTGGCACACTATCTGGCACGGATGTTACGAACCTCTACGTAAATATCAAACAGAGAGCTTAGTAGACATGTAAATATACGAGCTTCTTTAGATTTCATTAAAATGTGAATTTCCAGGTAATTCAATATTGAAGTAAGTTTCTGGTGTCCAAGTAATACATGTATGTAAAATTGTTACAATCGGATGTAAGAAATGATCACTGTACTGTTGAATTTCAGATCACTCTCCTCCTCGAATTGGAGAGGGAACGGACAGACAGACACGGTGTCAAGAGGTACATCTTATGGATTCGTTTCGCCGAACCTCCAGTGGAACATCGTTATGAGAACTTGGGCCGTATTCATAAAGCCACTTAAGTCGTTGCTATGCTGTTGCTAAGGCTAAATTTCTTTGATTGAGATTCCCTACATCTGTGAAATTTGCTCTTGAGGAACAGTCTGAAAAGACTGTTCCTCCAGAGCAAATTTCACAGTTGTAGGGAATCACCTTCAAAGAAATTCAGCCTTAGCAACAGCCTAGCAACCACTTGTCGTTTTATGAATACGGCCCCTGGACATAAAAAAAGAGTTGAAATTCATACAGGTTTAAATGTCGCATTCATTTCTTAACACATTAGTTCTGTAAAGTATTAGAAGCCCTAACGTAAACATGAAGAATGCTCACTAAAGAAAAATTCTCCAGAATTAAACAGCTGTGCATGCTACACTACTACTTTTCCAAAACAGAATATTTACTCACCTGAGATAATGAGAAGAATTCCCGCGCACATAAAAGTCATGGAAAGAATTGTGGATTTCATATTTGCTATAACTCAGTATTATTCCTCTTGTGTTCAAAATTAAAATGTCGTCGTCAGATCCGCATTTTGTATTCCCAATTCTGGTAAGACCTGGAGTTGAGCCCGTTTCTGAAGGCGAAATTTCCGTTTTAGCAAACCTCTTACACAATATTTCCTGACTTTCCTAAAGAATTTTGTGAATAATTCCAAAATTTAAAATAATCTTTAGGAAATATGTATCTCGATCTCGTTAAACTGTGTCTAATATCTCGAATATTAAACTCCAGAAATTTAAACCGAAAAATTCGAATACAGTCCCGGCCGGCAAGGTCCTGTACAAGTCCAGATTAGTCGCTTACTGCACAGATGAATCAAGCGCGCAAGGTTGGACAAACGTTTGACAGGTCTTGTCATAAAATGTCAAAATCATCTTTATTAGACGAAGATGTAGATCATGCAAATGAGCCTTGACAGGTGAAACTGTTACTGACTGCATATGCAAACAACAAAGACCTCGATCAGACTGCGTAGATGCGCAGTCTGTTCGGTCTTTCCTGTTTGCATAAGCCATCTTTGGATGCCGAGGAACTGATTTTTTAAAATTCGTAGCACGCGACGTTCTGACAATTCTGTGCCTGCCTGTCTATGTGAATGCCGATTGAGCCATCGTTGTATAGACAGGCTGGAAGATAACATATATGGTGGAGTATACCTTTTCTCATGATCAAGATCAGATCGGCGTAAGGACAACTGCCGTCGACCAGCAAACTTATCCGTGCGTTAGGTTTGAACACAGCAAACTGTCCGGTGTAGGCTGATCAAAGCCTATGCAACACGCGCATACAGTATATCTGTGTAGAGTAAGGGGATATAACTTCGCACAATTTTACAACAGTTTGCTACTATAGCTGATGGAGATTTTAAATTAGTTGTTGTTTGTCCGAATTATATTACACTTTAAGCTTTTCAGGAGTTAAATGACTGCAGTTCCATACGAAGGTCCAGATATATAAGGATGTGGCTTTGTCTGGAAGGGAATAAAAATACATGTATTTTTTTACATCACATTATTCTATTACATACTTCTGGACCAAAACTAAAGGCTGATATACTGCAATAATTTATAGTTTGAAACTTAAGGCCTTTTTACAAAACGTTGATCGTTCTATTTACGCAGAGTCGACAACCATCATTTTTTTTGCAATTTTCCCCTGTTTTTGAAGCAATGGTTCATCAACGACTTAACTCCGCAAAGTGCGCAATCATACAACAGACTTACGACTGCATAAAATGAGCCGCGACACGACAAAACCAACAAAGTGGCTTGTGTACCCAGCGAAGACTCGCTCTGTCAGGTCATACCCAAAGTCGAATTAGAGTCTTTGCTGTGCACTTAAAGTGTAGCTTGGGATCTAAGCTGCTTCCATGCCGGTAGGGAAGTCTCTGATCAGACCGGGCGGATGCCCAGGGTGATCTGAGTCTTCGCTGGGCGCACATGCTACTTTGTTGGTTTTGTTGTGTCGCGGATTATAACTTGCCAGCTGAATATCTGCACTTTGTTTCTGAAAAGAAGATGCCAAATGCAACATTTGGTCACGATTCTGTGTTTCTTCCATATACACGTAGTCAGTTTAAATTAGAACTATAATTACAGATTTTATATACTCTGCATAATCATGCAATTTCAATATTTGACTTTCAAAATCTAAAGGGGGGTGGGTGTATCAATAAGGTGGGTTTTCTCCATCCTACCAAAGTTTTCTTTTTTAACTGATGGTATACTCAAATGTGTCTAGTTTGTTGCACCATATGTGACTTTGGTCAGAAAGCCCTACTTACTGAGCTATGGGTCCACAGAAGTGGGCGGGGTAATCCAACATGGTTTAAGCCTGTCTTGTAAAAACATTCTCATTTGGTAGAAGAGTACAACAGACAGACAGGATTTAATAAAATGATTAACAGAACATCTAAAATAGATTTCCATATCATTTTATTTGGTTTAATTTGAACATATGTTGTCAAAAAAACTTCCTTTGACATTCAGCATTTTTATATATTTTTGTCCTCAATTTTCAATACCGGTATTTATCAGCATCATTGTTAAATAATTGGATGATGTGACCAGAATTTCACAATGACCTAGTTTTTATGGTTGGCTGAACACATAAACTTGCTTGGAAGATGGTTTTCATTCAATTTTATGGCCTAGAATTACGCAACTTTGGTCAAATTACTACTTATTGTACCCCACACCCCCGCCACTTAAGGTGAGGGAATACATATTGGCTTCAGTGCGGATCTCGTTGGCGTCTGCATTTGTGTCTGTGTCACACATTAAGTCCTTCTGTCACCTTGGAAACATGGTCAAGGTCATCGAAATCTGACCACATCTTAAGCTTGTCATAAGGATATATCCATGCAAGTATTGTGGAATTGCTCTTATTGTTTCAAATTTAATAAAATAATTTACAGAACATCCTAAAATGTGTTTCCATATCATTTTATTTGGTTTAATTTTAACATATGATGTCAAAAGAGACTTCCTTTGACATCCAGATTTTTTTTTTATATTTTTGTCCTCTATTTTCAATATTTCTCGGCGTCACTGTCAAATAAACTGACCAGTTATCATCAAACACATGTCAAAGAAGCACCTTGGCGAGTACAATCAGATGATGCTGCCAGAATATCACCATGACCTAGTTTTCATGGTTGACTGAACACATAAACTTGGAAGATGGTTTTCATTTATTTTTATGATTAAGAGAGGCGTAATGGTTTTGGAGCAGATCCTGTCGTCGTCTGTGTCGTTGTCGGCGTGACAGTTTGTACCCACTATATTTCTTCAATCAACTGGTAGAAATTTACCAGACTTGCATCTGTGGAATTTGATCAAGCTTGCTTGGATATACAATTGAGACAAGCCAAACAGCTGATTCAGTTTGCTTAATTGGACCCCATTTTCAAGGTCAATGGAGGTCTTAAACTGTTAAATTTTCTGCATCTTAATAGGCGGGACAATTTCCTGTACCTAGGATATCTTTTGAAACAATAAGATCAATTCCACAATACTTGCATTCAATTCCTGAATACTTGCATAGATATATCATTATGACAAGCTAAAGAGGTGCTCAGATTTCGATGACGTTAGCCTTATTTTCAAGGTCACAGAAGGACTTAAAATGTGACACAGACACAGATGCAGACGCAAACGAGATCCGCGCTGAAGTCAATATGTATTCCCTCACCTTCAGTGGCGGGTCCTGGGTTCCGATTGTCCATGTCAAGGTGCTTCCTTGACATGAGTTTGATGATAACTGGTCAGTTTAAAATGATACGGAAATATATTTTAGATGTTTTGTTAATCATTTTATTAAATCATGTCTGTCTGTTATACTCCTCTACCAAATGAGAGTGTTTTAACAAGACAGGCAAAAGCCATATTGGATTACCCCATCCACTTCTGTGGACCCATAGCTCAGTAAGTAGAGATTTCCGACCAAAGTCACATATGGTTCATTAAACTAGACACATTGGAGTATATCATCAGTTAAAAAAAGAAAACTTTGGTAGGATGCGGAAAACCCACCTTATTGATACCCCCTCCCCCCTTTTAATATATTATTACAAGTGGTTGCCTGCTATAACATGTTAATCGTTACTTTACCAATTCTGGTCTGAAAGTGTCGTTCAGTTTGGCTGCAAAATGCAGATGATACATACATGTACATCGGATTAGAAACCTGTAGTACATTTCGTAACTTCAAAACCTTTGCCAATCATACTGGTGTCCAAACAAACGACGAAGTGTGCGAAGCCATGCCTTATGCGATGCCATTTCCCCTTACTTTACTGAAAGTCAACTGATCAGAATGTTCTAACGTCCGCGATATGTCTTCACCAAGCTCTTTTTCATAGTTCCGTTAGCGAAGTTAGAGAGCCATGTACTAACAAGGCAGAAATACATTAAAGGTATACTCCCTCGTATTTCATTATGAAATAATCACAAAATTATGTACATGTGTAACTGGTTAGTTGCATGCAACATAATTAAGATTTGTTCAAAAAAACTTCAGCGAAAACATCTTTGTTACGGAGGCAGAGACGATATATCAATGCATACCCTTCTTGAATATTCACGAATATTTTGTCGTCATAAATTGATTAACTCCCACAGGCGTTTCTGCAAGCATGTTTTGAATTTTATGATTGGTGGAGTAAATAACGTTACAATAGCATTAGCCTCTAATCTGTGCACGTGAGTTCTTTTCAGCCAATAACTGCCTGATGTCGATTAAGAAAGGGCTTAAAATTATTCATTATATAACTTTAACCTGATTAACTTTGACTGCTGGGCGTATCCAGTCTTCATTTTTGGCGGGAATTGCGACCCGCTATTGCCGCTCTTTTTGTGTATTTTCTTAAATTCTCCTGTTTTCAGTGACAATCACAAATCATAAACTTGGCAGATAAATGTTCTTTTAATAGCAATCATTATCATGCCTAGGATATAATCTTTTGTGAGAAATTTAAAAGTTAATAGAAATATTGAGGGTGTAAATCTTTAAGTTATTGTCCCCGATAACTTATAGTGAGTGATGTGAAAAGGGATCAAAATCATTTGCTATCTAAGCTGCGCTACTACGCAAACAATAAATTGTCTCTTCGTCACGACTTTCCAGGATTCAAGTATTGAATACGTGTATTGCAAAAGGAAACACCCTGGTAATGATGCGTGGTCTCTGATTACATGTAGGTGACTTCGCAATTGCCAAAGACATATTTTCACAATTTTAAAAGGTTCCTGAAATGGGGTTTTCATGTATAACTTGTACCTGTTGACTCCTAATTGATATTCAAAGCGCGGTAGCATCTTACCACAACGTTTTCTGCTTTTTAATGGCGCCTCCATGGTAAAAGAAGTTTTTGTTAAAATCACAACCCTCAGAACCACAGCATTATTTAACTTGGCCGCATTGCATTTTCTTCACTTTTTTGTTTTGTTTATTCAAATTATGCCATCAGATGACTTATACAATTGTTTTCTTCCTATAAAATATTTTGCATGATAATGCGATTCTGTATCGTTACCACATTTTTCTTTCCTGATGTACATGCACCTGCCGAAATAATGCTAAGGTGTGAAGTAACGTTTTGGACATTCACTATAATTAGTTTTATACATATAAATTTACTTGGATATAAGATACAATTCATGATTTGTGGCGCTGGTAGTTATTCATGATTTGTGGCAATTGTATCTTATTCATGATTTGTGGCAACCAAGTTAGTTTAATAGTATACAGCTCACGATTTGTGGTGTTTTTGGATCATCACTTGTATGTACGCATTTTAATGTGCACCTAACTGAACACTGCTACATGTATATCATGACTAGCTGTGGTCCTGCAGTATATGTAAACGTTTTTCAGAAGGTTTTGTAGCGTAGCCACATTTTCACAAGTCTTCAATTTAGTTTTTATTGTATTGAGTAATTTTTGTAAACAAGTGGATTACATACAGTTGGAGTGAAAAGCAAAGCAGAAACACAGCACATACACACCTAGTTAACTATGGACGAAAAGAAAAAGAGTGGTCATCAGGTCGTTTGGTAACTATGACTCTTTTTCGTTTCGACACAGCTCTCCTTCGTTTCGTAGCAGCCCTTGTATATACATAGTTCATCAGGGGTGATATACAGTCCAATACAATACATTGTATTGTCCAGGACATTTCCAATTTTGTGACAGGTGTATTGGTACAGGGGAAGCAACTCTGCCATTTTCATTTTTGCATCCCTTCCCAATGGTAGTCAACTCTAACGGAGAAAATACCCCTCTTACAGCATTTTAGCAAATCCTCTTTTAGAAGGCTTTCGTTGCCCAGGCCCCGAGGTTATAAAACTTTTTTCGTGCTCAACTCACCTGAGCATGAAATTTTCTCTGCTGATAAATATGAAAATGCCAACTAATGTTGGCATTCTCAAATTCATAAGCAGAGAAAATTTCATACTCAGCTAAACAGAGCAAGAAAACAACTGTACTTATCAGTAATTTGCTATTTATCAGCAGGTAAAATTTCATGCTCAGCTGAGTTGAGCATGAAAAAAGTTTTATAACCTCGGGGCCAGGTAGGCAAACAGGAAGTCACAAAAAATCTCTTTGTTAAAATGGCGAAAAAATGGAGATGCATCCATACACCATAAATAAATGATAAGAAAAAATATTTACACTTGCCACTGACTTCCCATAGGTGAACCCTTTAGAGCAACTGGCTTCATACACCGATGAAGGCCAATTGATCATGTGACGTTGTCGTCAAGCGACGACTTATGTAAACATGTCTTGATTGAATCTTGTAACGTTCGATTGACGCCACGTCAGGGCGACGGCTGTTTAATGTTATGACTGAACACGTCGTTACTAACTTTTCTTCGATCCATATTTTGCCTATTCTACACTAAATTACCACGAAAACGGCACAGAGGTTCACAAATAAAGTATTAATATAAGAATAAAAAAAACTGATTTCTCAGCGTTCATCACTAAATTTCTTCAAGAACCGTTTCGCGCTTCATGGAATTTTAGCTCCGCCCACTGGCTTCATCACACGATGAACGCTGAAAAATCAACTTTCAATTCTTAAGTAAAGTAAGGCTGTATAAACATTCCATTGCAGTCTACTTGTATTCACATTAAAATATAGTGGCGTATAAAATATTTATAAATCTTATCGCAAATTTTAATTGTAAATTTAAGGATCTGTCATTGTCAATAGCAGATTTTGTTGGTTCACTGTTAGGAGTTCAAGTCCAGTATGGTTCATTTTGGTGCATGCAGATTATTTGCTTGTAAATTTGGTCGCATATGTATACTTAACTGAAATAAAATATGTTAAGCCTGAAATGGAATTGCGCCATTTCTAGACATGAAAATAAGCACGCCTGATCATATTGCACCGGAGAGATTGCTAAAACTGCACATACATATACATAATCATTTGAGCCGCGACCCGACAAAACCAACAATGTGGTTGTGCACCGAGCGCAGACTCAGATCAGCCTGGGAATCCTCCCTGTCTGATCAGACTCATTGCTAAGCGCTTAAAAGGTAGGTAAATGTCTTAGCTACATCCATGCGGACAGCGAAGACTCTGATCAGACTGGGCGAATGCCCAGGCTGATCTGAGTCTGCGCTGGCCACACAACCACTTTGTTGGTTTTGTCGTGTCGCGGCTCATTTATAGTTCAAATAAATCAACCATTTCCTGTAGATCAATTACTTTGCTAAACTTGACACGCTAAGGAGGGTCAATATAATTCACAAGCTTGAGGATCAAAACCGCATATTACTTTGTGCAGTTGATAAAAGTGACGGGTTGTTGTAAATTCATACATGTACACAAAAAATAGGAAACAAAGTATATTGGAAATACGTAATGGTGACTTCTGAAAATGTGCTATGATAGATTATAGCCAATCAGCGGCACCAAACAGGAAGATTAAATAAACTAACTATAATACACACAATATGGACAGTATTAAACACTGATATTTTAAAGTACCTTCTAATGTCGAAGAATATAATTTGGACAAATTCCCATTTTTTCCCATTTCTATTCGTGTTATCTCAAGCTACTGGTATGTCAGAGTAGATTTTCTGGGACCAGAAAAGTTACTTTGAAATATCAGTAGCTTGAGATGAACTTCGACTTTGAGATATCGAGAGTTGACTGAATGTAAAAAGTAACAAAAAGCAAGGCAGACAACTTTCTCGTCGCCAGGGAGGTGACCGCAAAGTAAAAAGGACTAAAAAGAAAGAAAAGACCCAGATGAGATATGAAAAAAAGGTCAACAATGATGGCCAAACGGCCACAAAAGATCGAGCAAAATCATAACCTCCGCCTTAGAACGGACAGTGGAAAAACGAACTAAATGGGCGGGGGATGGGAAAGAGGTAGGTTCCATCTTCGCAAGCCAAGGGTACTAAAACCATTTTGTTCCTTATACAGTGGGCTTTGTTCCCTTGGCTTGCAAAGATTCTTAGGTTCTAATATTGTCCAAAATACATAAAAAACGTTTGGTTCGGAATAGTGGTGTCCTAGCTCAAACCAACAGAACATCAAAGAAAAACAAGTTAATCAAAATTGAGCCACAACACGACAAAACCAACAGTGTCGCATGTGCATCCAGCGAAAGTCAAATCAGCCTGGGCAGCCGCCCAGCCGGATCAGCGTCTTTGTTGTGCGCTTAAAGAGTAGCTAAGGGTCTAAGCTACTTTCATGCGGACAGCGAAGACTCTGATTAGACTGGGCGGATGCCCAGGCTGATCTGAGTCTTCGCTGGAAGCACATGTCACTTTGAAGGGTTTGTCGTGTCGCGGCTCAAATTAAATCATTGTGATAATCCATGTCTGCAACCGTTGGTAGTCAGGGCTAAAGAAAACACTGATTGAACGACGTGGGCTAGACCAAACAGTGCTCAGTCATGACTATTAATCACGGGGCGTAATCAATTCGTTTATTGATTTATTAGTTCAAGTACATATTAGTATTTTGGTTAATAATATGCAGTGAAATACAACGTGTCTGGTGTGATCGATCTGAAGGCCAATTTTGCATTTAATTAACATTAACTACGCGCACTTACGGAGCAGGAATCCATGGCCAAATTCAAGTGCAGTTTCAACATAATCAAAAGGATAAGATTTAACGGTCTAAGTCAAGTCAGCGGCTTTCTTGTTTATCATGCATCTGCTGCAAAAAAAACACCCTATATCAGGGGTATGATAACATGATGTGATATCATGTCACTGTAGAACTGCGCTTGCGCGAATGTTATCAGGTCATGTCTTTAGAAGCGATCTCTGAAGACGATTGGCTGTATACTGACGTTTACCGTGATATTAGCGTTCCATTGGTTAACTGACGTCACCGACTTACGTCATAACGCATTTGCGACCTCAGCAAGTTCGAACAAAAATGCGTTAGCTTATCATTTATTTGCCGCTCTTGACACCGTAAAATCTTCTAATGATGCATGACCAGAAACACGTCGGACTGGCTCGGCAAGCCTCGCCATTCCTACGATGTTTCTGGTCTCGCCTGATAAACTTGATATCAAAAGGCACTAACATGGTATTCTTTATTTATCTATCTGAATTGCAGCTGATATCAAACGTCTCCCCGTGCTGATCATGCTGATGTTATTGTTTATATCCGCGTATCTGTAGCTTTGTTTTATCTGTTTGCTATTCGTGTATAAAAATAGAAAATAAAGTAAACGTATATATGTTTTGTGGGACTCATATATTTAGGTGTGGTAAAGGCTAGCTTGTAGACCACGTACCTCAGAGGGAGCTGATCATTTCTGTTTCCCGTTTGTTGTCGTGGGTGGGATGCGGGATTATAACGTATCAATTCCTCATCAGTGTCCTTTAATACTACTTTAAATGTTATAACATGGCTGTAATTCGCTAGTCTTTGTCAGTATTTCAAACATGCGCGCAAAAGCAATATATTCACAGACTAGGCAATATATGCATGCAAACTCACACTGGCACGTGCACGTGCATATAAAACCGTGGTATAAATCCGTCTCGCTAGAACTGTGCATTACTGTTTATAGAAACAATACAATTTTTGTAGCACTTGACCGAGCAACATTATTGTTAACTGGTCAAATGCAAGATACATGTAATAATATGTCTCTATAAAGCTACTTACTGAAACATTTCATAAACTAAACGGTTGGAACATATAGTTTTGGAGCATACATTATAAAGACAAAAAAAACCAACATATTATTAATTGGTTATCAAATATTATTATCTACGACCCTTTATTTATCCTGCTATTGCAATAAAAATGTATATATAGACATTTAAGTACGTACATGTTCAAACTGCTAAATTACAAAAGTAATGTAAACTGCAAAATAATACAGTTGAGCCGCGACACGAGAAAATCAACAAAGTGGTTGTGCGCCCAGCGCAGACTCAGATCAGCCAGGGCATCCGCCCAGTCCGATCAGAGTCTTCGCTGTCCGCATGGAGGAAGCTTAGACCCTTATTTTAGCTACTCTTTGGGCACTTAACGAAGAGTCTGATCAAACTGGGCAGGTGCCCAGGCTGATCTGAGCCTTCGCTGGGCGCACAGCCACATTGTTGGTTTTGTCGTGTCGCGGTTCACATAGCATTACACATTGCAATAGTTATCGCTGTTGGTGTGACTTCCTATTTGCTTCTTTACACGGCGTAGCCCTGCTATAATAGGGTCTACTCTTAAAGTAAAACGAATTCTTTTCTTAAACAGTTGACACACATATTGAGAAAGCGGACAAAATTGAAAATGGGAGAATTTCTTCCTCTGGAATTCCACCCTTTCACCTTAAGAAAATAAATATACCTCAAAATATAAACTAAAATGAAAAGAATTTCTTCTGTCTCATTTGTGTCATTAGAGATATGTTTTGTTGGTTTATACTGCACTTTGTTGGTTTTCTCCTGTCGCGGCTCATATATATTAAAACAACTGAAAAGTACTTTTGATTCAGTATTCTGAACATATATACTGACACAAAAAAGAAACGTCCGTTTTATAAGGTTCTGTATCTTTTGAACCAGTAAAGTTGTAGCCATACAAAATAAAATAAAACGTGTCCCGAGCATCTGGCACGCATAAAGATGTAAGCGTTTTATTTTTTTCCATTGCCAAAAGATTTATCGAACCTAATGTTAAAACAGCATTTTATCCCTCAGCAGCAGTTTCTTCATCTGAACCTGAAACGTTTTGCGTTAAACGAGGGTCAGAAACGTCGTAAAACGAAAAATCAAATTTTAAAAACAAAACAGCTTATTAAATGAACGAGAAAGCAGCCCAAATGCTTCGATTTATGAAATTATCTCCCTTTTAATTAAAATAATAACGATATTAGAACTTCCATATCTCCATAACCGTTCATCATTTTGACACTATTTTTGTTTTATTTGACTATACTTGTGTACGATAATGACAACATGCATCAGAAAATGAAAAATAAAGCTGGCTGAAATGTGAAATCCCGGTTTTATAAACCCACCCCTTACAGTAAAGTAATCAGGAAATTTAGTAACCAACTTTTTGCGATGCTGAATGATGCTGATTTCAATGCTATAGATGGCTGAAATGAATTTTGAAGTAGTCCAATGCCACTGATTTCAAAACAGATGGACCAACAAGGCAATGTCTGCGTGTATCTACGCACGGTTTTGATCGCCGTTTTGTGACGTCACTTTACGTGACAGATTTATGCCAGTGGTCGTGAAGATCAGGAGTGCATCTAGCACCCATTCAATCTCAACAGCGTGTCTGCTTAGTGAAGCTGGGATGTGCTGCGATGGTTAAAACATGAAGAACACGCGAGATGCTGATTTTGTGCCTTTCGGAATTTGGGAACTGGCGCTTGTCGCATTGTCATTTGCGCCGGTGATCATTGAATTGATTTTTGTTCAGCGCACACCATTGCTGAATAATTGACGTTATTGAAACGTTACATTTGATTGAAATGTCTATGTACATTTGGAATTCACAGACTCAATTGTAAAGCGGACGTTTTTTGTTTGTGTCAGTATACATGGACAGGGGACATAAGTTAGGTGATATCCCCAGGTTATAAGAGAAAAACAGAAGACCTCGAATAGGTAAAGGTAAAAGCTGACCCTTATCAAAAAGGGAGGCAAAAAATGGCAGAGAAGATGTCCCTGACAGTGTGTCCATTCACTTTAAACAGTTGGTCCCGATTTAGAAGAGACCTACTAAGAAGCCCCGGTAGCTCAGTGGGTTAAGCACTAGCCTAGTGATATAGCGGTCCCGGGTTCGAGACCCGGCTTGGGGCGGAAATCCTTCCAACCATTAAGGGAGTTCCATTGCACATGGCCTTTTATTAACACCTTCCAATCGTCCGGATTTGACTGCAATACTGTTAAAAAAGACATAAAATCGCCAGTCATCAATCCATCTAGACACGTACAAATACAAATGGTAGAGGCGTAACCCCCGGAAGTACACAAACATTCACCTAAATTCACACTTAACCCTTAAAGCGCGAAAAATTAAAATTGTTGATTTGGCAAACAGTGTAAATCCAGATGAGGTGGCTCATAATGAGCTACACTGTTTGCCCTCTAGTGTTCAAATTTTCAATATGATATCGCTTGAACGAGACATTTTTTGAAATTCTGCAGACGTAAATTTTGTCGTCTGCTTTTTGGCGCTTTATGGGTTAATCAGTTCCTTGCACGAACTGACACTCAAAGTATTGCGTAAATGAGAAGCATTGTCGTGATAAAAACCCACAATTCCAAGGCAAAGGAATATAGCAACAAACTGGATGCAGCTTTTGTTCTTTTGATTCTGTAAATCCTGAAAAACACCAAAAAAACACTCATGACAAATCACCAGCCGGCAAACAACGTTTAAAAAAACATCATATTGCTCTTAATGGGCCACGAATCAAATTACAGAATATAAGAAAATAAGTTACATATTATCTTTATTTTAGGTTTTAAAAGACCGATTTCAATGTCGTAAAAAGCAGCTACCCCGTACTAATGATATGTGTCCGATGCAAAAATTATCCGTTTGTCAAATGAAGTCATTTACAAGAACACTTCGGAAAACTGGCCAATTTTCCAAAGTGTCCTGGTAAATGGCATCTTTGCAAGCCAAGGGTACAAAGGGAACCACAAGTGGACTTAGTGTCCTTGGCCTGCGCAGACGGGTAAATGGCTTTATTTCATAACAATAGACAAATGGGGTTAGTGCAGGTAACTCTGTTTTATACAACAATTACCGAAAAACACCAATTTTAGCACAAACTATTTCGCAATAGCAAGGTCTAAGGAAATGAACTTTATAAGCAATGCGCTTTCGTTCAGATCCTATTCGCTTATTGCATGTATAAATTATTGTGATTGCTGTTTATATGAATAAATATTGTTTAAACTAATAGCAAGGTCTAGACTGATAACATTGGTATAAAAAAGTTATACCATGGTTTGTCGGCTTGAACTGAAAATATCCACGCGCTAAAGCTCGTGGATTACCTCCTCGTACAGGCGGACAAACCATGGTATTACCATTACTTACAACATAAAAATCAGAATTGTAAGACCTGAGATAAAGCTGATTTTCTTATTGGTTCGAGGTTATTTTCGTTTGACTTATCATATAAGTAAGTAAGTAATTTATTAATGCAATAAGCCATAAGGCCCATGAGCACATATACATATAACAATAGACATGTTATGCAGGATAGCAAATAAGATGATAAGTCAGTGATTTTGACATCCTCGGGAGAGGTACAAATTTAGACTCAAAGTCATGAGAAGCGCTATCTGAAATCTAACATAACACATTACATATTTCATCATCCAAGCATTAATGAACACACGGGTATAGCTATACATATCAAAACCAAGTTGTCGTTCATATTTGACACAGCATTATACGTTCAAGTCGTTCATGTGATCATGTCGTACATTGTACGTTGTCCACGTCGTGTACCTGCATTAAATGCAACGGATTAACGACAATCATTGACAACATTTGTGATTTATAATTATCCTAAAACGGGGAGGCATTGAAGTATGACAGAATCCAGAAATATCATGTTATAAAGTTGTAAATAACGACAAAGACACACATATAAAATGACGCTATATGTCACCATGGCGTTGTTTTGCAATTAACAGCAAAGCTGTAGGAACATGATCTGTCAAATTCTGAAATGATGGCTGAAGGTAAGGATACAAAAACACTAACAAGCTTATTGTGCTATCAGTTACTTAGTGAGTGCGTGCCTGCGAGCGTGCGCGCCTGCATGCCCGCAGAAAGCCTTCCCTAACACCATGTAAGCTTATTGTCTGTACCTCTGTCTTTCTGTCTAGGGCCTTTAGCTGAAAGGTCATAGTGGACTTGTGGAGATCTCTAGGCACGTATTTATGAAAAGAGCCGCGACACGAGAAAACAAACAAAGTGGTTGTGAGCCCAGTGCACACTCAGATCAGCCTGGACATCTGCCCAGCCTGATCAAAACTCTTCGCTAAGCGCTTAAAGGGTAAATATGGATCTAAGCTACCTCAATGCAGACAGCGAAAAATCTGATCAGACTGGGCAGATGCCCAGGCTGATCTGAAACTGCGCTCGGCCCAAAACAACTTTGTTGGTTTTGTCATGTCGCGGTTCAAATATTTCCTCAAGGGGCTTGGCGGGATATCAACAAACAGATAAAAATAATGAGATTGAAAATGAAAATTATGTCACAGAGCAAGCAAGTATTCTATACAAGATCTGGAAAAGTAAAAACATAATTCTTGGTGCAAAGAACGTCACATATATAATACATGTAGCAAAAAGAAGTTTCATTAATTCATACAAAAAGAATTATTAAGATACTAAGAATATGATAAAACGAGAAAATAAAGAAGTGGGAAATTAGGTAATTCTGTACAAATCCTACAAATGTTACATGGCCTTTGCAGCACACCCTAAGCCGGAAGATACTAAAGAGAAAAGAAAACCTTGCAGGCATATGGAACCAAGCAGCAAGGACTTGTGTAACGAAAACGAAAGGATGCTAGGTGGGTAGCAGAGACAAACAAAACATAAATTCAGCAAAATCTGTAGCTCACCTTAGTCGATACTTATGCAGTACTCATACAGCATAAAACGGTGTGGCGTGCATATGAGAAATACGCTTATAAAACATAAGAAGCGAGTCTTTCTTTTAAGAACCTTGACACCCCCCCCCCCCCCCCCCCCCTGAAATAAGAAGAAATTTAGATACAATGGAAATACATTTTTGTGTACACTGGTCTCCATTCGAAACTATATAGACCTTGAGCTGACCATAGACCCCCTCCCCCCCCCCCCCCCAGGGGGAATTTTGGACACTATAATTTTCTGAAACTACATTATATATGAAACAAAATGACACATGTTAGCCCTCTGTACGTTGGGGCATTAACGTGTAACGTCAACGTTACTTACACTACCCAAATTTACATATTCACGTTATGATAGAAAATACACATCGGTATACAAATGTTAGTATTCGCCCTAAATAATGTTGGGTTTTGTCTGCTAGTACATAAATCGCTGTTTCAAGGTAATTGACATTGTCAACGATAAGTTGACTAACCCGTATAACGTAGTTTACGTTGTATTTGACGTTTTTCCCCTTCAGTGTCTAATTACATGTAATATAAGGAGAAAATTGTAAGAATGAAGTGAAGAGAAAAGTAATTGTCATATATATGACTGTTTCAATAGTCTAGTATAAAAAACAAACAACTAAAGTCTTACAAAACTCATCAGCAGTCACGATAAATATGTAACGTATATAACAACAACAAAAATTCGAAAAAAAAACAAAACAGACTAAATCTCTGAATTGGTGGACTGAAGTTTATACGTGCTCCACCAATCTTCTTAGATTCATGCACAGCTTAGATAAGTTAGGCAGCAGTTAGCAGTGGATATATTAAATGTGGACAGAAACTTATTTTTGAAGAATTTAACCTACAAAATGACGAGAAAAGCTAAGAAAGCCAACATTAGCTGCATTTCATTTTTAATATTATCTATATTATGTCTTAAGTAGACTCTGTTGTATATGTAAATATGAAGAAACGCCCGTTTTATATGTCCTCAAACTATAAAAAAAAATCATTGGATAGTGTATATTTAAAATCAATCTAACAGTAATGTTACGTTACATAATTGTAATATGTCGGGGGATAAGATTTGTGAGTCATCTGTTATCAAAAATTTAGTTCCCGGGCAATATGAATTATTCATTGCTGTATTGTTAGCTTACCACTGGTAGTCAGATGGCAATTGAGCTCTTTGAAATACACAAAAACTCAGCAAGACGCACATAGATTGTTATAGCTGAAGCATTTCGACCTTGCCTTCAATTCAGTTTCACTTAAAAGTGACTTCATAAAGATGATTTTTTTTTAAATTTTATGCATAGAATGAAATAAGTAAGAGTTGATATATGCTGCAACTGATTAATATTTAGGTTCTGGTCATGATGGGGATAAAACCAATTTCGCAACCTGTGCTGTTGGCTGAGCCATTCAATTACCCAACATACAATATGCAACTGTGACTGCCAGCCGAGGCAATCAAAAGCAGTTCTCCCCCAACAGGGATAAACACCATTTTTCTATGCTGTCAGTCGAATCGTCAGCCACGAGCCTCTTTGCACAGTAACTGCTTTACATAGATTAGCAAATGTGTGTGGCTCCCGTGATCATAACTTACATATTAATGTGTGATCTACATGATCTGTTTATGCAGCTCCCGGCCAGCAAATACATTACAAACTATTAACAATGTGAAAATTTAAGGCTGATAGAAAGTGACATACTTTATAACGCATACATCATTCTGTAATCAGCTTGTTCAGGAGTTCTATTTTTCATTATGTTGTTACAATATTTAACAGGTCAGGTTATTTTGCAAACCCCATGGTTTTATTCCCACTTGTTGTTACTATCACGGACTAAAGGTGTTACGAAATACAAATTTCAGTCAGACAATTTTTCAATATGTAAGCAACTAAAATAGTTGTTTGGATATTGCCAAAATGCTGTATTCCCTAACAGTATTCAATAAATTTGGACAAAGATGATAAGATAAGCAGTAAGATGTCATAAATAATCAGTTTTCAACCATATTTATTGCTAAAAAGTAAACAATATGGTAATACAAGGTCACAGAGATCAAATGCAAAAATTTAGGTTAACCCTTCCTTGGCATGTATAGGTATGCACTATTTCTATTGTTTGATTATTTGCTCTTTAGAAATACTGTTTTGCTAGTTTAGTATATCGGAAATGAAGAATCCATAAACTCGCAATGAATACGTTGTATACGTTACTTGTTCAGCCTTTCTTTTCTTTTCTTTCTTTTTCTCAATATTATGCTGCAAAGCATAACTACAGTGTAGGCGAATACATTCTGAAGGAGAACAACTAAGATTTGCTCATAGATATCTGAACAGCGAGGACTAACATTAATATATTCTGTCATTTTCATTTGCCATTTCATTATGTGTGCAGAGCTACTGGAACACTGTCCCTGAAACATTTTTGTCCAACTAAACGTATCTTTATGTTCTTTGGTGAATAGATGCTTTAATAGATGGTTGAATGTAGTTAGATTCTTTAAGAGATTATCGAAAGTATTTAGACTTTAAAAAGAAAGAAACAAAAGCATAGAAATATAGATCATCTTAAACACAGCATTAATAGATTGCAACAGTATGCTAGTAAACTGCCAGTGTCTCTTTTCTGTATTAAATGTTTCTGATACTATTCTCCCAAACTCCTGGTTGACACATTATTGTTAAATACTTAGATAAGCTAAATAAAGCAATTGTATTGTCACTACCATTGATGATTTTCAAAAGTTTGTTTCTTAACTCAGCAATGTTGTTTCCCTTGGTAACGTAAAATATACGATAGTCTTACAAAAGTAAGAATACGCTGCCAGCAAATATCTACATTAGCTTTGATGCAGAACTGTATTTGGCTTAAGTCTTCAAACTTCAGGTTTACTGTTCTGCTTTATAGTTTTTTCAGTGTACACGTAAAAACTATACCAAATCCTGTCAGTTAACAAGTTAATTACTGATTATTTTATCATTTTATACTAAACACGTCAAAAGCGCTTAGCTTGTAATGTTATCATACTGATTGTATATCATTTTATTCGAGCCCTATATGCAAAATCTATGCTGGCTTAGCTGCGGCTTTATCTTTTTTATCTTTTCTGGTGTGGTATTTTGTTTATTTTTTTTAAGTTGTATATAACAAAATTTAACGTATGTTACTGTCTTTAGAACTCAAATGTACAAATTGTAAAAGAAACAAACTGGGCAACGCCATTATGAAATACTTTTATCTTTGATATAATAACAAAGTTGCCAGCGAAAACCCCGTTTTACGTGTGCAGAATATGTCAATGCCCTTAACATTACAATTTGTAGTATACTGGTTTTAATCACGTATAAAACACACCTCATGAATCCCTAAGAGTAAAACTGAGAGAAGTGTTGCTAGGTCCAGGTACACAGTATATCATAAGAACACCCAGACTTAAATATGTTATTGTTTTTTATGTGACAGTGGGAAAAACCTGATTAAAGGTATTATAATGAAATATTTTAAATGTTAATGTTATTTACGTTACTTCTAGTAATGATTTATCATAGAAAATAAACCAGAATGCAGTTTTTCTTTTACATTTAAAGATTCTTTCATGAAGAAACTGCTACCAACGAAAATAAAATGATTCTATCATCAAATTATGTGAGTTTAACAAAATAGCCCTCGGTAACGTATATAATCGATCATTATGGCCGACTAAAATGCGTTCAAAATATTGTGGAACTGTTCCTTGCTGTTTAGATAGGCTGGCATATTCAATATTACCTTTTCCTGTTGTTTTTTAATTCATACAGTGTAGTTCAAGCACTTGAATTATACAGAAAGTGATAATTGTAATATGGAACATTTATAAGGGGGTACTGTGTTAAACATCCTATTTCTCCCAAAGTATACAAGATAGGACAATAATTTTTGCAGATCTGAAAAGATCAATTAATTGTCTTTAATACAGTAACAAAAATATGGTCTAATAATAATGGAGTAACTTACAAAAAGAAAGTATTTTGGATAGAAATAGCAATTTTAATGGAGTGTAAAGACAAATGTCACGTATATGACACCATGTGAGCTAAAGTGACCTGTCAAACATCATAACTTTTAGCTGCTGGATTGTTCAATTAGACTCCACTATAACTTTAAACATAGGAAAGTAATTTCTATTTTTTATAATTTTTTATTATTTTTATTTTATGTTTATTTTTTAATGGGTAACGTTTTTAACAGGCTGTTACAGCTTAACGCCCCACTCGCCAGAGGGCTAACATGCTTCAAAATACTTCTAAGATGCTGGGCTTTAAGAAAAGTATGGTCTACAAAATTCCCCCTTGGGGGGGGAGGTAAACCATTTCTGGCTCATGGCCTAATAATTGAGCCGCGACACAAGAAAATCAACTAAGTGGTTGTGCGCCTAGTGCAGACTCAGGTCAGCCTGGGCATCCGCCCAGTCTGATCAGCGTCTTCGCTGTCCGCATGGAGGTAGCTTAGACCCTTAGCTACCCTTTAAGCACTTAGCGTAGAGTCTGATCAGACTGGGCGAATGCCCAGGCTGATCTGAGTATGCGCTGGGCGCACAACCATTTTGTCGGTTTTCTCGTGTCGCGGCTCATTAATTGTTTCGATTGGAGACCAGTCTACACAAAAATGTATTTCCTTTGTATTTAAATTTCTTCTTATTTGGGCGGGGAGGGGGGTCAAGGTTCTTAAAAGAAAGGCTCCTTTCTGTCTTTTCTTTGAGACACTAACTGACAATATGTAGCCCTGACAATCAAAAAACGAAGCACAGTAGTCTAGCTTCCACTGAACTACATTTATATTCCACAGAAATGGTTATAAATCACCAGAATGAAACACAAAACTAGCACCAACTAAATTTATAGTCAATATGACAACATTCTTTTCCTCTACTAATATACTTCAACTATGCTTCTGAATTATTTCTCGACCTAAACGCAATATTAGCGTTACCACTAATTCGCATTTACCAATCACACATGTATAAGTCGTCATAAAATCATATCTTGCAAGTCAGAAAAAAGAAAAACAACATTTTTTTCTGTCACATGACTACGCTGACCACTAAGAGAAAAATATAAAGGAATAACACAAATATCCAGTGTCACTCTACAAGAAAACAACAACATTAAAAAGTAATGCTTAATTTGTGAACCTATATTTCGATCACAGTGATCACTTGTATAGCTACCCCTTTGCTTCCTGTTTTGTTTTGTGGGTTAAAATAGAAAATACTAAGTAACAATAGGTATTCTATGCGTTTTCTGTCTTCATTTTTTGATTGTTGTTTTTCTCTTCTTTTTTTTTTTTTTTTTTTGGTATTTTTGTGTTTTGTACTGCATCTGATGCTTGTTGTACATGTTTTGATGACCAGTTCCTCTGTGTCGGACTGAATGTGTCTGTCATAGAAGATGTACTGTTCCCTTTTTTCGTGTGCCGTTGACCCTTCTTTTAGTTTCTAAGGTGGGTTGCACTTTGTGATTATGTGCCATCTTGGGTATCTTGATTTATGATTTCTAAATATAAGCCACTAAATGTGACTTCCAACAATCTGGCAGTTTTGTCATGTGATATTCAGATAATCCTTACTGTTTACACAGGGTCTACAGAGTCTTCTCTGTGTGCTTTATGGCCTGGGCGAATTCCATATACGGCTGATATGACAAGTGAAGGCTCTGAGCAGAATGCACTAAAGTGGAGCCTGCTTAGAGCATTTGCTTGATACCCATGTCACATGTGGCTCACTATTAGATGTAAAATGACGTTCAAAAGACCTTTGCTGCCCTTCGCTATCAAATGGATGCCCAATTTAAATATCATTAACAAATGTGAACAGTAATGAGCGAATTTTGTAGACAGCTGAATTTTTACTGAATAAAATAAATAATAAAAGGAAATAACAAAACATTACTATCACAACACCAACACTCACTACAGTACGTAAGTGAGAACCCCAGCAGCGACTATTACTCCTATAGCCATACATATGCATATTCCAACACATCTGCCACACCCACTATCTTTTTCATCCATATCCTGAAAACACAAATTATATTCGTACTGCCTGACAGAATTGACCAAATTGAATACGTTTCGCCTGAAGGTCATTCTAATGCCTTGATTGTACCCTTGCTCCAGAATGTCACAGTTACGACATAGTTTCTATGACTGACGTCTGTCACAAAATGATGAGTGTTTGGTTTATTAGCATTTTGTAAATACGCGTAACTTCCAGTGATCTTGTAATCCTCAGATGCATTTTATTAAACAGATCGAAATAGCCTTCCGCAGACAATGAGAAGATAACATCTATCAGAGTTATAGTCAGCAAAATATATATACTTTACCCTTTTTTGACTGGCGAACTTATCCATATTTACCATTTGGATGAGTCCATTTCTGGTGGGCGTTCTCACTTTTATTCGTATCTTGCATAGAAAATGCTGTAAACAGTGTGTATCCTGTTCAGACGCCGCATTCTTGGATCTGCACTGTTTGCATATTTGCCATAATGGGGTTCCTGTCTAAAAAGCGGTTAATCTGCCTCAAATGGGCGACATTTCTGTACAATCTAATTAGTTATGACAGAAAGTGAGAATTAACGATTTGCAAAGAAAGGGGAACAAGGGGAATAATCAACTAATGTCTGACATTACAAGTTCTTTGCTCACAATCAACTAATGTCTGACATTACAAGTTCCTTGCTCAAAATCAACTAATGTCTGACATAACAAGTTCCTTGCTCACTAAGACAGTATGTAAGTCAAAACGCCGGCAAACAGTTCAACTCCAATAAACATACAGACGCATAAAACAACACGTCTGTCACATCCATCAGCGTTTTCATCCATACCCTGTAAACACAAATAAACACAAATAAACTCGTTTAGGAGAGCGAGTAAGGTGCTTTTCCCAGGAGACCTACTCGTTACTTTATTTTCCCTGGCTGTAGACGTCGCTGAATTCTCAGCTTTGTTTCGTCATATAGCTTTTTTTAAGATTTTATATTCTACCGTGATGTTTCAATGAGTAAAGGGGTTGGTCGTGGTCGGGTGATGATGCTGGGTAACTTTCAGTGCCGTGGCGCCCTGCTAGTGCAGGTGGGTGTTGTTTGGAAAAACAAAATCCCCCCCCCCCCTCAACAATTATATCTCTTTTCCTTCTCCCTCTCTCTCTGGGAGACGGTTCGATATAGACTGAAATACTTTCACAAAGAGCCGTTAAACCCAAAATCACCAACCAACCATCAATGTTGTCACCTAGGTTCGCCAATGACATTGAAAATAAGGTCAAGGTCACAATAATCTTATCAGCTCCTTAACATGTCTCAATGATGTAATCTTACACGTTTGGTTAAATTCCTTCCATTGTTTCAGGAGATATTGTGGGTACAAGAAATTACCGTCCAAGACCTCCAGTGACATTGAAAATGAAGTCAAGGTCACCAAAAACTTATCAGCTTTTTAACATTTCCCAATGATGTATCCATGCAAATTTGGTTACATTCCATCAATTGGTTCAGGAGATATCGTGGGTACAAGAAATTATCATCTAATTTCTCCAGTGACCTTGAAAATGAGGCCAAAGTCACCAAAATCTAATCAGCTCTTAAACTTGTCCCAATGATATATCCACGAAAGGTTTGGTAACATTCCACCATTTGGTTCAAGAGATATCGTGGATACAAGAAATTGTCACGCCGACGCATGAAATTTAACAGTCTTAGACCTCCTGTGACCTTGAAAATTGGGTCAAACTCACCAAAGCTTAATCAGCTCACTGGCTTGTCCCAATGATGTATCCACGCAATTTTGGTAAAAGTCCACCCACTGGTTGAAGAAATATATAGGATACAAACTGTCACGCCGACGCCGACGCATCGCACCGAACCCAATATGTCCCCCACACATCTGGTGGAGGACATGATAAGGGCTGCCTGCTTGTGAAAACCTGTATTTTCTGTTTTCAATTCCAGTCAGTTAAGGCCTTTGTTGAAGGTCATTGGATTGGATAGAATACCAGTGTTACATGTAATATTGACACAATATCAGTATAAAGACAGACAATGTGCAGAGCCAAGATAATGGTGCTGTATTATTGAAGGCCTATGCTGTGGGAGAGTATGATCATTTCTACATCCTTATAGTTTCCAAGACAAACAGACGGACAAGGCTACAAACGGACACACGACCAAATGCGTTAGTCTTACTCTATACTAAAAATTAACCCTTTGAATATCATTTCCTGCCATCTTACAAAAGTAAGGAGGAAAATTCTCAGCAACTGACACAATTCAATTCCAGATCCAACCCAAGACACCATGTAGGACAGAGACAAATTAAATGTTTTTTTGTTTTTTTTAACACAAAACTAGTCATGTCCAAAGGCAACACCAGCGGTAGCCATGTGAACAGCCATTTCTCATAAGGTTATCAACGTACTAGCCTGAGCATCACAAACAATGTATCAATAACAGACATAGCAACTAACAACCGTGACACAAAACAACCAAGTATCGCAGTCGGTAGGGCGCCTGAATTGTACGCCAGAGGTCCTGGGTTCGATACCCCGGTCCGGCCACTTACTTTCGTTTCTCCTGTGCTGATTCAAGAAAGGCAGTTGTCAGTTATTGGTGAAAGTAAGTGCACTTAGTACTACTGGTTAACCGCTTAGGAGGTCTAAGCCTGCCTAGAAATAGTGAGGTTAGGTTAACTGACCGTCCCGACATGACCATAGCTGTTTACCGTGGACGTTAAACAATAACACAACAACAAACAACAAAGAAGAACCAAAACAGAACTGCCGCCCTGGAACGGGCAGTAATGAGATTTATGGGGGTGGTGTAGGGTTAACCGGTTTCTGGTCGACCAACCCTTGCTTTTGTTTCTGCCGTGGTTCATCAGATACTTAGTTGCTCTACCCAACAAAAACAACCACCGCCCACACAACAGTATTTCAAAAAATCACCAAGCCTGACAATAAGAACAAATTATACGTAAAGCATTAAACATCTATTTTTACCTATTTTCAAATTTATAATGCCAGGACTAGCCTTACAAAATATGCAGATAGGCACACACATCTGTATGCATGAAAGTTTGCAGAAACTTTACTACGCACATATGAACGATTGCACAAAAAGTTTTACGCATACGTACAGATAAACCCCAGACAGTGTGTCAAGTTTTTCCTCCCTAAACAAAAATAAAAAACTGAATTGTATTTTACGTGTCTGCGGTTCTTGTATCTAATGTCGGACAGATACTCGCATTTCGTTTTCAGCTTTGCATCTAACCACTATGAAAGGGAAGGGAGTAAATTTCATGTTGTAACGGGTTTCCCTACAATATGTTATCGGTGGAAAAGCCACTTTTGGAGTGGGTAGGGGGCGGCTATGCAAAAGCACGTATAGAAGATTTTTCTGGGAGAATAATACTTTAGACAGAATCGTTATATTTCGAGGGGAACAGCCATTTGTCCGGTGGAGAGCGACTATTAGACGGAAATGCTACTTTCTGACTGAGACCCCGTTGAGAAAAGGTGCAAAAAAGAAGTAATGAGATTCTTCCCTTAAAAGAGTACTCATTTATATACCTCTAAATGAGAGGATTTCGTGATGTAGCCCATTTTGACAGGGATTTGTACTGTCAAGCCTGATAATATAATGTCAAAAGTGCTTGATGAAAGGGCCCTTCGAACAAATATTGAGTCTACAGCCGTGTAGTGATTCGTTGGGTGAAATGGTGTTCTTTCAGGGGAAGCAGGAGCGGCTGTGGCTTAGTGGATAACACTCCGGACTACCATTCCAGGGGTCGCAAGATCGACCCCCGCTTCTCCGGTCTTTCAAATGAGACTTTAAACCGAGGTCCCGTCTCCATATGACCTCGTTGTTGGTGGAACGTTAAACCCGAGTTCATTCACTCACTTGAGGGGAAGCAACTTTGCCACTTTTATTTTTGCCTCCCTTTCAGTAGGTATCGACTCAGAAGAAGAGAATTGATCCCAGTTTAGAAGGGTCCTTGGTCTAGGGATGCAATCAGGAAGTCATGAAAGTTGTTTCCCTTCGTGAAAGTTGCAGTGTAGGGTAGAGTCGGGTAAATTCGGACAACGGGTGAATTCGGACAGTGACATTGTTTCCTGTATATTTGAGTTTTTCTCTTTTTTTCTTTCTTTTTTTTTAAATTAAAATTAACTGGGCAAACAGTAAAAATCTTGATGAGACGGCTCATCATGAAATCATCATCTGGACTTTTACTGTTTGCAATGGTATGTCCGAAATTACCCGCTGTCCGAATTTCCCCGACTTTACCCTACCTAAACACCAAAGAGAATGTTAGCTGAACATCAAGATTAGCACTTCATATGTCTGCGTACAGACGGCTTGCTTTCATAAGTAGGCTTCTGCTCGGACAAACTTCAAATGGGCAAGGCCAACGGAAGGTTACATACAACCTGTTATACTTGAAAGAGTATATACCGCCGCCCCTCCCCCCCTCCCTCCCTAAATGGCATACACTCTTGATTATCTCAAAGATGTTGATAGTCCAGGCATAGTAATCATGGTGCATTATTGAAGAACCTTCCCTTCTAGGAAAGTTATAGAACAATCAGGCATAATTGGACTGTGTGTACATGTAAGAAGAGTACGATTTGTATAAAACACACTAAAACGTACGATATAAAGTAATCGATCTTAATCTTAAACTCAGCGGACACAAACATTCTGAATGTAAAATATGTATTACAACAAATGGGAGAACATGGTTCGACAGCTATCCTCGCAGAACTAAAGAGAATACGAAACTAGAAAGGAAAAATAAACAATAATAATATGAAGAAACAAACAAAAACGTAAAAAATACTAATCAACAAAGGGAAAGGATCATACAATTTTCGATCTCTATGTACAATTTTGAAAGAAATAAAACAGGAAGTAAACGTCAAATTTATAAATACTCAATAAGTACTGGTAATAAACCAAACAACGTTGACCCAATAATTACATAATTATAATTGAGCCGCCACACGAGAAAACCAACAATGTGGTTGTGCGCCCACCGCAGACTCAGATCAGCCTGGTTATCCGCCCAGTCTGATCAGAGTCTTCCCTGTTCGCATGAAGATAGCTTAGTACCTTAGCTACCCTTTAAGCGCTTAGCGAAGAGTCTGATCAGCCTGGGTGGATTCCCAGGCTGATCTGAGTCTGCGCCGGGCGCACAACCACATTGTTGGTTTTGTTGTGTCGCGGCTCAATATTCAGACGCAACAGCTTTACATGCATATTATCCATTTAAACTGGAGCTAGTGAATATTGGCTCATATTTACCTAGGCCAGCGCAATCTCCAAATAAAATCAAACTTATTCGTTAATATCAAGGTTAAATATAATTGGATGAGCAGGCAGATTGACAGACAAACAATCTTAATCAAACTGCCTAGAAGACTTAGACAAAAGATTCCATCCAAGCATTTCAGAAATATCAGGAAATATTAAACTATTTTAATATAAAATCTAAATGACACTACTTTATAACTTTCAAAATCTGTGTTTTTATCTTTAGTCATCAGCAAAAGCCAGATGATAGAAAGCTACATGCAGTTGTAAAGCAAGTACATATCATCAGCTTCCATTCAAACATGCTAGAAATATGCGCATAGTAACAACAACTCAACGCCAAAAAAGTTTTCAAACGTTAAACGTAATATAAATATGTAAGTCTGTGACTTTGACCCTTAAGTCAGCCGCAGAATCCAGATGATGTCAACTTGAAATAGGGTCAGTTATGGTAAACCCGGACAGTTTTTGCAGGGTCGCCACGATTCGTATTGCCAGTGCTTTATTTGACCCTGAAACACTGTTTCGGTGTTCCGTAAGGCCAGAGGCATCTCAGTTGAGCTATTTTCCGTCATCTTTTGATTGGTTACTAGCATCTTTATGGCAAAACAGTCATTTAAAGAGCCAAACCGATGAGTAAGGCAAACCCGGACATGGAGTAGGTAAACCCGGACAGCTGATTCTATGTTAAATATATCGCCTATGTAGATATTTAGCATGCAGGTACACTAAATGTAGTAATTGTTAATATATTTCATGGTAGGACTAATATAGTATAAGACATAACTTTCATTTATTAATGTTTAATGGTCAGTTAAAAAGTTATGGATGGTAACCTCATTCAGTCTGCTACGGGTCACCATTGAAACTATACATGTACTATGTAAACCTTATTATCGTTGTATAACTGAGTGTCATATCTTAACTGCATAGTAGAATGCACAAATATTGTATTTCTAATTTCAAACCATTAAAAACATTTTATATTTAATTTCTTTTAATCATATAGTGCTCCAAAATAGTTGATGTCCGGGTTTACCTTACACTGCATTTTGGCGGAAGGTAAACCCGGGCATGTCACATTTTTGATAAAATATTGTGTAATATTTATTTTATTCAATAAATAAACATAGATCATGGAACTTAAAATGTACCTGCACTAGTTAGAAACAAAACTCCATACAATTTAAAGTAACATTTACGTTTGCCATGCAATATGCAGGGACCTGGTTCACCATCGCTTGCAGCTAATTTTGAATTTGTTGCCCTGAAAACTTAAACAGACTTGCAAAGGACTAGATTCGGAGGCTGTAGAAATATAATAAATGTTAATATGTTCTAACAATAGAACACATTTAGTTGAGAAGTAAAGGGGAAAACTGGATATGAGAAGAAATTTCTGAAAACATGTAAATGAAGCTCTTTACTAGTAGAAAACCAGTGAGTGTCCGGGTTTTCCTTCTGTCCGGGTTTACCTTAATTGACCCTAGGCCTTCACATATCGTAGGTCCCATTCAAGGATACAGGATAGCAATGCAGAGAAATAAAATAACGCACATCTTAAATGCAAATGTTATACAAACTTATGTCTTTGGCCTTGACTTTAGGTCAGCATCAGCGTCCAGATTATGTAATCTAATCTCGCTTATTATACAAAAAAAAAACAGTCACAAATAAACAGGCATTTTGGAAACATAAGCAAACTAATGCACTTTATGAGAAAATTTAATCGAATTTTTTATCGGGATGGAAGTTCGGACATATGCATGAACGGACAGAAAGACGGAAACTAGGTACCCCTCGAATTACATCGTATGCTGCGAAAATAAATATGAGCCGCGACACGAGAAAACCAACAATGTGGTTGTGCGCCCAGCGCAGACTCAGATCAGCCTGGGCATCCGCCCAGTCTGATCAGAGTCTTCGCTGTCCGCATAGAGGTAGCTTAGATCCTTAGCTACCTTTTGAGCTCTTAACGAAGAGTCCGATCAAACTTGTCGGATACCCAGGCTGATCTGAGTCTGCGTAGGGCGCACAACCACATTGTTGGTTTTCACGCGTCGCGGCTCATATATTTGAAATGGCAAATTCAGGTTTACCATGCCATGAATTGTTGCTTAAAATACATGTATCACATTACCCTCTTTGTGTACATGAAAAGACAGTAATGTATAAATATCTACTGAACATCACTTTCCTATCAACTATAAAAGGGTAAAGGGTTGTAGGTTTGAGCGACGAAACTGAGTGACATTCGGCAATGAGACATACTACTGAATCAGACAGTGTCTTAGGTAAGGCATGAACTTGCAGAAGGTGCTGGATGTGGTTGCTCTTGTCCATCCATTCTCTTCTCGACGATGACTTATCGGGGCGTGAAATGCTGTCTTAGAGGACATTATAACAAAAACAAATCAACTACCAAGTCAAAGGATTTACTTACTCTATTCAGCAACGTACAAAATCATGCTAGAATAAGGCCGCGTTTACACGAGCAAAGTTTCTATGTCACAGAAACTTTAACAAAGAAAGTATGACAACCATTTTGCGTTTACACGGAGCAAATTATTTGTTTAAGAAAATGTGTCATAGAATCTTTGTCACATAAACTTTGGCAATGAAATATTTGCTGCAGTGTTCACACGACCAAATATTATTCGTCAAAGTTACCTGCAGCAATGAAACAAAATCTTTGTCACAGTTTCCACGCTTATAGCAAAGTTCTTTGTTACATAGTATTTAGCAAAATTCTCCGTTTACACTAATCTAATTTATCGAAATAACTTTACCATATATATTTGTCAAAGAAACATTGTCATATTTTGGCATTTACACGAGCGAATTTTTCTGTGACAAACCTACTTTGTCATAGAAACTTTGGTCGTGTAAACGCGGCCTTACGCAGTAAATTACAATCATATCAAGCTCACGGTTTTCGTTTTTGTGTTTCCAAGGGCTAGCTTTCTAGCCTTCATATGATGTAAGTGCTCAAAAGCAAATTAGGATATTAGGTGTAAGTATTTAAGGTCCATATTAAACCTACAGGTTAATCGACAGCATTCGCTACTAAATGTTTTTCGACACTTAAAATCAGACGTGACTTCTTCATATGGTGTATTCATCTATCAACTTATTTGTTTTCTTGGTGTATCATCTTTCGTCAATGAATACATGTATATATAGCCGCCCATGTTGTATTGGCGAAAAACATACATGTATACTGTTCTTGAATTTGATTTGAACTGGAACATGAATTTTACAACTGAAGAAAGTTTCTCACACATATATCGTTTTAGAAGTTTTACCATCGACATCATGAATTGGTTGTAAACTATAATGTTATCTTAAGGACGCTTCGGCAACAGGGTATATGGGTCCCTCAGCTGGATGGTGATATATATTAGATCTTGTTGATTTGTTTCTCGTTTGAATGTTTTGGGGAAATCTCATTTTTTCTTATTAATTCAAAGAGCTTAGATTGTTAGAACACTTTTCACAATTAATGGGGCAGACGTTTCTGTCCTTAACTTCTTCATTATAAAAGCGAACGTGGTATAATAAAGAGATTCAGTACTAAACGACATTGTCTTGATCCAAATTCTGGTTGATGATAATGCTTTGCTTCTAATTGTACACCAGTGTGTCAGACCTCAGATACAATGACGGCCCGACCTTAAGCGTTTTTATATTGGTTTTGTTCCCAGTGATATGTCTTTTGTAAAGCCATCCGTGTTCTCTTCAATTTTGTTAATGCTATATATTTCGACTGAGAACTTTCACCAAGGTTTCTTCTTGACATAATAATTGAGCCGCGACGCGACAAAACCAACAATGTGGTTGTGCGCCCAGCAAAGACTCAGATCAGCCTGGGCATCCGCCCAGTCTGATCAGAGTCTTCACTGTCCGCATAGAGGTAGCTTAGACCCCCAGCTACCCTTTAAGCGCTTCGCAAAGGGTCTGATCAGACTGGATAGATGTCCAAACTGATCTGAGTCTGCGCTGGCCGCACAACTACAATGTTGGTTTTGTCGTGTCGCGGCTCATATATTATCTGAAAAAGAGAAGTGTAAAACGGTAATGAACAGGAACAGACACAATCTATATGTATGTTTTGCCTATCCACGACAGCAAGCCATTAAGTCTAAGGCCGGGGCACAGTTAAAGAGTGCAGCAAACTGTCAACCGTGATTGTGTGTACAACTAAACATGCATTCTAATGCACTTACGTATGTAACACGAGGTCTGATTGGATAACGTCAAACATTTGCGACGGTATATTCTGCGATATACTGTCGCAAACCCGACGTCATTAAGAAACGTCGTGTCGCTGTACAACGAAATTTCCGACCATAAAACCGACGATTTACCTCCCCAAATGACAATTTTGAGTACGGTTATCCCCTCAGTCTGTCGAATAACATCTGTTTGCAATCCTTTTAGAATGACTGATAATCCTTTTAAACTGATCAGAAAATCATGTTTACCAATAAGCTATACGAGTTGAACCATCGTGAGAAGTTTAGTGTGGGTAACCGAATGCCCACCTGTCTGTGAAAGAGCTGTATGTTCAGTCAATTCACCATACGTGCCTTCTCGTGAACTGCTGTCAGTTTTTGTATATAAGCCCAGGCTGATCAGAGTCTGCGCTGGGCGCACAACAACTTTGTTGGTTTTCTCCAGTCGCGGCTCATATGTTTATGTATATACTTATTTTTCCTTTGGCACAGGATCTGGCTGTTTTCGTTCCTGATCATAGCCTATCTTTTCACTTCGAACTGGATCTGGTGCAGTCCCATTTTAATAATCAATTATTTCAATCATCTTCGATATCAGTCAAAACGTTGCTATATTGGGAGGCTGCTCACTACAAAACCTTTTCAAGGAAGGGTTGAGACTGGGTGTTTGTTAGACCGTTTGCGTCATCAGTTGTTAAAGTTACACGTACCATATATCTTCGATTTCATACCAAAATGGCTAAAATTGGAGACTGACTGGCTGTGGCAGGGTTCCATATCAGTCATCTATTGTTAAAGTTCGCATTAAGAACTTCAATGAGCTTCCAAATAGAGCCGTACTTTGAGGCTGACCTTCCGAAAATAGGGTTAAGACGGAGGTATTGATGAAGGTACGACTATCCTTACCAATACCTTCGAGTGCGGTAAACTAAGTTTTCAAAATAAGTAATCATTTTTAACAAGCCTCCCAGCAAACCACTGAAAATTGAATGAAATAGAAAAATCATTCTAAGTTGACCAATGAATTCGAGAAGAGACTACGGACCCTTTCAACTAAAAATTGTCTCCTTATCTCCCGCGCTGCATTTTTTCTCATGGTGGGGATGGAATTCTTAAAGGAAATAATGTATTTGGTAACAGGACTGAATTATTTCCGTCAAGATTAACCTTACGTATTCTTATCGATTAGTCTGATCTCATTCTGTTCACCACAATGGCTATCGAATCCATAAATTATGTTGTGACTTCATGTTACTATTTCACGTTTGGTTTTGTGGGTGGGATGGGGAATTTAATTGTATCAGTTTTTGATCCTTGTCTTTTACAATTGTCTATATATAACTTTCATCCATTCCACTAGTATGAATTCACAGAATATATCTGTGGTAATCGAACAATTGTGACAGGTAAAATAACTTTTTTTATAGAAATTCTATGATGAGCGAACATATGTTATTCAGGTTTGCCATAGTAATATACAGTTAATCAAATTCAAATAACTGAAAACCTCTATATATACCAAAGCATACTAGTAAAGTGTTGAATTTCGGTTGCTTCTAAGTACATGCTCCATGCGTAACTACAAGGCACGTTCAGCATAATTACTTTGGTAAACCCGAGCAATTACCAGCTATTCCTCGGGCTACTCGTATATGGTCGAGTAGCCTGAGGCGTATCTGGGTATTGATCGCTTTACCCAAGTAAATATGTCGAACGTGCTCTTTGTATTCTGTCTTTCAGAAGTATTCGAACGACACCACTCACAAGATGAAGCTTCAAAATGTTAAGCTTATAATTACAGCACATTGACTTCAGCTCAGTGTGATAAACAGAATGACAATCGCTGATACCGCCACCACTATCATGCAGACGAATAGACCGACGCATCCCGTGCAATTATCTTTCTCAGCCTGCATAACCTGAAAAAGAAATGAAGGTACCCAGGAATTGACACAATCACAACTTACATCCCACCCGAGGTTCCAAATAAGGAAAAGAGGACAGAAAGGAAAGGAGACGACTGTCAAAGAAAGATTGTTTGATAGACAATTTATTGCTTCATTAAGCGTTAAATCTCTTCTCATGTGTAGTATTAGAACGGGTTAGTATTCTTAAAACAAATGGTTTAACGTGCCACATACCGCCCTTAAAACCGAAAGGGAAATACGCATTCACACTAAAATATACAACAGTTAACGAGAGACACGCACGGTGAACCGAATGAGCAGCTCTTTACAAAACATGTGGTCATTCAGCTACCCTAAACAGCAGCAACATCTACTTTTACATATTTTCTATTTTATATTACAAAACAAAACAAAATAGAAAGCAGAATGGGTAGCGCTATTCAGGTGACCAAACTGCTAGAGTCCATAGACAAGCAGACATACAAACATGTTACATTACGAAACCACAATAGAAGTGCCGCGCATTGTAACGGTAGGTAAAAGATCACTGGCGGGGTGTGGGAGGAGGGGCGTTCGCTTACTGCTTCTGTGGTGATGTGAAACACTTCGTAAGCTATTCGATTCGTATGTTACATGGTAATACGGGGTTCAACCGATGGCTTTCTTTTGCTCTGGTACTTCAGTGGTTTTGTTTGACAACGCAGGGATCTCTAGGTGTCACAATATGTTGTTTCTGTCGAGTGCTTACCTCTGATTCATCATAGGACTTATTCCTGATTTGTTTGTTTCCTGTGATGATTCATTGATGGGTTAGGACACCTTCATAATGACCATACAGCTGACTAAATGTTTCGAACATCCGCAGAAGCAGAGGGCCAAGTTTGGATCCACCCAAGTATAACAAGTTTCAGCCCCCCTCCCTCCCCCCTCGACACACACACACACACAGACACACACACACACACACACACACACACCAGTAATCCTTTGCTAACAGTACCAAGACAGTACTGTTTTGGTTCCTCAATGTTACATGTTGTTATGACCGTTTGTCTATGGTCTCTAGCAGTCTGGTTACCTGAAGAGCTACCCATTCTGCTTTCTGTCCTGTTTTATTCTGACATTTTAAACAAAAAATACTAAGTATAAATAGATGTTGCTTCTGTTTTTGATTAGGGTAGCTGAATGACCAGCTATTTGGGAAAGAGCTGCTCTTTCGGTTTACCGTACGTGTCTTTCGTGAACTTTCGTCACTTTTTGAGTGTGTGCTCTTTTCCCTTTTGGTTCTGACAGCAGAATGTGTGATTCTATTTTTCTTATTCCTGTTCATTGCCTATCTCTTTACTTTCCAATTCCATCAATGCATCATCGCAGGAAACGCACAAATCACGGATAAGACCATGAAACTCAGTGATGCCGACGACAACGTGTTGCGACATTTGGAGGTCACTGGGGCGTCAAACAACAATCATCTATGAATAAGTTAAGGAAATTGCTTTAATAGAATACAACCCAACTTTGAGGTAAAATAATGCCTAATAGGTAAACTGATTTCGCTACATTCTGGAACTGTTCCCACTATAAAGCTATCGAATTCATATAAACAGTATTTTCTCGTAAGCAAGAAGTTTTCATGATGCTCATTTAATCTGGAATCTATTTGCTATGAAAGACAAAATATTGTTTCATTAAGCATTGAGTCTCTTCTAATATGTAGCATTAGAACGTGTTAGTAATCTTGAAACCAGTGGTTGAACGTGCCACATCCCGCCCTTAAAACCGAAAATCAAATACGCATTCACACTAAAATTTACAAAAGTTCACGAAAGACACGCACGGTGAACCGAATGAGCAGCTCTTTGTAAAACATGTGGTCATTCAGCTACCCCGATAAAAAACAGCAGCAACTGCTATTTTTGCCTATTTTCTATTTTAAATTACAAAACAAAACATAACAGAAAGCAGGATGGGAAGCGCTATTCAGGTGACCAAACTGCTAGAGTCCATAGAACGCAGACATACAAACATGTTACATTAAGGACTACAATAGAAGTACCGCGCATTGTAACGGTCAGTAAAAGATCACTGGCGGTGGTTCGGGGGAGGGGTTCGCTTACTGCTTCTGTGGTGATGCAAACATTTAGTAAGCTATTTGGTTCGTACGTTACATGGTTATACGGGGTTCAACTGATGGCCTCCTTTTGCTCTGGTATTTCAGTGGTTTTATTTGCACAGTATCCGAACGCTCTGTACCAGCTCTTTCGGTTTCCATAGCGTCGTATCGAGAGTACAAACATTCGCTTATAACCAGTAGTCGGAAATCATTATGTTTTGAGATTTTATCCGGGATTTGCTTCGTCATTTAGAGTTATTCAGCTTCGGAAATGTAAAGAGGTAAGTTTAATATAATTTGCTCTTCGGTCTTTTGCTTTATTGCCCTGTACAATGTCGTGTATGGGTGGATGTAAACGGTACAGTTTTCAAATTGCCCTTGGCATGATTCTACAACCTTTTTGAGCCTTTTCTTACATGTTTTATAAAAAATCTTTAAAATAAACGGAAGGCGTTATCAATCTACAGTTTGTTAGTTTTGGTAATAGGATGATAGCTAGGTTTTGCGCGACACAAACTCGTGTTAAATTAAGCTGTTCGGAATAAAATTTCTGCGACGGCCATGAGGTTTTCATTGTACAGGGTAACAAAGTAAAAGACCGAAGAGCAAATTATATTAAACTTACCTCTTTACATTTTCCAAGCTGAGTATTTATAAATGACGCAGCAGATTTCGGATAAAATGGCAAAACATAACGAATTCCGACTACTGGTTTTAAGCGAACTTTGTACTCTCGATTCAACGCTATGAAAACCGGAAGAGATGGTACAGTGAGTTCGGACACTGTGATTTGACAACGCAGGGATCTCTAGGTGTCACAATATGTTGTTTCTGTCGAGTGCTTACCTCTGATTCATCATAGGACTTATTCCTGATTTGTTTGTTTCCTGTGATGATTCATTGATGGGTTAGGACACCTTCATAATGACCAAACAGCTGATTAAATGTTTCGAACCACCGCAGAAGCTGAGGGTCAGGTTAGGATCCAGCCAAGTATGACATGGCCATGCCCCCCCCCCCCTCTCTCCCCCTCTACACACATACACCAGTAATCCTTTGCTGACAGTTTCAAGGCAGTTCTTCTGTTTTGGTTCCTCAATGTTATAACCGCTTGTCTATGGTCTCTAGCAGTCTGGTTACCTGAAGAGCTGCCCATTCTGCTTTCTGTCCTGTTTTGTTTTGACATTTAAAAAAACAATACTAGGTACAAATAGATATTGCTGCTGTTTTTGTTTAGGGTAGCTGAAAGACCACCTATTTGGGAAAGAGCTGCTCTTTCGGTTTACCGTGCATGTCTTTCGTGAACTTTCGTCAATTTTTGGGTGTGAGCTCTTTTCCCTTTTGGTTCTGAGAGCAGGATGTGTGATTCTATTTTACTTTTTCCTTATCATTGCCTATCTCTTTACTTTCCCATTTCATAAATGCAGAATACAACCCAACTGTGAAGTAAAATAATGCCTGATAGGTAAAGCGATTTCGATACATTCCGGAACTGTTCCCACTACAATACTATCCAATTTATATAAACAGTATTTTCTCGTAATTAAGAAGTTTTCATAATGCTCATTTAATCTGGAATTTCTTTGCTATTAACAATTCACACTGCTGTGGTAGTGATCGAAGCACCCGACTCATATAATAATCAGAATTATAACATAACGGTAAGGTTTTCCCCATTTACCGTTAGAAAGAGGTGTAAATCACGCTATAAACGTCGATGCGTTCACATTTTGCACCTTGATGACGTAGCGTGGAAACATTTACTCATGTCGACTTCCACATCGCAATAGCCGTTTTAAAACATCCGCGCAATATCCTTGCAATTCTTTTCTAAAAATGTTAGAATCAGAAGACATTTTCCTCACTGATTAACACAAGCAGATGTCAATATCCATTCACTTATTTTGCAGTCTTCGTGCCAACATTATGTGTCAATCAGCGATAATTTACAGGTAAGAAAAATATTTCCAAAATCAAATAACCGTTAAATAATAAAATCTGCGATTCACATCATTTTTGATGACATTGTAAGCTTTATTTTCGTGTGCTATTTCTTTGTTCTTTTACAAAATTCGTATCACTGACTAACCTCTCTTCGCATTTAAGTACGAGTACTATTGTGTACATGTATCTTGAGAAAATGTAGATGTCCATTCCCAACTTAAAGTATGTTTCATGTGTAAAAGCTATATTAACTCATTCTTCTTTATCCAAACGACACCAAACACAAGGTGAAGCCTGAGGAAATTAAGCTCAGAAGGCCATCACGTAGACTTCAAGATACATAGACAAAGAAAACAATAATAAATGTAGCCACTATGACCATCATACAGAGGGTTGCACCAATATAGCCTTTGCTCCGATCTTTGTCATCCTCCCTTACCTGAAAAAAGAAAGGAAGTCACCAACAGAAGACCAAAAACACAAAGTAAAATCGATTTATCATTGTTGTTGTTGTTGCTTTACGTCCACGGTAAACAGCTATGGTCATGTCGGGACGGTCAATTAACCTAATCACACTATTCCTGGGCAGGCTTAGACCTCCTGAGCGGTTAACCAGTACTAAATGCACATACTTTCGCCAGTAACTGCCAACTGCCCTTCTTGAATTAGCGGTAGGAGAAACGAAAGTAGGTTGCCGGACCGGATATAGAACCCGGGACCTCTGGTTCTAGATTCAGACGCGCTACCGACCGCGCTACGCGGCCTGGCAAGTAGAATCTACCACAGACGGAGACGTAGAAGTACTAATGAAAGAAGTTGTGTATAACGTACCAATCTTGTCAAAAACACGCCACTTTTGAAGAATATGACAGAACTTGTTAGTTTTGTGTCCGTTCTCATGTACTGAGTTTTGAAAGAAATGAGAAATTTGAATACCCTTGGTGTAGGAGATTAGTTTAAATTTTTGAAAGGAGCCCCATATAAGAAAGCGGAAGAAGCTTTTTTTTCTAAAACGGATATATCTATGTCCATCTCTCTGGGAGACGGTCCACTGACACTAAAAACGTGTCGAACTGATGTAAATACAGCCCTCTCAATCCAGATATAAGCATGTTCAACGGATATGAGACCGATTTGATAGTATACGAGGGGCATTTCAGAAATAGTGTAAATGAGTCTGTAATTCCTAGGAATGTTGATCGAGTTTTGAAATTTATGACTTTACTTTTAGCTTTACATTTCCCCAAATGGCCTTCACTTAACAAATTTCAGTCACTGATCTTTTCTTCAAAATATGCCTTGATTATTGTTGTTAGGGTAGGGACACTGAGTAGAAATGGACGAAATATTTATGTGAAAGACGAATTCATATTTTCCTAACTCTAGATACAAACAGCCCTGGATTGATACCTATAATATCTGTTATAATGAAATTATTTCTGCATGAAAATCATTATATCAGCTTTGCTGAAAGACAAAATTAACTTTGCAAGATAGGCTAAACATGGAACAATGTGCATTTCTTATGACGTCACTTCCTGTGCTTAATTGAAATATAACGAAGGCCTTTTAAACTTCAGTTTTGAGGTCAATTAAAGTGAAAGTGAATGTTTGATGACACCTATGAATCGAAACATGTTTAAACTTTAATTCGTCATGCTTGTTTTGCGATATGAATAATCTTTTACGGCACATTATGCACTTTTGTCAGTGGCCTACCTGTTTTTGATGATAAATTATTCCACTCTTCCACATTATTTCATTGTCAGTATGTCATATAAAACAAAACGTCTTTTAGGTCTTTATGTATGCATTTTGCTTCCAATATGCCCCTCCAGTTTTTTGATATTAGACAATGTTAAATATAATTAGCGGGTGTCTTTTAAGAAGAATAGTATTTTATTTTATTGCTTTGTACTTTTGCATGAATTGCTGCTGCTTGGCAACTTCCGGCGAAGAGTTTATACATGTATCATCCAGTTTCATCAGTCATATCTTGTCAATCGTAACAAAACATAGTGGCCTAATCATTTCAATAATAAAACGCCTGTCATTTGTTGAAATTTGACGTGGAATAGTCAAAAACCACAATTTATTGATACAATCAATTTATTATAACTTTGCATATATAACCGCATAGCACAGAAAAAATCTCGTTTATTATGTTACTTGTGTAGAATCTTGAAATGATTTCTGTATAATTTTCTTTTCTCACATTTAATGGACAATATAACGTGTTTCTTTATTAAATTTATCATTGTCTCATTGAGCAATCGGCGAACGAACACAAGAGACTTTCAATGAAAATGGACCGTCTCTAGTATACACACCCTTATGACGTATAGGCATGTGTTATCATGCATGAGTGAATTAGAAATTCTTTTATTTCATACCATTCTAAAGCACTTGAAATTACCTTTCCAATGGTATATAAAACTACTGCTGAATATCAACCAATAGGATATCCTGAGGTCATTTACTTTATTTCTGAAATGCCCCTCGTACCTAGCTTAGTCTGTTGACTATAAATGGGAAACGCACAGGCCAGTATTTTAATCAAATGTTATGAACAAAGCCATTCATTGTTTACGATATGATAAGGCTTGAGTCTCTCTCTCTAATCCGGTAAGTCATTCAAGCGGCGAACAGAGGAAGGAAATATCTTCAATATAATTAATGCACGTTTGGTTACAGATTTTAAATATCTTTGTCTTATTATATTATCATGCCAAATGTCCACTTTTCCAATTATACGTCTATGATAAATTTAAGTTGTCAAAGCAACGAGTTCACATGGGCAACGATAGTATAAAACTAACTTTATGAAGATGCTATTGCCAATTTTCACTTTTCCCATAATAGGTCAATGGAAACTAAGCGTTGCTATAGCAACCACAGCTCTTACGGGATTGAAAGAAAAACACAATTAATGCAGAGGCTAATGTCATTAACATATATGCAAAGTATCAGCTTCACCCCCCTTATGAATTCTCAGCAGAAGCTTTTTTTTTATATTTTTTTATCGAAAATTGACCCTATATTTTGCCATGGCAACCAGTCAAATTCAGCGATTTGGACACATTTCATATGAATCGTAGAGGACAACTCAAATAACATTTCTGTAGAAAAAAAATCTAAATAACTGTAGCCAGACAGCAAAAGTTGCCAATTTCTAATTTTCCCGTTAAAAGTCAATGAAAACTATAAGTAGCCATAGCAACAAGAGTTCTTATGCCATTGTAACAAAAACACAACTATTCGTTCCCCCCATCTATAGACGCTATATGTGAAATACGGAAAGAATCGGCCTCATGGCTTGAGAAGTCGTTTGAAAATGTTGACGACGGACGGACGGACGACGGATGCCTGCCTATACTATAAGCTCAATTATTATATACCTAAAAGTTCCTCCATTCACTTTACATTAGAGTAACCGTGCAATATTTTCTGCATATTGCACGGAGTCAAGTGCATATTGCACGGAGTTAAGGAGTCACGTTCCCAAGAACTACTTTTGTTTTGAAAGAAGAAAAGTTTGGAGGCCATTTTGTCGTCGAGTGCAATTCAAAAACGAGTAGAATAATGACACTACTGTCGGTTTCGGTGTTTAAATTACATGAAAGACAATTAAGTATAATTTACCTTTAATCCGTCACTCTATTAAATAATATTCTGCGATAATAACGGAGATTTTCGTCAGAGCTGCTGAGAGTAAGACTGGAAAATGGCGCCCAGTTCTTGTAAACGTCAGCGTTTGTTTACTGACGTCACGTCCGATAACGTAACGTCATTTCTACTTTCGCGCCATCAGGCGTGGCTTTAAGCATGTATGAAGACACACAAAGGCATAATGTAATTTCAAATTTAAAACAAATTGTGGTTGCTATACCGAAGTAATATTTTGAATTCGTACGTAGAGAGCACTGATCAAACTAGCAGACTAATATCAAAGGTATATAATAAAAAGGTTATTGAATTTATATAGTGAAATATTCGGCACTCGTTCATATGGAGGAAACGCACTCGCAAGCTCGTGCGTCCTTCGCCATAATGAACTCGTGCCGAATATTTCCCAATATAAATTCAATAACCTATAACTATAATTTAAATCTTCGGCTCAGATGAGCTTAAACTACTCGTATCAGTTGAAGGAAAAAATATAAAAGTATTCGGACATGCTGATTTACCCGAGCCTTTATTTCAAAATTTTACAACATATATACGGTACAACATACATATCATGATTTTTGTTGGTCAGATATTTGCATATAAAATGACAGAATCGAGCTGCATCTGTTATTGTAGTTAAATACGATTCGGATTTCAAACAGTCCAAGATATTGCTGACCTTTCCAAGGCCGTTCTTCTGTTGCAACTCCTCTTAGGCTACACGTGTCTTTTATTGCAAATAAAATGTTTTATATTGTCAATACATCTATCTTTGAAGTTTTAGTGAACTGTGCGGGGTGGGGATGGGGATGCTGTGCTTACTTTGTGATTGCGGCCTTTTTCTAAGTAAACTGGTCTAAACGATCTAGCTGTCATTATAACTGAGCCGCGACACGACAAAACCACCAATGTGGGTGTGCGCCCAGCGAAGACTCAGATCAGCCTGGGCATCCGCCCAGTCTGATCATAGTCTTCACTGTCCGCATGGAGGTAGCTTAAACCCTTAGCTACGCTTTCAGCACTTAAAACAATGTCTGATCAAAGTGGGCAGATGCCCAAGCTGATCTTAGTCTGCGCTGGGCACACAACCACATTGTTTATTTTCTCGTGTCGCGGCTCATATTAGTCTTGATCCAAATGGTTGTTGATGAGAATGCTTTGCTTTCTCAATGCACACCAGTGAGTCAAACCTCAGATAAGCTGACGACACCGCCCTAAAGCGCTTTAATAGTACCTGCTGCGCTGCATTATTTTTGCTTTGTTATAGTAATATGCAGTTTTCAAATTCATATAACTGAAACCCTCTTTGTATTCCAAGGTACATGTATACTAGTATGGTGCTGAATTTCAGTTGCTACTAAGAATATCCTCCAAGCGTAAATACCAGGCACGTTCTGCATAATAACTTGGGCAAACCCGATCGATATCCAAGTATTCCTCGGGCTACTAGTACATCTTGGAGTGGCCCGGGGAATACCTGGGTATTACTCGCATATCCACGAGTAATTATACCGAACGTCTCCTTCATATTTTTTGTTTTCCGTATTATCAAAATAACACCACCTTCAAGCAGAAGCTTCAGAACGTTAAGCTTATAATGACAGCACATGGACTTCAGCTCAGTGTGATAAACAGAATTACAATAGCTGAAACCACCACCACAATCATGAAGACGAATAGACCCACGCATCCCGTGCAGAAAACTTTGTCCTCCTGCCTAACCTGAAAAAGTAACGAAGGTACCCAGAACATGCCACAACCATAACTTACAGTCTTGCAAAGGCACCGAGGAAGGAAACGATGAGAGAAAGAAAGAGAATTCTTATGCCATAAATGTCAAAGAAAGAATATTTTGAATTCATCAGTGTATTAAATCTCTTCTCGAAGATAGGGTTAGTATTCTCAAAAGTAATGAGTTAATGTGCCACTCTTCAATCGGGGGGGGGGGGGGGGGGGGAGTTCTTTTTTTCTATTAAGAAGTTCTAAGAAACTGGAAAACACTTCCGAAGCAGAACATGCATCCACTTATTTTCATGTACACTGAAATAGGCACTCCGTCATTTAAACACCACAATTGCAATCGAATCCATAAAGATTGCCTTTCCAAATGTACATTTGTACAACAGAACTGAGACTGTTTTGCAGCTATACTGCACATAACTGGTGTAAAGCATTTGTGACTACTTCTAAATCACTTTTCTGTATAAAATCCTACATTAACACCGGAAACAAAAACAGCTCTTTTCTGTTTTGCCGTTACGGTAGTACTATGTAGTTAACAAAATTCACAGTATGACGAAACACGCAATATTCCAGGAAATATCTTCTTGTTCGATAAATTACAAGTGTCCGATAAGACATTTGAGCCGCGACACGACAAAACCAACTAGTGGCATGTGCGTTCAGCGAAGACTCAGATCAGCCTGGGGATTCCGTCCAGTCTGATCAGAGTCTTTTGTCTACCCTTTCAGCGCTTAGGGAAGACTCTGATCAGACTGGGCAGATGCCCAGGCTGATCTGAGTCTGCGCTAAGCGCACAGCCACTTTGTTGTTTTTCTCGTGTCGCGGCTCATTTTTATGTCCAGTGGACTATTCTGTCCTGATATCATGGATTAGTCCATTAATCATGTAAGGGGTGTCTGGTCTGGTTTATTTTTATTTTATTTATTTTCTTTTCAAGAGAAGTGTACATTTTTTTACAAGCAGTGCATACTCTGATATTGCGGCGTCTGATCTGGGGCTGCACTGTTTGCTTAAGCCCCTTTTGTGGGACCTTAGGCATAAATAGGTTAGGAATATGTGCATGTGTGAACTTTGTTCTTGTTTTATTGTTTTACGTCCACAGTAAACAGCAATGGTCATGTCGAGACGGTCAGCTACATGTACCCTAACCACACTAATCATGGGCAGACTTAGACCTCCTAAGCGGTTAACCAGCACTAAGTGCACATACTTTCGCCAGTAATTGTAAACTGCCCTGCTTTAATCAGCGGAAGGAGAAACGAAAGTATGTGGCCGGACCGGGTATCGAACCCGGTACCTCTGGCTCTTGAGTCAGACGCGCTATCGACTGCTCTACGCGGCCCGGTCGTGTGAAATTTGTATTCAGTGGTAAAAATTACAAGTGTTTAAAATCACGAGGTGGAGCTTCAAAACTGCGCTATGCGGCCCAGTCGTGTGAACTTTGTATTCAGTGTTTAAAATCACAAGTGTTTAAAATCACAAGCCTTTAGGTGGAGCTTCAGAACTGCGCTGTGCGGCCCGGTCGTGTGAACTTTGTATTCAGAGTTCAAAATCACAAGGTGGAGCTTCAGAACTTTACAAATACAGTGTCATCACTCTGACTTCACGTTAGTGCGAAATATAGAGCTACAAACATTGTAACAGCGAAGACAAACGTGCAGAGGAAACTGAGGAAACATTGGGTAGCTTTGTCATCCTGCGTGTCCTGAAAAAGAAAAAAGGTTACCCAGGAAAGGCAACAATCGGTGCCTAGTGGTCTGCCGATAAATCGAGTTACTCGATCATTTATTAATTTAATCGTTTGCAGAAATTGGGGAATTAATCGATCACGATTCGATATGATCGATTTATCCCTTTTCTAATTAATCGATCACTATTCGATAAAATCGATGTATCCCTTTTCTTATTAATCGATTACTATTCGATGCAATCGATGTATCCTTTTTTTAATATACAATATATGCTTTTATGTCCAGTTTATGCATTCTATTGCATATTTAATGCTCCTTTAAATTTTTGACTTTGCAAGGACAGCATAAGCTACAACTGAATCTTGATTAAGTAGGCCATAGAAAATGCTTTAAGCACTTTCTGTGGACTTCTTAGTCGAGATACAATAAAAAGAAACCTATTGTTTATTCTAAATAGGCTTCTAACAGTCTCATTAATCGATGTTTACTCGATCATCGATCATTTTTATACACCGATGCTCGATTAGAAATGTTCAGCTGAGTCCAACCACTACAGAGCATAGGCCAACCAACACGTCGGAACAAAATGTATCTAGAGCTTTGTTCTAAGGTAACAGTAGCCCTTACCAAGTAACCCCAAGATATCTTCCATGAAATCCCTCCCCCCCCCCCCCCACACACAGAGCACTAAATGGGGGAAAAAAGAATTGTCATACGATAATAATTGTTTACCTAAGTTATCAAACTCGCGAAGATTTTATTTCCCTGCTTTCCTTCGACGAATTCCTAAATTTAACAGCATTACCTCGGCATTGCTGAGGATTTACCAAGAATACTCGGTTTTGCACCATCACAATGCGTCAATCCATATTCCGTTAAGTTCCAGATGCCTGCCTATACTATAAGCTCACCTGTGAGCCTTCGGCTCAGGTGAGCTAAAACAAGGGCGAGGATCAAAATCTAATTTGCATTAATACTGTCAATAATTACATGTCGGATTAGAATTTTTCGATGGGGTTTTCAGCACTCTATTTCACTCATAAATACCTGTTTATTAAGAATATTTCTGGAAAATTGGGATAAAAACAGTTTAGTAGTACTTTGACGGAATAATAATTCTTACATTTTCGGGGTGCGGCACGGATCCTGGAAAGACTTCAATAATGAAATTTCCCGTCAAACCCTTTTTTGATGAAAGTTCACGACAAGCCATTTTTGACACCAAATATGACTAAAGTGATGACTGACTAAACATTACCACCGCCAGCTTAGTCTGTGTTCTTAGATTTCTATATAACAGTTGATAGACTGGCTTACTTTATAGTTTACTATGATATATGCGAAATGCTTTGAGCCGCGACACGAGAAAACAAACGAAGTGGTTGTGCGCCCAGCGCAGACTCAGATCAGCCTGGGCATTCGCTCAGTTTGACCAGACTTTTCGTTAAGAACTCAAACGGTAACTAAAGGTCTAAGCTACCTCAACGCGGACAGCGAAGACTCTGATCAGACTGGGCGGATGCCCAGGCTGATCTGAATCTGCGCTGGGCGCACAACCACATTGTTGGTTTTCTTGTGTTGCGGCTCATTTAACAGAATGTTATCCCCAATAAGAAGTCATATAAAATCTAAAAGTAAACTGAGTTCACTAGATTCCGAAACTTTATTCACCACAAGGCTACAGAGTCCATTTAAAAAGTTGTACTCCCAAGCTAGAAGAATCCATGATCACCCCCTGAATCCTCCATATTACCGAATTCCCGACTTCGGGGATCAGAGGCAACAATACAAATCGCGTGAAATGATGGCGACAGGAAAGAGGAAGATATTGTTTTCATTTTGTTTCTAATTAGAAAATGAACCGATAGCTGCAAGCTTCGGAAGAAGTAAAGTATACTCCACTACTATTTTCACCGTCCTCATTCTAGTAAATAACATCTCACAATGCCAGGAAAAAATGCATATACCCGGTAAACATCGCATGAGAAACACAAAACCCGTTTACAATGATCGCCGATTTCTTTGCTCCTGCTCTATGAAATCACATCTTGGGTGTTTCTGTATATACCATAACATTCCTTGTCATACCCGCAAAAGATATTATTCAGATCAAATAAGCTTCCACAGAATATTGTCCCAAACACACTTGGGTTGCATCATATGGATGCAACTGATTTCAGTATGTGTTTCTGAAGGATGGATCCGACTTAGACGAGTTTCACCGTATATGATGCCAAGTACTTCGTGATATGCGGCAGAAGATGATGCAACGGACTTCTTGGAAATAAAAGTTACAACCCAGAGGACAAAAACATCAAACCAAGACCCTGACTGCAAAATCAACGTTGCTGTAGCATTATGTGCCCGGCCTGGTATCCGTTTTTTTTCTCTCTCTCTCCCTGACGAAATTTAGTCCCTAAACATTTTGGCGGCAATCTAACCTTCTGTTAAAAAAGTGCTATCCCCTAGATGTAAATTTATCCGGACAGGCATAGTTATGAAAATCTAATGGTAGTATTGTTAAATTTGAGTCTATTCTTAATTTATTATTTGTGTTTTGTGGATCCGTTGTATAACGTAAGTTAAAACTGTTGGGAAGTCGCCGAGCTTTGCTGCTAACTTCCGCAATGCAACGGCTCCACAGAACCCAAACAAGAAGTTACAGTAGCTACCTTTTCGAATTACAATGCTTACATCAGAGCTTTCACAGGAACATCAATTCCGATGCTGAGCCAGTTGATGTTCGCATTTCTTCTCGAATACTTAGCGTTAAACTCCGTTCATTAATTCTGAAACTGGGTTTTTCGCTGCTCATACTTTTATCATCTTATCAATCCACGTAAGACTGTGCATAGTGATAAAGCTCGACTTCCGCCGATTTCTCATCAAGGTCTCTTGTATCTTAGAGTGGCGTCTGATGCTGCAGTTACGTGCATGAAACGGCAAATTACAAAAACCCGTCCGTAAACTAAGACCGCTTGATGAAAATTGACAGCCTAAAGTCATACATATTCACATACATTCCACGTGGGTATCACGCTGGTCATTCGGGTAATAAGTGTTGGTCCTCCAGCAAAATCACACGAAGGATGATTCCAGAATTTCAGAAAAAGGCGTTTTGAAGTCCGGCTAGGTTTTTTCAAAATTGTCCGCAATGCTTGCTTTTTCGCAACGTATGCTTATTGTATGGGCTACTCAAGGTGTTGCACCAGTTTCTCAGTTGAAAAGTACTTGGGAGTTTTGGGTTGTGTTATGGTCAGCCATAACACCAGAAGAAATTAACAAAATGGCTGTCCATCACGTTTCATCCTCCGGACATGTAGTGACATATTGTGGTAAAAATTTAACTTATGTTATGGTAAGCCATAGTGTCAATTCATTTAAAGTGCATGGTTAACCATCACAATTGAGCGTGATGGAAATCCATAAGTCTTCAGATTGTATTTTGAACACTCATTATGAGTCAGTTTGAACACAGAGTTCCGCTAAAGCCGGTGCTAGGCGTGGGCAGTGTTGCACCATTACATTACTGCATATGAACCTACTCAATTAAACCGAGTCTTGCCATATTTCTTGCTTCCAAAGGCTCTTCATTCAGACCTTAGTGTATTTGTCTGTGACAGTTTGAAAATAGGGTTCCGCTGAAACCCTAGTGGAGGTGGGCGTGTCTAGAGACTAGGGAGGATTTTTTGGGTGGTGGATTGAAGGTGTGTGTTTGGGACGGGGGTAATGTCGAGGGGTAGGAGTTTTGGTGGTAGACTAATTGAAGGGACGGGTTGTTGGTAATGTGGGGAATATTATATTATTTTAGAGGGTAATGGGGTGAGGTGGGGAAGAGTAGACCGACTGAAGGCAGCTGTAGTAAGTTTGAGAGGTGGACGATTTTGTCCTTGTATTTAAAGGCCCCATTGCTCTATATAGCAGCATGAAACGTTTTGTCGTGAATCATCGTTGCTAGCTTCTCACTATAGGTTCGTCATTGCAAATGATGGTGATTAGCCAAGTCTAACAAATAAAACATCCTTCTGTGTCACATAATAAAGGTTTGAACAATTATCTACGTCATTTTAGTTGGCAACTAAAATGATCTACTTTTGATTTCATCAATTCAAATAAAACGGTAGAAATACAATGTACAAGCGTGGGGCCCGTATCACAGTCCCGCGTTTGTTTGTATTGTATTGCTCAATAGGGAACCAGCAAAGGAAAACTATATTTTGTGGAGCGATTTGTTCTTTTTAACCCTTAGACTGCTAAGCGCGACTATAGTCCTGCTCGAGGGGTAGGTCACTTTGAGAGCATGTCAGGCACACTAGACATCAAGTACTCCCCATCATTTGCGGTTGTCCTATGCAGGAGGGAACCTGCTTTCTACTAGAGCAAGGTTTTACCCACCTAATTGATTTGTTGACCTTTAAAACTCGGAGAAAACGTAAAAAATTTATGGTATTTTCAACATCAGCTTTTCAGGTGGCTACCCCTACTTACTTGATCCCGATTTTCTGACAACTAGACTTCATCCTTCCAAACTTTCTCTCTAGATAAATATTCAGCAATAACTCCGGCCCTCAGACAAGCAATTACTTTTGTCATACAAAGCATATCATTGGCGCTAATATCTTGTACTATTTTTTTTTTTAGTGTCTACATCGGTTCCCGCTGATATCATGTGACACCCAAATATGGCAAGTCACGTGACCTTGGTAACTTCCGGAAAATGGCAGCTCACACATCGGCCATATTGAGTGAAATTTTCAAGCAAATCGACCAGAGTGTGTGCAAGTTATGGCATCTGAGATACCCCTACCCCCATTTTAGGGTCAGGTGAATTATTTTTTCAGCAGTCTAAGGGTTAAGAAACATATTTCTCAAACTTTTTGCCAGTTATATGGATCGCACATCAACCCACATTTTATCATCAACCGTTAAGGTTGAAGCGTTTTTCGTAATGATTTGTGTTTCGACGTAATTGCCACTGATAGGCCTATGGAGACTTTAACTTTGCAATTCTAACTCAATATTGGAAATATATGTTTTGAAACTTCACAGCTTTATTATATTCCGCGGAAAGCTGTTATAGCACCAGTGAACATCATTACGTCGCACTGACGCGTAGACATTGTTTGCCGGTGGCGAAGGACTATGATGAAACACCGAAAACCTTGTCCAGTGTGCGGTGTGATCAATTAAAAATCGAGTCAGAATTACGCGGATGAATAGCTTGTTGTCACGCTGACTGATTTCGCACGCGCAGAACATGTGTTAGAATACTAACCCCACCCGTACACAAACCTATTTATAGCGACCACTTTATATGGTATTAAAAGGCGTTTCCAACCTGTCCGATGGACTTAGTCTCGGATTGAAAATCTGTTATTTGCACTTTTGTGCAGGTAGGCCCAGCATCATACGAAGGGCAGAGTCAGAGGACACGTTGATGAGAAATCGGCGGAAGTCTAGTATTATCACTATGCAAAGTCTTACCTGGATTGATTAGATGATAAAAGTATGATCAGCGAAAAACCCAGTTTCAGAATTTATGAACGGAGTTTAGTCATTTTCCTTGCAATATAATTTCAAATCAGTACTAACTAACATCTGGGGCCGTATTCATAAAGTCACTTAAGTCGTTGCTATGCGGTTGCTAAGGCTAAATATCTATAAAGGAAATGCCCTACAACTATGAAATTTGGTCTGGAGGAACAGTCTTTGTAAGACTGTTCCTCCAGAGCAAATTTCATAGTTGTAGGGAATCTCCTTCAAAGAAATTTAGCCTTAGCAACAGCATAGCAACTACTTAAGTCGTTTTATGAATACGGCCCCTGGAGAATAACACTTTTTAATGATTTGATTCGATGCTTTTTGTCCTCTGGGTTTCCAAGAAGTCCGTTGCATCATCTTCTGCCGCATATTACGAAGTACGTTGCATCATATACGGTGAAAGATCGTCTATGTTGGATGCATCTTCCAGAAACACATACTGAAGTCGGTTGCATCCATATGATGCGATCACAAGCGTGTATGAGACAATATTCTGTGCTGGCTTGTTTTTGATCTGAATAATAATTGAGCCGCGACACGACAAAACCAACAATGTGGTTGTGCGCCCAGCGCAGACTCAGATCAGCCTTGGCATCTGCTCAGTTTCACCAGACTCTTCGTTAAGAGGCCAAAGGGCGGCTTAGGTTCTAAGCTACCTTCATGCGGACAGCGAAGACTCTGATCAGACTGGGCGGATGCCCAGGCTGATCTGGGTCTGTGCTGGGCGCAAAACCACATTGTTGGTTTTGTCGTGTCGCGGCTCATATCTTTTGCGAGTATGAGACAAGGAATGTTTATGGTATGTACAGAAATACTCACGATGTGATTTCATAGAGCAGGAGCAAAGAAATCGGCAATTGTTGACGCGTTTTGTGTTTCTCATACGATGAATTGGAAGTTGCTATCCATTAGAATGAGGACCTTGAAAAAAGCAATGGAGTCTGCGTTGCTTCTTCCAAAACTTCCAACTAACGGTTCTTTTTCTATATAGAAACAAAATGAAAATAAATTCGTCCTCTTTACTGTCGCCATCATTTCACGCGATGTGTATTGTGTCTCTGATCTCCGAAGTCGGGAATTCGGTAGTATGGAGGATTCAAGGGGTGATGATGCACATTTAAACTGATAATCATTTGCTATATACAATACACATTGCGATAGTGAGATATCCAGCTCATATAATGATTAATAGTAAAGTAACTTTATAATTATACATTCTGCGACTTACACCATTCATATAATGTAAAAAGCATTTTCTTTTTCGCCAGCTCAGTGGGTTAACCGCTGGCCTGCTGATCTAGCGGTCCCGGCTTGGATTCAAGCTGGAGGCGGAAACCATTCCAACTGTAAACGGGGTTCGAATGCACACAACCTTTCATTATCACACTCCCATCGTCCTGATATGACTTAAATACTGTTCAGAATGTTGTAAAGTCGCTAGTCATCCATCCATCCTTTTGCCACATTTTCTTTACAAAATCACTGACTGTCCGCTCTGTTGTTACAATGCTCCAGAGAATGCAGATGTCCTTTGCAACTACAAGTATCTTCCATGGGCAAGTTTTGTATTAACCCATAAATGCCTAGCGTCAAAATATGGGACACAAACAAACAGTGCAGATCCAGATCAGACGCCGCAAAACGCCGCGTCTGATCAGGGTCTACACTTTTTGCATAAGACAAATGTGTATTTCTCCTCAAAATAAAACAATAATTCTAAAAATAAACTAAACCTGACACCTCATAAATGACAAATGGACTTATTCAATATATATACAGATAGAAGAGTCCACTGGGCATTAGTCACAGGGTATAATCGATTCCGCCAATTTTCGCTTCCTGCAGAGACTGTACACCATATTTGGCTTACGCCGAGACTGTCCGCGAATTCTTGCTTCCTGCAGAGGCTACTGTCCTCAAAAAATGGCTTCCTGCCGAGACTGTCCGCGTGACTCTGCTTCCTGCCGAGAGCCTCGGCAGGAAGCAAAATCACGCGGACAGTCTCTGCAGGAAGCCATTTATCATTTACAGAAGTCTCGGCAGGAAGCAAGAGATCACGGACAGTCTCGGCGGAAGCCAAATATGATGTACAGTCTCTGCAGGAAGCGAAAATTGGCGGAATCGATTATACCCTGTGTTAGTGGGTTAAGTCTTGCTTCCATTATCCAATTGTCACAACATAAAAGATGAAGCTGCAGAACATTCAAGCTAGGATTATTACACCATTTTTACTTTAAGACAAAAAGATAAAGAAACCAATAATAACGGTGGCCACTACGATCATCATACAGATGAATACACCAACACACCCTTTACTCCGATCTTTGTCATCCTGTATAGCCTGAAAAAGAAAGGAAGTCACCTCAGCCCCGGATCCAGGGGTGGGCTTTGGGGCTACAGCCCCACCATCCAGGTCTCTTTGTTACCCGACTGTGTATAATGACAGTTTGAGATAATCTATCCATGTGGTTAGATTCAAATATATGTTTTGACATCTCATTAGAATCGCCTCGGCGAGGCGATTCTAATGAGATATCACAACATATATTTCAAGGCAAAAAAGACATTAAAAATTCTCATTAAATCTCATATATTGTCAAGTCCCTCCCCTCTCCTATCTTCCGCCCCCCCCCCCCCCCCCTATATATCTCTGCACCTTCCAGTCCCACCAGTTATCCAGAGCCCCACCAGTACGTGGTAGTCTGGATCCGGGCCTGCACCTATTCGGTGTAAGCTCCTATCGGTTCGGCTGCCTCAGTTACGATTTTTCACCTTTCACTATTTATAGTTAATATTTTCCTGCATGTTTTCTATAACAGTACATGTAGAACAAGAACACTAAGTGGCTATCAATAAATCACTGGAGAATTTTCACAAATGTTTTATGCTTTATTCATGACTACTTTACAACAGGTGCATAATCAAATTATGCCACTGGACATAAAACAAACAAACAGATGTTATGCAATGCTCGGAGGTCTGGGTGTATGCTTAATAAGTGAGCCGCGACGCGAGAAAACCAACAATGTGGTTGTGCGCCCAGCGCAGACTCAGATCAGTCTGGGCATTCACCCAGTCTGATCAGACTCTTTGCTAAGCGCTTAAAGGGTAGCTGAGGGACTAAGCTACCTTCATGCGGAAAGCGAAGACTCTGATCAGACTGGGCGGATGCCCAGGCTGATCTGAGTCTGCGCTGGACGCACGACCACATTGTTGGTTTTGTCACGTCGCGGCTCATATTATTATTTCTGATTTCACCACACATGTACGTTGCAAAACACATAACTAACATGTTTGTATGACAGCAAACTGATTGTGTTCGTTACATGTAAATATTTTCATATAAAGTGCCAGGAAAGTGATAAGAAAGTATGGAGGATTTCGAATTGCATAAGAATTTTGAAGGATGGCTATTGTAGTAAAACGGCTTAAAACACCGCTGACCGTTCCAGTGCCTTTCTTCTGTTGCGATTTCTCTTTTTTTTTTCTTTTTTCTTTTTTTTTTGACAAAGTGTGTATGCTTTGAAAAACAAAATTCTTTTGTTAATGCGTGTATTTCTTTTTTTCCCTCCTCGGAGTCTTGGAGGGCTGTGCTTTGTGGTTGTACCCTTGCTTTTTTACACCAAGTTATATGAGCCGCGACAAGAGAATACAAATAAAGTGGTTGTGCGCCCAGTGCAGACTCAGATCAGCCTGGGCATCCGCCCAGTCTGATCAGACTCTTTGCTGCTAAGCGCTTATAGGGTACACTGCAAAAATAAACGGCAGATTTTACGGTAAAATAACTGGCAACCAGCTGCCAGTCCTTTTACCGTTATTTTTACGAGCGTCCGCAAAACTTGCAGGAATCATCAAGCAGAGTGGGACAGAAAAGAGCAGCTGTCGTTTTGGTTAGATAGCCCCTCAACAATACAAAGTTATTTTCGAGTGCGCCAAGTTAACATAACACTTCCACTTCGTGATTTCCAACAATGTCTTACAGGCAAAACCCCGTAAAAATAACGGGAAAAGGACTGGCAGCCGGTTTCCAGTTATTCTACCGTACAATCTACGGGGTTTTTTTTACAGTGTAGCTAAGGGTCTGAGCTAGCTCCGTGCGGACAGCGAAGACTCTGATCAGACTGGGCGGATGTCCATCCTGAGTCTGCGTTGGCGCACAGCCACTTTGTTGGTTCTCTTATGTCGCGGCTCAATTATTACTAGTTTGTAAAATACGTCATGGATAATTACAATCGCCCACCACGAACAAACACCAAAACACACACAGTTTTATGAATAAGAGAAATACAGACAAACAATACATACTCATGTTTAAAATATGGTTTTAAAACTGAAGTTATTGCTATAGAATGATGGCATTACTATACCAGCACTCGGCATTCGACACAAGACTTGACCGTTTTGGTGGAACGTCAAAATCTGTCACTTCAGCAGCAGGGATTTTCAACAGCATACTTTAAAGTTATTAAGAAGGCTAAGCGGCTAAAATGTGTCGGATTACAGTGGTATTCTTTTAAAACTGCCATCAGTCTAGGCTATCTTAAACATCTACTACATTACGATAACAACCACTAGACATTCAAACGAAAATCTCGTACTGAGGTGGAAAAATAACGGAACATTTATACATCTCTTTCAACACGGCTCGTACATTTGCGCCACTTACTGCCATAGTAATATTCCCATACAGTGCGAAAGCAATAGTTCCACTGAAAGTTTTGTTTCAACCTTGTCATTATCAAGATGATTTTAATGTTTCATATTACTTTAGTGTTACTTGAAATATCACTTGAATATCTTAGAATACAAACAAGGGATGCGTACAGCGATACATATTAATGTGTGTAGTATATCCAGCGCTTTAAATTTGCAATTAGTTTTCCAGACTATCACAATGGTAGAATACCTGCGTGTGAGTAGCAAAATCCATATTTAGTCTATATAATCTGAGTCCTGAGAACTCATATTAGTCATGTGACTGCACCGACAAGGGCGTAGCTCCCCTATACGCATACACGTAGGTGCCAAAACTGACAAAATTTCAACACGCACCTGCCTTTTTGCATGTCATGGTTTGTAAATTAGTCATATATGTAATACCGACTGCATACGGACATGACAATATAAAACCTCTCAGGCCTAGAGGAGAGACTAAGTCCTATCAATGGGCATAAAGCGTAATTTTGCGTATCATAAAATCTCCCCTAGCGACGCCCCTGATCGACCTAGCTGTTCCGAGCAGCGGCACAAATGAGATAACGCAGTCCATATAGGTATGTTACTTCAAGAATGATCACCGCAGAAATGGACAATACCAGTGTTCTAAAGCCAAACAACTAATGTAGAACTAAACCACGCACAAGAGCACAGCAAAGCGCTGTTAACATGCGCCCGTGACAATATTGCAATTACAGCTAACACTAAAGAGACACTGCCATAACATGTAATCAGGAAAAAAGGAAACTTCATACTAAAGTCCTGGAGAGCTAAAACTGCTAAGTCATATGAATGACTTTTCAGTCTTATGATTACACTAACGAGCTTGAAACGACGTGTGGGAGAGCAACATTCTATACACGACACATTCTCTGGATGTCATACACGTTGCTATGAAGGTTCATTTAAATGTTTCAAACGGTTACCTAGTTTTGGCGCGAACAAGACTAGTGTGAAAAAACTAATCAAAGGGGCATAACTTGGAAACTACGAGGGATGATCAAAAAGTTCCCGGAAAAGCTCTGTATTCTCTTTACTGTTTTACTTTCTTTGATGAAATTTCACACTATCCGACTTTAATGTATTTGTGATTCATACCATACAAAACAACTGGCTTCTGTCTAACCAGTTTCATGCACGCGCCACCAAGGTAACGACCGGTAACGTGACCGGCCCAGCTAACTTTACGTTGCATTTTAATCGTTTCCAATAACTATATCTGGAAGTTGTTTATCTATGAAATGTATGTAGAAACGTTAATTTATTAACCAGAGCCCAGTCGTTAGGCTAACGAGCTCGTTAAGCGCTCAACTCGATAAGTGTTTTATGACTTTATAACCAAATACACTGATATTTTTTTGATGAAAATATGTGAGAAGCTTTTGCAATGCAAAAGCTTCTCACATTATTTCAATAAAAATAGACATATTTGTGATATTAGCGTTTGAAAGTTTAACATCACGTTAACTAACGACGTCGTTAGTTTTGAACAACTGGGCCCAGAACTTAGAAATATATATCTTATCTTGATGCTCATAACAAATTTTGTAAGCTCTTTTGATCTTTTTAACGAAATGATATCTAATTCCAACGTGCCCTTTAAAAATCAAATGTAAGGGGGTGGGGTAATTCAAGGGCAGATAATTTACATTACGTTATAAAATGGAATTGTTATGATCAAGTTTCATGAACCTTAGATAGTGGCAATTCGTTAGATATGCGATGTACCCTTTTCGTCGAACTGTTCCAGCAATGCGACAACGCAATCTGATATCTGCAGCAGCATTAGCTGTCTATCAAAAGTCTTAAGGTGGTGATAATAATTGATTTGGGACAAAGACAAAAATCTGCATAAAATACTCAAAATAACACTGATCTTTCCAAAACTTAGCAGATGCCTTCTGTATGTTGTTTCTCATAATTTAGAATCCCAAAATGCAGCATTTGTTAATGTTAAAATGTGTTTTTATAAGAGACGATCAAAGGGTAATTTTCTGCGAATAAATCTGGAAAAATAATATCATTATTGAAAATATACCTTGTTGCATAAAGGAGAGCGTCCTAGCAATTACTTTTTCAAACTCTTTCACACAGCAGATGAAAAAAGATGCAGTCTGTGTCCAAATTTTTTGTCAAAACACACAGGTGAGACAGGTGAGACTATTTTAACAAGGTTGAACAATTTCATCTACACACCACTGATCATGTCAGTAATATAATATTTATATTGTAGGTGTTAACATAGGTATTCTTGCCTACCCTATATTTAATAAATGCACTCAGTGTACATTTACTTTGTACATGGTTGAACATTTGAGAAAAAGCTACCGTTTTCATCTGGTCTACATTAAAATTTAAGAAAGAGTTGGAATAAATAATTGTTAGGACGCTCTTCATTATGCAATAATGCACCTTCAGCACTACGTAAATTTTCAATAGCGAATTTATTTTTTCAGATTTATTCGCAGAAAATTACCCTTTGATCTTTCCTTATAAAACACTTTTTTACGCAGCAGGTACGTCTATTTTGTATTCTAAACTGTAAAGAACAACAAAAATAAGAAGTCTGCTAACTTTCAGGGAGATACATTACATTTACCATAAATCACCACCTTAAATCAAGCAACAGCAAGGCTACAGCAGCAAGCTTTGTCAAAATTCCGCCATCGTCTTAAAATAAGTACTTTTTTATAAGTGGCTTCATGTACCACACTCTTCTAAATGCTGCACATAGTAATAAATTAATATGACCTTAATTATGACAAAGATGGCCGATACATCGTTGCTGCTGGATGAGCTTGGCATTTGCTGGAAGTTCATTAATATGCTGCCGATTTCAGGTTGTGCTGTCGTATTGCTGGAATGGTTCAACTGAAAGTCATAAATCATTATCTAACGAATTGCCATTATGTTTAGTGTATGAAACCTTATTATAACACTTTCATATTATAAGGTAAAGTAAGTTATCTGCCACTGAATTACCCCACCCCCACATATCTACTGCTTAAAGGACACTTTGGACTTAGCAATCATTTCGTAGAATAATCAAAACAACTTACATAATTTGTAATGAACAACAAGATAAGATATATATTTTTAGTTTATGTAAAGTAGTTCATGTTTACGTTGATAATTTGTGAGTAAGCAACGTCCGAATTTTGCTCTTAGAAATGCTAAAAATGAAACGTTACGTTAGCTGGGCCGGATCACGTTACAAGTCGTTACGTTGGTGGCGCGTGCAATAAACTGGTTAGACAAAAGTCAATTGTTTGGTATAATATGAATCACAATTACATTAAGGTTGCCTAGTATGAAATTTTTTTGAAGACAGTAAAATAATAAAGGGCGTACAGCACTTTTCCGGGATCTTTTTGATCATCCCTCGTAAGAAACGGGAGGTAACCATTATCGTTCTCGACACGTCGCCCTGATCTACTACATATGAGCCGAAACACGACAAAACCAAGTGGCATTTGCGCCCAGCGAAGAGGCATATCAGCCTCAGCAGCCTCACAATCTGATCAGAGTTTCTCCTGTGCGCTTAAAGGGTAGCTCAGGGTCTAAGCTAGCTTCATGCGGACAGCAAAGACTCTGATCAGACTGGATGGATGTTCAGGCTGATCTGAGACTTTTCTGGGCGCACATGCCCCTTTGTTGGTTTTGTCGTGTGGTGGCTCATATTGCTTTAAATTTTCTGCAAGGTATCCCAAACGGTAAATGAGTTATGGTGCGCATAAGGATGTTTATGGACGGACGGACAGCGCCATAACATAAAACGCCCTTTAAAACGGGATTATAAACACAGCAGTCCCATCACACAACAGTTCTCCAAATGCACCGCGAATGGGAACTAGCACAGGGTCACAGAGGTATAAGGGTTTCGATCGTAACTTACATTCTCATGCTTATGTAAACAACGTGAAACTACTATCTTGTAACACGAATTACCCACAGATTATTAAATAACGGCGCCTTATATCAAAAGTAATAATCATTCATTATGAGCCGTAAGCCGAGCGCCAGACTGCTTCCTAGACATACGTTTTATAGTAATACCTGCTTAAAGACACATTTTTTCAGCCTGTATGATTAACAAAACTGTACATCAAAAGGCATTTTTATATAACTGATAACCAGTGCCTATAATCACTTCAGTGCAGCCCCCACCTGCATGAAAGAAGACAGTTAAATCTGCATTGATTAAGATGTTATATAATCCGAAATGTGCCTTGATAAGAAACCAATATAATTACACATTCAAGACATTATTGATTATATAAAAAGAAAAATGAAACTCTTCTTTTCTACATTATTGACGATCATATGAGCCGCGATATGAGAAAACCAACAATGTGGTTGTGCGCCCAGCGCAAACCCAAATCAGCCTGGGCATCCGCCCAGTCTGATCAGAGTCTTCGCTGTCCGCGTGGACGTAGCTTTAACCCATAGCTACCCTTTGAGCACTTAACGAAGAGTCTGATCAAACTGGGTCGCTGCCCAGGCTGATCTGAGTCTTCACTGGGCGCACAACCACATTGTTGGTTTTCTCGTGTCGCGGCTCATATGTCTTAATCAAGATGAGTCTACCTCAAGCCGATGTTAGCGGGGCATGGCCGGTGTTACACTCTTCATTACTGGTTATAGGAGATAAAAGCGTGACGTCACTGATAAGACACCTGGGGGATTCCCCGAGTATGGTTGGCAGAAAGAATGATACAGTATTATAGTATACACTTATTGCGCATGATTGTTTGTATAAAATATGAATTTAAAACAGCAAAATTTTAATGCTTTAGACAGAAAATATGCAAGGCTTACATTTTTTTGAATTTCTTGATTTATTTGCGTGCTAAGATGCTTAAAAAAGTATATATTTTTTCCTTTCAATCACACATGTTCATAGCGCAAATTTATAAAAGTCTAGATGATGAAGCGTGTAAAAAGGGAAACGGAAAATACAATGAATGAACGGACAACCAAACCATTAAATGAATGAATGACTGAATAAATGACAGTGAATCGTTGATAAATGACTCAGATGCATATCTTTTTCTTTTATATTTCTTAGTTCAAGCTTTTGAACTTCATGTAACTTTCAAAAAGTACTGTTGGCTTAGCTCTTTTATAGAATTTTATAAACTGCTCTAAAATCAATATTTTAGGTGGAATTTTCTTGTTTTAGGATATAGTAAAAGCTTACGCTGAAACGAGATGAAATGCAAATTCAATTTTATCATTGAATTATTGTTAGCATTAAACTATTCTTGACTTGTTAGATCTCGCATTCACAAAATACAATATATACTTTTTATCCTAGAAAATCTAATACAAAAAGAATCTGAGTCTGTATCCTAAGTATCTGAGTCTGTATCCTATGTTAATTTTCTGAATTAAAAATGTTTTGTTTCCTGTTGTATAATAGTATCTTCGCTGTCTTCTGTGGATCCTTTGATCAAGGACTTATCATAGTTCAAAAACGCCGCTAGTTTCCTGTGGTGAAAATTTGATATAAACATGTATCTAAAATAAACTGTTTGTGCGCCGAGTGCGGCTAATTATCCGCTAGTTCAAACGTATGGCTTCCTCTATTTTATTTATTTTTCTTTCTTTATTGTTTATAAAATTTTAAGAAATCGCAACCATCGATAGATATTATTTATCATTGAATTATTGTTAGCATTAAACTATTCTTGACTTGTTAGATCTCGCATTCACAAAATACAATATACACTTTTTTTCATAGACACTCTTATAAAAAGAATCTTAGTCTGTATCCTAAGTATCTGAGTCTGTATCCTACGTTAATTTTCTGAATTAAAAAATGTGTGTTTCCTGTTGTATAATAGTATCTTTGCTGTCTTCTGTGGATCCTTTGATCAAGGACTTATCATAGCTCAAAAACGCCGCTAGTTTCCTGTCGTGAAAATTTGATATAAACATGTATCTAAAATAAACTGTTTGTGCGCCGAGTGCGGCTAATTATCCGCTAGTTCAAACGTATGGCTATCTCTATTTTATTTATTTTTCTTTCTTTATTGTTTATAAAATTTTAAGAAATCGCAACCATCGATAGATATTATTATTTCTATTAATTTTTGTTTTTAATTTTCTTTTCACTAAATCCGATCTACATTATACAGTAATTCCGCTTAAGTTCTCTTAGATATAATATTCTACTTTTTATTATCTTTTTTTTATCTTATCCTATTTATACTAATAAATATACTTTAAAGTAGAAAGGATTAAGACACTGATCAACATTATTTTCATTTTATTTTGTTAATATTTTTTTCAGTCCGGTTAAATTGATGGGTAAACACAAATGCGGATTTTTACTAGACACATTCAATAAATTAAATGATTTCGTTTTCGTATGACGGGTGACTAAGACCTTATTTCCAATTGTTTTAAATCGGCAGCTATTTATTCTTACTTATTTTACACATTTTAGCGATTACACTCCAGACTATCCTATAGAAAAAACAGTCAGCTGCTAATCTTTTGCCAACCAAGCTACCCACGTGATCGTCAGATGACGTCATTGCGGGGATTCCCGTTAGCTCCTATTAACAAATTCCTTTAAACAGAGTCTGCTAATTTCGCTTCGTATGTGTATTCCTCGCCTCAAAAAGGATCTTGTTTTTCAGGCCTTATTCGCTGCACAGACACATGATTGTATTTAGTGACTGTCAAACGGATTACTACAACAGATGATAATATCACATAATGACAAGCCTTCCAATGACAATCAACCGTTTGAATTCCCTGGTTTACTGATTCAATCACGTTTCCCCACACATTATTTCTAAAATGCTCAATTCTAGACAGGGCAGTGATATACATAATGTCTAAACTCATCTATTGGGGGTTCACAAATGAATCAAAGACAGAACCCAACATGCGGCAAGGCAATTCAGATTGACAGATTGACACTCGTGTCTATTTGGAAACCATAACTTTGAAAACACAAACAAGTCCATGTTCGCCTGATAATATTATAACGTGCTGAACTGTTCAATATCAATACTAGCTAATTAATAGTACCAGGTAGCCTCATAAAATGGCGATACTGTTCTTACATCATGAACATTAATGCATGATTCAATGAAACACGCGTCAAAAACATTACAATATAAAGTAATACATAAATAAATAAACGAAGATTTTGACCCACAGCAATATTATTACTGGCCGTCCCAAGCTGATATTTCGTCGTTTTCTTTTATCACTTGGCGCCGAGTTCGAGGGCTGGATGTGGACATTAATTTACCATCATGTTTACATGTATCTCTTATAATTAACAACATTTCCTTCTACACGACAGAATGATACTTGAAATTGGCACACATCCCAAACTATTGCTAGATAGTGACAATTCACTGAAACTGGACATTAATTTACTATCATGTTTATTCCTATAATAAACAACATTGTTTTCTATATGACAGAATGTTATTTGAAGTTTGCACACACCATCTCAAGCAATTGCTAGATAGCGACAATTCACTAAGACTTTAGTTCCAGATCATTGTCCATAACACTGCTTTCACATTGACTGATCCTGAAAAATGGCCTTCAAATGTTCAACACTGTCAGTTTTTCCTACTTAATTCAAATACATGATGAGCTACATTCCTAACAACAGTTGAAGATCCATGTTCTTAAACAAGAGGCTAATGATTAAATTCCATATTAATCCATGACTTCGTACAAGAACTTGTCAAATGCATGTATTTAAAAGTAAATTGCCAGGATAACCACGCCAACAATGAAAAGACCTATGAAAAAGCAGGTGCACATAACCTTATTGGAGTCTGATCCATGTTTCGCCGATTCATCTACATCTAGAATGTCCTGAAAGCATAAATAGTATCCCTATCACTTTTGACATTTCACGAATGAGTAAGGTTTGAGCACTTGAGAAAGACAGTCACAAATCACATCCCACACACGACACCGAAATAAGAAAAAGAGAAATGAAAACAGTGTATGTGCAACTGTAACAGAAAATGCGCAAATTAAAGTAACGACAACAAAAGGACCATATTAGAACGATCAGAAGCAAGACTGTTGTGAATTTGAACTTTACATAGTTTCATCTAAAAGATATTCTGTTAATCTCTCAAACAGCCTCAGACATCTCAATGAAACACATAATCCTAATGCTATCATGATCAAACATGTTTCACTAATCAATGAAAGTTTGAATCAAGGGCAAAACATGCATTGTAAGCATTTGTTGGACTGCGTATTCAGCGCCAACCTTTCAAAGGGTCATAACATAGTCGGAAGTTCGTCTCATTGTCGTGCATTTACACAGCGACCCCATAATTGTTAAACTATGACTGGGTTAACCATCATGCATTCCGGTAAGCCCATGGCATCTATGTGATAAACTTTTCTTCCTATATATCGATACATAACCATTTTTATTGTTCCAAGATATAAATTTTACCTACAGCCTTTCTGATTTGTAATCTTCGTAGGCTTCATCGAACTTCGAACTCCAAGAGAGAAGTGTTTTAAAGAAAACGTGTATATGAAAATCAGTTCGGCATGCCGAAACTCTTAGGTAATAATTACAGTTTCTCCGATATCAATAGCCCTGTCTGGGAACATGAGCCCATAATTTTATTTTGATTGCTAAATAAATGCCCTAGTGAAACGAAAAAGCTAAGAAATATATAACCCGTATGATAGAGAATGCGGAACAGCCCCAAGGAGAAACAAATCATCTTCGAATGAAAAAGGTGCCGTTGAAGAAATTTTACTGCAAAACATTAAACAAATTTCGAATGAGAAAGAAAACTGAGTAAGTGAGTGAGTGAGTGGCTTTACGACGAAGTAAACAATAGGTCTTCATGGCGAGACATTGCCTCCGAATGTAAACGATTTTATCTGATCTAATATAAATGAAACTCAAATAAAACGGTTATCAGGGAACAAACTTCCATTTAATTTAAAAGACGGGGACGGGTGGGTGTGTGTGTGTGTGGAGGAGGGGGGGGGTCCTCACGGGGACGGGTGGGTGTGTGTGTGTGTGTGGAGGAGGGGGTCCTCTTTAAGTACAAGCAAAGGAAAATAAAGATAAAATGCATGCATGTTACTTTTGTTAAAACAGTGAGAGTGCAATTTCAGCCTTCAACAACCAATAGTCCTTTACCTGTAAAATCCACAATTAGAAAATCAACAAGAGGACCATGAGGTCCTGATCACTCCACTGAGCCCTGAGACTTTAATGTGCTATGAACTTTTTGGACACTTGTTTTCGCTATGAATTTACCGATTTTTTGTAGACATAAGATAACAGAGCTAAAATGGTGGTAGGCAAAACAACCAGGGGCCGTATTCATAAAGCCACTTGAGTCGTTGCTATGCGGTTGCTAAGGCTAAATATCTATAAAGGAGATTCCCTACAACTATGAAATTTGGTCTGGAGGAACAGTCTTTGTTGGGTTTAGGTTTACCCGGATCTCTTAAATGCACATAATGTATTGTTTTTCTGTGTTTGATTAAATTTTGAGTCCACCAGCTAGAAGGAGCTATGGTCTAAAGTAGTCGCGATTCGCAGGAAATGTGTTGTATTTTCAAAATGTTTGTATTTCGGTCTATAGGAAATGAATTGGTACCGTCACCCCTGAAATGTACTTTTTCAGTTTTCCCATTCAAAAGCCTAAGGGACCAAATTTGACCTAGTCATTAAATAGGTCAAGGTCAAATCAGGGTCTTCATTTATATATGCTTTGTAGTACTAGTATCCCAGATGCTACATACCAAGTTTCGATGCAATCGACCCAGTGGTTCTGGAGAAGAAGATTTTTTTAGGTTTGTACCATATATGGGCATGGCGGCCATCTTGGTCATGTGGCCTGGAACAAATATATAAACTCTCTTTCCCCCTTTGCATGGAGGCTGTATATGAAGTTTAACTGAAATTGGCCAAGAAGTCCTTTGAAAATGTTGACGATGGACGGACGACGGAGGCTACCATCCTATAAGCTCCCCCGGAGCCTTCGGCTCAGGGGAGCTAGAAACTACATTAATAATGAATGAAATGAATTGTATTTATCCTTAGAATGACCAGCCCATTATATAGTCATCAAAATCAGCGGTCTTGGTCAAACAGTTCGCAAGCTGATAAAAGTCAACGAAGGGACCTAATTCAGTCATACTTTACCATGGTATACCAAGCCATATAGTATGTTGATCTAATTCTTATTCCCTAGCTGCAGTTGTCATTTACTGCCGAAAGTATGTGCACTTAGTACTGGTTAACCGCTTAGGAGGTCTAAGCCTGCCCAGGAATAGTGTGGTTAGGTTAACTGACCGTCCCGACATGACCATAGCTGTTTACCGTGGACGTTAAGCATCAAATCAATCAATCAGTCCCTATCTGTATGCAATTATGAGCATCCTAGCTCCAACGATTTTCCCATGATTTTGAAAACAATATTTAACTTATTTCTGGAAGTGCAAGAACAACAAACAAGAGTTGTCAGAAGACAACAAAGCGAGCCTTATGGGTGCCCGATTCTTACAGTCACCAAGACCTACAAATATATCAGGTCATCTGCAGTGTCAGACTGAGCCATTATCCCAGGTATATGATGAATCCATACTAAATACACCTCAAAATATGAAGCAAAATCACTGAATGATAAAACTCATGTCAGAGTGACCTCAAATTCCCAAATATGATGTTAACCTATAAACAGCTTTGGAGACACAAGGCAAAATCACTGAATCATGAAATATAGGTCACAGTGATCTATAAATAATATGAGGTCATTCGCGATATCAGACTGATCCACTATGCCAGATATGATGTTATTCCATCAAACAGTGCTTGAAATATAAGACAAAATCACTGGACCATGAACAAAGGTCAAGGGCACAGGAGTCAGCATGGTAGTTTTGCAGATGCTGCAATTATAGGGATGTTCTATTTGACCAAGTATCAAGTCTCTTCTATCAAAGGTTTCATCAAAACTAAAATGTTTGCCTTAAAAACAGTGCCAAACAGCAAAGTCAGTCAACCGTAACATATAGGTAAAGGATATACAATTGTGTCATGCAGCTGCTGCAGTCATATGGATGTATATATGTACCAAGTATGATGATTGTAGCTGCTGTAGTTTGCAAGATACAGAGCTGAACATCGAGTTAAACGCAATTGTTAACATTGGTTAACCTGATCACGGACGCCGACGGGGACGCTGACGGGTACGCTAACGCTGACGCTAACGCATACTCGGACTACGACGCCGGGGGTATAGCATAAACTCTCAATTGCTTCGCAAAGGCGCGCTAAAAAGAGAAAAAATATGGGCCGGTTAAGTTTCTATTGCCTGTCAAACGATGAAATACGATCAACCCCATCTGTGATGCTTCTTGAATAATAGACCACCCCTAAAATACTTTATATCGACAAAATAACTCTGTCAATAATGAATTCAGCATAGCGCCGCAACGACCATTAGAATAATCAGCACATCAAGTACTTATACTAAACCAACAACCAGGTCAAAAGGTTGAAAAGTTTACAAAATATACAAGTCAACACAGGGGCATAATTCAGTCAGGATTGTTTTACGAAATATGCCCAAAATTACAAACGGTCAGCCCCGGATCCAGGGGGTGGGCTCTGGGGCTTGAGCCCCGCCACCTGGGCCTGGTACGATTAAAATATATGTTGTGACATCTCATTAGAATCGCCTCGGCGAGGCGATTCTAATGAGATATTACAACATATATTTCAAGGCAAAAAAGACATTAGCAAAATTCTCAACAAATTGATCCCAAATTACGTCATATATTTTTAAGCCCAGCCCCTCCCACCAGCCCCATCACTTATCCAGAGCCCCACCAGTGCGTGGTGGTCTGGATCCGGGACTGCCGAATGGTCATGCCTAAACTAATTACAAAAGTAACGACCTGTGAGAAATGATTATATCTTCAGAGATGACAATCCATTGTGCTATCAATATATATTGTGCCATATTGTAAATTCCTCTTCTATTTAGTTTTTTCACTCTTCTGTTTAAAGTTTATTAGTTCATTTTATAACTGCTCTAAACATGCTAACAGCTGGCATAACTTTTAAACGAGATATCGGGAAAACGTTTAGTCATCTGACTTTCAAAATAACTTGGTCGCCTCTTGTTGTATGAAAGATAAATATTCTTGTTCATTGGATACCATAGTTCTTCCATACAGAAAACAATCTAAACCGGTCAATCGTCAAGACAATTCCCGATCTCGCATGGGCAATGATATAATCGTGTCATAAATAATGCGAACACATGGTAAGCTCTGCATAGCAGCGAATAAATACCGTCGGTCAACACATATGTAACGCGGAAATCATACTACAGAAGTCAATTACAGATCTTTAATTGATGGTTAAACGTATGGTTGAAGGTATGTTTTGCATGAAACATGGGTAAGCTATTTATATCATCACTAACGCAATACAACTGATGTTCGTGCAATTTAGAAATATTTGATCAAACAAGGATTTTATTCACAAATCTTTTAATTCACTGTTTAGAGAAGCCACGCTATTTAAAAACTTCTGATATACCACAGTTCCGACACCGTATAAGTTGCTGCTCCAAAGATGTGGCTGTGTATCGATGGAAATGATGTTGGCCAATAACATACTGGAGTGAACATAAAAATAAGACCTGAAAAGTGGCTGAAACAATTTTACTAAAGAAGAAAGACATAAAGCCATTAAATATAATAAATAGAACATATGGACATTAAATTTTGTACTGGCCAGTTACATATGTAGACTGGCTCCTATCAAGGTGTTTATTTCAAGCTACACAGCAAAGGTTGTTGTTGATGTTTCAGTTTTCATCACGATGAGAGACTCAGTGGAACAGATTCATGGATGCATGAATTCTGGCACCGAGTATGCCCAGATCAAAAGTTGTCATAGTTTTGTCTTAGTTGCTTTATACCCCGCTCTGACCTAAACGCACTCAGTCATACTTTAGAGGAATGAATACGATATTATTAGTACTGGTATAATCTATTTAAGACAATAAATAAACTTGATTCTGGTTTAGAATCAATAAGTAAAGAGATAGGCTCAATCAGACCCCGAGATTATAAAACTTTTTTCATGCTCAACTCAGCTGAGCATGAACTTTTACTTGCTAACAAATAGCAAATTACTGATAAGTACAGTTGTTTTCTTGGTTACTTGAGCTGGGTATGAAAGTTTCTCTGCTTATAAATATGAAAATGCCAACATTAGTTGGCATTTTCATATTTATCAGCAGAGAAAATTTTATGCTCAGCTGAGTTGAGAATGAAAAAAGTTTTATAACCTTGGGGCCAGGTCTAGAATTGCTTCCTCTTTACCAAGCATGACCAACAAAAGGCATGGGACATATTGATGACCTATGGTTTGGCTATTGTTTCTGGCTTGTCATCATAATATTATGAAAATGTCTCCCAAAATGCTCTTGCTTTGACCCTCACCCAAGTTATGCTGATATGTATCTTTGTGTGTTTGTGTCCGTTTCTGTAGATCTGCCTGTTTCTGTGTGAGTGTGTGTCAGACCTGTGCGTGACGTAGCAATAGCTATTTAAGCATTGAAGAAAAGCCAGAGGCTTAGTGAGTAATTATAAGCCTCTGAGACAAAAACGTATTCGTCATTGGTTTCTGAATGCATAGAAGTCTTCGTGCTTTACTTCGAGAAAAATTATTAGCTATATTGTAGTGCAGATACTTTTTGAAAACCTTTATAGAAACATCAAATCAAACACTGTTATAAAATTCAGGCAAATTTCCATTTCATCTACGTGTTGTGCAAGAAGTCATTTTCTGCTTCTAAGAATCTGCATCTTTAAACACAAATATTTTACTTCAAAATCCGATTTTCTGGGGCATACAGAATCCTCGGCATACAGAGAGTCTTCCGACGTAGATATGAAAACATAATTCTGTATGCATGGCGTGTTTAAAAGATTTTGTAAATAAAATATATGGCGATATGAAAGCTTCGAAAGCGGAAAATACCAAGAAATCCAATCGTCATAGTAGATGATTCAATCATCATAGTAGAGGGTTCCTCTGATTTCTTGAAGTTAGTTATAACTATATCACGTGCGGCTATATATTCCATTCTTCATTCGCTTGCAATATATGTAAGAGTAAAGAGCGATCCTAAAATTCTTGCTCAGTTTACACACGGTGAATTATAGGCAAATGAGTAAAGTACAAAGCACAAATCTAAAAGAGTCAAGCCTATAAGCAACAAAAAAGCATTCATAAGCTGGAATTATTACTGGTTATCTCGCTTGACTGAGCGTGAACACTACCATTTGTATATAAGAAAACAAGTTTTGTGATTTCCTGTTTGCTTCCCGGGACGACTTAACGCTTAAAGCGCCAAAATGCAGACGACAAAATTTACGTCTGCAGAATTTCAAAAAATGTCTCACCCAGACAATTCTAACACTAGAGGGCAAATAGTGTAGATTCAGATGAGGTGGCTCATTATGAGCAACCTCATCTGGATCTACACTGTTTGCCGATTCAACAATTTTAGTTTTTGGCGCTTTAAGGGTTAACTCTTTTCAAAGAAAATTGTACTCTTAAAGGGAAGAACTTGCCACAAGGGGAGCTAATTCTTTTCTTTAAAGGCCTAGATTCAGTACCAGTCGGCAGTGGTTTAAAGCTACTACAAGAGGGTGGAGCTATATAGTAGTTACTGTTTACTGATAATAATTACATGTAATCCTAAGGCCCAAGGCTATTGGTCACTGAGATGATGGGACTGACTTGGTCACTGAAAGGATGAGATGTCAATCATCTGCCAGGTAAATTCTTATACACATACTAGCAGCCAATCAGATCAGTTACTGTTTTCTGAGGCTCACTGGAGAAGTTTACACTTTAGTGTTCAGAGAAATACTGAGATTAGTTCTGTTTCAATTCTCCTAACGACGTTCCCCAAGTGGCTCAGCGGTACGTGACCGTAACTGCACACACCTGGCGCCGAGTGCCCGACCAATACTGAGATTAGCTACCTAATTCTGCCTTTTATAGTCTATCGAGGCCTTTGAGTTAACTTCTACTGTGAAGGGAGGTAATAGGTTGCGTCCCCTGAAAAGGGTACCCCATTAACGGTAAGGGAATTAAATATTTTGCGAAGGGGAAAACCAGTATAAGTAATTTGTAAGTTGCCTATTCGCAAAATATTTTCCTCTCTTACCTCTCTTGGCCAAGGGAGGTAATCTGGTAATGCATCCTATTCAAGTTCTAAAAACATAAGTTACAAACAAACAGAAAGGAGAATAAATCACTATAAAGAAGCGCTGGAAGTACAGATGGCTGTCGAACGCATATAATGTCACTGTCTAACTTAGTATTACTTATCGTGTACACCGCAGTGGAAGATTACTCCAAGATACAAACAGTACTCCAGAGGGATTATAATTTTCTGTATTTCTCGATCAATCCCATACGTTGTGGTCACTCATTAGAACCTTCTCGCTGAGAGGGTCACAACAAATATTTTCATTGACAAGAAAAAGTGTCTCAGAATCACCAATAGGCTGGCATCAGTCTACTAAATGATAATATGAGCAAAAAATACAAAAAAAATCACAAAAAAAACGATGATACTACTCTACATCTTCTGACAGCTGAATTTAATAGTGATGGCTCTTATAAGAGTAGAACAAAATTCTGATGGATTTTTTTAATAGGATTATTGACATTACTGGAGTCCGGAACCAGTCTAAATCATCTCGAAACCTCCAATTTATCTGAAGCAGAGAGAGCATTCCTAAGAGAAAAAAAATTGTCCTTAGGGAGCAGAGCTCTAGATAAGAGGGAGTATTTGGTGATAATTCCTCATAAAATCATATGTTGTGACCCCTCATCTGAACCGTCTCGACGAGACGGTTCAGATGAGGGGTCACAACATATGGTTTCAATGAGAAATAAAAAAAATTATCATCAGATACTCCTTCTTATCTAGAGCTCTGGGGAGAAAGTTTTCGCATTGCGGCAGGGCTACCTTCATTAGACCACATTTAAATATAGGATACTTATTAACGCAACAATAAATTCTGGACAAAATATCTAAGAAAACAGTGTAGGCCCAGATCAGACAACTGAGGAAAAACAGTCCGGTCTGCAGAATTTATTATCAGTTTAACGAAACACCCACGCAGATAATATGTAAAACATCATCTACGCGGCATTGCAAATACCATACCTACGTCATAAACGTTCAGTGCTTATTCAGATCATTGTATCTTCAACAAATTATCCACCCATGGGAATCTAGAAATCTAAATGGAATTTGGAAAGTTTGTACAGAAGCGGTAACTGAAGAAGCATTTGCTTATATGTTGTCCGCATATCACCATTAGCCCCTTTTCACTCAAAAGTCACCCCTATGAACAGATTTGCTGCCCAAGTTACTGGAGTAAATGCAAATGTGCAGAGTCAACAAGTGCCCGGCAAGAACCACTTGTCGCAAAGTATACGATTCAAGATGGAGCATACCTCGGCAGAAATTGGTCAAAACTGAAACCACTTATAATATGACAAATATCCACATCAATGCGATAAAAGGTGACAGAGGAGTTATACTGAAAAGTCTTTATTCATACTGTGAATGGGATAAAACTATGTCCGAAAAGGTCTAGTCCATTACACCTACTTACGCACATATCTGATGCACAATATAGAAAGATATCTTACCAAGTCAGGAAAAGATAATGCAGAAGGTGTTTTAGGTCAGCAAAAAATGAAGGTAAAGGTTTCCCCTGCTGCAAAGGGTCGAGTTCTGAATCCCTAGATAATATGTATCTACACACCAGAGCAAGGCATCCTTTTAAATATGCAAAGAATCAAATACAAACTTTCGGGGAGTTGCGTTGACAAGGTTTCCTCACACTCAAGAAGGGGCATAACTCTGTTGAAAAGTGTCCAAGCAAACGATAAGTACAGTCACATCTCGTATCTAGACGGACTAACAAGTTTCACAGTTCTATGCTAAATGAAACTGCAGTCGCAGTTGCACTGACCAGGTGTCCTCAGTATCAAAAGGGGGCATATAGCTCTGCTGAAAAAGGAATAATTCAGAATCTCTGATAATAAGCACATACATGCATATACATCATCGCCATACACCCCACCGAGTTACGAAAGAATCGGATGAAAACTGTAGGAGCTGAACTTACAAACACAACTTGCTGATGTTGAGGAACGTATTGGCGGACACCCTACTAACCAGAATACCAAATAAGAGAGGATACTGAGGAAAGTTCAACGATATATTCTTTTTCTCAACGAAAACATATGATGTTACCCCCCATTAGAACTGTCTCTGCGAGAGGTTCTAATGAGGGGTCACAACCTATGTTTGCATGGAGGAATCTGGAAAATTATCCAAAACTTATCCCTGTTAGCCCTTCTTGTTTTGGGCACTGCTTACTAAGAAGCAAAGGCAATGCAGTGGTGTCCTCATCAAAATTAAGCAGGGGCATAATTACAGCAGATGTAGCTCGAGATTAATTGGGAGATGCTGCGATGAAATCCACTACAACATCATTTAAAACTTCAGATCTTCAGAAGTCAAGCTAACAAACATTTAAAGACAGATCAGACTGCACAAAATACGTTGAGCTAGGTTATTGCTAGTTCAGAGCGCTAGACAAGAAATAACTGTGATACTTTCCAGTAATTAGTTTGTGATCTCTCATTAGAACAGCCTCGGCGAGCCGTTTCTTTTCACAATAATTGTGAATTTTATGTAAAAAATAGCCATCATTGGAGATGGCAAATCCCACGACGGAAGGCCCCTTGGGCCTGGTGAACAGGGTGCACATCAAAACACATATAAGTAATATATTGTCATTCTTTTATGCTTCTGATTGACATAATCTGTTTAACAGATGCATGATTATCTAATACTCAGACCAAAACAGTATGCCAGACTGCTAAAAAGAAGTAAAAGCTCAAACGGCCACCATGTACACAATGTAAAGCATATGATACACTCAACATTTCAAAATGTGTGAAAAACTTCTAAATAAAAGCCCTTCAAATCTAATTTTGAGCTCTCTGGTAAGTGAAATTGGACAAAAAATCCAAATCTGAAAGAATGAGGGGGGGGGGTTGGGAGGGGGAGTTACGGAGGGTTAAGAACATGATAGGATATCATGGCATGATCATCAATATTCTAAAAGTTATAAGGGTATTAATATAGTGGAGCAAGCCAGGGTTATACAGATATAAAGCAGAGACAGCAAATTGCAGCTCAAACTTCCAAAGGGAAATAACTCGGGCAGTATAAACGAAAGAGTTGTCATTCATGTATGAGACAAATTTTCATGACCTGTTCTGCATATCTGTGGAGTATTATAAAAATATTTCATAGAGTATTCAAGCTATGGACCAAACACAAAATCAAAGCTAAAACCATCAAGGGGAAATAACTCAAAAAGTAAGAAAGCCAGAGTTGTTATTCTTGTTGGCGACAAAATCAATATGACCTGATCTACATATCTGTAAAGTATCATGTAAATATTTCAAAGGTTATTCAAGTTATAGAGCGAACATGAAATCACGCGTAAAACCATCAATGGGAGATACCTCAAAAAGAGCAATAGCAAGAGTTACAATTCTTGTTCGAGACAAATCGTCAAGATCTGTTCTAAATATTCGTGAAGTATCATGAAAATATTTCAAAAGGTATTCAAGTTATAGAGCGGACATGAAATCACACCTAAAACCATCAAGGAGAAATAACTCAAAAACTAAGAAAGCAAGAGTTGTCATTCTTTCTCGTGACACTTCATCGTGACCAGTTCTACACTGAACGAAACTTACAACCGTCCACCCTACATTTTGGCGACTGGTTCTCCGAATAAAAATTGGTGTTCAAAAGAAGTATGTTGCATACATAAGGAAGCCCCTTGCCAAATTTATTCAACTTATTTCATTTCCGTAGGATGCCTACTTCTTGCATAGGAGCAGTCCAAACAAAGGTACCCTCGTTTCAGAAAGTCACAAATTTTGCTACAAAATAAATAATTTCAAATGTGGTAGTTCTTGAGGACAAATCTTATCCTAACGAGGTAACCAAATACCTTTATTAAAGATTCAAAAGTAATGAAAGATTTTAAGCGATTGGAGTCGCACTGTCGCTAGTTTAATCCCAGAAGTTCAGCTGTAAGCACATCACTTAGATACACTGTTCGCGCTGCTCTGTAGACGTAAGTATCGGCCGTACGACGTTGAAATATTTAGCGATATAGCAACGTTAGTGGATGTCTTCTGTAATGTTTCGAAAAATGAAATTCATCCCAGAAATACCGTTAAATTGAGATTCTAGATTTTGTCCAGAAACCGGAAGTGTGCGAAATAGGTGACAATTTCCGGTTTCAATATGGACTCACCAGGCTCCATAGGTTATGGTCTTGTAGGCCAAGATCTAAAAAGGTACATGCATTGATTTCAACTTGATGTTTTAGACGATTTTCGAAATCTGTTTTCATTTCTAGGAAAATGTGTGTTTTAAAATTGCGTAGAAACGACGCCTCTGAAGATATCTCGACTGTTTTAGTGTCTGTTGGTTCGGTAGACCACACTGTTTGAATTCGCACTAAAATTTGCATTAAAACTGCATTGAAGCAACGTTTTCTCTCCAGCAGTTGCATTTTTGGATATTTCTTCACAAAACTGTGCAAAAGCATCACAGGTATTTCAAAATATCGCTAAACAGAAGTCCATGACCATGCACATGATTTCTGATTTTATACATTTTGATACTTTCGCGGTTAGATAGAAAAAATGAAATTTGAAAAGTGGACGGTTATAATATTCGTTCAGTGTACATATCTGTGAAGTATCATGAAAATATTCAAAAGGTATTCAAGTTAAAGAGCCGACACGAAATCACACCTAACACCATCAAGGGGAAATAACCCAAAAAATTCGAAAGCAAGATTTGTCATTCTTGTTCGCAACACATCGACATAACCTGTTCAACATATCTGTAAAGTATCATGAAAACATTTCAAAGGGTATTTTAGACACAGAGCGGACACGAATCAGCCAAAAAAATCACCAAAGGGGAGATAACTCAAAAAGTATAATAGCAAGAGTTACCATTCTTGTACGGGACACATCTTTATGATCTGTTCTACATAACTGTGAAGTTTCCTGAATATATTCCAAAGTATTCAAGTTATAGAGCGGACAAGAAAATGTTTACAGTCGGATGGACGGACGGATGGACGCCAGGCTCATCGCTATATCCCCCGGACCTTTCGGTCGGAGGATAAAAAGGCACAGCGGTTTCGAAGGAAAAAAGTTTTGGGGGAAATAAAGAGAAAGATATTTGAGACCTAGCTGCAAGAGGCAAAATGAGTGTTTTACACATTAGAAAAAAATTAAATGCTCAGTCCATCCGCAACGTCAGGTTAGGCCCTATGTTGTTCGCGCACATTGTATGGACACGGAGGAACCAATACTGGTAAAATATTTGAGTCGCATGCAAAGGTATGGCATATGAGAATCAACGACTCAGATTGCGCAATACAGTCGGATTCTTTCCTTTTCGCATATACCATCTAGGGATTCTGGCGAAAATTGGAGAGTAAAATGAAGTCTCTGGCCTGTTTGTGTAGCTGCAAAGGCTGACTACGCACATGGCAGAAGATCCATTTTCAGGCGACATCAATCAAAATTGGCATCACTGACTGATTTGAGTACTCGCATTATGAGACTAAACAGCCTTATCTAGCCCTCTGAAGCTACACATCTCTAATTATAAGATCAGTAGTCAGGGCTCCAGATAAGAAGGGGCAACAGGGATAATTTAGGGATAATCTTCCTTGTTTCTCAATGATTGATTTGATTGATTTGTTGCTTCACCTCCACGGTAAACAGCTATGGTCATGTCGGGACGGTCAGTTAATCTAACCACACTATTCCTGGGCAGACTTAGACTTCCTAAGCGGTTAACCAGTACTAGGTGCACATACTTTGGCCAGTTGCTGTTTCTGAATGAAAACATACGTTCTGATCCCTCATTAGAACCGTCACGGCAAGAGGGTTCTAACGAGGGATCACAACTTATTTTTTAAATGAGAAATAAGAACTGTTACAATTATCGGTTCTAGTAAGGGGTCACAATTTATGTTTTTACTGAGAATTAAAGAAAATATCCTAAAAAGCCGACCATATCTGGAGCTCTGAACACGTTTACCCAAAAATGACTTACCGGTTCTTCAATTGCACAAGAAGGACCAGGTTCTTGTACTGACGTTGAAGGGCACTGAAGTGGGGCTGCATAGGGCTGTGGACCCGCTATTCCTGGGATATTACTAGCCACGGGATGAACTATCGCACCCGCGGGGTAGGTGTGTTGTTGTGGAGGCGGGTGCCAGTCTTGCCGCGTGCCTCTTGCGCCACCTGAAAAATTTAAATAACTCGAGACCTCAATGACTGTCATAAAAATGTGTGTGTTATAGTTAGTGGTGTCCCCTGATATGAGCCGCGACACGACAAAACCAACAATGTGGTTGTGCGCCCAGCGCAGACTCAGATCAGCCTGGGCATCCGCCCAGTCTGATCAGAGTCTTCGCTGTCCGCTTAAAGGTAGCTTAGTCCCTTAGCTCCCTTTCAGCCTTTAACGAAGAGTCTGATGAGACATGGCAAACGCCCAGGCTGATCCGAGTCTGCGCTGGGCGCACAACCACATTGTTGGTTTTGTCGTGTCGCGGCTCAAATATTTTATTTACTGCAGACCTGCAGTCGCTGAACTTGGAATGGCTGTACAAATGCACTGTAGAGATTTTCTTCACAAACGCCTTGACAAAGTAGGGCCCTTCGCTGTCTGCAAGGTCCAACCCCATCAGGCACATGACGTTGAAATGACGTCGTACGGACGTCGAAACGACGTAATGACGTCACATCGACGTTTGTACGACGTCATTTGGACGTCATTTGTTCGCTGGGACGGATTAAGAATGTCAATTTGAGTTCGGTTCTGTTAGCTTCTTAGAAGTATTATCATAATTAATGTTATCATTACTAGCATAATGCGTGTACTGACATTCTGCTTTCGACTATGCATTTAGGGTTATGATTAATAATGAGAGACAGACAGACAGACAGAAGAGGGAGAGACATAGAGAGCAAGTGGTAAAATTTTCATAAAGATTCATAAAGATTCTCGATGGCCTTGTCCGAAAGACAAAATGCCCTGGATTAACAAGCCAAGGAAGAAAAGATTTAAGTGTATTCACTTCACTTAATTTTCAAATTCGTAAAAATGAGATATTGATGAGATCGGTGAGACTACAATAATGTAAATTATTTCAGTCTCATCGATCTCATCAATACCTCACACTGATGATGTGGAAATGATACAACTCTCTCTCCCTTCCCATTTCTCCCTCGCCCGTCCTTCCTCCTGTGTCCCCAACCTCTCTTCAAATCATAAAATGTAGCCATCATAAATGCCATAACTCCAGTGACATTTTTGCAAACCCTAGTTTCTACGAATTTGAAATTCAGTAAATACACTTGAATTCATGAATTGGTGATTCTCAAGATTGCCATTTTTAATAAAACATAAAACGTGCCAAATATTTTTGTGAAAGTTTTATTTTTAGAGAAAAAAGAAGTTAAGAAATTTCGGAAATAAATTCTTGAGTGCTGAATTTTAAGGAACATATTATGCCTCTACTGTTTGGTCATCATTTTACCAAGGAAAAAAATTCAGCAGAATAGTACATGTATTTGCTTTCCTAGTAGACGTATTCCTTTTTCATCCCTTTTCCATATTGGGGGAGGGGGAGGGGGGAGGAGGGGTGGCTACTCTTACAGAAAGGAATTCGCTCTTGATAGAGAGCAACAGTGCTCCAGATAAGAAGATGTAACAGGGTAAACGGATAATTTTCCATATTTCACCATCTAAACATATATTGTGATACCTCGTTAGAACCGTCTCGCCTATATGTTTTTGCTGAAATATCCCAGAATTATCCTCAAAATCCGCCCTTACTCTGGAGCTCTGGAGCAAATTCTTTCACTCAGAGATTACTCTCATTATAACAGTATTCATTAAAAACGCTATGCCGTTCGTTGACTCCCCCAAATAACGTAATTAAGATACTATACACTACCGTCACTAGATGCTGCTGCAGCTAAGGCGGCGGCTCGCCGTTCCTCTTCAACCATCTGACGAAGTAATGCTTTCTTTTGTTCATTATAATCTTTATCTCGTAGCCGCCGCAACTCGGCTTTCAGCATAGCAGTTTCTTCATCATCACTAGAATGTGGACTGTCTGAAACAAGCAAATAAATCTCCAAATTTGTCTTGTTCTGTTAAAACAGGTCACACCCCTGGTTAAATGTGTATATACAAGGGCTGTTACCAACCAAAAATAGTCCTAGTTCCCAAACGACCCGGTCATCTTGGCTAAACAAATTTGTTTAGGCACGATAACCAAGTAGTTTTGGAACTATGACTATTTTTCGTTTCGTAACAGCTTTGGAAACATAGTTTTCAAGGTTACAGAATGATAAAATTGAAATTTCACACATTCACCCATAATTTTCCAGAACCACAGCTGCATTCTCCACAAGAAAAATAAAAGCAATCCACCATCTTCCATAAGACTAGCATACGCATGAATTTTATTTCTGAAACTATTTGGCTGCCGACCATTCAAGTATAGGATAAATCTAAGGTGAATATGCAATGTTCAGTAAAGTTCCTGTCGCTTTTGGATCTATTTGTGGTCATGTCATATCAGCTCCCGATATTATGTACACATATCAAGCAACACATTGTTGCCATCGGTAGCAAGACTACTGGGAGTTTAACTTGTATGGGTACACCTCCATATGAGCCGCGACACGACAAAACCAACAATTTGGTCATGCGCCCAGCACAGACTCAGATAAGCCTGGGCATCCATCCAGTCTGATCAGACTCGTCGCTACGGGCTTAAAGGATAGCTAAGGGTCTAAGCTACCTCCGTGCGGACAGCGAAGACTCTGATCAGACTGGGCGGATGCCCAGGCTGATCTGAGTCTGTGCTGGGCGCACAACCACATTGTTTGTTTTGTCGTGTCGCGGCTCATATTATCTTGCGCTTGCGTCATTCTACAAAGGGGAACAACTTTTGTGACATCCTGTTTACTTCGTTGAAGGAAAAAACCTTTCTAAAAGCTTTTCAAGCTACACCTTTCTACTCTTAAGGGGAAGAAGTAACTCCTAGAGGATCAAATGCTTTCCTGTTACAAGTGTTGACTCCTATTAAAAAGAAAGACAAAAAAGAAAATGGCGTAGCTGATCCCCTTGCATGTGTACCCTTTTACCTTTAAAAAGTGCAATGCATGCTAACTCAACCAGTATTCCTTAAGTGGCAACACACATCGGCACCATTATAATGAACTAAATCAATCGCAAACAGGAAGAGAACAATAATCAGGTGTGGCAGCCATTGGCAGTCATATGACCAAAATACTAGCATCGCAAACACCTAGCATGAAAACAAAACAGAAAAAAGTGGATGGCTTACATAAAGCTAAAATACAACAAAGAGATTAAGATTCAGAAGTGCCACCATGAGACCTGGGTGAATGCACACTTTTTCAGGGGAAGCATCTCTGCGACTTTCATTTCCGCATGATAAAAAATCTCTTCTCAGTTGGGGTCAACTCTTAAAGGAAATACACTGAAGCATGTGCGACCTTTGAAGACACAGATGACATGTAGATGATGAAAACATTGAGTCTGATATGAGTGCGTTTTTCCCACACTGTAAAATATTTCCGTAGATTTTACGGTAGATTAACTGGCAAACACCTGCCAGTCCAGTTCCCGTTATTTTTACGGGCGCCCGTAAACATTTGCGGGAGTCATCACGCCGAGTAGGGTAGACTAGCACAGATAGTGTTTCAGCCATATAGCCCCTCAACATTATTAAGGTAGTTTTGGTGCGGCCAGTTAATAGAACCTTGCCATAACGTGAGTTCCACAAATGTTCTACAGGCAAACGCCCGTAAAAATAGCGGTAAATGGACTGGCAGCGCTTGCCAGTTATTCCACCGTAAAATCTATGGATTCGTGCAGTGCAGCTGCCAGTCCATTTCAAGTATTTTGACGGACGTCTGCCTTTAGATCACTGTTGTAAATCACGATATGGTAGTAATATGTTAACTGGCCGCACTCGAAAATACCTTCATAGTGTTGAAGGGTTATATGACCCAATTAACACCTACTCTATTCTATCCTACTCTGCTTGATGATTCCTACTATTTTACGGACGCCCATAAAAAATGCGGGAAATGGACTGGCAGCTTGTTGCCAGTTATACTACAGTAAAATTTACTTGTTTTTACAGTGCATGTGTTGTTTTCGTAAGGAATCGGTTGGGCAAAGTTACAGTTTTTCTCGAAAGAAATGAAAAGACATCTGGCAGAAAACTCGTTACGTTGTCAAATCGAAAACTCTAATACTACCTGTAAATTTTAGCCCTTGGCCACTTAGATTGCTTCCCTTTCCAGTGTCCTAACGTTCAATAGAGAGAACTTGGAAAATTTTCGACCAAGCTTCGAATCAACAGTTAGCAAAATTAGGCGTTCAGGAAAGAAACTTCCCATTCAGCTATGTATGTAGAAAATACAACAGTGTAATCAGTGCAATAACAGCTTTCAGCTCCATACGTTATAATAGATTCGCAAAATTAATGTTAATTTGAATATGTTATATTTAGGTCCAAAAACGAAGATTCGCGTAATTGGAATACACTGTGTTAAGAAACTTATGGTTTATAGAAAGAAAACTATGGGCTCAGATGGAAGAAACTTCTCATTGACGCATTTCTATAATTTTTATACCAGATTAAAGAACTTGAAATGCTCTTTCGTGCTAGACGTTATAATTAAATGTCGGAAAATATCTATAATACTAAATAAACGAAGTAACGCATAAACTGCAAAATTGGTGGCATTTTCAAGCGTAATTTCTATACTGGTTCTTTCGCATATTGCTATCATTGATAATTTCGGTTAGCGTGTGTTTTAGTTTCACGTAGATTTAAAGAATTTGGGAATTAAATTCGTCTTTCATTTTAAATTCTCCCAAGTATTTTTCTAGAAACTTCGACTATTTATCGAATTTTTTTTGTCAACAATGGGTGCGTTCGAGTGAAATTATCGTGTACTCGAATACACGCGGTCCTACTAAAAACAGAAAAGGACTTACCCCACCGAAAAGAACTTTCGGGCACCGAAAAGGACTTTTATTTGCCGTTAAATGTCATATAAAACATATGTTTTAGAAATTTTAATATCATCAGGATAGTAATCAGCGCTTGAATAATAAGTTTGTGAATTGTAGTATCTTCATCCTAAAATTTTACAAAAAAAAAAAAACAGCACCAAAAAAGACTCCACTTCTGGTCAGTGAAGAGACGCCATGTACCGAAAAGGACATCGCAAATGCCGAATTTCGGGCACCGAAAAGGGCATTTTTCACTTAATGTTCTAGAAAATTATGTTTAGAAATAAAATATTTTACCCTTTATAGATTTCAAACGTTTTTATAGCATAAAATGGCATTTAAAAAGTCCTTTTCGGTGCCCGAAAGTTCTTTTCGGTCCTTTTCGGTGGCAAAAGTCATTTTCTGTCTTTAGTAGGACCGAATACACGTTTTAAATTAATCCGGTCGTTTCGGTTCTGCGTCGTTATATCGGCGCGCTGCTTAGCAAGTCCAAATTTAGCAGGTTCTAATGCAAAAATCCGACCCATGAACGAACGTCATTCCCCATAAATAACGATTCATTTTTGTATTTTTGCTCATATGTCTAAACGGTTAAAGAACTAAATGGTCATAGTCCCGACGACCCTGGCTCGAAACGACCCATTTTCTTCCAGAACGATAGTCAATACGAGTAGCCAATCGAACTCGCCCATTGAAGAATAAAGCTCAACGCACATGGTCTTTCGAAAAGTTGGACGGACACACGGCGCCAAGTGTGTGCGGCTATGGTTACGTACCTCTAAGCCACTTGGGTAACGTCGTTTGGATAATTCAAACTGAACTGAACTTTCGAAAAGACAAAAATTAAAAATGTCTAAGGTTAACACACATGCGCCAGGTAAGAAAGGGCATTTTTTCCAGCGAAGCAGACAAATCAATTTCAATGATTCAGCCTTTAGTCTTCAGAGGGCTTGAATATTTTCCCCCAAAACGTTCCAGGACCCATTTTTTTCAGAAAAAAAAATACCCAGGACAGGCCACATAACCAAGATGGCAAACATTTATTATGGTAAAAAATTTCAAAAATCTTCTCCCCCAGAACCACGCCGGGCCGCGTAGCGCAATCGGTAGGGCACCTGACACAAGTCAGAGGTCCTGGGTTCGAAACCCGGTCTGGCCACATACTTTCGTTTCTCCTTCCGCTGAGTCAAGAAGGGCAGTTGTCAGTTACTGGCGAAAGTTTGTACACTTAGTACTGGTTAACCGCTTAGGAGGTCTAAGCCTGCCCAGGAATAGTGTGGTTAGGTTAACTGACCGTCCCGACATGACCTTAACTGTTTACCGTGGACGTTAAGCATCAAATCAACCAATTCTCCCCCAGAACCACAAATCCTATGATCTTGAAACTTAGCATGTCGCATCAAGGACTCGAAAGCTCAACAAAATTTATATAAATGATGACCCTGGGATGACCTTGATCTGTTTGCGGCAAGGTCAACTTTTGAGTCACTTAAGTTTTTCTATAGGAAAAAGTGAAAAAAAGTTGATTTTTTTTTAGAAACAATGCAGTCTGCTACCTGAAAGTTTGTAGATGCAGACAACTAATTAGGTAAATGAAGCTTTAGTGAGTATTCATGGTAAAGGTCATATCTTCACCTGGGCCTAAGGCCATTTACATTGAAAAATTAAAACTCACTTTTTTATATAAACTTGACCATCATGAAATATTTCCGCGCTTGCGCGGGCTCTTTTCTAGTATTAAATAAGAAAATGAAAGGGGGAGTCTCCATGAGGGCCATTTTCTGGTTACAAACGGATTTTCACCAAACCTCACCAATCTCTACTTGTAAGTGTTGGCTTTCATAAACTGAAATACAGATCTCATCGAAAGTGTATTTTGAGAGGAGCGCAGTGTCAAAGTGGGTGGGGTAATTCCAGCCCATACCTTACCATGTATCATTTTCTTCAATTATCTCTATAAATAATCATGACAGATTTACTATTATGATTTGAAATAATACAGTCATATATGCTAAGTAATTGGGTTATCTAGCTTAGAAATGTTTACTTATTCAATACCAATATATGAGCTTATAAGTGGTAACAGGAATTTTACTTATTTTTGCTTCTCCAACTTTACGAAAAACCACAATTTTTCATTATTTGTCCAGATATATAAAGGAAAGTTAATAATTATATTTACATGATAGTGTGCATTGCCGAATTATGAGAAAACTATCCTATGCATATAAAAACCTGAATTATCTGCCCTTGATTCAAGAAAATAAAAGTAATCAAATTGAAAATGTACGATCGAAATTCTACACTGGTAGGTATATTTTTTATGACTCTTTTGCTCCTGTTTCTATTATTAAACTGACTGATGAGCTTTCAATTCCATATAGTGCCCATGATATCACACAAGAACTGTAACTGAACAGCACAGCTCATCCTGTTATGAGCTTGTAGGTGGTAACTGGAGTTTACTTGTTTTTGCATCTCCGACTTTACGAAAAACCATAATTTTTCATTATTTGTCCAGACATAAAGCGGAAACTTTGTAATTATATTGATATGATAGTTTGCATTGCTGAATTATGAGAAAACTATCCATGACATATTAAAACCTGAATTATCTGCCCTATATTCAAGAAAATATAAGTAATTTAATTGAAAATATAAGATCGAAATTCTACACTGGAAGGTCTGTTTTTGATGACTCTTTTGCTCAAGTTTCTGATATTATACTGATTGTTGGGCTTTCATTCCATATAGTGCATGTGATATTACACAAGAACTGTAACTGAACAGCAGAGCTCATTCTGTTATATGCCACTAATTGCATCACATTCAAGATACCATTTTCCGACCCAAAATTTGATTTATAGATTTAAGTTACTAATATTTCAAAATGTTATTAAAACACCTTAGTTTGGAATTTCAAAGTCTCAATGAAAACTAATGACAGAGACAGTGTACTAGACCCTCCTGCCAAACACACACGAAATATTTTTTATATCTGACAGTGATCACCCTAATCTCACACAAACTGTCTGAGGACACTCTTAAAACTCAAGTGGCAAGACAGGATATGAGAGTCCTGTAGAGGGCAGGGATGCAAAGCATATATACCCTTCCGAAACTGGCTCAGCTAAGATGGGCTGGCCATGTCACCAGAACAAATGCACAGATGAAAGACATTCACAAACATTGTCGGAGATATGTTTACCAAAGAAATATTCTGAGGAGAACTTTAGGTTGAAAATGTTCATTAGGTTGTCAGAAGATATGATACAAGAACACTCTTAAAGAAGAGAATCTGTGAGGCTAAGCAAAGGCATAAAAAGTGCTAAAAACAGAGATCATGCTTCACCCAGTGGTATTTCTGTCCCCAGATTTGTCTTGCTCTATTTATTACAGATAATGTAGAGCTAACTTTTGGCTAATCAGCCACCAAAGACCTCACTAAACACACTAGCACTGCAAACGAGTCAGCTTAGGGTGACCACTGTCAGTTATAAAAAACACGGCATGTGTGTTGGGCAGGAGGGTCTAGTATACTGTCATTAGTTTTCAGTGAGACTTTTAAATTCAAAACTAAGGTTTTTTGATAACATTTGATATATCAGTAACTGAAATCCATAAATCAAACTTTGGGTCGGAAAATGACATCTACAATGTGATATAATTAAGTGGCATGTAACAGGATGAGCTCTACTGTTCAGTTACAGTTCTTGTGTAACATCACTGGATATTTATGGATTTGAAAACCCAACAATCAGAATAATATCAGAAACATGAGCAAAAGAGTCATCAAAAATATACCTACTAGTGAAGAATTGCTATCGTACATTTTCAATTTAATTACTCATATTTTCTTGAATCAAGGGCAGATAATCTAGGTTTTGATATGCCTAGGATAATTTTCTCATAATTCGGCAATGCACTCTATCATATCAATATAATTAGTAGTATTTCAGTAGCACCTCAGCGGAACGAATCCATAGCCGCAGTAACGGGGCGCCGAGCGTCCGTCCATATCTGTATGATTACAAAGTTTCTTTGTATATATCTGGACATTAATGATAACTTGTGGGTTTTCGTCAAGTTGGAGAAGCAAAAACAAGTAAACTCGTGTTACCAGTTACAAGCTCATAGCAGGATGAGCTCTGCTGTTTAGTTACAGTTCTTGTGTGATATCATGGTCACTATATGGAATCAAAAGCTCATCAATCACTTTAATATTAGAAACAGGAGCAAAATATATGCCTGTATTATTTCAAATCATAAAAGTACATCAGTCATGATTATTTATAGAGATAATTGAAAAAAAAATGATACATGGTAAGGTATGGGGTGGAATTACCCCACCCACTTTAACACTGCGCTCCGCTCAAAATACTCTTTCGATGAGATTAGTATTTCAGCATATGAAAGCCATCACTTACAAGTAGAGATTGGTGAGGTTTGGTGAAAATCCATTTGTAACCAGAAAATGGCCCTTATGGAGAACCCCCCCCCCCCCCCCCCCCCCCACCCCACCTTTATTTATGAGCTTCTATACATTTCCCTATTAAACTGAGAACTCTATACAAGTAACTGCTTATCTCGGCCCTCTCGGAGATTATCGGAAAATCCCGTAACTATAATAAGAATTCTTCCCTATGATAAAAAAAACCAAGGTGCCAGACCGAGCATACCTGAGATACGTAAAGGCTGTGAATCCGACGTTCCCACTGGTAAATATTGCTGTGACCGCCTGCCCTGTAAACATATAATACAGTGCTGGAGTTAAGGGGAATAAAATGGATTGGGGATAACTCTGGACAGTTTTTTTGTGAATTCGCCATCAACACGTATATTATGACCCTTATTAGAACAATCAATCAGGGACGGTTCTAGTTAGGCCCACATCATATGTTTTTAGGAAGAAATAACAGACTGGTCCAGAATTACCACCAGATACATGTAAACTCTTGATCTCCAGCTCCGTCTTGACATGTGTATTAAAAAGATACGTGTAATCATATGTAAGAATTCGAAAGAAACATTAAATCGTAGTTATCTGCAGATAAATTGCAAGTGTCCACAACATCGTGGCATTCTGCGGTTCTTGACAAGTTAATTGTAAGTGTTACACCATTCTGGAATTCAAAATCATGGGGGAAAATTGTAGATAATTGCCAGCGAATATTTTCATCTAAAAGCATGTCCAAATGTCAAACTTGTGGTATAATCTATACTAGTCAAAAGTTCTAACCGACCACTTAGTTTTTATCATTTTTCCTCAATGCTATTCGCAATCTCACAATTCAGATTACAGCCACAGATAGGCGAATATGTCGGTAAACTATACCACTAATATAAAAGGTTAAGCATTATACAGTGCCCTGTATCCAGGAGTCACAGACGAAAACGGGTACCCCCATTTTCAAAATTAACAAGAATTTGCATTGAGTGGTGGGGTAATTTTAACATTTTGACCCAAAGAAGCCACTGTCAAGCAGGAAGACTGTTCATTTTTGCATAAATCTGTTTATTCAGACATTTGCTTTAGTAATGAATGGGTTTTGTTCACGTAAACTGGATATTTCAAAAGGTGATATTTCACAAATTGTAACGAAATGCTTAATTTTGTGAATTTTAAAAATGGGGGTACTTCTGTACATCGGCATATCCTGGATGTAATGTTAAGAATTTTGTAAAATCTTTTAATGCCTGAGTTGACTGACATATCTGCCTATTTGGGGATGTAAATAGAATCTTTTGGGGCTCTGAAGAAATTCGATGAAATGTAAGTGGTCGGTTAGAAGTTTTGGCTAGTACATGTATATATTATTCAAAGCGTCATTTGGTCTCTTTGGTCTCTTTAACTAAAGTTACAGAGCTCTAGATAAGAGGGAGTATTTGATGATAATTAAGGATAATTTTTCTTATTTCTAATGGAAACCATATGTTGTGACCCCTCATCTGAACCGTCTCATCGAGACGGTTCAGATGAGGGGTCACAACATATGTTTTTATGCAGAATTAACAAGAATTATCCCTAATTATCACTTAATACTCCTTCTTATCTAGAGCTCTGAGTTAAAGAGACCGGACGACGGTTAGAATAATATAGACAAGTTCCTTTCCTTTGCTTCTTTCGCAGCAATGCTTCATGTACTAGTAGCCCTCTAGCGGCGAAATGTGTCGAAGGGGTGGAACTAGTCTTATAGGAACTCTCCCATAAAAAAATCCGATTTTTCTGTCTGCGACTCAGACTACCTGAAATATGATTGAAAGTCTCAAACAGAGCTCTAGATAAGAGGGAGTAATTGATGATAATTAAGGATAATTTTTGTTATTTCTACATAAAAACATATGTTGTGACCCCTCAGCTGAACCGTCTCAACGAGGCGGTTCAGATGAGGGGTCACAACATATGGTTTCAATGAGAAATAAAAAAAACTTATCCCTCAATTATCATCAAATACCCTCTTACAAGTATCTAGAGCTCTGTCAAAGCAGCCATCCAAAACATCAAAAAAACTAATAAAAGTACTTACACTTGATGGTATAGTGCCCTGGTCATTTCGGCCTCTCCTTGCCAGAGAAGGGTCTGAGGCTGAGATACTGGGGGTGTCCCTGAGTATGTACACGGCCTCTTCATATGAAGGGGGTGGTGGTGGTGTATCTGCAATAGATAGATGGTTGACCTGCGACATTACGTCCTTTTCAACAGTATTTTATACATATCAAAATGATCGGAGGGTGATTATGAAACCCGTTTACCGTGTAAAAGATTTCCGCCTCGAACAGAAGTCGAACCCGGACCGCTAGCTTTGCGAGATGGCTCTAATGAGGGATCGCAACATATGTTTGTAGGCCTAGATTGACTGATTGATTTGTTGCTTAACGTCCACAGTAAACAGCTACGGTCATGTCGGGACGGCCAGATAACCTAACCACACTATTCCTGGGCAGGCTTAGACCTCCAAAGCGGTTAACCAGTAGGCCTACTAGGAGCACATACTTTCGCCAGTAACTGACAATTGCCCTTCTTGAATCAGTGGAAGGAGAAACGGAAGTATGTGGCCAGACCGGGTTTCGAGCCCAGGACCTCTGACCTATGAGTCAGGTGCCCTACCGATTGCGCTACGCGGTCTGGCTTGTAGGCCTAGAAAAAAAAGTTAAAATTCAAGCCATTCAGAATCAAAGTCGCACACAGTCGGCATACCAGTTTACTTCTCGCGAGATGAGGATCAGACTCCGATCGGGGCTTGCACTGTTTATCTCATTTTGTCAGCTATTCTCTTTTTTTCATTTTTGCCATACAGTATTTTTTTCTAAATTTAAGGATAATCTAAGAAAATAATGAGAATGGATATATTTTCAATGGAAGGAACTCTTCCCATTTTAATCTTGCCTCCCTTCTCAATGGGCGTCAACTCTTAAATGGAAGAAGTTATTCCTCTAGGAACAAAACATCTTTGTTTCCGAGCAGGATTTACAGAGCTCTAGATAAGAGGGCGTATTTGACGATAATTGAGGATAATTTTTTTATTTCTCATCGAAACCATATGTTGTGACCCCTCATCTGAACCGTCTTGTCAAGACGGTTCAGATGAGGGGTCACAACATATGTTTTTATGCAGAATTAACTAAAATTATCCCTAATTATCACCAAATACTCCCTCTTATCTAAAGCTCTGGGATTTATTTTGAAAAGGGCTGCGTTGTCACGGCAAACAATCACGAAGTAATAAAAATTGACTTCCTTTGCAAAAATGTTGCCCCCCCCCCCCCCCCCCCCCCACCCCCTCTTCGAAAAAAAAAGACAACAAAAAAAAACAACAATAAATAAACAGAATATATTTATTTATTTCTCAACGAAAACGTATGTCGAGTCCCCTCATTTGAATTGTCTTAGCGAGACGGTCCTAATGAGGGGTCACATGATGTTTTCAAGGAGAAATATGGAAATATCCCCCTAAATTATCCATGTTACCCCTTCTTATCTAGAACACTGAAAAGTCTTATGTTATGCCGCTCTGTTTTCGACGCCGGCTTCTGTGCCGACGCCGACCCGGCTCCGGCGGGCCATGCCATGACGGCACGGACACCGCCGGTTTACTGTCCGTGAATCTGGGGTCTGTAGTCTATCTCTAAAATAAAGTAGAAGAAACCATGGTCATTTCCAGTCTTTATTTGTGTAAGGTCAAAACGTAAGTGTAATTAAAATACAAAAAAGAAAATGCACACATATATGTCCTTAGTATATTATGTGTAGCGCTGTATTTATATTGTTATTAATTTTCACCACTATTTAAGTGATTCTGTTGTGTTCTAATTTCTTCTGCTCATGCTGTTTAAAACAGTGCAAACACCTTGGTTATCAGCAGTTACGAACTTTATTTGTACGAAATAACATGCTGAACCACTGCTATACATGCTCATTTAAATGGCCAATCTCTTTAAAGTTACACAATAAAATCACTTCAAATAGTACTACAGTCGTTCTTGAAAGTCATTCTTTGAAAACAAATATTGAAATAATTATGTATAAAAGTTTATGTAAAATTAGCTTAAACAGACAAAGCGTATTTAGACAAAAACAAACCCTGACTTACGCTATATGTTGCAACCAGCCTAGAATTTCATTATGTTAATCAAAACCTGAACTCACCTAAAATAAAGTAGAAGAAACCATGGTCATTTCCAGTCTTTATTTGTGTAAGGTCAAAACGTAAGTGACCTCAAACAGCTGGAAAGACCAAGAGCGCGAAATGGCGCGAAAGACAGCCTCGGTTTCATGTCGACCAATCAAACTTATCATAACAAACGCGTTTGATAATTTTGATAGCTAACCCTTTCAGTGGGCGTATCCGTCTGAAACGAGGTCGATCTTGGCGCGAGCTCTTTTTCCGTTTTATATTATGATTTTAATTTATTACCATTACCATTATTACCATTTACTTTAACTTTGTTCCAGAATTTTGCTATTACTAATTGTGTTTCGATGCAACGTTTCTTTTGTCCATCTATGACCACTATCATTCTTGTAATTATTATTACTGTTGTGTTTATTATAGTCATTACTGTTATTACCACTATCGTTGTTGTTGCTCTAATGATGATGTGGCTACGTCATTATTGCCATTACATACAATATATTTTATTCTTGTTACCCTAATCATCAACACCATTAGTCTTTTGTTAGCAGTAATGATCACCTTTATTCTTATTATTATTGTTATAGTTATTATTATTATTATATCAACACCATTATTCTGTTGCAGCAGTAATGATTACCTTTATTATCTTTATTATTATTATTATTATTGTTGCTGTTGCTGTTACAATATATTTGTTCTTGTTTCAGTTATTATCAGCACCATTATTCTGTTGCTAACAGAAATGACTACCTTTATTATCAGTATTATTATTATTATTATTATCAACACTATTATTATTATTTTGTTGTTGTTGTTGGCCAACGCTGTTACAGTATTATCAAAATCAACTTTTATTCTATTTATTAAATGTTACCTACATATTTAGTATCAAAATAAAGCTCTCACTCTCTGGATGCTGAATTTATATTCATTACTCTAATATTATGAATATTTAGACAATATATCTTAATTTCCGTAAATTATTTTACGTTTTTCTTGTTAATTTTAAAACAGATTCTCATAGTTATTTCTGCTTGGTGATAAAAGCTCAGTTAATTACCAATTGCGTCAGTAATACCTATCATAAAACCGCGCCGACAGCCATGTATGTACAAGCACAAAGAAAAGCATCTTAAACTGTTAACGCTAAGCTTAAGCCAGCTTGACAAACAAAATACTGCCTCTTTGAGAGTGATTACCTATCTTCGACACGCCTCGACTCTAGCCAAAAATAAGCCGTATGCTAATGTTTTCTTGCGCTGATCCAAATCTTGTTTTTCCCTTATTCTTCCATTTTTCAACAATATATTTTTTTTCTATTTTTCTCCCATTTTTTTGTCATCGATCATAAATCATAAGAATTTAACTTATTTCTTATTAATATATTGATTATGACGTCTGTGAAGTTAGCAGTATAGCAGTACAGCAGTATGAAGTTAGCAGTAACAGTACAGCAGTACAGCAGTATGAAGTTAGCAGTACAACAGTACAGCAGTATAGCAGCAGTATTGCAGTACAACAGTATAACAGTACAGCAGTAAGTACCCCAAAGTAGAAGTACACTCACTATGACGATATGGACCTAACTTTGACCCACGTTTTCACCCCTCCAAACCGATTGCCACCGGGGTGCACCTAGTGGGCCATGTAGAGCTCTTATGTGCGCGTGTTGTGCAAGGCTCGGTTACCTCGAACAACGTCGAAAATTCCAGAGGCGGAGCCCCGAAGTAGGTACCCCTCGCGCTCAATAGCCCTATGGCCAAAACTTTGACCGCCATTTTGACCCCTCCAAACCCATTGCCACGGGGGTGCACCTAGTAGGCAGTGTACAGCTCGGGCGCGTGTACGTGGCCACACCCTCGGTTACCTCCAACAACGTCGAAAATTCCAGAGGCGGAGCCCCGAATTTGGGGTCGGGAACACTCACTATGACGATATGGACCTAACTTTGACCCACGTTTGTCACCCCTCCAAACCGATTGCCACCGGGGTGCACCTAGTGGGCCATGTAGAGCTCTTATGTGCGCGTGTTGTGCAAGGCTCGGTTACCTCCAACAACGTCGAAAATTCCAGAGGCGGAGCCCCGAAGTAGGTACCCCTCGCGCTCAATAGCCCTATGGCCAAAACTTTGACCGCCATTTTGACCCCTCCAAACCCATTGCCACGGGGGTGCACCTAGTAGGCAGTGTACAGCTCGGGCGCGTGTACGTGGCCACACCCTCGGTTACCTCCAACAACGTCGAAAATTCCAGAGGCGGAGCCCCGAATTTGGGGTCGGGAACACTCACTATGACGATATGGACCTAACTTTGACCCACGTTTTCACCCCTCCAAACCGATTGCCACCGGGGTGCACCTAGTGGGCCATGTAGAGCTCTTATGTGCGCGTGTTGTGCAAGGCTCGGCTACCTCCAACAACGTCGAAAATTCCAGAGGCGGAGCCCCGAAGTAGGTACCCCTCGCGCTCAATAGCCCTATGGCCAAAACTTTGACCGCCATTTTGACCCCTCCAAACCCATTGCCACGGGGGTGCACCTAGTAGGCAGTGTACAGCTCGGGCGCGTGTACGTGGCCACACCCTCGGTTACCTCCAACAACGTCGAAAATTCCAGAGGCGGAGCCCCGAATTTGGGGTCGGGAACACTCACTATGACGATATGGACCTAACTTTGACCCACGTTTTCACCCCTCCAAACCGATTGCCACCGGGGTGCACCTAGTGGGCCATGTAGAGCTCTTATGTGCGCGTGTTGTGCAAGGCTCGGTTACCTCCAACAACGTCGAAAATTCCAGAGGCGGAGCCCCGAAGTAGGTACCCCTCGCGCTCAATAGCCCTATGGCCAAAACTTTGACCGCCATTTTGACCCCTCCAAACCCATTGCCACGGGGGTGCACCTAGTAGGCAGTGTACAGCTCGGCGGCCACACCCTCGGTTACCTCCAACAACGTCGAAAATTCCAGAGGCGGAGCCCCGAATTTGGGGTCGGGAACACTCACTATGACGATATGGACCTAACTTTGACCCACGTTTTCACCCCTCCAAACCGATTGCCACCGGGGTGCACCTAGTGGGCCATGTAGAGCTCTTATGTGCGCGTGTTGTGCAAGGCTCGGCTACCTCCAACAACGTCGAAAATTCCATAGGCGGAGCCCCGAAGTAGGTACCCCTCGCGCTCAATAGCCCTATGGCCAAAACTTTGACCGCCATTTTGACCTCTCCAAACCCATTGCCACGGGGGTGGCTCTAGTAGGCAGTGTACAGCTCGGGCGCGTGTACGTGGCCACACCCTCGGTTACCTCCAACAACGTCGAAAATTCCAGAGGCGGAGCCCCGAATTTGGGGTCGGGAACACTCACTATGACGATATGGACCTAACTTTGACCCACGTTTTCACCCCTCCAAACCGATTGCCACCGGGGTGCACCTAGTGGGCCATGTAGAGCTCTTATGTGCGCGTGTTGTGCAAGGCTCGGCTACCTCCAACAACGTCGAAAATTCCAGAGGCGGAGCCCCGAAGTAGGTACCCCTCGCGCTCAATAGCCCTATGGCCAAAACTTTGACCGCCATTTTGACCCCTCCAAACCCATTGCCACGGGGGTGCACCTAGTAGGCAGTGTACAGCTCGGGCGCGTGTACGTGGCCACACCCTCGGTTACCTCCAACAACGTCGAAAATTCCAGAGGCGGAGCCCCGAATTTGGGGTCGGGAACACTCACTATGACGATATGGACCTAACTTTGACCCACGTTTTCACCCCTCCAAACCGATTGCCACCGGGGTGCACCTAGTGGGCCATGTAGAGCTCTTATGTGCGCGTGTTGTGCAAGGCTCGGTTACCTCCAACAACGTCGAAAATTCCAGAGGCGGAGCCCCGAAGTAGGTACCCCTCGCGCTCAATAGCCCTATGGCCAAAACTTTGACCGCCATTTTGACCCCTCCAAACCCATTGCCACGGGGGTGCACCTAGTAGGCAGTGTACAGCTCGGGCGCGTGTACGTGGCCACACCCTCGGTTACCTCCAACAACGTCGAAAATTCCAGAGGCCGAGCCCCGAATTTGGGGTCGGGAACACTCACTATGACGATATGGACCTAACTTTGACCCACGTTTTCACCCCTCCAAACCGATTGCCACCGGGGTGCACCTAGTGGGCCATGTAGAGCTCTTATGTGCGCGTGTTGTGCAAGGCTCGGTTACCTCCAACAACGTCGAAAATTCCAGAGGCGGAGCCCCGAAGTAGGTACCCCTCGCGCTCAACAGCCCTATGGCCAAAACTTTGACCGCCATTTTGACCCCTCCAAACCCATTGCCACGGGGGTGCACCTAGTAGGCAGTGTACAGCTCGGGCGCGTGTACGTGGCCACACCCTCGGTTACCTCCAACAACGTCGAAAATTCCAGAGGCGGAGCCCCGAATTTGGGGTCGGGAACACTCACTATGACGATATGGACCTAACTTTGACCCACGTTTTCACCCCTCCAAACCGATTGCCACCGGGGTGCACCTAGTGGGCCATGTAGAGCTCTTATGTGCGCGTGTTGTGCAAGGCTCGGTTACCTCCAACAACGTCGAAAATTCCAGAGGCGGAGCCCCGAAGTAGGTACCCCTCGCGCTCAATAGCCCTATGGCCAAAACTTTGACCGCCATTTTGACCCCTCCAAACCCATTGCCACGGGGGTGCACCTAGTAGGCAGTGTACAGCTCGGGCGCGTGTACGTGGCCACACCCTCGGTTACCTCCAACAACGTCGAAAATTCCAGAGGCGGAGCCCCGAATTTGGGGTCGGGAACACTCACTATGACGATATGGACCTAACTTTGACCCACGTTTTCACCCCTCCAAACCGATTGCCACCGGGGTGCACCTAGTGGGCCATGTAGAGCTCTTATGTGCGCGTGTTGTGCAAGGCTCGGTTACCTCCAACAACGTCGAAAATTCCAGAGGCGGAGCCCCGAAGTAGGTACCCCTCGCGCTCAATAGCCCTATGGCCAAAACTTTGACCGCCATTTTGACCCCTCCAAACCCATTGCCACGGGGGTGCACCTAGTAGGCTGTGTACAGCTCGGGCGCGTGTACGTGGCCACACCCTCGGTTACCTCCAACAACGTCGAAAATTCCAGAGGCGGAGCCCCGAATTTGGGGTCGGGAACACTCACTATGACGATATGGACCTAACTTTGACCCACGTTTTCACCCCTCCAAACCGATTGCCACCGGGGTGCACCTAGTGGGCCATGTAGAGCTCTTATGTGCGCGTGTTGTGCAAGGCTCGGTTACCTCCAACAACGTCGAAAATTCCAGAGGCGGAGCCCCGAAGTAGGTACCCCTCGCGCTCAATAGCCCTATGGCCAAAACTTTGACCGCCATTTTGACCCCTCCAAACCCATTGCCACGGGGGTGCACCTAGTAGGCAGTGTACAGCTCGGGCGCGTGTACGTGGCCACACCCTCGGTTACCTCCAACAACGTCGAAAATTCCAGAGGCGGAGCCCCGAATTTGGGGTCGGGAACACTCACTATGACGATATGGACCTAACTTTGACCCACGTTTTCACCCCTCCAAACCGATTGCCACCGGGGTGCACCTAGTGGGCCATGTAGAGCTCTTATGTGCGCGTGTTGTGCAAGGCTCGGTTACCTCCAACAACGTCGAAAATTCCAGAGGCGGAGCCCCGAAGTAGGTACCCCTCGCGCTCAATAGCCCTATGGCCAAAACTTTGACCGCCATTTTGACCCCTCCAAACCCATTGCCACGGGGGTGCACCTAGTAGGCAGTGTACAGCTCGGGCGCGTGTACGTGGCCACACCCTCGGTTACCTCCAACAACGTCGAAAATTCCAGAGGCGGAGCCCCGAATTTGGGGTCGGGAACACTCACTATGACGATATGGACCTAACTTTGACCCACGTTTTCACCCCTCCAAACCGATTGCCACCGGGGTGCACCTAGTGGGCCATGTAGAGCTCTTATGTGCGCGTGTTGTGCAAGGCTCGGTTACCTCCAACAACGTCGAAAATTCCAGAGGCGGAGCCCCGAAGTAGGTACCCCTCGCGCTCAATAGCCCTATGGCCAAAACTTTGACCGCCATTTTGACCCCTCCAAACCCATTGCCACGGGGGTGCACCTAGTAGGCAGTGTACAGCTCGGGCGCGTGTACGTGGCCACACCCTCGGTTACCTCCAACAACGTCGAAAATTCCAGAGGCGGAGCCCCGAATTTGGGGTCGGGAACACTCACTATGACGATATGGACCTAACTTTGACCCACGTTTTCACCCCTCCAAACCGATTGCCACCGGGGTGCACCTAGTGGGCCATGTAGAGCTCTTATGTGCGCGTGTTGTGCAAGGCTCGGTTACCTCCAACAACGTCGAAAATTCCAGAGGCGGAGCCCCGAAGTAGGTACCCCTCGCGCTCAATAGCCCTATGGCCAAAACTTTGACCGCCATTTTGACCCCTCCAAACCCATTGCCACGGGGGTGCACCTAGTAGGCAGTGTACAGCTCGGGCGCGTGTACGTGGCCACACCCTCGGTTACCTCCAACAACGTCGAAAATTCCAGAGGCGGAGCCCCGAATTTGGGGTCGGGAACACTCACTATGACGATATGGACCTAACTTTGACCCACGTTTTCACCCCTCCAAACCGATTGCCACCGGGGTGCACCTAGTGGGCCATGTAGAGCTCTTATGTGCGCGTGTTGTGCAAGGCTCGGTTACCTCGAACAACGTCGAAAATTCCAGAGGCGGAGCCCCGAAGTAGGTACCCCTCGCGCTCAATAGCCCTATGGCCAAAACTTTGACCGCCATTTTGACCCCTCCAAACCCATTGCCACGGGGGTGCACCTAGTAGGCAGTGTACAGCTCGGGCGCGTGTACGTGGCCACACCCTCGGTTACCTCCAACAACGTCGAAAATTCCAGAGGCGGAGCCCCGAATTTGGGGTCGGGAACACTCACTATGACGATATGGACCTAACTTTGACCCACGTTTGTCACCCCTCCAAACCGATTGCCACCGGGGTGCACCTAGTGGGCCATGTAGAGCTCTTATGTGCGCGTGTTGTGCAAGGCTCGGTTACCTCCAACAACGTCGAAAATTCCAGAGGCGGAGCCCCGAAGTAGGTACCCCTCGCGCTCAATAGCCCTATGGCCAAAACTTTGACCGCCATTTTGACCCCTCCAAACCCATTGCCACGGGGGTGCACCTAGTAGGCAGTGTACAGCTCGGGCGCGTGTACGTGGCCACACCCTCGGTTACCTCCAACAACGTCGAAAATTCCAGAGGCGGAGCCCCGAATTTGGGGTCGGGAACACTCACTATGACGATATGGACCTAACTTTGACCCACGTTTTCACCCCTCCAAACCGATTGCCACCGGGGTGCACCTAGTGGGCCATGTAGAGCTCTTATGTGCGCGTGTTGTGCAAGGCTCGGCTACCTCCAACAACGTCGAAAATTCCAGAGGCGGAGCCCCGAAGTAGGTACCCCTCGCGCTCAATAGCCCTATGGCCAAAACTTTGACCGCCATTTTGACCCCTCCAAACCCATTGCCACGGGGGTTCAACCAAGCCGTGCATTTATTTACAAATGAATGTATAGTTGTCGCATTTTTAATATCTATAGGGATACTGTTCCAGATAAGTGCACCAGAATAAGACATACTGTTTTTAAATAGGCCTAAATTAGGTTTAAATTCCTGTTACAAACTGATCGTAAATTAGAAGTCGTATTAGTTGAGTTGTTATGTGTTGATTGTTAATCAATTAGACGATTACCTGCAACATAGATTTTAGCAGAAAATACATTTATAGAAAAATCAGCAAATTAAACATTTTGCTTTTCACATTAACCATATAATTTTAATACCGCAACATATAATTCAGCTTAAGAATAGCCCTCAAATTATGTCATGGGTTTCTAGTCAAACGTAAAAAACGCTTCTGGTGATGAAAAACTGAGTACTTAAATATATATTAATATGAAATAGGCGCCACTTATATTGTCACTTATATTGTGTTGTATAAAACTTTGATTTTGACATATTTTGCAAGGTATGAGGCAACCGATAAAAATTCTGGTGATGTTTTATTTTTCCAAAGTCAAGGTCATCAGAAAGGTCATGAATCATATACATGTATGATACATTTGGCAGTTGAGCATCAATATCACACATAAAACTTGATGATACCAGTTTGTGCCCCAACAGTGAACACCATTACATTTTGCATAGTTTTCAAAGCTGAAAATATAAAATTGAAATCCCAGATAGGCCTACGCCATGTCTCATATGATACATGGCCGACTTTGACTTTGAGGCTAAGGGTTGCATTCTTTCGTGTTTTATAGTATGAGCATGTTAGGCCTGCTACATGATTGAAAAGGCTGTAAAATCTCATAATGCAATATCAGAATAATTTTACAAGATAGAAATTTATATGAACAGGTTACCCAGCCATCGGCACCATTTCGCACAATGTATAATGTATGATACGTAGGGTGCTAGAGGGTTATACTCATTATCCCGATAGCGGCGATAAAATTTCGGTGTCCTAATCACTTCAGTGATTTATCATTTGCTGGGATGTATATATGCAACTTCTATGTACTGTTTCCTTGCACTGCCTATTTATAAATGCATTATTGCATGCACACATACTGGCTGTATACTGTTTGCATGTTTCCTTTAACCCTAAACTGTGTACTGTTTAAGACTACTGTGTATTGTGTAAACTGTGTATTGTTTACTTTGCTCTGTTTACTTTGCCCCATTTTTTGTTTTCTGCGTACTGCAAAGTAGTTTTCCCAAGGAAAGTTCCTGGCAGTTGGGGTCGGGAACGTTCACTGTGACGATATGGACATAACTTTGACCTCCATTCCCAATGTCATTTAGAAAAGTTTTTCATTGGCTCACATATGGTTTTCCGTGGGGTGATCATTAAATAATGGAAACACCTTCGTAGATTGGTTGATTATATACAGAAATAAGTATCCTTATATACAGAAATAAGTATAATTCATACCACCAAAGACTGTCTTTTGACCTTTCGAATCCATGTTTGAAATTCAAATTTTAACGTGTTACCATAGCAATATATGACGTCACGTTCATGTCAGGAAACGCGTGTGATTTTTTTCGACGTCTTGTTGGTAATAAGGTGCTTGTATTACGCTTATTATGTACGATATGTAAAGAGAAATTATAAAAATTAGAAGCACCTTCCTTTTACGTTAGGTTTTGGCTTTAGAAACACACATATAATAATTGTTATTTGAAATGTTTAGAAATCTGCAGTTTCACATTTTATTTTGTTATTTTCAGTATCATGCTAAAGTTTATTGATCCGTTATCAAGTACAGGATAATTTTGGTTCTTTCTGCTATACCATTCTCCCAAGACTCTGCTCGTTAAAGTGCAATGACGTCACAAATCTGGGCCGTCTGTCTTAAAATAAGCGAAAAACGTTGAAATTTACTCGATCAATTGTATTTTGCCAGATTTGAGAGCAAGTCATAAATTACTATACTTTTCTGTTAGTATCTGAGGCTTGCATCAAACCATTACACAACCATGAACTAATTTCCACTCTTTGTTACTTATCAGAAGCAAATTAATATACATGGAAATATGCAAAATTTAGAAAATAAACCCTTATAAATCTAAGGCGTCGTTGCCACGGCAAAGAAATTCCTAAACAGGACTGTAGAACTTAATCATATGTCACAAGCTTGATTCTTAGGTATTATTTATCTTTAGTACTGTAATGATCCATGGCTAATGAAATAAATGCTAGTTTCCATTATCTAATGATCACCCCTCGTACCCTTTTGAAATTGCTCACTGTGGGTGTAAAGAAGTAGACTTTGAAAGGCGAAATATGGTAGAATGCAACAGAATGGAATTAACTTTACAGAAAATTGTAAATCCTCGGTTTTATGATCGCAAAATGTCCGACCATGAAACCGACGATTTAACTCCCCTAACGACAATTTTGAGTACAGTTAGCCCCTAAATATATACACAACATCAACGATACAGCATCAGAACTGGACATGTTTTTTTTAAAACTTACAAAGTCGAAGTCAGAAGTTTTTAAAAATTTGTCTGTCTGTGCTGTCTGCTCCTGCACTGAGACTATATGTACATGTACAAAATCATGAGAAAAAGTGTACACTTGGAATTTAAAGGGATTGATTCATCTTAAACTTACAGTAAATGATCCAACGTAGACCTCGCTTATAATAGTATAATGATAAATAATTAATAACAATAATATGAATAATAATAAACACGTTTTTAAACTGGCACTGTCTGATATCACAAAATCGATTTTTTGATATCACAAAATTGATTTTGTGATATCATAAAATCCCTCTGATTTTGTGATATCACAAAATCGAATTGTGATATCATAAAATCGAATATGTGATATCATAAAATCTAGTTTGTGATATCAAAAAATAGTGATGAATTTTGATATCACAAAATTTTTTTTGTGACATCACAAATTTAATTTTGTGATATCACAAATTCTGTTTTGTGGTACCACAAAATATTTTGTGATATCACAAAATTGAATTTGTGATATCACAAAATAGGGATTTAATAATAAAACGGCGCCTCATACAGACACACTACTGCATGGTTTGTTGTATATCTTTAATATCGCTCTCCTTTATACCATTTCCATTTCCTGGTGAAATGAATGTCCTTAGACCAGTAAACAATTCTGATTCAGCTTTTATGTCTGTTCTTTCTGCTAAGGGCTCCTGACAGTAGCACAATATTCCAACGTAGCTGGAATAGGGAAACTTTTAAATGCAGCAATTTTCATCTCTTAATGACTAGTTTAATGCGCAAATTTCGGCGAATGTAGTATTGCCTTTCTTTACGTTTTTGCTTGTCAAAAAATAGGTCCCATGATGTGTTCCCAGGACATATTTTTTGCCAACTCAACCCAAGGTATTTGGTTATTTCGTTAATTTTTCACATTGATAAACATAGCTTCAGAGGGATATCTGAGCAGGAGCGCAGTTCGCTTCCTTCTCTTACGTTAGCGCGTTACTGCTCTGCGTGACTGCTGTAGTAGTTCATCCTTTGACACATTACTCCTGTGCTGCTAGCCTGCTACATCGCTGTAGTGCTACGCTACTGATCTACTATACTCCTATCATGACAGCAACACTAGTTACTGCTGTACTACAACGTCTAAAATCACTTGTGTCTACAATACTGCTGTACTGTTGTACTGCTATACTGCTGTACTATTACACTGCGGTACTGTTGTACTGCTATACAGCTGTACTGTTGTACTGCTGTATTGCTGTACTGTTGTACTGCTATACTGCTGTATTGCTGCACTGTTGTACTGCTATACTGCTGTACTGTTGTACTGCTGTACTGTTGTACTGCTATACTGCTGTACTGTTGTACTGCTATACTGTTGTACTGTTGTACTGCTGCACTGTTGTACTGCTATACTGCTGTACTGTTGTACTGCTGTACTGTTGTACTGCTATACTGTTGTACTGTTGTACTGCTGTACTGTTGTACTGCTATACTGCTGTACTGTTGTACTGCTAACTTCATACTGCTGTACTGTTGTACTGCTGTACTGTTGTACTGCTAACTTCATACTGCTGTACTGCTGTACTGTTACTGCTAACTTCATACTGCTGTACTGCTGTACTGTTACTGCTAACTTCATACTGCTGTACTGCTGTACTGTTACTGCTAACTTCATACTGCTGTACTGCTGTACTGTTACTGCTTACTTCATACTGCTGTACTGCTGTACTGTTACTGCTAACTTCATACTGCTGTACTGCTGTACTGTTACTGCTTACTTCATACTGCTGTACTGCTGTACTGTTGTACTGCTGTACTGTTGTACTGCTAACTTCATACTGCTGTACTGTTACTGCTAACTTCATACTGCTGTACTGCTGTACTGTTACTGCTAACTTCATACTGCTGTACTGCTGTACTGTTACTGCTAACTTCATACTGCTGTACTGCTGTACTGTTACTGCTTACTTCATACTGCTGTACTGCTGTACTGCTAACTTCACTCACATTGATTATGTTTATTAAATTAAATTTATTTATTATGTTTCTTTTTAACATTTTTTCACTGCACAACACTTACTTCATCAACCGCAATCGCGAAGACTGATCAGAGCCTAGACTCCTCAGGATGTATACATGTATAATGTCTTTGCGAGCATTTCGACTCTGATCAGGCTATTATGCCCTTTGAATGTCTCCTCTGACGGCTAGATTTTCTCGTATAAACTTTTTGCGTGACTGGTATCAGCCAAGACGCAAGAGTTGACTGTCGTTAAACATCTCGCTCTCTCTCTCTCTCTAGTTTAATGCATACTGTACGTAACGTTCTCTCTCTGTGTAAACTTTAATGTATACTGCACGTAACGTTTGAGTGACTTAATTATATGTAACACATATTAGTTCACCTCCGCTTTGTCAGCGGAATAATGAGGTCAACGTGGCTTGCGGCATGGCGGTAATGTTATATACATGTACTGTGAAAAAAACATCTGTCAAAGTTTATTTAGGTGATAACCCTATTGCGCATGTTCGCATGCTGGTCTATGAATAAGCAGTTGCTGAAAGAAGCGCCTATATTATATTATAATCCAAGTAGGCACTGAACGTCGTAATAACGTCGTATTAACGTCGCACTGACGTCAATGCCACATAGAACGTCGCACTGACGTCCGTTTGACGTTTCGACGTAATGTGCCCGGTGTGGGTTATTACGTCTGGCCAAGATCAAACGCTAAACTACTAAATGCGGCTTATAAGAACCCTTCACGTTTCCGCGGCTCGATCAGCGAACGGCTAGCTTAATTACACTGGACAAAAAATATAGGGATCAATTATTTGAACCTGGTGTTGGTCAAGTTCATACTTCCAGTGTACAAAACTTGCAAAATGAATAAACTTGAATGTACAAATGATTTATTTTACCAAATGTTTGAAATGTTCCAGAAATCGCAGGGTAAAAGATTGGTCCCTTAATAAGGGGCTAACATTAATTGTTCGAACAACATAGATATTTGAGACTAGACTGCGCCGACTCAAAAACACCATTGCTCGTAGGGCACTTTGTCCACCGCGGCTTCACTACTACATTGTACTACACAACCGGTCGATGGAATGCGCTACATACAGAATCCATTATATTTATAGAAACATAAACACAAATGAGCCGCGACACGAGAAAACCAACAATGTGGTTGTGCGCCCAGCGCAGACTCAGATCAGCCTGGGCATCCGCCCAGTCTGATCAGACCCTTTGCTAAGCGCTTAAAGGATAGCCAAGGGACTAAGCTACCTTCATGCGGACAGCGAAGACTCTGATCAGACTGGGCGGATGCCCAGGCTGATCTGAGTCTGCGCTGGGCGCACAACCACATTGTTGGTTTTGTCGTGTCGCGGCTCAAATAATAATTATTTTAGGAATGAATGTTATTTTTTAAACGTTTACTGAAGTATAAACTACATCGGGTCACGAGCAAAGTAAGTGAACCCCGAAGGGGTTTACGTAAACTTTGCTCGTGACCCGATGTAGTTTATACTTCAGTAAACGTTTAAAAAATAACGTTTATTCCTCATATTTATATTATTAAACAATGTTTTTGATCAATAAAAAGATTAAAAAAAGTAAGAAATACATATATAAAAATCGTTTTAAAAACAATACCGGCTGCATTTTACAATAGTTTGGAACAGCCGCATTGACACTGCCTACCAGTAAATTCCACCTCCTGCTGCATATTTCACGTGGAAGTAGGCGTAGCGCGCTGTCAGTCAATGTTTACTAGCCATTCAAGTACACAGCATGTTGTAGATTTCACGTGCTACTTAGTGAGATGAGCTGTCACTCTAAAGCGCGTGACACAATGTAATTATTGACTTGTAAACGATATTGACTCCCGCATCACTTATTGGGTTTACAGAGAGTTTTGCAATGATAATGTAAATATAGATAAATACCTGTATTTTCAGCCATAAAATACACGCTGTGTTATCATCTCTGCTTTTTCTCTTGAAGGTCCATGATTGCGTAATGCCGGTTCATCTTCTTGCAAAATGTCACATGAAAGTGTTTACTAGAAATGTATCAATAATTTATATGTTTATCATAATACGAAACACAATTAGTCAGCATAAGGCACTAATATGTCAAAGCAAAATCACTATCACAGATTACCCACGCATTGTGAATTATTGTTTTTTCCTTTAAATTCCCATGCTATTTTTTAGCATCACCGTTCCAGAGAATTGGGCTTTGGATATAATTCTGGGTAATTTGAGTTCATTTTCCGTACTTACACCGTTGTGTGAGCCTCATTAGAACGGAGGCTAAGTCTAATGGAGAAATACAAAAACTTACTTAAGATCCCACCTTACTTGAGCCCGTCCTATCTGATTCAATCCTAATTAAACATGGAATTTAAAAAATTAAGTTTGCCAAGATATCAATATATAGGTCAGAACATAAACCGGCGTCGACATGAAGAACATATACAGGCTTATTATCCGCTAGTGGAAGCTGTGTATATCGGTTTTCAATGGGTCATCATTCATGCCATTGTGTGCTAAATTTCCGATACACAAGACACTGAGTGGGCAAGCAGCAGGACCGTGTTTCTTTCGTTAACAAAATCCGTTTCAAATTTTTCAGGACACCATATAATCATATCAATTGTTATGTGTGTAACGGCTTAAACGTTGCAACGAGCTATAAATCTTCTAAGTATGCAAAAATATACTTCATACACTTCAACGCGTTTAGTGACATGATATAAAATATTGCGCGATATACTTTCATGACTGTGTCAGGTGAAACCTTGCATCTGTTTAAATGTAATCAGTAAATGTGCTTAAATAGTGTGCACTTTTCAAACTCCGTCACAAAAGAGCAATAGTTAGGCAAGTCGCCTCTGAAATTCAAAGTTGGCCTACATTTTTTTTAGAATTTTAATACCCAAACAGTATCAAAAAGAATAAATTTGCTCTATTGCAATTGTCTATTTGCTTGGGCACTGTATTGTTTTTTGTTGTTTTTTTTTTCAAGAGATGATGTGGTCCGGAAAAGGATGCTGCATGCTGTAATTAACGCTTAAAGCGCAAAAAATTAAAATTGTTGCCTTGGCAAACAGTGTAGATCCAGATACACTGTTTGACCTCTAGTGTTCGAATTCTCAATATGATATCGCTTCGACAAAACATTTTTTGAAATTCTGCAGACGTAAATTTTGTCGTCTGCTTTTTGGCGTATTCAGGGTTAGGAGAGCCTGGAAAATTTCTCTTACTCCCAAGAAACCCATAAATATGTTTGACTGCGACCTATTTGCATTTTGACCACGGTTGGTTTAAGATTTTTTGTAGGTGAAACGTTTACATGTACGTGAAAACGGGAGAAAAATGTTTCAAACTTGTAATACGGTGAGCCTCGACACACGCTGATCACACGTACTGAGCACGACTTCATAATTGATGTTTTCTCTATTCTTCAGCATTATTGCAAAATCAAAAGCTTTGAAAGACGCACTTATCTTACTAATCTAAACAGACGTAGTTACGCCAGAGCTGCTGCTTCTGTAAGCCATATTTTGTAAACGATAAAGATCAAACCAGCTGGGTGACACGCAGTCGGCTAAATAAAATGAAGGCCACAGAAGTGAGCTTAACCGATTGCGCCACTACGCTCCCCAAAAAAGGAGTATCATGGAACAATGTTAAGCTTTATTTCTCTGAATGACCCATCGGATAGGGCTATTTTATTAAGTTGTGCTAACACAATCAATACATAGAATATCTGGATCATGCGATACAGAAGCTTGGAAATATTATATGATTAAATTTAAGATTCAACAAACTTCAACAGATATTCCGGCCCAGGATCATTTTACTGATGCAAGTGCATCCGAAAACATTGTGTAGTTGAGAAATGAAGAAGTACCCACTGGGATTCGAACCCACGCCGACTACGACAACTCCGACTAGCGATTCAGAGACATGAGCTTAACCGATTGCGCCACTACGCTCCCCAAAAAAGGAGTATCATGGAACAATGTTCAGCTTTATTTCTCGTATATATATATATATATATATATTGGTTATTGAAAATGAAAACGGAATTTTCGGGTACATTGAAGGCATACATTTAGAAATAAAAAAGACTACAGAAAATTAAATGCACACGGATTTTAACATTTAAAACTAAGACAGGTACATGTGCGTTAAAACAAAAGAAACAAGGCCATGTGAAATAATTTGAAATAGCTTTTTGAAGGGAAATCACCTCAGTGTTCGTGCGCATACATTTTGACGCAGCGCCATTGTTTCCTACTATGGTTATCATGACGTCGTTTGTCGTAACGCTAAAACGTTTACATCATTCTCGAAGACAACATGACGTCGCGCCGCATTGGGCGCTATGTTGAAACGAATGAATACTTTGCGACAGAAAAAAAGGTAAATGTATAAAACTTGACAAAAGAGAAAAATAAATAAATAGACGAAAACAGGGGTGAAGAACTTATACGGAAAAGAGAGCGCCAATTATTTTGGGTTAGTTTATGAATTTTCTGGAATATGTGAAAACTGCAAGTGCGTTTTGAAGCTCGTAATTACAACATGCAAGTATAAATACAGAAAATGACTTGGTACTCTTGGCTTGCAAAGCTGTGCTAGCGATTGAGTGATATCACAAGTCTATTTTGTGATTATACTATTAAATCGATTTAATGATATCATTAAATACGAATAAATTGGCGTTATCACAAACTGATTTTTGTTATATCACGAAGTCGATACAGTGATATCACTAAATAGATTTTGATATATCAAAAAGAAAAGTCGATATGACTTTGTAATACCACTAATTCGATTTTTGTGATATCACTCATTCGATTAAGCGATACCACTACTCCGATTTTGTGATGTCACTTGTCCATTCAACCAAATCGAATTTGTGATACCACAATGTCGATTTAGTGATGTCACTATTTCATATATGTGATATTACATATTATTTGTGCTATGATTAATTGACCTGAGTGTAATAAAGGATATGTTATGTTATGTTATGTTTACTAAATTGATTGAGTGATATCACAAAATAGATTTTGTAATATTGATTTTGTATTATCTAAATTGGAACGAATTACTGATTTCAAACTCGATAAGATGTGGTGATATCACAAAATCGAATTAGTCATATCACAAAATAGCTGTGATCTAGTGATGTCACAAAATCGATTTTGTTATATCACTTATTCTATTTGTGATATCACTTATTCGATTTTGTGATATCGCTCAATCGTACATATTTTGTGATATCACTTATTCGATTTTGTGATGTCTAGAAACATGTTGCTGAACATCAGTCTGGTTTTTACCTATTTAGACACATTCGCCGCCTACCAAGAACCAAACGGATGAACATTTGTCTGATACCTACCCACTCAGACACATTGGAATCACTACGTGGAAACATATCGATGAACACCAGTCTAATAAATACACCACACTCCCTTTAAACGTGTTAATTAATATATGCCTGGTAAGTACTTGCTCAGATACACTCATCGCACTACGAAGAACACTTGTCTTATACCGACCTGCTCGAACACAATCACCCCACTACCTAGAAACATGGCGATGAATACCGGTGCGATTCCAACCTGATTAGACATAATCTTTCCACCACCAAGAAACATGTCAATGTACACCAGTCTGAAATTTACCTCTTTAGATGACTGGTGTTCATCAACATGTTTCTAGATACATGTAGTGTGCTGAGTTTGTCAAAGCAGGTAGGAATCAGTCAATAAATATAAGTCTGATATGTACTTGCTCAGATACACTCACTTCACTACCTAGAAACATTTCGAAGAACAGTTGTCTGATACCTACATTATCCCACTACCTAGAAACATGTCATGAATACCAATATGATTCCTACTTGCTTACACATAATCACTGCACTACCTAGAAACATGTCTATGAACACCGGTCGAATTTATTCACTGCCCTAACTACCAAGAACATGTCGATGACTGGAGTTTATTAACATGTTTCTAGGAAGTGCGGTGAATTTGTCAAAACAGGTAGGAATCAGACTGATGTTCATCAACTTGTTTCCATAGTAGGTAGTGCGGTAAAGTTATTAGTCCAGTGTTCATCGATATGTTTCTAAGTAGTGGGGCGAGTGTGTCTGAGAAGATAGGTTCCAGACAAGGCCTCATCTAAACAATTCTAGGTAGTGCAGTGAATGTGTCAAAGCAGGTCAGATGTGGATTCAGACCGGTGTTTACTGACATATTTCTGAGTAGTGCGGTGAGTGTGTTTGAGCAGACCGGTGTTCATCGATATGTTTCTAGATAGTGCAAGGAGCGTCACCACGCAGGTAGGAAGCAGACCGGTGTTCATCGACATGTTTCTAGGTAGTGCCGAGATTATGTCTAAGCAGGTAGGAATCAGACCGGTGTTCATCAACATGTTTCTAGGTAGTACCACAAATCATGGGTATTATATTGGTATAATGTGAGTCTATTTCTGAACTCACCAATACACCTTGAAACATTCCTTTCAACTTCAGGCGGAGTCAACAGTGTAGCTAGATTGCCCAGAGTATACCTTTATATAATATTTACTTGTTCCCCACTGTAAGTACTGAACTTTGAACCAACAAGTGTGGCTAAATTGCAACGTATATAGTTTCATACTGAAAGAGATTTTACTCTTGTTCCAAACAGTACTATATAGTAAATATGCCTGTAAATATGAATACAATATTTGGTATACATTAAACGAAAGAAAACTGCCTGGACTACCCTCGAGGGCATACCTCACTCAAACCGCAGTATTGGTGACATTCGCCTTCGCTTTACATTAAGAAACTTGGCTGTCTTTGTTTTTAGGTTGAGAAATCGGTTTGAATTAGTTGAATTCCAATAAATTCATGAACTAAACATTAGTCTGTGAGAATCACGTGTGTACAATCTGAAATCGGATTTTCTATTCAGATTCGACTTTTCGTTTTGATACTGTGATGTCTCGAATATCGAGGCCACGGCTGAAAATTTGTTAGAATTAGAAGAACTAAAATATATTACTGTATATAACCATATCTGGCCCACATAGGGATATCAATAGACATGACCAAATAACTACTATGAACTACATAAACATTAAAATATACATATACTGACACCTCTAACATATACATACATTGACATCTCTAAAACACCAGGCCCAGTCGTTCAAAGCACTCTTCAACTATCAGCGCGAGCTCAAAATTCAACAATTAAATCCATCTTAATATTAATTTTGTGGAATGAATTATTATTTTTGATCATTAATAATTTAGCGTAAGCAAGCTCATGAAAAACTCTTAGGACATTTATTTGCCGCGGTGGGGATTAGGCAGTAGTTTACGATGACTGCAGTTATTCGGGCACAATGAGTTCATGTTATATTTTATGAACAAACATTAAAATCAGAAATAGAAATTTACTGAGGACTGAAAGACATGGCCTCTCAATAACAGAAGAAATACATACCTGATTTTAAACTCAGATAACATCTCAAGTAAATAAGATTTCATGAAATATCTTCCTGAAGGATCCTAGGCTTGAAACAAACCTTTACAAACATTATCTGAACGCTGAAAATAAAATTTCCTTTTAAAAGAAAGGCTTGCCAAGCTAAGACAGTGAAATTTTCATGCGTTTTTATTGAAGTGAACTCTTTCTGTTGGTAACTTTTATTTAGCAAAGTATTGAATTTCTTAACTTCTTGAATGGTGGCATTATCCACAGGTGTGATGTAATTTATTTGAAAAACAAATTGAGGAAATATATTTCAACTCACACACACACACACACACAAAAAAAAAGTTTTAAAACGTTTTGGACGTTAGGCATGTCTCAAGGAAAATAACTATATGAACCTATTTCAAGTTTTTTCTTTACGGCCGCTGAGTCACATTTAGTTTGAATAAAATTTCTGGAAAAGACTGTTTCAAACCCACGTGTATGGAATCTTGGCACATCTGAACTGGGCATCAAAAGAAGACAATAAATTTATATTTACTGAAGTTTATTTTTGGTTTTAGTGGCATCAGTGGCAGTGACTAGAACAAAATTTTGACACTCTGAGAAGAAAATGCACGCTGCTTTTGTTTGAGACAATTACTTGCTTTACACCATTTGGGAACAACAAAGCACGGAACCCATTGCGTTCATACTTCCATGAACTTCCGACAAATGAAATTTATCTTTTATATTTATGCTATGTTTTCGCATCAATTTGGTTACTTATTCGTGAAGTCTGCATAAATGAGTGTTGTTCATGGATGTATGAAAATCGTCAGCCCAGTATAGGTTCATCTAAGGAAAGCGTCGACGAGTCTTAATATTTCTCTGTACATTTGTATAGGTGCAGTAAAAAGGCAACATTAGAGAGTGTTATAAAAGCAAGAAAAATGTCCACACAACCCCCACCCGCACCTACTGCATGCACAGTAGGCCCTTGCCCTACTATAATCCAAGCCAGTAGGACGCCCCGGCACTGGAAGTTATAGGAGATAACGGGAATCCCCGCAGTGACGTCATCGGAGGATCACGTGGGTAGCTTGGTTGGCAAAGGATTAGCAGCGGACAGTGTTTTTTTTATAAGATAGTCTGAAGTGTAATTGCTAAAATGCGTAAAAGATAATTAAAATAAGTGCGAATAAATAGCTACCGATTTAAAACGATTGGAAATAAGGTCTTAGTCACCTGTCATACGAAAAAGAAATCATTTAATTAATTGAATTCATCTAGTAAAACGCGTATTTGGGTAACCGGACTGTTTTTGGCTTGCGGCCCAATGGCCGCAAGCCTTATAGATTGAAAAGCTCGTTCCGGTTTGAGACTGGATTTGTTCATGTTTTCCTTCGCTTATACGAGCGTTTCATCGCAATAATCAGAGAACTCGTCCGATTTTGCCTTTTTATATCCATATCAGGTTTACCGCATCTGCTAAAAATACTGATTGAATTTTATTCTATCTTTGGTCGCATTGTCGCCAACAGTCGGCACTTTCCGTATCCACGACTCTCAGCATACAAGTATACGCTTTTCCCAAAAAGCTTGCTATCTTTATTTTGCAGCGGCGTTGGGCGGAAAAAGGGCCTTAGAGTTTACTTAGAGCAGTCACCACACTCGAGCTAAAGCATCCGGCCCCAATAGCTCAGTGGTAGAGCGTCCGCTTCGGGACCGGGAGGTCGTGGGTTCGAATCCCGGCCGCGCCATACCTAAGGCGTTATAAATGGTACTAGGAGCTCCCTTGGCTGACGCTCGCCTAAAAAGGGTAGTCCTAGGAAGATAAAGTTAAGTCATCGGGTAAGTATAAATTGTTACTGGATACCTTGTTTGTCGCAATAAAAGCTCTACAGAGCTTATGTTGTCTGTTTCTAATATGCGACGTTAAATAAAGCTTCTTTATCTTTATTTATCTTTATCTTTATCTGTGCAGACTGACCAGGGTCTTTCTTTTTCGGCAGATCCAAAAATATATCATGCTAACTGAGGATAGATAGATCAGATTGTGCTGAAGCGTGGGCCGATTTATATATCTGTAAACCTGTCAAAGCAGAAAAAATCAAAGTCAAAATCAGCAAGCAGGCGCTACTGATTTTTTTCCTCATCATATCTTACCAAATAAAGTATACGATCTAGCTGTGTGTGTGTGGCTAACGTGCACAACTGACCGTGTTTATACATGTACAATTGTTAAGCCGGTGTATAAATGACGCATATTCATTGTAAAGGTCATGTCGTTCGCAAGCAGCGGTGCAATGTGCACAATTCAACATCTAAATAAAATACAGTACCTTTCGACCATCCATGAATAGGCTGTCCTAGAAACTTCTTATAGGGATACGGATAACGAGAAGAGTGGAAAAAATCAGAACCGTTGGGATTTAATCTCTTAGTTCTGAAGGATTCGTGACAGCTTTGAGACAATGGATGAGCCGCTGGTCAATCTCTCTCAGCCAGAACAGAACCAGCACTCGAAACAATGGAAACATACCAGAATATCCCGCCATGTCTCAAAGAAGGGAATGACTATGCCTTCAGCTGGCAAGGTAATCGTTTCAGTCATTCTGGATTCATATTGCGGTTACATGTTAACCACCTGTTTAGGGACAGGGGATGCTAGGTCAATTACTGGAGCAGCTGAGACAGAAAAGCCAGATTCATCGCCGAGGAAAGCTATGAAAGCTACGGTGGCTTTGCCTGTCCTGCATTTCTGTTGATCACTTCAACCTTTTTCAAATATGGCTGGGAAGCAGTTTGCCAGTGATAATAACGTCATTTTGGTTGTACAGGAATTTCTTGTCATGCAAGAACCTTTGTATGCAACTGGAATCCAATCCGTCCCCAACAATTCTCACCTCGATATAGTCACGCACGGAACTGAAAATTCAGTTTTTGGATGTAGGGTAGTATTAAGTTTGTAAAAAATGACCGCACAAATATTTCTTTGTTTTTGTTACAAAATATATCAAAAGATTTGTAAGATAGTGTAGAATACTAGGATAACACAACTTTTTTTTTACTTTAGATCCGTGCTTTAAGAAAAACGTAGAAAACTGAGTAAGTTTTTGTTCATTTTCTTTATTTTCCCTATATACTATTAGGAAATAATGGCCATATTACTCAGAGCAAAAAGGACCGCATTAAATGTAAATTTAAAAGTTTGAAAAAAAATATCTATGTGCAGCTAAAAAAGTGCACCATATTGACCTAACAAAACAGTTTTCATTTTTTATTCAAGGAAGACAAAAACAGAGAAAAACTGTCAATGTCCTATATGATTTAATGCTATTTAAGCTCACGCGATATCGTCGTTACAGGTAGATTATACGGGTCTGAGGAAAAAAGTTGCCCATGCACTGCAGCATCGCTGGCCTGAGAGGGGATTTAGTTAAGAAATAAATTATAAAGAGAAATGAACATAACAACTTCATAATTAGGCTGAATTCATTTCCTTCAGTCCTCAAACGCTAATTCTTATAATTCCCATACTGTTAGTATTAACATACTGTAATGTAAACAAAATGAAAAAACTCGGCAAGCCTTTCCTTTTTAAAAGGAAACTTTATTCTTAATTCTTAATAACTACGACTAAAATATTAACAGAATAAAATGAAAATGCTGTAGCTCAGTATTTTCATCTTTTCTACTATAAAGTATATTTATTAGTATAAATAGAATAAAATGAAAAAAAGAATAAAAATAATAAATGAAAATTAGAACTTAAGCGGAATTACTGTAAAATGTCAATCGGTTTAGGGACAAGAAAATTAAAAACAAAATGATAGAAATAATAATATCTATCGATGGTTGCAATTTCTTAAAATTTTATAAACAATAAAGACAGAAAGAAAAAAAATAAAATAGAGGAAGCCATGCGTTTGTGCTAATGGATAATTAGCGCACTCGGCGCACAAACAGTTTATTTCAGATACATGTTTATTTCAACTAGTCTCCACAGGACCACAGGGACGTCTTTTGAACTATGATATGACGTCCTTGATCAAAGGATCCACTGAAACAGCGAAGATACTATCATACAACAGGAAACCAACATTTTTAATTCAGAAAATTAACATAGGCTACAGACTCAGATACTTTTTATTAGAGTACCTATGATAAAAAAGTATGTATTGTATTTTGTGAATGCGAGATCTAACAAGTTAAGAACAGTTTGATGCTAACAATAATTCAATGATGAAAATGAATTTCGCATTTCATCTCGTATCAGTGTAAGCTTTTAGTTATATCCTAAAACAAGTAAATGCCACCTAATATATTGAGTTTAAAACAGTTTATAAAAATCTATAATAGAGCTAAACCAACAGTACTTTTTGAAAGTTACGTCAAGTTCAAAAGCTTGAACTAAGAAATATAAAAGGAAAAGATATGCATCTGAGTCATTCATCAACGATTCACTGCCTTTTATTCAGTCATTCAATCATTTAATGGTTTGTTTCTCCGTTCGTCCATTTGTTGTATTTCCGTTTCCCTTTTCACACGCTACATCATCTAGACTTTTATAAATACGCGCTACATGTATGAACATGTGTGATAGAAAGGAAAAAATATATATTTTTTAAGCATCTTTTCACGCAAATAAATCATGAAATTCAATTTCATTAAAGAAAATGTAAGCCTTACATATTATCTGTCTAAAACATTAAAATTTTGCTGTTTTAAATTCATATTTTACACAAACAGTCACGCGAATTAGCTATATAATATAATTCTGTATCAATCTTTCTGCCAACCATACTCGGGGAATCCCCGAGGTGTCTTATCAGTGACGTCACGCTTTTATCTCCTATACCCAGCATCATCGCACCATCTAACCAACCTCTCCTTGTCATAAAGCTGTCAATGAATCCCTAACAGTCGGCCTCAACGAGATTCCAATTTTACGATTCTGAAGTGCCCCCCTCCCCCCCCCCCCCCCCCCCCCACACACACACACACACACACACTCCCTTCTGTGCCTGTATCATTGTAAGAGGTTTCCAGTTCAGGCTATTCATGAACATATTGATGGCCAATAGGAAATTTATCAGCTGTTACAAATGTGTACATTATATCGCTTCCTGCCTGGAAATGCCTGCTGTAATGCGTATGCGTTAATATTACTGACCGACATTACCGGCTTTTACATACATAACACGGTCAGTTGTACATATAAGCCACACACAAGGATAGATGGGATACATTTTTTCAGTAAATGTGATGAGTGATAAGGGAAAAAATCATCAGAAGCGCCTGTTTCTAAATTTAAAAAAATGAATTCGAACTTCGCTTTAGGTTTTATAGATACACAGATCAGCCCACTCCGGCATAAGCGCAGTCTGATCAGTCTATCCTGAGCATGAAAGATGTCTGCATCATGAGGAATATATTTGCCGAAAAAAATTGATCAGATCCCACAAATGCACCTGCTCTGGATAGTGTACCGGCTGCTCTGACTATTCAGATTATGCGATGTCCTAAGGCCTATTTTTCGCGACGCAGCTGCATGATTTTTGGAATAGCTAATGCTTGTGCGCTAAGCTCTATATATACACTGTTTATTACACAGGTTTGGATGCAAAGCCAAATATTTTACATTAAAGTCTCCATAGTCCTATCAGTGGTAAAAATCGTCGAAGCACAGATCCTTAACAAATTGTTACAGCTTTCAGAATTGACGATAATACGTCGGTTGCTGTGCTTTTTGTGTGATATAACTGGCAAAAAAAGAAGGAATAAGGTATTTTGGAAAAAAATACAAGTCTCTCCGTAAACATACGGTTTTCGTTTCTGGTTCCCCGTTGAGCAATTAACTCACACAACAGCGAGACAAGGAATGAGACCCTTGCCTTACATTGTATTTTTATCAACTATCAAAATACTATACATTGTATTATTACCCCTTGTACCTTGTATTGTTACCTCTTGTACCTTGTATTTTTATCATGTAATGAAACTTGTGAAATCGAAAGTAGGTCATTTTATTTGCCAACTAAAATGACCTAGATATTTTTTCAAATCGTTTATATGAGAAACTCAAGGACGCATAAATTTTTCAAAGCCAGCCAATCACGATCATACACAATGAAGAAACTGTAGGGAGAATCTTGCAGCGATACTTCACGATAAATTTTTTCATGCTGATAGAGCAACGGGGCCTTTAAATTCAGAGTTTCATTTTGATGCAGCCAGTTTATAAAAAGCAAACGATAAAGCACTTGTGAAAGAAAGACGTGTTTTTCAACGGAAATGTCAAACCAAAGTACAGGTACTATCAAAAATAGAATAGATTTTCAATCTGTTATTTTCAGCAGATGACAATATCTGGTACAAAACCAGAGAAAAGTACACTGTAATTTCTTAATTTTAATTGGGCAGTCAATTCAAAGACTGATTAGTATAAAAAAAAAAGGGATCCAAATAACATAAAAGACGATGATCTAGGATAAAAGACTAAATCAATCTAAATTTTAGTTTTCTCAGAATATATCCTCTGATCTCAAAGGACGAAAATAAAATATAATCTGCACTATGGATGATGTACGGCGAGACGTTTTACGGCCGCCACACGGCACAACACCAGCTGCAGTGACGTATAATTAAAATCTTAAATAGTTCCTTCAAGAGCAGAGAATACATTCAGAAGAAGGAACATGGGCCAGACTACGTAGTTTCGGCTAAGTCTACAAACTACATACCTATATGGCACTTCCGTGCCACCGTACTTTAAATATTCAGCGCGGGAAGCTGTGTAGCTGTAATCTATTTTTAGCACGGATGGGTAACTAAACACAAGAGAAAGCCATTGCCTTGCGTACGTCCTATTCTTCGAAGATTATTGCAGTATTTTAATGCTACCTATCAGCGATAATGAGAGAAAGCGTCCTTGGAAGCAGTGAATACACACGGCTAAATTTCAGTGAGTAGAGTGTTATAAAAGAAAATGGATTAGTTGGTTGGTTGATTTGATGCTTAACGTCCACGGTAAACAACTAAGGTCATGTCGGGACGGTCAGTTAACCTAACCACACCATTCCTGGGCATGCTTAGACCTCCTAAGCGGTTAACCAGTACTAAGTGCACATACTTTCGCCAGTAACTGACAACTGCCCTTCTTGAATCAGCAGAAGGAGAAAATGGATTAGAAACATGGTGTTTTTCACAATGGGTAAGGAGCATTTCAGTTCAGTGAAGAGATTTTGCAGAGAAGCAGTACACGTGATATGTGACGTCGGCACATCAAAAACGCTCGCGACATACAGGAAGCTATCGGAAACTCATGGCTGACGATACACATAATGCCACGATTTTCTATTCGATTCTGGTTCGTTTGGTGGGCGATTTACCGGAAGGGTCTTTGTAATGGTATCGACTTATTATGGAATAAGTGGTAACACAATAAAGAACGACTATGTGTTCTTACTAATTTTAATGACTGTCTCAGTTCACAATACACAGTTTAGCATTGGTGAATTATTTTAGAGAAGTGGATATCAGAGAGGCAGCAAAGGTATTTATAATATGACCTAGCGGTGCGGTCCGGTCAAGCGTAGCATGCACTATGATTTACTCATAATATAACATCTCCCTTATTAAGAAAAGTATCAACCATCACAGAACACAATGCAACATACTATCTGGTAATCCAGTGGTGAGGTATATGACCTCGAAGAGTTCATTCGTAGAGTTCATTCGGAGATATTTCGAGCAGTTTGACTCAGCTGCTTATTGTCAGAGACACATGTCTGTTAGGTAAGGACTTAGCGTCTGCACCTGTAATTACTCTCATTGATATTCTGTGAATAACGTTTTTTTCCCACAAAAATATAGGACAGTTTGTTTATGCTACAGATAGAGCTTTTGAAACTTGAAGCTAGCACATGTTCAAACCTAGGTATACCATGGTTTGTCCGCCTGTACGAGGAGATAATCCACGAGCTTTAGCGAGTGGATTATCTCTCGCACAGGCAGACAAACCATGGTGTAACTATTTTATACCACCCTAACCAGTGTAGACCATGCTCATTGTGAAATATTTCGTGCTAAAGTTGGCGTTTTCTCGTAAGGGTGGTATAATGTTACAGATTCCATTGAACTGTCATTACCAATAAATTACAGACAGTGTTTCCACTTATCTAAAGTCTTTTTCACATATATAGATTCAATAATCCTTGGCTTTACAGTTCGGCAATATCTGGTGATGTACGCCACCGTGTCTTTTGTCCCTGGTGGCATGATTTTTTAGTTATTGTCCGATTCATGTGAAACACTTTCATCACTGCACTGAGGTTCCTGAAGGGGATCCTGAAGGGGTATTTCAACTTCTGTTTCCAAAGACATTTGATTTGATGGTGTTACATCATGATTTTGAATACTGACAGGTTCCTTTAGTTTGAGGGGAGGTGTCACCTATTACGGCGATAAATAGCACCATCAGAGGTCCTAACGGAATATGATCTTTCATTGTGTTTTTGGATAACGACAGCTGGCTTCCAAGTTTTGTCCTTATGTTGAATTCTTGCCGATTCCCATATTTCGAGCGGCTTTAATGTCAAAATATTTCTTTTGATCTTTCTTTGATGTCTGGATTTTTTCTTTTACTTCCTCGCGGTTTTGCGTTTGTAGTAACAGCTGGTCGCGAATGACAGGTAAATTACAGCGTAAGCGCATTTTTGGTTTGAGAGCGCTCGGAATTACTAGTTTATGACCCTTCAATATTAGACCATTTACGACAATGAGCTCGACTCGGAAATTCCAAAATTCTCTTAACTGCTCAGGACAATGTTGTCGCATTTCAGGCCAACCTTTCAGAATGACCTGCTTTATTTGATCCATTTGGGGATCGAGCTCGGTATGAGTTTTGATCTCTTGCTTTTCCGATCGCTTACAGGGAGGCTGGACAGTACAGTGTGTACATGTAGATCCATGCCTTCTGAGAGCTCAGGATATGTATCATTCAACATATTTCTGGACAGCGCGTTGGCGATGTGTAAATCGATTCCATGCACGAAAGCAATGTCAATGTCATATTTCTGCAGTTGCAGTAGCACTCTAGTTAATCTTGGTGGCGCTGCGTGCAAAGGTTTCTTTTTCACTGAAACGAGAGGCAAATGATCCGTTTCAACTATGATCTTGCGGCCGTATATATATTGATGGAATCTTTTACACCCAAATAATATTGCAAACAATTCTTTCTCGATAATTTATTTCTGATTGCGTCAGAGATTTTGATGCATTGGCAATCGACCTACCATCCTGCATAAGCGTATAGCCTAGTCCAGATTTTGATGCATCACACTGTAGCGTTAGGGGTTTGTCTTTATCATAATAAACCAAAACTGATGCTTTGGTAATAAGGTATTTGACCTTTTGAAATGCATCAGCTTGAGGCGTGTCCCACGAAAAGATAACGTTTTTTACTAGAAGCATGCGAAGTGGACTCTTGATTTTAGCTAGATTTTCACAAAAGCGTGATAAATACGTCACCATCCCTAGGAAAGTCTCGAGCTCGGACGTGCATGTTGGCGGGTCCATGTTCAGTATCGCAGAAACCTTGTTCTGGGACACTTTAACACCTTCAGATGACAAGGCGTTGCCGGAGTACTCTGCTTTAGACACACATACTACCAACTTACCTTCATTGAAGCGAATGCCCTTCGCAAGAGCTCGTTCAATAACATTACGCAGATTCCGATCATGTTCTTCCCGGGTGCGCCCATAAACAAGTATATCATTTACTTTTGCTATGGCGCCTGGAAGATTTTCAAAACATTCATCAATTTTGGTTTGAAATTCGTCCTGACTTGACCGTAAGCCAAACGGAAGTCGGAGGAAACGATACCTACCAAACGGCGTGTTGAATGTTGTTAGCAATGACTCGTTTTGCAATTTTATGTTCCAATAGCCGGAACGGGCATCGAGCTTTGTGAAGCAAGTCGAGCCGGTCAGCTGAGACAGAACGTCCTCGAGAGTTTTCATAGAGTAATGCGGTCTTTTTATCTCATGATAGATACTTTTTCTTGCATATCACGTTTTGGTTTAATTTCAGAACTTGTTAAAATGCGTAATTCTAGCTTGAAAGGTTTCTATTTGATCTTGCAAGAAGGCGCCTCTTTCAACGACCGCCATTCGGCTCTTTATGTCAACGACTGGCGTGCATAAACTGACGTCATTTTTGCCGTCTTCGTGACGTCATCATCCAAAACACCAACGTCACTCGACGACGCAGATACGTGACCTCCAATACAACCAATGCATTGAATGCTCGTGATTTTTATCCGGTCCTGGGTGAGATAAGAATTGTAGGTACAGGGGAAGCACGCGGATATTCTTATCTGGTGTGCAAGAAAAACATACCTCTCAAATTGGATGGAAATATGGGATCGGTCCGTCGTTGTAGTAGTAAAGTAAAAAGATGGGCAATAATCAGGAATTAATACAATCAAATCCCACATTCCGCTCTCCAAACCAATAGGGAAAGAAGCAAATACACACAGAAAGTGACACAAGTTTGCGAAAGAAACGCACAGTAAACCGAATGAGCAGCTCTTTCCCAAACAAATGGTCATTCAGCTACTCCAATAACAGCATCAACATCTATTTTAACTTATTTCTTATTTTAGTTACAAAACAAAACAAAACAGAAGTTCCTGTAAATTCACATCCCCCTGATCATCACACTTTTTCACAGTTTTTTTTTATTTGTCGGAACGATTTCTCCGAAATCATGTGTTAAGCCTTACAATCAGCTTTCATGCACTATGGTCAAGTCATCTAAATTCGGACAGCAGGTAAATTCGGACAGTGACATTGTTTCCTTTAAATACTGAGCAAAAGTGAAAACGCTACACATGGAAGGCAGCTTGTAGCTAACCCAATGATACTTTTTTACCTGGATATCAACGTTTTAGTTGTTCAAGGCATTCAGCAACAGAATGTCTTTAAAATTCTGAATCTGATACTCTTCATAATAGAGTTATCATACTTTATTCAATTTTAGCATATTTTGTGTAACAGCAAATATGCGCATGCGCAGATGCACATTTCTTTGCTGAGCTGAAGCTGGTCCAGAGTAATAAAAAAGCAAAAAATGACTGACAAATATTATTTAGAAAAACTAGGAAATTGAAGCTTTATTTTTCAAAATTAAAAATTATCTCCCTTTGCATTAAAACTGTAGCAAATTTAAATTTTCGATTATTATTTGGTTTATCAATTTTCTATGAAACATTTTTCATGTTCTGGTAGTGCATTAAACCGTATACACTTTACCGATCGTTAATTTCGGGCAAAATTGTGCCAATATGTGAGGAAACCACAAATTAATTTCTTATAGGAATTTCCATTGTGGACGGATTCTGATTGTGTTTTCGAAGAAATAGCGATCTTTCAACACTATTTTTCAAAGACAGGAAAACACATATTGTTGTGTACTAACTCTTACGATATGTTTGGTACACTACCTAATGCAAAAAAAGTACAATAGTATCATGAACTCCTTTTCTAGATAAAGTTAAAAGTACCTGATCGCCTGTTTCGTATTTGCACAGCAGAAAATCGGACCCCTGTTCACTTCGAAATGTGTTCATTTTATCTGAAACGGCTTTTACAGCTATCCACTGGTATCATGGCTTTACACTTGCATTCATCTCTAAAATTGCATGCTTATTCATGGACTGTCTCTGTTTCCGCAAAACAGAAAATTTGAACACAAATCACTTGTAGCGTTTTCACTTTTGTTCAGTATATATCAGTTGTTTAGAATTAAAACGAAAATAATTGGGCAAACATTGAAAATCCTGATGAGACGGCTCATTATAAGCCGTCTCATCTGGATTTTCACTGTTTGCAATGGTATGTCCGAATTTACCTGCTGTCCGAATTTACTTGATTTGACCCTATACTGGAATCTAGCTTTCAGTCAGCTGTTTTTATCCGAAAGTGGACGTTTATCTCAAACTACTGATATCTCAAAGTAAATACATGTATTCTAGTCCCGGAAAAACTAATCTTAGATAGAAATACTTAGAGATATCCAGAGTTGAAATGTTAAGAAAAATAGGAAATGAGCCCGAACTTATAAATAACAGGGTACAGTCAAACCTGCTCATGGGGTCACCTCTATTAAGGGGTCACCTGTCTTAAGCAGCCACATTTTCTGAGTCCCTTGAACCAAAATACAGTGCAAATGAACCTGTATTAAGGGGTCACCTGTCTTAAGCAGCCAATTTTTGTCCTTCCCTTGGGTGACCCCTTAAGACAGGTTTGACTGTAGTTTGAAATACCGGTATATCAGTGTTTGAAGTAACGAGTCAACTGTATTTTAGCCGCGACACGAGAAAACCAACAAAGTGGCTGTGCGCCTAGCGCAGATTCAGATCAGCCTGGGCATCCATTCGGTCTTATCAGACTGTACGTTTTGCGCTTAAAGGGTAGCTAAGGGTCTAAACTAGCTCCATGCGGACAGCGAAGACTCTGCGCTGGGCCTACAACCACTTTGTTGGTTTTCTCGTGTTGCGGCTCAAATTCTGTTAGACATAATATATTTAGAAATGCAGACTGACCTATTTGCTGCCCTTATATACTTTATCGTATAGGATTTATAGGTACATAAACAGGGTATAATCGATTCCGCTAATTTTCGCTTCCTACAGAGACTGTACATCATATTTGGCTTCCGCCGAGACTGTCCGCGAACTCTTGCTTCCTGCAGGGACTACTGTCCTCGAAAATTGGCTTCCTGCCGAGACTGTTCGCGTGACTCTGCTTCCTGCCGAGAGCCTCGGCAGGAAGCAGAATTACGCGGACAGTCTCTGCAGGAAGCCATTTATCATGTACAGAAGTCTCGACAGGAAGCAAGAGATCGCGGTTAGTCACGGCGGAAGCCAAATATGATGTACAGTGTCTGCAGGAAGCGAAAATTTGCGGAATCGATTATACCCCGTGTATTTATTAGTATTCAACGATTCATAGGTGCATGTCAGTTATCAACGAACTTGGAATGGGTTATCGAATGGTACCATGGGCACATTAATTAACATGATTAAATGGATACACTTCGATGTCCTTAAAGTCGGGCCGCGTAGCGCAATCAGTAGGGCACCTGACTCATAAGTCAGAGGTCCTGGGTTCGATACCCGGTCTGGCTACATACTTTCGTTTCTCCTTCCGCTGATTCAAGAAGGGCAGTTGTCAGTTACTGGCGAAAGTATGTGCACTTAGTACTGGTTAACCGCTTAGGAGGTCTAAGCCTGCCCAGAAATAGTGTGGTTAGGTTAACTGACCGTCCCGACATGACCATAGATGTTTACCGTGGACGTTAAGTTACAAATCAATCAATCAATCAAAACGATGTCCTTAAAATATAGATGTGCTGTCATGCGGATTTTTTTCTTTGATCAACACGAGGGTAATACCAATTTGGCTACCTGTGCTTTCGACCGAGTCAGTCAATTACTATACATGCAAAAGTTGCTGTCGACCGAGACAATCGACAGCAGTATCAGAACAGACGACAGCCATTAACATTACAATTTACCGGTACTGGTAATGTTAACGATCAAATTATCGGTCGAAAGCCTATGTTGGAGATTCCCTACAACTATGAAATTTGCTCTGGAGGAACAGTCTGAAAAAGACTGTTCCTCCTGAGCAAATTTCATAGTTGCAGGGAATCTCTTTCATAGAAATTCAGCCTTAGCAACAACATAGCAACCACTTAAGTCGTAGTACAGACTCGGTCGAAAGCACAGGTAGCATAATTGGTAATACCCCCGTGATCAAGCACGATTAGAAATGCAAGGGTCATCCTGATACGCCATCAAATTTTATAAATTCATTTAAACCTGTTGCTAAGGCAGAAAACTATTAAAATGCTTCTTTTCAAGAATCGTCGAGCCGTTGGCTTGTAAGGAAAATCTTTCTATAAAGATGCATTGTAAGTTTCATTTTGTAATTTCAGATCTGATCCAGTACCGCTACCTTTGAGGACAAAGAATTACACACCACCATCGCACTTGAAAAAAAAAATGAATATTAAGGTATTATAACCTCAGAAGATTAATTCAAAATTCTACAAAAGAAGATCTACTAGGTATAGCAGCGAGGTGACGGTCCTTCTCTAGAGCGACATGCATCGTAGTAAACAAAACTTAGACTCCTGAGGCCGTATTAGCGGTTGCTATGCTGTTGCTAAGGCTGAGTATCTATGAAAGAGATTCCCTGCAACTATGAAATTTGCTCTGGAGGAACAGTTTTTTTTCAGACTGTTCCTCCGGAGCAAATTTCATAGTTGTAGGGAATCTCCAACATAGAAATTTAGCCTTAGCAACAGCATGGGATACTGCGTTCAAATAAGAAGTTCGTGGTAAACGGTTTGCACGGGCAAGGAAAAGCGCAAGGAAAAGCGGCAAATGACTGTACATCCTCCCGAGACACTTTATGCATTGTATATTTGTGATGAAAAGTTATCCTATACGTACAGGCTGTTTTGGTGCCATTCTTCTTCACACAGACGAGAACCTTATAAGTGTTATGTTTTACTTTGTGGTAACTTCAATAGAAGCTTGGCTATACACACTGGCGAGAAATCGAATAGATGTGAAACATGTATGTTAAACAGTTTACAGTGAATGAAATGAAAATATGCAGAACTACATGAATGTTCACCCTGGTGAGACACTTAAAAATGAGCCGCGACACGACAAACCAACAATGTGTTTGTGCGCGCAGTCTGATCAGAGTCTTCGCTGTCCGCATGGAGATAGCTTAGACCCTTAGCTACCCTTTGAGCACCTAACGAAGAGTCTGGTCGAACTGGATGGATTCCCAGGCTGATCTGAGTATGTGCTGGGCACACAACCACTTTGTTATACACCCGTTTCATATTATGTTGTGGCGCTGTCCGTCCGTCCGTCCGTAAACATTCTTGTACACGCCATAACTCAGTAACCATTTGGGATATCTTCATGAAATTTGGTAGGCATATGTATTAGGGTGGGGGAACGTGTCGCGTACAAGAATGGTTGCTCCCTCTTTCTTACTTTTGAAGTTATGCCCCTTTGATTAATTTTAGCTCACCTGGCCCGAAGGGCCATAGTGAGCTATTGTCATACCAATGCGTCCGGCGTGCGTCGTGCGTCGTCCCGAAATTTGTTCGTCAACACCTAAAAACAAATATTCAAACATCTTCTTCTGTAAAACTACTGGTCCCATGGTTCTCAAATTTCACATGGAGCATGACCTGACACCAGGGTCTCAGAATTGTAAAATTGGGTCAGGTTGAAAATCCAAGCTGGCCGCTGTTACTAAAAATAGCAAAAACAACAAAATAAACGTCTTCTCAAGAACCACTGGGTATATTTGTCTGAATTTTGGCATGGAACATCAGTGAAACCTTGGTATTCAAAATTGTAAAAATGAAAAAAATCTGTAGCGGAGTTTTGTCACAGTGACCTACTTTCTGTTAACGAGTGTAATTTTGCTCAAATGCCATTGTCAGAAAACACCTTATTCAAACAACTTCAAACAACTTCTTCTGTAAAACCACTGAACCCATAGGTCTCAAATTTCACATGGAGCATGACCAGACTGCAGGGTTTCAAAATTGTAAAATTGGGTCAGGCCAAGAATCCAAGATGGCCGCCGTTACTAAAAATAGCAAAAACAACAAAATCAACTTCTTCTCCAGAACCATTTGGTATATTTGGTTGAAAGTTGGCATGGAACATGAATGGAACCTTGGGATTAAAAATTGTAAAAATGAAAAAAATCTATAGCGGAATTAGGTCACAGTGACCTACTTAGAGCTTACAAGACCGATTTTGCTCAAATGTCATTATCTTAAGAAAACACAATAGATTCTGGACAGATTTGGTCAGAAATGGTCCTTGAATGGAATTATTTCAATTTTGTGACAGTTGACTATCCAAGATGGCCACCATGGGAGCCGTTACTAAAAACAGCACAAACATAAAAATGACAATTACTCAAGAACCCTTGAATGGAATTGGACCAATTTTGTGTCAGAATGTTCTTTACATAAGGCCGTTTCGATTAATTGCAATTTGGCATTCCAAGATGGCCGCCATCTGCCGTTACTAAAAATAGCACAAACATAAAATGACAATTACTCAGTAACCCTTGAATGGAATTGGACCAATTTTGTGTCAGAATGTTCCTTACATGAAGCCATGTTGATTAATTCCAATTTGGCATTCCAAGATGGCCGCCATCTGTCGTTACTGAAAATAGCGCAAAACATGAAAATGACAATATCTCAGTAACCGCTGAATGGATTTTGACGAAATTTGTGTCAAAATGATTCTTGCATTGAGATGTTTCAAAAATAACTAACTATAGACCAGTCATATCGGCTACTGTTACTAAAAATAGACAAATGTGAAAATTAGAAAATCTCAATGGAATTGGACTAATTTTCTATCAGAATGGTCCTTTCATTAAGCTCTTTCGATTTTTTGCATTTTGGCATTCCAAGATGGCCGCCATCTTCCGTTACTAAAAATAGCACAAAACATGAAAATGTTAATATCTCAGTAACGGCTGAATGGATTTTGACGAAATTTGTGTCAGAATGATTCTTGCATTGAGATGTTTCAAAATAATTAACTGTGGACCAGTCATGTTGGCCACTGTTACTAAAAATAGAAAAATATGAAAATTAGAAAATCTCAATGGAACTGGACTAATTTTCAATCAAAATGGTCCTTTCATTAAGCTTTTTTGAGTTTTTGCATTTTGGCATTCCAAGATGGCCGCCATCTGCCGTTAATAAAAATCGCACAAAACATGAAAATGACAATATTTTATTAACAGCTGAATCGATTTAGACGAAATTTGTGGCAAAATGATTTTTGCTTTGAGTAATTTAAAAAGTTAACAAATATAGACCAGTCAAGTTGGCCTCTGTTACTTAAAATAGCAAAATATAAAAATTAGAAAATTACAATGGAACTGGATCATTTGTGTGTCAAAATGGTGAAAGCTTTTCGATTTTTTGCATTTTGGCATTCCACGATGGCCGCCATCTGCCATTACTAAAAATAGCACAAAACATGAAACTGACAATATCTCAGTAACTCCTGAATGGGTTTTGATGAAATTTGTGGCAAAATGATTCTTGCATTTAGGTGTTTCAAATGTAAATATATAAAGACCAGACAAGTTGGCCTCTGTTACTTAAAGTAGTGAAATGTGAAAATGAGAAAATTTCATTGGAATTTGACCAATTTTGTATCAGTATGTTGCACAAAAGCCAGGTGAGCGATATCAGGCCCATTTGGGCCTCTTGTTTCCCTGTGAGTCTTGTACGCGCCATAACTAGATAACCGTTTTGGATATCTTTATAAAACTTCATAGCAATGTGTATGAAGTCCTAACGATGTGTCGCGTACAACAATGGCTGTTCTCCCTTTCTTCATTTTAGAGCTGATCCCTTTCATTAGTTCTTGTTGGCTATTTTTGTGTATACTTTTTTTGTACGATATATTGTCAAGGGAAAAAAGTAGAACTAAAAATGGTATATCTAGTATATTTAGTATATTTAGGTTATCTCCCTTGTTCACACTTGGAAGCTGATTTTTGGTATACTGTATTTCATGTGTTAAATATCTAGATGATGCTGCAGTCATTATACCCCAACTTGGAAAAAGTGGGGGGGGGGGGGGGTATACTTGTTTACATCTGTCCGTCCATCCGTCCATCTGTCCGTCCTTCTGTCTGTCCTTCCGTCCCCATTTAATCAAATTTTTCGTCAACGATTTCTCAACAACCATGAAAGCTAGAGTAGTCATATTTGTTATGCAGGTTGATGACGACATGTTTTATTGTGGGATCGAGAACCAGCCTTTTTCTGCTTATTCTTCCCTGTATATGTCCGATTTTCTTTTTTTCCCTACTTTGAATAATGAAATTTTTCGTCAAAGATTTCTCCACAACCATGCAAGCTAGAGTAGTCATGTTTGGTATGCAGGTTGATGACCATATGTTGTATCGTTGGATTGAGAACCAGCCTTTTTCTGCTTATTCTTACCTGTATTTGTCCAATATTCTTTCTTTCCATACTTTGAATAATAAAATTTTTCGTCAAAGGTTTCTCCACAACCAAGCAAGCTAAGAGTAGTACCATTTGGTATGCAGGTTGATGACGATATGTTGTATAGTGGGATTTAGAACCAGCCTTTTTCTGCTTATTATACCCCGCCACACGTTAGTGGCGGGGTATTATGTTTTCACGTTGGCTGTCCGTGTGTCTGTCCGTCCGTCCGTCCATAGTACGTACGTCCGTCTGTCCGTCCGCACTTCGTTTCCGTTCGATAACTTAAGTATTTATCAACGGATTTCCTTCAGATTTTGCATATGCATTTGTACCAAGAATGTCTCGCTTGGGATTGTTAATGGGCAAATTTCGTTAATCTCTGACAGAGTTATGGCACTTGTCAATGTACAAAAAATGGTTTCTGGCCTCTAGTTCCTTTACTACTTGGAGTATGATGATGAAACTTCACAAACATGATCGAAGTAACAAGAGCTTTGTATGTGCACAGAAATTTTATCATCAGGGGTTATCTGCCCCTGCCCTGGGGCTATATACATGTATAAAATCATGAAAAATTCCATATAAAATCAGAGTTTGAAGCAATTTTTCTTTAACTTACAGCAAATGGTTAGGTTAGAGCGATGAAAGCCTCCACTGATGCTCAAATTTACCCTGTGGGAGTTATCTCCCCCTGCCTCCGGGCTATATACATGCATAAAATGATGATAAAAACTATATAAATTCATGTGAAGTAGATTTTCAGAAATTTACATCTAATGATAGAAGTAATAAAAGCTTCTTGTGATTAAATTTGACCCTTAAGGCAGGGTTATCTGCCCGTGCCCATTGCCACATGTTTAAAATCACTAAAATTGTATTTCATTAGAGTGGTAAGTGATTTATCCGAAGCTTATTGTAAGTTATCAGAGTCATGAAGTGTCCTGTCATGATAAAGACTTTTATCCATGTTCAGTGGGGTTAGGCTGCCCCTGCCCTTGGGTTATACAGAGAAACAATAAATCTGGAAAAATCTGTGTGTGAAAAAGGTTTGCAGTGGCGGGGTATCACGCAGTCGTTTGCGATGCTTTTATTCTTCCCTGTATTTGTCCAACATTCTTTCTTTCCATACTTTGAATAATGAACTTTTTCATCAAAGATTTCTTCACAACCGTGCAAGCTAGATTAGTCATATTTGGTATGCAGGTTAATGATGACTTACTGTATTGTGGGATTGAGAACCAGACTTCTCCTCTTTTTATTCCCTGTATTTGTCCGATTTTCTTTCTCTCTTTACTTTGAATAATGCATTTGTTTTTTCGCAAAAGATTTCTGTGCATCTGTAAGTTAACGTAGGGATTTTTGTGATGCAGGTTGATAATAACTTGTTGTATTGTGGGATTGAGAACCAGTCTTCTCCTACTTATTCTTCCCTATATTTTCCAATTTTCTTTCTCTGCTGACTTTGAATAATATAATTTTTGTAACAGATATCACAGCAACCATTCATATATGGTATACATGGTAACAATGATTTCTCTCCCTATTTATGCTTTTTGTTACTAAAAATAACACCATTTGATTTAAGCAATTAAGCGGGGGTATAGTCGGATTCGCTGACAGTTCTAGTTAATTATAGAGTGGTTGCCCCTGTTTGTCTGCCTGTCTATCCTTTTGTAAACAATCTTGTTCATTCTGTAACTCCTTTAGGACATAAAAACGGGCGTATTATGCGCCGCTTGCCGTGTCGCAGCTCAAATGTGATATTTGTGTGAAAAAGTTTGCATCTTCAAGGAATCTAAAACGACACTTGCTTAGAGACACCTTATAAATGTGATGTTTGTGTGAAACATTTTGTAGCCGCATAAATGTGAGGTTTGTGAAAAACAGTTTTCACATCGCGGTAATCTAAAGTACACACGAGTGAGAAACCTTATAAATGTGATGTTTGTGAAAAACGGGAAAACAGTTTTCACATCGTGGTAGTCTAAGGATACACTTGCTATACACACTTGTTAGAAACCTTAAAAGTGTGAGACAATTTATTATGTGAAAAACGCGTTTCAGAGACTGGTTATCTGAAGAAAAACATGATGCTTCACAGTCGAGAGCAACGTTATAAATGTGATATTTGTTTTAAAACGTTTGCATGGTCAAGCAATCTTAAACGACATAGGTTTTTACACACTGGCAAGAAACCTTATAAATGTGATATATGCGTTGAACAGTTTGCAATATTTGCTTATCTGAAGAAACACATTAGAAAGCACTATTACGAGACACCTCATAAATGTGACATTTGTATTAAACAGTTTGCATCTGCATGGCATCTTAAACGACACATGCGTATACATACTGGTGAGAAACCTTATAAATGTGAGGTTTGTGATAAAGAGTTTTCACATCGTGGTAGTCTAAAGATGCACCTGGCTATACACACTGGTAAGCAACCTTGTAAGTGTGAGATATGTGATAAATGGTTTTCACATCCTGTTTGTCTAAAGAAACACCTGGCTTTACATACTGGCCAGAAACCTCATAAGTGTGAAATATGTGATAAACAGTTTTCACGTCGTGCTGATCTAAAGATACACCTGACTATACATACTGGTGAGAAACCTCATAAGTGTGACATATGTGATAAATGGTTTTCAGACTTTGGTTATCTGAGGAAACACATGATACTTCACACTCGAGAGCAACCTTATAAATGCGATATTTGTTTGAAAACATTTGCAACTTCAAGGACTCTAAAACGACATAGACTAATTCACGTTGGCCAGAAACCTTATAAATGTGACTTTTGCGGTAAACAGTTCACAGTAATGACTTATCTGAAGAAACACATAATAAAGCACTTTAATGAGAAACCTAATAAATGCGATATTTGTGTTAAACAGTTTGCATCTACATGGCATCTAACACGACACATGTTAAAACACACTGGTGAGACACCTCATAAATGTGAGGTTTGTGTGAAACAGTTTGCATCTGCATCGCTTCTAAAACGACACTTGCGTAGACACACTGGTGAAAAACCTTATAAATGTGATGTGTGTGAAAAACGGTTTTCACTTCGTGATAATCTAAAGAAACACTTGGCTATACACACGAGTGAGAAACCTTATCAGTGTGAGATATGTGATAAACGGTTTTCAGGAACTGGATATTTGATAAGACACATGATACTTCACACTGGAGAGAAACCTTACAAATGTGATATTTGTTTGAAAAAATTTGCATATTCAAAGACTCTTAAACAACATAGGTTTTTACACACTGGCGAGAAACCTTATACATGTGATTTATGCGGTGAACAGTTTGTAAATACTAGTTATCTGAAAAAACACATAATAAAGCATTTAAATGACTTTCATGAGACACCTCATAAATGTGATATTTGTGTGAAACAGTTTGCACTTGCATGGCAGCTAAAACAACACATGCGTATTCACACTGGTGAGAAACCTTATAAATGTGAGTTTTGTGACAAACAGTTTAGACTTCAAAGTAGTCTAAAGATACACCTGACTATACACACTGGCAAAAAACCTCATAAGTGTGAAATATGTGGGAAACGGTTTTCAAGCATTGGTAATCTGAGGAAACACATGATACTTCACACTGGAGAGAAACCTTGTAAGTGTGAGATATGTTCTAAAAAGTTTGCATCTTCATGGTATCTAAAACAACATAGGCTTTTACACACTGGCGAAACACCTTATAAATGCAATATTTGTTTTAAAGAGTTTACATCTTCAGGGAATCTAAAACAACATATGTTTATACACACAGGTGAAACACCTTATAAATGTGATTTATGCATTGAACAGTTTGCAAACTCTGCTTATCTGAAGAAACACATGATTAAACATACTGGTGACACACCTTATAAATGTGATATTTGTGTGAAAAAGTTTGCATCTACATCGGATCTAAAACGACACTTGCTTATTCACACTGGTGAGAAACCTTATAAATGTGAGGTTTGTGATAAACGGTTTTCAGAGCGTTGTAAACTAAAGAACCACCTGGCTATACATACTGGTGAGAAACCTTATAAATGTGAGGTTTGTGATAAACAGTTTGCGCGTCGAGTTTACCTAAAGAAACACCTGGCTATACACACTGGCGAGAAACCTTATAAATGTGAGGTTTGTGATAAACAGTTTGCGCATCGAGTTTACCTAAAGAAACACCTGGCTATACACACTGGCGAGAAACCTTAAGAGACATTCGGCTATACATAATGGTGAGAAACCTTGTTTGTGAGATATATGTTAAATAGTTAGTAGAGACTAGTCAGTTGAAGAGCCACATGATGATAATACACATTGATAAAGAGACTTACAGGAGTTAGCTACGTCATAAACATCTTTCAAATCAGAGCTCTAGATAAGAGTGAGTATTTGGTGATAATTCGGGATAATATTTTATGATTCTGCATAAAAACATACGTTGTGACCCCTCATCTGAACTGTCTCGACAAGAGGGGTCACAACATATGGTTTCTTTGAGAAATAAGAAAAATTATCCCTAATTATCATGCATTACGCCCTCTTATCTAGAGCTCTGTCAAAGGATTAAGGAATTAAACCAAAATATGTTTATACAGACTGACAAGGCACCTTCTACAGTTGACGTTCTCGGGAACAGTTAGCAAATAGAAGTCCTGGGAACTTAGTAAACGCAGTATGAACTTTTTTTATGTGGTCCTTGCTAAGGAGTTAACCCAGTCTGCAAGCCTCAGATGATCTGGTCTTAAACATATGGAGAAAAACGTTCTAGTGTGAAACTTGGGATAACAGTCTTCTTAAGTTGGGATACTTACGGACCATTTGATGATGCATACCAATCATATGAAAAACTTTATAAATCAGAGCTCCAGATAAGAAGGGGTACTGAGGATAATTCAGAGATAATTTTTCTTATTTCTCAACGAAAACATATGTTGTGACCCCTCATTAGAACCGTCTCGTTGAGACGGTTCTAATGATGGGCCACAAAATATTTTTTGTGGAGAAATAATGATAATTATCCCTAAATTATCTCTGTTACCCCTTCTTATCTGTAGCACTGTAATATAAACGACTTATTTGTAGTTAAGGCTTTACAAAATCAGGAAACACTTAAGGGCACACCGCGCACCTGAAGGATTAAAATATATATGTCAGGAATCTCATGAAACACCTGTTGACACATACAGGTGGGAAATGCAACAAATATGAGAGTACTTAAATTTTTTTACACTCAGGATACATCAAGAGATACGATTTCTTAACAAGAAACCGTCACATTATTGTACGTGCGTTTAATAAATCCAACGCTGATAAATCCAGAGGCCTCTCTTAACACATCAGTTCAGTTCTGTTCGAATTATCCCAACGACGTTCTCCAAGAGGCTCAGCGGTACGTAGCCATAGTTGCACACACTTGGCGCCATGCAGCGGCGTATCTAGGAGCAATTTCATGATACGCACAATCATGTGTCATACTCTTCCCCTTGAAGGAAAAGGTAGTATTTCAGCCACTTTGGCAGTTGGTATAGATATCTTGTCTAAATTGTAAAAATTTCAGCATGCAAATATGTAGGTGCGTATTGAAATTTTGTCAATTTTGACAAAATTTCAATACGCACTTGCGTATTTGCCGTATACGTAGCTACGCCCTTGCCATGTGTCTGTGGACTATAATCACAATTGAATATTATTTGCGTATAGTTTCACATGTCCTGTATTAGAAAACATACAGTTATCATTATTTCAAAAACTATACAAAATGTTCAACTGAAAGTTAGTTCAAAGTAAATGGGACTATAACTCCCCATTTCACACTTAGATTAACAAGTAAATTATAAAATAAAACAACAAAATAGAGAACACAATCACATTTGATCTGCTTATTGACCAAACAGAGCCTTATCCATAGCAAGAAATAGCTTTAAGCAAAGATATGATTCAAGTCAACAACAGTAGAAATTAAGTTGTGCAAAACAACCGGTCCTACTACAGTTGCTTGGCAATTCGGGATTCAGCTTGTGGTTTTCAGCTTTCAGTGCTCAAGGTGATCTATTGTGATCGAAATTTGTTCGTCGTACATCCGTCCGTCCGTCGTCAACAATTCTTCAAACGACATCTCCTGCTAGACCAGTAGGCCAATTCCAAAATAATTTCACACAAATGTTCCTCTGATAGCCTTGTACCAAAATTGCTAAAATGGTTCCGCTCCGCTGAACAACACGGCCACCAGAGCTAAAAATAGAAGAAAAAAACTTTAAACAACATCTCCTCTCAAGCCAGTGGATCGATTTCAAAATAATTTCACAGAAATGTTTGACTCATGGCCCTGAACCAAAATTGCTAAAATGGTTCCACTCCACTGAACAAGATGGCCACCAGAGCTAAAAACAGAAATAAATCTTTAAATGACATAGAGGGCACAGTTTTGAGCTAACCTTCATGAAACTTTGTCAGAATGATTATCTTAATAAAATCTAGGATAAGTTAAAAGCTAGGTCATGTCAGATCAAAAATTAGATCACTAGGTCAAATCTTAGTAAAACCTTGTGTACACTCTAGAGGGCATAGTTTTGATCCAACCTTCATGGAACTTTATCAGAATGATTATCTCAATGAAATCTAGGCCAAATTTGGAACGAGGTCATACCAGCTTAAAAACTAGGTCAAATATTAGTAAAGCCTTGTGTACACTTTAAAGGCACAGTTTCGATCCAATATTCATGAAACTTTGTCAGAATATTAATCTTTATAAAGTCTAGGTGAATTTTAAAACAGGATTATATTGGGTCAAAAACTAGGTCATAAGGTCAAATTTTAGAAATACCTTGTTTACACTCAAGAGGGCACAGTTTTGATCCAATCTTCTTGAAACTGTTTCAGAATGTTTATCTTTATAAAATCTACGCGAAGTACGAAAAAGGGTTATGTTCGATTAGAAACTAGGTCACTAGGTCGAATCTTAGAAAAACCTTGTGAACACTGTAGAGGGCACAGTTTTTAATCAATCTTCAGGAAACTTTGTCAGAATGTGTATCTTTATTAAATCTAGGCCAAAGTTGAAACTGGATCTTGTCGGGTAAAAAACGAGGTCACTAGGTCAAATTTTAGAAAAACATTGTGTACACAATTGTGGCTTTATTTTGCATTGAATACATATGAAACTATGTCAGAATGTTTATCTTCATAAAATCTAGGTCAAGTTTGAAACTGAATAATGTCTGATCAAAATCTAGATCGCCAGGTCCGATCTTAGAAAAAACATTGTGTACACTCTAGAGGGCACAGTTTTGATCCAATCTTCATGAAACGTTGTCAGAATTATAGATTGGAAAGTGCAAATCTGTTCCAATTGAACCATCATCAAATAGATGATATTCCATGTTATTCCATTATAAACCAGGTGAGCGATTTAGGTCCATGATGGACCTTTTGTCTTTTGTTCTAGTATTTTATTGGTGGTGTTTGACATCCAAGGGTCCTCCAGCTGTGGCAATAGGCTGTTACTGTCGAGTCTACATCTTTATTTTTTCATAGTTTTCATAAGTGTGTTTTTTTTTCTTTCCCAGACGGATGGTCATTCAGCTTTCTTAACTAAAATATCACTCAACAGGTGAAAGAAAGTGAGCCGCGACACGACAAAACTAACAAAGTGGCATGTGCGCCCAGCGAAGACTCAGATTAGCCTGGGCATCCGCCCAGTCTGATCAAAGTCTTCGCTGTCCGCATGGAGCAAGCTTAGACCTTTAGCTACTCGTTAAGTGCACAGCAAAGACTCCGAACAGATGCCCAGGCAGAGACGCTAGGTGCACATGCCACTTTGTTGGTTTTGTCATATCGCTGCTCAAGAATTGATATGGACAGCAAAGAACAAGTCATCCATTGCTCTTCTGCTGACAGTATAATTATGTTCAGTTATAAAACTCAGACAGTTCAAAAGGTTACATAATTGTATTATTCTGGACATTAAAGAGCGGAAACCCGAATCTCAGCACACCTTTTTTCACATTTATTCTATCAACAGTTTTAGCAGCAAGTCGCTGAAAGGAAAAAAAAGTAAAAAAAAACTCTTCCACGGGAGCTCAAACAGTTACAGCGTTTTCCTTAGATGTTGCTTAAGTTTCTTCCCTTCCATTGACTCGACTCCCTAGCGTCTTGAGCGGGTTCTATGCCTCATTAAACTGCACAGCTCTCTTAGCTGGCAGTATGAATGCAACAATTATTAATGGCGAAATATACAGGATACTTGTATCAAATTGAATTCGACTTTTGGGCCATAGAGGAAACGAGTATAACCGCTGAGATGTGTCGTAGAATCAGTCTGTGGATTTGGTTGATTTGATGCTTAACGTCCAAGGTAAACAACTAAGGTCATGTCGGGACGGTCAGTTAACCTAACCACACTGTTCCTGGGCAGGCTTAGACCCCCTAAGCGGTTAACCAGTACTAAGTGCACATACTTTCGCCAGTAACTGACAACTGCCCTTCTTGAATCAGCGGAAGGAGAAACGAAAGTATGTGGCCAGACCGGGATTCGAACCCAGGACCTCTGACTTACGAGTCAGGTGCCCTACCGATTGCGCTACCCGGCCCGGCTCAGTCTGTGGAAACTCTGAAGTGTAAGACCAGGAAACACAAATAACAATCCACCCCAAGACATCGAAAGAAGAAGATAGGAGACTCGTGAACGACAAAACAATGCAGTACATCTAATTCAGTTCAACACAGAGGGGCTTTACATAAATCATAAACTACTGAGGACAGTATACACAGGGTATAATCGATTCCGCTAATTTTCGCTTCCTGCAGATATTTGGCTTCCGCCGAGACTGTCCGCGAACTCTTGCTTCCTGCCGAGACTTCTGTACATGATAAATGGCTTCCTGCAGAGACTGTCCGTGTGATTTTGCTTCCTGCCGAGGCTCTCGGCAGGAAGCAGAGTCACGCGGACAGTCTCGGCAGGAAGCCATTTCTCGAGGACAGTAGTCTCTGCAGGAAGCAAGAGTTCGCGGACAGTCTCGGCGGAAGCCAAATATGACGGACAGTCTCTGCAGGAATCGAAAATTGGCGGAATCGATTATACCCTGTGGTATAGCGGGTGACCATAACGGGAACTGCGTCAGAAATTTGTCTCTTGTATCGGTCAGTATGACAAAGTACTTGAGGGCTTGAAGACGAATATTCTTGTTCATAGGGTGTCAAATGCAACAGTCCAGTGAAACTGCTGTTTCATGAAAGAAAATACCCCCATCTCATATAGGTGATGGCATAACAGGGTCATAAAACAGCTAACAACTGGGGGGTGTTATATATAGTCGGGAATAAATATCGTAGTTATTGCGCGAAAAGTGCGAGGATTCTAGCCTATTACACTGTAACAGGGTCTGGATGTGTTTAGCAAGATGATAGCAAACTTCAGTCATTTTTATTATCTTATTTATGCACGCGTTGTAAATCACATAAATTGGAGCCGCGACACGAGAAAACCAACAAAGTGGTTGTGCGCCTAGCGCAGACACAGATCAGCCTGTGCATCCGCCCAGTTTGGTCAGACTCTTCGTTAAGTGCCGAAACGATAGCTCAGGGTCTAAGCTACCTTCTTGCGGACAGCGAAGACTCTGATGAGACTGGGTGGATGCCCAGCAGATGGGCGGATGCCCAGGCTGATCTGAGTCTGCGCTGGGCGCACAACCACATTGTTGGTTTTGTCGTGTCGCGGCTCTAATATATTTGGCGGTCACACGACCAAAGTTTCCTGGTCAAAGAAACTGTAACAAAGAAAGTTTGCCAAACATTTTGCGTTCGCACATAGAAAATTATTTGTTAAAGAAAAATGTAGTACAGAATCTTAATAAAATAAACTTTGGCAAGGAGATATTTGCTGTCGTGTTCACACGATCAAACATTATTCGTCAAAGTTACCTGGACAAATAAACTTTGCCCGTATGAACGGCCAACCATGCCACATTTTCTCTGTTAAATATAGTTTATTCAAAATCAAATTGATTTGATTATGAGCAAAGTTTTCTGTGTTCATCTCCATCTATTGGCTAGTTTCTTTGTTACATATTCTTTGGCAAATTTTCTGTTCACACGGACAAATTTTGTTTGTCATATAAACTCAGTTTCCGTACGAATATGGCAATGAAAATGTGGCATTTTTTTTATTGACACGAGCAAATTTTTCTTTGCCAAACCTGCTTTGTCACAGAAACTTCGCCCATGTGAACGAAGCCTAAGGCAATTCACCTTTCCGAAACCACGCATTCTTTAAACAAGTAACTGTTCCGTAAATTTACGAACCTATTGTGGGACATTAAACACGTGCGATCATGTTTGTGGAACATTGTCACGAGCTACATGTAACTTATCGTTTCGTCTGGCCAGTTATACATTATCAAATGACTTTTCAGTGCCATTCAGGGGCGTAGCCAGGGGCAATTACACAGTACGCACAAGTACGTTTTATACTCATTGAGGGAAATAATAGGGGGTTAAGCCGCTAAGATGTTTCAAATGTTCGTGTCTGTTGGCAGTTAGTATTAAAATTATGCCCAATTAACAACATTTCAGCATGAAAATACGCAGGTGTGTGTTGAAATTTTGTCAATTTGACAAAATTTCAATACGCACCTGCGTATTTGCGTATTGGCAGCTACGCCCTTGACATTCTCGGCGTGGCTCGGAAAGGTGAATAAGTCCTCATGTATTACATTCCAATACATTTACATACTCGCATCATAAGAGAGGTACCGATAAAAAGCAGTACCTGACGGGTACTAGTATTTGAGATACTTCTACACCGTTCTATGAAACTATACATTGTGGCATCCCATTAGAATCGCCTCAATGAGGGGATTCTTATAGATGCTACAATGTATACTTAATTTCAAGTAAAAAAAAACTGATACAAATCTACATGAAATTTACATGAAATTTTCTTTACTTTCTGAAGCCATGGTATATCATGAACGCCAAATTAATATCTGCGCCATTATCATTTTTATTAATCCGCTAAATTTTGATACCGCAGATATTAAGTGTTTTAAAGTAACCTCACGCCACCTTCTGATGCAGCTCACAAAAAAGTAGGTATTTGGTGTATGCAGAACTTAAATATATTGCTCTTTTTCTTGTTAATATGTTACTACCTGAAGTCAGACTGAAAAGTGAAAAAAAAGTAAAGCTTAAGGTTTCCCATATCCTAGTGGCCGTAGTTCAACTGTATCTTGGGCAAAGCCTATGAAGGCAGAGCTCATCTCCTTTCGCTATCTTATTATCTTATCCTACCCCGACTCGAAAAATGTTACCATTTTCTACTTGGTTGACAGAGTTTTCCATTCACTGACTGGCCCAGTCCAGAATCGAACCTACAAACGTCTTCTGCACCATAATCGAGTCGCTCTGACCACTTGCTCTGAAAATCCTAAAAAGTTACATTTTTATGCTCCCCGAAGGGTGAGCATATAGTTGCCGCTTTGTCCGTCCGTCCGTCCGTCACACTTTTGTCCAGATCATATCTCTGAATAAAGGCGGAACTAAATGAAACTTCACACATTGATAGAGGACAACGAGGGGAAGTGCAGTGCACAAGAACTGTAACCCTATCACAAGTATTTACGAAGTTAGCTCCCTTTCCAGTTTTTTCAATATTTTGCTTGTCCGGAGCATATCTCTGAAAGTATAAGGGGGAACTAAATGAAACTTCACACATTGATAGAGGACATCGAGGGGAAGTGCAGTGCACAAGAACTGTAACCCTATCACAAGTATTTACGAAGTTAGCTCCCTTTCCAGTTTTTTCAATATTTTGCTTGTCCGGAGCATATCTCTGAAAGTATAAGGGGGAACTAAATGAAACTTCACACATTGATAGAGGACAATGAGGGGAAGTGCAGTGCACAAGAACTGTAACCCTGTCGCCAGTATTTACGAAGTTAGCTCCCTTTCCAGTTTTCCAATATTTTGCTTGTCCGGAGCATATCTCTGAAAGTATAAAAGGGAACTAAACGAAATTTCACACATTGATAGAGGACAATCAGAGGAAGCGCAGTGCCTAGGAACTGTAACTCTATCACATGTATTTATGAAGTTAGCTCCCCTTCCGGTTCTTTAAATATTTTGCTTGTACGGAGCCTATCTCTGAAAGTATAAGGGGGAACTAAATGAAACTTCACACATTGATAGAGGACAATGAGAGGAAGTGCAGTGCACATGAACAATAAGCCTATCACAAGTACTTACGAAGTTAGCTCCCTTTCCAGTTTTTTCAATCTTAAGCTTGTCCGGTGCAGATCTCCAAAAGTATTAAAGGGAACTTAATGAAACTTCATACATTGAAAGAGGACAATAAGAAGAAGTGCAGAGCACAAGAACAATAACCCTGTATTAAGTATTTACAAAGTTAGCTCCCTTCCTTTTTTCAGCATTTTGCATGTCCAGAGTATATCTCTGAAAGTATAAAAGGGAACGTAATGAAACTTCACACACTGATAGAGGGCAATGAGTGAAAGTGCAGAACACAAGAACTATAACCCTGTCAAAAGTGATTACAGAGTTAGCTCCCTTCTTAATTTTTGCTATAGTTTGCTTGTATGGAGCATATCTTAGGAATTATTGAAGGAAACTAAATGAAACTTCACACAATGATAGAGGGTAATAAAAGGAAGTGCATTGCTTAACAACTATAACCCTACCTTTAGTAATTACAGAGTTATCTCCCTTCCTATTTTTTCAGTTATTAGCTTTTCAGGAGTATATCTCTGTACATATTTAAGAGAACATGAATGAAACTTCACATATTGATAGTAGAGGGTAATGACAAGAAGTGCAGAGCAGAAGAACCATAACTGTATCCCATGTTATTTTCGGGTTACTTCCCTTCTTATTTTTTCTCAGTTGTATACATGGCCAGAGCATTGCTCTAAAAGTATTGAAAAGATTTTTTTTCCATTTTAAACTGCATTTAATTTACACAGAAAATCACTCCTTCACCAGGATACCCATTCTCCTATTCCAAGCCTTCGGGGAGCATCCATCGGTTCCACCGATTTTCTTGTTTAGATTCAGACAGGGAGCTTTTGACCATTCACTGAAATATGTTTTTGGGCTTGACCATCGACGGAAGCAGTTTTTAGGCATGTAACATGTTACATTTTCCGACTGACATCTATGTTGGTTCTGTTAAATACCTAAGCAGCAAGTTGAATCTTTGTGATATACTGTGGGTTTCCGACTGTGGGTTTGACTGAGGCCTTGACTCTTCTTTAGCCTCTAGATGCGCATCACCTAACTGAAATAACTGAACGGAATAACTGAACCAGTATTGAAAAGACTTTACCAGTATGTGAAATGCCGATGAAAAAAACAAACGGCAAGCATGATGGAAGGATTTTTGCGGACTTTGAAGTCTGTCTAGGTCCTTCAGTTTTACACAATACTTCATCCCTGGAGGATCACCGCCTTTAGCCAGATTTTCTCTCAGCATCCGCGAATAACAAACTTTACAAAGCCGCCCCATTTACTATATATGTGAGTAAAAACTGCATCCACAACTGATGGAAAATGTTTTGCATTATATATTTGAGCCGCGACACGAGAAAACCAACAAAGTGGTTGTGCGCCCAGCGCAGACTAAGATCAGCCTGGGCATCCGCCCAGTCTGATCAGAGTCTTCGCTATCCGCATGAAGGTAGCTTAGACCCTTAGCTACCCTTTAAGCGCTTAGCGAAGTGTCTGATAAGAATGGGTAGATGCCTAGGCTGATCTGACTCTGTGCTGGGCGCACAACCACTTTGTTGGTTTTCTCGTGTCGCGGCTCATTTTCTTGATTTGAAACCCGTTAGCAAACTGCGTCTTCTGTCACCAGTAAACTCATCTTTTTTTGGCTATTCACAGACATCAGTCGCTGGCAATGTCAGCGAAAACTAGTTATTGACAGACGTCTGTCACTAGCAAATTGTAGGAATATTGGCTTCTGACAGATGTCTGACATTAGCACTTGAACTCCGTATAATCTATGCCAGTGCAATTAAGCTCGAAATATAGTATCATTTGCTGCTGGTTTGATTGCAGGATTATGAAAACACCACATGACAGAATTCCGCGGAGGTCAGTATGTTGCCTGTTCTTGCATTGTCAAAAGCCACAGTTTAACAAAAAAAATCGACAAAAGTTTAGATCGCCAAATCCGCTACGTGAAACGGGCTGACAAAGGTAAACTATACCTGTGTTTCGCTTCTGTTAGTCGTAGGCGATGTAAAATTTGCATTAATACAATTGTCCTATCATGGTTGTTTCTTCGCTGTTATCATTGACACTGTCTTATTGACGGTTAGATTAAAGCTTTCACTCGATGGCGCTGTAACAAATAACGCCAGTTTTTACAAGCACTTTAAGGATTCTTTGGGACTCAAAGTAAAGTGGCATAAATTGCCTGCTTGTCACTTATCTCGAACAATACATGATCGATTGGTTGGTTACTTATCACTAAATCCAGTGCTTATACTCAGTTCATGCTTTTATCTTATGGATTTGTTTGCATATGTACTCGTACTTGCACATGTGCAAAGTCAATGTCGCATAGAACAGTATACAGCAAACAGTAACGGTTAAAGCGTAAAGCTGATAAAGTAAACAGTTAACATAAAAAAAGTAAATATTCTGTCTTGGTACACTTGGCTCAAAACAGGAGGTTCTCTCAAGGATTGCACAAGCCACTTCAGCTCTTACCAAGCTGAAACCAATTTGGAGAGATAACAACATATCTCTTGGATCAAAGGTGAAACTTTTGCGCTCCCTTGTCATTTCTGTATGCCTGTGAACGTGGACCTTGACAGCAGAGCTAGAGAAAAGAACGCAGGCCTTTGAGATGAGATGCTACCGAAGGTTACTGAATATTTCGTACAAGGACCATATAACCAATTAGGAGGTTCGCCGGAAGATCCAAGCATCCATTGGAGAATATGACGAACTCCTGGCACTGGTCAAGAAACGGAAACTGAGGTGGTTTGGCCACGTCGCAAGGTCTTCTGGTGTGGCAAAGACGATCCTACAGGGCACAGTGAAAGGAAAAAGAAGAAGAGGTAGACAGAAGATGGGGTGGGAAGACAATATTAAGGAGTGGACAGGGATGGAATTTGCCAGCTCAACTAAGGCAGCTGAAGACAGGACAAGGTGGAAAGGGACTGTTTCGAAGTCATCTGTGGTGCCCCAACAGCCTAGTAAGGTTATGGGATAGAATAGAATAGAACACGTAGTTCCGCACGTGGAAATCTTTGTCGCGGTATTTCAGTCCAGATTTCACGAGACCATAAGCATATATACCTACATAATATATACCTACATATATGCATATATGGGCCATAGTGTAGGACTTTAAGCACGACATATATTGCCTTATCCTATCACCCATGTAGATATGTGAGCGGTATCATGAAAATTTGGAAAACATAAATAAATAAATTATTGTTATATGCATCATGAGTTATACAAACGCTTGCTTCTAGATTTCCATACCAAAAAGAAAACAACAACGATTTCTAAAAATATACTCCTCGCCAAAAAGTTCAGCTTAATTAATTGTGAGCAGCTATTACTGAAACGTAGGACTTCTGATAATCCAAAAGTTTTGTCATCATTGTTCCAATGTCATGAAAAATAACAAAAGGCACCTAGCCGAGGCACTGGATTTTTTTTAATTCAGCAGCTGCTTGGATACACATTGCTAAAAGTTAAGACCACTGTATTTCAATGACATTTTTCGACCCATTTGAAAATCGTGTCCAAAACATCGCCAAAATTTAACTTCATCTTCACTAAACTAGCCTAGTCCATAGACAAAATGTTAGATTGTAATGTGCAACATTGATTGTGGTCATGGCATTTCAGATTCGGACATCAGAGGCAAAATTGTCAAAACTTGTTTCCAAAATGACCGATACTGCAATTACTAAATTCTTCTTATTTATTTATTTATTTTTATTTTTTTATTTTTTTTTTTTTTATTTTTTTTTTATTTTATTTTTTTTGTATTTTTTTTTTCCTCTGTCTTGCGGAAAGCTGGTAGACTTGTCTTTGATACTGGAACTTAAAACGTTTTTATAAAGCACATCCGTTACATAGCCTCTTATCCGGCGTAGCGCGAATTTTTACATACGTGACAATATTGTATGCAGAAATTTAGAATTTAGAAATAATATTTAATTAGAAAAATACATTACAATTACACACGCCATAATTCATTCTTAAAACCGATTATGTCAACAGGCCATGTCTATGCTTATTGTCTGTCCAAATAAATAAATTATATCGTGGTTTAATATTTTGCAATTATTCTTCAGGATGTGTTAACAATAAAACCACCGTTAAACTGAAATATGCTAAACGTTTGTCGAGGTGTTTACGTATATGTTCACGATTCTGTTCACTCTCTTATGCCCCATTCACATGCGCAGATTTGCTCACGTAAGTATTTTTTGCATATATGCAAATTTAACTCACGTAAGTAAATTCGTCATGTGAACGCAAATACATACGTAAGCAAATTTGCTTATATGTAAAATTTGCTCCAGGTCTGACTAGGTGCAAAAGTATATTTGCATATAAGCAAATTTACTCCTGGAGTATTTCTCGTCATGTGAACGTAAAGTAAGTATACTTATGGGTATTTTATTGCCCTACCATAGCATGGGACGTAGAAGAATTCAGTATCCTTGACTTACGGTCATCTCCCAAACCACCCAACCCCATAACCCCGTGAACCCCAAACAAAAGCAGGTTATTGTGACCTATTTCTGTGGTTCACTTCCATTTCACCTACTCCCATTTCACCTATGATTTTCCCCATTTCACCTATTCCCATTTCGCCTACCCCGATTTCTCCACTCTCAATACATCACTATGCCGGGCTCGCCTACTCATTTTTTTTTTCTTAAAAATAATAATGATATTATCTTTTTTTAATTATTTACTCTATAGTCACAGATGTTAAAACATGCTACATCAAATATTCATCAAAAATGAAAACAATGAGTGGACTTTTCCTAAGCTTACAGTTAGATCACTGGGTCAAGCAGAAATCTAATTTTTGTTAACTTTAACCCCTTTTTCAGGATCACAGGTGGACACAGTGATACTTTTCTGTATCATGTATACTCTGTATCTAAATCCAGTGAGTGGAGTTTCAACTGATTTGGATAAATATCCCATTGAGACTTGCCAAAATGCGGATTAGAGTTTGGTGACCTTGACCCCATCTTCAAGTTCACGGGATGACTTACACTGTTAATTTTTCCATAGAAATTAATGTCTCTGTGCTGTCACTGAAGGGAAAGGTCTGTATTAAATAAATGGCGGTGTGCGAAAAAGACAATTCAATGAAACTTTAAGCAAAATGCTGAAAAGTTAATCAGGCGATCTTCACCTTGATTTAAAGCTGTGTGCCAGATATGAAGAACGTGGCTTAAGGGGTTCTTCAGACATTTTGTTCACAAAGTTGTTCCTTTATAAAATGCCTATGTTCAAGAAAAGTGCAATAACTCAACCAAAAATTTACAAATTATGCTCAAACTTTGATCAGTTAATTTCCACCTTGGCCTGTAACTGTATGTCAAATATAAAGATCATAGCTTAAAGGGCTCTTCAGCTAATTTGTTCTCCAAGCTTGTTGCTATCAAAATGCCTATGTCCAAACAAGGGGAATAACTAAATGAAAATTTACAAAATATGCTCAGAAGTTAATCAGTCCATCTATACCTTGGTCTGTAACTGTATACCAATAATAAACATGCTAGCTTATGCAGTTCTTCAGATATTTTGTTCACAAGATTATTCCTAAATAGAATGCATATGTCTGAAAAAGGGGAATAACTCAACCAAAGATTTCGATATATGGCATGAAAATACATAACTGAAAATCACAAACTACATACAGTATACATGTACTGCTTTAGCATGAGGTATATTTAAGGTAGACGAATGGTGAATAAAGATATTGGTGGGGCATTCATTTCATTATACCAGCTGAATAACCCAAAGGGCTATAAAACATTTGGATACGAAAAGAAAATTTTTCACCGTTTTGTTTTCCTAAAAAACAAACTTTTGTATTTATACATACTTTTTTTACACATTTTCCATTAAAATTCATGTCTCTAGCACAAGGATGCACTTTCATTTCTGCAAATCATATAATCTTTGATATAGGGTATTTGAAACAGACTGGTAAGAAAAATTGCAATTATCTTGATTATAAGTATATTTTTACATTTTTTTAAAAAATGCAAGAAAATTGAATTTCATGAAAAAGGTCATGAAAAATATATTCAGTCGATGGGGCATGCTTATGCATATTGTTTTAGTAAAACTTACATTGTATGATACAGAATAAAACAAAAAAAAACAAACATTTCACCGTTTTGTTTCCTAGAAAAACAATGTTTAAGTTCTAAAATATCACCCAAAAAGACTGTCCAAGTACTGCACCTGCTGCAAACACAGCCGGTCCTTGCCCTGTTATTTATTTTCCTGTTCCGGGTCTACCATAGAGTAATGCCTCAAAAATGCGCAGATGGAATTGAAATTGTAAAGACCTTGATCATTCTGGTTCCTAAGGAACAGTCTGATCACGGTTTCCACTGTTTATACAGATGTATCTGCCCGAAAACGTAGGATCTTTATGGTAGGCATTGTAAGTGTGTATATATTCCATAGTTGATTGATTCACCATGCACAATAACTCTGTTATGTGTTTTAATAAGTCGATACAGAGTTATTGTGTATCTAAATACCTTAAGAAAAACAAACAAGAAATGTTACAGTATGTAACAGTTGCCCCCGAAGGCCCCTTAAACTGACCTTTGACCCTGATTGTGACCTTGAACTTGGGCAAGGCAGCCCAAATCTTGCAAGTGAGATGCCTTTTTATCATGCTCTACCTTTCTGTGAAGTTTGATGAAATTCACTTCAGCAGTCTCCAGTCAGTTTGGAGATAGATTATAATCTGACTTATGTGCCATGATTATGACCCTGACCTTTGGTAGAGGAACCTAAATTTTGTTTGTGACATACCATCTCATTATGTATAACCATTTCAGGAAGCTTAATACAGTTTGCTTAAGAAGTCTTTTTAGTAATTGGGGAGAAACGACCTTTGACCTCAGACTGTGACCTTGAACTTGGGTGTGAAAGCCTATATCTTGTGTGTGTGTCTTACCTTCTCTTTAAGCTTCATCTTTCTGTGATGTTTAAGGAAATTTGCTATGGTACATTTATGAGCAATTGTTGAGACATGATTTGCCATCTGACCTCAGATTGCATGCTGTGACCTTGACCTAGGGTTTGGGAATATAAATATTATGTGTGACAAACCTTCTCAGTATGCTTTGTATTTCCGTGAAATTTGATGAAATTCAGTAATGTAGTTTTAAAGTAATCGCAGAGACACTATTTGACCTCTTAGCCCCGACAGTGACCTTGGCCTTGGATTTGGGAATATGGATATTATATGTGACAAATCTTCTCATTACTCTTTACATTTCTGTGAAATTTGATGAAATTCAGTTATGTAGTTTTAAAGTATTCGCTGAGACAGTATTTGACCTCTAACCCCTGACAGTGACCTTGACCTTGGGCGTGGGAACCAAACTCTTGTGCACGACACACCTTCTCATTGTGCTCTATCTATCTGTGAAGTTTCATCAAATTTGCTTCAGTAGTTTATAAGTTATAGCTGAGACACGATTTAAGACATGATTTGACCTTTGACCCAATTGTGAACTTGACCTTTGGCGTAGGAACCAAACTCTTGCGTGCGACACACATTCTCAATGTGCTCTATCTTTCTGTGAAATTTCATCAAATTTGCTTCAGTAGTTTTTAAGTTATGGCTGAGACACGATTTGTTACGGACGGACGCACGGAGGACGGACGGACGGTGCAATTTTAATATGCCACCCGAAGTCCCTTCGGGGGCATAAAAACAAAAAAAAACAGTTCGCTTATTTTTCATACTGATCTGTGTATAAAATTTCAAGCTCCTATCTCTTACGGTCTTGACCATAATGTAAGGGTAACTTTATACCATAAGCTTCGATGCACTAAGTCGAAAAAGGGGCATAACTGGGTAAAAAACTCATGAATATCTTTCAAAAGTTAATCAGGTCATCTACACCATGGGAAATGTCATCCTGCAAATAATCATGATCCTAGTATCAGGGTTTTTTTTTTTTAGATATTTTGATTTTTTTTTTTTTTTACAATGGTCCATAGGCTAACTTACACTACGTCGAAAAAAGGGGCATATATCTGGAAATATGTGACTTGCAGATAAAAAATAATTTAAACAAGAGGGCCATGAGGCCCTGAATCGCTCACCTGATATTGTGAAAAAGAGAGAGTTCTGGGTAAAAAGTCAAAGAATGGCCTTGACCTCTTGTACTCATAAATCTTCATGTACTCATTAGGATGAATGTATATACCAATTTTTAGGCCTAATTCTTAATAACTTTCCATGAAATCTTATGTTATAGCTTTTTCCAATATTTGACCTTGCCGTAAAATGGTCAAGGTTAACCCAAGGTCATCATTTTCAACAATCTAGATAGTACTGGAGTACCCAATGCTACGTACTAAGTTTCAAGGCCTTCGGTCTATTGGTTCTGGAGTCGAAGAATTTTAAAGGTTTTTACCATATATGGGTGTGGTGGCCATGTTGATCATGTGACCAGGACCGTTTGAACAAATTTTCATTCTCTCAACCCAAGGAAACTCTATTTGATATTTGGTTACAATTGGCCATCAGGTTTTTGAGGAGATTGTTTGAAATTGTCAAAATATGACTGTTCTGGGTCAAAGGTCATAGAATGACCTTGATCTTTTGTACTCATAAATCTTCATGTTCTCATTAAGATGACTGTATATACCAATTTTTAGGCCTAAATCTTCAACACTTTCCATGAAATCTTATGTTCTAGCATTTTCCAATATTTGACCTTGCCGTAAAATGGTCAAGGTCAACCCAAGGTCATAATTTTCAACAATCTAGATAGTACTGGAGTACCCAATGCTACATACTAAGTTTCAAGCCTTTTGGTCAATTGGTTCTGGAGTAGAAGATTATTAGAGGTTTTTACCATATATGGGCATGGCGGACATGTTGGTCATGTGACCTGGACTGTTTGAACAAATTTTCATTCCCTCAACCCCTGGATGCTCTATATGAAATTTGGTTACAACTGGCTCAGTGGCTTTTGAGGAGATTGTTTGAAATTGTCAAAGTATGAAAGTTCCCCGTCAAAGGTCAAAGAATGACCTTGACCTATTGTACTCATAAATCGTCATGTACTCATTAAGATGACTGTAGATATCAATTTTTAGCCAAAAATCTTCAATAGTTTCCAAGATATTTTATGTTCTAGCATTTTGCCATATAAAAGCCCAAGGAAGCAAATTTGACCTTATCGTAAAAAAGGTCAAGGTCAACCCAAGGTCATAATTTGAACAATCTTGGTAGTACTCGTGTACACGATGCTACATACCAAGTTTCAAGGCCATCAGCCTATTGGTTCTGAAGAAGAAGATTTTTATAGTTTTTTACCATATATGGGCATGGCGGCCATGTTGGTCATGTGACCAGGACCGTTTGAACAACTTTTCGTTGCTAAGGTCCCAGGAGGCTACATATGAAATTTGGTTACAATTGGCCCAGCGGTTTCTGAGGAGAAGTCGTTTGAAATTGTGGACGGACGACGGATGACGTACAACGGACGACGGAGCCTTACCATCCTATAAGCTCCCCCGGAGCCGCTGGCTCAGGTGAGCTAAAAAAGCAAAAAAAGCACTTATTCGTTTACTTTTCATACTGATCATGTGATAAAATTTCAAGTTCCTATTTCTTGATTTATAGATGGGTAGCAGACAGATGGACAGACTGACAGGCCCCCCCTCCCCCCCCCCCCCACAACCCCCGCCCCCCCCTCCAACTGGCATTGTCAGTACATGATAAATTAGTGCATCATCTCTGAAATTTTAATAAAGGATTGATAAAAATTAAGAAATACTCCTAGAACTTAAAATCCATGTGAACGCAAAGTAAATTTGCTCTAGGTAACTTTTACTCACCTGAGCAAATTTACTTATATGCAAATATACTTACGTAAGTAAATCTGCGCATGTGAATGGGGCATTAGTGTACCAAACAAGGGTAAGCAATTATGCAATTTATCGAAGACAGCGATGCATCATCTGTACTGTTAGTCGGAAAGCACACAATTTGGCATTATTAAATCTACATATAAAAGACAGGCTTGCCATCATTTCTCGCTTATGCCAAAGAAGATATCAACTTAATTGAAAAGGATGATGCAATTACTTAAGCTGGTATTGGTAGTCAGTTATAGGAAAGACAATTAGATGAGCTCAGAGAGAATCGTTATAGGTTTCTGATGAAGTCATACGGTTCGTCGCTTCATCAATTTTCTGATTTATCTCAGAAAGGAAACAAATTCTTAGCTGATCAGATTACTTCAGCTTTATTTCATTAAAAGAAAGAGAAAACGTTGTGGAAACCGGAGCTTAGAACTGCGGTACTTTGTGATATGGTTCAGTTGTGATACCTTGTGTGAATTTTGTGCAAAAGTTGTTTCATACCCGAGACTCCCACTTGAGTATCGTAATGCACTTAATGTACCTGGGTTCATCTCCATGTTTAAGGTCATTTTGAAAATGGTAACATCTTTGCGATTCTCTTTGTCCTTCCTTGGACGACGATGGTCTTCCAAACTGGGGTCTGTCGGAAAGGGAAGGAATTACTCTTCCGGGTAATATGTTTTTCGTTGCAGTTGACCTAAATTGGGAAGATTGGCAAAAATTTAAGTACCAGTGTTGTTTCAACAATACGTGTCATATTTACTTACCCTTGAGCATCTACTGTTTGCAAATTGGAACAGTCTGCTTCGGAACTACGGATCATTCATAGCCCTTTGCAGTGTTCGTTTCACACAAAAAATAGCACACAGTGTCTAAAATCGAATGGTTTGCAAACACTAGATCTACAGTCTCCGCCGCTATCACATTAGGGTAAAAGAAATATTTTAGATTGTTGACATTGTTAGATGCTTTCGGGTTGGTGATAAAGTTGGCAATGGTAATCGGTGTTAAACTAAGTTTGCAATGGAAGAACACGATGGGTGTCGTTGTTAAACTAAGCTTGCCCTTGTAAGAACACGTTCAACTTGGTAGTCGGTGTTAAAGCTTGCAGTGGAGTAACACAATGGGTGTCGGTTTTTAACTAAGTTTACCTAGGAAGAACATGATGGTAGTCGGTGTTAAACTAAATTTGCAATGGGAGAACTCGATGTGCACCGGTGGTAAAGAAGTTCGCAAGCCGGCGTATTAACAGTTTAACAGTAGATCACGGTGAGTGCCGATGTTAAACGCAGCTTTCGCCTCAGCTAAGAAAGTCATTTTTCAACTGATATGTCAGTGCATCACAGATATGTGCTAGACAATAGCTGTGCTGATGTTTTATTGTTTGTTTGCTCTTGCGTTTCGATTCCTGATCTACGAGTGTATATGAGTTTATGGGTTGCAACTGACTGAAAATGTCATAACATGATGGCCTTAAGAATTTACTCAAATTGCTTAGCTTTTCTGCTATTGGTTTTCCAATTAATGAATTCACTAGAGGTTCCATCGAGAATAATCACACCATCTTTTCCTATCAATTTAGGAATTTCTCTGGAATAAAGTGTGCAATAATAGCTTCCCTGTCACTTAGCCTGAAAAACAGTGATCGATTAAAGCGATTTATCAGAGCCAAGGCAATTACTGATGCATTGGCTGCGTTGACGTTTTGCTATTTTAACAATACCATACGGAAGCTAGACATTGGGACAGAATTGCTGGAAACGATGGACAATACGGTTACTTCAGATTAATCGGCCTGTATGAAGAATACAGCGATTGGCAATGCCGTGCGGTGGCCGTACACAGTCTCCCTGTACTACATCGTAGTACAGATAACAGTTTCTGGTCTTTGGGTTCATTGGACTCCTACTAATTTATAAAATTCCGCTAATATGATACTTTGATATTAGAATTGTACCTTTCCATTTGTGACCGTAATACATTCCCAGCGGGTACATGACGTCAAAATGACGTTGTATTGACGTCGATGACGTCGCGTCGACGTCATGTGCCTACTGGGGTGATGTCTCAGCTTCAGCCACATAAAAGAGCCAGTTTGCTTGGAATTATGGATGCAAAATATCGCTGCGGATCCGATTGAGGGTACCTATATCGGCTGGGTGGAGGTCGTTAGTTACAATTCCCAAACTTCTTTCTTTCTTTCTTTCTATCGTTACTGTCCTCGGTCAACTTTGACCATGATGACAGGTTTCTGGTGTGGCGCATAAGTTGTCACAAAAAAAAATATAAATAAATAAATAAATAAATAGATAAATGAATTTGTGACAAAGCCACAAGAAGTCCTCAGGGGCAGGCATTCCATGCCTAACCCCTGCTCTACCCTAGGATATTAAATTTTGGCCTTAAACCCATCAACTGTCTCCGAAGAGACAGTTTCGGTTGTAAGGCGATTCCAAGTTGCAATTATGCCTCTAAGCATTCAGTCTAAAGGTGTGATAGCAAAGACTGATCGACTGTGTGACAGCATCATGCTGGTTTAGTAAGCAATTTACAGTAAAGTTCTAAAAATTTGAACACCTAAAATAATTTTCTTTATTGTCCTGAAAATAAACCTGAAGTTGATTTTACACTGCAGTGCATGCAGTAACACAACGAAAAGATGCAGATGAAATAACAAACGGTGTAGATCCTGACCAGACTGCTCGTTGGATCCGGTTTTGCAATGTTTGTTACATGTAATACCTATCTGTCCGAATATTTACAATTTTAACAGTACTAGTTTCACTTTCTTTGCTGACCTCTGCGGTAGAAAAATATCTGACTTGCCGCGATCTCAGCGACCTTTGTTTTCCCCTCTCTGACATCTCTATTAATGCATCGATAGTTTTAACTGATTGTTTCATTCCAGTTCGATTACCAGAGGAAATGAAACGAACAACCAGAACTGATTGTCTCTAGGAGACTTTCAGCAAGTGAGATAATATGAGTCGTCGTGAAATAAAATATGAGCCAACAATAAAACCAACAAAATAGCATGTGCGCCCAGCGAAGACTATGATCAGCCTGGGCATCCGCCCAGTCTTATCAGAGTCTCCGCTGTCCGCATGGACCTAGCTGAGACCATTAACTAACATTTAAGTACACAGCGATGACTCTCCTCAGACTGGACGGATGCCCAAGCTGATCATCAGAGTCTTCGCGTGGCGCACATGCCACTTTGTTGGTTTTGACATGTCGCGGCTCAATTATGTGTAACGGGAAAATTCAAACTTTTGGCAAACACCGACACACACATTCTACCGATGATTTCGACAAACATTTATTCTGTCGTAATCAACTTGATTTAACATATGCAAAATACTGACTAGTACCGTTCTGTTGCCAACTGGATTAAACATGGGCAACACCGTTAACAACGTACGCTGTCGTTCCCAACTTCGATCAATGGCGGCTTGACACTGCCGGTGTCAACTTAATTTATTTGAAACATTTGCATAACACCAACAAACAACACCGGTAATCATCGTAATCAGCCTTTGCCAACTTGCCAACGGAGACGATTCGGCACCGCTTGATTAGGATTTACTTTCTTAATGCAAGAGCCGTTAACAACGTACGCTGTCGTTCCCAACTTCGATCAATGGCGGCGTGACACTGCCGGTGTCAACTTAATTTATTTGAAACATTTGCATAACACCAACAAACAACACCGGTAATCATCGTAATCAGCCTTTGCCAACTTGCCAACGGAGACGATTCGGCACCGCTTGATTAGGATTTACTTTCTTAATGCAAGAGCGAGAATGCAAGAGTTAGGAACAGAGGCAGAAACTTATCAATTTGATTAGTCTTACGGTGCTATAGACAAGCTATAATGGCTAACTACCAGTTTATAATGGCTAACTACGAAGGAGCCGCGACACGAGAAAAGAAACAAAGTGGTCGTGCACCCAGCGAAGACTCAGATCAGCCTGGGCATCCGCCCAGTCTGATCAGAGCCTTCGCTGTCCGCATGGAGGTAGCATAGACCCGTAGACACCCTGAAAGCGCATAGCGAAGAGTCTGATCAGGCTGGGCAAATGCCGAAGCTGATCTGAGTCTGCACTGGGCTCGCAACCACTTTGTTGGTTTTCGTGGCGCGGCTCATTCGTTGTTATTTGGTCTGGAAAAGTTAAAGCAATCGATCTTTATTGCTTCAAGACAATTGACACACAAACAATTATTGAACTCTTGAGTCCTGAGCAAACCTTCAATCAATCTGAAAAAAATAAAGCTTAACTAGTGATCCGTTATCTAAGACATGTAAGAGCGACATACGAACATGAACGGCGCTGCCTGATGTGAAAATGTGTTGTACATGTAACATTGAATTAAAAGAAATTAATATTTACATATAACCTCAATATACAAATATAACCTGTATTTGATTTAGAATTTTATCACAACATGCACAGCGTTTTAATCTTGTTAATTCGTGTTAAGATTGAGATTTATGCACAGGCCCCTGTCTCCACCCCGTATTATTTCTAGGGACGTACATGTAGCTAGGGGCAATAACACAGTACGCACAATCAAGTTTTATACTCATTTAGGGCAATACTGAGGGGTTAAGCCGCTAAGATATTTCGAATTTGCGTGTCTGTTGGCAGTTAGTATTAAAATTATGCCCAATTAACAACATTTCAGCATGAAAATACGCAGGTGTGTGTTGAAATTATGTCAATTTGACAAAATTTCAATACGCACCTGCGTATTTGCGTAAAGGTAGCTACGCCCTTTAATTTTCTATAGTAAAATTTGCGACATAGCTCTAATACAGTTAAGCAACTGTCACACAATATTGGAAGCTTCCAGCTGAAACCTTGTGAAGTTGATGTAAAGCTATACCTAGAGATTTTACTCGGATTTAAGACGTGCATTATTGCTAAAAAGTCCGAGTTCAATTAACTATAACTTCACCTAGCAAGTTTATGCTGACCATGAAATGCTTTTAATAGCCTTGTCCTCCTAATTACTCCACATATTTCACCGCAAATTTTTTTAATAACTCCATCCCCTTATATAACTTATTATCTTGCTATTATCATTGGCAAGGGCAGTTGTCAGTTACTGGCGGATGTTTGTGCACTTAGTACTGGTTAATCGCTTAGGAGGTCTAAGCCTGCCCAGGAATAGTGTGGTTAGGTTGACTGACCGTCCCGACATGACCATAGTTGTTTACCATGGAAGTTAAGCAACAATTCAATCAATCAATCAATCATTATCAATGACAAACACATTTTACCACAACTTGTTTCCACAAGAACAGCACACTTTAAAGATTTGTTTAACATCATATAACCTTACGAAGTATATTTTTACGATAAAGCCAATGTTTACGGCTTCTAAAACGTATATAAAATGTAATTAAACTGATACTTTTTATGCTGGCCGAAGGGTAAGCATAGAGCTGCCACTTTGTCCGTCCGTCTGGGCTTCCGTCACACTTTTGTTCGGGACATTTCTCTTAAAGTATTAAGGGGAACTAAACGAAACTTCATCTCCAATACATGATCTCATTTGGTTTCAATCGGCCAGTGGTTTCGGATGAGAAGTTACATGTACATGTAGGACATTAGACGACGGAGCCTGCCTTTCCTTTACAGTCCCAGGTTAGCTAACGGTAATAATCTGCGCGCGCGCGCATATGGCTGAATCAAGTCATTTCCGAACACGCAACGTTTGTAATAGATCGATGGATGACTTACAGTTTTGCGACCTTTTCAACAGTACTGTAGTCATATCAAGCCAATGGTAGGATAATAACGAAAGATTTTGTGCAATGGAAACCGGTTACTGGTTGAAAAAACAAAAATCAATAATAACAATAATAATAATCCACCTTTGAACAGCGGGATACGGACCATACCGCTTGCTTAGTAGGGCAGAGTTTTAAGGCCCTGTCACACTACAACGTTTCAGACAACGTATGCCAACGTATGAAAAATTTATCCAATACGCTGGAGATAAATTAAAATATCAAACAGCAGCCGCTTTTGGAACGCACATATAGCGTACTGAAACGTATAAATAACTTATTCACAACTTATCCCTCGCGTATACATAACTTATACAAGCGTATAACAGCGTGTTCCCAGCGTATCTGTAGCGTTCTTGTCTTATGCCGAACGCATGCACAACGTTAGTCTAACTTACGCCGACCTTATGTATAGCGTGTTGGAGAGTGCTTCGACGATCAGATGTAAAGCGACGGTTCTCTACAACACTTTTTACTGTAGTGGACGTCTATCGATGGACATGCCTAAAGAACGAAAATTAGAGAACTTTGCAGGTAGTAGTTGATCACCTGTATACCTACCGTCGTCCCAATCATCACCCGACTGCCTTGCATACGATGGTAGCCAACCTCGCTCTCGCACAGATTCCAATGCCTCTATAGTGGTATCCGTGGCGGCATCTGCAGCAGCTGTGAAGGCATCTGAAGTATTAACCCCCTCTCAAGCCCCAAAACGACAAGCAGAAGCGGTCCAAGAAGATTCCTCATTAACAAGTGATGAATTGCTGATCTGTATCCAATATATATAGCTGAAGCCCAGGCCGCTGGCGGATATGTTACCTAAATACGCTCAGTGCGTTCGCGACGCGTTGAATAAGTTCTAAGGTCGTCAGGCATAAGTTGGATACGTTCTGGATACGTTCGGTATAAGTTACAGGTAAGTTACCTATAAGTTAGAAATAAGTTACGCGTACGCTACACAATGGACCTGCTGGCTGCCGACGTATGTCATCGTATGGTTAACTTACAAGTTACGTGCATGAACGTACGCATAACTTACCTGTTGCGTAGACCAAACTTATGACTAACTTATAAACAATACGTTGGCGTACGCTGGAAATTTTATGCATGCACAAAATTTTGGGCCGCATTCGACGTACAACAACTTATACCAACGTATTTGAGCGTGCTCGTAAATTGTTCATAACGTACCCCTCACTTATTCAACGTACACCAGCGTGTTTGCTAAATTTCTCATACGTCGGCATACGCTGATCCTATTCGTCACTGTGTGACAGCCACATAACTCACTTACCATGGTTCCACTGATCTGAATTGGCATATGGCTGCAATAAAATCGCGATCGAACACATCGCAGTGTGTTGTGAATGTGTGTCTGTGTTGTTTTTTCTATGAGATTCTTGCAGTAAATGCAAACACTAAAGGCACTAATCTGATGCCGCATTCCGCGGCGTCTGATATGGGTCTACACTGTTTGTCTTGATCCCGTGCATTAACAGGTCAAAGCTCACTCAGTACACAGTACCTGAAACTTGATTTTCGTAGCGACCTCTCATCTATCTTTGAGTGATAACCAGGATTATCTCATTGAGCGTGACATTAATCCTTTCATCTACCCTTTCGAATCATTCTCATCACAAAACAGTCTTTGTATGCGAAGCAGTCCATTATGTTGAGCAGGGGTTTTGGATCTGGACATTCCCTACCCTTCTAAATATATAAAATGGACTCTTCCGTCGATTTTGGACCAGTCTATTATCTTAGAGAAAACGTTACTACCCGTACACATCATTTCGCTCCTTTATATTTTAAAAAACTATTCCATCAATGATTTTGGAGCAGTCCATTATCGATAGAAGGAGGTGTAAAAAAGCACAAATAATTTTTCTGTTCTGAATATATAGGATGAACTCTTCCATCGTCGTCCTTGGGTCAGTCACTCATCTATAGAAGTGTCACAGTAAAATGATTCACCCCTATATATATATATCAAATTAACGGCTTTCATCATAAGATCGTCCAACAGGACTATTCGAAAGAAACAATCTCTAGATGAGCTGCACAGTTTATTTTACACCTTGAATGTTTTAAATAGACGCTTCCATCTTTGACATTGGACCATTCTACTATTTAAAAGAGGTGTTTTATAAAGTTGTAAGAAACTGTCTGGTCAGACCTTTATCATCGATAAGTTATTCCTTTTATTGTTTGGGACAGCCCAGTCTTCAGAAAGGAGTGTTTGAATGACTATTTCCAATCAGATAGATCCATATACAGAGACAGGGTAACTCATTTTTGCACTTGAAATCTTCTCAAACTTCGCTAGCCACCAGCTATTGCGTAATTTTGCGCACAAGTGAGATGTGTTCGCTCGCGATTTTTCACCTGTAAGAATATTGCGGCCATATGACAATCCAGATCAGTCTAAGTGAGTTAAACTCTGGCCTGCTAAGCAAGCGGTACGCTTCGTATCCCGCCGGAGGTGTATTTTTTTCAACCAGAAACTGGTTTGCATAGCACACTGTTTTTCATTATCATCCTCCCATTGCCTGGATATGACTACAATACTGTTTAGGAGGCCCACCCATACATTAAAAACGGTGCTTGTTCGGAAATGACTTGGATCAGCCACATGCGCGCGCAGGTTATTACTCCTAGCTAACCTGGGAGTGTATAGGAAAGGCAGGCTCCGTCGTCTCATCTGAAACTATTGGGCCGATGGGAACCAAATTTTCTATGAGATCTTCATGTGTTGGAGGTTTTTGTATTTAGATTTATGGCAATAGAAACAAGAAATACCTTTAAAAAAGATAATCGGCTTAGATTAGATGGAAGTGTGTATTATGTATGAGTCGGGTACATGTAAGACATCGAATATGCTGATCAGATTGTACGGGTGTGCATGTTGATATGCACAATTGTTGTCGGTGTTGGGGTTTCGAATTCGGAAATATTGGGGTCTGTCTGTGTTGCACATAACAATGAGGATTGGTTGGTCGCCCCATATTTAACCTTAAAAGTGTTGCAGTTCCAACACAACATCAACAACTACGCCAGCAACAGTTACTTAATTTTGTCTTCGATGACTGTGTCAAGTTATTGTTTTGGTTTTATATTTTACATGAGCGACATAACAGGCGAAATGTGTTCTTTGGCAAAAATCGATTTTGACCGAGATATCTAGATTCATCATGACAAGGTTTATAGGTCAACAGTCAAATGAAACCGAAAGTAGAAAGACAAATCTAAAGTAAGCTACTTACATCAAAATCCAGGATGTATTTATATTGGCCAATAAAATACTTAAAATGTAGGTCAATACTAAGGTTATACGGCTAAAGCCGAAAAAATGAAGGTATGTTTCCCTTTGCCTCAGCAGGTGTGTACTACTATTCTGCTTTATAGCACGATCCCCTTAATTTTAGCCTGAGATACGGTACCCTGTAATGTGCAAGATCTGCATTGGGTACCATGCAGTAAGTGAGATATAGCATGGTTTGTCCGTCTATACGGTCGACAATCCACTCGCTATAAAGTTTAGCATTAAATCTCCGTACAGGCGGGCGAACGGTGCTCTGTTATAAAATGCTGACAGAAGCAAATGGTTACGGCTGAAAAAAATGAAACGTTGGTGGGGTAATTAAACCCTCTATGTCAAATTGTACGGCTCAAGTATATTTAATTTGGGAAATATCCCAAATATCAGCCACTCCAGGAGAGCTACAATTCCGTATCAGAGCTCTTGTACTGATATTTTCTTTTTATATTGAAAGCCTTTTGGTACACATCATTAAAGTGAAGAGGAGACCCTGTATTGAAGTATCAGCAAGACCAGCAGTCTACCCTATAATTGAGTTGAAACACGACAAAACCCGTGAACAAAGTGGCATGTGTCCTCCCCCCTTCCCGCAAAGACTTAGATCAACCTGCGCATCTGCCCCGTCTGATGAGAATATTTGCTGTCGGAATGGCAAAAGCTTAGACCCTAAGCTATTCTGTAAGCGCACAGCGAAGACTCTAATCAGTCTCGGTGGATGCCCAGGCTGATATGAGTCTTCGTATACATGCTCTAAGCCATGTTTTGAATGAAACCGAAGATTTTGAAAAGCATTTTAAATATTGATGCTAATTCCACTCCAAGAGGAGTCAGTATGGGTCAGCCTCTCAAAACCGTCATATTTGGGCCGCGCCACAACAAAACCAACAAGATTGCATGTGAGCCTGTACTATTCCCTGTAGGAAGTGAAGTTGGGACTGACTGAGCTAGTGTCTCGTGTGTCATCAGTTGCATAAGTTATTGTAGAATTCTTCTTCTACATGTATTTGTTTTAAAAAAGTAGCCTCTGAGTCTCCGAGTCCGGTACCAGACCCCGAGACACTTCCCTAGTTTAAATAGATGCTGACCCGCTGATGACCAGATTCGGGGTCGAGACGAGACTCACTATGACAGGGCCCCAGGTAAGTCTTCAATTGTTAATGTTTTCGTGAAGTCCTTCGATTTGATAACAAACATGACTCGTATAATTGGAGATTAACCCTTCAAGAGGTTGGGGTCAGGATGGACGGAGAAGGGGAGTGAGTTATGCTTCTTTCTTTATCCTGACTCGTTATGAAAATGGTAAATTAATGCACTAGAAACCGGCTTGTTGGGTTTATATTGACAGACCTAAACCTGTGTTATGTTAGGAGGGACACTTTCTATCTTTGAACTTTATTGGTCCACTGACACAGATCAACCTGACTCGTACTTCAAACTTATGCATCGGTCATTTGTAACTCCGGCTACCCAAGAGCCGGGGAATAGGGGGGACTTTGATTTTTTCCTCTTTGCAAAGCCTTTTTAAACGCCGGGCACTGTAAGGCTCAATGTCTTATCAAATCCCCGTTTAAAGCTTCCATCCCAGGGTACTATGTTCAGCAGTTGGGGTAGCTACACATGTATCATTGTCTAAGTTATCTTGACAGCCAGTCAAAAGCTCCGCACATGCACGGCACTACAGAGACAACGCTAAGGTAAAATTAAACACCGTACTTAAGTTCCGTTATCCCTGGCAATTCCTTGGCTCGAAGGTAGCCGGGATTGCAAATAACTGGTTCATTTTTTACCAGTATCCAAGAGAAGCCAAATGCAAGGCATAGTTGCGAGGTCCAAATATTCAGAGTAACCACAGTACATGAAAACCACTCAGACCGCACCTGAAAATAAATTTTGTCTGGTTTTACCCATTTATGCCTGTATTTCTACAATGGATTCTCCTGTCTTGGCATTGGGACAAATAATTAATTAATGTTTATCGTCCCACCCAACTAGGTCATACGGAGACGGGACCTCGGTCTAAAGTCTCATCCAAAAGACCGGAGAAGCTGGGGATCGATCTTGCGATCCCTGGATTGATAGTCCAGTGTGTTATCCACTACACTACCACCGCTCCTCATTCCAGGTATTAAAAATGCCATTATACTATCCACACCCGGTTACGTATGTTTTCAAGGATGCTATGAAACGGAAAAGAGCTGTTACGAAACGAAAAAGTCATAGTTACCACAAACGACCTGGTCATCAGGACGTTTGGTAACTATGATTGTTTTCGTTTCGTAACAGCTCTTTTTCGCTCCTAACAGCTCTCGTATATAAATAGTTAACCAGGGTGCTATGGGTCGCCTATGGGTGCAAAAGATCACGAGTTCGAATTTCAGCTGGGCCAGTCAGCGACTGAATAACTCCGTCGACCCAGCAGTATATGGGTATTGTCTTCGAATCAGGGAAGGATAAAGGCTGCGAAAGGAGAAAGGTGAGCTCAGCCTTTCGTAAGTTGTGTCCAAGCCCCGAATCCAGGGGATGGGCTTTGAGGCCGCAGCCCCGCCGTCTAGGCTCTGTGTTATGCATAATATGTAGGTCTACAGATAACACGGAGTATCTTATGCCAGTTTGAAATAATTTATCTATTTGATTACATTAAAATATATGTTGTGACATGTCAATAGAATCGCCTTGGTGAGGCGATTCTAATGAGATGTCACAACATATATTCAAAGCAAACAGAGATAAAAAAAACTCATCAAATTTATCTCTAATTATAAATGTCATTTATTTTCAAGCCCACCCTACCCCATCCCTCTTCTCTTCCTCACACACATACATCTCGGCACTTCCCAGCCCCACCAGTTATCCAGAGCCCAACCGGTATGTGATGGTCCGGATCTGGGCCTGCAAAGATACGAAGAGCCTTTAATAACCACTGCTCCTACGGCCACTAGGCTACGGGAAACCTACCATTTACCAAAATCTCAAGGACAGAAATACAATAAAATATAACGGTTTTCATTAAATGCAAACTCTGTAGCCCCTGAATTGGCACCGCATTCTGCGGCGTCTGATCTTCGTGTACACTGTTTGCCAAGATCCTGGACTTTAAAAAGGTCAGAGCCCACTCTCTAGACAGATTTTCCTTTTGTTAATTGATCAGATTAAGGATTATCTATTTGAGCGATTTAAGAATACAGTCATTCAAAGTGAATTCACTTCAGATTAGTCTTTTTAAAATGCTCAAGGCATTTACCCTTTGAATCATTGACTCGTCCAATTAATCCTCTGTGCGAGAGAAGCAGCCCATTATGGTGAACAGGGGTTTAAGATTAGGACATTGGCCTCCCCCTTAATAATAAATGGACTTTTTCATTGATTTTGGACTGGTCCATTATTTTAGAGTAGGGGTTTCGTTAAACATTTATGCTTCTGTAAATCTTAACACCCCTAAATATCTTAAATTGACTCTTCCGTCAATGATTATGGAACAGTCCACTATTAATAATAGGAGTGTCTGAAAGGCACAATACATTTTTGCAGCCCCATATATATAAAATGGACTCTTCCATCTTTGTCTTTGGGTCAGTCCATTTTCTAGAGGGATGTTACCGTCAGACATTTTACCCCTATACTTAATTGACTCTTCCATCATAGAGCCGTCTATTTTTTATAACAGGGGTGTTAGATAAAACAATCTCTGGCAACATATTTTTCTTACACCCTAATTAATTTAAATGGATTCTTCTATTTTTGACATTGGGTAAGTCCATCATTTTAAATAGGTGTTCTATATGCTCAAGACGCTTTGACAACGGGATAAGTAGGACTTGAGCGATGCTCACCAAGTCAAATCAACTTTGAGTCGCTCTGACGGTTGGCTTTTGTGAATAGTGAGTGGCTCTCAGATACTGAGAAAGATGTTTTAGCAATTGTTACAATGTATATGCAAAAAGTATAGACTCTGATCAGACGCTGCGTTCTGCGTCGTCTGTTATGTGTCCGCACTGTTTGCCAATGTCTCTTCTATGGGACGCTGGGCATAAATGAGTTATGGAGAGTATTCGCCTGCGTTCGATTTTTCAAAGAGAATTTAACGCCTGTATTCTAGAACATCACTCAAGCTACACTCATTGAGTTAATCCTGAATATTGCTCAAATTTCAATGGGATAATCCTCCCCCTGGCTATAAAATTGAGTCACTCACAGGTGAGTGAGATCTTAGAATACAGCCATAAGGCCCGGACCCAGATCACCATGTACTGGTGGGGCTCTGGATAAGTGTGTGTGTGTGGGGGGGGGGGGGGAGGAATGGGCGAGGAACGTGGGCTTGAAAATATAGGCAATCATTAGGTATCAATTTGATGGGAATTTTTTGTCTTTTTGCTTTCAAATACGTATTGTGATATCTCATTAGAATCGCCTCTCCGAGGCGATTCAAATGAAATGTCATAACAGGTATTTCCATCTAACCACCTGGATAAATTATCTCAAACTGTCATCAAATACTCCTTATTATCCGGATGCCTACATATTATACATAAACATATAGAGGCCCAGATGGCGGGTCTAAAACCGAAGCCCACCCCTTGATCTGGGGCTGCATAACAGGTATGAATATACCTTGTCGCATTTTTTAAAGATATTGCATTTGATAAAAGGATGGATGACTATTTTTTAAGTCATTTGCATTAGTATTTCTGTCATTTCAGGACGTTGAGAGGGTGATCATGAAAGGCAGGTGTAGTCATACCTAATCTGAAGCGCATTCCGGTATAATGAAGGTTGCTACATGTATCATTTAACTTTCTATTTCTGTCTGAGACTAAATTAACAAATATTGCCTGCGCGCAGTATTACCATAGTCTATATACGGAAAACATAGTAACCCTTTTAAAGGTAAGTAACCCACTTTTTAAACCGGCAAATTGCAGAGGTACGACCTAGAGCAGCAATGTTTGCTAAAGCCTCCGACATTATAAGGTAAGTATACTTTGGGGGGGGGGGGGGTCAGCTCTATCATTTTTATTTGTGTCTGCTTTCTTAATGGAACTCTAAAAGGAAAGCATTTGCTCCCACAGGACAGATTCTCTCTTGTAAGAGCCTATTCCATTTTAGAAGTGCTTTGCAGTCCAGGAAATAAATCGGTGGGGGGGGGGGGAGGGGGGGGCAAAGAACACAACAAAGAAATGAAACTAGCAGACTCGGTTTAACTGAGTCTGTTCATGTGCTGTATGTAAAGTTAATGTTGCAACACTGCCCACGATCCTTACCCCCGGCTTCAGCGAATCTCTTTTTTTCTAGCTGATTCAGAATGAGCCCAATGCTACATTATAACGCAGAGCTGTAGATAAGAGGGAGTATTTGGTGATAATTAGGGATAATTTTTGTTAGTTCTGCATAGAAACATATGTTGTGGCCCCTCATCTGAACCGTCTCGACGAGACGGTTCAGATGAGTGGTCGCAACATATTGTTTCAATGAGACATAAAAAAAATTATCCCTCAATTATCATTAAATACCCCTCTTATCTAGAGCTCTGTATAAGCACTATGATGATGCACGGGTCGTCACTTGGCATAACATCAGCTGCAGTGACGATAACCTCTCAAGGAATTTGTGCTCACAAAAATTCTTTTTCTACAAAAAAGTAGCTATTCTAAAAGCATATATTATAGAACTTTTTGAGAGATTGTTAAATGGTTGACAACGCCACTCATAACCGTTCTGAAATCTTTAAGAGACATCTTGAGATATCAACCGTTTATGTGTTTTACCCAGTAAACTATTCTTGTGTTAATTTTCCAATCATAGCTTTGTTATACATAATTTATTAGAAACCGCTTTCTTTTGTGACAGCTAATTATTACTTTGTTTTGTTACCAGGCAAGTTAAAAAAAAAGCTGTGTAACCCGTTCATGCCTGGTGTACTTTTCTGTCCTTGCACATTGGATAAGTCAATTTGTCAATTGAGGGGTATCTGGTTTAGTTTATTATCATTTTTATACCCCCGATTTGAAAAAGTGGGGGGTGTACTGGTTTACATCTGTCCGTCCGTCCTTCCGTCCCTCCGTCCCTCCCTCCGTCCGTCCGTCCTTCCCCTTTTGATCAAATTTTTCGTCAAAGATTTCTCCACAACCATAAAAGCTAGAATGCTCATATTTGGTATACAGGTTGATGACGGTGTGTTGTATCGTGGGATTGCAAACCAGCCTTCTCAAGCTTATTTTTCCCTTTATTTGTCCAATTTTCTTTATTTTCATACTTTGAATAATGAAATTTTTCGTCAAAGATGTCTCAACAACCATTCAAGGTAGAATGGTCATACTTGGCATAAAGAATAATGATGGTGTGTTGTATCGTGGGATTTCAAATCAGCCTTCTACTGCTTATTATTCCCTGTATTTGTCCAATTTTCTTACTTTCCATACTTTGAATAATGAAATATTTCGTCAAAGATTTCTCCATAGCCATACAACCTAGAATGGTCATATTTGGCATAGAGGCTTATCACGGTGTGTTCTATCGTGGGATTTCAAACCAGCCTTCTCATGCTTATTTTTTCCTTTATTTTTCCAATTTTCTTTATTTCCATACTTGGAATAATGATAGTTATGGTCTCGGCACCTCTCAGCCCCACCAGTTATCCAGAGCCCAACCAGTACGTGGTGGTCTGATCCGGGCCTGCAAAGATACGGAAGGCCTCTAACGCCCACTGCTACTACGGCCATTAGGCTACGGGAAACCTACCATTTACCCAAATCATCAGGCTCAAGGAAAGAAATACAAGACCATAAGGGTTTTCAAATAACTTCCCGCATCAAATGCAAACTCTGTAGGCCCTGAACTGACGCCGGGTTCTGCGGCGTCTGATCTTCATCCACATTGTTTGCCAAGGTCATGGACATTAAAAGGTTAGAGCCCACTCTCCAGACAGATTTTCCTTTTGTTGATTGATCTTACTGAGGATTCTGTTCTGTTCTGTTCAATTCTCGTAGCGACGTTACCCAAGTGGCTCAACGGTACGTAACCATAGTTGCACACACCTGGCGCCGGGTGTCCGTCCAAACTTACTGAGGATTATCTCATTGAGCGATTTAAGAATACAAACATTCAAAGTGAACTCACTTCAGATTAGTCCATTTAGAAAAAGTAGTAATAATGCTCGATGCATTTGCCCTTTGAATCACTGACTCGTCAGTGTTAATCCTCTATGCGTGAGAAGCAGCCCATTATGGTGAACAGGGGTTTAAGATTAGGACATTGGCCTCCCTTGAATAATAAATGGACTCTTCCATTGATTTTGGACTGGTCCATTATTTTAGAATAGGGGTTTCGTTAGAAAATTTATGCTACTATAAATCTTAACCTCCCTTAATATCTTAAATGGACTCGTCCATCAATGATTGTGGAAAAGTCCACTATAAGGAATAGGAGAGTCAGAAAGGTACAACACATTTTTACCCCCGTATATATTAAATTGACTCTTCCATCTTTGTCTTTGGGTCAGTCCATTATTTCGAGGGATGTTGACATCAAACATTTGATCCCTAAACTTAATTGACTCTATCATCGTAGAGCCGTCCATTATTTTTAATAGGGATGCTTAATAAAAATCTCTGACAACACAATTAACCTTACACCCTGAATAATTAAAATTGACTCTTCTGTCTTTGACATTGGGTGAGTTCATCAATTTAAATAGGTGTTCTACATGCTCAAGACGCTTTAACCACGGGATAATTAGGACTTGAGCGATGCTCACCAGGTTAGATCACCTTTGACTCGCTCTGACACTTGGCTTTTGTGACTAATGAGTGAATTTTTACTAAAGCCTCCGGTAGTTTAAGGTTTATCTACTTTTAGGGGAAGCAACTCTGTCATTTTCAATTTTGTCTGCCTTCTAGGTGGAGGATCAACTCTTAAAAGAACGAATTTGCTCCCCCAGGACAAATGATCTCTTGCAAGGGCTTATTCCAATTTGGAAGTGCTTTGCAGTCCATGAAATAAATTCTGGGGGGAGCAAAGAACACAACAAAGAAATGAAAATAGCAGACTCGATTTAACTGAGTCTGTTCATAAAAAATAAAAAAAATCATCCCTCAATTATCATCAAATACCCTTCTTATCTAGAGCTCTATGATGCACGGGTCGTCACTTGGCATAACATCAGCTGCAGTGACGATAACCTCTCAAGGAATTTGTGCTCACAAAAATTCTCTTTCTGAAAAAAGGAGCTATTCTAAAAGCATATATTATAGAACTTTTTGAGAGATTGTTAAATGGTTGACAACGCCACTCATAACCGTTCTGAAATCTCTAAGAGACATCTTGAGATATCAACCGTTTATGTGTTTTACCCAGTAAACTATTCTTGTGTTAATTTTCCAATCGCAGCTTTGATATACATAATTTATTAGAAACCGCTTTCTTTTGTGACAGCTAATTATTACTTTGTTTTGTTACCAGGCAAGTTAAAAATGCTGTGTAACCCGTTCATGCCTGGTGTACTCTTCTGTCTAAGTCGATTTGAGCCGCGACACGAGAAAACCAACAAAGTGGTTGTGTGGAAAGTGCAGACTAAGATCAGCCTGGGCATCCACCCAGTCCGATCAGACTCTTTTTAAACGCTTTAAGGGTAGGTAAGGGTCTAGGCTACGTCTATGCGGACAGCGAAGACTCAGATCAGACTGGGCGGATGCCCAGGCTGGTCTGAGTCTGCGCTGTGCGCACAACCACTCTGTTGGTTTTGTCGTGTCGCGGCTCATTAGTCAATTAAGGGGTATCTGGTTTAGTTTATTATCATTTTTTTAATTTTATTTTTCGGGACCTATTATGTGTACAAGGCTAAAGAAAATCTCCTCTCTTTTCTTTCATTCCACGTTTAAATCCATCGTAAAAATCCGCCATGAGTATTGGAACAGATGGGTCTGCTCTAACAGACCGCTCCTTAGCAGTCTGAACAAGGCCTACACGGTTTGCCATTCTATCCGCATCTTTTGGACACATTTCTGCATTGTAAAAATAGACATTTCCATTTTAAGGCAATCACGGTTATCATTACGCTACATCTTATAAGTAAGATCGCGAGAGAGAACAAAGCTTCAGAACCATCGGCAGTTGATACAAATTTTCATGTAGCTATCAATAGAAAATACATTTCCGGTGTCGTCGTCGTCGGCGGCGGCGGCGTAAATTTTTGTCGTGTTTTTGCGTTTAGGTCATTTTCTCAGAAACTTTAAGGGCTAGAACCATGAAACTTAGATCATGCATACATCTGGAAGAGAAGATCTCAAAGCCATCATTGATATTGAGTCTCAACCTACATTTTACGGTTGACTGACTTTGCAATTTTTTGTCAAGTTTTTGTGTTTAGGTCATTTTCTCAGAAACTATAAGGGCTAGAGCCATGAAACTTGGAACATGCATACATCTGCAAAAGTAGATCTCGAAGCCATCATCAATATTGAGTCTTGACCTACATTTTACGGTTGACTGACTTGGCAATTTTTTGTCAAGTTTTTGCGTTTAGGTCATTTTCTCAGAAACTACAAGGGCTCGAGCCATGAAACTTGGAACATGCACACATCTGCCAGAGTACATCTCAAAGCCATCATCAATATTGAGTCTTGACCTACATTTTACGCTTGACTGACTTAGCAACTTTTTGTCGAGTTTTTGCGTTTAGGTCATTTTCTCAGAAATTTTATGGGCAAGAGCCATGAAACTTGGTTCATGCATACATCTGGAAGAGTAGATCTCAAAGCCATTATCAATATTGTGTCTTTACCTCTATTTAACGGTTCATTGACTTTGCAATTTTTGTTGATTTTATTTGGATTTAGGTCTATTTCTCAGAAACTATAAGGGCTAGAGCCATGAAACTTAAGTCATGCATACATCTGGAAGAGAAGAGCTCAAAGTCATCATCAATATTGAGTCTTGACCAACATTTTACGGTTCACTGCCTTTGCAATTTTTTTAGTTTACGTCTGTTTCTCAGGAACTATAAGGGCTAGAGCCAAGATACTTGGTCCATGCATACATCTTGGCTGATTTAGTTCTGTGTTGTGACAAAGCGTCAGCAGGCGAGAAACCGCATTCCGCGGAATTCTTGTTTCAACATAGTTTTCCACAAAATGCATTGATGTGTACTCTGTGTCTGTGTCTGCGAGGATAAAATGGCTTCTTACTAAATGCAGGACGTGTCCATTCTTCTCATTTGGATGAGTTCATCCATATGTTTTGGGATTTCTAGAGAACGTTTGCACTTTTTTGTACTTGGGCATAGCAAATCCTGTAGGCAGTGTAGATCCTGATTAGACGCTGCGCTCTGTAGTGTCTGCAAAATTTGCATATGTCCCAAAACAGGTTTCCAGTCTAAAAGGATTTAATATACACTTGAAAGACATTCCCGCTTCCTAGTTTCTATTTTCAATATGATAGAAAATTCAGACGCATTCAGACAGCGACGAAGTTTTATTACTTATTTATTTTTTAAAAAAGTCAATCTTCCATACTGACACGGCTTGTTAGAATTTGTCTCAAACTTTCAAATGTACAGAAATAGCTGTCTCCAGTCGGTATGTTTTGAATTTGTTTTGAAATTCTAAATACAGTACTGAAACCTGTCTTAGTAGCCACCTCTTTTAAGCAAGCAACCTGTATTAAGCAACCATGTATTTATTCCCCGGAAAAGGCAAACACATTGAAATGTACCTATATTAAGCAAGCCCCTGTCTTAAAAGCGCATTTTAATCATCCTTTTGGTGTTTGCTTAATTTAAGTTGGATTGTATCACCATAAAAATTCACGTACTTTCTGACCCAGCTTTATTTAATAGTCACTCTTCCATATTGATAGTTCTTCATTGTTATAAGGCCTATTATTCGCAGCGATTTTGTGGATCGATAGCTTCTCTATGTTTCCATGACAATTTGTGCTGTGAGTAGAGGACAAGATGTAGTGTCCCTGATAGTTAGACATTTGTTAATTAAAAGATGCCATAAATGGAAACTGTGATTTTTGTTCTGCTATATCATCTGCGGGAGCCAGTGTGATTTATCAACCTGCAGTTGGATAATAAATAGAAGTCTATGTCGGTGGTTTATTGGAATTATTGCAGTGATACAAATTAAGAAATTTCTGTTACCACTATAGTGTATAAAATGCTTTAAAATACATTTAACATATCAGTGTATTGTTTGTTTAGTGATTGGATAATTAAACTGAGTAAAGGACTCATCCTCCTACAGCATATGTAGATTTTCAATGTAAGTACCTATTCATTTGTTCTGAAATTCTAAAAATGAGACTATACGGTTCAGCGGCGTAACTAGAGGTAATTTCTTTATACGCACAACCATGTTTTATTCTCTACTTCTTGAAGGGAAAGCTAGTATTTCAGCCACTTTGGCAATTGGTATTGAAATCTGGTCTAATTTATAAATTTTCAGCAAGCAAATATGCAGGTGCGTTTTGAAATTTTGTCAATTTTGACAAAATTTCAATACGCACCTGCGTATTTGCCGTATAGGTAGCTACGCCCTTGCCGGTTTAGATATTTTGATATTAACAACCGCTGATTTTTCTATTCAGAAAATATATCAAATGAAAGTCATTCCAGTGGGAACATAATATTGAACCAACTTTGAATAATGTAATTGTATGGAATCAACATTGATTCAACGTGGAATCAACGTAGTGTGTGCTGCTGGGATTTTCATTCTAAGAATCATCTGTCTCATTTTCAGCCTTTAAATCGTAGTATTTGCATTTTAACATTTTATTTTTGTACAGTACATTATGCAAAAAATAACCTGATTGTTCTGACTCAACGGGTGATATCTACGGCAGCCTTGAGAGACCGCAATATTCACAAAACGCATTTTTCACACGTGTGTGATGAATACGGTCATATTCGTCACATTTTGCCAATGTGACAAATGCGTTCGGATTTTGTAGCGATTTTTAATGGAAACGCACTTTTCACAAATGCGACAAGGGAAGCTTGAGAATGAATTATCAGTTACCACTTTCCAACTATGAGCTTTAGCCCCAGCTGCGCTGAGCCTTCGGCTCTTGGGGAGTTTCTAGGAAAGGCGGTCTCCGCTGTCCATCGTTCGTCGCCTGGCGTCGTCTGTCCACACCTTCGAGCTACTATATATCTTTGAGCGTCTGGGTCAATACGACCAAATTTCATATATAGCATTCACAAGGCTGGGGAACGATGATATGTCCTTTAATCAGTTGCTTGAGATTTTGGTTGCTATGGCAAGTGAAATATTCCGTAGACTTGTAACTGAGAGATGCTTCTGGCAAACCTAGCTTCTTGAAACTTACAGATAACTTGTCAGGCATTAAATCTCAGACTTCAGATCCGACGGACAATGACGAAGCTATGTATCTCCACGATTGCCGACGAAGTCTATAATTGAACTCTTGACAAGCCTAACACCTACCTTTTTGACTTTATTATTATTTACTGGTAAATTACTTTCCAAAAAGGGAAGATAAATCATACAATTTACTGCTTGAAATTTTTTTTTAACTCTTCATCTATTTTTTTTTTTGGGGGGGGGGGGGGTAAATCCCTTTCTCAGTGATATAGAATGCTTTAAACCACAATGGTGTTCTGCTCTATTTCTATTTTACTTTTTACTTTTTCCTGCTGCCCTAAGAACGTTATTTAAAACACTGTTGTCACGACGTCATGACATAACGACGGCATATCATTATAGATAACAAAAAGGTGGGGGTGGGGCAGTGGTGTGTGGAGAGAAAATGTCTTTACAATAACCACCGTATCATCCTAAATGTTAGAACATAATTAAATAGTGACACGGTGGTTATTCTAAGGACATTTCCTTTCTTCAAACCCCTCTCCCCTTTTTCGGGGAAAATGCCTATATTTTACCTGTTGCTCAGCCTATCGTCCTCATTCTTGTGTCGACCTTTAAGAAGCGTTTTGCAACGCGAAAGTAGACTTACATGCAAAAGTAAAGGTTTCCCATAGCCGTGTGGCCGTAGGGCAGTTGGTGTTAGAATCCAACGTGTCTATATACATGATATAGGACACGGCATACGAATGACGGATTCTATCTCTCTCTTTTCACTGCCTTTCACCTGGCCTAAGTCGAAAAAGGTATCTAGTTCGCTACTGGATTGACAGAGAGGGTTTTTAAGTCGTTGGCCTGGTTGGCGATTCGAACCAGCGACCTTCTGCGCGGAAGAGCAGAGCAAATTTCCAGTCTTCTTTTTTTTTGTGGTGGGGGGGGGTTTACTGTGCCGTTTTTTTTTTTTGTTGTTTTTTTTTTTTTTGTTTTTGTTTTTTTTTTTGTTTTTTTTTTCGTCCACTACGATTTTCAGAACTTTCATAATAACACGGTTATAAAAATGTCAAAAAGTGAAAAATGCGTTTTTGTGATATTTTGTCATATTTTAGGGGTGTTGCATGCGTTTTGAAAATTACGTTTTCATGGTACATACCAAACGCAGATTTCACAGATATGTGAAAAATGCGTTCAAATTCTGTGAAAATTGCGACCGGATTTGTCACACGTGTGAAAAATGCGAACGCATTTCTCACACATGCGAAAAATGCGTTCTGTGAATATTGCGGTCTCACACAGCCTATTGTCCTAAGTATTATGTATTAGGCATTTTGTAATATGTATAGCGTATTATGTATAATGTAACAGTAACGTATCATGCAATAACAGGCTTCCTTATTAGCCTATTTTAAGGCCATTTTGCCTTACATAGCATTGGCTATTACGTATTATGCATTACGTATTTTGTATTATGTCTTACGTATTATGTCATAATACAAAATAATCAACACAAAATACATAATATGTAAGGCATAATACGTACTACCTAAAATATAATACAAAATACATAATACATAAGACAAAAGGGTTTTAAAAGGCTTGTAAGGAAGCCTATTATGTCAATATAACACAGTTTTCCGACGTGTCTTGGTAAATGGCTTCATTTCATATACTAGTGTCAATTGCTTCAGATAAATACCATTCGAACGGAGTAACTGCTTTTTACGACATAGAAATCGGCCTTGCAAGACCTGATGTATAATTTATTTTCTGAGTCTGGGCATCCTGCTAATTTGGGTAATAGTAAGACAAGAGCCTACTGCGCTTACACTTTCACTTGTCTTTCTCTCTGGCATCCTCTCTCTGAGTCCGCCAGCTATAGACTGGAAGCCGTTAAACCCCAAACAACCAAAGACCAACTGTTATTAGCACGTGCTGGTGACGTACGTTCGTACCTTGACTACCTTGTATACATACTGTTGCTCTAGACATCATTTAATGAGGCGTGACACGACAAAACCAACAATGTAGTTGTGCGCCCAGCGCAGATTCAGATCAGCCTGGGCATCCGCCCATTTTTACCAGGCTCTTTGTTAAGTGCTCAAAGGATAGCCAAGGGTCTAAGCTACCTCCATTCGGACAGCGAAGAATCTGATCAGACTGGGCGGATGCCCAGGCTGATCTGAGTCTGCGCTTGCCGCACAACCACATTGTTGGATTTGTCGTGTCGCGGCTCATTTCTATTCTGAAAAAGCATATAGCAAAGCAAACCGTGTAATAAAAAATAAGTATGATGCTTATTTAGGGTAATGGTGGATCTTTATTCCTATTATGTCATTTTTAATAAAAGTCAGATTTAATTTTGTTGCAAAAGAGAAGGACAGAACTCGAAATATTTACTTGAAATAATTGAAAAAACAGACAAGCGGAAATAATGTGGAAAATGGTCCAGTCTGAATACCAATATTAGACAGTTCAAATGAGTCAAAAATATCTCTCATGTGAATTTCACTGAGGGACGACAAGCAAAAGACTCTGGTCGGATTCCAACTTCGGCCTCTGATCTGGACCGGCTCTATGACATTCTTCATAAGCTGCCATACTGATTTGAATTAATCTTCTGCTGTCGCCACACTTTTCTTATTTTCAATTTCTGTAGGCCCAGGAGCGCTGTAGGAACAAAAACTGCAACGTCATCAGGATTTGTGTGCAAAAGATGTCATGCATATACTCGGACAAATTGCAATAAATAAATAAATAAATAAAAGAATAAACCTCTCTGATTTTTTGTTTTGTTCGTTTTTTGTTGTTGTTGTTGTTGTTGTTTTTTTTTTGTTTTTTTTTTTTTTGTTGTTTTTTTTACATAATTTTTATCAAAATTGGTAACTTTGTGCATACATATAGCAATCTTTTATAACATGCAAACATACAGTATGAAAGAATACAGCAGTAAGTCGTTGACTTATTTAGAATATGTCTCCCAAACCATAAATTTGAATGGCGTCGCATGAAAGGGGGGCTCAAGATATGGGCACGTAGGAAACACCCAAAGCGGCCTCCACATCCGCACAGGCCGGCTAGAGTTCCTACCTTCACTTTAGATTTCCTAGGATTCATAGACAATATATGCGAAAGGGAAGACTCCAGTCAGACTGCGCTGACGCGCAAGCTGATCCGAGTCCTCACAAATGTGCATATACCACGAGATACCCTCATGCGAAGTCAATCTTTCAGATGACTTTGAATCATAGTGTCACGGCATGAGACATTTTGCACAGATATCCATAGTCCAAAAGTTTCTGTAGCCTCCGAAAGAGCAGACACTTGAGATTCTTGTAAATGTATTAAAGTATTAAGGTTGTGAACTAGCTTTTTCTAAGAGTTTACAGAAAAGTTAAGAGGATGGTTCTCTATTCCATTGGGATGCGTGTTTACTTGCTATATGAATTTTCTCCCTTTTCTCCGACATTTTCTAATGCCGCATTTGAACAGACTCTATTAAACCAAGTGTACTATTTTCATGTCTCTGAAATATTCCTTGTTTCTAATGGCTCTTTATCTTAAAATTGGTAAGATTTGTCAGTCTCAGCAGTTTTAGTGTTTATAAAAATAATTTGGTCTTACTTTCTGATAAAGCTCACGGATCATACCGGCTGTTCATGTTTGTATCCTAGTCAAAAAATATCCGCTGTTCGAGTGTTCAGGACAAACTCCGCATGCTCTGATCCACTGTGCATGTGCACAACCGGATCAATATCAGGTCACATAATTGAGCCGCGTCACCGTGCAGAACTAACAAAGTGGCATGTGCGCCCAGCGAGTACTCAGATAAGCCTGGGAAACAACCAAGTCTGATCGGAGTCTTCGCTGTGGGTAGCTAAGGGTCTAAGCTAGCTCCATGGGGACAGTGAAGAGTCTGATCAGACTGGCTGATCTGAGTCTTTGCTAGGTGCACGGTTTTGTCATATCGTGGCTCAGTCTAAAAACAGCATTCCTAAAAGAGACTGACTGTCTGTCATGTTTAAAAAGATCGCTATCTTCTCAATAATTTACAAGTAATAAGGACCAGATGAATTATGAATGAGCTAATTAGTCGACGATGATTGTTCTTAATAAGTCACGTCTTCAGCACAGGGAATATCGAATGAAGAACAAAACTCCGTTGACTCTATCAGCGAATAAGGGTCTCTTAAGTTCATGACAAAACGACATCCTTGTCGTATTGAAGGTGAAGAATTTAACAGATTTCATCTAAACACGGAATTAACTGACCTTAGAAAAATTATTATAGCCCCGCTTTAAAAAAGTGGGGCTATACTGGATTTGGTCTATCTGTAATTCCTTAATGCCGTAAGATTATTTTTTTGTATGAAAATTTGTGTCACAGTTTTCTCAGGAATTAATAATAAATGATAGAGTCTTCAAACATAATATGCATATGAACAATGAGTTGGTGTATCGTGAGATTGAAAATCGGGCTCATTGCTTTTACTCTTCTCTTTCTCTGTCCATTTTTTCTGTCTTTTCAAGTTAAATTTGTGTGTGTTTTATCAGGAACTGTGCAAGCTAGGGTCTTCAAACTTGGTATACACATGGGAGATGAGTGCTTGTATCGTGGGATTGAGAATTAGACTCATTGCCCCTATTCTTCTATTTATCCATTTTCTTTCTTTCCATATTTCGCATGTTTACATTGAAAATTTTTGACAGAGTTTTTTTTATGATTGACATAACTATTCAAGCTAGGTCCTGCTAATGGCTCATATTTTTCTCTTTTTATGTCCGTTTTTACTGCCTGTTCAAGGTAAAATTGTATAACAGTCATCTCTGGAACTATTCAAGTATGAATCTTTAAACTTAGTATACATAGGGAGAATGAGTTGTTGTATCGTGGAACAGGCCATGTCGGCCTATTGACTGACTCAACATCTGTGCTAGTGTCAACTGTCGATATCTCAATATCCATGTTCATCTCAAACAACTTTCATCTCAAAGTAAAGTTTCTGGTTCCAGAAAATTTTAATTGAAAAATCAGTATTTTGGGATGTCCGGTGTTGAAATGTATAGGAAAATTGGAAATGTATCTGAACTGTATTCTTTGATATTATATATGTAAGAGGATATTTTGAAATATCAATGTGTCAGATAACGAGAGTGCTGTATATGAAATTGTTACCCTGGAAATGCCACAACCACCCAGTTCTGATTCGAGGCTCTGTTTTTACCAGGCGGTTACCTCTGTATCAATTATCTAATGACGCTAAAGCGATAGGGAACTTAGATGTACTTAGATGTATGAATTATGAAAAGCCTTTAACGTGTGTCTGTACACCACTATTTGTACCGCGGCAAACAGGAACAAAAAGAAACACTTTTTGTGAGATCCATTTTACTTTTCTAGGGACCCGAGGTCCTTCCAAAATAGAGTCTTCCCACTGGGAACACAAGGTTGAATCAATATTGAATCAACCTTGATTCAACGTCATGACGTTGAATCAATGTTGATTCAATGTTGATTCAACCTTGTGTGCCTGCTGGGTAATCTTTTGAGAAAGGGGGTAAAATGAAAATGGAAGACCTGCCTCCCTTAAACACAGAATTATTTCCATGCTCAACTCAGCTGAGCATGAAGTTTTATCCGCTAATAAATAGCAAATTGCTGATAAGTACAGTACAGTTGTTTTCTTGCTCAGTTTTGCTGAGTACGATATTTTCTCTGCTAATAATTATGAAAAATGCCAACATTAGTTGGCATTTTCATATTTATCAGCAGAGAAATTTTCAAGCTCAGCTAAGTTGAGCATGGAAGAGTTTTATAACCTCGGGCTGTTATCCGAAATTTTAGAGACATTCACATATTTCTTCGTCACGTGTCGAAGGTCTCTGTTGCAACTGGCTTTCAAAAATAGACTTACGCAGAAACAGTGATACAGGAGACATTGGCAATGTTTCGCTCTTGAAGAGACCAGAAACGAGCTGGACAACAGCTTCTTTTTCTTTATTTGATGTGCTTTTTTCATCTAAAAGATCCATCGTTTTGGAAAGGGGGGGGGTATCAATAAGGTGGGTTTTCTGCATCCTACTAAAGTTTTCTTTTTTTAACTGATGGTATACTTCAATGTGTCTAGTTTATTGGATCATATGTGACTTTGGTCGGAAAGCCCTACTTACTGAGCTATGGTCCACAGAAGTGGGTGGGGTAATCCAACATGGTTTTAGCCTGTCTTGTAAAAACATTCCCATTTGGTAGAAGAGTACATCAGACAGACAGGATTTGATAAAATGATTAACAGAACATCTAAACTATATTTCCATATCATTTTATTTGGTTTAATTTGAACAGATGTTGTCAAAAAAGACTTCCTTTGACATTCAGCATTTTTTTATATTTTTGTCCTCAATTTTCAATATTTCTTGGCCTTATTGTTAAATAAACAGACCAGTTGTCATCAAATTCATGTCTAGGAAGCACCCTGACCAGGACATTCGGATGATGTGACCAGAATTTCACAATTTCACAACTAGACACATTGGAGTATACCATCAGTTAAAAAAAGAAAACTTTGGTAGGATGCAGAAAACCCACCTTATTGATACCGCCCCCCCCCCCTTTCTATTTTTGTTATCGAATAAAATAATCCGCCCTTCTCACCCGAGCAAATTTTCTTTCCTTTTTAATGTAGTTCTCATTTGGGTGAACTTTGCCGTTTTTGATCTGTAAAAGCAAACGGAAAGTCATAGATATTGTTGTTTTTCCATTTGACTGTCGGATACGCATGAATATGTACCCATACTCTTAAGACAGTTCCCTGTTTGTATATAAGCAAATATCGATTAAAGAAATGAGAACAAGGAAAATATAAAAGATTGCTTGTGTACAAAAGCTATAACAGACCGCGTCCTTTTTGTCTCATGATATTTGCTTAGCATCAACATTTCTTCTCGAATAACGTAAGCAATCACTGGCTTCAACAATATCAGGTCCCAAGAGTCCGGTCTTTTAAGGCTTCTGGCGTTTGTCAGACAATGGAATATATATGATGTGTGTCAAGCGTGTATAAATTATTGACACGGTCAGAGATTCTTCAGGCTTTTCGTCTTTGTCATATATTTGAGCCGCGACACGAGAAAACCAACAATGTGGTTGTGCGCCCAGCGCAGACTCGGATCAGCCTTAGCATCCACCCAGTCTGATTAGACTCTTCGCTAACAGCTTTAAGGGTAGCTAAGGGACTAAGCTACCTTCATGCGGACAGCGAAGACTCTGATCAGACTGGGCGGATGCCCAGGCTGATCTGAGTCTGCGCTGAACGCACGACCACATTGTTGGTTTTCTCGCGTCGCGGCTTATTTGTAGTTTTAGCAGACAAAATTGCCATAAGGGTCATAGCCACTTATACCACCCTTACCAGAAAAAGCCAACTTTAACACAAATTATTTCGCAGTGAGCAAGGTCTACACTGGTAAGGGTGGTATAAAATTGTTATACAATGGTTTGTCCACCTGTACGGGAGATAATACACTCGCTAAAGCTCGTGGATTATCTCCTCGTACAGGCGGACAAACAATTGCATAACTATTACTTGTGTCAAATAGTTTGCACCTTCAGATTTCTCTCGGGTAAAGCTGGGATAATCCATTTGGATAATTTCGGCAGCTATTTGTTCAAGATTCGTCCGCCATTTTTGTCCAAAACCGGATGATACCCATAAGTCCATGCGCCAGATACGAGAGGTTATAATGAGCCATCGTTTACCTTTCCCGAAAATAGGTCAACGCCATATAATCAAAATCTGAAAAGAAGTGAGGCTCTATGATAATTTGTTTCTCATGTAGGGTATTTAGCAGATAACCGTTTTAAGGTATGATGGTAACATCCGTATGTTCCGCCAGGAACAGGCTCAGGGTGTACACTGTTTGCATAAGGAGCGGCGGCAGTGAAGTAGATAACGCGCTGGACTACCTATCCAGGGATCGCAAGATCGATCCCGCGCTTCTCCGGTCTTTTGGATGAGACTTTAAACCGAGGTCCCGTCTCCGCATGACCTAGTTGTTGTCGGGACGTTAAACCCGAGTTCACTCACTCACTGTTAGCATAAGACAAATAGATGTTTCTCCTTAAAATAAAATTAAAATGATAAGAATGAACTAAACCAGATACCCCTGAAATGACAAATGGACCCATCCATTTGATAAGGGTAGATCAGTCCACTGGGCATAAATGGGTTAATCGAGCCTCACTTGTGGCCGATTATGGTAATCATGAGGGAATGTAGCTAGAAAAATGATTCTATTTTGTGTCAATTTACCAACATTATCGCATGGATCGATTGGATACGAATTGCAAATATGTCATTTAAGTAAAGAAAAAAGGTCAAAGTCTTGATTTTTGCAGCAAAACAACACAATTTGTTTAATTTATCTACTAATGTTTGTCTTTAAACCGGCACTGTTAGCTCTTCCTGCTAAAGTCAAGAGACTTTTGACCTGATTGTCGCCCGTTTTAAAGTTGCAAAGATGCATGTTTTTTTTTTTTTTTTTTTTTTGTTACCTTATCTCTGTTTTATGCTACAGAAAGGCCAGAGTGCTCCGCTATTAGCACAAATCATTACAAAAAGCGGTTCTACATTAACGTTCCATGACAAGATGATAAGCCGATGAGCCGCTAAAACTAGGAAATATTTTGAGAGAGAGAGAGGGGGGGGTGATAAAACCTTTCTCATTCAGTTATAAATGTGCGCAAAAGCGGGATAACGAATGGGCACGGAACCCTTAAACATGTGCATTATATTGTTGCTATATAATAAAGTTTATGATATTGAAGTAGGCCATTTTAGTTGCCAGTTAAATGACCTCCTCCCCACCCCCCACCCCCACCCCAAAAAAAATCAACACTTTATGGTGAGAAACTCAAAAATGTAAATCTGGCCCGTCATGATCATGTACAATGAAGAAACTATACAAAAGAGATGAGTCTAGTCTATCTCACAACCTTGTGAGGTCGTTGGGGCACCACAGTTGACTTTACAACAATCCCTTTCCACCTAGTCCTGTCTTCAGCTGCCCTAGTTGAGCAAGCAAAATCCACCTCTGTCCATTCCTTTATATCGTCAAACAAGAGATATAAAATACAATAATAATGTACAAAAAAGATTGACGTAGAGATATATAACACTGGGAGGGCAATGGGGTTTTCCAGTTTATGTCGCCATCAATTATTGAGAACAGTTTGTCGGACATTATATTTAGTCAAATTGGATACTGTTTCACAATCAGATAATGTGACCGCTCCTTTGCAGAAAAAAATTTGAAGGACGTTTTTATTTTTTGCTATATGAGATTTCATTTGCATTTGTTAATTTCGAGGAATATTTGCATTTATAAAATTTGGATTGAGATTTTTGTTTGAGTTGTACATGTATATGATTTCGTCAAATTTCACTGTTTCAAATAGTGCGTCTGCAATACCAAAGTAAGTTGACAGTGGCCATCTTGAATGTCGAACATGTGCGAATTAAAGTATCCAACCGTCATTTAGGATTGTTTGGCAGCCGCGAAACGAAAAGTATTGAACTCCATATCGTGTCAAGTGGTTACTACGTATGAACCGCGACACGACAAAACCAACAACGTGGCATGCGCGCCCACCAAAGACTCAGAACAGCCTGGGCATCCGCCCAGTCTGATCAGAGTCTTTGTTATGCGCTTAAAATTCAGCTAAGGGCCTAAGCTACCTCTATGCGGACACCGAAGACTCTGATCAGTCTGGGCGGATGCCCAGGCTGATCTGAGGCTGCGCTGGGTGCACAACCACTTTGTTGGTTTTCTCGTTTTCTCGTGTCGCGGCTCAGTTATGTCTTCTGCGACATTTACTTTGCCCATTTGCAAGAGCACGTTTTTACTGTTTACTATGTACTGCGTCCAAGCCCCGCGGTTATAAATCTTTTTTCAGGCTCAGCTGAGTTGAGCATGAAATTTTACCTGCTAATTAATAGCAAATTACTGATAAGTACAGTTGATTTCTTGCTCAGTTTGGCTGAGTATACAAGTTTCTCTGCTTATGAATATGAAAAAGCCAACATCAGTTTGCATTTTCATATCTATCAGCAGAGAAAATTTTATGCTCAGCTGAGTTGAGCATGAATTTTACAACCTCGGGGCCTGTCTTTTGTTTACTCGCTTTACTGTTTACTTACCACAACTTGCTGTGTACTATCAACTGCATTCGTTTCGCTGAGGCTGAGCCTCTAGGAGTCCATCGTTACGATAATTGGAACAAAAACAACTGTCAACAGCAACAATGGCTTTTCATAGGCGTAAATACAAAGTTAATGTATATGCAGTAAACATTAGATATAAAAAAAGTTCTTTAAGAAATTTGCAGTACACCTGGAACCACTCAAATCATCTGGGTCACCCATCCATGCACTAACCGAGCCAAACGTTGCTAGCAACAACAGTCAACCACTCTAACCACGTCGCCATAAAAGCATGCTTCTACAGCAAGGCGCTAGTAGAGGTATTTATACCAATTCACTACACTACTCCCTCCTTTTTCTCGAATACCGGATGGCTATCTCAATCGGCAGGAAGTAGTGCTCCGTGTGCTCGTTTTTACACTTCTGACACCATTGCAGGACACCTGAAACCACCCAAATCACCTCTGGGGCCGAGTGCACAAAGCAGACGTAAGCGTACGCTCGACGTACGTTCGTCGTAAAGTTGTCGCAGAAATTTAATCCGTGTGCACAACCGAGGCGTGTCGTAAACTTAGTCGTAAAATCGCTTTAAAACTCACGTCTGCTTTATAGTAGACTTAACATTGGCGTAAGGTGTTCATTTTAAATTACATGGCCAGAATGTTACATTGGATGCACAATTTGTGATATACATGTAGAAGGGTTTTAAAGAGAGACAGGATAATCAGAGACAGAACAAATCCTTTGGATACATATAATGATGTAGATCTATATGAACGGTTTCGTTTGCCACGCCATTGGCTGCCTGAACTGATAGGTGAGCTGCGACCAGACATAGAACATCAAACTCGACGCGCGTATGCTATTCCAGCCGAAATCAAGACCTTTATGGGCTTGAGATTTTTGGCAAGTGGTTGCTTCCTTTAGCCGGGTCGCGTAGCGCATCTGACTAATAAGTCAGAGGTCCTGGGTTCGATACCCGGTCTGGAAACATGTTTTCGTTTCTCCTTCCGCTGATTCAAGATGGGCAGTTGTCAGTGACTGGCGAAAGTATACGCACTTAGTACTGGTTAACCGCTTAGGAGGTCTAAGCCTGTCCAGGAAGAGTGTGGTTGGGTTAACTGACCGTCCCGACACGACCATAGCCGTTTACCGTGGACGTAAAGCAACAAAACATTACCACCCCCAGTATGAGGATACTTTTTGTTGGAGTAGTCCTCCTTTGCTCTAGAAAGCAGGTCTTTCCATTTATGCTTGATCTCTTTCAGAGTCCGCTGCTGCTTCCCAATTGCATTTACTGCGGACTGTTTTTCTTCCCATTTTTTTTATTATTCTTGACGTGGACACATTAGAAAAATTGGAAATTAGAATCTCAGAATTGTCATTATAAATCGCCAACAATTTCAATATTTCATATACGTTTAACTCAAAAGCACATGCACGTTTGAAAGTGTTATAATGAACATTAGTTTTAAAGGGAAAAAAAAAAACACAAAAATTGAAATATGTCGTTCAGATTTATGATTGATTCATAACATGCAAAAAGGTGCATATGCCATATGCGAACATCAGAGGCTCATACCAGCCTGCGCATCCTCACAGTCTGAAAACTATGCATGGAACCTAAGGATTTTACATGTACAAAGTGAATGATCTATTTAAATCACGGACTCACAGACTGGTTTCAGTCTTGTCTGTTCGCAAATGCCCTAAGCAACCCTTATGCCTAACGCGGCTCATATCATATAAGAAAACCATTCATCAAACACACGTGCTAATTTTATTTGAGAGCACTACGCTAGTCTTACTCTGGTCGCAACTACGCCTGATGTACGCCTGCTTCGTGCACTTGGATTTTGATACAGTCGCAAGATTGACTTAGTTGCGCCGACGTTCGTAGCATACGCCGGCGTAGCTTACGCCTCCTTTGTGCACTCGGCCCCTGGGTCACCCATCCAGGCACTAACCGAGCCAAACGTTGCTTAACTAGCAACAACAGTCCACCACCTAACCACGTCGCCATAAAAGCATGCTTCTACAGCAAGGCGCTAGTAGAGGTATTTATACCCATTCACTACAAATTTAATAGGGCACTGCTAATTTAGAGCATTTGCAACCAGCCAATACTCAGTCGAGCCTGCACAAAAGCACACACGTATTTGTTCTTTCTTTGTTTTCAACAGATTCGTCATGATTAGAAAAGAGTTACTACCAAACGTGACAAAACCACAGGTTGATTCGAGGATTTCACTGTTTGGGTGTGTCTCAATATAATTTTTGTTCTTATCACAGCTGACCAATACTTTAACAAGACTTTGTTCTTCAGCATCATCGTGCCCGGCGGTGTCACTTACTTTAGAAACTTTGTACCCATGCGCGTTCCAGGTTTTTGAAAGAACCCCCACCCCCCCTTCTTTTATTGTCGCAAAACAAGGACTTGCTGCTGCTTTTTTACCCCCCCCCCCCCCCTGTTATCGAAAAAACGACGACACCAGGGAGTCATTCCTCCCCTTTTACAGCAAAAACGAGAATATTCTATGGTGTAATAATCCCCTTTTATCGCAAAAGCAAGGACATACTTTTGCCTTACTATCCTCCCTTTATCGCAAAACAAGGACATATTGTTGCCTTATTACTTCCCTTCATCGCTCATTGGTCAATTTACTACATTATTGTCTAATAAAAACCCGTTTTATGAAAATCTGACTGGTTTCGCTAGAATGGTTGCAGAATGGTTTTCGTTAGACAGACGGAATACCATAAACGCGGAGATTAATCGTATTGGGTACCCCAAAAACGCGCCGATAGACAAGACCCTTTTTAATGAAAAACGCTGAGACAGATTTTTTTTTAAAATACGCCCTTTTCCTGAAAACACGGTACTCGTTTTGGCATGAAAAAGTACCCCTTTTCCGCATTTTTTAGATCATGCATGATTCAAAAAAAAAAAAAACAAAGTGACACCACCGGGTCATCGTGAGGCTAGCTCGTTCTCTGAAAGTATCTCTAGGCCTTTATTCATGTCCCTTTCTAAGCAGGTGTATGCACAGGCGCTTGAAGTTTTATGCTATTATATATATTTCAATGCTGCCGCTAAACATCCAGGCTGTGAGCCATTTCTTACCTATATACTGCGTCAAGCTTAAGGGTTTTCAGGTTTTTAAAGGGTTTTCAGGGGGGTTTTAGCATAGAACTTCAAGTATGTGGTGTATGGTACCTTTGGCATAACTCTATTGGAGTACCAACTTGCCTCAGTTTCTCTGTCACCAAGAAGCCATAAATATTTCCAAAGCAATGTCGCTTACCTTAAGGCATGCCAGTGTAATAAAACGTCTGAGAGTCGAAATACTGTAATTATGGCGGCAATATCTTTATAAGGGTTCTTGAAATGTGTGCCGTTGCCTGAAAAGAACTTCAAGTTGTATGTACACTGTGACTGTTTCAGTCAGCCTACAAAACCGCTTTAAAGGAATAGATTATTCGGTTTTCTCTCTACTTGTTTAGAAATATTTGTATGTTGTTTATGCTAACAAGGACTACTTTGATGCACGTAGGACTGCGCAACTGCCCAGGCATTGCAGGCTGAATATTCGAGAGGGGTCCAAATCACGAGCTGCCGCTGCTGTCCCCAACAGCAGCTGCTGATCTCCCAACAGCAGCTGCTACTGCGACAATAGCTGCTGCTGAGGATTTCTCTGTAAATTATAGTTTTTGACTAAAATTCATGCAGGAAAGTATGTGTGAAGCCGTCATACTCTAATATATTGCAAATTCTACCTAATGAACGATTGCTACATGCCTGGATTTGAAACAAAAAAACAAAAATGCCAATCTATTGATATTTGAGAGTGCAGCTGCATGTATAGAAAGTGTGAGACATTAGCAGTTCTCGTTCATTTTACAAGTATTCGCTTTAAAAACAAATGCCAACACTCATTGGGCATACCGTTTAAAAGACAAATTTATTTGTAGGGAAAGAGTTTTTTTGTGTGTTTTTAATCAGCTAAGTGCTTGGGTGAAGCATTAATGCTAAACAATATCTTGCAATGATTTATGGTATTTATACACAAGAAAATACTGAAAAAATACGGAGAGTCAAACGTCATGTAACATTTTCAGTAGTGTTGTCATTGGGATTTTGCAAATTTCAAAATGTAAATTCTTCAGTGAAAAGGGTTTATCCTACCATCGGTTGTCTCCTCACAGCAGGCACACAGAGTTGAATCAACACTGACTCAACGTTGATTCCACGTCGTGACATTGAATCAAGGTTGTGTCAATGTTGATTTAACGCGAGGTGCCCAGCTAACGCTTTTCTGTCCAGTCGGAACGTATAGGGAAGCTAAATGCAGCGAGTTGGATTCATGGCATACACTGAACAAAATTTCTAATTGGTCACTTTTTGCCATAGATTTAACTCTTAAGCAGATTTAGATAAGCCTGGCTACCAACTAGGATGAACAAATGTACAGATATTCTTGTATTTTACAAGCAGCACAAGCGCTCATGCTTTTGCAAAGTGATTCACATCAATTCGAGGCGTTTATTAGGATTTACATAAACATTGAAAGGGAGGTAATTTGAAAACGTCAATATTAAAATTAATACAGCTGAAAAATGCATGAAGACTAAAATCATACATCATGTTTTTATGATGAAAAACTTTATTTACTTCTCAAATATCATGCTTTTGTGGAAGATTGATGCGGCCTGTTTATGTTTTCAAAGCATTCTATTGTTTAGATAGAAGGGGTCATAACTCTAATACTACAATAAAGTTTCGATTATAACATTGACTTTTAACAAGTAGATTACAGACCAAAATTGTGATTATAATTATATTCAAAAATACAGTTTAAAAATCATATTTCTGCATATTGGAAAACTGACCAATTAGAAATTTTGCTGAGTGTATATTTCATTTATTTTTTTTTCTTTCTTTTTGTGATAAATACACGTAACACAGACCAAGGATTGATTCGGAAACAAGTCTTAGAATGTTCGAATGGGTCATCTGCTTAAGAAATGACATTTTCAGGTTATATTTTTTATTCTTTTCCCACTTTTTTCTCAGAAAAGACCTGCGATTTTACGATCTGTTCAACAGGTTTCAGTCATACATGTACATGTATCCGGTCGATGGGAGGGTGATGATGATAGGTTGTGGGCTATGGAACCCCGTTTACGATTAAAAAAGACTTTTTTTTGCGAGAACTTAGACGTTGAAACTATGTCGCCTGATCATGTCCGACTGGCCAGAGCTCACAGTTGTAAGAGTTTGATTTTGAGAGAGTCTTTATTTTAAGATTGACAATTATAAGCAATTCCAGCAATGCACCATGTCAACTAGACTACATGTATGGAGCTTGCTTAAGGGTTCTTGAGGTATATGATAATATATTCCGCAACACCTTTTGTCCATCCGCCAGTCTATGCGTCCGTCTGTCACCAGCGGATTTCCTATATCTTACGTAAGTAATATAAGATAGATATCACCGAAATTCTATGGGGTGCCGGTTAACTATTCATTATCGTTTTATGATATCGATAAGTGAAAAAGTGCTATCCACTATACAAATAAGCGACATCCATAATTATTCATGAATATCCGTGATTCGACATATAGATGTACAGTATTCGAAGTATGAATATCAACTAGTCTAACTACTTTATGGATATCACCGATTCGATTCATTAATATCCATAAATCGATTTATAGATATCAACAAATTTGCCCATTTATGGATATCACTAAGTCAAATTATTGATGTCAATAAATCGAAATTGTGATATTTATAATTCGAATTAGTGCTATCCATTTCTCATTTAGATTATTGGATATCCACACTTTGGATTATTGATATCCATAATTTGTGGACTGCCTGCTGTTGAAGTTAGGTAGTGATAGTGGTATCTGCTGCTACTACTGTAATGATATCTGTATTTGCCATCTATTGGTGGACTGCTTGCTGTTAAAGATAGGTAATGCGAGTGACAGCTGTTGATACTGCTGGAGTGATATCTGTATCTGCCATCTGTTGGTGGACGGCCTGCTGTTAGAGATAGGTAGAGAAAGTGACATCTGTTAATACTGCTGTAATGATATCTGTATCTGCCATCTGTTGGTGGACGGCCTGCTGTTAAAATATAGGTAATTAGAGTGACTTTAGTTTTATTGCTGAAATGATATCTGTATCTGGTAATGATATCTGTATCTGCCATCTGTTGGTGGACGGCCTGCTGTTAAAATATAGGTAATTAGAGTGACTTTAGTTTTATTGCTGAAATGATATCTGTATCTGGTGATGGTAATGATAACAGGGGCTGCTACTGGAACAAAACTTACCGTTGATAGTGCTACTGACCACCATCAGCAGCTGCCAAAGAACCATCAGCAGCTGTTGCTTTCATCAAATGATGCAGCTAAAACTATACTTACTACTTATAGTAGCCGATGATGCCCCTCTGTTCTTCCATATCGTCAGATGATACGGTAACTTATGATAACAGCAGGAGCTGCTAATGCCACCACCATCAGCAGCTGCCAAACCACCATCAACAGCTGCAAAACCACCATCAGCAGCTGATGCTTTTATCAGACGCAGCTGCGGCAGCAGCTGCCATACCGCCATCAGCAGCTGATGCTTTCCTCAAAAGCAGCATCAAAAGTTTTTCCTACTACTAATGGCAGCAGCTTATGTCCTTTTTGTTCTCCGATATCGGCAGATGATGGTGTCATTAACAGTAAGAGCAAAGCTGCTTATGTCACCACCGTCAGCAGCTGCAAAACCACCATCAGCAGCTGCAAAACAACCATCAGCAGCTGTTGCTTTTATCAAACACAGCTGCAGCAGCAGCTGCCATACCGCCATCAGCAGCTGATGCTTTCCTCCAAAGCAGCATCAAAAGTTTTTCCTACTACTGATGGCAGCAGCTTATGTCCTTTTTGTTCTCCGATATCAGCAGATGATGGTGTCATTAAAAGTAACAGCAGCAGCTGCCAAAGAGCCAACTCCATCAGCTCCTGCCAAACCACAATCAGCAGCTGCTTAACCAACATCAGCAGCTGATGCTTTTATCAGACGCTGTTGCAGCAGCAGCTGCCATACCGCCATCAGCAGCTGATGCTGATTAACAGTAACATCAGAAGCTGCTTATTTTACCACTGATAATAACAGCAGCACCTGCTTGTGCCACCAGCATCAGCAGCTGCCAAACTACCATCTGCAGCTGCCCAACCACCATCAGCAGCTGATGCATTTTTCAAAAGCAGCTGCAGCAGCAGCTGCCATACCGCCATCAGCAGGTGATGCTTTCCTCGAAGCAGCATCAAAAGTTTTTCCTACTACTAATGGCAGCAGCTTATGTCCCTTTTGTTCTCAGATATCGGCAGATGATGGTGTCATATACAGTAACATCAGCAGCTACTTACGTTACCACTATCGGCAGCTGCCAAAGAACCATAAGCAGCTGTTGCTTTCATCAAACGATGCAGCAAAAACTATTTTTACTACTTATAGTAGCCGATGATGCCCCTCTGTTCTTTCATATCGGCAGATGTTGTAGTCACTGATGATAACAGCAGCAGTTGCTTATGCCACCACCATCAGCAGCTGCCAAACCACCATACAGCAGCTGCTAAACCATCATCAGCAGCTGATGCTTTTATCAGATGCGGCTGCAGCAGCAGCTGCCATACCGCCATCAGCAGGTGATGCTTTCCTCAAAGCAGCATCAAAAGTTTTTCCTACTACTAATGGCAGCAGATTATGCTCCTTTTGTTCTCACATATCGGCAGATGATGGTGTCATTAACAGTAACATCAGCAGCTGCTTACGTTACCACCATCAGCAGCTGCCAAAAAAACAACATTAGCAGCTGTTGTTTTCATCAAAAGGTGCAGCAAAAGAAAGTCTTACTACTTATAGAAGCAGTTGATGCCCCTCTGTTCTTCCATATCAGCAGATGATGTGGTCGCTGATGATAACAGCAGCAGCAGCTTATGCCACCACCATCAGCAGCTGCCAACCACCATCAGCAACTACTAAACCACCATCAGCAGCTGATGCTTTTATCAGACGCAGCTGCAGTAACTGATGCTTTCATCAAAAGCAGCATCAAAAGTTTTTCCTACTTCTGATGACAGCAGCTTATGTTCCTTTTGTTCTTCGATATCGGTAGATGATGGTGTCATTAACAGTAACATCAGCAACTGCTTATGATACTACCATCAGTAGCTGCCAAACAACCATTAGCAGCTGTTGCGTTCATCAAAAGGTGCAGCAAAAACTATTCTTTATGTTTATAGTAGCAGCTGATGCCCTTCTGTTCTTCCTTATCGGCAGATGATGTGGTTACTGATGATAACAACAGCAGCTGCTTATGCCACCACCATCAGCAGCTGCTTATGCCACCACCATCAGCAGCTGCCAAACCACCATCAGCAGCTGATGATTTTATCAAACGCAGCCGCAGAAGCTATTCTAACTACTAATAGCAGCAGTTGATGCCCCTCTGTTCTTTCATATCGGCAGATGATGTGGTCACTGATGATAACAGCAGCAGCTGCTATGCCACCAACATCAGCAGCTGCCAAACCACCATCAGCAGCTGGTAATTTCATCAAAAGCAGCAGAAAAAAACGATTATTACTCATGATGGCAGGTGATGTCCCTCTGTTCTCTGATTACGGCAGATGATGTTGTCAATAAAACTATCATCAGCAGTTGCTTTGTACACCAATATCAGCAGCTGTCAAACCATCAGATGCAGCTGATGTTTCCATCAGCAGAAGCGGCAAAGATATTCTAACTTCTAATGGCAGCAACTGCTGTCCCTCTGTTCTTCGACATCGGCACACGATGTGGTCACTTATATTAACATCAGCAGCTGCTTATGACACAACCATCAGCAGCTGCCAAACCACCATCAGCAGCTGATGCTTTCATCATAAGCAGCATCAAAAGATTTTTCTTACTACTGATGACAGCAGCTTATGTCCCTTTGTTCTCCGATATCGGCAGATGATGGTGTCATTAACAGTAAAATCAGCAGCTGCTTATGATACCGCCATCAGCAGCTGCCGAAGAACCATCAGCAGCTGTTTCTTTCATCAAAAGATGCAGCAAAAGCTATTTTTTCTTCTTATGAAAAAACGCAATAGGTTAGCTCTCAACTTAAGTATTAAACTGTCCTGAAATAGTATATCGCACTATTTCTTCTATCATATTGGCTCTCTTATCCTTTGTACAAGTTTATACGCATAAGTATTTGTCCGTTTAGCCCCAATCAGCACCCCCGGGCAGGTCAATAGCCCTGTCTAACACTAAACACGAACAATAGTGTTGTACGGACTAACGAACAAATACTGTCCTACAGACAGACAGACAGACAGACGAACAGACCCAGATAAGGACAGACAGACGGACGACCAGTCCCAGTCGAGGACAGTCAGACAGACGAACAATAGCAAACCTTCTCCCCACGGGTTCTTCTTTTGAGCTTGTCTGAGAATATGAAAAAAAAGTAATTTGTATTCAATGATTTTATTTACATTAATGAAAAATGGCATGATTTCAGATAATGTTTCCTCTATAGCCTAACACTAACTAGCAAGCTTATTTTAGTTTAAGTGAACGTATTTTGCAGCCCAACCCCAGAGTTAGGGGGTGAGGAAATTTAGCGAAGATCAGATTTCAGAAATTTGAGATCAAGTAAAACATGGTAGGCCTACTTGTGTTCCTGAGAACGACTTCTTAGGCAAAACTTGGTATCTATTGGAAAACTTATTAATTGTATAAATACCAACTTCATTGGCATAATTTCCAATTCTCAGCAGTTTTAACTAAATTATACTAACAACACAAAATGAAAGCACATGAGATAATACACAATTCAGGCAGATTATATTGCTAATTGAAGAACGGCTTTTGAACCTGTAGACTGCACAATAAATAGCATTTTCCGGACATAATTTTCTGAGTATTTCGCTTCAAGGGAGACTATAGATTCACACCTAATAAACCATTTATGTGATAATTCTCTTCCAACCGAGAATTCTGCTTGCCAAGTATATACATTTGGATTTCTTGCCTTGATTATAGCAACCAACCAACGAGATGTTTGCCGCCGAAGGCGGCAAACAACGAGTGTTGGTTGCTTTACGATTAAGGCGTATTTCTGTTCTATTCTATTCTGCCCCGTACCACTAAGGCTTCGAAATTTTTGTGTCACTGAATTTCCGGTCGGCGTTTTTCTTTCTATGGAGAAACGAGACGCTGGCATTTTTATTGGACGAAAATAAATTCCTGAACTTCCGCCGCCACTTCCCTGGCAACACGCGTCTGAATTCCAAAAAAAAATTCTATGATGGCCGTCAGAATATTCGGCTAGAAGACCGTACAGCTCGAAGAAAAAAAAAACAACCATTACCTTTTAACTGCGGCTTCTCGGCATCTGTTTATTGGTGACACGCATTATATTTCTAGGTCGGCAGCAGCAGATGCATACGTGATGTAGCTAGCAAGCTTTACAACTGTCTAGAAACGACAAAGGCTGACGGAGAGACGGAGTCTTTCTGCAAAACAGCTTATGACTTCCACTTGGCCTATCGGTTTTCCCTCAGTTATATAAATAATCTAAAAATCGATTGGATGAAGCCCCAGTGTGACGTTGCATCTTTTATGTGTGACGTCAAAACCAGTACTGGTTGCGTTCGGGGTTTTGCCAGTGTCACTATTGACATGCCAATGACGCTCTGAGTTTCAATATTGGCACCATTGGCTCTACCATTGAAACCAGCGTTGTCGACCATTGGCTGCCAATACTGCAGACAATTTAGGGCATGGGAAAAATTACCATGGCTAGAAATTTGCGTCATTCAATATGGCAATTTATTTAACCCATCATAAACATTCGAGTTGACACAGGAGAATTTTTCCCCACAATAATGAAAGAAAATAATTTCTAAGCACAGAAAAATATTGGCTCTGCAATGGTGCTATAGGCGCCATCGGCTCTACCAATGGTACCATTGGCGCCATTGGCTCTACCAAAGAACTGCCAGTGGTGACATTGTCAATTTTGCCAGTGGTGCCAACGGTTGCCAATGGCACCATTGGCTGCCGATACTATGCAGGGTTTTACGGTTGCCAGTGGTACAATTCTTTCTCTCTCTCTGTCTGTCTGTCTCTTCAAAACACATGTCCCCTGTTCTGTCTCTTGCCTAGGCCTACTATTTTTATTCTCATTTCATTATCATTTATTTAATATCTCGTGATACGAATGTGTTGTTCAGATGTCGACCGAAAATGGTAAAAATCAATCAATCAATCAATCAATCATTTAATCAATCTCATTACAAAAGGAGCTATCCATGCAGAGCTTGTGCTAAAATTTTCTTGTTTCCGTTTTTTACTGGAGTCATAATGTAGGTTGGTTGCAATTTAGGTGGCGCCTATTTCATATTATTTAGTTACTCCATTATCAATTACCCTTTGTAGGTGCTCCTATGTGGGCCGAAAATTCGTAATAAACTTCTTGTATCTTGTATCTTGTATACTACCCTAACAACTGATATTAAAATCAGCAGTTGCTTATGACACCAGCACCAGCAGCTGCAAAAAAACACCATCAGTAGCTGCTGATGCTTTTATCAAGATCAGGAGCAAAAGCTATTCTTACTCATGATGGCATCAGCTGATGTCCCTCTGTTCCGATATCAGCAAATGATCAGCAAATTAGTCATTAATACTGAGATGAGCTGTTGCTTATGATACCACCATCAGCTACTGCTAAACCACCATTAGCAGCTGATGCTTTTATCAAACGCAGCTGCAGAAGCTATTCTTACTAATAATAGCAGCAGAAGCTATTCTTACTAATAATAGGAGCGGGTGATGCCCCTCTGTTCTTCCATATTGGCAGATTATGTGGTCACTGATAATAACAGCAGCAGCTGCTTATGCCACCATCACCAGCTGCCAAACCGCCATCAGCAGCTGATGCTTTCATCAAAATCAGCATCAAAAGTTTTTCCTATTACTGATCGCAGCAGCTAATGTCCCTTTGTTCTCCGATATCGGCAGATGATGGTGTAATTAACAGTAACATCAGCAGCTGCTTATGTTACCGCCATCATCAGCTGCCAAAGAACCATCAGCAGCTGATGCTTTCGTCAAAAGATGCAGCAAAAGCTATTTTTACTTCTAATAGGTAGCAAGTGTCCTTTTGTTCTTTCATATCGGCAAATGATGTGGTCGCAGATATTAACATCAGCAGCTGCTTATCACATCACCACCACATCACCACCAACAGCTGCCAAACCACCAACAGTAGCTGCTGATGTTTTCATATAAAAAGCAGCAAAAGCTATGCTTTATCATGATTGCAGCAGCTGATATCCCATTGTTCTCCAATATCGCCAAATGATGTTGTCAGTAATACGAAAATAAGCACCTGCTTACGACACAACCATCAGCAACTGCTAAACCACGATCAGCAGCTGATGCTTTTATCAAACGCATCTGCAGAAGCTATTCTTACTACTAATAGCAGCAGCTGAGTGTCAGCTGTTGCTGCTGTTGGATTAAATATCTGTATCTACCATCTGTTGGTGGACTGCCTGCTGTTGAAGATAGGTAGTGAGAGTGTCAGCTGTTGCTGCTGCTTGATTGAATATCTGTATCAGTAAGCAGCTTGTGGATTGCCTGCTGTTGAAGATAGGTGGTGACAGTGACAGCTGTTGCCGCTGCTGCATTAAATATCTGTATCTGCCATCTGTTTGTGGACTGCCTGCTGTTGAAGAAGGGTAGTGAGGGTGACAGCTGTTGCTGCTGCTGGATTGAATATCTGTATCTGCAAGCAGTTGGTGGACTGCCTGCTGTTGAAGATACATGTAGATAGTGAGAGTGACAGCTGTTGCTGCTGCTGGATTAAATATTTGTTTATGCAATCTGTTGGTGGACTGCCTGCTGTTGAAGATAGATAGTGAGAGTGACAGCTGTTGCTGCTGCTGGATTAAATTTCTATATCTGCCATCTGCTTGCTGTTGACGATAGGTAGTGAGGGTGGCAGCTGTTGCTGCTGCTGTACTAGATATCTGTATCTGCTTTCTGTTTATGGACTGCCTGCTGTTGAAGACAGGTGGTCAGAGTTACAGCTGTTGCTCCTGCTGTATTAAATATCTGTATCTGCCATCTGTTGGTGGACTGCCTGCTGTTCAAGAAAGGTAGCGAGAGCGACAGCTGTTGCTGCTGCTGGATTAAAAATCTGTATCTACCATCTGTAGGTGGACTGCCTGCTGTTGAAGATAGGTAGTGAAAGTGACAGCTGTTGCTGCTGCTGGACTTAATATCAGTATCTACCTTCTGTTGGTGGACTGCCTGCTGTTGAAGATATGTAATGAGAGTGACAGCTGTTGCTGCTGCTGGATTAAATATCTGTATCTGCCATCTGTTTGTGCACTGCCCGTTTTGAAGACAGGTATTGAGTTACAGCTGTTGCTGCTGCTGGACAAATTATCTGTATCTGCCATCTGTTTGTGGACTGCCTGCTTTTGAAGAGGGGTAGTGAGAGTGACAGCTCTTGCTGCTGTTGGATTAAATATCTGTATCTGCCATCTGTTGATGAACTGCCTGCTGTTGAAGATAGGTAGTGAGAATGGCAGGTGTTGCTTCTGCTGGATTAAATATCTGTATATGTCATCTGTTTGTGGACTGCCTGCTGTTGAAGGAAAGTAGTGAGAGTGACTTCAGTTGCTGCTGCTTGAATTATATCTTTTTTCTACCATCTGTTGGTGGTTATACTCATGATACCAGGAGCTGCTTCTGGAGACGAAACTAACCTTTGCTGCTGCCTTCTGTTACGAAGGTGATAGCTGCTGCTGACAGTGGACGGAGTGATATCTGCAGTAAGTTTTAGTGAGAGTTACTACTTCTTGTGGTGTACGTGACTAGAGTGATATATTGTGCTGTTGTTTATCAACGAGTGAAAACTGATGCTGATGGTTTCTGTGATATTTGCTGTGACAACAGCAGCAGCTGTTGTATCTTCAAATTAACAGCAGTAGAAGTTATTTCATTCCTCCCCTTAGACAACAACAGCAAATCTTACTCTCCACCTAGGTTGCAGGATGTGGCTCTCTTACAACCAGCTGCAGCAGCGTGTGAATTAAAACCCCCCCATAAAATCTGCCACTTCTATCATCAGAAAAGAATAAGACAAAAGCGATAAGCCGTACTAACTGCAACTGCGGTATTAGCAATTGTACCAATTGAAAACCACCATCAACAGCTAATGCTTTCGACAGATGGTGGTGCCACTAAAAACAACACCAGCAGCTGCTTATGATACCACCATCAGTAACTGACACCACCATCAGCAGCCTATGCTTTTACTTACAGCAGCAGCAAAATGTACTCTAAACACTAGCGGCAACAGCTGACATCCCTCTGATCTCCGATATAGGCAGACGATAGTGTCATTTACTAAAAGCAGCGGCACCACCATCAGCAACTGACATCACCATTAGCAGCTAATACTTAATCAACAGCATCCGTAATGGTTATTCTCAATACTAAAGACAGTAGCTGATATCCCTCTGTTCTCCGATATCGGCAGATGGTAGGGTCACTGTCACTAATAATAACATCAGCACCTCATTCTGACACCACCATTTGCAACTGACATCACCATCAGCAGCTGATGCTTTCATCAACAGCAGTAGTTATTCTAAATACTTATGGCAGCAGCTAATGTCCCGCTGTTCTCCAATATCAAAAGATGGTGGTGTCACTATCACTAATAAACAACATCAGGAGCTGCTTATGACACCACCATCAGCAACTGACTACATTATCAGCAGCTGAAGATTTCATCAACAACAGCAGCAAAAGTTATCCTGAATACATTATGGCAGCAGCTGATGTCCTTCTGTTCTCCGATATCGGCAGATGGTGGTGTTACTATAAAAAAAAACACTAGCAGCTGCTTATGACACCAGCATCAGGAACTGACTTCTCCATCAGCAGCTATTGCTTTTACTTACATCAGCAGCAAAAGTTATTCTCAGTACTAATGGCAGCACCTGATGTCCCTCTGATCTTCAATATCGACAGATGATGTGGTCTCTGGTACAAACATCAGCATCTGCTTATGAAAACTGGCGGAGTAGCAGATGTTACTCCTGTCAAACCACCAACATCAGTGTCTGCAAATACTACACACGGCAAAAACAGTAATATAAGCCTAAATCCTTACTATAAACAGTGGCTGACACTTTTAATAACACCATTATCACAGGCAGCATATATCAATCTTAAAAAAAGAAAAGAATATTGAAAACATCAGCATCAGTTGTCACTATCATACCACAAACAGAAGCAGCAGTGTAACAGCAACAAAGTAGAAAAAGTTGCAACACTCTCTATCAACAACTAGAAACAACAAATATTAGGCCCCAGCACAAAATATCAAAAGCTGTCAGTCTTGCAATAAAAAGAGTGTCAGGAAGTGTCTCTCTCACCACCAAATGTTGCATCACAAATTCTTTTCACACCCATAGCATTTATATAATATATGAAGAAGAATGTTTATTCAAGTGCTATATAGGTTATGTAGCCCTTGAGCATATACATGTACATACATGCAATACAAATATAAACGATGTGACAGGTAGTACAATAAGTGCATAATATCACCTTAATAAATACAGAATAATATGTTAGTCAAGAATCATTAATACTTGAAGCTATTAATTTCTTTCCTCTGAGCTATATCCTAACCTATCCCACTTAGACCTTATCTTTGCTTGGTGTAACCTGTGTGACTCTTCTTGTAATATCCCTTCGGGCACTATGCCTAACCTGCATTGAACCAGCGTCGATTCGACATCATGACGTCGAATCGTCTTCGGTTCAAAGCTGATCAAACCCCATGTGCCCGACGGGTTATTTGTAAGATAACTTAATTAGTTGCGACCCCTAAACTACATATAAGGCACATCTGTCATGCGAATTGGAGAGAACTGTGTGACACTTCTTGTAATATCCCTTCGAGCACTATGCTTAGCCAGCATCGGACCAACGTCGATTCGATATCATGACGTCGAATCGACGTTTGCTCAAAGCTAATCAAGCCCCATGTGCCCGACGGGTTATTTGTAAGGTCACTTAATTCGTTGCGAGCCCTAAACTACATATAAGGCACATCTGTCATGCGAATTGGAGAGAAGTGTGTGACTCTTCTTGTAATATCCCTTCGGCACTATGCTTAGCCAGCATTTGACCAACGTCGATTCGATATCATGACTTCGAACCGACGCTGGTCCAAACTTGATCAAACCCCATGTGCCCGACGGGATATTTGTAAGGTAACTTAATTCGTTGCGAGCCCTAAACTACATATAACGCACATCTCTTATGCAAAATGGAGAGAACTGTGTGACTCTTCTTGTAATATCCCTTCGGGCACTATGTTTAGCCAGCATTGAACCAACGTTGATTCGATATCATGACGTCGAACCGACGCTGGTTCAAAGCTGATCAAACCCCCATGTGCCCGACGGGATATTTGTTAGGTAACTTAACTCGTTGCGAGCCCTAAACTACATATAAGGCACATCTGTTATGCAAATTGAAGAGAACTGTGTAACGCTTCTTCTTGTAATATCCCTTCGGGCACTATGATTAGCCAGCATTGAAGCAACGCCGATTCGATATCATGACGTCGAATCGACGTTGGCTCAAAGCTGATCAAACCCCATGTGCCCGAAGGGATATTTGAAAGGTAACTTAATTCGTTGCGAGCCCTAAACTACATATAACGCATATCTGTTATGCAAAACACCCAAAGTGGCTATGTGAAAAAGCAAACACCAGTTTGAGTACCTAAACAAACAAAACAGTTTTGTGTCTACACTGAAAACACATATTTGAAGGAAAATTTACGTAAATATATGGCAGCAGAGGGACATCAGCTGCTATATATTTTTTTTTCGTTGATGCTGACAATGGCTTTCTGAACAACCCTAACGACCTTGCATATTCAAGGATTCTGTTGTTTTTATTTCTCTGTTTATACCAGTACCATGGTCTTGCATGCTCTTAGTATTAGTCCTCAAACACATACATTGAGATGACACTAGAAGCTCTAAATGCAGGAAAAAATAATTGTAATTAAATAAATAAACTTGAAAAATTAACTTCTGAAAATTAACTTTGACCTTGTCTTTTTTTCAAACATCTTGCTGATCTTACCCAACAAGTAGAGCCAAACTAAAAACCGGGGATAAATGAGCAATAAATAGGCAAATAAGAAGAGAGGGAAAAAGAGAAAAGAGTGGCCAAGATCTGTAGGAAAATTTAAAAACGATGAGAAAAAATAAATGTCATGTTGAATAGCTAATTATAGTATCTTCTGCGGGAGTCTCAGCTGAAGTTGCGGACCTGGTGTTGTCTCAGAGGCAGCAGCAGTTGTTTCTTTCTGTACAGCTGCAGTTGATAGTTAATGCCACAGGTACTATTGACCTACCTTAAATTAACTTGCAAGCTGAGCGAAAACGGATTTGCGATATATCGGTATTACGGTACTGTGAGACAACTTTATCATGTTTTTTTTAAGATACGTTTTCTGTAATAAGTACTTTAACTCCGAAATTCAACGCTATTTAAGATGTTAACGGTCATATTTAACTCTGAGTTTATTTAATTTATAATAATTAATAACATTAAATAATACGCGGACTCTCAAACACTGTACACGTATCCTAGTGATAATTCGAATTATGAACATCAATATTTTTATAGATATCCATAATTCGAATTATCGATATCCATAATTCGAACTCAGGATATCCAAAAATCATAATTATTAATACATGTAGATATAATTTGTATCATGGATATCACAAATCCGATTTTTGGATATTCATAATTTGATTTATGGATGGTCATAAATCGAATTATGGATATCGGATATCACTTATTACTAATGGATATCAATAAATCAAATAGCCTATACCAATGTCGAATTAGTGATATCCATTAATCATTAAGATTATTAGATATCCATAATTCGAATATTAAGTAAAATCCATAATTCGGGTTACGGATATCAATATTTGGGCCCGTTTATGTATAACACTAATTAGAATTATGGATATCAGATATTCTTTGTTACAAATAATAAGTTTAAATAACGACTGCTCTGCGCTTATTTATGGATATTTACTATTCAAATTATGGATATCAATTATTCAGCCCGATTTCTTGATATAACTTATTTAAAATATGGATATCCCTACTTCGAATTACATATATGAGCCGCGACACGGGAAAACCAACAATCTGGTTGTGCACCCAGCGCAGACTCAGATCAGCCTGGGTATCCGCCCAGTCTGATCAGAGTCTTCGCTGTCCGCATGGAGGTAGCTAAGACCCTTTGGGCACTAAACGAAGAGTCTGATCAAACTTGGCGAATGCCCAGGCTGATCTGAATCTGCACTGGGTGCACAACCACATTGTTGGTTTTCTCGTGTCGCGGCTCATATGTATTTCCATAATACTGCCCATAGCTATCAATAACTCTAATTATGGCTATCCATAAATCGAATTAGTGATATCATAATTCGAAATGGTGATATCCATAAAATCGGATATTTGACATCCATAATTCCAAGTTGTGATATCCATTCTTTGATGAATAAGTGATATCAATAAATGGGCTGACCAAGACCTGACAAATGTAACAATTTTCTACTTGCTCACTGCGCACTGGGAAAGCAAATACTTTTATTTGACCAGCAAAATTTCTTGCTTCTCCAGAATTATTGTTGTAACACAAATTTCCGATGAAAGAGATTACAGGTGTGATCTACGAGACAGGGCTGAGATATATGATAAACTTTATTTTTCAGCATTTTTTACATGTATCAACCAAATAAAAGAGTGCTGAAAATGTCTCCTTCCCCACCCCAACCTGCATTCGCACTGCTGATTTTTTTTCATCTCTCGTAACGATGTTCCCGAAGTGGCTCAGCGGTTTCCATCTGTTGGATTTTATTGTATGTGTATTTCAATTCTCGTAACGACATTGGATTTTATGTACTGTTCTGTTTCAGTTCTCCTAACGACGTTCGCCAAGTGCGTACGTAACTATAGTTGCACATCCCTGGCGCCGAGTGTTCGTCCAAGTCCTATGTATATTGTTTTGTTCTCTTCTCTTCTCCTAACGACGTTCCCCATGTGGTCAGCGATACGTAACTATGACTATAGTTGCACACAGCCGTCCAAATGTATATTTTGTAATCGACCCTATTAGCGCACGTGACCCAATAAGCGCAGATCATGGGAAGTTCTGAGGCAAAAGATTTTTAGCGCACATATTTTTACTGGTTTATCCCTTTGATTGCTTGTTACAAGTGCTAAAAACACTATAAAATCTTACAGTTTTCACTTACAAAGCATCTCCATCCTGCATGACTATATGCAGCTTTTCTCTAATGATTCAGTTTATTTCTATATATAATAATTCTTTGAAATGTGCGTTTATTAGGAATAATGTCTACTGAAAGTATTTAATGTTTAGCGCACAAACGGGTCGAATACGGTACACCTTTATTTTTTTAGTTATAATTTAGAAGCTTATTATATTTTGTTGGTATGTAAGGGAAGCAAACTATTCCAATTCAGTCTCTTATATGTACCATGTTTTAATCTTTGCCTAGGAAATAGATTTTTTTTTTTTTTTAAATTTATTTTTGTAGCTATACCATTCTAGTATATATTATCCTCGCAAAGTAAATAAGTTAACATGTCTGTAAACTATATATAGGCACAAGGGAGAAGCCTGCGAAAGATAAATCCTATTATTGTATAACTGCAACTACAGTTATTTATTTTAAACACAGACGTTATTATTGTTAGTATTATTATCATCATTTGTCATTATTATTTTGGGATTTATACGTCCCTTACAAGAAGACTTACCTATATCGAGCCGATCGTTCCTAGAAAGTGGGCTAAAACCAAACTTACTGGGGTAAAACGTCAATAGCTGCTGCGAGGCTATCAGCAGCTGCTGCGAGGCTATCAGCAGCTGCTGCTGAGGCTAGCAGCGGCAGCTCGTGATTTGGATGTTACTGGAATATTCACTACCCTTTTCATGTGACGCCAGTTTAATGTTCGTCTCTAAGCATAAAATTAGTTGCTTCCTGGTTTAAAGTAGTGCAATTCGAGGAGGATACCAATGTTGTAGAAGCGAATTTTATTGGTGTGGAGTATATCGATGTGAATACTGGTCAAAAACTCAACAAAGTCCAAAAAGAGATCGAGGATTGTGCTATCCAGTCAATCTCAGGAAGGCCACTATACAATGTATGTGTGTACAGATATATTTTTTGATATACCGAACCTAAAGTAAAGCATCCTTACTACGTGACACGTAACATGTGGTTGTATCAAAGTTTTGTAATGACGTTACATACTTGTATACAGGGCCGTCATATGATGAAGCAAAATAAGTTCTAATATATACCGTATTCAAGACACAGAGTGTCGGACAAATTAATTACAGTCAACTTTCGATATCGCAAAGTCGAAATTCAGCCCAAAGTACTGATATCTCTGAGTAAATTTTCTGGTCCCAGAAAATTGACTTTGAGATATCGGTAGTTTGAGATATTTAGAGTTGAACTGTAAATAATAACAGGAAATGTGAGCTACATGTAACTATAATCTTTGACATAAGAGGGACTTTGAGATATCAGTGTTCGAGATATCGATAGTTGACTACAGGTCCACTGTATATTAGTCATACACCGAACCTGAGGCACATTTAGATAAATAAAATAGACAGGTTTCGAATTTAGGAAAGGGCAATGACACTAATTGTAAGACTTTATGGTATATTTATTTCTACCTTGCCCTATACGTTCCTTTTTATTAGCTAGAAGCAATTTTTGTCTCGAATGCCAAAAGCAATCATAGATAATGGCGCTATATACCCCAAGAGTGCAGACTGTATAACGCCTTAACAATTCACCTGGTGATAAAATGGACAGTGTAATCGATAGCATTTGTCTTGAAAACTGTTAAGTAATTCGTATACTGTGAAATGCTGCTAGGCTTGGATCGAGCTACAATTAGCCAGAAAAGTTTGAAGGCGTAAGGGTGTATCTCCATTTTTCCTCTATTTTCAAAGTGGAACGACGTATACCCGTGACAAGACAAAACCAACAAAGTGGCATGCGCGCCCAGCGAAAACTCAGATCAGTCTGGGCATCCTCCAAGTCTTATCAGAGTCTTCGCTGTCGGCACGACGGTAGCTTAGACCCTTAGCAACCGTTTAAGCGCTCAGCAAGGACTCTGATCAGACTGGGCGGATGCCCAGGCTGATCTGAGTCTTCGCTGGGCGCACATGCCACTTTGTTGGTTTTGTCGTGTCGCGGCTCATATGTGACTTCGAGTTTACTTCCCCAGACCTAATACCTGATAGAGTTGTTCTCTATTGGAGCCGCGACACGAGAAAAACAACAAAGTGGTTGTGCGCCCAGCGCAGACACAGATCAGCCTGTGCATCCACCCAGTCTGATCAGACTCTTCATGGTAGCTAAGGGTCTTAGCTATCTCCTGGTGGACAGCAAAGACTCTGATCACACTGGGCGGATGCCCAGGCTGATCTGAGTCTGCGCTGGGCGCACAACCACATTGTTGGTTTTCTCGTGTCGCGGCTCAATTTTATCTTCAGATGGCAATGGTATCATTGCTGAGACCTAAGTGAAAATGCTGAGACCTAAGTGAAAATCTCGCCCTTTTTCGACAGAACTGTGTTAATGTCAATTTCTGGAAGAAAGACATCCAGGAATTAGCTTTGAAGCAATTGGGATCAATTTCACTAAATTGACTGCTCTTCATATACATATAATATGACAGGCAGCAAGTAAGCAATAAGTCGTTATTCTCTGGACACCAATTTGCAGCCTTTTTTCCGCAGAAGCCATATATCACAGCATAATTCTTACAGAGATGCACTAGTGTATAAAATGAACGTGTGCGAAGTAGATTAACTTTCCTCATCGAATGACGACTTTGCTAAAGCATTTTAGGCTAATATTTGGCAATTTGTATCTGATTGTAAGTTAGGTTGTTGTTTTTTTCTCCAGTTACAATAGAGATATTTTTAAGACACCTGTTTATCAAAACCAAAGGCTTTGAATTGTCTGGAGCATTCGCTGCATTTGTATGCATTACATATTCAGAAATTTCTCTTACAATTCGACTGTTAGACATCGACTCAGATACATGTACGTGTAGGATGGCGGGTCTGATAATCTGAACCTTAAGCGAATCCTCCATTTTAAGAATACTGTGTACCCCCCTACAATTAATTCTTTGAAATATCCAAGCAGCCATCTAGATAATCCGTAAACCACTGAAGAACAGGTCCTGAAATACCAACAGAATGTAGTTTAAAAGAAGACCTTTGTGCCAGACCCTTTCGAATCCTTATTAATATCACAGAAAGCTTTGCCTTCGTCCAGGGCCTGGCAGAAAGTGTTATAAATGCCAACTGATTTATGGTAGAATCGCCTGGAACAAAACCAGACTGTAAAGTAGTGATTACATGATGATCGTTAAAGAAATCAAAAACATATTTGTGCACAATCTTATCAAGAACTTTACCTTTGTATTAAAAAGGGATATGGGCCTATAGTTTAATGCGTCTGAGGGGTCGTTCTTTTTAAAGATAGGAGCAACATGTGCTTGTTTCCAGAGACTTGAGACCTCGCCTTTAGCAAGAGAAAAGTTGAAGAGATCAGTAAGAGGAGTTGATAAAGGCCTAGAAAGCTCTTTCAGTAGTCTGTTATCAGTAGAATCTGAGCCTGCAGCTTTGCCCGTCTTCAGAGTTTTTACAATATCTTCCACTTCATAAGGAGAGATAGAGATAGATTCAAGTTTATGTGGAGGTATATGATTTACTGATGGTAGTGAGGCATAACTGTCTTCTAAGACTGACTGATCAGTAAAAGAAATGGTTTAAATTGTTGGCTTTTTCCTTATCATCAGTATAATTTTTTCCATCTTTACACAGCGGTGGAATAGTTGCCGGTTGTTCAGGGTTAATGGAATATTTTAGAGTTCTCCATCAATCTTTTTGACTAAGATCATTAGACTTTAATTTTTCTGTAAGTTTCTCAATTTGATCTTTTTTAGATTTTCTTATTTCGTGCGTTACTTTATTTCGAATATTTTTATTATTTTTAAAGTCGGCAGAATTTTTTGTCCTTTTGTATTTATCATATAATCGTTTACGTTTGCGCATTAGTCGTTTGATAGATTTTGTTAGCCAAGCAGGAGTTTCGCCTGTCATCGGTAGCTCACTACTATTTTCTGTTTGGCACTGAAAACACAAAATACTATGTATTTCGGAAGCTTGATCTTTGATGAAAAGTTTTTCAGCTGCTAGGGCATGGTAAAAATATACAACATGTTACAAACATTGCAGAAAAGAGTTGAAGCGCGTGTGAAGTATTAACATACCTTTTAGATAATATTTATATTAGATTTGGTACTAAGTTATTTCACGCATTGTTGGTATTCCGATGGGTACTAATTGTGCTCCTCTTGTAGTGGATTTGTTTTTATTTTGCTATGAATAAGATTTCATGGCTGCTCTTTCTAATGATAAACAATCTGAAATTATTGAAGCTTTTAACTCTATATCTAGATATCTAGATGATCTTTTAAATATTGACAATCCTTATTTTGAAGGCATGGTGAATCAATTTTATCCACCTGAGCTGCAGTTAAACAAAGCTAATGCAGCCGATACTGAAGCCCCATTTTTGGATTTACATTCATCTATTTCAAATGGATTTGTTTCATCCAAACTTTATGATAAACGCGATGACTTTGATTTTGACATTGTAAATTTTCCATTTTTGGATGGTGATGTTCCCCGTTCTACCTCTTACGGGATTTACATTTCTCAACTTATTCGGTTTGCTAGAGTGTCTAGTCATGTGACTGACGTCAATGCCCGTAATAAAATTGTAACTGCTAAGCTTCTCCAACAGGGTTATAGATATCATAAACTTCGAAAAGCATTTTCAAACTCTTTCGCCGACACTATGAATGGGTTTCTAAATTCAATATCGGATTAAAAGGTCTTTTGCAACAGGGCCTATCGGAACAAGAATTTTATGGTAACTTAGTCTATAAATTCAAAAAAATTGTAGGTAAGTCTGATTTTTTCTGATCAGTTCAGGAAAATCATCGTTCGTTACAAACGTATTGGATATGATATAAATGTAATGCTACAGTCTGCATGTTCAGTGGTTAACCCAGTTATAGTTAAAAACTTTGCTTCCCTCTTTAATTGCACGCCGGTTGAACAGGCATCAGACTCAATGATGGGCCCGACATATAGCTACTTAATTTCGTTGGTTGGGGCCGGAGTTTGCCTTGTCTGTTGCTTGGTTATTCGGGATTGAACTGATAGTTTTCTTTTGCTCCGGTATTTCAGTGGTGTTGTCTGACTTCCCAGGGGTCTCCTGGTGTCGCAACAAGTTCTTTCCGTTGAGTCCATATCTCTGAGTCATCATAGGCCTTATCCGTGATTTGTTTGTTTTCGGTGATGATTCATTGATGAGTTAGGAAACCTTCATGCGGACCAAACAGCTACTTAATGTTTCAAACCACTGCAGAAGCAGAGGGTGGGGTTTGGGCCCAGTAAAACTATATCTATAAGTTGAATTATGGATATGTATAATTCAAATTATGGATATCCCTAAATCGAATCATGGATATCCATAATTCATTTGAATTATAGATATCAATAAATCAAATTATGGATATCTATAATTCGAACTATAGATATACCCAGTAATCTTTCCAAGGCGGTACTTCTGTAGCGGTCCATTGATGTTGATGTTGATGCTGTTATAAGGGTAGCTGAATGACCATCTGTTTTGGAAAGAGCTGCTCATTCGGTTTACTGTGCGTGTCTTTCGTAAACTTGTGTCAATTTCTGTGTGTATGTGCTTCTTTCCCTATTAGTTTTGAGAGCAGAATGTGGGATTTGATTGTATTAATTCCTGACCATTGCCTATTTTTTTACTTTGACCATTCGCAAAGACGACAACAAGGCTACGTGGATGCGTAAAGCTATCTAATTCGTTTACTGTGAAAACCCTGAAGCTTTGCCCGTTTTCATGTTGCATTCCCATGTTAGAAACAATCAAATAATGGCAAACCACTATGGGATGTGTCAGTTTTCAGAGACTGATGAAGACTATTACCAAATAATAAGCATTTTCAGTGAGCGCTCTTAAGCCAAACGATCCATTATGACTTAAACGGCGTTTTTATGGTTACTCGGCTAATGGATAAACAAATAGTTTGCGTCTTTGTGTAAGAGAGACTGAGAAATCACTTATCAATAACAGACATTGAAAACAAAAATAAGAATTTTCAACTCATCGGTTGTAGGGGAGAGTCGGGTAACTTCGGACAGGCAGGTAAATTCGGACATACCATTGCAACAGTTAAAATCCAGATGAGACGGCTCATAATGAGCCGTCTCATCAGGAGTTTCACTGTTTGGCCAGATATTGTTTTGTTTTAGTTCCAGACAACTGACATATAAAGGGAAAAATGTCACTGTCCGAATTTTCCCGCTGTCCGAAGTTACCCGACTCTCCCCTACAATGCTAAAATGAACGTAACAAGAAGCTGTAGACTGTGAAAAACAAATTTGAAATATTCGTCATAATACAGTTAACTCCCGATATCTCGAACACTGATATCTCAGAGTGTCTTCTTATATCAAAGAATATATTTCCTATTTTTATTTGCATTTTAACTCCTGTTATTTCAATCTACTGATATCTCAAAGTAAATTTTCTAGTACCAGAAAATTTACTTCGAGATATCAGTAGTTTGGCTGAAGTTCGACTTCGAGATATCGAGAGTTAACTGCATATTGAATCAGATGCACATTACACTTATGTCTACTTGTCTATCCCATAATCTTGCTAGGTCGTTTGGGCACCACAGATGATTCACAACAATCATTTTGCATCTAATTCTGTCTTCGGCTGCCTTAGATGTGCTGGCATAGTTCATCCCTGTCCATTCATTCTTGTCTTCCCATCTCTTCAGCTGTCTATCTCTTCTTCATTTTTCCTTTCACTGTGCCCTATAGAATCGTCTTTGCTTCGCCAGACAACCTTTAGATTTGACCAAACCGCCTTATAAATGATGTTTAAACCCAGAAGTCTTTATCTGCAGTATACTTTTAACACACATTTATCAGACAGCTACATGTAGCCCACACTTAAAGTGATTTGCAAGCAATCAGTTGCAAATAAATTATTCACGAACTAATTAGTGAAGACATGTTTTCAGTCATACAGGTTATATCATGGGAATGATCAGATATTGGAAACTTTGAGATCTTGAAATAAGGATCTAGATAGTGAATAGGCAAGTTGGGAAATATTATCAAGCACGGGCAAATGTCATATTCTGCCAATGTCAACTTGGTTTGACGTCGGAGGGGGATACTCGCCTAACTCATCAGAGAGTCATCACGGGCAACAATTAAAATCAAGAAAAGACTGTGAGACTGTGATGAAGCAAGGATGAGGACTCGACAGCAAAAACGTGTTGAGACACCTGGAGATCCCTGGGGCGTCAGCAACACCACTGGAACACTGGAGCAAAAGAAGACCACCAGTTGAACCCCGGTGGGCCAAGAGTATATCCAATGAATGACAACTATGATTGAAAACAGTAGCTTTGAGCGTTTATACATATATGTCCCCTGACAGTACTTATCACCTATTTTCTGAAACGGCATGAATATATCTAAGTGTTTTGCATCCCAAGAGAAAATTCTTTATATAGCTTCTGCAACTGTATCCGACATAACGATTGATTATGTAGCAAGTGGTATGCCGAGATCGGCCTTTTAAACAACCCACAAAAAGAGATTTCACGCTATCTTGGTCCATCGTGTCATATGAACAAACTGCCGATAATAGATTTGGTGGACTGGACTTCAGAAAATATTTGTTGGAGAAAATGGCCAAAGTATGGTTTTCAAACAGTAGTAACATTCTGATACAAACCACCTATAGAGGCAATAGCATATAATATAAATTCTACCATATCACCGTGAATCACCTGAGAAGCAGACTGCTGACGTCGTCATAAAAAATTTATTGAAGTCACATTATATTTTCTTTAGGTTGGAAGGGAATCGCATCTTTTTTCGGAAGAAAACCGTAGAAAAGAAATACACAACTGTCTATTACGGTCCACTTATTTGAAAATATTTGATTTCACACGCTAAAGCAATAGTTGAAGAATTGGAAAGAAATGCACACAGTAGTTATTTGCAATTATATCTGGTATCTGAACTTTAGGTATGAAATCTCTCCTTGTCGATCATTTGCAGGTAGATATATCACATGTGCTCAGCGCTAGTGATACGATCTACTTTTCAATTGACCTCCAAACAGTGACTATTAATCATAATTAGAATCTTTTTTATGCCCCCATGACGATAGTCAGGGGGGCATTATGTTTTACCCCTGTCCGTCTGTCTGTCCGTCTGTCCGTCGCACATTTTAGTAGTAAGTTTGTGTACTCAACTCCTCCCACAGCTTATGATGGATCAATTTGAAACTTTGCACATATGTTGCAGACATATTGAAGATGTGCATTTAGATTTCTTATGGCCAAAAAATTATTTTTGACAAAATTACGGGCTTTCAGACTTAGACATTTTTAGTGTTGATTACTGATACAGGGTAGCAAGTTTGTGTAATCAACTCCTCCCAGAGTTTATGATGGATCAATTTGAAACTTTGCATACATGTTGCAGACATATTGAAGATGTGCATGAAGATCTCTTATGGCCAAAAAATTAATTTTGACAAAATTATGAGGCTTTCGGACTTAGACATTTTTTGTGTTGGTTTCGGACTTAGACATTTTTAGTGTTGATTACTGATATATGGTAGCAAGTTTGTGTAATCAACTCCTGCACATATGTTGCAGACATATTGAAGATGTGCATGAAGATGCCCCCGTAACGATAGTCAGGGGGCATTATGTTTTACCCCTGTCCGTCCGTCTGTCCGTGTGTCCGTCGCACATTTTAGTAGTAAGTTTGTGTAATCAACTCCTCCCACAGCTTATGATGGATCAATATGAAACTTTGCACATATGTTGCAGACATATTGAAGATGTGCATGAAGATTTCTTATGGCCAAAACATTATTTTTGACAAAATTACGGGCTTTCAGACTTAGACATTTTTCGTGTTGATTACTGATACAGGGTAGCAAGTTTGTGTAATCAACTCATCCCAGAGTTTATGATGGATCAATTTGAAACTTTGCATACATGTTGCAGACATATTGAAGATGTGCATGAAGATTTCTTATGGCCAAAAAATTAATTTTGACAAAATTATGGGGCTTTCGGACTTAGACATTTTTTGTGTTGGTTTCGGACTTAGACATTTTTAGTGTTGATTACTGATATAGGGTAGCAAGTTTGTGTAATCAACTCCTGCACATATGTTGCAGACATATTGAAGATGTGCATGAAGATGCCCCCGTGACGATAGTCAGGGGGCATTATGTTTTACCCCTGTCCGTCTGTCTGTCCGTCTGTCCGTCGCACATTTTAGTAGTAAGTTTGTGTAATCAACTTCTCCCACAGCTTATGATGGATCAATTTGAATCTTTGCACATATGTTGCAGACATATTGAAGATGTGCATGAAGATTTCTTATGGCCAAAAAATTATTTTTGACAAAATGACGGGCTTTCAGACTTAGACATTTGTAGTGTTGATTACTGATACAGGGTAGCAAGTTTGTGTAATCAACTCCTCCCACAGCTTAAGATGGATCAATTTGAAACTTTGCACATATGTTGCAGACATATTGAAGATGTGCACGAAGATTTTTTATGGCCAAAAAATTATTTTTGACAAAATTACGGGCTTTCAGACTTAGACATTTTTAGTGTTGATTACTGATACAGGGTAGCAAGTTTGTGTAATCAACTCCTCCCAGAGTTTATGATGGATCAATTTGAAACTTTGCATACATGTTGCAGACATATTGAAGATGTGCATGAAGATTTCTTATGGCCAAAAAATTGTTTTTGACAAAATTATGGGGCTTTCGGACTTAGACATTTTTTGTGTTGGTTTCGGACTTAGACATTTTTAGTGTTGATTACTGATATAGGGTAGCAAGTTTGTGTAATCAACTCCTGCACATATGTTGCAGACATATTGAAGATGTGCATGAAGATTTCTTATGGCCAACAAATTATTTTTGACAAAATAACGGGCTTTCAGACTTAGACATTTTTAGTGTTGATTACTGTTACAGGGTAGCAAGTTTGTGTAATAAACATCTCCCAGAGTTTATGATGGATCAATTTGAAACTTTGCGCATATGTTGCAGACATATTGAAGATGTGCATAAAGATTTCTTATGGCCAAAAAATTAATTTTGACAAAATTATGGGGCTTTCGGACTTAGACATTTTTTGTGTTAGTTTCGGACTTAGACATTTTTAGTGTTGATTACTGATATAGAGTAGCAAGTTTGTGTAATCAACTCCTCCCAGAGTTTATGATGGATCAATTTGAAACTTTGCGCATATGTTGCAGACATATTGAAGATGTGCATGAAGATTTCTTATGGCCAAAAAATTATTTTTGACAAAATTACGGGCTTTTGGACTTAGATATTTTCAATGTTGGTTAGTGATACAGGATAGTATGTTTGTGTAATCAACAGCTCCCACAGCTTATGATGGATCAATTTGAAACTTTGCGTACATGTTGCAGACATATTGAAGATGTGCATGTAGATTTCTTATGGCCAAAAAATTAATTTTGACAAAATTATGGGGCTTTCGGACTTAGACATTTTTTGTGTTGATTAGTCATATAGGGTAGCAAGTTTGTGTAATCAACTCCTCCCACAGCTTACGATAGATCAATTTGAAACTTTGCATACATATTGCAGATATATTGAAGATGTGCATGAAGATTTCTTATGACCAAAAATTATTTTTTGGCAAAATTACGGGCTTTTGGACTTAGACATTTTCAGTGTTGGTTTGTGATGTAAGGTAGCAATGATTGTGTAATCAACTCCTCCCACAGCTTATAACAGATCAAGCTGAAACTTTGCACACATGTTGCAGACATATTGAAGATATGCATGAATATTTTTGAAGGTCACAAAGTGTTATTTTGACAAAATAATGGGTTTTCAAACTTAAGTCATTTTCAGTGTTTGATATCAGTGTGTAATGAATTTCCTTCACAGTTTATGATATATGGCTTTGAAACTTTGTACATGTGTTACAGAAATAAAAAAGATCGTCATGATGATATTTTATGATGAAAAAGTTGTTTTAGCAAAATTGCAGGTTTTGAACTAAGAAATTTTCATCTTTTGATTTTTAACATTATAGGTTCTCAAGACATACTACAGTTTATGACTAATCAGTTTTCACAGTTTGAGACCATGCACACTTCTTTGAATTTGCAATGGTGATGGGGGTAGGGTGGAGGGAGAAAGGGGGTGCAAGGGTCAATTAGGGAGCACGGGGGCATCACCTGTGTCTTACAGACACAATTTTCTAGTTAAACCATAGTTTGTTTTCTTTTCTAGTGGAGCACATAGAACTCCAGCATGAGTGTTTCTCACTTATTGTAGTTTTCTAATAAGATCATTGCTCTTGCAATTTAAATTGATCTTTTCGAGACAAAAAAATGCTATATAAAGATAAAAAATCTCTGGTATTCCTTAAAAGTATCAAATGAGGGGTTATTATCGTCCATCTCATAATTATTGTCTGAATTTAAGAGAATACCACAGGCAGGCAGCAAGCAGTAAGTTGTTATTCTCTAGACACAACGACACGACAAAACCAACTAAAAGGCAATGCACGACACAAGACTTAAATCAGCCTGGGCATCCGCCCAGTCTGATCAGAGTCTATGCTGTCGGCATGGAGGTATTCATATACAAGCCTTAGCTACCCTTTAAGCGCACAGTAAAGACTCTGATCAGGCGGATGTCAAGGCTGATCTGTGTCTTCGTTGGGCGCACATGCCACTATGATTTTTTTCTCGAGCCACGGCTCAATTATATTCTCAGGAAAACCAATAATCAAGACTATGTAAGAACAAAAGCACGGATTTCTGTTGGATGTCAATTTTTCTCACTTTCTGGCTATTTAAGCAATTATTAGCTTTGTTTGATTTGTTGGACGGACACCCGGCGCCAGGTGTGTGCAACTATGGTTACGTACCGTTGAGCCACTTGGGTAACGTCGATACGAGAATTGAACAGAACAGAACAAATTTGATTTGAGCTGACGGGCTAGCGAGCAAGGAGTTAGTTGTCATTTGAAGAATCGATACTCGGTGGTACACAAAATAATGAAATGACTAGAAATGACTAGTATTTTTTTTTTATTCATTGAGTGAGCAGAAAAATTATGAAAGGGCAGTTAATTCAAAAGGTAAGCAAGCCACTGTAGTGGTTCTTTCTCATAATGCAATACCGCAATATCATACACATTTCTAAAATGTTTCCTTTAAATATTTTAAACAGTTAAGGAGATAGAGAATGAACAAGATTGTTTGCAGAAGGATGGGCAGGTAAGACGAACAGGGACAACATTTATGTAATTAGTGATTGCGCCTTTATTGAAACATTAAACGCATCAAATACTATTAGTATACCAAAAACAGCTTCTGGGATGAAGCAGCTAAGAAGTTTAGAATTTAATGCCAAATTCAAACAAGGGAGATAATTCATAAACTAAGTAAACTTGAATTATTATTCTTAGCCCTAATACATTCCCTTGACAATATACATATTATCATTAAGTTTCGTTAAAACATTTCAAATGGCCATGGAGTTGCAGAGCGAACTGGAAATTTTTGCAAAGGCAGATAATTCAGAAAGTAAGTAAGCCAGAGTTGTGGATCGTCCCTCATTATTATACACATTCCTACAAAGTTTCATTAAAATATTTTAAAGAGTTAAAGATGTATGATAAAGCAAATTCATGTCTTTAACAGTTAATCCCCAATTAGAAGGAAGGTAAAAATAAAACTAACGCAGTTCCTATTCACTTTCAATGGAGTGAATGTATTTTTTTTTTTTTTTTTTTTGTCTGTCAAGCAGGATGAGGCGAAAATGAGATTATCTCATTTTCGCCTCATCCTGCTTGACAAAAAAAAAGATTACATGGATCTAAATGTTTCGGCGGTTTTGCCAGATTGAACTTTATGCCATGTTCACCACATACACTGACGAAGTCGTTTTGTCTTGTTCCTATAGCAACGGTTAAATAATATAGCAAACTTATGATTGGTTTTGTCAGTTGCCTTAGAACGGCTGAAATAATTTTCTAATAATAAGCTTTCCCAATAACAGGCTTAAATGATCCATTATAAATTACGCTGAGAATTTAACTTAAGGTTCTTTGAAAATCTGTCGCAGACCATATTCGAACTTTCAGCACATGGGCTTGGTCGACTAACTATCGTTTGCATGGCAAGTTTTATTTCGACGAGGCTCTGACACAATTGTTTGACATTTTTGTCAAACATCAGTTCACAAAAAAATATTTCTAATGTTTTAGTTTTGACTCTTTAAATTTCTGTAGAATTAGATTGAATTAATTAAAAGCCCCTTTGGAGTCAAGGAACGCATCTTCGATAAACCATCCATAAGTAGTTAGGCTCATTGAAAAGGTTAACAAGGTGGTAAGCCGTCCAGAAGGGAGGAAACAGTGACGGGAGATAAACCGAAACACTGGTAAATATCCTTGGCATGCAATTCTTTTGCATTCGTTCAGGTAAGTCTGTACTACTAAAACACTCTTAATTAGCCTAAAAGTGCACAAAAACTGTGTATTCAGCTATTTTCCTTCTCTGCTGTGTTGCCGATGTAAAGTAAATAATAAAGTAAAAAAAAAAAAAAGAACAGCGACTGACACATCCAATCCCCCACACCAGAAACGATGTTTTCACTGCACTAATGTAAGACAACAGATGCTGAGAAATAATGTAAGTAAATAACATTTCACCAGAAAGCAAGCTAGTCTCTACCAAATCAACAAAATACTTCAAGGGTAACAGTGAGGCAGACAAAACAAACAAAAACAATATCAAAGATAAACCAAATGAGAAGTTCCGAAATTGGGACAGTCACGGCTGGAGTATATTTATTGGTTATGGAAAGATTCAGTTCTCACACTGGTCTGGCATTCAACACAGGCAACGAAGACAGCGTAACGGAACATGTTTTTTCTGCTCATCAGAATAAGTTTGTTTCAGAAGTATAGTCTCACGGACCATCCGACCCCCGCCTCTTGAAATAGGAATCAAAAGTTTTACTGAATTGATATGCATATTCAAGAAATACTTGAAAACAATTTTCGGGCTACAACGACCAGACAACGAATTGGTGAAAAACCTTATTCAAGCACTGCATTTATACTAGACGAAATTTCTTCAAAAATCTTGTCTGACTAAAAGGTCTAACAAACTGCTGGGTCCGTAAGAATAATAGTTTGAAATTAATGTAAGGAATATGCGAAAACAATCGAGTTTTATAGTACGTTGCCTTCGTTGGCTGTGTTGAATGCCAGACCAGCGTGGTTCTTCACAGTTGAATTTAAACCATCGGATGCGGGAATGTTTTAATCCTTCAAATACGTATTACCTCGTAAACACGCTAATTAAGGAATTTACAATCTCAGTCCCAATCGCATTGTTGATAAAGAAGCAGATGTAGTGAGTTTGTTCTCTATATTTATCCAAACACATTGGGCTGCATGGCTAATCAAGACTTAAAACATAGTCTGTCTTCCTCATTAAAATCGAACCAAATAATAAACAATCTCTAAACGGTAAGCAAAACGTACTCGACGAGTGAAAACTCTTTTTTCCAAAAAAGCGACAGCCTCTTTTATTTAATAAGTATTTTGAAAGTTATATACTTGTAACTCAAGAGCCTACGCTTTTTACGAATTTCATGCATAAAAGTGGGTATACTAAGCATTTTGAGATACATGCCACTGCAAGATAAGACTTTATCAATTCAACAACTAATGTGGGAGAAACACATTGTCTATCCGCATTGAATCCGAGTAAATATAGCCACAGACATCATCAATCAATCCCACTACCAGGACGAGTCCGGTGAAGATGTATGTTATAACACATGGAACTGCTTCATGCACATTTACATGCACAAGCTAATATTGTCTTTCATTCACATTTAGATACAGAGTGCTACATTGTAACTAGCATTCATTCACATTTAGATGCAGGGTGCTAATAAGCATTCATTCACATTTAGATGCACAATGCTAATTAACATTCTTTCACATTTTGATGCACAGTGCTAATTAGCATTCATTCACATTTAGATGCACAATGCCAATTAGCATTCATTCACATTTAGATGCACAATGTTATTTAGCATTCATTCACATTTAGATGCACAATGCTAATTACCATTCATAACATTTAGATGCACAGTGATAATAAGCATTCATTCACATTTAGATGCACAATGCTAACTACTATTCATTCACATGTAGACGAACAGTGCTAATTAGCATTTATTCACATTTAGATGCACAATGCTAATTAGCATTGTGCATCAAAATGTGAATGAAGCGACTTTGTCGTTTTCTTTTCTCTCTCTCTCTCTCTCTCTCTCTCTCTCTCTCTCTCTCTATGGAGGTCAACTTTTAAGGTGAAAAAAAGTTCCGCTTACAGGAGAAATTGTCTTTTCTAAGACTTTAGGCTTTGTAAAGGCAAATCACAATGTTCCGACTTTGCCTTGACTAACCACGGCCTAGATGACAGCATTATTCTGGTATTACAGCAAAGCCGACAAAATCAATTCTACGGATTCAAAATCCTATTTTCTCTCTCTAAAATGTCTCTAGGCAAACAAAACTGGATTACATCCGTAACTCAGAATAGTTGTTTTAAGACTTGACAATTTCATAACAGTATCTGACTGTCTGTCTTTCGTCGGAGTTTCTCTTCAAATATACCGCACATCTGAATGTCAGAATGTTCTGTAGGGCATTCAAATACAGATCTACGCTGATCAGTAAGTTTTCTACGGACTCTGTCCCTCTTAGAGACAAATATAGTTTTTGAATATCTCAATTTTGTAATTTTATCAAAAGACAGTTTTCCATGACATAGCATTGCCTAGCCAGTCTGAGCAAAGCCATAAAATATCCGCCAAAAGAGAATTTACTCTTAGACTACTTATTGGATAATTAAGGTATTGCAGTACATTTTATAGTCCTGTTATACCGAAACTGTCTCAAGATTGTCTTTCAAATGTCACTACACTTTATACACTGTTTTTTATTATCATTATCATTATCAACAAATTTGTTTCTTAAAGGTCCCATTGCTCTATCAGCATGAAAAATTTTATCATGCGGTATCGCTGCAAACTTCTCACTGTAGTTTCGTCATTGTAAATGGCCGTGATTAGCCAGCTTTAAACGAACAAAACATCCTTGAGTTTCGCATAAAAAGGGTTTAAAAACTTATTTGGGTCATTTTAGTTGGCAACTAAAATGACCTACTTTCGATTTCATAAAATGGTAAAAATACAATGTACAGGCGTGGAATTCCCAATCACAGTCCCGCCTATGTTTATATAGCATTGCTGGACGGGAAACCAGAACAGGAAATTGTAGTTTGTTGAGCGATTTGTTATTTTTCAAAAACTTGTTTTCTCTACTTTTTGCCAGTTAAATGACTCAATATATGCACACCAACCCACATTTTATTACAAAACGTGAAGGTTGAACCGCGTTTTACAATGATTTGAGTTTAGGCGCTTTTACCGCTGATAGGACTATGGAGACTTTAATTTAACATTAGATTTAAAATTTATCGAACTGGAACACAAGCTCGGGAACACAAGTTCACATGCTTGCTCTTAAAGGCTGCATTGCTCTATCGTGGTAAAGACACATGAAACATTTTATTGGAAGGTATCGTTACAGTTTCGTCATTGTAAATGACCGGCATGACTCATAAGATAACTTTTGATAGATAAAATATCATGAACTTCAATAAAAAGTGTTTGAAAATTGATTTGGCTCATGAACTCGTTCTTTGCTATTTTCAATTCCTTAAATGCATCTAGATACATTGTGAAGAAGACAATTAAACCAGTTATGGCTAATGAACTCATCTTTTCATATAGTTTAAACATACATTTTATTGCCACTCAATACAAGCAATATTGCTTCAGACCACAAATTCTATGAACGTTAGTTGCGGTCCTCCACATACATACAGTGACATAAATGTCTAGAAAAGTTACGGTCCTTCCCATACAGTAATATAACCATTCAGACACTATTTTTCTATTTATATTGAATGGATCCATTTATCATTTTAGAATGCTTGGTTCAGTTTGTTTTTATCATTTCTATTGTTAAGTGAAATACCAATTGTTTTGATGCAAACAATTTTTTGTGGCGTCTGATCTAAGTTTTCTCTGTTAGCCAAATGTCCCTTTTATGGAACACTAGGAATAAAAGGGTTTGTAAAATGTAAATACAGTATCTTACGCTCACACAAGTATGGTGTAAAACTGCAACGATCCGAAAGTCTATACCATACCCACGACACCGAATGGGAAATAGAAACACGAAGTAACAACACAAGTGTAAGATAATACAAACTAAACATTTTGTTTCCTGCCGTAACTATACCTGAGTAGACCTACATAAAGCACACACAGCAACCATTTTACCTGTTTTCTATTTATTATGTATCGTAAAAAGACAGAGTAAAAGAGAACAAACATAACACAAACCGACCAGTCCAAAACTGTAGATAAGCTGACATTGCTACTTACAATATATTCAGTTATATTCTTCTTCTTATTATTATTATTATTATTGTTATTAGTTTTATCATTATCATTGTTGTTGCTGTTGTTAATATTTATGCCCCCGTGACGATAGTCAGGGGGCATTAAGATTTGCCCCTGTCTGTCTGTCCGTCTGTCCGTCTGTCTGTTCGTCACGCTTTATAGTATAGAGTTTGTGTAATCAACTCCTCCCACAGTTTTCAATGGATCTTTTTTAAACTTTGCATACATGTTGTGGACATATTGAAGATGTGCATGTGCATTTTTGATGGAGCTAAAATTAATTTTGACAGAATTACGGCCTTTTGAACTTAGTCATTTTAGGCAAATTTTTGTATTGTAGGGTATAGAGTTTGTGTAATCAACTCCTCCCACAGTTTTTTATGGATCTTTATCAAACTTTGCATACTTGTTTTGGACATATTGAAAATGTGCATGTGGATTTTTGTTGGCCCTAGAATTAATTTTGACAGAATTACGGCCTTAGGCAAATTTTTGCATTGGAGGGTATAGAGTTTGTGTAATCAACTCCTCCCACAGTTTTCAATGGATCTTTTTCAAACTTTGCATACATGTTTGGGACATATTGAAGATGTGCATGTGCATTTTTATTGGCCCTAGAATTAATTTTGACAGAATTACGGCCTTAGGCAAATTTTTGCATTGGAGGGTATAGAGTTTGTGTAATCAACTACTCTCACAGTTTTCAATGGATCCTTTTCAAACCTTGCATACATGCTGTGAATGTATTGAAAATGTGCATGTGGGTTTTTGTTGGCCCTAGAATTAATTTTGACAAAATTACGGCCTTTTGAACTTAGTCATTTTAGGCAAATTTTGCATTGGAGGGTATCTATAGAGTTTGTGTAATCAACTCCTCTCACAGTTTTCAATGTATCTTTTTCAAACCTTGCATACATGCTGTGAGTGTATTGAAGATGTGCATGTGGGTTTTTGTTGGACCTAGAATTAATTTTGACAGAATTACGGCCTTTTGAACATAGTCATTCTAGGGAAATTTTTGCATTGTAGAGTATGGAGTTTGTGTTATCAACTTGCTCCACAGTTTTCAATGGATCTTTTTCAAACCTTGTTTACATATTGTGGACATATTTGAAGATATGCATGAGGCATTTTGATAGATCTAGAATTAATTTCGACAGAATCACAGCCTTTTTAATTTAGTCATTTTGGGCAATTTTTTACATGTTAGGGTATGTTTTCAATGGATTCTTTGTAGGTGCTTTATGGATATACACATCATGTCACAGGCGCTGCACGGGGGCATCATTAGTGTCTTACAGACACAATTTTCTAGTTTTATCATTATTTGCAGAGTTAGACTTGCTATTAAATGAAAATACGGTTTTAATTTAATTTTTATATGTTCCAAAATAATGAGAGCATCATGATTCCATTGAAGAACACAGTTGCCGTTGTAACAACACCATTATAATTACTTCGTTCCTGAGACATTAGTCATTATTGCTAGGACAGTCATATAGGGTCAAGTCAGGTTAATTCGGACAGTCGTTTGGAATTAAAACAAAATTCACTGGGCAAACAGGGAAAATACTGATGGGACGGCTCATGATGAGCCGTCTCATCTGGATTTTCACTGTTTGCAATGGTATGTCCGAATTTACCCGCTGTCCGAACTTACCCGACTTGAAAGAATGTTTGGGAATATTTCAGTCTCCTAATTTGCCTTTTACATGTAGCATGTTACATGTATTTAGGATTCGGTCAGTAGTTAACAGCTATGTAACAGTAATTTGTTATAAAACATGGACATGCATCTAATATGTTCTGTCATTTTACATGTATATCAAACTTATTTCGTACGTGTACGTTATTCGAAAGGGATGTGGTAGCTTTCGAAATTCACGAAAAAGGTCTATATGGGACTTGAATAAGTGTAAAATAACAACAAGTCAATACTAAGGTCAAGTCTGGTAAATTCGGACAGCAAATAAATTCGGACATACCATTGCAAACATTGAAAATCCGGATAAAACGGCTCATGATGAGCCGTCTCATCAGGATTTTCACTGTTTTCCGGTTAATTTTGATTTAATTCCAAGCAACTGGCATATAAAGGAAACAATGTCACTGTCCGAATTTACCCGCTGTCCGAAATTACCCGACTCTCCCCTATGATCAAGTTGTTCCTTTCTTTCCACTTATCATGATCATTGTTTCACACTTTAAAGGTAGAGCAGATCAACTTTAACTGACAGTAGAGACCCAGGTTAATCCTGTAGGATTTTATAATCAAATATTTATGCACCTCAATTTGTAACACTCAGAATTATAGAGCGAGAATGCATTAAAGACACAGCTCTCCTGGGAAAGGGACAAGCATTAAATGTGATGCATTCTTCAATAATGCACAACTCGTTTCAAATAGCTGCAAAGTATTATTTTGGCACAGTTGTTTAGCGTCCTGGTATTGTTTTTGGCAATGCTATATTGTCATTAGGAAATGATTGATCGGAAATATTAAAATTGTGCTATCTTTCCTGAAAAAGAGCTGAACTGAAAGGAAATAATTAACAAGACCATAACTGGTCTTTTTGGTTTTACTACACACATAAAGGTGCTATTACTTTATCATATAATTTTATTCACTGCCTATACAAACACGACGCCTCTTGAAGCTATAGGTTTTCTGTTTACGACCAAGATAAACTCTGTAAGTATTTCTGAAAGATAATACAATGAGCTATGACGTTCACACACACACACACACACACACACACACACACACACACGAATAACATGGCCAAAGACCCTATGTCCAATAGCTCCCACTGCTGCAAAAAAAAAATCAATCAATCAAATAACTCTTACTTGCGAAGAATAAAAACCAGTTTTGACTGGGCCCAGGGAGCCCCGGTGATTCAGTGGGATATTCCCGATTTCTGATCTAACGGTTCTGAGTTTGATTACCGCTGGAAGAGGAAAACATTTTATTCATAAACTGCGTTCGTTTTAACATAGCCTTTCATTATCACCTTCCTACGGACCTGATATGACTGATATACTATTGAAAAGGACCTAACACTACAAGTCCTCCTTCCATTCGTCGACTGGAGCAAGGCTAACGCAAAATGAAATGGGTGCATTTGCTGAGCAGTCTCAATTTATAACAGTAAGATAGTTATCGTCCTCCATATGGTTATATAATTGATGAGGTTTAGATTTAAAACTGCAGCTTATTCAGCTATCTAATAATTCAAAGTGTTATAGAGAGTCATTTTGCTATAGCACAGATATAGAAATTATGAGCAACTCGGACAGGTATCAGTATAGGGCGGTCATATGACAGACCCTAAAATATCCATGGTGTGCCGCTGAAAATTGCTAACATTTCAAAGTCTTTTTATCACAACAGAGTATTTTATCTTTCCCTAACTGTTCTTGGTACTGTAACCTGTGACTAGGTTTTTTGTTGTTGTTTTTTTTTTTTTTTTGCAAATGCCTATTTAAGTGAATTAGTGTTGAGGGAAGACAAACGTGCTATCAGATGCCTTTTCTTGTAAACAGACTCAGTAATTGCTTTCTAAATTGCTCTTCTAAGAGCCGTATTGTGGTCAAACTAATCTTTTAAAGTCTCGAACTCAGCTACAGCATTTGTACTGCAGTTGTATCACAAAACATATCAATGGCGCTGAAGGATAAAATGTGATTGACAATTCCATTATTGATTGATTGATTGATTGTTTTGGGTTTAACTGCCCTTTCAGACAGTATTTCAGTCTATATCGGGCCGTCTCCCAAAGAGAGGGAGAAAGAAGAGAAATGATAGACGAGACGAAAAAATGTCCAAAAAAACCCGACCCGCATGTACTGCAAGCACAGTAGACCCTTGCCCTACCATTATCCAAATCAGTAGGACGCCCCGGCACTGGAAGATACACGCAGCACCATCGCACCACCCAACCACCCACGACAATTCCATTAAGACAGATAAATAACATTTATCGCAACTGGATGGGTCGTTTACATAAGGTCCTCAGAGACTCACAATTGAGCGGATCTGCTTGCATTTAATGTCCATGCAATGAGAAATTAATATGTTAGTAAACACGTATAGATGGAGCGAAAAGCAAATGTGGTGTCATTATAAATACAAATCGTTTCAGTTCGAGGCCGTGATACTGTTTAAATATGTCGCAGCAAAGATTTAAAAAACGAATACCTATATTCAATGCATGTAATTCTACTCAAATTATATTCTGTCAACGGAGTTAACGAGTCCAATGGTCGAGCTCTGACCTGATACCAACATCACCTTCTTAATAAGAATCTGCTCGGTAACACGGGTATACCAACGACACATGCGCTTTTGATTACCGTGCAACATTGTATGGATCCTTTTTGTTCAACAAGTTTCAAAGGCAATGGTGCCAATCTCTTGAATGGCGAAGATAATTGCTCAATAATAATCCTTATTACCAGTGACTGACATAAAACTAATCGATCTATAAGGCTTTACTTGATGCGTTCATTACAACTACTAATAATGGTACTGACAAAGAGATGCTATTTAATGTTTTAAGAGTGCTCGCATATAGGCATTAAAATATATCAAAATTAATGGATAAAATTTAAATGCACGGTCGTCCTTGCATCACTTGCAAGCATGATATACTTTATTCCTCACAATGGGTTGGGCATTATCAAATGTCGACTGAACTTCGAAGACAGGTTTTGAAAGAGATCCTTGCTGTTGGCTTTTTAGCTCACTTGAGCCGAAGGCTCAGAGGTGAGCTTATAGGATGGGAGTCTAGCCGTCGTCCGTCCGTGCGTGCGTGGGTGCGTGGGTGGGTGGGTGGGTGCGTCAACACTTTCAAACATAAATATCTCAGAGACCAGTGGGCCGATCGCAATCAAATTTTATCTGAAGCATCATTTGGGTGGGGGAAAGGCTGCATTAGGTTTTGGTGCAGATCAGCTCAGAACTCTGGTTTCCATGGCAACAGATAGCCCCATAGGGTTATAATGGGGAAGATGGCGTCATCAAGTTTTCTCGACTGTATTTAATAAGATCCTTATCATACTTGCAGGTAATGATGACATACACAAGAGCTTGGATGAGTTCGAAATTTGGCCGGATTTGAGCACAGACTACGGAGTTAGCTGCCCTTGAGCGTTTGAAAAAAATCCCATAGTGTTATAATGGAGAAAACAACGACATCACATTTAATCCGCTATTTTTCATTGGATCCTTTTCATGCTTGCAGGTAATGAGGCTATGCATAAAAGCTTGGATGAGTTCAAAATTTGGCCGGATTCGAGCACAGACTACGGAGTTAGCTGCCCTTGAGCGTTTAAAAAAAATCACATAGTCTTATAATGGAGAAAACAACGCCATCACATATTTTTAGAAAAACTTTGTCATCGCTCTGTTGCCTTCATTTCTCAACGGATTTTTAAATAACTTCACGCAAATGTAGGGCATGACAATATCTCGAGCAAGTTCGACTTCCAGGATGCTGCGCCCAAGGTCAAGGTCACTGTGGCTATTTTTAGACAAACATTGTCAGCGCTCTAGCACCTACATTTCTCAGCGGATTTTAAAATAACTTCACACAAATGTAGGGCATGACAATATCTCGAGCAAGTTCGACTTTCAGGATGCTTCGCCAAGGTCAAGGTCACTGTGGCTATTTTTAGATAAACTCTGTCAGCGCTCTAGCACCGACATTTCTCAGCAGATTTTAAAATAACTTCACACAAATGTACGGCATGACAATATCTCGAGCAAGTTTGACTTTCAGGGTGCTGCACCCAAAGTCAAGGTCACTGTGGCTATTTTTAGAAAAACTTGGTCATCGCTCTAGCGCCTACATTTCTCAACAGATTTTAAATCAACTTCACACAAATGTAGGGCATGACAATATCTCAAACAAGATCGACTTTCAGGGTGCTGCGCCTAAGGTCAAGGTCACTGTGGCTATTTTTAGAAAAACTTTGTCAGCTCTCTTGCACCTACATTTCATAATGGATTTTAAAATAAATTCTCACAAATGTAGGGCATGACAATATCTTGAGCAACTTTGAATTTCAGGGTGCTGTGCCCAAGGTCAAGGTCACTGTGGCTATTTTTAGAAAAAGTTTGTCATCGCCCTAGCACCTTCATTTCTCCATGGATTTTGAAATAACTTGACACAAATGTAGGGTATGACAATATCTCAAGCAAGTTCGACTTTCAGGATGCTGTGCCCAAGGTCAAGGTCACTGTGGCTATTTTTAGAAAAAACTTTGTCATCGCTCTAGCACCTACATTTCTCAACAGATTTTAAAATAACTTGACACAAATGTAGGGCATGACAATATCTCGAGCAAGTTTGACTTTCAGGGTGCTGCAATCAAGGTTTTTGATTAGATCCTTATCATACTTGCAGGTAATGATGACATACATAGGAGCTTGGATGAGTTCGAAATTTGGCAGGATTCGAGCACAAACTACGGAGTTAGCTGCCCTTGAGCGTTTGAAAAAAATCCCATAGTCTTATAATGGAGAAAACAATGTCATCACATTTTCATTTTCATACTTGCAGGTAATGAGGATATGCATAAAAGCTTGGATTAGTTAGCATTTCGGCTAGATCCCACCACTAACTATGGAGTACCTGCCCTGAGCATCCAAAAATCAATGTCGCCACTTTTTCTTGGTTTTCACTGATCCGATCCTTTTCAAACTTGCAGGTAATGAGGAAATGCATAATATCTTAAACAAGTTCAAATTTTGGCCAGATCAAGCCAACCACTACGAAGTTAGCTGCCCTTGACAGCTCTGTCTATTGTGCTCTTGATCGGATACTTTTTAAACTTGCATATATTAAATGAGGGCATACATAATGTTTTGGATGAGTTTAACTTTCAGCCTGATTGGACCACTGACTGTGGAGTTAGCTGCCCTTGAGCATCTTAAATATCCCTATAGGTTTACAATGTCTCTCAGGTGAGCAATTGTTGCCCTTTGGGCTACTTGTTAATGCTTGGAAGCATTTTTGCATATCAATGCAACTTGCGTTTATACTAGGAAAAAACTATCCATTGGAAAAGCCTCAAGGTCACAACAAAAGCGCTGCATCGCTAAGGACACCAAAAGACGAAGAAGGGAGAAACGCAACAACGAAGTGAGCTTTGAACAAGATATATCAATATGTATGAGTCAGGTTTATGTAAGATAATGTGCTGATCAGATTGTACGGCGCATGTGATATGCATATTTATTGTTAGTGTTGGGGTTTCGATTTCGATTGGGGTCTGTCTGTGTTGCAAATAACAATGAGGATTGGTTAGCTGACCGTCCCACATATAACCTTAAATGTGTTGCAGTTCCAACACAACAACAACAACTAAGCCAGCAACAATACTTAATTTCGATTTCGGTGTCAAGTTATTTTGTTGGTTTTATATTTTACATGAGTGACATAACAGGCGAAATATTCTTTGGCAAAAAGCGATTTGGACCTAAATATCTAGATACATCGACACGGAATAAGGCCAACAGTCAACTGAAACTGAAGTACAAAAAGGAAACGAAAGTAAGCTACTGACATCAAAATCCCGGGTGTATTTATATTGGCCAATGAAATAATTCCATTATAGTACCTGACTGTCTGTATAGGGTCTGAATGCCCGAATGTTTTGCGGGCAGTCAAATACCGATTTGCTCTTTGGCTGTCACAATAATGTAATTTTGGCTCAAGGAATTTGCCAAGACACAGCACTGGGTAGTCAGTCTAAGGAAAGCTATAAGCCATCCGCAAATACAGAATTTACCCTTTTTATTGGATAATTAGTGTCTTTGAGTACATTTCATAGTCTTATTATATAAAAACTGCCCCTATAATTGCTTTCAACTGTCACTACACGTTTTAACTGATTCTTTATATTATCAACAAATGTTAAATTTGTTTATTTTAATATTAGATTTAGAATCTCTTGAACTGGAACAAAACTTCATCTGTGTGGTTTTAAAGGCTCCATTGCTCTGTGGTGGTAAAATACATAAAATATGTTATCGTGAGGTATCGCTGCAAGCTTCTCACTACAGTTTCGACATTCTAAATGACCGTCATAAGACAACTGTTGATAAATAATTTAAATCTACCAAACAATAATGAGAGCATCATGATTCCATGCAAGAACACAGTTGCCGTTGTAACCATACCATTATAATTACGTCGTTCTTATGACATTAGTCATTATTGCTAGGACAGTCATATAGTTAGTAACAAAAATGTTTGGGAATATTTCAGTCTCCTAATTTGCCTTTTACATATAGCATGTTATTTGAGATTTCGGTTAGCACAAAATCCTATATCCTCAACCAAAATATCAACGCTAATACACATCACATATATAAGAGCAAAAGAAGATGCTTCGCAAACAACAAGTGGGAGGAAATGGAGTATGAAAATGCTCTCACCATACTTATTAGTATTTCAATTAAGTTGATTAAATCAGAAGGAACACACAATCTGTTTATTTTAAACAATTAACTACCCAAACTGTAACATGGCTATAATAATAATTGTTATTGTTTTAATCACCATGACAATATAGAGCTCAAATAAAGAGCCAAATATGACGTCAGAAGAAATATTTTGTTCTTGAAAATCACAAAACCGTCAAAATAAAAATCCGCCAAAAGGTTCATATTTAAAAACCGCCAAATTTTGCTGCCGCCAAATATAAGTGTTTTACAGTAGCAGTTAAAGATATACACCCTCAATATTTCTATTAACTTTTAAATTTCTCACAAAACATTACATCCTAGGCATGATAATGATTGCTATTAAAAGTACATTTATCTGCCAAATTTATGATTTTGGATGGTCACTGAAAATAGGAGAATTTAAGGAAATACACAAAAAGAGCGGCAATAGCGGGTCGCCATTCCCGCCAAAAATGAAGACTGGATACGCCCAGCAATCATAGTTAATCAGGTTAAAGTTATATCATGAATAATTTTAAGCCCTTTCTTTAATCGACTGCAGACAGTTATTGACTGAAAAGAACTCACGTGCACAGATTAGAAGTTAATGCTATTGTAAAGTTATTTACTCCACCAATCATAAAATTCAAAACATGCTTGCAGAAACGCCTGTGGGAGTCAATCAATTTATGACGACAAAATATTCGTGAATATTCAAGAAGGGTACGCAATGAAATATCGTGTCTGCCTCCGTAACAAAGATGTTTTCGCTGAAGATTTTTTGAACAAAGCTTAATTACGTTGCATACAACTAACCAGTTTCATAATTTTGTGATTATTTCGTAATGAAATACGAGGGAGTATACCTTTAACAGCTATGTAACACATAATTAATTATAAAACATGGGCATACATCTAATATTTTCTGTCATTTTACGTGTATACCAAACTGATTTCGTACGTGTACGTTACTCGAAAGGGATGTGGTATCTTTCGAAATACATAAATAAAGTCTGTATGGGAATTCAAAAGCGTAAAATCACAAAAGTCAATTATCAGATGACACCACTGTTATTCTGTGGATAACGCCGTGTCATAAAAAGCATATGACCACACGTGTAATAACACTTTGGCGCGTACACGTAACGTCATTGACAACGTCCTTGTCAACAATGCGTTTTCGTATTGAAATACTGTTCAGTTTGGAGGCGTTAAAATCCCATTTTGAAGGGTCATATGATAAACAAAATCTAACACTCGTGGTCATTTTATATGAAATTTATGAAACTCGCAGAAGGCTCGTTTCATAAATTTCATATGAAATGACCACTCGTGTAAGATCCTCTATTACTAAATTATTTTATAACCATCGCATTAAAGTATGATAAAGTTGTTCCTTTCTTTCCACCTATCATGATCATTGTTTCACACTTTTTAAGATAGAGAAGATCAACTTTAACTGACAGCAGAGACCCAGGTTAATCCTGTAGGATTTTTGTAATCAAATATTTATGCACCTCAATTTTGAACACTCATAAATATAGAGCGAGAATGCATTAAAGACACAGCTCTCCTGGGAAAGGGACTAGCATTAAATGTGATGCATTCTTCAATAATGTACAACTCATTTCAAATAGCTGCAAAGTATTATTTAAGCACAGTTTTTTTGTTTGTTTGGGGTTTTTCATCATTAGCGTCTTGGTATTGCTTTTTGCTATGCTATATTGTCATTAGGAAATGATTGATCGAAGAAATAAAAGTGCTATCTTTCATGAAAAAGAGCTGAACTTGTGAATTAGTGTTGAGGGAAGACAAACGTGCTATCAGATGCCTTTTCTCGTAAACAGGCTCAGTAATTGCTTTCTAAATTGCTCTTCTAAGAGCCGTATTGTGGTCAAACTAATCTTTTAAAGTCTCGAACTCAGCTACAGCATTTGTACTGCAATTGTCTCACAAAACATGTCTTTGGCGCTGAAGGATAAAATGTGATTGACAATTCCATTAAGACAGATAAATAACATTTATCGCAACTGGATGGGTCGTTTACATAATAGTCCAGGAGCCCAGGAGAAAAAGAAGAGGTTCGCTCTCCTTTAATAGTAGAGTTTGGCAACCCTGTGCATTAAAATACACATTTATTTTACCATAGATTTTAGCCCAGAGACATTTCGAGAAACGCCCAGGAGACTCAAAAATGACCATCTGCTCACCTGAGTAACTTCTACAGAGAATAGGCATATTTGTTCTGTTGTGCTTCTTCCGACACTGAAACCAGCCTTTTGTTCAGCGATAATCTCTTCAGGGTGGGGCTTGAGCCTGTTCAAGATTACATTCAGCATGACTTTAGTTTGAGGCTGATGGTTCTGTAGTTCTGGTCGAGCTGCTGTTGGCCTTTTTGAGGTTTTGAGGGAGTGTAGTAGCCAGCGACGGAGTCATTGGGGTCGGCCATTCTTCTGTTCTTCAGAACTTTTTACAGACCTCTCATGTTCTCCCCGCCTGCTTGAACAAGCTCTGCTGAAATATTATCTACCACGGCACACTTTTCCCTTTTCCGTGCAGCTACTGCAATTTAAGCTGTCTCCCGAAGGATCGGTTGTCCAGAACTGTACTGCCCCCATGACACATTGTTGTATAACTCTGAGCAATATTCAGTCTATCTGCTGAGAATTGGGTGCTCTTTTTAGACATTTTCCAGACTAGTCCAGGATACTTGTTGAGCTACCCTGTTGCCCTGAAGTTAGATCCTTCATCATCTGTTATGTTGATATTATTGTTCAGGCTAGTTTCAATCTCCTCGCGCTGTCCTTCTTTGCTTTCTTCATGGTCTTTGAACACTCTTATCAGCTGTCCTGTATTCTTTCACTCCATCTGTTTCTTACCGGCACTTCTTCGAATCTCTCCTCTCATCAGCGAGATCAAGAACATATCTGGTGACCCAGGGCGTTGTCCTCTGACGTTCCTCCCCAAGTATCTCACTAGCTGTGTCAGTCAATGTTGTATTGTAGTTTGTAATCATACCATTTATGTCTGTCATCATCCTTCAGACTGATGAATGGTGCAATTTTCCCGCCTATTGTTACTTGGAACGTGCATGTCCACATCTGGGTTTTTGAAGTTCTCACGGTGAAACCTCCGTTTTGGCTGGGTTGTCTTTCTGGTCTCCTTCAGACGAACTTGAGAGGTCGACAGGTAATGTACACTTCCTATGTCTATGCAAAGAAAGCTCCTTGTCCTCCTCATTGGAACCACTTCCTGACCAAGATGTAGTCAATCTGGTCTGAATGCTTCCTAACTCGGCTGTGCTTTGTCCGCCTTGTGGATAGTTTGTGGGGCCAGGTATTTGTCAGTACAGGTTGTTAAAGTTGCAAATTTTGGCGTTTGAGACTGTCAGAGAGTAGCTTTCCCCCCCCCCCTAGTAGTCCCCCCCCGGAAAAATGACTATGATTTTTGTATAGTAGATTTTCCAACCGGAAAAATGGCTATATAGTAGAATTTCCCCCCGGAAATATGACTATATAGCCAATTTTCCCCTGGGAAATCTACTATACGTGTTTTTGCATAGCCGTTTTTCCCCCTATAATGGATTTTCCCCCTGGTAATATGATTGCAGGAAGACACGCTACATAGTGGAATTTGCTCCTTCTCCAATAAAAATAGTGAGGCTTATCACTAAAACAGAAATATGAGTATCTGTCTGTGAAATATCGATGGATTACAGACGCTAGAACTACGTTCATGTGTCCATCAGTCTGTCGTATGTTTGTTTTTTGGAAAACAGGCAGGCATTTTGCTTTTTAATGTTAGCCCAAAAACGGCTATGAGTGAACGTGGTTGTGAGTATAAACCCGCGAGGGGGTGATGCAGTATAAATACATACATACATACATAAATTTGTATGATTTTGTGTTTGTACAAGCGTTCATCTGTGCGTGCACGCAGCGGAATGCATGGACTAGTGTTCGCCTTTCATGCAGAGGTCGTGGGCTGGACTCCCATCGGGACACACGTCCGAATATCATTTTCAATGTAATAAACTCTCTACAAATATGACAGGAAAAGCACCCGTTCTTACATCTTCCTATAAGCTTGCACGCGTATGTGTACGTACAAAAATATCTGCGATGGGAAAAGCCACACTATCTTCGTTCCTTAAATTAGTAAGTATTGATTATTATAAAAATATGGTTGCTAAATTTGCATTTTGGTTTTTGGGAATTTATCACGTTTATTACCTCCCCTGAAGTACTGATACATTTCTTATGCGATTAATTCCGTAACATGTCTCTGTTCCATTCCGTTCCGTTTCGTTACGTTCCGCAAAATACCAATAACCATACCAAATTCACTAATAGCCAATTTCCCGGTGGGAGAAAAAGGACTATGGGGGAAAAGTGGCTCTTTGAGGTCCGGACAATTCACTATATAGCCGTCCTTCCTATAGCCATTTTTCCGGGGGGAAAGCGGGAAAACCCACTCTCTGACAGGGACCTCTCTAGTTTGTCTCGGCATAGAAGTAGGGTCCACATACGTCTCTCCAGTCTGTTTGTGATTCCCTTCCACTTGCCATTCCGATCACCTTGTACAACCAGAAGGTCCTTCGTAATTTACTGGAGTTACTGGTAAAATGGTCTACATTCTTGTCATCTTGCTTAGATCTTTATAATTGTGTTGTGACATTGAAAAGAGCTGCTCAAAAACGGAGAGTCTGCTGCAGACTGGTTGGCAAACCTTGTGTCTGTCATCCGTTGATATTTCACCAAAGTTCTCAATGCATCTCTGAAAGCTCCAGTATGTTCCAGTGGTACCTGTCCATTTTGTGGACCAGCTCTTCAAGTTTCCTGGATGGCCTCAGAGCCCTCACATACCAGGTTCCTACTGAGATGTTCTCCCTACCTCTCATTTTGCCGACCTTTGTCACATCAGTCGCACGCTCAACTACATGTACTTAGTTAACGTCAAACGGTAGGCGTGATCATTGTTAGGCCGGGCCCGACAGACCCAGTATTCAAGTATCGTTAGGAGCCGGGCCGAGTAGCGCAGTCGCTAGCGCGTCTGATATGTAAGCCAGAGGTCCCGGGTTTGATACCCGATCCGGCCAGTTACTGTCATTTCCCCTTCCGCTGATTCAAGAAGGGCAGTTGTCAGTACTGGTGAAAGAGTGCACTTAGTACTGGTTAACCGCTTAGGAGGTCTAAGCCTGCCCAGGAACAGTATGCTTAGGTTAACTGACCGTACCGACATGACCATAGCTGTTTCCCGTGGACGTTAAACAATAACACAACAACAAAACGCATCCTTGGGTCTGTCTTCAAACATGTTACTTGGGCAAAAGTCAACCTGATGGAGCCCATATTTCTCCAGGCCGATTATGTTGACCACAACCGAATTCCAAGAAAGTTGTATGGCTCGCCTTGGTCATGAACGCGTGTTCGTTGGCTAAAAGTGTTATTCCACCCCGGGAGTTTACCTCTTCCAGGAAGATGTTCACTCTTTGATGTTGGGTGTATACCAACCCAAATTAACCCCTAGGGTTGGGCGACTCAGGGAGGTGGAGGTGGCGTCTTGTTTTCTCCAAGCAAGCCACTGAATATAATACAACCAGACAGAAAGGCTCAAGCTGATTAGGCCTATCCTATTCAACGATGATCTTGAAATCTAGATTTTGTACCAAGCTGAGCAAGGCTCGCTCGGGTCTTGCAAGTTACACACGACTGTTGAACTCATGTTGGTGCTCTACACTGGCCGTTGGTTTCTTCAAGGAAGACTTCAACCCAGTGATGCTGTTTTCACAGGTGTTCTTTAGCACGTTTTGTTCACAGGCCTAGCAATGAATTCCTAGATGGACTGCCAACCAAGGTTAAGGATTGAACCTACCCTTCTACATGTAATTTTTATTATCCTCCCAGGCTGATGAGATCCATCTCCCCACATGCAACCGTTAGTATTGGACAATATGTTACCATGACGATTAGGTTATACTATGCACTTATACACTTTTAAGTTCGAAATAGCCCTGGATCTATAAGTTTTTTAAATAAAATTTTATCTTTATACAGTATAATCGAATCATATTGTACATTTTGTATAAATTGTTTTACATATAATTATGTCCATATAAAACGTACATAAATTTGTAACATATATAAGTCAGTAGTACATATAAAAAAGTATATATTCTCCTTTAACAGGCTACCACCTTGTAAGGGAACTTTATAAAATGTCTATTTACTATACTCAACCGAATTAAAAACGCAACACCTGCTTTTTCCAACATTTCATAGCTCATGTCATATGCAGATCATTTTCAGTTTAATTTCTCAAGTTAACAGGGATTAACGTGTACTGTCCCAGAAATTCAGTTCTGTTAATGAAATGGTTCACGCTTGAGAGAGCATTAATGACAGCTACCCGATTTTCAAAAGTCTCAATTAGGGATATATCTGCTAAGGCGCTTGGAATGCTGCATGCTTCTGTAAGCCTCCGGTTGGAAGCTAATCATTTCCATTACCATCAATCAATAATTTGTAGACCTGTAGAAACAGTTCGACGACTTGGGAGACCATAGATTATCTTAGACCCGGCGTTCGATGCGACGTATACATCCTGTCTCGCCATAGTTCTACCTCTTTTTGAGACTTTTGAAAATTGGGTAGTTGCCGATACTGCTCTCTCGAACGTGATCCATTTCTTCAACAAAACTGAATTTCTGGGACAGTAAACGTTAATCCCTGTTGACTTTAGAAATTATACTTAAAATAATCTGCGTATGACATGCGCTATGGAATATTGAATAAGTCAAGTGTTGCGTTTTTAATTCGGTTGAGTATATATTGTTTTATATACAGATTAAACAGGGTTGCGGCTTAAAGAAGGGTAGACTTTTTCTTCAGGGTTTATATAAACTTGATATTTATGACTGATATATGCGTCAAATTTGCATCAAATTAGACGTTTATATATCTATTTAAACATTTCAGTGTTCATAAAAAGAATCCAGCCAAAATACGTTATTCCATGCAATGAGAGACAGTTGTAGTTTAAATTCAAATACAGTAGTTTAGTCATTGGTTTAAGAGAATTTTGCATTCATATATCTCATTTTACCGTGGCACGCCCGTTATCTCGAACAAAAATGCAATGCACTCAAAAACTGTCACAGGCTATATGCAAACCCTCCATACTTAAATAAAATCAAAATCCATTAGAAGTGATTCAGAACATAACATTTTTATAGCGTAGTGTCAACATTACGAAAATTATACTACTGATAATTATCCCTTCATGGGGCCCCTTTGGTGATATTTACCTCACCTTGGAAGGTCTTATTTTTTAGAAAACATATATGGCAACATATATATGGGTGTAATTTAATACAAAAATAAGACAACCGGATTTTTTTCAAAATTTTTGTCATTTTTTACAAATTCACCCCTCTAGCGCCCAGAGGGATTTCTCAGAATGTCTCCGGGCTTTATTATGTCCAGAGGGGAACAAGCTATAAAATCTACATGGGTGCCAAACTCTACTCTTTAGGGAGAGCGAAAGTGTTTTATAGCGTAGATACAGACTTCGGGCCTAGCACTATAAGGTCCTCAGGGACTCGCAACTTAGAGGATCTGCTTGCATTTGATATCCATGCAATGAGAAATTAATCTGATCTGTTAGTAAACACGTATAGATGATAGCGAAAAGCAAATGTAGTGGCTTTATAGATACAAATCGTTTCAGTACGAGGCCCTGATACTGTTTAAATTTGTTTCAAAGCATACATGTATACTCAAAAGCAAAAATAACGCATATTTTTCTTTTCGGTGTTTTTATGTGAAAATAAAAATCTGCTTAAATTGGCAAAACAGGGAAGATATTATCAATGCATAGAGTAAACTTCGTTGAAAAACTTATTGAAAATGTGTTTGTTTATTCATGCGTAAGGAAAGCGTAAACAATCAAGGGGTCAATTTCAAAATTCACAAATACTGATCAATTAACTGAATGCCTTGAACTTAGTTGTATCTGGCTCCAAAACTGATGCCCTCTTTTTCTGGGACGCTACAATGTCTCAGAAACATCATCAAGAAGTTTCAGCATTGGTTACTCGTTACAAACAAAGTTATGCCCCTTTATGCCAATCCCGTAAGTGAGCAAGTTTTGCGATAGCAAAGAAAAAATTTGTGGATTTTTCAGTAACCGGAATTGGAAATGGGTTCCAATTCAGGTTAAATAAAGTGTAAGTGGCCAGAATCAAATGGAGTATGCTAACAAAGGGAAGTAACTATGTACGTCCTTCCAATATTGCAACCACAGATTGAACTTGTGTGCGCTGGATCCTTGAAATCACTGGGCAAAACTGAATGAAAATCATACTGCATCTTTATCATAAAGGGCAGTCTACGGAAAGCAAATCGGGAGCAAGATTTTTCAAAGAAAACATTTTTATCGGCTTTTAAATTTCTTAACTCAAACCGGAAGTGAGCAAAATACGTGCTCACTTCAAACCAAAATTTACTTCAAACGGGTCATTTGCTCATAGCTTTACTCATTTTGAATCCCAAATCACCAGATTTTTCTAATAATTTGATAATTTAGACAATTTTCAAAAAGTTTAAAAAACTTTGGAAAATGCAGATTTTTGCATATGCGATTTTACTATATAAGGATCAATTTCTTAAAAGTTTTATATCGTTTTTAGCTCACCTGAGCACGAAGTGCTCAGGGTGAGCTTTTGGGATACCCTGATGTCCGTCGTCCGTCGTACGTGTGTCAGGACGTCCGGACGGACGGACGTCCGTCAACTTTTGCTTGTGTACACTCTAGCGGGCACAGTTTCGATCCAATCTTTATGAAACTATGTCAGAATGTTAGTCTTTACAAAATATAGACCAAGTTAGAAACTGGGTCATGTCGGGTCAAAAACTAGGTCACTAGGTCAAATCTTAGAAAAACCTTGTGTACGCTCTAGAGGGCACAGTTTTCATCCAAAGTTCATGAAACTTTGTCAGAATGTTTATCCTTATAGTATCTAGGACAAGTTCGAAACTGGGTCACGTCGGGTCTAAAACTAGGTCACTAGGTCAAATCATAGAAAAACCTTGTGTACGCTCTAGAGGACACAGTTTTGATTCCATCTTTATGAAACTTTGTCAGAATGTTTATCTCCATAAGATCTACGCCAAGTTCGAAACTGGGTCATGTCGGGTCAAAAACTAGGTCACTAGGTCAAATCTTAGAAAAACCTTGTGTACGCTCTAGAGGGCACAGTTTTCATCCAAAGTTCATGAAACTATGTCAGAATGTTTATCCTCATAGTATCTAAGACAAGTTCGAAACTGGGTCACGTCGGGTCTAAAACTAGGTCACTAGGTCAAATCTTAGAAAAACCTTGTGTACGCTCTAGAGGACACAGTTTTGATCCAATCTTTATGAAACTTTGTCAGAATGTTTATCTCCATAAACTCTCGGCAAAGTTCGAAACTGGGTCATGTCGGGTCAAAAACTAGGTCACTAGGTCAAATCTTAGAAAAACCTTGTGTACGCTCTAGAAGGCACAGTTTTGATCCAAAGTTCATGAAACTTAATCAAAAAGTTTATCCTCATAATATCTTAAAAAAGTTTGAAACTGGGTCACGTCGGATCAAAAACTAGGTCACTAGGTCAAATCATAGAAAAAACCTTGTGTATGCTCTAGAGGACACAGTTTTGATCCAACCTTTATGAAACATTGTCAGAATGTTTATCTCTATAAATTCTAGGCCAAGTTCGAAAATGGGTTATGTCGGGTCAAAAACTAGGTCACTAGGTCAAATCTTAGAAAAACCTTGTGTACGCTCTAGAAGGCACAGTTTTGATCCAAAGTTCATGAAACTTAATCAGAAAGTTTATCCTTATAATATCTAGGATAAGTTTGAAACTGGGTCACGTCGGGTCAAAAACTAGGTCACTAGGTCAAATCTTAGAAAAGCCTTGTGTATGCTCTACAAGGCACAGTTTTGATCCAAAGTTCATGAAACTTTGTCAGAATGTTTATCCTCATAATATGTAGGACAAGTTTGAAACTGGGTCTTGTCGGGTCAAAAACTAGGTCACTAGGTCAAATCATAGAAAAACCTTGTGTACGCTCTAGAGGACACAGTTTTGATCTAATCTTTATGAAACTTTGTCAGAATGTTTACTTCTATAAACTCTCGGCCAAGTTTGAAAGTAGGTCATGTCGGATCAAAAACAAGGTCACTAGGTCAAATCATAGAAAAACCTTGTGTACGCTCTGGAGGACACAGTTTTGATCCAAAGTTCATGAAACATTGTCAGAATGTTAATCCTCATAATATGTAGGATAAGTTTGAAACTGGGTCATGTCGGGTCAAAAACTAGGTCACTAGGTCAAATCTTAGAAAAACCTTGTGTACGCTCTAGAAGGCACAGTTTTCATCCAAAGTTCATGAAACTTTGTCAGAATGTTTATCCTCATAATATCTAGAATAAGTTTGAAACTGGGTCACGTCGGGTAAAAAACTAGGTCACTAGGTCAAATCATAGAAAAACCTTGTGTACGCTCTAGAGGACACAGTTTTGATCCAATCTTTATGAAACATTGTCAGAATGTTTATCTCCACAAACTCTAGGCCAAGTTCGAAACTGAGTCATGTCGAGTCATAAACTAGGTCACTAGGTCAAATCTTAGAAAAACCTTGTGTGCGCTCTAGAAGGCACAGTTTTGATTCAAATTTCCTGAAACTTTGTCAGAATGTTTATCCTCATAATATGTAGGACAAGTTTGAAACTGGGTCATGTCGGGTCGAAAACTAGGTCACTAGGTCAAATCATAGAAAAACCTTGTGTACGCTCTAGAGGACACAGTTTTGATCCAATCTTTATGAAACTTTGTGAGAATGTTTATCTTCATAAACTCTCAGCCAAGTTTGAAAGTAGGTCATGTCGGGTAAAAAACTAGGTCACTAGGTCAAATCTTAGAAAAACGTTGTGTAAGCACTAGAAGGCATAGTTTTGATCCAATCTTCATGAAACTATGTCAAAATGTTTATTGTCCATATATCTAAGCCCCCTATGAAACTGAGTCACGTTGGCTCAAGGTCTAATCTTAGAAAAACTTTGTGTACACCCTAGAGGGCACAGTTTTCATCCAATCTTCATGAAACTCTGTCAGAATGTTTATCTTAATGAAATCTAGGTAAAGTTTGAAACTGGGTCGTGTCGGGTCAAAAACTTGGTCACTAGGTCAAATATAAGAACGACCTTGTATATGCTCCAGAGGGCACAGTTTTGATCCAGTCTCAATGAAACTGTGTCAGAATGTTTATTCTTACAATATCCAGGCCAAGTTTGAAACTGGGTCATGTCGGGTCAAAAACTAGGTCAAATGTTAGTATGGTAAAAACTCTTATAAATCTTCACCAGAGCCAGTGAACTGATTAATGCTCAGGTGAGCGATTCAGGGCCACCATGGCCCTCTTGTCCAATTGGTAACATCATGTTGAGCTGACATGCAGCAAATCGTATTGATACTTTATTTTTTGCCACTGTAAGCCAGAATTTTATGATTTTTGCCTTTTTGACAAAAATCTTCATATTTTTTTGCAAAGAATTGCACTGTGACAAGAAATGTTGCAAAACTTATGGCCATGTAAAGGCAAATCCCAGTACTAAGTTAAAAGTAAAATATCATTACAGTTAATGGGGCAAAACAAGACACTAAAAATATGCGTTTCTTTTGCTGTTGAGTATAGAAATGAATACCTTTATTTTCAATAAATGTATTTCTACTACAATTATATAGCCGTGAAAAATTCAGTATGTCACAAAAGGGAAAATCGTAGCCCAACCGGTAGGCAAGCCCGTGACCTGTTGCATACCGTGCAAGCATTCTGTCACCTGAATAAACGAGCCACATGGTCGAGCCCTGACCCCTATCACCTTCTTAATTAGATTTGTCTCTATATCTGCTCGGTACCACTGCAATACCAACGACACATGCCATTTTGATGCCCGCGCAACCTTGTATAGATCCTTTTTGTTCAAAAAGTTTCCAAGGCAATAGTGCCAATTAATTATCTTTACCAGACGACTTACATATAGCAAATCGATCTATTAAGGATTCACTTGATGCGTTTATTGCACCAGCTAATATTTTATGTAATGCTTTGTCAGTGATGTCAGTTAATGATATCAGAAAGTACGTAATTAACGAGTAAATTCCAACCCAATCGTCTTTAATTTACTAGCATGCATGAAATACTTTTTTCAATGCATTTGAAACTACACACTATAATTATAAAGGGTCACTTGATTTGTTTTGGAACCATATACAGTGTGGACTGTGATTGACTGAGAAGGTTGCCGTGGGCATTAGCCATAGAATGACTTAAAATGCTCGGAGACATAGTTGCATATCTAGATCTATGCAATATGCTTTAAGACATATTTGCTAAGTACTACATGTAAAACAAGAGGACCAAGAGGCCTTGAATCTCTCACCTGAGATGGTGTATGAGGATTCATCTCTTCTGACCCAATCTGATTCTGAGGCCAGGCACCGTCAAGATCCAAGACACAAAAAGCTTTTTTTTACTCATTGGATTCTGAATAACAACTAACAATATATGGAAGAGCTGTTTTCCAACAAACCAAGTAAAACATTAATTAAGAGTGAAACAGCCACAAAGAAGCAATCTGGCTTAACAAATTAATAGCACTAATAACACAGAATTAAATGTCTTGAGAATAATTGTTTGTTTGAGAAAATCTGTTGAAAGAATTTCAGGTTGTAATGTTATTGAAAAATTAGCGGAGCGTGGCATACACCGTGTTTGCCATGCGCCAATACTAATGACATCATATGTCGGTTATCATAGCAACTGAAATTCATACTGGTGCCAAAGTGACGTCATCAAGACGTCATTCTGCCAAGATACTAAGCAACAGTTGATAATTCCATAGTTATTATGGTAACAGATCTATGACGTCATCTCACTTAAATACATTGTATGCCACGCGAGATATAAGTGAGGTGCTATCTGAAATTCATACAATGGAAAAATGTGATTTTCTCAAATCTTTTACTAATTCTCAAATAATTTAATTCTCTGTTTTTGGAGAAGTTAAAAAGGTTTGGTTAATCGATTATAACTTTATAACTTTCGAGCCAGCCTAAAAGGGAGAGAAATCTTTGATCATAGATCAAGACTGGGCAGGGTGGCTATCTTAGTCATATGACCACAAAAGCGTTAGAACACATTTTGTTCCTCTTTGCCCAGTAGATTTGGAGAACATAATATGCATAGTCTTGGACAAAATGTTAGAAAAGGATCTTTATGCACCTATTTAGTTATCTGTATATATCAACATTCATACTAATACGTATATAAAGTTTAAAAATTAAGTGTTGTGTTTATTTGCATTAACAGCAAGAAAGCGACATCAGCATCAACCCAGGGTCGCCAGTAGTAGTCGGAAATATGATACCGTAAACAAACATCCAAGGTCAATGGCCTTTTCGTTCTGGTGAAGAAGACTTTTAAGGCTGTTACCATATATGTGCATGACAATCGTGTTTTTCATATGTCCAGAACCGTTTAAACAAAACTTTTGAAAGCTTCATATGAAATTGGATGTCAATCACCCTAATGCCATCAGAGGCAAATATGTTTGAATTTTCTGAAATATGAGTAACTTGCTTCGAAGTCTAGCATGACCTTGACCTCTGGTACTCAAAAAACTTTATGTACTCATTTAGGTACCTGTATCTAACAATATGTTTCACTAATGTCTTATACGATTGCCAAGAAATCTAATGGTATAACATGTTTTCAGATGAAAGAAGCACAAGGAAGCAAATCTGGGCCTGCCGTAAAAAAGTCAAGGTCAGCCAAGTATCACCATTTGAACAGACTTGGTAGTACTCTAGCTCTCAATACCAAAAATAAGAAACACGTTTTAAGACCAGCAGTGTTTCTTGGTCCTGGAGAAGAAAGATAAAAAGGTTTTTACCATATACGGAAATAAAGGCATTGTTAGTCATGTAGTCTAATGTATCTGTAAATGTGACAGTGCCTGGGATTTTGAGCCTTGTGGAGGTGCGACGTTGACGTCACGAAACGTGAAATGAAAGTGACGTCATAAAATTTGCACTTAAAGTTAATTGTATCTCCGCTCACTGACTAATAAATTTCATAGCGTCACCTGAAAGGAGTGATTCAAGATTTCTATCGGCGTGTTTAATTTTCTTTATCTACACTCTTTTCAGAATGTTCGCATTATGGATCTTTAAAAAGCGATGCCACGAATCAGAGTTATAAAGGTTTATCCAGCTAGTATGTAGACTGTATCCAATCAGTGAAATGAAAAAAAATCGGGTGGGTGTGAATTTTGTTTCCTTTTTGCAGTAAACCTTAGCGCTATTTCTTTGTGCTTCTCACAATCTATTCTGGAAGTACTAATAAATATGAAAATGTTAAAAATAAAATTTCCGATTTTCGCTCCATAAGGCTCAAAATGCCAGACACTGTCACATATTTGTTTGTATACATAAAGAAAACGGCCAACGGTTTCTTAGTTTAGTTGTTTCTTTAACAATGGCATAGTGATTTTCATGTGTTAGGCCTAATGCTCTCAACGTTTAAATACCAAATATTATTTTACCTATAAAATGATATTTGAAATCTGTTTAAATTTCAAAGGAGCGGAGCTTCAAATATGCGTTTCCTGGCAAGAACTCTTCGTTGATGTGGCAATACTGACACGTGCTTTAGCATTTCTAAGAAACGGATATTTTCTGAATGCGATCAGGTATACTGTCAGGGTAAGCAACTCTATCATTTTCTAATTTGCCTCCCTTCTCAATACACAGTTCCAAGCCACACCAAGAATGTCACACAAAATCACATGATATCGTATACCTGGCCAAAGCAGCGACAACTTAGCACGTGACATAGTCTCACAAACAAATCGCACGTGGTCAATACCAACATAAGTTCGTGATTTTACCTTTCAGTTAAAGAAGGGATGTATACCTGTTTAATGAAAAAAAAAACTAACACCACTTTTGATAAATTTTATCCTGCTTTGCAAGAACAGAACACATCGGAAATGCATGATGCGCCAACTGCCATGTGTAGGTCATGAGGAGGCTGATTCTTCGTCATAGATCGCTAACATTTAGCAGGCACTTGCATTTGTCCTTTTTTCCGCCATCTTTGTGTAAGCTTGTGAGACGTAGTAACAGTAACTAAGCAGGCGGAGCTTGGCAGCTATTCTCGGAACTGTGTATTGGGATCAGTTTTAAAGGCGCCCTGATAGCTCAGTCGGTAGCGAGGTTTACCTATAAACCGTAGACTGGCTACATACATGTACCTCTGCCGCGTAGGTTCAAACCATGGATAGCAAGTATGAATGGTTGACTGTTCCCTTCGGGGTCGCGGTGGTTTCACAGAGTATTTCCCAGCCCCTATACAGCTGAGAACTACTACTGGCTTTCTTCCACCAAAGAACAGCCCTCTGATGTAATGATCAGATATGATCGAATCGGAGTATGAAGAAGAAGAAGAAAGGTAAAGAACTGGCTCTCTTTGAAGCCAATTCCATCCATTCAGAGTAAACCCCATTTTAGAAACTTAAGGTTATTTTACCTGAGAGGCAAACAGAATGTCAGAAAAGTTTCTCGCTTTGTACAAAGCGCGAAATAAACAGGGAGGTGCATAGACCTCTAAAAACAACACATTCTATATAGTGCTCTGTCTCAATCACTAAAGGGTAGAAAATGTCAATATTAATTTGAATCGCGATACGACAAAACCAACAATGTGGTTGTGCGCCCAGCGCAGACTCAGATCAGCCTGGGCATACGCCCAGTCTGACCAGAGCCTTCGCTGTCCGAATGAAGGTAGCTTAGACTCTTAGCTACCTTCAATCGCTTAGCAAAGAGTCTGACTGGACTTGGCGGATGCCCGGGCTGATCTGAGTCTGCGCTAGGCGCACAACCACATTGCTGGTTTTAACGTGTCGCGGCTCATTTCTGCTCTAAAATGGTGTCATTCTGTCCAAGTAAAGTATAACATCAGACATCATCGATTATCTCGTAAATGATAGCATTAGTCTGGTATTGATGCCAATTTGATACAATAAGGCAAACACATTTTCATCAAAGGTTGTCAAACTGCTGATTCAGAATCCAATTTTCTATGTCTGTAGCCACCAAAGACAAACACATAATCTCTGTAATATTGGCTGGATTGTGGGGAAACTTTATTTAGGGATTATGTAGACTTAACTATTACCTCATATAAGGTTGCTACTTGCAACACATAAGCACGTCGCGTTGCTTGAATAGTTTTTACACCAATGAACCTTCATGAAAATTAGTAGCAAAGTAGAAAAAAAACAGATATGCTTCGGTATCCCTATCCGAAAACAAGCCTATATAGTCCAGTCAAATTGTGGGGGAACCTAAAACAAATTGCAACAAAAGGTTTCTTTGCAGCAATAAGCTCCTAAGACCTACATTTTTAACATACTAAAAGTAGGACAAAATCGGAGAATGCGAAACTTGTTTTTTTTTCATATGTCTTGTTTTCGAAGGATTTAAACCACTGCACAGCTACTTTTGGTCGGAAAGCTACTTCTAAACATCATTTCTAAACAAGTTAAATCCAAAGAAGTCGTTGATAAAACAGTTGCATACTGTTCTTTAGCTTTTGTCTACCATTAAATTTGCTGATTATGCATAATCGGTCGATCATATAGTATATTACTATTGGTTTACCCCACCCACCAGTGCAAATTTTGCTTTTACCATAGCCTCTATTCAGATGGACAATATGGATGGTCATGAAGATAGTAAACAGAATCAATGTTTTTATATGAAGACTGTGACAGAACAATAAAAGAAAACAACTTGATGTAGCTCCTGTTTATCAAATAATGCGACATCTGAGAGTGTTGTTTTGTTGCTTCACGTCCACGGTAAACAGTCATGGTCAGGTCGGAACGGTCAGTTAACCTTACGACACTATTCCTAGGCCAGCTTAGACCTCCTATGCGGTTAAGCAGTACTAAGTGCACATACTTTCACCAGTAACTGACAACTGTCCTCCTTGAATCAGCGGAAGGAGAAACAGAAGTAAGTAGCCGGACCGGGTATCGAACACAGGACCTCTGGCTCTTGAGTCAGACGCGCTACCGACTGCACTATGTGGCCGGGCCAAATACTTCATGTGTTGAAAGGATAATCCACTAGAGGGTTAAATATATATGAAGATAACTTTGACATGCTTTGGGATATTAGGTGATGACCTAAATGACATTTTTGCATTCACAAATGGTAAAAGTTTTACTTTTCTGGTTCAAAATTTACAAATTATACGTCCTCCCCGCCCAACAGCCACCTCCCCACCCCGCCCACTCCTCTGGAAAGAAGTCATTGTTTTAGCTTGCCTGAACAACCTTCAGGAAGAGCTATTGTTGTCACCCTGGTGTCGGCCTCTGCGTTTGCACCCGCATCCATGTCCACCTTTTGGGTGTTACACCCATACCTCTTTAACCCATTGATAGCCTAGGTTAATACTTCCACTTATGCTACATAATGGTCTTACGTTTCACACCCTTGCCCCCTCAGTGACCTTGAGGTCAAGGTCATGCAACTGGAAATTTCATGTTAAAATATGGGATATTCTTTAAGGTTTGAGCTCACCTGTCAAGGTGAGCTTATGGTATAGTCCGTCGTCATCTTCCAGACTTTAAAATACACCTCCTAAACCATCTGCCCAATCTTGATCAAATTTTATGTGTAGCATTTTTGGGGTGGGGGATTGACTGCATAAGGTTAAAGGGCAGATCAGATTGGAACCCTGGTTGCCTTGGCAACATAAAGCTCCCATAATCTTATAATGGGAAAAAAAACTTAAAAATCTTCTTCTCTGAAACCATGAGGCCCAGAGCTTATATATTTAGAATGTAGCAATGTTTAGTGGTCCACTACATCAATCCTGCCAATTCATCCCCTGGGGTCCAAACTAGCCCCACCCTAGGGGTCCATTGCTTTTTATAGAGCAAAATAGCTAAAGAACCTTAAAAAAAATTCACTCTGAAACCATGAGGACACTCAGGTCCAGAGCTTACATATTTTAGTATGTAGCAATGGTTAGTGGTCACGTACATAAATCCTGCCAAACATGCCTCTGGGGTCCAAATTGGCCACCCCAGGGGTCATTAGCTCCCATAGACTTATAACAAGAAAAACTAAAAAATCTTCTTCCCTGAAACCATGAAGCCCAGAGCTGATATATTTAGTATGTAGCAGTGTTTAGTGGTCCCCTACATAAATCCTGCCAAACATGCCCCTGGGGTCCAAACTGGTCCCATCCCAGGGGTCATTTGTTTATATAGGGCTATATATCTAAAGAACCTTCAAAAATTTTCCTCTCTGAAACCATGAAGCCAAGAGCTTACATATTAAGTATGTAGCAATGGTTACTGGTCACCATAAATACTGCCAACCATGACCCTGGGGTCCAAATTGGCCACGCCCCGGGGCATTAGCTCCCAAAGACTTATAATGAGAAAAACTTAAAAAATCTTCTTCCCTGAAACCATGAGGCCCAGAGCTTAAACATTTAGTATGTTGCAAACCACTAAGGTCCCCTGCATAAATCCTGCCAACCATGCCCATGGGGTCCAAACTGGCCCCCTCGGGGGTCATTTGTTAATATAGAGCTATATAGCTGAGAACCTTCAAAAATCTTTTCTCTGAAGCCATGACGTCCAGAGCGTACATATTTAGTATGTAGCAATGGTTAGCAATGGATAGTGGTCACATCCATAAATCCTGCCAACCATGCTACTGGGATTCAAATACCCCCCCCCCCCACACACACACACACACACCACCCCTGGATCAATCGTTGGCTCCCATAGACTTATAATGGGAAAAACTGAGAAAAAAAACTTCTTCTCTGAAACCATGAGGTCCAGAGCTCATATAATTATTTAGTATGTAGCAATGTTTAGTGGTCCCCTACATAACTCCTGCCGATCTATCCCCTGGGGTCCAAACTGGCCCTACACCAGGGGGGTCATTTGTTTATATAGAGCTATGCCGCTAAAGAACCTTCAAAAATCTTCTTCTCTGAAACCGTGAGGCCCAGAGCTTACATATTTAGTATTTAGCAATGTTTAATTGTCATGTACATAAATCCTGCCAACCATGCCCCTGGGGTCCAAATTGGCCACGCCCCAGGGGTCATTAGCTCCCATAGACTTACAACGGGAAAAATCTTAAATAATCATCTTCCCTGAAACCATGAGGCCCAGAGCTTACATATTTAGTAGGTAGCAATGTTTAGTGGTCTCCCTCGTAAATCCTGCCGAGAAGATTTACAAAGATTAATCATAAGTATGTTGCACAGTTTGTGTTATTTTGCATGTAGTATTCTGCTCTTTGTGGCTTTGTTTCGGGCTTCTCACACCTTCAGAGATCAGTATTCTTAATTGAAGCATGTTGATGCTAAGCAAAGTCATCACTATGACATATTTCTTGTTGCAGTTCAGTTACTGACCTTCAAAAATTCACTTCAGATTTTTAGGCAGAATAAAGTGGGTGGGGTAATTAATACCATTTTTAGACCTAAATGGCTTTACATTCAACAAGAGAAGGTGCCAAATTCAATCTTAAGCTTCTAGATCCAATACTGGCAGAGGCAGAATAGGTTCTTAGAAATAAAACTAACAGCAATAATGTTATGTCATATAAAACATTACAAATAAATGGTATATTTAAGACTCAAATAGGGGCTTGTAAAAATGCAGAAAAAATATATTTTGCATTATCCGATTTTATCCTACTTTTGATATGTCATATGTGAATGCTAGTTCTCAACAAAAATGCAAAAAAAGCTTTTGTTGCAATTTGTTTTGGGTTTAGGGAAAAAAACGCCAGTTTGCCTGGACTATATATAGTATTATGTAGATACTTAGGAACCCCGGTAGCACAGTGGTTAAGCGCTGGCCTGCTGATCTAGCGGTCCCGAGATCAGTTCCCGAATGCGGAAATCTTTCTAGTCGTAAACGGGGCTCTATTGCACACAGCCTTTCATTATCACCTTCCCATCGTCCTGATATAACTGAAATACCGTTGAAAAAGGACGTAAAATCACATGGCATTGTTATCCATCCACCATGTAGATACTACTTTCAGACATCCCTCTCCGAGCCACACTTACTGGTATATTCCGCGAGACACAGCAGCTGAAGACATCAAGAAATAGACGCCTATATATATGTATTACCTGGCGAACGCAAGCGTCTCCCAACAATCCACTGTAGTAACTTTTGCGTCCCGAAAGACGACAGACAAGAGCATCAGGAAAGACAATGGCTAATGCAGCGAGGTTGCACGTAGATACCCAGCAGGCACACAAGGTTGAATCAATATCGATTCAACCTTGATTCAACGTCATGACGTTGAATCAAGGTTGATTTGATATTGATTCAACCTTGTGTGCCCAGTGGGTAAGGAAACGATAAGGAACCGCTTATAACATACCGCCCAAAAACAACAAATGGAAAGATAAGAGACCGCACACAATGCAAAAGAAGACAATTAAAAGCCAAGAGGTCGGCTGGCCACGAGGCAAATCTAGCCTACATAATCCTAGTCCAGTGAGATACATAACTGAGCCGCGACACGATATAACCAACAAAGTGGCATGCGCCCCCAGCGAAACTCAATCAGCCTGAGCGTCCCCCAATTCTCACCAGAGTCTTCGCCTTAAGCTTTAATGGTAGCTAAGGTTCTAAGCCAGCTCCACGCGGACAGCAAAGACTCTGATCAGACTGGGCGTATGCCCAGACTGGTCTGAGTCTTTGTTGGGCGCACATGCCACTTTGTTGGTTATGTCATGTCGCGGCTCATATCTCTATGACAAGTTGATCGTAGTGAATGAATAATTTAGAAATTTTGTAATATATAGGGAAATAAGGTTAAATCAGTATTTTATGACTGATTTCAACGCTAAAGAGCAAGTTTAAGCACTGAAATGCTGCCTATCATCGGACGCAATTTTACACAAGCATTGATATCGGCCAAATGGTTTCAATATAAATGTTCTCTATGGCTCAGGGGATCATGGAATTGCGGAGCGCAGCTAGGAGTTGAAATAGGGCATTTATTTTAATGCCATGAAATGTCAACTACTTCTGGTAAATTATGTTTACAACAATCCTGGAATATTTGCATTTCAGCTATCTGGGCGACAGAAAAGCGCCACAGAAAAGCGCCGGGAGACAGAAAAGCGCCATCTTGGAATATTTACATTTCAGCTATCTGGGCGATAGAAAAGTGCCCGTGCTACTACAAACTTGACTGAATACATTGTGCTAATATCTATGATAATAATAAAATGGTGTAATGAATCACAATTAACATTACAAACAAAAAGTAACAATACATGACCATCCTTAAATGACAAGATATCTCTATGACCTACATAACATGTTATAGCAAATGCAACATAAAACAACCATGACTAGGTGAGGTGGCGGAATGGGAGGAGGCGGTTAGAATTTTAAAAACAGATAAATTTGGCAAGGGTCTTGCCTCGGCAAATTCTGAGAAAGCAATGCTTGGGTGACGCGGAAATGAGGCAGGCCAGGTAATGAAGGATTCTGATTGGCTGGCTGGAATGCCAGCCGAGTGGAATGGTCCACTTACAGATTGGGGGTATGGACGGATCGCCCTGTCCATAAAATATTTTAATTCCTTAAAACCATTTATGGCTCAGGGGATCATGGAATTGCGGAGCGCAGCTAGTTGGGGGAAATGAAAATGAAGACAGGATTGAGTTGAAATAGGGCATTTATTTTAATGCCATGAAATGTCAACTACTTCTGGTAAATTATGTTTACAACAATCCTGGAATATTTGCATTTCAGCTATCTGGGCGACAGAAAAGCGCCACATATTGCCAGCAAAAGTTGGCAATTGCGCCCAGACAAGCGGAGCAATGACTTAAAAATTGTCTTAATGGAAAAGGGTGCCTATGTCATGGCTGTTTAACTATGTACAGAATATACATTCCATCTTAAACCATAAACTTGTTTAACGTGTGTAAGCATGACTTTTTCACTGAAATTGAATGTACATGTAAAAAGCATCCATCCTTAACAGTTTTGACCTGAAGGCATGCTGTCTCAACCAGGCATGTCCTGATGTCATATAAAAACAGATTTTTGACGAAAGAATACGTGTGAAAATTCAATTGCGAACACATATAAGCCTATCTATCGCTATGACTGATTTGAGTCTTGCAAACTCAACCTTATCTTAACATTCGTGGAATACAAAGCACTTATTTCTTGCTGCCTCGCACAGACAAGAAAGATCTTTAGTATTTTAACAAATATAAAATCATGCGTATCTATAATGTGACATTTATCATACTGTCTCCTACAGGTATGATTAATAAAATGTAACAAAATTAACTATGTACATGTATACAACAAAGAAAAAGAAGCATCATTGTTCACAACGGGATAAGCCTAATAAAATGTGATAGACTGTCCTATTTACACTGCATCTCTTGGTATTAATGTATACCTTTACAGTTTACGTAATGTTTGTTTCTTTGTAAATGGCTTTAGTAGCCATATGTCATATATACACTGTATGCATATTTCTGTTTGTTCTTTTACACTTCACACAATGTTTGTCGCAATGATCCTAGCTTTAATAGCTTAAAGAGTATGCCAGCTGAAGGTATCTTCGCTTTATCTTTATATGTACTCCCACTTAGTGTGTTCCGCTGCCTCCACAGACGGAATATGCCTACCCGTAATGTTTACTTAAAATCTAGTGGTTTGGGTTTTAACTGAAAATGGTGTATAAGTCATGCCGCTGCCTCCACAGACGGCTTGTTAGTTTTCGGATACAACTGTGTTAATTGTAAATGTATACTACGGTGAACAATTCAGGGCTAATGTTGGGCAACGAATATATTTCGTGTAAGCTGAACTATTCCAACGCCCTAATCGTTTCAGTTGTGTGTCTGAAAAATTGTTTTGATGTGCATGACAAGCGCCACCGATCCTAAATGCATGTGGTGTGAATTTATTTGGATCTAAACCTAAGCAGGACATGCATTCCTTGAGAGTTGCTGTGAATTGCCTTGATGTAACAGTTTGGCCATCCTTTAAAATGAATAGAGGACCAGTTTTAGTGCCTCTTATGACTAAATATTTGCTCACTGCCTGAACAGGGCAAAGATTGATGTCATTCTGTCTGTTAAGGGTGATTGGTAATGGTGTCTCTTTTGAGTGCTTATGTTGACGCATATGAAGTACAATATTTGAAAGGCCGTCCTTATTGTTTATCAATTCGACATGGCTGTATTGAATTACATTGGCCGAGCCAAACTGAGTAGCCGACAACTCCCCTACTCTGAGTAAGGCAAAAAAGGCTGTAAGAAACATAGCCTGATAAAGAATTCTATCATATAATGAGGGAATCATGCATGCTAATGCTTTAGGTAGGGCTTTCAGTATGGGAATAGTAATTGGTAAGCGTTTATCATGTGTTTGTGTTAGTTTTTGTGCAGAGCTGAGAATTTTTTTCACAATGAAATTTTCTGTAATGTTGGGGTAACCCATCATTCTGTGCATGTAATTGATGCCTGCTACTTGGGTTTGTATTGAGGACCCTTTTAAACCCTGTTTTAAGCTGTATGCTATGAATTGAGCTATTTCTAATGGCTGAATTGGGAAGACCTTTTTTTGTGGATAGTACCTGGTGTGGAAGCGAAGGAAATTTTGGTAAGCACGTCTGTATACTGCTTTGGTTGCTGGAGCCACTCCGTCTGAGAGTAGATTCATTATGGTCAGATTCAGGTGATGCGTAGCAGGTAGGGAGGGACCAGGGTGGGTTCTTTGTCCATCCAGGGTGCCATGGCGTGGAATTTGGAAACCTTTGAACGAGAAGCGAGATCAGCTAAAGTGTTTTTTTTGCCTGGTACATGTACTGTTTTTATCAACAGATTGTGTTTCATGCAGCACAAAACAAAACGTCTGACTAAGTGCATTATATACTGATCCTTGCTTGTTTGTCTATTGAGTATGTAAACAACAGAGTAGTTGTCGGTGTGTAGCGTAATGCAGCGGTTCTTCAAAGCAGGTCCCCAGATTTCTAATGCTAATACAATGGGAAACAATTCTTTCCAAGCTATACTGAAACCTAACCAATCTGATGGCCAAATACCGCTAAACCAGTGATTCTTGAACAAAGCGCCATAGCCAATAGCACCGGCTGCGTCTGTGAAAAAATGCAGAGATTCTGCGGTTACCCATCTTTGTTCCTGTAAAATGTTACGTCCATTGAAATGTTCTACAAATAACTGCCATGCATGGATGTCTTTACGACTTTCTTTGTTCAGTGTTATGCGGTGATTGGGACGTGTGACCGATTTGGTCAAATCGTAAAGTCTCCGTAAAAAACACCTGCCTGGAACCACCACTTTGCAACAGAAGTTAAGAAGACCTAGTAGTGATTGGAGCTCTTTAAGCTTGATTTTACGCTTCCGACTGAATGCATTCAACAGACCTCTGAGTTTCGAAAGTTTGTCTTGAGGCAGTCTTGCCTCCATTTTGACAGAGTCAAGTTCCAGACCCATAAATGTGATACAGGTTGTTGCATATTCTGTTTTTTCCTGTTTAATAGGTACACCTAGCTCTGAGCACATATTCAAAAAAGCAGACAGTTTTTTGTTGCATTGATTGTTGTGAGGTGGGTCGAAAATCAGGAAATCATCCAAAATGTGTATGATATGCTCAATATTGCATTTGTATTTTGCAACCCATTCAAGTGCTGAACTGAATGCCTCAAAAATGGCGCATGATGAGGAAGCTCCAAAAGGGAGACAACTATCGTAGTAAAAGTTTGAGCCAAATTTAAACCCCAAAAGCGGGTGATCGTTGGGATGGATGGGAATTAAGCGAAAGGCAGAGTCTATGTCGGTTTTCGACATTTGTGTATGAGGACCTAATTTGATTAAGATATTGACTGCATCGTCAAAGGAAGCATACCTAACTGAAGCCAAAATTGGGTCTATGAAATCATTTACTGATGAGCCCTCTGGACAACTCAGATGGTGAATGAGCCTATATTGACCGGGAACTTTTTTGGGGACAATGCCTATTGGGCTTATTTTCATATCAGGAAATGGAAGTTCTTTAAATGGACCCTTGACCCTGTTTGCATTTATTTCAGCAGTGATTTTAGTTTGTACAATTTCTGGGTGTTCTCTACATGATTTCAAGTTTGTTGCTAACATGGAATTTCTTGGACCTACATAGCCTAAAAGGAAACCACACTCAAAACCATTAATTAAGTACATCTTGTTCTGGTACCCAAGTAGGAGCCTCTTAAGAACTTCAACCTTGACCGGTGTTGTTATTTTACTATGACCTTGATTGCGTATTTGTGTGTGTACTGTTTGTTCGGCTAGAAGCGGTGGTTGAGGTTGATGGCAATGTTGTTCTGGTGTTATTCTGCCCCCCTGTGTTTTGTGTTGAGGGTCTTCCTTGAGAGGTACAGTTGGTTGCAGGGTGAGATCCTTTGCAGAGACCACATTTATGTTGGAATCTGCATGTTCTTTCGCCACAGATCCCGCGCCTGTTGTATGTCCAACATGTGAACTCGATAAATTTTCTGCCTTTGAACAATGTGCTGTGTTGTGTATTTCGGGGTTGACGAAAATTGTTCCGAAAGGGCCTCTGGGTAGGTGCATTTGAGGCCATCACCCAAAATTCTGTATGTAGTCTTCCCCAAGGTATTTGAACGGTTTCACGCAACATGCGAAACTGTTGGTCATACAAATACCAGCTCAGGCCGGTGCTTCGACGGGCTAAGTCTCGGACGATTTCCGTGTATTTCAAAAGTTGAGGGGCTTCCATAGGAAACTGTTCTGTATAAACAGCCATGAACCTCAAAAAGGCTGAGGTCCATGTCTCAATGCTAAATATCTTTCTGTTTTGATTAGGGACTAAACTGAGTTGTGCCTTGGAGCTAAGTTGCAGCTGAAAGTTAGTGTTATTATTTGAAGAGTATGTACGAGGGAGAAGAACTGCTAGATCGATAAACTGATTTCGCCATATTTTTTTCTTAATTTTATGTGGTATTTGGAAAGCAATGGCTGTGGAAATTGGTTCAGCATATTGAAATTGCATAGCATTCAAATTGATACCTTCAGTTGGCACATTGTTAAGAAACTGCACATGTTGTGACCCTATCTGATTAAGTTCACCATCGTCGTCTGATGAAGAGGTATCGTCTGACGATTCTTCAGAATCTGATGATAATTGTTGAACCATCTGTTGTGTAGCTTGTGTTGGGAACCTGTTACCCATGATGACCGGCATCTGTTGATAAGGGTTGTTCTGAATTCCCTGGTATTGCGCAAACATATTATTTGAGTCCCTGTTATGTTGTGTCAGCACATGTGCCTGTTGTTCTGTTTGGTTGTGTACATGGCTTGTTATTGACCGTGACCGATTTTTCCGATGTTTTGTTTTTGGTCTGGTTGTTTGATTTGGCATGGACCCTGCATGCCCTGAATTAAGTCCCTGAGAGGAGACCTGGTTGGTAAAGTTCATGAACTGTTGCCCAGTAGGTACCTGTACCGATGATATTGTCGCCGTTCTCTTAGTTTTGTATTTTTTGGGAACTGGCAGGTTGGGCATCGTGTCCTGTTGACTCACATTTGGTTCAGTCAATGTGTTGAAATCAAGAATGTTTCTATTTATCAGTTGATTGGTTTCCTGAGGAATCCATGATGTCTGTTTCATTTCTGCTGATTTACTTTTAGAACGCACTGACTTTGACCGTGAAGGCCGTTTAATTTTCCCAGCCTTAACTATTTGTGTCCTTTTAGCCCTAGCCACCTTTGACTTACTGGTTGGTACAGGTGTAGGGTTGTTGGATTGGATTGTCTCTATATTGGATATAACTGGGCCCGTGATGTCTTGAATGTTTGTGTCCTGAGGTTGTTCTGACTCGGTGACATGCACATCAAGTTCTGAATTGCCAAGCAGATTTTGCTCTGTGTGTCTATACATGTATGTGTGTATGTCAGTTGTTTCATGATCTCCCAAACTGATAAGAACGTTATTTGATCTAGACGTACTATCATTGTTTTCCTGTTCCACAGTATTGTCCAATCGGGGAATTTTTGAGTTGTCACTCTCAGCTGAATTTTCTAGTTCATTGTCACAGCATGTGAATCTTTGTGTAGACGCTGACCTCTTTCGGTCCCCCGGCAGCATCTGAAATGAACAGCATAAACGGCAGTATTTTCCGACAAAGGTACTTAGTTTGACCAATAGCCAACAGGTGTGTGAACAAACATTGTCACACATGTACATACTAACTTTTTGTGCCAGTAGGTAATACCTATTTACCTATAGGTAATCTGGTAATGTGTGCATTATTCTAAATCTAAATTTTAAAAAACTGTATGTAAATATCTTTATTTTCTTTGGCAGTATTAACTGATTAATGATTATATGAATGGCTAATCGTCTGGCACCAAGTGCAATGAAACATGGGCGGTCCCCTAATATTCTCACACCCCAATGTGTCTCATTTTTAACTTGCATGATACGAATATGCTGTAAATGGCTGAAAATGTAGAGTACATGGATACTTTGAATTTTTAATTTTATTTATAACAACTGTAAGCCTGTTTGAGTCTGGTTAATCAATACTTTCCCACTCATATACTCTCTTTATAATAGCATATAAATTTTTACTAGTCATATGCTTATACAATATGTGAAATGTCAGAACAGTATTTAGGGCTTGGCATAATACAACATGTATGTAACATTACATATGACATAAGACCTACTTTGACCTTTACCACCAGGCATAACGAGATGTACCTGCAGACTAAATTGTATGTACACTCCTGATATCTGCGGATGGGCCTGCCTAGCCCCATACAGAATAACAAGCATGAACGAATGAAATCTTAATACCATGGTGTTCTGCTGATTTATGCTATAAATTTAAGTTTGTGCTCAAATATTCAATCTTGTTGTTACAGCTGGCGCACTTCTGGTCCACTGGGCCCAATACTTTACCACCACCACCCTATAATAACGATGTTACTTTAATATTGAGGGGAAGCCCTTACACTGTTAACAGTAATTTACTTGAATTGTTATTGAGGGTGGTAATTTGATAGCAATTATGTGTAATACATTCCAGGATCTGTGGAGCATCAGAAACGTTTCAGACACACTGCCTATCTCTGTGCCCAGTGAACCAGAAACTACCCTTGCACCTCTCATGCTCTATATGGATGAACCGTCACATCCATTTATACTGGCTTGGATGAACCGTCACATCCATTTATACTGGCTTGGATGAACCATCACATCAAGCTAGACATCTAACTAAATGGGCAACACAATATTAAACCATATAATTTGGTGGTCGTGCCCCTTACTATTTTATGCAGGTCAAAGATTCCATGACAGTTAAACTGATAATGGTGTTGGGTATAGCCCTTATTAGTCAGGAGGTTAATTGTATACATAGGTATTGGTTTCTGAGTTTCTTCATTGAGACCAAAAGTTTTGATCTGATCTAAGAACGCTGCCGAATTGAGGCCGTGAATTGTACTCATTTGTAAAATAACGGACAGAGCCTATCATTTGTTGCTTTGATTACGTATAGCGTGGTTTATTTACCAAAAATATCGCAGTTGTTCTAATTCTAAAATCAAAACAATACATTTGCGGCCATCTTTGATTTTACACTATCAGGTGTCATATAATATTTGTCCCGGTGATTTTATCCGGGTAGAGAAGAGGTTGTACGATTTGCCGCATTACGGTAGAGTAGAGGTTGTACGATTTGCCGCATTTCGTGCCTAGACACTTGAAAATGATGTAGGTGACGTGTAAATCAATAACTAGGCCCCTAAGCAACAAAAGTGTGGCATTATGCATACGGCTGTGGCATCTACTGCTGAACCCTCCTGTTTTTTATTGTGTTAATATAGTGTACCACTATTGCACGTAGATTGTAAAAATATTTTCGCTGCCCCGTAGGTTTTGAGAAATGTACACCGTCTGGGTCAATCATCCGACGTTGGTTGACTCCCCATAAACCTTTGTGCCACCAAAACTTACAATTCTGTTTTCGTGAAAGTTGCTCACCGAGTAACTTGTTGCAAGTGTCGACGTCACTGTTGAATTGCTCAATGTTTACGCGACGTCGGGTAGGCCGTAGTGGACGAAAACGATGTAAAATTTGAAGTACAACGACATGTCGTACATTAAAATCAGTAATCAGGGAGTCAACCAAGCTTACAATTGGCGAGGCAAGATTGACAGGGTCACAGGTAGTAAGACATAAGTCATTAGTGCCTATATCGAGTATCACCAATTCCGGTTCAAAGTCTTCCACGTCCACTAACTGAAGTTCTTTCAGAGACTCTACGTTAGCGCCAGACTTTCCGGAAAACTGAATCATGACCTCTTTTGGGTCTAATTTCAATGTATAATTGTAGGATGACAAATTTGAACCTATGAAATTCTTCAAATTTCGAACAAATGAGTGCCCAAGAATCAAACATTTAAGAACCATTTTGTGCTGTGCGTGCCACGCTTGGTATGCAAATGTACGGGGCTGCTCAATGAAAAACAGGGGCTATCACGTGATTAAACCTCGTGTTTTGCTGACGCCATCTTTATTCTAAAAAATTAGAGGAAAATGATAAAAAACGGTTAAATTCCTACCTCTAGTCCTTATTTTTCCTCTCACAAATTTAACTAAAATCAGTTACAATTACTGATACATGTTTTCAATAATCAAAACTTGCTAAATTAAGCGTAATTAGAATTTTAAAAACAGATAAATTTGGCAAGGGTCTTGCCTCGGCAAATTCTGAGAAAGCAATGCTTGGGTGACGCGGAAATGAGGCAGGCCAGGTAATGAAGGATTCTGATTGGCTGGCTGGAATGCCAGCCGAGTGGAATGGTCCACTTACAGATTGGGGGTATGGACGGATCGCCCTGTCCATAAAATATTTTAATTCCTTAAAACCATCTATCCAAAGATAGTACAACAGATGCAAATTCTGAATTTTTAGCTTACACAGGGCAAACGTGCATCTATAAGCACCTATAAGTCTGCGTAAATGTGCATTAAATGTGGCGTAAAATTATAAATAAGCAGCGTAAAACTGCTGAAGAAGCAGTTTTAAGTCGCATTTAAGCAGGTGTGTAAACAACTTAGTGACATACCTTTTTAGTGACTTTAAGCACCTGCTTAAAAGTCTTTAAATCGGAACAATAAGCGGCCAAATACGCAGCTTATCACTGCTTAATATTTCCTCTTTTAAGCATTTTTAAGGACTTAAAAGCTTAAGAAGAACCATCTGTAAGCACCTTTAAGTTAGTAATAATTGCAGCGTATATGATGGTAATTATAGTGTTGCTTATAATTTTTATTTTATTTATTTTTTATTTTTTGTATTTTTTAAGTCATCGTTTATAACAGCTTATAAACAACATACGACTTAAAATCGCTAGCTCTATAACTCGAATTACCCCTTCTTTCTTTTTTTTCTTTTCACTGTTTAGCAGATGTCAAATAAGGAGTAAGTTCCTAGAAGTAGAAGACATTTCATGAGTGTACATAATATTCATTTATATCAACAACAAAAAAACAGCAACAAGTAAGCGTATTTTAATACTTCAGCCCAAGTTATTATCTTGAAATATCACATCTTTATGTAATGTCCGGTCTCTGTCACTGTCTGCGTCTGTCGTAAGAAACATTTGTACACTCATTGTACAACTTGTGTCCGAGCTCAGTACATCCTCTATCTCTCGTTGTAAGCGCAGAAATGATCGGGCTGTCAGTTTTCCCGCCGTATTTGAGAGAAAATACACTCTGCTAATTACCTCACTACACATGGATATTTGCATAATTTATGCAACATCTGTAAGATATTTACTAAGGTGGCATATCGTAAATTGCAGATTAGCATATAATCTAATTGATGTACATGTAAAATATTTATTATGAGGCCAAGGTAAGTTATAGATGAAATTGGCTACAGAGAGAGAGAGAGAGAGAGAGAGAGAGAGAGAGAGAGATTTAATATGTATGACCACGCATATTATAATCTATGATAAAACTGCAAACTACTACTCCGTATTTAAATCATATAACGAATTCATTCATCCATTTGAGGTTTTCGTCTATTTCAGACAAAGCTATGGAATAAAAGCTAACCCTCAAGTACACGTTTTTTTTTTCAAGTATGAATGCTGAAAACAGTTTAAGGTTTTTTTTAAATGTTGCGGCTTTCTTGCCCCTTCCTGTCCTCCCCTCTCACAACCACACACACGTCTGAAATAAAGAATGAAGCGTCCTTTGCCCTCCTAAAAACGTATGTTAATTCACCTTTTTCAGTAAAGCCCTGGAAGGATCTCCATGTTAAGTTCATGGAAATAAGGATCAAAACTTATTAATTTGCAAATTTGAACTGTGCTTGGGCTTGACTTTGGTTTGATAGACCAGCATGGAAGGAATAACTTTAAGCGTTTTTATAATTATTTTTGTTTCAAACTTATCTGTTTTACATCAGCTTTAGAAGTCTTTAAGCTGTACCATGCAAAGATATGGGCAGTAAGAAATTAATGTGTATACATCATTTAGGCCGTTGTCACACCAAACTAGTTCTCAACACGTCCTAGCCCGTCCAGAGAATATCGTCAAACGGGCTGTGGTCGAGGTAGAACGTGTAACTTTTGGCCTAAAATGTCTGTACTACGATTCTAGTTCGTTCGTAAACAGTCCTCAAAACGTCCATTTCGTCTGTATCCCGTCCGCAGTCCGTTCATATCGGGTCAGATTTCCCGTTCACCTCGTGCAGAGACCGTTTCCAAGCAAGCCAAGCACGTCCGTGGTCAGCTCAACCCCGTTCGTACCTTTTTCTACTTAGTCCCCAATACGTCCAAACTAGTTCGTACCTCGACTACCTCGTTCGAAAGCAGTATTTCTCGTTCTGACTACGCCCTCATCTTGTCCCTAGTGCGTGCAAAACGTAATTGCAATCACGTCCTGGTCCGACAGCTACAAAAAACACTGCATTCTACCCAATTCTCATTCGCGTTCGTCATTTCGAGCTGTGCAGAGCATTGCATCCTTGTGAGTGTCATGCCTCCAAACAAGAGCGGAGTTAGACAGACGGGCCATACTAAAGCAGCTACTGTTTGATCCTGCGTCTCATCTGAAGCCCATGCAAGTTATCCTCAAGTTGCAGAGTCTCCTGGGCCTTTTCCTGAGTCTGGAAGTTAAAGGAAGAAGAGTGCTGAATACCCTTATTTTATTTATTTATTTATTTATTTATACAATGTTTAAAGAGGGTTCACCTTTGGCTGCAGTAGCCAGTCTACCAGTTGGCCCTCTAACAACAACATAAAAACAATACTATATCAAAAAAAAAAAAAAATACAACCTTTTTACATATGTACACAGAAAGATATCAATATAAAATGAGTTTGTGTATGCATATAAAAACAAACTACAGCACAGGTTAAGATAAACAAGCCAGTGTCAACAGATTAGTATAATAAGTACCCTTGTCGAGTTTGTTCCGTCTGCGAATCGGAAGAACGAGATACAACGGACAGGTCAGCGTGCACACGTACTGCCAATAGCGCCCGACCGTAATACGTCGTAGTAGGATCGAAGTATGGTAATTCCGTTCGTAGCACGTCCATCTCGTGTTAAGAACGTTGCCACTCCGTCTAACTCCAGAACGGGATAGTCGCCAGAAAATTTTAAACATGCTCGACGTTCTGGAGCACCCTTCCCGTCCGAACCCGTCCGAGTCCGTCCATGAGGTTCGTAAACAGACCTTAAAACGTTGCTACTACGTCCACTCCGTTTGCACACAGTTTGACCCCGTTTGGCAAAATTTTCCAGAACGTAGTGAGAACGAGTTTGGTGTGAAGGGGGTATTACACAGATTATTAAAATATTCCAGCTAAAGCGAGAGAGAGAATCCGGTTTTAAAAAAAAAGTTTGTTAGAGACTTAGCGTGTACTTCGTTTTATTGAGATTATTACAATATTATAGTTAAAGCCAGAGAGAGAGAGAGAGAGAGAGAGAGAGAGCCCGGTTTGAAAAAAAAATAACTTTTTAGAGACTGAGTGTGTACTTAGGTTTACATAGGGAATCATTAATCATCGGTCTATAGTAAAGGAATTGATCTAAAAAGATGGCCGCCGTCATAAAGTATTTTTAAATGCAATCAGAGCAGTTTCGTTCCTACCTGGCATAGATCGCAATAAATCCTGAAAATGCGAAGATTTTGCGAATACTTGTTTTCGAAAGTTTGCATTAAAATATATTTACAAATTTAGAATTGGCCATTTTCATAAAGATTACTTATATCAGTCAAATGACATGCTAATTATATGTTCGTGAAAAAAAAAAAAAAAAGTTTGCGAAATTTCTTTGAGTAATTATACGACTTGTGGTTGTAGCTACATGTAGTTTTTGTTGTTACAGTACAGACTCGACAGTATCGGATCATCGACAGTATCGGATTATCGACAGTATCGGATCACTCATAAGTTATCATCTGCTTTTCTCACAAATGAAGCAAATGTTTTCACCATTATATTACAGTCATCAAGTAAGACCAATGACAAAGTGCACGGTGAAAAATTCGATCAAAATGTGCGGCTGTGAAACAAATCAGAGTCGTTGAAAAGCTTGGTCCCTCTTCAACGGCGCTTGCATTTTGTCTATTGCTTGTTAGCCCCAAAAAGATTTCGGTTATTTGAACTATTTTATCATTAGGCATTTAAAACCAATTCTGCTTTGTTATATGCCCTGGTATGCGTAAAATTGCAGACAGTCGTTATTTTTTGTGACATCCCAGTATTTGATGAAACTAAAGACTTGAAAATGATGAAACTAAAGACTTGAAAATTGGGACACCGATGTGCGACAGTAACGGATCATTATATAATTAGAACTGAAATACAGGCATAAGCTGGAAAACTTTTTTTTGATGCATGGTCAGATGAAATCAACTACCCAAGTGGCTGGTGTGTCTACTTTCAGAAAAGATTAGTATAAAAATAAAACGACATCATTTTCGTAAATGTCCCCCACCCCACGCCCCACACGCTAGCGTGTGATATGACAGGCTATGCGTAGCACAATGTAACTTCTGCTAAACATTCTGAAGAAATATTCGAGATCGTCTCACATGTGTATGTACCAATGAGTAATAGCGTTCATCAGATTGACATTTGTACACTGTGTAAACTCAGATTAATGTCGCGGAACTCGTTGCATGATCATGCAGTGTTTATTCTCTGTTTACATTGAAATATCAATGTAAGGCGGAAAATCGCCCTAAATTTGTTGATCCTGATCAAACTCTACGGTCTTATCAGGGTCTACAGTTTGCAAAGGCAGATTATGGTCTTCACTGTTTTAGTACTAGTTCCGTGTTATAGGGGCGCTGAGGACTATTGCGTTAGGATTTATAGGCGTGCTTGTACATTTGTATACATTCAACTGTTATTTGACAGCCCTAACATTTGCTCGTGAAGGACCTTGTATAAATATCGTTTGAAGGCCATAAAAGTTTCTCTGAGACTTTAATAGGTCCAACGGTTAATGTAGTCAAATAAATGAAGCTAAGATGTTTGACAGAACGCATCGCAGGAGCTCTCTTATAAAATAATATCATGTGATCCGATACTGTCGCACCTGAATCGTTACTATCGTAAGACCCTTTGCTACTCTAGATAGGTTATCTGCCATTTAATGGACAAATTTCATAAATATTTTGACATGCACAGATACAAGGGATATTTTGCGATTGTTATGTCTCATAGCATATATAATTTTAGCATTCACATACAGCAAAACAGGATTTTTGTTGATATTGATCCGATACTGTCGAGTCCACTGTATAATGAATTCAAGTACCAACTTGGCACGGTCAGCCTCAGAGCGGCCGTATGCATGTAGCGGTGTCAAAGCGAACCGCACCGTAAGAAGAAACTGCAAAGCTTTGCTAGTATTCTGCTGCATGTAAGCCGAAATAACATAGCTCCGACATTTTAATTTTCAGTAGTCTTTTTCAGGCCTCATTGCTCTATCAGCATGAAAAACTTTATCATGAGGTATCGCTGCGAGCTACTAACTATAGTTTCGTCAGTGTACATGACCTTAACAAGCCAGCTTTAAACAAATAAAACATCCTTGGGTTTCACATAAAAAGGGTTTGATAACTTACAAATGACCTACTTTTGATTTCATTAAGTAGAATAAAATGATAAAAATACAATGTACAGGCATGGAACCCCGATCACTATCCAGTTTATATTTATATAGCATTGCTATACGGGAAACCAGAACAGGGAAATTGTGTTTTGTGGAGCAATTTATAGTTGCTGTTTTTTTTTTGTTTTGTTTTTTTTTTCAAAAACTTGTTTTCTCTAATGTTAGCCAGTTAAATGACTCGATATATGCACATTAACCCACATTTTATTATTAAACGCGAAGGTTGAACCACTTTTTTTTATTTTACAATGATTTGAGTTTAGTCGTTTTTACCACCGATAGGACTATAGAGAATTTAATGATCAGGGTAGACATTGTTCTGCATTCCACAAATCGTGTGATTCTATAGCAGTACAGTGAGAGGTGACTGCTATGTTGTACTGAATAGAGCTACCTTCGAATAGAGCCACTCCGTTAGGAGGAAGCCTACATATAGAGCTCGTACAAACAGAGCTATCATGCTGAAGAATAGCTGTACTCGGAGCATGATCGGTTTTCTTTCGAAAAGAGCTACCCAGGACTTGGTGATCCAAGATTACCGAGACAGCAAAGATTCAGTTGGATGGTATTTTCGAGTTGTACACTTCACTGAATCATTTCCGATGGACGGACGGACAGACACACGGACAGCCAATGGGAAAATACCCTGCCGTTTACCCCGCCACTACTGTGTGGCGGGGTATAAAAATTGTATATCAGGGACTCATTCTATTGGGGTATCCTAAATATTATATATCAACAAACTAAGTTTTATTGGTTTGATTGGCCGGGGGTTTTTTTTATTGGTTTAACGGCTGTTTGAGACAGTACTGCGGGCTATTTCGAGCCGCCTCCCAGAGAGAGGGAGTAGTAAAAGAAATACGATGGGGAAAGAGAAAAAAAATGTTCAAACAACCCAGCCCCGCACCTAGTGCAAGCATAGTAGGCTCTTGCCCTTCTATCATCCAAATTAGTAGGACGCCCCGGCACTGAAAGTTATTCAGCACCATCGCCCGACCACGACAACCCCCACTAAGTCTCATACGCAAAGTTTTAAAAGTTGTCGTAGCGTATGTATAGATTTTCTCTTTTGTTGCTATAGTAACAAGAATTTTGGCTGGCTGTAAAAATATGTCAGTAAAATAAAAAGAGTGTGGACCCCGATAAAAGACAAATATTTTGCAGCTCTGATCAGTTTGATCACAGTTAAAACATTTATATTTTCAACCAAAAGAACTGATGTTTGAATGCATCTAAGGTGGACACTGGTCATACAGCTTATTCTGTTGCGTCAAATGTGGGTTAACATCGTTTGCCGAGGTAACACCGGGTTGGTAAACGTTTCTACCAGTGACTCAAAGATTGGAAGACGCCAAAGACTGTGGATTTGCTGATTTTTTTATCAATTTAATATGAAACTCTGTAAAAGCAACATTATAACATCATCTATGGAAATCTGTACACTAAAGTAATTGAAGACTGAGCAAAGTGCCTAATCAGAATTCGCAGATAAGTACATGTAGGTTGATCTGGGTCTAAGCTGCTTGCAAATGTTTTATAGCCTAACTCCTCAGTTGTTCGTAACCTGTCTTGAAACATGACTGGTAAGAAAAAGGCAATATCAAACTTTTGGTGTTGTGATGACAGATACGGCGGATACAGGCCCTCTCACCTAAGAAACTTTATGAAAGATACATCTAATAAAACATAAAATCGTCTGATCAGTTTTTTTCTCTCTTCAAAACATGCAAACTATACATAACCGAGTGGCCCTGCTCTTAGTAATTCGACATACTAATTGAACACAAATGCAATCAGTATGGTTTCGAATCAGCCCCAGTACATGTGTATTAATTAGACAAAGGGAATGATAGGACACCTACCGTGCTAATTTTATACAGCTCAGCAACGAAGGTTTAGTGGGTAAAAACGCACACGCATTTTCTTGCTGCGACTTTATATACATATACAGAAAACGAAGCAAACTATTAGATGTATTTTGCACCATTTTGCCATTTGTATCATGCTTCGAAAATGAAATGCTCAACGATCAGTGCATGTACCGACGTGATCTCATTACAAACATCAAACCAATAACAGCGGTTCTCATTCACGCACACACATTCAGTTGAATACCGCACACTACACCCTCGGAGATTGGGACTTTGGGGTGTGTTTGTGTGTGTGTGTGGGGGGGGGGGGGGGGTTGGGGGGGGGATGGTGGTAACTTCCTATACATGGTACATGTATAGGTCGGATATGCGGCCCGAATAGCCTCTTCTTTTCTTTTTTTTTTTTTTTTTTTTTTTGGATTTACCCCCATTTTCTTAGCAACAGGTATATGTCCGACCCTCTTTTTTCTTGATACGGCTGCCTTCGGGCAAAATTACATTTATTACTTAAATCAATGACCTCTTCTTAATTCAGCTTTCTAGTAGATTAAACTGTCGAAAATTGATCCCAAAATAAATTCACGTGGTCATTTTATTGGAACGTTTTCCTTTGTACGTTTTCATTTTTTTTGTCAAACTGAGTTTTAAGAACATAAAATTATTCTCTATCAAGAAATGTTATAGTAAATTACTGAGAATCTCATTCAGAGTATATAAATGGGTATGAAAACGCGAAGGGCAGAATATGAATAGGTCAGTATTTTATGAAGTTAGGTATATGAATGGGTCCTAGTTTTCAGCGCCAAAGTGGATGGGTTTTGAAATACCAGGCCACACATCCGTACCAGTATGACCTCGAAGTCCCCCCCCCCCCTCCCCCGCGCTCACCCGCGAGACTACAAAGTGTAAATGCATAAAATAATAAACACTAAATATAAAGTGTTAACATTTTACCAATAAAGACTTCGATCAGTTTGCCCATCTAAAAACTAAAAAAACAGAGATTCCGGGTTCGATACTCGGTCCAGCCACTCACTTTTGTGGAGACTGGTTCTTCTCCTTATGCTGATTCAAGAAGGGCAGTTGTCAGTTACTGGCAAAAGTATGTGCACCTAGTACTGTTTAACCGCTTCGGAGGTCGAAGCCTGCCCAGGAATAGTGTGGTTAGGTTAACTGTCCGTTCCATGACCAAAGCTGTTTACAATGGACGTAAAGCAACAAAAACAACAAAGCATTTCCAAAAGTCTGGTCAGCGGTTTCATTGATTTGCTTCGTCTGAAAACGAACCATCTTGGCATGTGCTTACAGTATTAATCCGAATCAGCCTTGTCAGTCTGGTCAGACTCTTTCCTGACTTTCTTATTAGCATGAACAATGAACAGTCTAAGCGATGACGTACATGTACACTGTAAAAAATTTCCATAGAGTTTACGGTAGATAACTGGCAACCAGCTGCCAGTCCTTTTTCCATTATTTTTGCGGGCGTTTGCCTGTAAGACATTGTTGGATTGATTGATTGATTGTTTTTGGTTTAACGGCCCTTTGAGACAGTAGTTCAGCCTGTATCGGGACGTCTCCCATAGAGAGAGGGAGAAAGAATAGAGAAATGATAGACGAGAGAAAAAAATGTCCAAACAACCCCACCCGCACCTACTGCAAGCACAGTAGGCCCTTGCCCTACTATTATCTAAATTAGTAGCGCGCCCCGGCACTAGAAGCTATACCCAGCGCCATCGCACCACCCAACCATCCCCGACATTGTTGGAAATCACGAAATGGAAGTGTTATATGTTGACTGGCCGCACTGGAAAATAGCTTTATATTGTTGGAGGGCTATCTGACCAAAACGACACCTGTTCTGTTCTGTCCTACTCTGCTTGATGATTCATGCAATTTTTACGGGCGCCCGTAAAAATAAAGGGAAAAGGACTGGCACCTGGTTGCCAGTTATTCTACCGTAAAATCTACGGAAATTTTTTACAATGTAGACCGGATTGAATTATGCAACAGCGCTAAATAGTGCGAATTACGCCTACGTGTACGTACTACTTTTTTGACTCGCCTGTGAAAGATGAAATACATAATTATTGCTTTACACATGCGCAGAAATGGAAAAGAAAAATCAATAACTAAAGGTTAGGTGGGAGTAATTCAGCGCCGCCGTGCAGCAGTTTCTGTCGCTACGTTACGTAACGACGTCAAACGTTCTGTTTGAGAAATCAAGATAGCGTCATCGTTAGCCGCTTCTTTGAGTAGACCATTGCATGGTCAGTTTACAAAATGCAAGGCGGCCGAGTTCCGGGTGAAATTTTTAGAAAATAGAAAGCTCCACTGAGAAGAAACTGAAAATTTCATACGGCAAAAAAAGCGTTGTAAAATTTAATCCAGAACCGTAGTATGAGCAGTCAGATCAGAGTCTACACTTCGACCACATAATTTTGTTCGAAACTTTTGAGTTAATACGGTAGCAGTCAAAGAAAGTGCCATTATACCATCTATACAGCAAAAGTAATACATTAAAAGATCTTTGCGTTTAACAGCACCAGGCGCTCGAAGGCCTCTTGCGGCCGAAGCAGTGTCGTCAGGACCTTGCATCGACGTTGATACGATAATTCAGCGATCTGTTCTGATTGTAAAAAGAGCTAAAACAATGAGGCGTTTCTCTTTTTCTGCCTTTTTACACGTTTCCTTCTTTCTTTATTATTTTTATAGAGGCGCTGAATCTCCTAGACACTTAAGTGAATCTAAACTGCCTATAATTTCACAGAGTGAGGGAGAAAGAGAGAGAGAGTGGCCGAAGCCCAGTTGTTGGAACGCTAGGTTATAGTGCAGAATGATAGGTTCTTTCTCGGGTGTGGGTCTTTCGGATGAGACTTTAAACCGAGGTCTCGTCTCCATATTACCTCGTTGTTGGTGGGACGTTAAACCCGAGTTCACTCACTCACGCACTCATGGGTCGGGTCAGGAACTGGAAAACTTAACTCGCTTACACTCTATAAATGACATGTGTGCAAGGGAATCGTTCAAAAATCTTCTGAACACGACGTGGAAGCCCAAACTAAAGTTGTTTGCGTCAGAGACTTGGTTTAAACAATATTTTATTCAAAGATTTTATACATACATATAAATAATAGAGTGAAGCAATACAGGATCTGACAGTAAGCGTAACGCTTATATGTAAGTCATCTCCTGTCAGAGACTTGGTCACTTCGGCTGCACGTAAACTATGTGCGAGGACATAATGGCAATGTTTTCGATTCTCGTTTTTAACTAAAAAAATAAGTTAGTTAACAAGGCTTGTGCCGATTGAGAGAAAATATACTGCATCTGCATACACCCGACGATGGTAATCATGAGTGATGAAAATCCTAGACAAATTTTGCCACTGGGGGCTCGCTCATAACTTAAAGTTTAGACGACAAACACGAACTCTTGTTGAAGAAAGATTGTGCAAAAGGTGAAATTTGTGAGACCAGTTTGAAAGAGAGTGTTTAAGATTGTCTCCCTCATTTATTTCATGTTTTCAGAGATAATTATTTTTACAAAATTTTGTTGGACAATATTTTATAGTATCATAATTAACTGTATAAGTTTTGATAAAATGCATGATTTTTTTTCTCGATAAATATGTAATGAAAAATAATCTTCAGATTAAAATGCCAATTACCTATTTCCTTATGGCCTGTAAGAATATCGATTTCAACCACGTGTATCATGTGACCATGTACAGATATTTTTTCTTATTCGAGCACGTGATTGTGACGTATGAATATACTATATTTGTCCAATGAGGCGATTTCGAGCGCGGCCCGCGACTATTTAAAATTGAGCATGTTTTGGTTTAAGGTCGCTTTTAACAAATATTAGTCTCTAAGCTACATGCCAAATGTATAGTTAGACCATTTTGGACGTACTGCATAAAATGTTTCATCGAATCATTTTTGTTATTATTATCAAGGGAGTAAATCTTTAATAAATATGAGCATCATCTGAAAATTCGAAGCCAAAATTCATTATAGTCAGTAATTCCAGGATAAGCACAGAAATCGCCTTGTCAGTCACTGAATTTTCATTACAAGGGTAACTTTTAAAATAATACATCATACTACGTCGTGATAGCCTAATAGCAATAATGGATAATAAGGTAGCCTATGAAAAGCAATAGTTGATACCTAGCGCGAAAAGTTAAGTAACGTTAACGTCATGCGCGGCGTTAATATTTCAATTTAAAGAGACAGCAAGCCGATCATTTTGTAGCATTTTGCTCGACATTTAAGTCGGCGACACTATTTTAACAGCTTTAATGCAAACGTCTGTCATTGGTCCATACTGTGTTAGGTTTTGAAGAAACAAAATCGGTTTCCTCAGAACGAAGGTTTTTATGAAATAGAGACATGCAAAGAAGTGAGTTTTCCATAGAATGCAGAACAACGTCGGGAGCAAAATGAAGAAAAATTGACATTTTCGAGGTCGGATATTTTGACAACCGGACATAGATAAGCATTTCAGTCATTCCGTCATGCAAGTGCCCTAATTTTTACCAGAATTAAAAGGAAAGAATTTTGATCAGTTTCAAATTAATTGGTGTGAGTCTGAGATTTCCAAAATTGTAAGAGTTCGAAATACAAAGACAAGCTTTCAACCGTGAAGTTTCTATTTTCGTTGAGCAGATTTTCTGTCTTGCATATGTTCCATGTTGACGAGGATCTCTTTTTTGAGAACTCAAGTCTTTTTCAAATTAGCACTTAATATTCTTTACATTGAAAATAGAAATTTCATAATGTTTTAAAGAATTATTTAATGGTATTATGTATGATGACTCAGGGAAAGTTTACCAGAAAAGAACGGCAGGTTGATCTGAACAGACGTTAATCCGTTGATCTGAACAGACACTAATTTACATACGCAGCTATGCATGATAATTAATATGCAGCTGGCTAATTAGCACCGATTTTTATTTTCTTTGATCCTAATGACCCTCAGTATCAGTCATCGCACAAAACGGATTTATTACACACACTATTTGATCGCAAATATGCATATGCATGTGTAGAAAACGTTTAAACTAGTATTTTTTAATTTTGAAAGTGATTAACCATTAAAAGCACCAGAAACAAAAAATAGATGAACTTATACAGCGTGTATCCAGATAAGATGGCTCGTAATGAGCCACCTCATCTGGATCTACACTGTCTGCCCTCTAAATTTTGAATTCTAAATATGATATAGCTGGGCCTAAACTTTTTTTTTTCTTTTTTGAAAATTTTCGGGCGTAAAATTTGTCGTCTGCTTTGTTGATTATTTATATGTCGTTTTGCAATTAAGGCATCTTTGAAGAATTTTAGTTTAATATATATATTACAAAAAAATATACATAAATGTCTTTTAAAATATTATGCTGCAAATATTGGCTGTAACTATATGCATAAATATACTTAACGTTGTACCTTAGAGCAAGTTATTGGTTTGTATTTAAAAAACTTGATAAAAGTATGTTGTTGTTGTTTTTGTTTTTGTTTTCTACCGTAAAGAATGTTATAAAGCGGCACTTAAATATACTGAAAAACAGGCTCTAATGTTTTGAAGTCGCATTTTTACGCATCAACGTAACAACTTAGTGACATACCTTATAGACAATTATAAATATTCGCTTAAAAATGCTTAAAACCATGGCACTTTAACTCACTTTTACGCACATGCGTAAAAACTTAGTGACATACCTTATTTGTAATCATAAGTAGCTCCTTAAATGTGCGTAAAAGTACAGCAGTTTTAAGCAGCTGCTTAAATGTCCAAATAAGCCATGTCACAAAGCACTTTTAAGCAGGAGCTTAAACGGCTTATAGATGCGTGTTTTTGCTGTGTTATTCAGCATCGCTTAGCTCCGCAATTTTGAAAGAAAAGGGCGATTGGCAAGCAATGTACATTCTTTTCCGAGTCCCACTTACTGACGTATCCTGCGAGACACATCAACTGCATATAGCTGGTAAACGACACCTGCCTATATTAAAGTGCAAGCGTAGGCGTCTCCTGCCATGCCATGTCAGCCCCTGCGCCATCGAGAAAGACGACAGGTGAAAGCATCGGGAAAGAGATGTCTGACGCAGATGTGTCTGATGCAGCGAAACAATGCAACAAGCCTAAACAATCAAAAGAAAATGCACATATGAATGAGATGCATTTTGCGGGTTTTGAATTGTTAATAATTTCGTCTACGTTGAGTCTTTCAACACTGACAACGCCGATAGATGACCAGACTTTCAATTGCATTTCAAGCAAACTATTGCTACTTTTGCTGGGATACGTGAGATCAAGCATATTCAAACTATTTTTCAGGGAACAAATAGCGGACTTAATTTTATGAAAGTCAATGTTACTTTGGGCATGTTGAACAACTTGGTACTGGACATAAACTTGAAAAGTGAAAAGGCGTTTTAGTTCGTTCATTTCTAAAGGTCTTCAGCACCGGTTTAAGTAGTATGTTCTCAAACAATGGTCCAAATGATCACAAAGAATCAGATTATATAAGTGATACTAGAGCAAAAAAAAAACAATGGCTGACACAATTGGTCAGTTCCTTAAAATCAATGGGCGTCAGCGAGGTTGTTACATAACTGCTATTATCTTATAATGTATTTCTGCAAGACGCCTTTTGTTCCTCCTGTTGCTGTGTGTTAACTGTATATCCACAGCTCTGAACGACAAAATGTGATTGACAATTTCCATTTAGACTTATAAATGAGTTTTATAGCAACTTGATGGGTCGATTACATTACCGTTTCTCTCCTTGTTTTTGGGGAAACACTTTTGTATTTATACGTTACTGTAATCATCCTCAAATTAAGAGCACCGTTGAAATTACTCTCCAGTTTTGAGTCAAATGACTGCTAGCAAGATAGCAAATAATGCATACCTTGATCAGACTGCTCCTTTGAGAGCAGTCTGATCTGGGTCTACACTCTTTGCTCTAGCGCTTCATTGTCAATATTTTGGATCAAGTTAGAAGATCGCTGGGGATTTGCAAATTGGAATTTCTGTCAGTGGTTGATACACAATGATTTTGTTATTCGCAGCAGTTCGGAGTGACACGAAAAACTAGACAATGAAAGCAGCAATGGCAAAGACTGGGACGATGATGCTTGAGCAGCTGGTGAAAAGGACCTGGTATGATTTAGGACGTTTTGTACCCCCATTCAAATTTGCTTTAATGTATGCTCGATGTACCAGTCATCGGTTGTCTTGTAACTTACATTCAATCTACATTGTGACTAATGATAGAGTATAAAAATAAAAGCTTTACAATAGGAGTTAGAGGTTTTCTTTAAATTTATAAACTAAATTCGAGCCGCAGATCAGTTTTTATACCTTAATGAAGAAGACAGTTTCTTCTGGGGTTCATGTGACTCTGTGTGACTGACGTAACAGTTATCAGTGCAACAGTAATACGGCGTCAAATATTATGTGCATTATCAGGAAATAGCATGACCTTTAGTTAACGGAAAAACAAATTTAACCGTCACAATGAAAATTTCATATTTCTTTGAGGATACATAAAATTTTAGTATGCTCTGATTCGTTCAAAATATTTAATATTTGAGCCGCGACACGACAAAACCAACAATGTGGTTATGCGCCCAGCGCAGACTCAGATCAGCCTGGGCATCCGTCCAGTCTGATCAGAATCTTCGCTGTCCGCATGGAGGTAGCTTAGACCCTTAGCTACCACATGAGCTCTTAACGAAGAGTCTTATCAAACTGGGCTGATGTACAGGCTGATCTGAGTCTGCGCTTGGCGCACAACCACATTGTTGGTTTTCTTGTGTCGCGGCTCATTTAATATTTATGTTCCTGGTAGGCAGTTGTCTGGGTTCAATTCCGGCTGGAGGCGTTTATCTTTTCAACTGTATACGTGGTTCTATTCCATATAGCCTTTCATTTTTACCCTCCCATCGGCCTGATATGACTGAAATACTGGTGAAAAGGACGGAAATTCTCATGTGATTTATCCGTCTATACTCAAAGTAATTAGGATCCTTGTGAGCTAAATATAATTCCTTCACTAGACGGCTTAGGGAGATTTAATTTATTTCAGCAAAACATCTCTTCTCTAATAAAAAGCTAATTTTATCACAGACAGTCTATAATTGAGTTATCAAATTGCTATAAGCTTTACTTGAGGGATGATAGAGTGGATGCGTCAATCATGTCAATTGACTTTCTTTCCACGATCAGCAGCGCAACTGCATATGGCTGCGAAATGAGCCGCGCCATAAGGATCGCGGCATTTGCTGTACTGTGTTTGAATACAGATGATGCAGATCTTAGAAAGGTTGTCCTTGTCCAGGGAAGCTAATATGAAGTCACAAAATTAACTCTTCTTTGTAAATATGGTGGAAAACATGGGCCTGTGTCCATATACCTTAGATCTTATAACTGTGCGTCTTGAAAATATGTGTCATACGTAATATGTGAACAGCAAAGTCTTAAAGAGCCAAAAAGCAGTGAACAACAAAATGTACGTCTGGAAAAATCCCAAAAATGCATTACATTCTCCTTATTAAGAACATTCTATCCTTGATGCCGCGTTGTAAACTCCGTTCATTAATTCTGAAACTGGGTTTTTCGCGGCTCATACATTTATAATCTAATAAATCCAGGTAAGACTGTGCATAGTGATAATGCTAGAATTCCGCCGATTTCTCATCACTGTGTCCAGTGACTCTGACTTTCGTAGGCTGCTGGGCTAACATGCACGAAAATGCAAATAACACATTTTCAACCAGAGACTAAGTCCATCGGACAGGTTGGAAACGCCTTTTAATTAAGAAATAGATCAGCTCTAGCAGTGAATTGTTGAGTAATAATTCACTGTTTGGAGGCCAGTTGTAAAGTAGATCATATCACGAGCGCGTAGCGCGAGTGATATATCTACTTACAACTGACCGACAAACAGTGAATTATTACTATACAATTCAATGCTAGAGCTGAACTATTTCGATTCTAACACTCAAAAACGCCGAAAAACTATTCTTTTCATTCAAACTCTCCCAACCTCCCTGCCAGCGCGTTCATGCTCCCACCAATATTCTTAACTGTATCTAAGACAAATGTACGTTTTTTTGGCGATTTTAGATAGAAAAAGAGACGTTACACCGTCTAACGTCTCAAAACGTCACAAAATTACGTCAGTAGTTGCAGTGACGTCAGCAATTAGACTCACGCGCTCCGAAACAGTGAATTGTTGCAGAATAAAACACGGTAACTTTCCATTGCTTCTATACGCGCGCTGTGTTAGAATACCATATAAAGTGGTCGCTATAAATAGTTTTGTGTACGGGTGTGGTTAGTATTCTAACACATGCTCTCCGCGTGCGAAATCAGTCAGCGTAACAACAAGCTTATCATCTAGATAATTCTATCTCAATTTGAAATTGATCACACCGCATAAATTTACACTGGACAAGGTTTTCAGTGTTTCACCGTAGTCCTTCACCACCAACAAACAACAAAAATGACGTTATATCAGCGTCAGTGCGACGTAATGATGCTCACTGGCGCTACTTTAACGCAACTATTACAGCTTTCCGCAGTTTCTAATAAATTTCTGAATTTCCAAAACATTTAATACCGAGGTTGCGTTAGAATTGCGAAGCTAAATACAACGACCAAATCGTGCATCTCTTAAATTATTACAGCTCCCCTCAATCGGTCTGCTCCTTCTCCCCACCCTCACCCCCACCCAAACTCTAAAAAAAAAAGAAATATACCCCCCCCCCCCCGCCCTCACCGCACTACCTACAACCTCTCCCCCATGTGTCTACCATCCAAACTCCCACCCCTCGATATGACCCCCTTGCAAACATACACCTTATTCAGTCTACCACCCGAACCTCCACCCTAGTATCTAGACACGCATCCCCTCCACTTTTCAACAAACCTCTATTCCCTCGGTCTATCACCCGACCTCTACACCTCGACACTAACAATATTTACGCAAGGAAGATCTCAATGTAAATACTACATCCTCGAACCTCACGGGCTTGCGCAAACAGGAGGCAGTCTAATCAGAGTCAAACGGGGTCGAAGTCAACCTCACAGTACTGACTTTAAGTAAAAGCTGAGAGGTTCACACATCTGGAAAGGGTATTAAGTCATGTGCATACTGTTACTACTCAACTGTACAGGCTTTTCACTATGATCTCTTTATATTATCTAAGAAAGTTAATGCAAAAATGTAGACTCTGATATGACTGCACAGTCTGAGTCTTCCCTGTTTGTACAATACAAGGGTGCCTTTTCACAAGCGTGCAAATCATTTACTTCTAATTAACTGTTTTACAGACACTGACGGACAAAGGTGAACCCGCATGCATGCAATATTTCCTTCCGAATATTTTTTTAAGCAGCCGGTTTTCAAAGCATTTTTTCTGGAATCATCCTTCGTGTGACTTTGCTGGAGGGCCAACACTTATTATCCGAATGACCAGCGTGATATCCACGTGGAAAGTATGTGAATATGTATGACTTTAGGCTGTCAATTTTCATCAAATGGTCTTAGTTTGCGGACGAGGTTTTGAAATTTGCTGTTTCATGCACGTAACTGCAGCATTCATAGGGAACTTTATGCTTCAATACGGCGGAAATTACCGATAGCGACTTACGGGTTTATCCGAGAGCTTACCTGTTGAAATCCTGTCCAGTGCTATATGCAATTACATTGGAATATAATGTAAAATGTTAAATTAAATACATAAATGATAGTACGACAATTTTTTATAAGTTATGAACATAAACTTCAGTTTTTGTCCGTTAATATGGTGTAAAAATGTATAAAATAACTTCATGTTTCGATTCTTCCATCGGCTTTTGAAAATTGAAGCTTCAATCACTTGAAATTATATACGAATCATGTCGAAAATGCCCAAGAAGCTATGTTCAGCCTAAAATTTGAAAATGATCGAATTTTCTATAAAACTTTTATATGTTATCACCATCGAGAGATTTTTATAAGGTTAACATTGATGTAATTCATTATAAAATAAGTACACTATTAGTATCTTCCATTGATCTCTAAACATATAAAAAGTCGTGTTTCGATAAAACCTCGCTCATAATTATGGCTCAAATAGTCTAAGTCCAAGTCCGCCTATATTGCGTAAAGGCTAACACCACATCCTTTCTTGGTATTCGTGTTTTGTTTATATATTTTACGTGTGCTTTTTATGATCTACATGTAATTAAGCAAGGAGCAATATTTATATAGTCTGATCAAGAAAGAAAGAAAGATCGAATGAAAGAAGAATGCAAGAAAGGAAAAATAGAGAAAGAAGTCAATTTACTCTTAAACGTGACAATCTGAGACGCCAGGCTAAGGTACATGAGACCTTGATGAGAAATCGGCGGAAGTCGAGCTTTATCACTATGCACAGTCTTACTTTAATTGATTAGCTTATAAAAGTATAAGCAGCGAAAAATCCAGTTTCAGAATTAATGAACGGAGTTTAGTTGTTTGTTATTATGACTGTGCCCTTTGCAGCTTCAATAGATTATCCAATATAGAAGTCGGTGTCTTTCAAATGAGAACAATCGAGCTCAGGTGAGGACCTCAGGAATCAATAAGTCAATTTTATCTGTACATGACCTTAAAACTAGTATTGTTCAGCTGCGGTGAAAACTTCTAAGTACTGGGACAGATGGACCTGGGCAAAAAGTGCAGACCCAGATCAGACTACAGAGCAGCCCCTGAAGGAGCATTCTAATTAAGATCCTCACAGCTTGCCTTTCCATCTGTACCTGGTGGCCCATTTCCTGCACTGAAAAAAGGTTTTAAGTACGTTGTTATTCAGGGTGTCCTAAGTGTTTACATTTTTACGGTATTGTTCAGCTATTCAATGTGGGTGAAAACTGGCTATCCGAACGTTTCCCACTCCGGCCAGTAATGGTTTGATTATTCCTATAGGGGGATTCCTTTCCATTGTTTAGCCACTCAATGTAAATGATATGTTATTCTTCATCTACTGATAAATGTTTTCTCAACACAAGAGCTCATTCGCAAAAGGAATTTGTTTTATGTATCTTTGTATTATTTTTGTTGTTATTATCACTCTTATTACTTATTTTTTCTTTATCTTTTATGATTTTGACATTTATTTCAAAAATTGAAATATTCATCTAATGATTAGGGACAAGGTGCAGTACATATTTACCATTGCATTCTTTCATGGAACCAATATTTCAGCCGCGACAAGAGCAAACAAAGTGGCATGTGCGCCGTGCTAAGACTCAGATTAACCTGGGTATACGCCCAGTCTGATAAGACTCTTCGATGTCGGCATGGAAGTAGCTTAGACTCTAAGCTACCATTTCAGCGCAAAGTGAGAACTCGGTGAGAGATCAGATGGGCTACCCAGGCTAATCTAAGTCTGTGCTGGGTGCACAACCACTTTATTGGTTTGCTCGTGTCGCGGGGCTCATTGATTTAAACATGTTAAAGAAACGAAATTGCATATAGTATTAGAACGTTCTGTAAATGAAGCTATTCACTGGTATTCAGAAACTAAATAGCTCGATAGATTCAAAGAAAAATGAAAAGAAGAAAATAATGTGGATGTATAGTCCAGCAATCATGATTCAGATCCATGAGCAGCAGCTGTAGTATGTCCTACCGTAATAATCTAAAAATTGAGAATCTAAAATAATAACTAAAAATGTACAAAAATTGAAACAGTTTGGCTTTACAATGCGGTATTTCGTCTGAAAGATGCTGATACTAAGGCAAACAGGGTCGACCCTCATCGGACTCCTTTACTGGAACAGTCTGATCTGGGTCTTCACTGTGTGATCAGAAGTAACTGTCCCCGTACTAAGAATTTTAATGGTATGCTGTGCTGCTTTTGCTATAAGTAACTTCTAACACAAGTCTTTAGACGGATTTTGCACGTTTGTCTCGACTGGCTGTAAAAATAACAAATTGATCAGCGGCACGAGAAAACAAACAAAGTGGCATGTTCGCCCAGTGAAGACTCAGATAAGCCTGTGAAGCGGACCAATCTGATCAGAGTTTTCGCTGTACGCCTAAAGGGTAGCTCAGGGTCAAAGCTAGGTCCATGCGAACTGCGAAAACTCTGATCAGACTGGGCGGATGCCCAGACTGATCTGCGTCATCGCTGGTCGCACATGCCACTTTGTTGGTTTTGTCGTGTCGCGGCTCAATTAATTGTTTCATGCTAATAAAATAAAGTCACACTTGCCACAAGCCAAAACTACTTGCTCAAGATATGTTTTTGCCTAACACAGGTTCAATTTATCTTGAAACGGATTTGCCAAAACTACTTGTTCAAGGTATGTTTTTGCCTTCCACAGGTTCAGTTTATATTGAAATGGACAAGCCAAAACTACTTGCTCAAGATATGTTTTCGCCTAACACAAGTTCAATTTATATTGAAATGGACAAGCCAAAACTACTTGCTCAATGTACACAAGTTCAGTTTATACTGAAATGGACAAGCCAAAACTACTTGCTCAAGATATGTTTCCGCCTAACACAGGTTCAGTTTATATTGAAATGGACAAGCCAAAACTACTTGCTCAAGATATGTTTTCGCCTAACACAGGTTCAGTTTATATTGAAATGGACAAGCCAAAACTACTTGCTCAAGGTATGTTTCCGCCTAACACAGGTTCAGTTTATATTGAAATGGACAAGCCAAAACTACTTGCTCAAGGTATGTTTTTGCCTAACACAGGTTCAATTTAAATGGAAGTGGACAAGCCAAAACTACTTGCTCAAGGTATGTTTTCGCCTAACAGAGGTTCAATTTATATTGAAATAGACAAGCCAAAACTACTAGCTCAAGGTATGTTTTCGCCTAACAGAGGTTCAATTTATATTGAAATGGACAAGCCAAAACTACTTGCTCAATGTATGTTTCGCCTAACAAAGGTTTCAATATATATTGAAATCGACAAGCCAAAACTTCTTGCTCAAGGTATGTTTCGCCTTACAAAGGTTCAATTTATATTGAAATCGACAAACCAAAACTACTTGCTCAAGGTATATTTTTGCCTAACACAGGTTCAATTTAAATTAAAATGGTTAAGCCAAAACTACTTGCTCAATTTATGTTTGTCCTAACAGGTTCAATTTATATTGGCTTACTGAAGACAGGTGCTTCTTAAAAGTGGTGGCCTTTAAAACAGGTTTTCCTGTATAACATGGTTTTGTTAGCCACTTCTCTCGAAATGCACCTTGGGAACGGAGCCATCTGCGAAGGTATGCTAATACCAATCTTCTGTCCAGCAATTTATTTCACGGTTCTGTTCATAAAACTGTCGTAGTAAATATGCTTACAATTGATTTCATTGAACCAACAGTGACAACTCTCCTGTTGATCTTATACATGAAGCAACTTGGCGTACTAACACCGGATAACTTTGGATTTACAACTGGAATTAGTGTTGCAATATACCTCAGTGGATAGCAAAAAGAGGATGTAAGATGATAATTTTGAAAATTTGCAAACAACTACAGGTAAAGTGGTGCCAACAATGAATAGAACTGTTAGCATCTTTTTTTTATTTATTCAATTTGACACCTTAAGCTAAGCTGAGTGAATGCTTTCTTACCTGTGTAGAGTATATATAAATTATTAAAACCGACAAATACACTGAAATGTAATATTCAGCATCGTCTACCTCGGCATATCCGCATTTGCCTATTAGTTGTGGCTCCAAAAATTTAAAAATCATGTACAACACAGTATTCAATGACTTCAGAATAATTATTTGTTTGAGAAAATCTGAAGTTTCTCATGCAAAAAATTTCAGCTTGTAATGTCATTAAAAAATTGGCGGAGCTTGGTGTACATTGTTTGCCATGCTCCGGAACCAATGACGTCAGATATCCGTTGCCATAGCAACTAGGAGTTCATATTAATGTCTGAGTGACGTCATCGAGACGTCATTCTGTCAAGGTACTAAGCACAAGTTGGTTATTCCATAGTTGCTATGGCAACAGATCTATGACATCATCACACTTATAATTCGAGAGGAGCATGGCATACAATGTATGCCTTACTCCTCTCGAATAATAAGTGAGATGTTACCTGAAATTCATACAAGAAAAACTGTGATTTTCGCAAACCTATAATTCATTCTCAAATAATTTAATTCTCTGTTGTACATGCTATAGAAAAGTAAACGATTTTTACTACAAGGTCTAAAACCAATACAATTTTCCCCTTTAATAAATTATAACTTATCTTTTTAGCACAGATACGGGTAAAAGGAAGATAAAGGAAGATAAAGGGGTTGATATTTACATGTATCTAATGATGAAATAGCTGTCCGTATGTTTCTTTAACCCTTTGAAGAAAATGCATTATGACATAATGGAAAATGAAATGTGATAAACTAGTAGGAAAGAAATGGCAAAAAAAACTATTCAGCCTGCTCATACATATCAACTGAGCCGCGACGCGAGAAAACCAACACTGTGGTTGTGCGGCCAGCCCAGACTCAGATCAGCCTGGGCATCCGCCCAGTCTGATCAGAGTCTTCGCTGTCCGCATAGAGGTAACTTAGACCCTTGGCTACCCTTTAAAGGTAGGTTCCTGTACTTTGGAATGCATCGTAATTTTGATGATCTTTCATCCAAGTTGTTGGAAAGCACTGAATAAGTTTCACAAAAAAAGTGTAAATCAAAAAAATATTAGAAAAGTTGTTTTGCAAGGGATTTCCTAACTCTGCTTCGCACACCAGTTAGCGCTATTTTTAGTTCGCGCCAAAATAGATAACGCAGCTGAGGTCATGCTGCATTACATTTTGGGATAGTTTTAACCTATCCACCATGCCAGGACCTCTAGGAGAGCTCACGACAAGGGAAAATTGACCTTTGGAGAATGGCATCAGAAATCGCGCACTTATAGACACAATAAACATAGTTATTTTTAGAACTGGAATTCCAACGAAAGAAAATAAACCAAAAGGGAAAACGACTATTTTTTTCAACATCTGACGAGTTTCTCAGTAACAACAAATTCAGAAAAATAAGAGAATTCAATACTGCTCAGAAAAAGACGAAATTATTTTGTGCACATAATTGTTATCGCTAGTACAGGAACCTACCTTTAAGTGCTTAGCGAAGTGTCTGATCGGACTGGGCGAATGCTCGGGTTGATCTGAGTCTGTGCTGGGCGCACAACCACATTGTTGGTTTTCTCGTGTTGCGGCTCAACTGACTATTATCTAGAATTTCATAAATTCTAAAAGTATAGAATAAAAGAACAACCACCGCTGTGCTTCTATGTGAAACGGTGCTTAATTATTTACGCTTTTGTCTTTTAGTGGAACTGATCGGTTATGGGCAGTATTTGCTCACTGGAGGAATGGCAAATCATTTTATGTGAACTGTTGCATAGCTAAGAGCTCTAAATATACTTAGTAAAACAATTGAAGGATATCAAAATTCTATGATTATTTTTACTTAAAACAAAATTTTCATCTAAAACAAAATCTTATTTATTCAATAGTATCGGGTATCTACAATTAAAAGCCTGTCCAATAAAAGTCACGCTTAAGTGGTTACAGTACAGTACCGCTCCAAATGGAATAACCCCTACAGCATGAATTCACAAACTTGCATAGTTATCGCCATATTGTTGTTAATACTGGTTTTAAAGAGTTGAATGGTTTACCATACGGAGACCATCATTCCCATAAAACGTGAGTTACACAATAAAAGCATTTGACACATGTGCAAATCTGAAGGATCAAGACTATTTCTACTCACTGCCCTGGATATTCTTTAATTAAGCCTTGATCAACCGCAGATTAGTTGGCATCAGAATATTGTAAGAGGCGCTTAAATGACCAGGCAAGCTGCCTATATGAATTATTTGCAAAACAACAGGTTTAAACTCAATTTTAATTGTTTGTGATTTTTTGCAGTAGGGGGTCATTACATTTGGAATGCTACCTTACAGTAACCACTGTAGCGTGACGTTAACTACTCCTGCGGATCAATTGCATACGCCCAGTACAAGTAGATGCATGCACATTTAATTTGGTATATATTCCAGTAAAAGTCACAACTAGGATTAAAATTTGATATCCTTCAATTGTTTTACTAAGTATAGTATTTGATGATAAATTTGAATTCTCGATACAATGCTGTAACCTCGCAAGCACTGCCTCGAAAAGACGTACTCCGACTGTTCTCTGACTGACAACAGCCTTTTGATATTTTTGATTGGCGACTTTTAGCTAAAGGGCGCCAATCAAAAATTTTATCAAAAGGCTTTTGTCAGTAAGAGAAGGCTCGGATAAGAAGAGACGGTGCATGTGTGCCTTAAAACAGATATTCTCAAGATATACATGAAAGTATAGTTGAAAGTACACGTATTTGATTCACAACCAGCATGACATACAATGTATAATAGGTTATGTATACAGATAAAAGAATTCATCTATTTTAAGCGACTCAAGTAATAAAATCAAAAGCTTTTAATAAAACGCCAACACAGAAGAGACAATATCACAGCAATCAATTATTTATACCGATCTATTTGTATCTCAAAACGTTATGGCAAAATCAGATATTGGATACAATACCGTATACATGCATAGTACTATGTAAAGTGGCATTGGATAATAATATAATCTGGGCCCAGCTGTTCAAAACTAAAGACGTCGTTAGTTAACGTCTCGTTAAAATTTCAAATGTTCATATCTCAAATATGCTAATATTTTTTGTTGAAAAATTGTGAGAAGCTTTTGCATTGCAAAAGCTGCTCAAATTTTTTCAACAAAAAATATCAGTGTATTTGGTTATAAGTCATAAAACACTTAACCAGATGACCTCTTAACGAGCTCGTTAGGCTGACGATGCTATGAACAACTGGGCGCTGGTATATGTTCCTGGATATTCATAAGGAATCAAAGTTGTTGCCCAAAACTGGTACCGCGTAGGCACAGGACACAGGATAGATATTATAAAGAATAAATGAAACAGCAGCAGGTCTTACTTTCTGTTCTGTGGAGTGCTATTACGATTTTGTGTTGTATTAAAGTATGCAAAGATTAATAAAACCTAGTAGTAGTAATAGTAGTTTTGATGCTTTAAGTCCATGCTAAACAGCTATGGTCATGTCGGGACGGTCAGTTAACCTAACCACAGTATTCCTGGGCAGGTTTAGACCTCGTAAGCGATTAAACAGTACTAAGTGCACATACTTTCGCCAGTAACTGACAACTGCTCCTCTTGAATCAGCGGAAGGAGAAACGAAAGTATGTGTCCGGACCGGGTATCAGATTCTGCAGCTTTGCATCGGATGCCCAAGCAACCGTCAAAGTACACCCCTATAGCTCTTATTCAAATTTTAAGAACAGGTCTGATGCGGAACCGCCAAGTCCACTTTTTGCTAAGGTTGACTGCCCATTTTAGCACAATTTAAACCTGTTCTGCTACAGCTGACTGCTTATGCGTGATATAATACCTTATCATAGCAGCTTTAATATTGACAGAAGCCATCTCTGCAGCATATACCATTGTAAACCTAAATTAAGTTGATTTTACCAGAAGCTTCACTGGTTTGACTATGATCAATTTGGCACAAAGGTGCTGGCAGAATGGGAAATACTATTGCTGTCCCTGAACAGTCTGGTCATGGTCTACAGTGTTTGCCCAGATATTCCAGTCCCAATATTTAGTGAGGTGGTGCAAGTTTTACAGATCATTTTGGAACTTTATTTGCTTGTAAGACCACATTCACACCTGTGTTTTTATATCACTTCGAGTAAAAATCCAAGTATATGCATGTACATGGTAAACAGTAAAATGAATAAGATGAAGAGGGAAAGATATCGGAATCCAATTTTGTCTATGCAAAGAGATATATTGATAAGCATCAGTTCTGCAAAGCCTATACTGCCATTACGAAAGCCAGTCAACAAGTTCTTATAAATAGTTTGAAAACTGTTTCTCAAGACTTTCAGTATTGCAGATGTCCTTTATTCAAGGTCTTCTGAATAGCTGTCTTTAGGTCCAGTTTCCACAAATATCTAGTTTTAGTTAAGAAACCAGTTCAAATATTTCAACAGCAGAGTATTAGCATTGGAATCATTAAGTTCAGAATTTGGCCTTTTTAAGGAGTCATAGGATGCATGGCTTCTAAGCATGTATTTACGCACAATTAGCCAGGTAAGAGATTTTGAACAGTGCATTGATTGCACATGCAAAGTATGCTAAATCAGACAGGTGTGACATCCCTTATTCAGTGAATAAACCTTACCACCACTGAACTAGAAAGTGTAAACAGTTTTTAAAATTCGTAGAAGACCTATAACAAGCTGTGCCATCGGCAAGTGACGTTTTCTCAAAATAACACCATTTCGGATGATCCAGTATCGGATTTTTTCTGTTAAAATTGTACGTTTCAAAGTCTCCAAAAAGCCACATGGCGCACCAAATACATTATAGGTCTTCTACGAATTTTAAAAACTGTTTACACTTTCTAGTTCAGTGGTGGTAATGTTTATTCACTGAATAAGGGATGTCACACTTGTCTGATTTAGCATACTATGCATGTGCAATCAATGCACTGTTCAAAATCTCTTACCTGGCTAATTGTGCGTAAATACATGCTTAGAAGCCATGCATCCTATGACTCCTTCAAAAGGCCAAATCCTGAACTTCATGATTCCAATGCTAATACTCTACTGTTGAAATATTTGAACTGGTTTCTTAACTAAAACTAGATATTTGTGGAAACTGGACATAAAGACAGCTATTCAGAAGACTTTGAATAAAGGACATATGCAATACTGAAGGTCTTGAGAAACAGTTTTCAAACTATTTATAAGAACTTGTTGACTGGCTTTCACCATGGCAGTATAGGCTTTGCAGAACTGATGCTTATCAATATATCTCTTTGCATAGACATCATTGGATTCTGATATCTTTCCCTCTTCATCTTATTCATTTTACTGTTTACCATGTACATGCATATACTTGGATTTTTACTCAGTGATATAAAAACACAGGTGTGAATGTGGTCTTACAAGCAAATAAAGTTCCAAAATGATCTGTAAAACTTGCACCACCTCACTAAATATTGGGACAGGAATGTCTGGGCAAACACTGTAGACCGAGACCAGACTGTTCAGGGACAGCAATAGTATTTCCCATTCTGCCAGCGCCTTTGTGCCAAATTGATGATAGTCAAATCGGTGAAGCTTCTGGTAAAATCAACTTAATTTAGGTTTACAATGGCATCTGCTGCAGAGATGGCTTCTGTCAATATTAAAGCTGCTATGATAAGGTATTATATCAGGCATAAGCAGTCAGCTGTAGCAGAATAGGTTTAAATTGTGCTAAAATGGGCAGTCAACCTTAGCAAAAAGTGGACTTGGCGGTTCCGCATCAGACCTGTTCTTAAAATTTGTATAAGAGCTATAATAAAACGAAAATCTTACTACATGAAATCAAGCCCTCAACATTTTGTTAATATTGCAAATACTCCGACCAAACTTGTTTTACCTTACATAGTGATGTATTTAGTCAAAGTGTTTGCAGATTCTACAGTATTTCAAGTAACCGCTGTCATGACGAAATATTATCCTTTTCTGAACAAATATGATGCGGGCAGACTTTTCTCGAAAAGTTATAAACACAAAGAGATTGGTTGGTATTCCGAATATGATTGTCCCAAACAGTGGTCTAGGATGAATTTGTGACGTTCCGAATGACGTAGGTTGTTACCCTTGAGGTAATGTTTTTCGACTTTTGGGGAGGCTTGATATATTCTGAGAAATCTGAAATTTGAGATTGATTTAGAGTCTTATTCTAGATCATCGTCTTTTATATTATTTGGGCCCTTTTTGATATTAATTAGTCTGTGAATTGACTGCCCAATTAAAATTAAGAAATCATAGTATGCTTTTCTCTGGTTTCGTTACCAGATATTGTCAGGGTCACTGATGAGGCTTTATTAGCCGAAACTACGTAGTCTGGCCCATGTTCCTTCTTCTGAATATTCTCTGCTCTTGAATATGGTGGCTGGTTTGTGCCATTTCGTCTTTTCGTCTTGTCGCCGCGAAAAGACGCCAGGCGAAAAGACGAAAAGACGCCATGCGAAAAGACGACAAGACGGAAAAACGCCATGCGAAAAGACGAAATAACGCCATGTGAAGGATCTCTTTTAGATTTTAATTGAGTTTCAGATAGAAAAATACAGTCTGAGAGAGCTGTCCCGCTGTAACTCAGCGAGTAGCCTTATTTCTGAACTGGTAACCTGGTGAACATTGTTTTCAGTGGGGAACAGAATGGACCAGGAATTGTTGTTTTTCTTGACAGGTCAACTAGATATTTTTTCACTCTGTCCATTTAAAGAAAGGAAGGGTAGATTAAAACAATGATTCAAACTCAAACTAATATTTACATTCTTCTGCTTTGTAGAAAATGACTGCAACTGACGCAGAGATGTGGCTTCAAAAGAAATTATGGATTAATATGCTGTGCCTATAACTTCAAAGACAAATACTGGTTTTAAGGTAAGTGCAACTGTTGAATATTTGACCATAATACGACTACTATTAGATATAGTTGCGACCGAGGAAAACTATGCGCGGTCCAAATATTGTTTTATTTTGTGGCCATATTCAACAGCCTAGGCGGTAGGCAAGACAGGAGAGTAATTTTCCCACTGTATGACTGACAGCTCTATATGAATTATTAAAACAGTAATTAGTCAATGTGTGTTTTGTTTCACTTTCCTATTGATTGTTTACAGCGATGCAATCGCCAGTAATCGAATGGAAATATTGTTGTTGTTTTAGCTCATCTAAGCCAGAGGCTCCGGGGGAGCTTATAGGATAGGCAGGCTCCGTCGTCCGTCGTTATCGTCGTCCGTCCGTTCGTCAACAATTTCAAAATGACTCCTCTGAAACCAATGGGCTGATTGTAACCAAATTTCATATGTAGCCTCATGGAGTCTTAGGAACGAAAAGTTGTTCAAACGGTCCTGGTCAGATGACCAAAATGGCCGCCATGCCAAAATATGGTAAAAACCTTAAAAATCTTCTTCTCCAGAACCACAAAGGCGATGGCCTTGAAACTTGGTATGTAGTATCGGGTACGTAAATACTACTAAGATTGTTCAACTTATGACCTTGGGTTGACCTTGACCTATTTTACGATAAGTTCAAATTTGGTCTTTGGTGCTTTTATATGTGAAAATGCTAGAACATAATATTTCTTAGAAACAGTTGAAGATTTTGGCCTTAAACTTGGTAAATACAGTCATCTTCGTGAGTACATGAAGATTTGTGAGTACAAGATGTCAAGGACATTCTTTGACGTTTTACCCAGGTCTCTCATATTTCGACAATTTCAGACAGTCTGCTCAAAAGCCACAGGGTCAGTTGTAACCAAAATTTATATAGATCCTCCAGGGGATTAGGGAATGAAAATATGAGAAAAAATGGGGGGGGGGGGTTGATCACATGACCAATATGGCCGGTATGCCCATATATGGTAAAAACATTCAAAAATCTTCGTCTCCGGAACAAATTGACCGATGACCTTGAACTTGATATGTAATAACGGGTGCTTGAGTACCATCATGATCGTTCAAATAATGACCTTAAGTTGACCGTGAACTTTTTTACGGCAAAGTTAAACATGGGAAAATGCTAGAACATAAAATTGCATGGAAACTATTGAAGATTTTGGCCTAAACTTTGGATATACAGCCACCTTAATAAGTTCATGAAAAAGGTCAAGGTCATTCTTTGACATTTGACACAGGTCTCTCATATTTTCGACAATTTCAAACAATCTCCTCAAAAGCCACTCGGGGTCAATTTAACAAAATTTCATATGGAGCTTTCAGGGACTGAGGGAATGAAAATTTGCTGCAATTGTTTGGGTAACATGACCAATATGGCCACCTCGCCCATATATGGTAAAAACCTTTTAAAATCTTCTTCCCCAGAACAAATTGACCAATGGCCTTGAAACATGGTACGTAGCATCGGGTACACAAGTACTACCAAGATTGTTCAAATGATGACCTTGGGTTGACCTTGACCTTTTTACGGCAAGGTTAAATTTGCTTTCTGGTGTTTTTATATCGGAAAATGCAAGAACATAATATTGCACGAGAACTGTTAAAGAGTTTGGCCTAAAAATTGGAATATACAGTCATCTTAATGAGTACATGAAGTTTTATGAGTACCAGAGATCAAGGTCATTCTCTGACCTTTGACCCTGATCTCTCATATTTCAGTAAATTTCAAACATTTCTTCAAATACCACAAGCCAATAGTAACAAAATTTCATATAGAGCCTCCATGGGCTTAGGGAATGAAAATTTGTTCAACTGGTCTAGGTCACACGACCAACATGGCTGCCTTGCCCATATATGGTAAAAACCTTTAGAAATCTTCTTCTCTAGAACCAATCGACTGATGGCCTTGAATCTTGGTATGTAGCATGGAATACTCAAGTACTACCAACGTTGTTCAGATGATGACCTTGGATTGACCCTGACCATTTTTTCAGCAGGGTCAAATATGGGAACATGCTAGAACATAAGATTGCATGAGAACTGATGAAGATTTTGGCCTAAAATTGGTATATACAGTCATCTTAATGAGTACATGAAGATATGTTAGTACAAGACGTCAAGGTCATTCTTTGATCTTTGACCCAGGTCTTTCAGATTTTAACAATTTCTAACATCTCCTCAGAAGCCACTAGGCCGGCTGTATACCAAATTACATATAGAGCCTCCAGGGGCTAAGAAAACGAAATTTTGTTCAAATGGTCCATGTCACATGACCAACATGGCCGCCATGCCCATATATGGCAAAACTCTTTAAACATCTTCTTCTCCAGAACCATTTAACCAATGACCTTGAAACTTGGTATGTGGCATTGACCACTCGAGTACTAATCATATTGTACTAATAATGACTTTGGGTTGACCATGACCTATTTTTACGGCCTGGTCAAATATGGAAACATGCTAGAACATAAGATTTCATGGGAATAGTTGAAGATTTTGGCCTAAAAATTGGTATATACAGTCTTCTTAATGAGTACATGAAGATATGTGAGTAAAAGAGGTCAAAGTCATTCTTTGATCTTTAACCAAGGACTCTCTCATTTCGACAAGTACAAACATCTTTTCAACAGCCACAAGGCCAATTGCTCAGGTGAGTGATTCTGGGCCTCATGGCCCTCTTGTTTAGATGTAGATGACTGAGTTGGAATTATAAGAAATGAAATTTATTTTTGTGGATACAAAATCAAACCAATTACTGTAATAAATCGGTAAAGAAAGAACATTGTTAGTTATGGGTTGCAGTTGGTCTCCAACAGAAAAACGTTACGTCAGTCAGTTTACCAAGAAAGCACACATCAGTATGTGTTATGTCTTTGAATATTGTTGAAATATCGCTGTGTCTTCGAAAACACAATACGAAACGTTGAGCAATGGAATTGTCCATCAGAAATTAATTGTGGTGTCTAAATTTTATTGCAACTATTGGTATATATATATAGGTAAAGTGTTAGTTATACTGAACTACATGTGCACCAACGGGATTATGAGCTGCTTTAAAAGTAAAAAAAAAAAAGAATAATCGGAAATTAAATATTTCTATTGTTTTAATTCAGATGAGGTAAATAGTACTTTATAGTACTTGGAAAATAAAGCTTTAATTTCCTTGTTTTGTGAGTTACAATTACTAGAGTATTAGATTTTTTTTCTTTTGTCTTCTTGCTTTCACTCTAGATGGAGCGCTTCAGATTTACAAAGAAATGTGCACCTGCGCCTGTGTATAGATAATGTATTACAAAATATGCTACAGTAAGGTAGAACAATACACAAGATGTGCCACGTATTAGGCTTTCTGTTGTCAACATTTTTTCGATTTTATGATCATGACATTGTGTACATGTTTTTATATTTGTCCTACTGCAATATGTTTTTGACAATTTTCCGTTTCTGAGAAACATGCTTTGCATATGCGTGATGCTCTGAAAAATGAATACCTGGAATACTCCTACATCTCCGGGAGTTAACCTTTTTCAGAAAGGAAGCCAGTTTTGGGGACATATGCAAACAGTGCACACCCGATTCAGACGCCGCAGATCTATCCAAACTGCAATGGAAATGAAAACATTCACTAGAAACCCTTTAAACTATAAATGGACCCAACCGATTTATAAAGACGGACAGGTCCACTGGTCAAAGAAGGGTTCAACAAACATCCAACATATGATTACCAGATGAGTGGTGTAGTCAGAAAATGACAAATAAAGCCTCCACTTCTTGCACTTGGTTATTGATGAACATCTTTATTGTACTAATATCGAAAATTGACTTGTAAAATTACATGCACTGTAAAAAAAATCCGTAGATTTTACGGTAAAATAACTGGCAACCAGCTGCCAGTTCTTTTACCGTTATTTTTACGGGCGCCCGTAAAACTTGTAGGAATAATCAAGCAGAGTGGGACAGAATAGAGTAGGTGTCGTTTTGGTCTGACAGCCCTTCAATAATACAAAGTTATTTTCGAGTGCGGACAGTTAACATAAAATTTCCATTTCGTGATTTCCAACAATGTCTTACAGGCAAACGCCCGTAAAAATAACGGTAAAAGGACTGGCAGCTGGTTTCCAGTTATTCTACCGTAAATTCTACAGTATTTTTTACAGTGTGTGTACATTGAACTGTATAAGTATTACAATTATCCTGTTATGGTTGGATTTTTTTTCCATTACATATAAGGTTGGTATCGATTTCAGTTACAGGACGTTTTACAAGTACTACTTCGTGCTGTAATTCACTGTACAACGGTAATATGACAGTTTCCAGTAGCCATAGGCGTTGTGTCAGGACAGATTCTTTTGTCTCATTTTACGAAAGCAAAATAGCCAAGCCGTTATTGATCATCCTCAAATAGTCCATTCAAAATGTTGCAAAATTTAAGAGTTACCTGTCCATCTCAGACTGAATCTCCCATGTGTGCTTTAAAAAACTAAGGGTTCTGGAGAATCCGTGCATAGTGATACATGTAGGATAAGATTCTGAATGGTCAGTGCAGTTGATTATCACCTTTGCGTTTCTCAATACTAAGGTCAATGATAAAACCTCACTGGTCGAAATTAGCTAGGCTGGTCCATAACATAAAGTGGTTTGCTACTTTGTTGTTGCTGTTTGTTTGTATGTGACGGTAACATGTTGTCCCTGTTTTGGGTTCCATGTGTGTTTTAGAATATATCTTTTTGTATATGCCAATCGTAGGCGACTGGCAGGCTGTAAGTAAAAGGGATCCGCCTATACCAGGAGAAAATTCAGTCATAGGTTTCTCCTCGTATAGGCGGACAAACCATGGTTTAACTATTTTATACCACCCTCATGAGTGTAGCCCTTGCAAAATACGAATAATTTCATGCTTAAATTTGCATTTTCTGGCTAGGTCGGCATAAATGTCAATAAAGCCAACAAGACTGCCTGTATGATAGTTTACTCGATTTCAGAGACTTCTAGCTACTTCAGCTGTTACTACAAGCTGCACTACTACACCTCTTAGCCCATTGACAACGATCACAAATGAGCCGCGACACGAGAAAACCAACAAAGTGGTTGTGCTTCCAGCGCAGACTCAGATCAGCCTTGGCATCCGCCCAGTCTGACCAGACTCTTCGCTAAGCGCTTTTTAAAAGGGGTAGGTTAGGGTCTAAGCTACCTCCATGTGGACAGCGAAGACTCTGATCAGACTGGGCGGATGCCCAGGCTGATCTGAGTCTGCGCTGGGCGCACAACCACTTTGTTGGTTTTGTCATGTCGCGGCTCAAATATTCATGATCCGAATTTATATCATTAGCGTAGTCGGCATGGCCCAGGAATTAAGTCAGAAAGAGGTTACATCCCTGTTTTGGGTTCCTTGTTTGTATATCTGAATAGTTCGGATTTGTCAAGGTTTCTGTGCCTTACGAGTTTGGTATGTTGATCACTTCTTCTTTTAAATATTTACACTGTAAACAATCCGTAGATTTTACGGTAGGATAACTGGCAGCCATTTCCCGGGATTTTTACGGTCGCCCGTAAACATTTTCAAGAATCATCTCGCAAAGTTGGGTGGAATAGGACAGGTTTTGTTTTGCATGTATAGCCCATCAACACTATAAAGGTATTTTCGAGTACGGTCAGTTAAGAAAACTCTACCAAATCGTGATCTCAACAAATGTTCTACAGGCAGACGCCCTTAAAAATAACGGTAAATCAACTGGCAGCCAGATTTCAGCCATTTTACTGTAAAATCTACAGATATTTTTATTTACAGTGTGGTGCTTCATTTTATTTATGACTTGCTTGTATGGGTGATTCCTATTCTGCTGATCTCTACGCATTGACATTCGCCTTCTTTGACTGATAGTGTTTTATGGTGATGGCATAATGCTTCTAAACATATCTGTGTTTGATACACTTATAAATAAAATTTATTTAATGGATTCGTCACCTTGCACTGAAAGCAAATGGCTATGAATATTCACAAATTAATTATTTATACCGTTTCGAGTTGAAGCAACTAGAGTTTGCGGCAAATTTTAAAATTTTCAGGCGAAACCGTGAAAATTATACCAATTGGGACACCTGAAAATGATTTATGTAAGTGTTCTTAAAACTGAATAGTTTGGTTTTCAATGCAGTAAAATGTCCAAAAGAAGCTGGGGTGGCAAACAGTGAAGACCCTGATCAGACTGCTCGAGGAGCAGTCTGATCTGGGTCTGCACTATTTGCACAGACCTATCCGCCCTAATACTAAGATTTCGTACGGTAATGTCACACATGTTTCTGGCAGACTGACTGCGACAAACACTTAATTCAGATTTAAAATCATAATTGCTGAAAGCTTTTATTTTGGTGTATTTGTTTTCGACGTCTCATGAGATTTGTGTGTGACGTTGCCTCCGAATTAGTAGGACTTTTACCCGACCTGAGATAAACACCACTCGTGTTTCGCTACAGCTACTAACCGCTCTGTCATAGAGGCACCAGGCAGCCCACCAATTTCGCGGGCCCGATGGGCTTGGGGGGGGGGGGGGGGCGGGGGGGGACATTTAGTCTAAGAGCCGACTTAGCGTCGTATTGTACTAGTGTCTGTGGGGGACAGTAATCAGCCGCACAATGCAATCGTTTCCTCAAAGCAGTGCTGTTACTCGTGTATATATTGTTATTTCTATGCCCATGGGCGTAGACTATCTAGTAATTGCTTTTGACATGGGAAGTACAGCCATTAGTTTCCCACAATGCAGCTTGACCTTTATGCAACTGCTCGCACATGTAGCAAGAGCGCTATTCGCATGGATGTCGTGAGGGGTCGTTAGCTATTCGCAAAGATGTCGTGAGTGCTATTCGCATAGCTTTTCGTGAGCAGCCAATTGAAATACCGCACATATCGTATCACAAGGTACAGATGAATGAATGACTTGTGAGTTAACGGCCTTTTATCATGGAATGGTATGATACCTACCATGAAGATTTAAGGTCGGCTATTGAGATAAAAACAAAAGTTTTATTTAAGAGTTTTATTGTTGCAATTGTTTATTTGATAAACATCAACTATTAATCGTTGCTAAGCGTAGACTAAGCTTTGTGTGAAAGCTTTACTTGTAATCTGTTAAGGTCAAGAATACGTAAATGACTGGCGCAATTAATTACGTGCGTCGCGAAGGACGTTACGTCACGAAATACTTCCTAGTCAATGCTATTTTCAATATGGCGGCCCCCATCGGACATTTAATAAAAGAGTCAAACATGGAAAACACGGAGTTGTTGCCGTTTTTTATTCCAGCCCTCTGAGAATATTGCAGTGTTCTTCTTTTCCTGTATTTATGAAGTGTATTCCTACAAAATTAATGAGAGAGAGAGAGAGAGAGAGAAAGACAGACAGACAGACAGACAGACAGACAGAGAGTGTTTCGTGTGTGTAACAATTTAAGGTTGACCGCAATATATGTTCCCTCCCTACTTTCAGGGCTCTCAGGACTTTTCAGGCACACATATGAAAGTATGAAAGGCGGATCACATCGTTCTCCTTTCGCTGCGTTATCCTTCCCTGATTCGAAAAAGTTAGCCATTTACTGCTGGCTTGACAAAGCGACATTTCCAGTCGCTGGCTGGCCGAGCCCGGATTCGAACCCGCAACCTTCTGCGTTATAACCGAACGTCTCTAATCACTCTTCCGTGGCGCTGGTGGGATTGCGTATCCGAAATAATTAATAAACCAAGTAAATGTGTGCCAGCTGATTTAAGAGCTTTATGGGCTCGGATTATAATATTTATTATAATGCCGCTTTTTGCGATTTTAACTATGTATATCCTTTCTCAAATACGATTGAATATTTCTTCCCCTTGTTGTATGGCTTTGCCAAAAATACAGCGGCCCTCTTACCCACACCGCCCCTACGGTCACCAGGATACAAGAAGCTTTCCGCCTGCGGTGGAATTTTGCCTTGTAACTTTTCTGTATTATCCTACCATCATCTCGATATCACTGAAATACAGTTCAAAAGGGCGTAAAAGTCAATGTTATCGGATACCATGAGCCACACCGAAAGAACACGAATCGGCAGTAAATATACATGCACACAGATCAGCCTGCGCATACGCGTAGTTTGATAAATCTTTTCGCTGTTCCTTACGGAATCATTATACCAGAGGACAACAACTTGGACTCTGGTCAGTTTTGGCGGATGCGCAGACTGATCCGCTGACCGTACATGCCTTAAGGACCCACTTTATCACGTCACGGCCGCGGCATTTCGTGATATGGTATTACAATGTTATGGTAACGCAGTTTTAAAAAGTGAAATATGGGTATACTCAGGGCTTTTCCTTTTTCTTGCGCGGCTCATTTCGTGTCAGCTGCAGTAACCATATTACTGTTAGAAGTCTGTTTTCGAATTTTATTAATTTTTGTTATCAAAAAGCAGTCAGCATGAAAACTCTATCTATTTTAGTCGCCATCTTTCCGTATTCTCATAACGGTCTTAGCATGCCTTATAACGTCGCCAGTAAACGATTGCAACGTCGCTTATAAATGACGTCAACGAATGGCAAAAATTTATACATATCTATGCTTGGGTATCAAGCGCTACTCGAAAAACGAGCTCGGTAGTCAAGGACTTTCTTTACCTCATTTTAATCGACAGATGCTGTGACATAAAATATCAGTTTTTGAAAAAAAATCTATGTAGTGGTAAACAAGCTGTGTACGTCTAAGTTTTAAAATCTGAGTATTTTCATCGCTTTCCCATTGCCATCCGTGGAAACGGCCTCAAAATTTCACGTTTTTCAATCTGACCTAGCGACTAAACGAACTCGGTGACCTACCCTTTTTATTGCACATTTCGATGTAACACATGAAAATGCACTCCTGTGCAAAATTTTGAAAAATTCTATGTATGTGCCATTTACGTATTCTTGACCTTAAAGTTTTTCGCCAAATATACTCAGGAATACGACTGAATCAAGAGCCTATCACACAGATCTGTGTGATGTGCTACTTGACTGGATCAAATAATGAAATCAATAGGGTTTTAATTGTACAAATAAAACAAGACAGCTTTTATTCTCCCAGACTTTACAATTAATTATTAATAAGACGCGTCACATGAAAAGAAAACTTACGAGATGTTCAAACAGCGAAAACTCAGACCATTCTGTGGAGCTACAAATTCCGACGAGAGTAGTCACATTTTACATGGGCAAGAGCTAAAATCATAGGAAATGAGTACACCGTAAAGGAACGTTTTGCCAGCAATCTGCACGATTGCGCACTCTGATTTCATTCAAGCTTCTCGTATGTACAATGTGGTATATTTTTGCGTAACTTCAATCTTTATATCGTTCAATTTGTAGCATCTAGCTCTTTCGAGACAGCAGAACATTAGAGTTATAACTGTCTAGGGATAAGATCAGCCGTTTTACACTTTGGCACTACAAGCGCTTAATCTGCATTAAAAGCCATAATTGTTGAAAGCTTTTCTATTGGTTAACTTGTTTTCTCTGTCTCCTGAGAGTTGATGTGTACCATTACTACCTGAAGTATTAGGATATCTTAACATTTTCTTAAAATTTTAGAGAGAATATGCACAGTTTTAGGGGAAGCAACTCTTCTAGTTTTTTTTTATTTTCTGCCTCCCTATTCAGGAGGGGTCAACACATAAAGAAAAGAATTTGCTCATATTGGAGCAAATTCTTTCCATTAAGAGAAGACCCCCTTTTGGAAAAGCTATGTCGTCGAACAAATCGTACAGGAAGGCACAAAAGCTACTTCCCTGTTCTAAATATGGCCGAAAATGTGATGATTTACTAATATATCTCAAATGTTTGTCCACGTTGATTGTATTATAAAACGATGTCACAAAAGCTGCTAGTAAAACAGCAAACTTTGCAGAATTTAAAGTCTGAGGATATACCTCTATATTATTTCCATCATTTTACAAAGGGGAACAACTTCCGTGACTTTCTTTTGGTTTTCTGGACGACGTGGGACAGCAAAAACAGGGTTTGCTCTAGAAGGAAAGAATTTTCTCGTAGACGAGGAAATTCTTTCATGTAATACTTAACCCCACTGAAAAAGGGGAAAACTGAAGATTACAGAGTTGCTGTCCCTTTAAGTGTATCCATTCACCTGAATCATCCCTCTTCTTCTTGAGCTGTAGGTCTACACTGTTTGCACTAGCATTTGGCATATTTACGACATATACATTAAAACTCGAATATTGTATTGAACTTGCAATAATATGCGTATAGCTGTTTCTATGACAAACGCCTCGATCTTTATACAACAGATGGATATTCATTAATAGTTGACTGTGAGTCTATGGCTACGTAGTAAAAGTGTTGGATTTTTAGGTTATTGAATTAATATTTCCATACGTACAGAATTCCAGTTAAAGGTGAGCTGTATACACGAATTTCAAAAAATTATTACATTATAATCATTATAATAATAATTATAATTATTATTATTATTATTATTATTATTATTATTATTATTATTATATTCCATGTTTTAAGAGAACGTCTGTAACTCATGTTGTGAGAGCTTGTAACCCGACCCCACTGTTTGTACTATCTTTGTGTACAAAGTCAATAAAATATGTTGAAACCAAATTATTATTGTTGTTATTATTATTATTATCATTATTTCACTTTATTATTTTTAGTATTGCCATTTTAATCTTAAAACAGGATCTTAATAGACTCAATAAGTGGTGACTACCAAAGCACAAAAATGTAAATAATTCATGCTTTCAAAGTCAAGCTACAGGAATTACAGCCGCCTAATCAAAACAATATACTCCTTGCCAAACGTTAGCATAGTTAACAGATGTTGGGCTGCCAAGTTTGATGCAAAATTGATACACATAGACACAAATACCACTGCACCTATATAAACTAGTTTATTTATTTTTTTCTATTTTAAACAAATATGACCCGCGTCACGAGAAAACCAACAATGTGGCTGTCCGGACAGCGCAGACTCAGATCAGCCTGGGCAGTCACCCAGTCCGATCAGACTCTTTCGCAGTGCGCTTAAAGGTAGCTAAGGTTCTAAGCTACCTCCATGCGGACAGCGAAGACTCTGATCAGACTGGGCGGATGCCCAGGCTGATCTGAGACTGCGCTGGGCGCACAGCCACTTTGTTGGTTTCTCGTGTCGCGGCTCAATTATCAGTTCGTATCAAAGCACAGATAGCTTCCAATGCAAATGAGTATTGAGATGACCACAAGGATTATAAAATCATAACTTTCTATCTGCATCAGATTCTATTTATTCCAAACGAATCATTTTCAAGCAAACTCTACTAATGTTTTGTTGTTGTTGTTTTTTCAGGGTGTGTAGTATTGCAATATAATCTTATTTATCATCATTATTTATCTTTTATTACATACATACATAGACTTTTATTAGAAGCTCAGATAACATAATACAGTTACATATGAGCAAATGTTTGGGTAATAATTAACAGAGTATCATGGTGGCTATACATGAATATGTGTCAGATAAGAAGAGATATTTATAAACTAAATAAGATCAGGAACCAGACTAACACACCAACATATACACATGCATGCATTTCCTTTCTCACTCATAAAATACACAAAGCATACGCACGCATGCTCACAGATACACATACAAAACCGTTTTAAGGAGAGGCTTCATCATAGATGAATACAGTGCAGATGGAGGAGACATGGCGTTAGAGATAGCATGAAATAGTACTTATAACGAAAGTATGCATTTAAAGAGAGAGTCAGTTCCTTTACAAAGATGACCCCCCCCCCCCCCCCCCCCTCGCCTGCGTCCCTTACCGAAACGAAATGGAGAATAGAGATTCGTGTGGGCTCTTATACGTCCTAATATGGAACATAGTTTAGATGCAATTTCCACCTGATATCAGAGAACACGTCACATTATAATTAGGCCACAGATATGAGAGTGTGTATTTTTGATACTGCATTTTCCTCGGGTACACGACTTCGTTGACCAGAAATGATCTTCAACATCTTCGTTTACAAAACCTATTTTAAACAGAAAAAAAGTGTCCCTTTTTACACTGAGCTCCTCCACAAGCCTGAAACCTTTGAAACATTTTAGTCTTTTGCGAAGAATTAATAGTATCTACATATATTCAAATATTGTATATTGAATTCTGTGGGTTATAAGAAACCGATGTAGGACTGGTAAACCGTTACTCGGAAAATTAAAAATTCAAGCTTTTCTGCAAATAGCCAAAATAAACAATTTTTGGACAAAATTCTGTTTGACTCATATATAAATGTAAAGCATATTTTTGCACAATATTTTCTTTTACATAAAAGAATTTGTGGAGTTATCACAAAATTCATGAACTTGGGCGAACCGATTTCAATTTGTTCAGAAAGTTTGCAGAACTCCATCAGACAAACGTCGGTTTGGCCACTTTCAGGAATTTTGTGCAAAGTCCACCAGCTTACCTTTTCTCTACACGACCTCTCTGTTGGTGGGACGTTGAATGTGCTTTTGTCGCACTAAACTTCATATGGTTACGTTCATATGTGTATATATACATATATCACTCACTTTATCTTTTACAAAGCTTAAATGTGTGTAATTTTAACTTAACATACATATATGAGTCGAAAAGCAGTGAACTCGTTTGGACTGAGTATTTTCATTTGAAGAAAACGTAATGTTGCATCACTACACGCCCTCTTCCACCGGCTTCAGAGGAACACATTTGAGCCACGACACGACAAAACCAACAATGTGGTTGTGCGGACAGCGCAGACTCAGATCAGCCTGGGCATCCGCCCAGTCTGATCAGAGTCTTCGCTGTCCGCATGGAGGGAGCTGGGGCCCTTAGCTACCCTTTAAGTGCATAGCGAAGAGTCTGATCAGACTGGGTAGATGTACAGGTTGATCTGGGTCTGCGCTGGGCGAACAACCACATAGTTGGTTTTCTCGTGTCGCGGCTCAATTTATTTCAAACTCATTCATATGAAACCCAATGCTCCGTAAGGACCAGAAAGTATAATTGAGCCGCGACACGACAAAACCAACAACGTGGCATGTGCGCCAAGTGAAGACTCAGATCAGCCTGGACATCCGCCCAGTCTGATCAGAGTCTTCGCTGTCCGCATGGAGGTAGCTTAGATCCTTAGCTACTCTTTAAGCGCTTAGCGAAGAGTCTGATCAGACTGGGCGAATGCCCAGGCTGATCTGAGTCTGCGCTAGGCACACAACCACTTTGTTGGTTTTCTCCTGTCGCGGGCCATATCATCTGCATGGTGATGAAGTACGGGGAGACTTATTACAGCCACAAAATGGCACTTATATTTAACACAAGCTGCAGTGAAGATAAATTTTGAAGGAATAATCTTCCGGAAGCAAGGAAGTTATCAGTGAAACGGAAACAGCAAATTCGGTTAAAACTCCAGCTCTTCAGATTTGAATTCATGGATTTTCATGTTACTGTACTGTTTTTCTATTCAATTTCTTTCTGTAAGGATATAATGTAGTGTGCCGTTGCATATTGACGTATAATGATCTCATAGCTGCGTTGCCATATAAACTACTGAATCCAGGTGCTTTGTCAGACTGTGCACATGTATGTCTGCTATCGAAAATGTATCATCTTCGAATGTGTGTTTCTTATTGCTTCTTCTGCCTGTGCCCTTCGTAATTTTGGCCCTTCGTGTGTATCTTCAGTTACAATTTAGCGTTACCCCGGTAACACTGAATAGACTGACCAAGCAAAACGCTTGAGCCTTTTATATGATCCGCGATACGAGAAACACAACAAAGTGGCATGTGCAACCAGCGAAGACTCAGATCACCCTGGGCACCCACCCAGTCAGAGTCTTCGCTGTACATGAAGCTCGCTTATGCCCTTAGCTACCCTTGAAGTGCAAAGCAAAGACTCTGGTCAGACTGTGCGGATGCCCAGGCTGATCTGAGTCTTTGCTGGGCGCACATGTCACTTTGTTTGTTTTTTCGTGTCGCGGCTCATATGCTAAATGTCCGTATTAAGTTTTCTCAGACCGGACCTGATAAAGAGTTGGCAGATCCAAAAATGAAGCTCTCTGATGCAAATATTTTTTGTCAAATATTCAAATCCAATCTTATTATGTGAGTTTTTCGATAACATGCAACCTTTGGATTGTTCATAAACATTTATATCTTAATAGCTAAAAATGATAACCTCTTTTGTAACCGTAAAATTTTCATACAATTAGTATGCTGGTAAGTGTGTTAAGTCTCCTACGCTTGCAAAATAAGATTTTAGTTAAAAATATTAGGTTCTGTGAGTTGTGGCAACTTATGCTACAGATGGTGTCTTCAAAAGACTGTGTTATTCTAAGGCGACCGAATAATAAGGCATATGTTGCATATTGCTTACGAAATTGCATTTTAGATTTCATATCGTTTTATGTGCAGTATTCTACTTCATTTGCAATTCATGCTACAGATGTCAATTTTACCTATATGAGCCGCGACACGACAAAATCAAAAAGTAGCATGTGCGCCCAGCAAAGACGTAGATCAGCCTGGGCATCTGACCAGTCTGTTCAGAGTCTTTGCAGTGTGTTTTAAGGGTAGCTAAGGGTCTAAGCTAGCTCCTTGCAGACAGCGAATGCCCATGCTGATCTGAGTCTTCGCTGGGCGCACATGCCACTTTGTTTGTTTTGTTGTGTCGTGGCTCATATTTTGTCCAATTCTCAGACTTAAACGCCTTTCTTACTAGGGTCAAAGTCAGGTAAATTCGGACAACAGGTAAATTCGAACAGTGACAGTGTTTCCTTTATATGTTAGTTCTTTGGAATTAAAACAAAAATAACTGGACAAATAGTAAAAATCCAATTGAGACGGCTCATCATTATGAGCCGTCTCATCTGAATTTTTACTGTTTGCAACGGTATGTCCGAATTTACCCGCTGTCCGAAGTTACCTGACTAGACCCTAGAATGTAAACTGTCAATACATCAAAACGGTTATACATTGTTATATGCTCTCAGAGATTCCATTAATCGATGTTTCTGTTTGCAGAAACTGTCTCTTTTCCGGTAATGTCATCAGTGAAAACATGTCAGGTATCATTTGATGACAAAGCACTCAGAATGTAAAATGATCCAAGTTTCGCGACATTAATTGATCATTGTAGCCATCTCGCTATTCTTAGAAACCTTATTAAAAGACATACAGTATGCGAAAGGCGAGGACAAAAATCAAACTATACAATGTGTTTCCTTCGAGTAGGTAACTCAAATGTCATTTTGTTATACCTAATGAATTCATATGGGTATGCGATGAGTCAACGGAGCCTGTATCCTGACCGTATCCCGTGCGACCGCCTTGAGATGAGCCGATGGGTATATATTGGTCATTTCCAGCGGCTCCTTATTTTTAATCAGTTCAGAGAAGTCAAAGAAGAAGAAAATGCCGCTGATACCACCCCTCAGGCTCAGAGTGGCTTTTTCGTTGTCAGGTTCGTCTTCGTGATCGCCAACAGGCCTGTCAACTTCCGTCTCAGCAGGCATCTCTGTCTCAGCAGGCTGTAGATCTTCTTGGACCCCTTTCCTTTTCCACTTTGCTTGTTTTATGTGCCAGCAAAACTTGAACTGTGCGATCAACAACACACGCAGAAATGTGAAGTATACTTGGAACTTGGACGTTCAAAAACGGCACGGAGGCTGCACAGTCACCGCACACTTTTCGCGCAGCCTCTGTACGGAAGCTGCACATACGCACCTACGATGCCTTAAAATTGTACGGAAAGTCATAGACCCATTTAATGCAAGGAGCCCGGTGCAAATGTGAACCAGAGATAATCAAAGGGGTTTGTGTGTTCTGGCGGACTAGCAACGTTTTGCACGTGCAGTTGACTTCACATTGTCAGGCGGTTAAGGCGGTCGGTCGTACGGGTATCTCAAGCATGTCGCCATTACCAACCAAGAAACAATGAAAGTCGAGCATGGTTCTTGTGTATCACAAGTAAGGTTGGACCAGACTAACAAGATGAGCCCTGGCACGAGAAATCCAACAAAGTGGTTGTGCGACCAGCACAAACTCAGGTTAGCCTGGGCATCCGCCCAGTCCGATCAGACTTTTTGCTAAGGACTTAGAGACTAGCTAGGGGTCTAAACTACCTCCATGCGGACAGCGAAGACTCTGACCAGACTGGACGGATGCCCAGGCTGATCTGAGTCTGCGCTGGGCGAACAACCACATTGATGGTTTTCTCGTGTCGCGGCTCATTTTTGTCTCAATAATCTATAAAAAATAATATAATAAGAAACGAACAAAATTGTAATTATAAATTGTATATTATCATTACAGTCAAACCTGTATTTAGAGACCACTCTGGGAAAGTATGAAAAGTGGTCTCTTAATACAGGTGGTCTCTTAATTCAGGTTGGTCATGAAAATGGCTTATAAAATTGTCAGTTTATGAGTAAAAAGTGTCAGAATGAAACTGTAAAGAATAGGGTACAAAACTGATTAGAGAACAAAAACGACGCTGTATACCGATTCCGTTATAATTCTTAAGGAACGTTAGTGGAATGACATAATTGCCACAGGCATTTAAAAATGTAAAATCAATCAAACAAAACTTAACAAGTACATATATTTGTTTAATTAGAAAATTAAACGAGCAAAAGGGTTTCACTGCTATTTGCTGTCATTACTGGTAAACAAATTGTGGAAACTATGTGGTCGCTGGTCGCTTAAGACAGGGGGTCGTTTAATATAAAGTGAAAGGATAGTAAACATCGTCGGGAGGATATTCTACTGGTTCTAAATGCAGGTGGTCGCTAATTTCAGTTGGTCGTTTGGGACAGGTTTGACTGTATTAGACAGTTCCTTCGTTTTGCCCTTAAGGTCCCTGCTTGGTGGTACAACTGTTAATCTGTACGTTGATGCTTGGACTGGCTCGAGATCTTAAGTGTTAGATAGAGTATGGTTTGTCCGCCTGTACGGAGAGATAACCCATGAACTTTAGCGTGTGGATTATCAACCGTATAGGCGGACGAACCATGCTCCGTATGATTCCCAGTGTAATCCTTGACGTTGCGGAGTATCTCGTGCTAAAGATTTGGGTATCTGGGGATCGTGCTATAAGTTTTAGATTTTGCCAAACAAGTAGAGAAATGATTTAGTCAGGAATAAATTTCACATAACAATATTGTAGAGTTATTAAAGATTTTTCAGGTAGAGTCGGCCACATTAAGACTTGTGCCATTTTAACTATATATAACCATTTAGCCTGGTTTCGAATGACCTACGATTTTGAACATATCATGGCTTTGACTCAATTATCAGATACCTGATTATGACAAATTGAAATATGAAATTACATTTGAGGAATCTTTTCACGATCATAATAACTTTCAAAACTCTCATATAAGATAAGAAGGCTTTGGGTAATGGAAAAAAAGACAAATTGTGCCCTGTGAGCTGTTGCAATTAATTATTTAAGCCTTTCAATTTGTTACATTGTGTTACCGTTATTAACGTTCAATATTCTGACAGAAATGACTGCACAACAAAGTGTAGACCTTGATCAGGCTGCTCCTAAGGAGCAGTCTGGTTGAGGTCTACACTCTTTGGCAGTAGTTTTATCAATCATTCCCAGTATGGTACATGGAACTGTATATCAGAGCCCTAGATAAGAGGGGTATTTGATGATAATTAAGGGATAATTTTCTTTATTTCTCATTGAAACTATATGTTGTGACCCCTCATCTGAACCGTCTCATAGAGACGGTTCAGATGAGGGGTCAGAACATATGGTTTGAATGAGAAATAACAAAAATTATCCTTAATTATCATCAAATACTCCCTCTTATCTACAGCTCTGTATATTAAAGGAATGCAGCTGAATGCAATAGCCTTTTATCACATAGAATTGATTATTTGGGAGTGTTTAGGATACATGTAACTAAAAAAAAGTATGTGGTCCACACTTAAAAGAAAATAATTTCGTGATTTAGAAAATGCTGAATTTCTTGATCAGTCTTCGTTTTACACGAAAACTGAAAAATTAGGTTTTGTCCTGTTCCACCTTAAAATTTCACTTGTTTGTTAAATAGTCGGTTCAAAAGCTCACCAGAGCTTATGTTGCACTGTTTGATACTTGCCGACTCAAAATAAATCTTATCTTATCATAAAGAGATTGCTCCCTTGTGCAAATGTCAGGCTATTCTGATCTGAAATCAGTAGAACCTACTGAATGCGCAGTGAAATGCATAAAATGATCTAAATTGCGATGTGTTTTTTTTTTCTGATACAAGCTGCTGTTGTTAGTCTATCATGCATATATTAATCCTTAAAGCGCTAAACGTTTACCTCTGCGAAAGTTCAGAAAATATTTGGTCCAAGTTATGTCATAGACAGAATTCAAAGACTAGACGACAAACAGTGTTGATCCAGATGAGGCGGTTCATTAGGAGCTGATATATCTGGTTATATGCTGTTTGCAAATTTATCTGTTTTTAGTTTTGGAGCTTTTAGGGTTACACATTGCTATTTGCAGTTCTAGTGCTTTTAGAATTTTCTTTGATGGTTGCTTAACGCAATCATTGCTCCAAATTGTGTGATTTTTGCGCTTCTTTTGCATTTGCTCAGCTCAGATAAACTCTTTTCTAAATAGACAGCTGTACCTTTTTCTGATAAGACTCTATGCTAATGTCACTAATGTTTATCTCCTGCAGCTTCGGCTTTTCCCCACGCCACGGGAGGAGCGCAGGGTCAGTGCAACTCTATCCTTTGAGTGTAACCAGAAGCAGGACGGTGTCGAGACGTATAAAACCAGATCTACCATACCTTCTATTGTGCCTTGTTATCCTCTTCGTGCTCCAAAACATGCTGCTGTATTGCTTTTATACCTTTGAGTCATGGAACTGATCATACCAAAGCATGCGTTTTGGCTTTTCCGTCTCTCAGTTGGGTTGCCAATTAAGGCTTTTGAGGGCATCAGCTACCTTAAGTCTATTGCTCCGGCTTTGTTTAGAGTAACCATCTCCTCTAGAGAGATCCACCTAACAGTAAAAGCATTGATTTACAATTTACTCAGTATGGCTCGTGCAAAAACAGACTAGTCTAAAATGCTAAGAAGCGACAATAAAATGATTTTGATTAGTTCTGTTTAGAGAGCACGCAACTCATACATGGACTGCCAACCAAAGCTACTGGCTCTATCCACCCTTTCTGTGTTGTGTTAAGAGGCCTAACAATTCCGTGTGGATTGGCAACAAATGTTTCTTTCTAGATTTAGTTCTGATATCTAGCAACTAAGGGCGGTTAGTCTGTTAACTAAACCTAGAAAGATTAGCCCATAGGTGTAGTTGACAATCCACCTAGGAGTTACTCCTCGGTGGATTGCCAACTAAAGCTACGGGCTAATCTTTCTAGGTTTTGTTAACAGACATACCAGCTACTAAATGGATTTTCCTCTACCCACATGCAATACATGGTACTGTGTTACATGGTACAAGCATTGGCATGCCATTACCTTAAAGCAACATGTAAAAACTAACCTTCGAAATAGTCAGAAAAGTCTGAGTGGTTTCTTTGACATTTTTTTTCTTCTTTTTCATAAACAATTCCTAATTTACTGATAATTCCGCGACGCCAAAATCACAGTGATTTCAGCAGCAACGGCTGTTTCAAGAAATTAAAACTCGCTTACTTTCTGATAATTTAGCAGTGCTACCGAAGTTACAGAACCAGCTGTTGTTTTCATAAAATTTATTGTAAATAACAATTTGTTAATTCTGCAATCCCAGAGTGGTTTCAACAGTGTACATGTATCTTGTTTCTGTAGATAGAAACTTCCCTTCTGATAATTTTGCAATGACAGAATTGTGAGGAGCAGATGCTGTTTTTTGTTAATGACAGAACATACCGTATACAAGATAATTTTCGCGGTGTTCCATTTTTAGCGTTATTTCGCGGTCACTTAGAAAACGCGAATATTAAAATCGCGAAATAGTTTCCTGTTTCATACAATATATCTTCTGTAGACAGAGTGTCCATATATTTTGTTTCTGTTTGCTTCGGTAATTTGTGGTAATTTTCACTTGAGACAGTTCTTTCATTACCCTGCGGCGGCCCTGCCGCAGATCAATGAACGAACTGGCTCAAATGGGAAAAAGGAAGCATTTATTACTTTTCGGGCATGTTGCTAACCGCGAAAATTAAAAATCGCGAAAATTAATGTTTATCATTTATTTTTCCTTATACCGCAAAAATTTTAATCCGCGAAAATTATCGCCGGTACGGTATCTTAGAACTTTGCTCTAGCTAGCCTTCGAAGGAAGTCACCGTAGAGAGAAAATTATCTGGGGATATAAAAATTTTGCCACTCTGTTAAAGCACAATAAATCTAAAGTAAAAATCAACATTGCTGAAAGCTTTTGTTTTGGTTCACTTACATTCGATTTCTCTTGAGAATCGTATGTCAACACTAACATTGAAACTATTGCATTTCTTGGAATTTACGATAATCCGTTTTAATAGTTTCCAATGGAAATTCTCTAGCTCCTCCTGCCTGAAAAACGGCATTTTTATTGTTTTGTACCCAGTGGATAAAGTCTAGATTTTTCTTTCAGATGACAGCATTTGAGCGACCATTTTAGACTCTCTCTCTCTCTCTCTCTCTCTCTCTCTCTCTCTCTCTCTCTCTCTACATGTGTTTAAAGTCTTCTGGAATGAATGACTGTTTAAATGGCTGCTTATTGTAATGACCACTATCTACCTTGACAATTATTAAATTAGGGGATAACTGTACTCAAAGTTGTCATCTGGGGAGGTAAATCGTCGGTTTCATGGCCGAAAATTATAGCTGAGCCGTAAAACACAATTTGCGACTATAAACCAACGGTTTACCTCCCCGAATGACATTTTTCGGTACAGTTATCCCCATTCTAATGCACTTCAATATATTTCGCCTTTCAAACTCTACTTTTTACATCTAATGAGAGCGCTTTCAGCATCGTAAAACCATACGTCAGCCAGCGAGAAGAAACGTTTCTTAATGACATCGGGTTTGCAACAGTATATCGCAGAATATACAGTACTGTCGCAATTTTTTGACGTTTTCCAACCAAACGTCGCGTTGCATTTATAAGTGCATTCGAATATACTTTTGTGGCTTCGTCACAAAGGGAAACAAACAGGAAGTCACAAAACTTGTTTCCCCTTGAAAATGTACCCATTCCACCATAACAGGTTCGATCCTGACTAACCAAGATTAATCATACCATCTCCATACCATGGTCGTCGCTAAATTCTACAAGAAGCGCTTCGCGCTTCGTGGAATTTTAGCTCCGCCCACTGGCTTCATCACACGATGAACGCTGAAAATCAAGTTTCAATTCTTAAATCAAAATACCAGCTGGAAACACACAACGTCAAAATAGAGTCGTCGCAAAGCTATGGTGAAATTGCGTTGACGTAGAAATGACTTTCTTTGGGGGCAGTGTGTTGGTTTGGCTAAGACAGTACCGTCAGGCTGTAGATCATTCGTTCGAAATTACTTGAAACAAACTGAGCAAGGAAAAACTGAAACAGGAACTTTTGGCTTAGACGCCAAGTGGCATATTACCATTTATAAAAATCATTCTATGTAGTATAAAAAGTCAGTCATATTTTATCTCGGCCTGTCTAATGAAATAAAAAGGCTTTTAGTAATGGAAACGAAGACACATTTTGCTTTAGTAATTAATTATTTATACATTTCAATTTGTTACTTCGGCTTTTATTGGAAGAATAGGCTTTAGGTAAATCGCACCTTCGGGATGAGGTGGCGGCCTTTACAATGATTTATACGTCAGCTAAAGCCAACATAAGCAGTGGAAGATACTGAAAGCTATTATTTTATCAGAAGATCATTTCGATACCGTTTGTTTAAATATTAATTGCTCGACTTTCTCTTTTACGCCAAATTCGAGCTATAATCCATCTAAATGAAAATAGTGTGAAAGCACCATTAAATATGCCTGCGATACTTTGTGACGCTGTTTCTACTTTTTAGCGCACCAGAGCCCAATGCTCCGTGTGAAGCTAGCAGGATAGGCAGGCGCTGTCGTTTGTCGTCGTCATTATGTCATTGTCAGTCAACGTCACCTTCATTACTTTTGAATCTACGTGTATTTACTTGAGCACCTACCACTGTTTAGAACTACTATCCTGGCCCCAAGGTTATAAAACTTTTTTCGTGCTCAACTCAGCTGAGCATAGAATTTTCTCTGCTGATAAATATGAAAATGCCAACTAATGTTGGCATTTTCATATTGATAAGCAGAGAAAATTTCATACTCAGCTAAACTGAGCAAGAAAACAACTGTACTAATCAGTAATTTGCTATTTATTAGCAGGTAAAATTTCATGCTCAACTCAGCTGAGCATGAAAAAAGTTTTATAACCTCGGGGCCTGGAGTATTTCTTGAGCATATTTGTTTTCAAATTAGAAGATGCCTTTCGCCTTTTAGTTAACAAACTATATTTGTTAAAGATTTACTCCCTTGATAATAATAACAAAAAATGATTTGATGAAATATTTCATGCAATACTTCCGAAATGGTCTAACTATACATTTTAAATTGAGTTTAGATAATGATCTTTGATAAAAGTGACTTTAAACAAAAACTAAGATAATTTTTATACTATCGCGGACCGCACTCCAAATCGCATTATTGGACAAAAATAATATATTCGTACGTCACAATCACGTGCACGAATAAGAAAAGCACCTGTACATGATAACGTGATACACGTGGTCAAAATTGATATTCTCACAGGCCGTGAGGAAATAGGTAATTTGTATTTTGATTTTTAAGATTATTTTTCATTCCACATTTATCGAAGAAACATGCATTTTCTCAAAACTTGAACGATCAAGTATGAGACTATTACATATTGTCTAACGAAATTTTGTTAAAATATTTGTTGCTGAAAAATGTAATAAATGAGGGAGACAATCTTTAAGGAAAAGAACTGAATAAGTATCATTGCTTTCGTTCTGATCCTTAAGCTTGTATTGACGACATGTTGTACTTTGTCATGTTTATGAAATAAAATATGTTTAAACTAACATTTCCAATGAATCCTGCTTTCAAATACCGCTGGGCCGCTTGGAACCAACTTTCATATGCAGTCTTTAGGGGTTTGGGAACCAAGTTTGTTTTAGAAAATGATCTAGTATGCTCTTGTAACTAGACACATAGCAATGGTTGCTGTGGTACTAGTACATGTACTAAGTATTGAGTAGTTTGTTTTAATGATGAGTTTCTTTTTACGGCGAGATCAGATTTCCTGCCTTGTGGTAATTGTTAAAGATATACTCCTCGCCATTTTACCATTTTCAAATAAACTCGTTTTACTAAATTTCGTTAGACAGTATTATGTTATCACAACTAAATCCTGTGCGAAAGTTCATAAAAATGTTTTGGTTTAAGAAAAATCTGAATTAAAAAGATAAATACAAAGCGTAATATGCAAATCAGAAAGAAAATCGTTAGCCTGTAATAAAATTAATCCACGCGCTGATGGTGACCGAGGTAATTTTCTCATTCGCGCACGTGGCTGCTACGTCAATCGATTTTATTTGGACCAATTATACGATTTTGATCGCGGTCCGCGATCGTTCTAGATTTGTTATGTTTTTGTTTTAAATATGTTTTATACCCATAACCAATAATTAATCGTCAGTTTGGACTATTTCAGAGCTGTCAAGTAAAAGTTCTTCGAAAAATATTTCTAACAGTTTAGCAACGGAGTTAATCTTTCTAACACTGTTCAGCCTCTGTTTTCACACCCCACAAGGCAAATTTCACAGTGAGGCCAGAAAATAAGCAAGCTGGCGCTGCAGTCGATGTGCTAACCGCCTGTCACAATTATATTGAGCAGCTTCCTGTAAAACGTTCCTTACCGCATTTCCGAACAGGGAAGACTGTGATCAGCCTGTGCGAATGCACAGGCTTATCACAGTTTTCTCTGTTCGCACATAAATCTGTGACTCCTGAGAAATCTAAAATATGGAAAGTCAAGACTCTTACCAGTTTGCACAGCTTTGCAGTCGTACCTTAGTATTGATTGTACGGACATAGCATAAGGTTCCTTTTCGCGCGACGCCGCCCCTATTACATATGAGCCACACCAGGAAACTAGACATTAGAAAACCCTATATAAAAATATGTAAAAACTGAAATGTTCAGGTCATCCTGCACATACGTGCGAATAGACCAGAGTATACCAATTTCCCAGGGTCCATAAATTTGTTAACGAAGCGCAGGCTCATCAGAGTACTAGATATTCGCAAAGCTTTCCTAAGTCACGTTTTTACTGTCTCTTCAGTGCAACGACGAATAATATGCAGTTTCAGTGACAACTTTGGAGTATTGTGAACAGAGCGCTAAATAAAATAACGAGGTAATGAATATTGTATGTGTATTAAGAACTTTCTTTGTTCATCAAGTGAGGAAAACATGAACGAAGCTAAAATTTCATGAAGCGTATCATTGTGAAATGCAGCGACGACCAATGTCGACGACGTCTTTATCGACGATAGACTGAAAAAGCCAATTTTTTTCAGCATTTTGCGACGGTCTAGGGGTTCAAATGCATTTAGACGTCAGTCTAGTCGTACGGGTCTAAATTTGCTAAAGGTCTGTATTATATAGCATTAATACTTATCTTACACTTTTCCAGCAAATTTTATATAGATTTAATATAACGTAACGCGTGTAATGAGTTGTTGTCAGTCATTATTATATTATTATCATTATTATTATAGTAGTAGTATTGCAGAAGTAGTATTGCTGCTGTTGTTTATAATCAGTGCTAGTTGAATATTTATGTTTGTAGTGTAATTCGCTGTTTATATATTTGTGCATGTATATTTGTGCGGAGAACACCTTCTGTAATATGTTGGTATTCCGAAATAAAATATTCTGTTCTGTTCTATTCTATTATCTACTCTATTCTACAACAATGAAATCCTATACTGAGCGGCGCTATGGTGATCCCTATCCATTGTTTTAATGGCTAAATCAAAGGAAGACTATGTGCCAGGCACTTATAGTTGTATTGTTATTTTGTGCATTGTTCTGGAAGGCACAAGTACATAAGTGTTAAGGTGAACGAATATACTTTCGTGGGAAGTTACTTTGCTCTTGCCATTTTGCCTTCATTCTCGATGGGATTAAGTCTTATTTTATTGTAATACCCCCATTCCACTGGACGGCGCTTCCACTGCGCTCTGAAATTTCGGACAAAGCGCCATGAATCGTAGCAGAAGCGGCAGCAGCGCAGGAGAAGCTTCTAGGTCGCAGTGAAAGCGTATCAGAAGCGGCATGATCGCCAAGTCACGGCGCTTGTTTTGACTCTGCTCAAAATTTACGTAGCGGAAGCGCCGTGGACTCAAAGCGCAACGAAAGCGTAGTAAGAACGTAGCTCGAAATTCATGAGCGCAGCAGCAGCGGGAGCAACGCAGCACCAGCGCAGCGGGATCGTGCCGACAGCGCCGTGAGATTCGTCTGCGACCCAGCTACGCTTCTGCTACGCTCTTTGCGCTCCCGTTGCGCTCTTGCCGCTTCCGCTGCGACTCTATTATTTATGAATAGCGCAACCACGACGCTTCCGCTGCGCTCTTGGCGCTTTATCTGCGTTTCCTCTGCTCTGATGGCGATCTGGGCAAGAAAACGCCGCGTTTCCGCGACGTTTCATGACTCGATTCTCACGTTTCATTCAAGATGCAGGCTGTCCGGAGCAGGAGTTGGAATACCCACTCCTGCGGTAAAGGCTGGGTGAAAATAGTCTCCTGACCAGGCCTGGGTGTGGATTTCGCCTTTTGCTTTTGACAGGGGGCCAGGCTCTTGCTCTCTAAACTAAGCCAGATAGGCGCCCTTTAGAACGCCGAGCAGAGACCCCAGTTGAGCCTGAACAGAAAGCAGAAGAAGAAGAGTTGTTCGAAGTCACTAGTTCATGATTGCCAGCTGGGCCATAGCCTCTGGAATTTTTATATTATCAATATTGTTTGAAGGCTGGTGGCTAACTTCTGCTGAACCCGATTCTCCGCCGATTTACATAGAAGCGGTTACAAAGCGCAACACAAGCGCAGCATGAGCGCAGCTCCGGCGCTTAGGTCGTAGCACGATCGCAAATGCATCGTAATAAGCGTAGCTCAAGCGTAGCTTGAAATCCTTTGCCGTAGTAGCAGCGTATTAGAAGCGCCCTCGAAGTCCGTTGAGCGTGGCAGAAGCGCAGCTAAGTCGCGGCAGCATCGTGACTAGCGTGGCGAGATCGTATTAGAAGCGTACTGGCAGCGTACTGGAAGCGCACAAGTTCCAAGTTTTGGCAAATGCCTACGCTTCTGCTGCGATTTCGAAAATTTTGGAGAAGCGCCATGAACGCCAAGAGCGCAGTCAAAGCGTCATCTAGTGGAATGGGGGTATAATTTGCATAGAATTCCTCTAAGCAAACAGTGTTGACCCTGATCAGACGCCGCGGTCAGCGGCGTCTGAACTGGGTCTGCACTGTTTGTATATGACCCCAAAACGGGTTTCCAGTCTGAAAAGGGTTAACAGGTGAAATGGCCTAGTTAAAAGGGACCTATGACCACTCCCAAACACTCAAATCAAGTACGTCTGTCCGGAGACAATTCAGAGTCCTCGCTTCTTGCAATATAGACTCCACTGGATCAAAGATTGGTCAGGGAAGGGAAGATTCTTGTCAGACTGCTTGGACGCGCTGTCGTTTAAAAGAATAATTAAGCCAGCACGGTACAGTATGTAATCGAATTGGTTGTTTAGATGTCTTGCATCTGCTGTCCAACGGTACACACGGGCTTCCTGTCGAAACTGGTAGGCAGGACGATACGCCTGTAAATGAGAGCAAATGTAGCTTTTGCAGTAAAATGACATAGAAAATGAATGTCACCATTTGTTTTTATGCCATTATTTGCAAAAACAGTGATTTGTGGGAATCTAAACTACAGAGACGTGTACGTCAAATTCGCATCAACCCTCCGCATTTGCTTATAATATTATGAAAAAGTTTGACTGTTCAGAATCTATGCATATTGCACTGCATTTAAAAGAAGCATGGTCTCTGTCAGCATGTAACTATTGACACTAGATCAATCAAAAACTGTTCCACGAACAATTGTTTAATTGTATTAACCCTTAAACATGTTGAAGCGCCAAAAATTAAAATTGTTGAATTGGCAAACAGCTCATGATGAGCCACCTCATCTGAATCTACACTGTTTGTCCTCTAGAGTTCTAATTCTCAATATGATATCGCTTGGACGAAACATTTTTTGAAATTCTGCAGACGTAAATTTTGTCTTATGCTTTTTGGCGCATTAAGGGTTAAAATGATGGCACTTATGTCTCTGCATGTTTGATGCCGTATGATCTTTAGGATGTACGGGTTTACCACTACATATGAGCCGCGACACGAGAAAACCAACAATGTGGCTGTGCGCCCAACGCAGACTCAGATCAGCCTGGGCATCCGCCCGCCAGTCTGACTAGAGTCTTCGCTGTCCACATGGAGGAAGCTTAGTCCCCTAGCTACCCTTTGAGCACTAAACGAAGAGTCTGGTCAAACTCAGAAACTGGACATTGCCCAGGCTGATCTGAGTCTGCGCTGGGCGCACAACCACATTGTTGGTTTTCTCCTGTCGCGGCTCAATTATATACATTTTACAGCCATTTTTGCAAAGGTGAACAACACTTGTGATTTTTTTGTTTGGCTCTCTGGAGGACAAAGTCCTTCCAAGATTGAGTTTACTCTTAAAGGAAAGAATTTGCTCTAAGAGGAGCAAATTCTTTCTTTTAAGAGTTGGCCCAATTGAGAAGGGAGGTAAAAATGAAAATTGCAGAGTTGCTGCCCCTGAAAGTGAATCCATTCACCCTAAGTTAATGTTTCTGTGTCATTTGTGTTCTCATATGTCGCCTGAGTGTGGCCTGAAATGATAAGTTATCAAAACAATTTCACCTCCATTTTGATGGAAATACCATTTGGTCACCGGAGCTCATAGGCTAAGGAATAATGCTGACTGCATGAATGACGTAATTGTTTTTGTATTAGCACTTTAAACGAAGTCAAAACTCCTGCGAGAATAGAAAATACAATTTGTGCTGCCTATCTGATCATCTCTATTATGTTAGCTTTGATTGATCGCACTAAAGTCATTTATGATCCCTAATTTACATACTCAATCTCTCAAAACTGCGACAGATAATTGCTGAAACTAGTGTTATGGATGGGTATATGCCGCCTGATCTTCCATCAGTTTGTCTCATCGTTTTCGTTTATATTTTTAAGCCGTTCCGCATTCTTATTTCATCATGGTGTAATTATGTGGTCGGGTCAGTTGGTGATGCTGGATTAAGTTCGTAGCCGTGGTATCCTGCTAATTTCTATTATAGTAGAAGGTGCGGGATGGGGGTTGTTTGGAATTTTAACGCTTGTATATCCTTTTCTCCTATTATCTTTGCCTCTCATTGGGAGATGGCTCGATATAAATTGAAACACCGTGCCAAAGAGCTGTTACACACAAACAGCCTGACCAACTTCGATGAGTTGGGAGTCCTGTTTAACTTGTTTCAGTGGGGTTGCATCAGAATCGGAACTAAGTGTGAGGTTGCATATATAAATGAACCGCGTCCGCCCAGTCTGATCAAAGTCTTCGCTGTCCTCAAAGAGGTAGCTTAGACTTTTAACTACCCTTTAAGTGCTTGCGAAGAGTCTGATTAGACTGGGCGGATGCCCAGGCTGACCTGAGTCTGCGCTGGGTGCACAACCACTTTGTTGGTTTTCTTGTGTTGCGGCTCAAATAAGTTCTAAAAGGAATGAGCATTGAGAATGATGAACACATTCGTTAGAGTGGAACAAAAAGGTGTTTAAATGGGCTATACTAGCTAGTTTCCGCTATTGTGGCCTCATTTGTGACTCACCGCACTAATCTGACAAAGAAGGGGGCGGTATTCTGTATGGTTATTGCCCTTGAATATTATTCTCGCTGATATATGTACCAAGAATAGTATATTGAAGATATTTATCGTATTCACCATCTTGGTATGCTTTATCTTCAGTGTCGAACTTCATGACATGCTCTTTTGAGACGTTCTCAGTTAAGCTGGGTCATTAGCTATTATTTTTGTCCTTCGTATTACCTTTCTTTAAATTACAAAATAACGGTCCTGTTTACCCTCTGACAAGTAGCCCTCTGTCTAAAGAAGTTGACAAAAGTACCAAGACATGCATGCGTTTTGTTAGACATTTTAAACACTGGTTCGAATAATGACACCCTGCTTTAAAAGGCGACGTTTTTAAATGTCGCAATATTGCCGTTGTATAGATATGAACGCCGCACGGCGAAAAAAGATAAATCACTGCTTATAATCGAGTTCCATTATTAAATTCAGGTGATTTCTTATATATTTCCCCGCTTAAACAATATCTAAAGCCTTAGGGTAGTTTTTGCTACGAAAGGAGACTGAGAACTAATGTCGCAAATTTTATGTAACCTACGTCACAGCGCTAAATTCGTGATACATGCATTAACTAAAATGGCCCAGCATCATAAAACTTACAAGATCACACGAAGAAATATGTGTTCCTTAATAGTTTATATCATTCGTGCAGATTTGGTCCATTTTGTATATTTTACTCGACTTCAAAGTACATTACCCCAGCATTTTTCTTTAAGAATGTAACCTTACGTCACGGGCTTTTCTTAAAACTGAGCAAAGCAATCGCTCTGAAACTCATGTGCAAAATCCTGCCTAGTAACAGCTACAAGATAAGGTGCTTAGATTTCATGCACTGAAACATTAAATGGTATAAAAACGTTAAAAAGTGTGTACTGTAACCTACGTCACGCGTAACCTACGTCACAACGTCACTAAGATCACGTTTTGAAAGCGTTGACGTCATTTGATTAAGCAGCGCTTCATAGAAAACCCCTTTCTCCCAGAAAAGCAAAGAAAAACATTTTAAATTGAAACCAGCCAAAATAATCAAATGTCAGTAGATTGGTAAAAGTGCAATGCTACGTATGTCAAAGAAAACGTATGCGACTTCGTTCTTCAACGTATCTAAATAACGTCATAAAATACGCCATTTTTAATTGTTAGGGTATGTCTCTAAACATGGTTGGTATTCCATAATCTTAAACTATTATCTGAAAATATTTTAAAGCTTTGAAGCAGATATCATGAGAATTATGGTCGTGATTTTTCTTGAATTCTGGCATGGTTGTATATATGGCCATTTTTGTCCGCGAATGGCCCAGCTTAACTGAGAACGTCTCTTTTACGTGTGACTAACGTTACCCAATTGCCGATACAGTAATCTTAAAACCACGTTCCTTTAAACATATGCATATACTGACATTTCGTAATACATGCGTCACAACATGCCGGTCGTCATCGAGCACAAATAGCGGTATTTTCTCGGAACGGGAATGCCCATCTCGAATAGTTAGGATATGAGTACATGTATCATATATTTTCATTACATGGTTACTTTTGGCTATTTAGAACTGATGTTTACACAAAGCAGGATGAAAAACTCAATCTGAATGTCATTTTACTTTGTTTCATTCAGTTGGTGTCAGTACTGATACTGGATTTTAGACCTAAACAATATTGGATTGATCTCAATTGATTCTGGCGGATAGAACACATTGTGTATGCTTTTTTCACCACTGGATTCGGAGAACCACCATGGCTTTAATACAGAAACAAAAGTAATTTTAGAACAACGATGTGTTCTTCACTCACAGACACAATAAGAACAGATGTTTCAAGTTTATAGCCATTTGATTGGTCTTTCCAGACAGAACTTTCAGAATGATTGAAACTGATAATGTCCCAACACAGATTTATATACTGAAGTAATCTGGTATAAAACATGTCGTACTTCTTAATATTAGGAAATTTCAAGGTGAATAAATACACTTTCAAGGAAAGCAACTCTGCAATTTTCTGTATTTCCTCCCTTCTTAACGTCGTACAAAGCCTTTCATTATCACCCTTCCATCGTCTTGATATGACTGAAACACTGTAGACAAGGACGTAAAATCTCAGTCATCCATCCATTCATCCCTTTTCAATGGGTCAACTCTTGAAAGAAGGAATTTGTGCTCTTTTAGGAAAAACAGTGACAATGCATGGCGCACCACCTACCTGCTGATACTGCTTTAAGCCGATATCCCAATTGACCAATTTGAGCCACGTCATGAACAAACAACTTTGAAGATGCAAACTACAATTTTCCAGACCAAAATGTGTACATTTGCAATCTGATCAGAACATTCACATTATGTGTTTTGAATCTAGGTCTGTATATTTATTCTCTCGGCAAACTGCATTGGCTGTGACCATCCTGAGCATTTGCACAGGCTGGTATGAGCTTGCAGCAGTTCGTATACATCTTAAGACAAATTTTCACGTAATACAGCTTATATAAGCTTCCATTATTTTAAGCTTTTAGAGCTTAGGCTTGCCGGAATAATAGTCTTAGGCACGCGACCAGAGTTAAGATGTATGAGCATACCTCCGTGTTTTTTGCCATTTATTCCTAAGGGAGACAACTTTTGTGACTTCTGTTTCCTCCCCTGTGTGACAAAACCCATCCAAAACGGGGTCTACTTTTAAAGGAAAGAATTTGCTCCTAAGGGAGCAAATTCTTTCCTTTCAAAGTTAACCCCCATCGAGAAGGGAGGCAAAAATGAAAATGACAGAGTTGCTTCCCCTGAAAGTGTACACATTCCCCTAAACAATCTATAAAGAACTGTAATTACGGCTGTAATTATTGTCTGGATAGTTCTTGAAAATGTCATGTTTTAAGACAAAATGGCGTGTTTCCTCGTTTGTGCCATTACCATATTTCAGGAAGCATTTTATGGTTATAATGGTGCTTTTAATCTAAACAATATAATTTCGTATCATAATTCTGACGTTACAATTAATATAATGTCAGCGGTAATGTAAATGCAAGACGGAATTAACTCTTAAGATAGCGTGAGACAGCAGTGTAAGTGAGAAATACACCCAGATCTGGGGGTTTCCAGTAACTTATTCTTTTGAAAATCGTTTGAGATATAGAATAATAGGCTCTTTCCTGTCCAACTTTAGACGAGCCCATATATATACTTTGGGAGGTGACCTTTAACACTGTGGGCTCATTTCCCGATTTCTGTCTTTATGTTAATAATAACAACACAAAGAGTTCACAATTAATAAGTTTGTAGAATCACTGAGCCCATTTATGGGTACATGTACACCTGTATGTTTTCGCAATTTGTGAGACGACTTGTGTGACTTTATGCTTGCTTCTCTGCACGACGAAACCTTTCCAAAAAGGGGTCAACTCTAAAGGCCCCTATTGAGAAGCCAGGCAAAAGTTGCAATTACTTCCTCCTGAAAGTGTACCCATAGCCTTTAAATTCTGGGCAGTTCTGCATACATCGGTGCTACACCATATGCCATACTGCTCGCGAACAGACTTAAATAGTTGTGTTGCTTGTTTATTTTCAGTATTTGTTCTTTATTCCTATGCAAAAAGCTAGTCGGTTGGAGTGATCTTTTAAAAGATGCCGTTTAACTGCCCCGGTATAAACTCATATACTATTTTAGCGTAAGGTTTGGCTGCAAGCTTCTCACTACAAGACCGTGATTAGCCAACTTTAAACAAATAAAACACCCTTGAGTTGCACATAAAGTGTTGAAAAATTATTTGTGTCATTTTAGTTCGCAACCAAAACGGCCTACTTTCGATATAATAAACTTAAATACACAGTACAGGTCATTGTCCCGCTTTTGTTTATATTGCATTGTTCCACGGGGAACCAGAAATTCAGAGAATTTTCATTTTTCAAAAACAGTTCCACCTCTTTTTTGTCAGTTATACATTTGTGACTTAAAAATGTCCATCAGCCCACAATGAAGGTTGGCCCGTTTTGTTTTTTGTTTTTTTCATAATGATTTGTCTTTAGACGCTTTTAAAGGCCCCATTGCTCTATCATCATGAATTATTTTGTCGTGAAGTATCGTTGCAAGCTTCTCACTACAGTTTTTTCATTGTATATGGTCGTGATTGGCAGGCTTTGAAAAATTAAAACGTCCTTGAGTTTCTCATAAAAACGATTTGAAAAATATCTAGGTCATTTTAGTTGGCAACTAAAATGACCTACTTTCGATTTCACAAGTTTCATAACATGGTAAAAATACAAGGTACAAGAGGTAACAATACAAGGTTTACTAGTTGATGTAAGGCATGGCTCTCATTCTTTGTCTCGCTATTGTGTGAGTTAATTGCCCAACGGGGAACCAGAAACAAAAACCGTATTTTCACGGAGAGACCTGTCAAATTTTACTCAAAATACCTTATTCCTTCCTTTTTGCCAGTTATATGACACAAAAAGCACAGCAACCGACATTTTATCATCAGTTCTGAAGGCTGTACCAATTTTATAAGGATTTGTGCTTCGACAATTTTTACTACTGATAAGACTATGGAGACTTTAACCCTCGAAAAGGTAGTATTAAAGTCTGCAGTAGGTGCGGTATGGTGTTTGTTACTTTTCTCTTTCTGGTAGAAGAAGTAGAGGTTCCAATTGCTGAAACGTTGGTTTAAACAGTAGTTTATTCTTCATCAAATACATACATATACATAATATTCAAATCAGTAGAATATAGGATCTGACGGTAAGCGTGTTGCTTATACATGTATTAAAGTCGTCTCCTTATACAAACTATATTGTACATTGTAAATAAATGGCTAAGAGACGTTGTTTCCAAGTCTCTTAGCCATTTATTTGCTGAAACGTTGTTTCAAAGGACCGGTCAACACAGAGCAAACACATAATATTTCTGTACAAAATGCATGTACATGTAATCAGGCAGAATATAAATTGTCTGTTTAACATCTGCTACATGTCTACCTATAGACATGCAGTACGTATAAACAATAGAGTATGCAGCATCTGCTATGCATTTGTATATAAATTAAGAACTTATACCTTGACCATCTTAAAATAAATACCATTCTGTGACTTTCTAGCTCAAAACAGTTCTAAATAAAGGTTGACTTTTGAAACAGGTCTTTCGCCAATGGCATAGCTGTCTATACGCAAATATGCAGGTCCGTATTGAAAGTCACATTGACAAATTTTCAAAACGCACTTGCATATTTTGCATGCTGAAATTTTATAAATTTGACAAAATTTCAATGCCTACTGCCAAATTACATGAAAAGCTGAAATATATAAGGAGTTGAAATACTACATTCCCTCTCAAGTAGTATTATAAAACCTGACTGTGCATATGATGAAATTGCTCCGAGCTACGCCCCTGTTCGCACTGAGTTTTGTTGTTTAACATATAACCTGGCGGAGACAAAACCTGAAAGGAATCGATGACAATAAATTTTCAAAGTGGTTCAGTGTATAATACTGTTGTTAAAGCAACAGTGAACTACCGGAAAAGACCTGGGCCCAGTTATTCAAAGCATCGTTAGCCTAACGAGCTCGTTAAGAGGTCAGCTTGTTAGTGTTTTGAGTCTTAATAACCAAAGATACTGATGTTTTGTTGAAAATGTGTCAGAAGCTTTTCTCAGATTTTTTCAACAAAAAATATTGGCATATTTGAGATATTGACTTTTGAAATTTTAACGTCTCGTTAACTTACAACGTCGTTAGTTTTGAACAACTGGGCCCAGCAGGCATTCCTTGCTGCGCTTTGCTATCAACATCAGTTGTCTTCCTCTGCATATATGTCTGGCGGGATAAGACCAAAACATATCGAGATACTTATTCAAATGAGACTGAGCAACTTTGTACTTATCGGTGCCAGCCCCGGATCAAACGCCGGTGGGCTTTGGAGCTTCAGCCCCGCCACCTGGGGCCCTGTTTCCAATATAATGCATGAATGTGGATGATAAGGACCACCTGAGATATCTTCCATAGATTGAAATATATGTTATGGCATCTCATAGGAATCGCCTCTTGAAATATATGTTGTGACATCTCTTTGGAATCGCCTCGGCGAGGCGATTCCAATGAGATACCATAACATATATTTAAAGGTAATACATATATTGATATTTTCTTGATTTTTCATCGAATACTCTACTTTATGTAAAACCCTGATTATGCCCTCTATATTTGGGCCCTAAGCCCCACTAGTTGTCCAGAGAGAGCCCCGCCAGCTAGTTGTGTTATACATCCGGGCCTGCGTGCAGCTTATCAGACTACTGGCAATAGTGTGAGGAGACAGACTAATCTCTCGAAACATAAAAAGATATCATAAAATCTGATGTTTTATAAGACTGAGACACTTTTATGACCAATGACCTTGGGTCTGTAGAACTCTTTTTTTTTTTTTTTTTTTTTTTTTTTTGGCTCTTCTACCATTAGTTACATTAAAATGTCAGTCTGCAAATGGCTGGAGCTCTCAAAAGATATCAAAAGTAAACGCCGCACATAGAATAGTCTATCATGCCAGCTTTTACCCATATAATATTATGCCTGCATGGTGGACTCTTCTGTCGTTATAAATTGGATGAGTCCATTGTTAGTTAAGGGGTGTCTGGTCTAGTTCATCTCCATTATTTTTGTTTTCTTTTTTCAACCCCCATTTTTACTATGCAAATCAGAAGCCAAGTTCGAATTCTGCGACGTCAGATCTGAGTCTGCACTGTCACGCTGTCTGTTCCCTTTTATGGGAAGCTTTGCACAGATGGGTTAAGCTGAAACTATAGACAAGCTGTATCATGATCATTTTTTGCTTTTCTGGGGTCAGCTCTTTTAAAAAAGGAAATAATTTGCTCCCCAAAAGTACATGCCTTTAAAAAGTAGATATTTTATAAAGTGTTTCTTTTGTCCTAATAATGGAAACAAAATAAACTGGAAATATACATGTTCCTATTAAACTAACCATGATGTCCCAATGGGCTTCATCAATTTAAGCATTTTAGGGCTTCTGCTGTATATATAATTATGGTTCTTATACACGCGACAGGGTTGTAGGGTTTATAAATCACACTGTAATTATCGTGATAATTATGTCTGGAATTGTGCTGGAACCGTTTATTTCTTATGACACGATTGCGTGTTTCTTTGTTTATTGTTATTATATCTCTGGAAAGCATCTCTGGTTTTACCGTAAGAAAATCTAAGTATTGGGACAGATAGGTCTAGGCAAACAGTGCAGACCCAGATCAGACTGCTCCAAGGAGCAGTCTGATCAGGGCCTACACTGTTTGCCGTTCCATCTGTATCTTTTGGACGCCCTACTGCATTGTAAAACCAGACTGTTCCATTTTAGGGCAAATGCGGGGATGAATTTTAGGTGTCCCAATTTTTCGATTTTTGCGGTAATTGCATGAATCTATTTGATCGTAACTTTAAAAGATAAAACGGAGACCTAAACAAACAATGCAGATCAAGATTATTATATTTTCTAAACGTAAGATATTATAGATTGGGTATGAGCGGAATTGCAAAATACATGTAATGCATTATTCTTGGTATGGAAAGATAAAGATTTATGGTTAAAAAAGGTACATGCATGCAACTTTTGTCTCATTCAAATGCTGGCTCTTTGGTGAAAGGTAAAGGTTTCCCGTTGTCTATTGGCCGTAGGGTCATTGGGGGCTACAGGCCTGCGGCCGCCGTATCTTAAAAGCGATGCCCATCCCTCTCTATCGCTGCATAATCCTTCCCTGGTTCAAGAAGGTACCCATTTACCGCTGATCACATGCCTCGATAGCAGAGCCTAACAAACACTGTAGATCCAAAGCAGACTTCTTGATACAATTAATGGGATGTGATCTCTGATTCTAACTCTTCGTCGACATATTTACGTACTATAGAACTACCACTACATGTATTTGTCAGAGAATGCACGTGTACAATCACCTTATGAGCTAGCCCTAACCCGAAGATGTACTTCGCTAAGAAATGGCGTCCAATATTTACTGCAAACACGGCAGTGAAATCAATTACAACCTAGTCAGAATCTTATAGAAAACTTTTCAGTCAGTCCATAAAAGACACGAAAACACTAACAAATACTGAAAAAGAATTTTTCAGGGGTCTCGTCGATAAACATATGTTGCACGATTGCATCAATAAATCGCTTTTACTTTATGTCACCATATTAAACGACATGTTCTGTGATACGGAGTTTTAATGCCTACCGTAAAAATTGTAAGTTTTGGGACAGACAGGTCTGAGCAAACAGTTCAGACCCAGATCAGACTGCAGTCTGATCAGGATCTGTACTTTTTGCCATTCCGCTTTCATCTTTCAGATCCATTACTGCATTTGAAAAAAAAACTGTTCAATTTTAAGGACAGTTGCAAAAAGTATTTTGGGTGTCCATTTTTTTTTCATAGTTTTTACCGTGGTCCTAGTGGATTTTTAAAGGCTATCCTCAGTGTTCAAACGGGTTTATTTCCAACATAACAAGGTAGGATAAATGCAATTTCGATGGATTGTGTTAATCTGTGATTAATTTCGATAGATTGTATATCTCCTTAAAGATAAGGAGAGGAACTAAATAAGTATTTATCTTCCGTTCCAATCCTGCATGCTAAATTTATATATTCACAATGTATAGTTGAATTATATGAGATTTGAAATAAAATATGTTTAAACCAATTGTATTTTGATTTTATTTCTATTTTGATATTATAGCTGAGACAATCTGAAATTGCAATTTTGAAATATCATAAAAATTCAAAGTATTCGGACACCTAAAATAATCACTGTTTTTGTTTTTGTTTTTGTTTGTTTGTTTTTTGTTTGTTTGGGTTTTTTTTTAATTTTTTTCCTTAAATGGAACTGTTTGTTTTTACGGTGCAGCAATGCGTCCAAAAATGCTTTTGGAGTGGCTAACAGTGTAAATCCTGAATCAGCACTGTTTACTCAAACTTATCAGGCGAAGATGCAAAGTGATCAATAGTGGCAAGTGAAATCCAAACTGGTCTCGGTCTCTTCGGCTGGTGCCGGGCTCATTTCTTTAAATTGTACGGTATTTTTCGGTTATAAGACGTGTTTCCCCTTCCAAACTTAGGATGGATCTAGATTTTTTTGGGATCATTTTAGAAGGGGGAAAAGCCCATTTCTGAGTGGATTTCATAAGACTTATCTAAATATTTGGGATCTTTCTAAAGATAGAACAAACCGTTTTAAAGCCGAATAAATCTTTTTCATTTAAGAAATTGTCAACAGAGCTCATTTAAAAATTGCTGCTTAACAATATCACTTTTAAATAATTTACACCTTATTGTTTGAATTATTATACCATTATTGAAGACACCTCGGGAATGGTAATTTACGCAAAAGAAAATCAGTTTCAATGCAGCCAATAGCGAAGTATGTCCACGGATTTACATTTTCCCAAATACATGTAGATAGATTCAATGATGAAACGAAATGTCTTGATAAATCATGTAGGCAACTGTAAGACCATGTTTGCTAGCCAATGGTGACTAAGTCCACTTTGTTCTTTACGTACCATTGGCCGACGTCCTATCCGTAAATCGAATTCCCCCTGTGCCATTTCATTGGATGCGAACAACTTCCGTCGCATCCAATCAAACTATCCGTAACAAAACATTTTTCGTATAACAGGCGTTCTTGTCGATAGAAAACTAGCGTGTTTACAGTGAATAATAACCGAAAAAAAAAGAGTATATGGTCAAGATTTAACCAATTCATCAGTGTTTTGAACCATTTTGCAATTAGACAATTGTGTTTTGCAAAAGGATATGCGCTAAGGACGCGCCAAGGGGAGTAACTTGCTGTAGCCAAAAGGTGGCGCTGCTGAACATCCGAGTATCAGTAGAGAGCTGAGAACACACTGAAAGGACGAATAAAGTAGGGTCTGAACGGACGCCTTCAGTTTAAAGACTGCATTTCTTTAACGGCCCTTGTATTTAAAACGACATGGTGCTTCTGTCTGATGGCAAGAAAAGAGTGGTCCCCGTTGGTCATGCGTGCGAAGAACATTTGGAATTTTACTTCACTTTTGAAGATACCCCCGTCTTTGGCTCGGTAAAGCAAAACGGAAATTCTGCAGAAAATTCTGCAGAAGATTCTGCAGAATTTTCTGCAAGAATAGAAAATCGGAAAATTCTTCAGATTTTCTGCAGAATTTTCGCTCTGCTTACTTGACCGAGCTCCCGACTATCTAGTGAAGCATTCAGGCGGCAATGATCTAGGTCAGATTAAGCCAGGTGATCTTAGCTACAGTAATTCTAATAGTTCGGGTTCACTCGGTTAAGTGCAGCCATGAAGTAGATTTTTTCTGAGATTTTTCCTAAACTGCTTTGGTGTAATGGGTAAAAAAGACTTTTTTCTTGTTCAAATGTTCGGATACCTACGACCATATGGGTGTTCCAACATTTCGGGAAATTACAGCAAATTTGACTTCCGTAAACCTTTCAAGGTCTATGTATCTCAATATTGATTCCTTCTTTGAAATGTTGATTTACCTTACAGATGAAAGCTTTTAGAGTACCGTAAAAATTGTAAGTATTGCGACAGATAGGTCGGCACAAACAAGGTAGACTCTGATCAAACTGCTCCTAGGAGCAGTTTGATCAGGGTCTACATTGTCTGTCACTGAATAAGCATCTTTTGGAGACACTACTGCATTGTTAAACACAACTGTTCTATTATTAGTTCAGTTACGGTAATTATTTTGTGGTGTCCCAATTTTTAGAATTTTCACGGTAGTTTTTTTGTTGAACCTGTTTCAGAACATTTGATCCTGTCATTTTCAAGACAAATCAATACAAGCTAATAAGGCGATAATTTGAAATCTATACAATCTGCCAATGACAGTTTCCGAGTTTTAGAACTTTTTCAATCCCAACAAACCATTGAAAAACATAGTGAACAGTGTGGAGCAATAGATGGCTGATTACAACTGGCGCAAATTTAAAGTGCTGACTTGTGGTACATACAAAAATTTGGATGAACCCATAAAAATTAAACGTGTCTCCTCGAGCTTAAAGACTTCTTCTTCATTGTTTTTATTATTTTTTTTATTTTATTGTTATTTTTTTTTAATGGGCGACATGCTCATTTAGGAATGATAACTTCACTGAAACTGACACATAAATTCTTTTATCAGCGTGTATTTATAGACAGGCATAGATCGATTTCTATAACAAAAACATCAAAGATTTCCAATTGAAAGTTAATATGCTCTGGGGCAAAAGTAACAATACACCTGTCCTGTTGGGGCAAAGCTGCATACGTGAATATTGAAATTTTAATACACAACTGTGTATTGCAAAAGTCTGATAAATCCTCCAGAATTTACTTACAAAGTACACGTCGTTCCAATTATGAAACCCTTGTTTCAAAAATTAAAACATTAGTGCCTTGTGGAGCTTTTTTTCACCAGCTACGCCACTACGCGTACAAGGTGCTGGTTATTGGGCGGTAATCCCTTTTCCTATTCGACCCTACTTATGGTTTTCGGACAAATTCGAGTCATTAAAGGTTTTACATCGAACTCTGATCAGAGTAGTTGATATTCGCATACATGTAGATATAAATACCTACCCGGGATCAAGTATTGACTCGTCTAATCTTGTGTCCCATTTTGTTTGTTGTTCAGTAACTGTAAATGGTGTAAAATGTATACTAGATACACGTAATTGTTTAATTTTACCTGTGGATATTTGTAAGTTCGCACAAAGGACACTCTAGACCGTGAAACACATAGTAAAATAGTCCACCTCTATACACTTGACTTCACAGTCAGCTCATAGGGGAGAGTCGGGTAACTTCGGACAGTGGGGAAATTCGGACAGTGACATTTTTTCGTTTATATGTCAGAAACAAAACAATAACTGGCCAAACAATGAAAATCCTGATGAGACGGCTCATAATGAGCCGTCTCATCTGGATTTTCTCTGTTTGCAATGGTATTGCAATGGTATGTCCGAATTTACCCGCCTGTCCGAAGTTACCCGACTCTTCCCTACATGCTGAAAAACTAGGGTATCATCCGGTATGTAGTATTTTCAGTGTGTTTTCAGGATGTTTTAAGGATATACGACATCATAGTCTACTTTGACAGAGACTAAAGTTGGTAAGCTGAAATATTTTGTTTGGCTGAAGTTAGTTTCATCACGGTACTGACTTATTTTATCGGTGTTTTTCCAAAAAGGTGAAAGTACACATGATCTACCCGATTTCTCACCATGATCAGCTGATGATAACACAAAATACCCGTAATGTGCTTAAGTGTTGGGACACCTAAAATAATTTGTCCCAAATGGAAAATTAAATTATTTAGGGTGTCCCAAAATTTAGATACTGCATAACAGTCACCGAAAAATGCGATAGCGACTGCGGCAATCGACACCCGAGTCGAATGTAATTAAAAAAACATCTTTGGGCATAATGTTTAGAACTGAGCACCCCAGAGTAACTATGAGTATACAAGGGTTCTTACGAACCGAAAATGAGTCATAGTTACCTAACGACCTGATGACCAGGTCGTTTGGTAATTCTGACTCTTTTTCGTTTCGTAACAGCACTTTTTCGTTTCGTAACATTCTTGAAAACATAGTTAACTAGAAGTATGATTGAGATTTTACAAAGTTCCTGAAAGGGACCAAATCGAAAGTTCGGTCTGGCCCCTTTCGGGAGTTTTGTGATAACTCTACCAGTTAATCCAGTACAAAGCTGAAAGTTTATTCTGGTATGCTTTACATAAGCATTGTTATATTTTAGCAGTGCATTTGAAGATTTTTTTCATTATCATTATTTGTCTTCATTTAGTTTTCCACGTGAGAATGGAATTGCTTGTTTACCAGTCGTTAGCTTGCAAAGGTTTATTAGGCAAGCCTGTGCACTTTGCACCACCCATAAGACATAAGGAACTTTATTTTAAAGTCGGTTTTCAAATATACACCATAATCAGCATTAGCCATTATGACTATTTTACCGAACCAACAAATAATTAGAAATACACATGTATAAAACATGCTGCTGCAAGCAAGCATCACAGTTAGAAAACATATGTCACAGAGAAATACATAAATAAAGACCCATACGTCACACTGAGTCAATCGGCCTGCCAGCCTAAAAAGAGGATATTTGTTCAACACGACCGGGGATCGAACCGACGAATTCCGAATTGGCAGGTGGATACTATATTAAAAAATAGTCTAAATTTATTTGTATTTATGTTTCTTAATTTGAAAACGAAAACAAAATCCTTGCATGTTAAGAGTCTGCACTTGTTACATGTTCTGTTTTTTTTTCAAAACAATTTTAAACGTTTTATTACTCTATCTCCTTGTTGAAAAGTGTTGTTTTTTTTCTTTTTTTTTTCTTTAACAAACCATTTTATGGTACTTCTTAAGCTGTATATCTTGCCATAAAGACATAAAAAATAATAAAAATGAATGTTTTTTTAAACGGAAATTGGGACGATTGTGAGGACTCAGCGACGCGTATACTTTTATTTGGAATAGTTGATTCGGTAAAGACGATAATTCTTGGTGTATTTCGTCAGTTGTATCAGAGCTCTAGATAAGAGGGGTGTTTGATGATAATTGAGGGATAATTTTCTTTATTTCTCATCAAAACCATATGTTGTGACCCCTCATCTAAACCGTCTCGTCGAAACGGTTCAGATGAGGGGTCACAACATATGTTTTTATCCAGAATTAACAAAAATTATCCCTAATTATCACCAAATACTCCCTCTTATCTAGGGCTCTGGTTGTATGATGTCAAATGCGCAATTCCAATATAGTTAGTTGTAATATAATCATGCTATTCGACTCATATTTGAGTCGCAACACGACAACCCAACAAAGTGGCATGAGCGCCCAGCGAAGACTCAGATCAGCCTGGGCGTCCACCCAGTCTGATCAGAGTCATAGTTGTGCGCTTAAAGGGTAGCTTCGGGCCTAAGCTACCTTCATGCCGACAGCGAAGACTCTGGTCAGATTGGGCGGATGCCCAGGCTGATCTAAGATCTGAGTCTTCGCTGGGTGCACATGCCACTTCGTTGGTTTAGTCGTGTCGCGCGGCATATTCATGTACAACACTTGCTTCGACGAATAGGAACATGTGGAACTGTCACACTAGTCCTGAAGGTGGCCATACTGAAATTTTGGTATGGCCACTTTCATGAATTTTACGGCTAATGTGCATTTTAGAGTTCGTTCAGAATGGAATCACTGGCGTTGACATCATTAAATGCTCTGATAAATAGAGATTATTACACGGTTGTTTTGATCCCAGCCCTGATCTCAGCCCGAGTCGACCGTTAATTTGTAAGACGTTTGTATTGGATGCTATTCATGTGAAGTGTAAAACGTCAAATTACGTTATTTTCCGGAAAAATCACTTTTTTGAGATTCCAACTTGTGTGTTCCAGTTTTCGATGTATACTTTCTGACAGCACATAAAGTCATTACGAATTTAATTTTGTGTTGTTGCTGTATGAAATCTTTCACGGCAAAGCTGGGATCGACTTCAAGGGCTGTATCGTAAAGAAGTTTAAAACAAAAATAAGGGAGGAAAGTGACGTTGACCTGTGAAGTGCAAAGGTCGTCACGCATGACATAAATTCGTGCAGTTTCTTTGATTTGATTAGTTTTACTCTATCTAGAAAATCTTAGTCATCTATAATAGCTTGAAATGTGAAATTACTAAAATACATCACAATTTCGGGTGAGGCGTTTTTAAAGTCCTCGAATATATTTACAAAGCGTGTATCAGTAAAGCTATTTTCACACAGGCAAAGTTTCGATGTCCTTAAAACTTTTGCAAACAAGTTTGCCAAAGATCTAGCGATCATGCGGTTCAAATTATTTGCCAAAGAAAAAGTTGCCAAAGAAGCTCTGGAAAGGCAATATTTACTGCAAAGTTCGCACGATCAAAGTTACCTTGACAAACTTTATCCGTGCGAACGTCCATCAATGCGATATTTTCTTTGTTAACATATACTTTATTCAAAATCTATCAAATTTAATCTGTCCCCACGGCACCTTTCTTTGTTGCTCATTTTTATTGTGCCGTGACATGACAAAACAAACAATGTGGTTGTGCGTCCAGTGCAGACTCAGATAAGCCTGGGAATCAACCCAGTTTGACCAGACTCTTCGTTAAGTACTCGAAGGGTAGCTAAGGGTCTAAGCTACCGCCATGCGGACAACGAAGACTCTGATAAGACTGGGCGGATGCCCAGGCTGATCTGAGTCTGCGCTGGGCGCACAACCACTATGTTGGTTTTCTTATGTCGCGGCTCAAATACACATTTCCTTAAAAATTGCAAAGAAAGTGAGACACATGGCATTCATTCACACCAGCATACTTTCCTTTACCAAGGAAACTGCGCCCGTGCGAACGAATCGTTAAATTCTCCTCTTCAAGCCCCAGTTTTAAATTCACTATCTAGAAGGTCAAGTACATGATAATAAACTTTGTGTGTGATAAAAACCTGGAGCAAATTAAAATATTCGGGTACACGCTCACCATAATTACCGTGTTTATTGCGACAACCAGCCTACGTAGCCTGAAACTTCGGCAGTATTAAAACCTGGACGCGGACTTGCAAGCAGTGCAGACTCAGATCAGACTGCTCCTGTAGGAGGAGTCTGATCTGGGTATCTACTGCTTGATCGGATTTGCTGTCCCGTACATAGAGATTTTACGGTACAAACATCCAGAGTCTTCCCGGTACGATGAAAATTGTTGTGATTTATGCTTAAGTAGTTCGATTTTCAATTTTTCAGCCATGGAAGTGTAAAATAAAAAGGACCGTGTCGTATGCCAGTGTTTGGTCATGAGCCGTTTCGTCAGCAGTAACTTTTTGAAATGAAAAAAAAGAAGGGATTTTAACTTTAAAATGTTCGAAAAAAAAACAGACACTACTGAGGTAAGCTTATCAGGATCTCTACAGTTGGCAGTAAAATAACTGTTTTCTCAAGTTAAGGGCAAGGTTAAAAGCTTTGGATTCGTTAGTCTCCACCGTTTTATGGTGCGTTGGCTGGCTATATTTGAATGTATGAGCCACCGAGTACTTGACAGAATGTAATGTACGTGACAACAGCAAATGGCATGCTCACGCTAGCTTGTAAATAATGCGAGGAGAGGAATAGTCCAATATATGCTACAGCGAAAATTTGAATCGGTTAGCTTGCAACCTCAATAAAACCGAGACTTCGGTTTTCTTTCTTGTATGCAGGGGCGTAAAGGGATAAAGGGGGCGGGGGTGCAATTTCATGCTACGCACCATCATGTTTTGAAGGGAAATGTAGTGTAAGATATTTCGGATTGTCGTCTTTGGCGGTATTGAAATCTTGTCTAATTTATGAAATTTAAGCAGGCAAATACGCAGGGGCGTGTTGAAATTTTGTCGTTTTGACAAAGTCTTCACGAACGCACCTGCGTATTTGCGTATAGGCAGGTACATGTACGCCCTTGGTATGTGCTCTTCTAAAGCACGTAGAGCAAAGCTGTCGTGAAACTTCCAGCACTGGTGCGTCCAATAAGATCGGACAAGGGTCTGTTAAGATGTATTATGGGCTTTTTCGGTATTTCTGTCTTTCTTCTCTGGGAGACAACTTTATACAGACTGAGGGCTCGTTACATCCTTAACAATAGGTCAAAACTGATAAAAACCAGTCGTCAGGAATTTAAATATTAGATAATATGGTTTTGTCATTGTTCGTAAATCTTTACCTTCCTGTTTATAATGCGCTGTATCCTTCTAAACCAAGGAAGAATACGATATATGTGTACAATATTATCTAAACTTGCACCGTAAATACACTTATTATTGCAAAATCTCAGTCTGTACATAAATGCAATGATTTTAATATTTGATCGCGTTGTTCTGCGATGCATCAGAATTTGACCATGACCAGACTAATAATCATGACCAGACTGTTCCTTCCAAGCACGTAGAGTTTTTTTTCGGTTTATGAGCTTAGAAAGCTAAAAGGGATACTTCAGGGAATACACTTTCAGGGTAAGCAAATCTGCCAATTTCATTTCTTCCCTCCATTCTCTCAAATGATGTTGCCCAGGAGGCTCTTTCGTTCTAATCCCAAGATTGTATTGTATTATACAGATACAGATACAGATACAGATACAAATTTTATTTAAAGTCGGATGTGTTTACATAACAAGTAACATTAGCTATGAATAGCTATTAGACCGACTAATACTAATACTAATACATGTATGTATGTAAAAAATTATAAACGAATAAGATATGTTTAAACAAATGAAAGAATTTGCTCCTCTACGAGTAGATTCTTTTTTTTTAAGAGAAGACACCTTTTTGGGAACGGTTACCTTGTCCAGAGAAGTAAACCGGAAGTCACAAAAATTGTCTTCATGCATTTGTAAAAATGGCAGAAAACATGGCTCTGTCCTCATAGGCCTTCCTTCGGGCCATGGACTAGAGCAAAAGCTCTGACAGGCCTGCGCATCCGTGAGGTCTGATATGTATCTGCTGTTCACACACAGTCATAAACGCAAGAGGCATCTATACGCAGCATGTTACAGTGAAGACACAGATCAGGCCTATTAGATAAGGGTTGCTCTAATGTCGTTGTTGCCAACATTCGCCTTCAGGGGATGACTTACATATACGCGTTACGCTTTCTGTCAGATCCTGTATTGCTTCACTGTTTCATTCATATATATGTATTAAATCTTTGAATAAAATACGGTTTAAACCATCAGTCGCCTTTTCCCTGCCAACTTTTACAGTTTAGTGTCAATGACGGTACATATAAACACGAGCGACGTCTTGTGAAAAGTGAAATAACGGAATATACAAACAAAAAATACTGACATTAATCTGATCAGACTCATCCCTGTTTGCATAAAGAACGTGAATCCTGCGGAATCTGTTAAATAAAAAACTTTTTTTTTTATTAATTTGCTTAAATGAATTACCTGATTTACATATTTTTCGTTCAAACTGGGTCCAAGGTCGCTTTTTCGGCGACGCCACGTGCATATACATGGATATACCCGTATATCGTATCAGATATAGTGAAACGTCAATGTACCCTTGAGTGTTTTTATGTTTAACACATGAACAAACTTATTAGATATGCTGATATGCAGAGAAGTGTAACAAAGTTTTGCTGGGATATTATATGTAGTGCACTAAAAAGGACATGATGTATGTACGCAGTATATGCCTGATAAAAAATACTATTTTTCTTTTTGTGGAGAATTGTATTGGAGAAAGGTATTTGCCACAGAAATAAAATTTCGTTATTATCACTTTTTATATACTGTAGTTTTACATCAGGTTGAGGAGAAACCTTGATGGAAGTATATACTTCGATCTAAGTATATACCTCGATCGAAGTATTCATACATATTAGAAATTGCATTACGACTGAGAGATTCTTCAACTGAATCTATTTAGAATATAATTGCAAAATTTCAAGTGTTGAGTTTTCAATAATAATGAAAATCAAGTCTGAATGCAAAGAAATTTTATTTTTCTGCCGTTGCGTTTTTGTGAAAAAACACATTTATTTGGTATACATGTTTCTTCCCATTCCCAGATATTTCTGTAGCTGCAGTCAAGCGATAACTTTGAGATGATCCCAGCATAGCAAGTATGTATATCATGACACAGAAGTGGCTTTATCTGTCCAGTTTGAGGGGGCATCTCAAAGATACACATTCATTTAAATTTTCCTCAATTTGCATAAAATGCACAAGTAGAAATTGAATTTTTTTACAAAATCATAAAAGGTTTGTTATACTTTTCACTGTTGTTCATCTATAATTTTGCAGTTCTGCTGTATTGCATCTGCAGAAGCAATCATGCTTTGGTTTCCACTCATTTTTATACTTCGATCAAAGTATATACTTCGATCTAAGTATATACCTCGATCTAAGTTTCTCCCCAACCTGTTACATGTCGTGAATGAGCTGTTGAAAATTTCAGTTTCGTTTTCTTCACACGTTCGGATACCCATTGGTTGCATTCAGTTGCAATTATCTGATGACTGAAAGCCAGAAGGAGTTCTCAGCTGGATAGAGGCTGGGAAATACTCTGTGAAACCATCGCAACCCCGAAGGGAAAAACTAACCATTCATACCTGCCAGCACCGGGGTTGAACCTGCGCGACTGAGGTACATGTATGTAGCCAGTCTAGAGACAAACTTCGCTATCGATTGAGCTATCGGGGCGTCTGACTTAATTAAAACAATTTTGAACATATGTATAATGTACTGTCTGAAAGCTGACTCACTACGCATGATGCTATACAGCGGTGAATATCTGAATAGTCACTATGCATAAGATAAAGAAGAATAGCCAGTGTAGTGTGATGAATATTCACATTCCTATTTGTAAATGAAACAGAAAATGGGGAAAGAAAACCTTCATACATGCTAAAAGTGCCCACTCGTGACATGTTCTATTTGTGCAGCAGCGTAAAACGTGTCATATTTCTTTCTGCTCTTTGAAGAGTGTATTTCTTTCTTCAACAAGCCATTTTATGGTACTTCTTAAGTTACATACCCTGCCATAAAGACATAAAACAGTGAATTGTTTTGCAACGGAAAACTAGTTTTGCTTGCTGAGATGATCTGATGACTCGGTAGAATGTACTTACGTCCATGGTTATTCTTATTGTTGGACAAGTGTATGGTATATCAGAGATCTGGTAAGCGCGCATTTCCATTTCCAGTTAAAAGCTCAACGCAATATAAGAACGCTATTCAATACCTCGTACTCATACTCAAGTAATGTGGTTGCGGCATGATTTGTCCGTCTATGCGATACCCCCCCCCCCCCTCCCTCTCCTCTCGCAAACGTTTCTGGATTATCTCGTGCAGGCAAACAGACTAGGGTAGATTCCGGTAACTTCGGACAGCAAGTAAATTTGGACATACCATTGCAAACAGTGAAAATCCAGATGATCAGGATTTTCACTGTTTGCCCATTTTAATTTGCTTTAATTCCAAATAATTGACATTTTAAGGAAACAGTCACTGTCCGAGTTTACCTGCTGTCCGAATTTACCCGACTTGATCCTAGCCTTTTAAAGTCTCCATATTCCTACCTGTGGTAAATATCGCCCGAAAATACAAATCATTATAAAACCGGTACAGCTTTCAGAATTGATGTAAACATGTCGGTTGCTGTCCTTTTATGTATCATGTAACTGGCAAAAAAGATGGAACAAGGTATTGTGGGAAAAAAAAATGATAAGTCAAAATACAGTTTTCATCTCTGGCTCCCCGTTAAGCAATGAAATAATGCAACAGCGGCACAATCAATGGGACCCTTGCTTAACTTTTTTGTACATTGTATTTTTATTATCTGTTAAACGCCTGTACCTTGTATTTGTACCTCCTGTATATTGTGTTTTTACCATGAAATAAAGCTTGGGAAATCGAAAGTAGGTCATTTTAGTTGGCAACTAAAATGACCCAGTTATTTTTTTCAAATCCATTTTCTGGTAACCTCAAGGACGATGTGATTTTCAAAGCTGGCCAGTCAAGATATTAATCAATGGCGAAACTGTAGTGAGAAGTTTGCAGCGATACCTCACGATAAAATATTTCATGCTGATAGAGCAATGGGGCCTTTAATACATATTGATGAAACCTGTGGAACATACTGTGCTAATGGGCAATGGGCTTGTATAAAGTTACTGAACATGCTGAGTCGGTTGTCCTGGGGGTGATAGTATAAAGATGCCGTGAAACTTTGGGCACTAGGGCGTCATGTAGTCGTTTATCCATGTTGGTAGATTAGAATATAATATAAGTTGTGATTCCTCACCAGAATTGCCTCGGCGAGGCGATTCTAATGAGATATGACAACATATATGTCAAGGCGAAAAAGATATAAAAAAAATTCATCAAATTGATCTCTAATTATGTCATATATTTTCAAGCCACCACCCCCGAAAAACAGAGATCTTAGCACCTCCAAGCCCCACCAGCGATCCAGAGCCCCGCCAGTATATGGTGGTCTGGATCCGGGCCTGGGCGTCTAACTTGTACTGGCTTAATGTAGGACAAGGACCTACTGTACGTACAGTAGGTGCGGTGGGTGCTGCTTTTGGATATTTTTCAAGTTCTGTCAGTGTATTGTCTGCCCGTCTCGATATAGATTTAAATACTGTCTCAGAGGCCCTTAAACCCTTACCTTGTCCTGATACAACAGGTAAATTTGATTATTCCTTGAGGATTATGTTTGTTTACATTGAGCGTAAATTGGGAATTATGTCACATTGAAAATATTGAACAGAAAATGTTCGTTTACATAAAAGATTAGGTTATAAATTATAGCTGAAATATTTTCAATGAAGTGATACGCAATCCATTAAAAGCTAAGTCTTTAGGACGAAATATTGAATACCTACACTGGGTAACTGGGCACTGCGCAGTGTTTTTACTGAGAAAGAGCATGTTTTTGTCTCGCAAGCATCTTGCAGAAGTAATATTCCGTCGGCCTCGGCAGCGTAAACTTTCATTGGCCTTTCTGAGTTATAGCTCTGTTTTACAATCGAAACACCGCTCGGCCAATTTCGTGAATCAACCCTGATTCACGGCATTGGCCGAGCGTGCCCCGATTGCTCTGTTTTAATGACAATACGCAGACAGGCGAGACAGCCCTTCTGATGATTTCTTGTTCGCCTCTACAGGTGGATAATCCACTCGCTAAAGCTCGAACATTGTCTCTCGGTAAAGGCGGTCGATCCATGCTCTATATAACTTATTTCTGTCTTCACTGCCGGGCCGCGTAGCGCAGTCGGTAGGGCACCTGACTCATAAGTCAGAGGTCCTGGGCTCGATACGCGGTCTGGCCACATACTTTCGTTTCTCCTTCCGCTGATTCAAGAAGGGCAGTAGTGGCGAAAGTATGTGCACTTCGTACTGGTTAACCGCTTAGGATGTCTAAGCCTGCCCAGGAACAGTGTGGTTATGTTAACTGACCGTCCCGACATGACCATAGCTGTCTACCGTGGACGTAAAGCAACAAAACAATCAATCAATCTCTCTTCACAGGTCGTAGTGATGGTTCAATGGATGGCATGATTTTGCGACCCTCTGAACTTATATTGGGCCTTGAAAGGATGATAATGAATGGCTGTTTGTAATGGAGTCTCTGTTTAAGGTCGAAATATTTCCGACTTCAACTCGGACCTCTAGCGTAACACCCACCGAAACACTCAAATCAGCCTGCGTGTTTGTGCAAACTGGTCAAAGTCTGTAACTGTCACTTTTCACAGACTGTAGATGGGAAAGTGAAGATCTGAGCAGACCAGACTTTGAGGTTGTGCAGGCTAATCTGAGTCTTTCATATTCTTACATACCGTCATGAAGGTACTTTTTCACACGACGCGTGTCAATATGCATGTATTATGCTTTTCTATTATAGCAAGGGTGACTTCCTGTTTAATGATCGGTCATAATTTAAGCCACTCGGTGCCAGCAGAAATCTCCGATCTGGGTACCCTTCCGAGTTCGAGCCAGTGAAGTTCAACTGTATTATCGTATACAGAACATGCAGAAAGAACGAAAACTCCGTATACATGCACATGATATACCAAACAGATAATAGCTTGCTTAGTTTGCGCGAAACCACAGACTGATCTGTCTATTTGCTGTTTGCACCTACATGTACGGTGTTACTTTTTTTACTCAGGTGTTCCCTTCTCCTTATTTCAAGGGCTAATGTGTATTTGCCTATACGCAGATACGGTGGTGCGTATTTCGAAATTCAACGTTTGTCATCATTTTACAACATTTTAACGCGCTGCTGCGTACCTGAAGATCTCAATTTTGTCAGACAAGTTTGAAATACCAGCTGCTGCAAGGCTAACACAGAAGTATCTGACGGCATAATTCTCCTCCTCCGGGGATATACAGCATGATTGTACTATCATGAATTTGCCCCTATTATTGCCTCTGCACACTCAGTTATACAGGTCGATGCACAAACATATGACAGGGTCATTAAGTGTATCTTCCTCCTACCCTTTGGGCTGCTGAGTCAGAAAGACTTCAAACATTTGTATTTTACCTTTGAGACGTCTTTTGTCATTTACTGCATAAGAAAAGTTAGTGCAATGATCCTAAATGTTAAGACAGAACGTGTCAATTAGCTATCAGAGCAGAAAATAATTCAGTACCCACCGTTGGCTAGTTTGCCAGCTTTTGATAATAAAACAAGTCTAGTTTTCGTACAGGATAGCTCGCCTACAGCACCTTGCTCATTTCATGAAAGAAGTGGGACGTGAATGCCACTGCCATCGCTGACGCTTTAGTCAACTTTTTCAATTTTCAGTCGTTCAATTTTCAATTTTGGGATAATAAATGTGATTAGTTCAGGTTTATCAATTTAACATAATTTCGGTAGTTTGTGTTCATGCATAATTTTATATTAAGTGACATTCTGTGCTACCGGTATTCAAGGTACCCTATTTCACCTGAACCCTTGAAGCGCCAAAATCGAAAATAGTTGAATTTGCAAACGGCTCATAGTCAGCTTCCTCATCTGGATCTATATCGGTTGCCCTCTAGTCTCTGAATTCGCAATATAATATGGCTTGGACGAACTGTTTTTCTGGTATATTGCAGACATAAATTTTGTCGTCATGTTTTGGTGCTTTAAGAATTAAATACTTAGGTACGTCGGCCATCTACCATTTTTGTATTCGACACCTTTGTCGTTGTTTTTGGTGCATCGTGGGTACACCTCAGTTTTATCTTGGTCAAAGCGGGCTTATCGGTTACCGAACAGTGTAGATCTTAGCGGTTAAACTGGCCTTGTCATCAACAGATGTATAACCATATGTAAGGCCCTCTGTTTTCTGTGCCCAACCCTTTCACCACTTCTCCTGCGCTTTCCCATCTTCGCAAGCCAAGAGTACTAACTCCACTTTGTTCCTTACGTAAGGTGTAATGAGTAGGCCTTTTTAGTTATTTATCAGTTATATAGTAATAAGTCATAATATCAATCGGGAGCAGATGCCTGGTTCCTCTGCAGTGGAGCTGCCAATGCAGGTTTTTAGAGGCAACGGCTCGACGCGACTGAATTGTTTAAACCATTTTTGCGAGAAGTAAACTGACGTCTCGTAATTGGTGCATGGAATACATAGTTCCGAGCCACACTCAAAATGCCACTCCAAGTCACCTGATAGTGTATAACTGGCCAATGCAACGACAACTTAGCATGTGACATACTCACAAACAAAATCGCTCGTGTTCAATGTCTCTCATAAGTTCGTGATTTTACCTTACATTTAATGTAGGGATGTATACTTGTTTACAGTAGGCGCGGTTTTAGGAACTGTGAATTATGGGTATTGTTCAAATTTAGATAAAGATGACGAACAAAGCTTGAAAGGATAGCTGCCGAAACTACCCGAATGATAATTTCCCAGCATGCCCGCGAGAAATGCGACAGATCGATGCGAAAAGTGCCGACTGTCTGTGACAATGCCATCTGCCAGTCAATAAACGATCCACTAGAAGTATTGGCGAGCAATAATGATAACTCATTAAAGATCAGATGTCATTAAGTATTTTCGTTTTGTGATTCATATCAAAATCCGACCTGACACGGAATATCTTTTAGCTTCTGACGTTAAGCTTTTGTTTGAACAAGGAAAATAAGTCTTTAGACATATGCGAGCATCAGTGGTTCTGATCAGGCTGCGCATGGGCGCAGTCTGATCAATACCTTTGATGTTCGCATCTAAAAAAATAATTTTTGGCGAAACCATAAATGTGAAAATGGAGAACCTTTTAGGGCTGTATTTATCCGCAGGATGACCTGTGTCGTCTTCGATTGTCGCAGTTTTCCCCCTGTCTCCCAGCATATTTTCATGTTATTGCTTTCTGCTTTCAGGGATTGAAACGAGACAAGAATGGCGTGAATGAGCTCTTGGGGAGACATAAGCAAGGCTGGATGATGGAACTCGATGTCATGGGAAAGTGCAGGAAATTATGGCGGGATTACGCGCGTGTTGAGCAATAATGTGAATCAAAGCCGATCAAAGTCCCAGATTGTATCTTGTGCCTTCATTTTGTGCCATTAGTCTTTCTTCGGTCTCAGGATAAGTGGTTCAGTTCCATATCTTCGGGGCAGTAGGATTGGAATTGCCGAGAATTGTGTTGTTATATTCTGCAGCGGAAGATTATTGTAAAGTTTATTATGCGGTTTACGTTGAAAAAGGTTGTCACGTGGTTTTTAACTGCGGGATGTATTTTTCTTGTGACGTTTAATTTCTATAATCGTCATGTCTGGATTATTACAGATCGCTCGCGACCCTGGGGTCAGGATTTTGACACAGAAGATGAACATAATAGGGTTCATCATCCACTTATGCCAAAAATTTCTTGGTCATTTAATAAAAGTGACTTGTATCGCAATGAAACAAACATAACAGAAAGAGTGACTAAAATTAAGTATTTACCGGGAATTAAAGTTGCAACCAAAGAACCACCGCTGCTGGTATGGCCCGATAAAGTTTTTTATGATAATGATAGAATTTTGAACCAGCTAAAATATACGTCATCGCCTAATACGCAAGCAACACTGGACGGTGGCGATATTCCTCTTAAGCAAATCCTAGTTTATTCTGGTCTTGGTGGGTGGGGAAACATAAAGAGAGGTCGACAGCAGTTTATCGATCAAGAATGCCGAGTAAACACATGTGAAGTAACGGACAATAAAGCAGCTGCCGCAACTGCTGATGCTGTTTTATTTCACCACCCAACGAAATCCTGGACCACCCGGCCCCCTCATCAGATATGGGTTTTATTCATGTTAGAATCTCCGTATCATACCCCTGGATTAAGTGCCTTTGCTCATACTATAAATTGGACGGCAACTTACAGACACGATTCTGATATCGTTGCGCCGTATGAAAAATTTGTTCCATATAATGATAAAATTTTGACGTTGCCCCAGAATCGTAGCTATGCAACAGGGAAAACTAAACAGGTGGCTTGGTTCGTTTCTAACTGCGGAGGAAGAAACGGTAGGCGAGAATACGCAGCTGAACTTGCAAAACATATTAGTGTAGACATTTACGGTGCTTGTGGAACTCTTAAATGTCCCAGACACTCAGCACAAAGGTGCTTTGAAATGCTCAACCAAGATTATAAATTTTACCTCGCTTTTGAGAATTCCAATTGCAGAGATTATATCACAGAGAAGTTCTTTGTCAACGGACTGCAGTAAGTATATTTAATACACTGGCAATTGAGCTTTAATTACAATTGACTTTCGTTATCTCAAACACTGATATCTCAAAGTGCCCTCTTATATTAAAGAATATAGGTTAGACACATTTTGGACACATTTCCTATTTTTCTTTTCATTTTAACCCCTATTATCTCAAACAACGGGTGTCTCAAAGTAAATTTTCTGTAGATACCAGTAGATTGAGATGAACTTCGACTTTGAGATATCGAGAGTGTATGATTGCGTTTAGTCTTTTCTTTATAACACCACCAGGTAGTGACGCCAAACCATCGTCGGCGGCGGAAGCTTTGGTCATTTTGTTTTTTCTGATTTACTAGTAACTGTTTCTGTGACAATGAGCACACAGGCGGAGCACGGGGTTTGCTGAATTAATGTTTTTATTGTCATTATAATTTCTTCCAATAGCGATAGAAAGCATGGATGGATTGTCGATTACCTTGGCGGCTTTATGTCCTTTCTGACAGTATTTTAGTCATATGAGGACGATGGGCGGGTGACTATGAAGGACTCTGTGCAGTAAATCGCAGATAACACCTGCAGTAAAAGTTCTTTTCATTTCTGAGCCGCGACCCGAGAAAACCAACAAAGTGACCCAGCCAAGAGTCAGATCAGCCTGGGCATCCGCTCAGTCCGAGCAGAATCTTCGCTAAGCGCTTAACGGGTAGCTAAAGGTCTAAGTTACCTGCATGCGGACAGCGAAGACTCTGGTCAGACTGAGCGGATGCCCAGGCTGATCTGAATCTCCGCTTGGCGCACAACCTCATCGTTTGCTTTCTCGTGTCGCGGCTCAGAATTTTCATTTGCTATCTGTGCATTTGTAAAGGCTTAAAGTTTATACTTCCTTATGGACAGAAAAAAGTTTTTTCTTCACTTTCCTCCTGCGGCAGTTAAAATGCTAATGGTGAACATGCAAATTTACACATATCGGCGATGCTAATTTTCAAAACCATGCTCCAGGAAAACTATTTTTCATATTCAAATTATATTCAGCTCAGCTGAGCACGAAATATAATGCTGAATATATAAACTTTTGTGTCAACCAGTTTCATTCATATACTCAGAACAAATTTCAGAAAGCTTTCTACAAGCTATTGCCAGTATTTACCCACCAAGCGCACACTATCATTTTGCCATTGTGTACCGTTGTAGGAACTTGCTGATATATCTTTGCGCAAAGCTGCAATGAGCTTGAAAAGTTAAAAAAAATGGCTAGAGATTAGCCCTTCCAGCGCCAAATACCAGACAGCAAACTGTTTAAACAAAAATGTTCCGACAAAGGTGCATATTCAAGACTAGATGGCAAACAGTGAAGACTTTCTGTCTTCACTGTTTGCCTTTAGTCTTGAATATGCGGCTTTGATGAAACATTTTTTGTTTTAACAGGTTGCTGTCTGGTATTTGGCGGCTCATTATGAGTCGCCTCATCTGGATCTATGCTGTTTGCGAATTCTTGGCGCTTCAAGGGTTAGTGTACCTTCATTTTCAGGCATGACGTCATTCCAATTGTCATGGGTGCAGCTCCGGAGGACTACAAGCGAGCGGCGCCACCGCACTCTTACATACATGTCGATGATTTTGAGTCACCGAAAGAACTAGCTGAATACCTTATCAAACTCGACCAAAATGATGATCTCTATAACGAATACTTCCAATGGAAAGGTACAGGACGCAACATTAATACATTCTTCTGGTGTCGAATATGCTCCATGCTACACGCGCCACGTGAAACTCACAGCTACCGTGACCTTGAGAGATGGTGGCGAGGACCGGAAGTGTGTATAGGTAACGAAAAATGGCGTAACAAGCCGAGGAAATCCAAGTTTATTGTTGACGATTATTTATGATTGCTAATATTTCTTAGATATACGGGAAACCTATGCGCATGCTAAGTTGTATACATTGACTTAGATTTTTGTATTCCCCTTTTAAACGTTGCAATTTTTAGCTCGCCTGTAGAAAGTACAGAGAGCTATTTTTGTCACCTTGGCGTTGGCGTTGGCGAGGCCGTGGGCTTCACACGTTAAAGTTTTACAACAAAACTATTTTTATGTTATGGGCAAGGCGCTGTCAGGTGAGCTATCCTGTACGCGGACAGGTCTTGTTAGCTATGCGAGCACATATCAGTCAAGCTAATCTCCAGCTTTGTGTGCAATACAATACAAACGTTTTTTTCCGAAATATTGTGTTGTGTTGTACTGGAACTGGTTGCATTGTTAATAAAGATAAAGTAACATATTTATGATAGCTATCATTCCTCTTTCAGCCGGAACCCACCAGGCCCACAACATTGAAACAACATTGAATCAGTGTTGGTTCTAAGTCATTACTCAACAGGCATATGCCGTCGAAATGACGTAGCACTGACATCAGTGCGGCGTGTTGACGTTGCATCAACGTGAACACGACGTCATTTCGATGTCGTGCCCGCTCAGTTTAATCTACAATATTCAATTAACTTTGATTCAACGTCTCGACTTTAAATCATCGTTGATTCAAATAGTATCAAGGTTGTGTGCCTCCTAAGATATTAACTACATGTAGATTCTTTCAGAAGATCAGAAAAAAATAAAATATACGATAGTTCTTTAGACATTCTTATACGCGAAAACTAAGGTCTCCTAGCAACAGACGCAAAAATATGGGTTGTTTAGCATGTTGCTTGACAACTTTTGGTCGAATTGAATCGGGACGATTGTCCACAAATCTTAAAGTTGCCGAAGAGATCATAAAATCTTTTGAAATTGAGGATTTTATAGGAGTGGTCTTTTCATATAAAATTTATGAAACTCACCGAATGCTTCGGCGATCTTCATCAATTTCATATGAAAAGACCACGAGTTTAAGATTCTGTCATATGACCTTTAAAATGGGATTTTCATGACCGCCCCTTAAAGAATATCATTTCAATAAGAAAACGCATTGTTGACATAGACGTTGTCAATGACGTTAAGTGTACGCGCCAAAGTGTTATTTCACGTGTGATCATACGATTTTTATGACAGGGCCTTATCCTTTGAATAACAGCAACGTCATATTATGATAAAATGACATATCCTACTGTGAAACAAGTTTTACTTTACGTTCTGAGCATGCGCATTGGCTTTCCGTAATGTGTAGATTTTTTTTTCTATGAAATGGTTGTGTTCTTACTCGACAAACTGTGATGCTGCTGTTTTATATTCTTCATATTTGTATAAGTGAAGGCATGTACAATAAAGTGGACTCTTCTATCATTAAAGTGGACGAGTCAAATCATCTTGCCGTAGATTTTATGCAAACAGCGTAGACCCTGATCAGACGCCGCGTTATGCGGCGTCTGATCTGGATCTGAACTGTTTGTCTATGACCTTTCTATGGGAGTCCAGACATTAATGGGTTAGAGTCTTTAGACGAACTGCCATCTCTTTTGATAGCGAAAGGTCTAAGCAAATACATGTACTGACCACCTAAAGTTGAAACTTTAGTGGCTCGAACAGGCTTGGGACCCTGAAAACTAGTTCCAGCCAAGAGTAGCTCTACCAATTTAGGGTTAAATTCTATATAAAGTAACTTCTAGGGACCCAGGAAGGAGTTCTAGTCGGGCAGGGTTGACGAGCCATCAGGGTTCGAGCCGTTGATTGATTTGTTGCTTTACGTCCTTGGTAAACAGCTATGGTCATGTCGGGACGATCAGTTAACCAAACCACACTGTTCCTGGGCAGGCTTAGACCTCCTAAGTGGTTAACCAGTTTTAAGTCCACACATATTTTCGCCAGTAACTGACAACTGCCCTTCTTGAATCAGCGAAGGGGAAACGAAAGTATGTGTCGAGCCATTGAAGTGCTACAATATATAAGACTTCGAAGAAGCAGTTTGATTAGAGTCTGCATATTTGTCAATCAGTTTTTGACCTACAGTCCTGAATAAGGGACTTAGATTCGAAATTGAAAGAAATAACGAGTTATGCTGTTATTTGTGGTAAGTACATGTCTGATATGTGCTTTTAAAACTTATATAGGTCAGCAGGACGCTGTTATTTTGTTTTTGTAAGTTTACAGTGTAAACCTGTCTCAACGGGTCACATTATTAAGGGATCACCTGTCTTCAGGTCCCTTGAATACAGTGCAAATGAATCCACCAAGTGCAAAATACAGTGCAATGAAAGTGCATTAAGGGGTAATCTGTGTTAAGCATCCAGTTTTGTGTGTCCCTTTGGATGACCCTTTGAGACAGGTTTTGCTGTACATACTTTGATTTGCACTCGGTTTGATCAATTCTTCAATATACATGTATAATTTGCTTTAATTGTTTTGATACAGATCAGTCTTCTGTTTGTTTCAATCCAGATCAACAATTTATTTCTTTCAATCCAGATCAATTTATGTTGTTTCATTGCTGATCGTATTTTTTTTTTGTCTGTCTTGGTTCAGATTAATATACTTAAGGGCAAAAGTTCTGCACGGATGTTAAATTGACATCCGTGCAAAACTTTTGTCCTTAAGTATATTTTGTCATGTTTCAATCCAGATCAATTTTTTATGTTTCAATGCAAATCAATATTTGGTCTGTTTCAGTTAAGATAAATTCTTGTTTGTTTCAGTTCCGATGAAATGTTTTTCTTGTTTAAATCCACATCAGTGGTTTTGTCTATTTGTTATAATATCTATTTGAATCATTTTTTTTTGTTTCAATCCAGATAGATTTATATTTATATTGTTTCAATACATGTTGTTTCAGTCTAGATCAAATAGCCTAATTTTATATATCTGATCTCAATATGCAAAATGCTAGCCTAAATTGCTCTTTTCGTCACTGGTTTGTGGGGAAACATGCCTGTTGATTGCACAGTTTTATTCACACCTGGAAATTAAAATTTCGAGCTTCTGTAATCCGATAGGCTAGATATACATGTAAGAATGCTGTACGACTCTTATACAGCCAAGTGTCAAAAGTCTTTCCCCAAAATTTTATTTTCCATAGACTTCAATGCATTTGCAAGTGTGTCAGGCCCGGGTCCAGACCATCACGTCCTGGTGGGGCTCTGGATAACTGGTGGGGCTAGGAGGTGCCGAAATGTAGTTGTGTGGGGGAGGGAGCTTGAAAATATGACATATTTATGGTTCAATTTCAAGAGAATTTTTTATATATTTTTCCCTTTAAATATATGTTGTGGTTTCTCATTAGAATCGCCTCCCCGAGGCGATTCTAATGAGATGTCACAACATATATTTTGAATATTTTGATCCAACCACACTGGATATTTTGTCTAAAACTGTCATCAAATACTTCTTATAATCTGGAGGCCTACACAATATACATAACACAGAGGCCAAATGGCGGGGCTGCAGCCCCCAAGCCCACCCCCTGGATCCGGGGCTGTGTGTGGGGAATTTTGCTGAAGCAATACTGCTTATCTTATGATAGTTTTTATATGGTTAGAAAGATTTTTCATATTCCAACTGGGAATGAAATTACGCGTTTACAAGGTCTTGGAAAGTGAAATAAGAATGAATATGAGCTGTGTCACGACAAAACCAAAACACTGGCATGTGCACCTACCGAGTCTTTCCTGTTCGCATGTAGGTAGCTTAGACTCTTAGCTACACTATAAGCGCTCAGCGAAGGGTCTGATCAGACTGGGCGGATGGTCAGGCTGATCTGAGTCTATGCTGGGCGCACATGCCACATTGTGCCTTTTGTCGTGTCGCGGCTCGTATTTTGATATTGCCGTTTGAATGTGCGTGTATATATAAGGGAAAATGGACAGTTTATTAAACATGCCAACAAAAAAAAAATATGACGCCTATCTTAATGAACAATCAAGGAAAGCAAAAATCAGTATATGCAGACGCTCTACGTGTGATTCTGCTTCCTGTCGATAATCTCGACAGGAAGTAGGATCATGCGAACAGTCTCGGCAGGAAGACGTTTATCATGCAGGAAGCAAGAGATCGCGGACGTTCTCGGCAGAAGCCATATTTGACAGAGAGTCTCGGCAGGAAGCGGAAACTCGCGGACTAGTTTATACCCTGTGATATCACTCAAGTATTGTAAAACAATATTGGGACAGAAATGCTAGAGCTAAGAGAGTAGACTAAAACCAGATTATTCCCAAAGCTGTCTGGTCAGGTTCTACAGTTTTCAAGTTAGCCATTCAGATAGGCCGAACATACCTTTCCGCCAGAGTGAAGGAAGGCTAAGAGAACCGTTTGCATTTTAGATTTGCCCATTAGATTTAAGGTAATCAGAACACTTCAAGATTTTGCCACCATATTTACAAAGGGGACACAACTTTTGTCAATATCTGTTTGTTTCCCTAGATATTGAAGCCCTTACAAAATGGGGTCTACTCTTACACGAAAGAATTTGCTCCCTGAGCAGCCCCCAATAAAAATGGGAGACAATTTCTGCTTGGTAAAAGTTATCTTTCTTGGCAGTAGTCCCATTAACTTTAAAATGGATTGGCTTTGGCCGTTACATTTCAAATTGACCACATATAGAATAGGATCAGATGTACGGGAGAATTTTGTGCGAAGTTTATTATGTCGTGTGTATGATCAAATCATTCCATATTTTGTGTTTGTTTATTTTATTTTGTTTTTCTATGTGACATATTTTGTCAGTTTTTTTACTTCTGAAAATCCATTCTAGCTTTAAGTTAAATCTAACATGTAAAAGAGTACAGTAAAAGCTATTGTTGTCACGTACTGGAATATGCGACAGCGTTTCCCTCCTTTCGACTTAAATTTTAGAAGGGAATTAACTAAATATGAACATACTTTGGAAATGACTATATGGCCTGTCGTTCCTCGTTGATTATGACAAGGGGAGTAACTGAATATGTAACATTTTCGAAAGTATATATGGCTTATAATTCCATTGATCATGAATTCCATTTCTAAAAAGCTTTAAAATTTATTCATATTATATACTACTCAACAAAAGTTTTGCATCACCATGTATTTTCCCAAAGACATAATCAGATAATGCCAAATCAACTTATTTCCTAAAGGTTTACATGAAAGGCATAACTCTGTTTTTCTTTATGGTTTCTGTAACTCACAAGTTATGTCTCTGTAAACACCTGACAAAATTGTAGACAGAACTGGGTTCGCGGTTATAAAACTTGTGTATAATCTCAAACTCAAAATAAAGCACACTGATTGGCTGTTTCCGAGCATGTGCTCGGAAGCAGCCAATCAGTGTGCTTTATTTTGAGTTTGAGAATGTACTCAAGTTTTATAACCTCGGGGCCTGACCTCCATCAGGGTAGAAAAAAGTTTGTGACTGGTATTGGCTCTTAACAAACCGTATGGGAAATCATCCAAAAATAGGCTCTTAGTCTTTAAAGACCTGTATCTACCGGGGCGGACGGAACCAGAGGGCCTTTTTTCACAATAATATAATACCTAAACATAAGACTGTCAGTCACACAAAATGGCCATGTGTTTCATTGCTACTCGTATGACTTTTACACATGTAAAATATGACAGTTTTGCATTAGCTGTATGGAAAAAAAGTAAGGCGATGCAAAATTTCTTTTGAGTAGTATATTTTTATTATGCTGTGTTGAATGTGCTCTTTCAGAATTAGCGACTCAAATAATGAGCCGCGACACGACAAAACAAACAAAGTGGTTGTGCGTCCAGCGCAGACTCAGACCAGCCTGGGCATTTGCCCAGTTTGAATAGAGTATTCGCTAAGCGCTTAAAGGGTAGCTAAGGGTTTAAGTTACCTCCATGCGGACAGCGAAGACTTTGACCAGACTGGGCGGATGCCCAGGCTGATCTGAGTCTGCACTGGGCGCACAACCACTTTGTTGGTTTTCTCGTATCGCGGCTCCTTTTTATAGTACATGTACCACTCGTTTGGGCGCTGGATATAATTGACTACTCTAACTACGCACTAGGAAGAAATGTTGAAACAATAGTGAATAAACATTGATTCAACGTCGTGACGTTGAATCAGTTTTGATTCAATATTGCACCAATGATATGTGCCCAGTGGTTGGGGTTTTGAGAATAACTCATTTGTTAGTGGTTGTTTCTTATTATTATTTTATTTTTCGTTAACACAGTACTGACAAGACAAAACTAACAAAGTGGCATGTACGACCAGAGAATGGGCATCCGCCCAGTCTGATCAGTCTTCACTGTGCGCTTAAAGGTTAGCTAAGGATCTAAGCTGACTCCATGTGAACAGCGAAGACTCTGGTCAGACTAGGCGGATGCCCAGGCTAATCCGAGTCTTCACTGGGCGGATACGCCACTTAGTAGGTTTTGTCGTGTCGTGGCTCAGTTATTGTGATCCGATACACTTCTACTGAGGAAAAAAAAACATGCTTGTACGAAGAAATAAGAAAGATAATAGAGTGATCTTATGCTTTATATAATATGTAAGGATCTGGGGTTAAATTAATTTTAATCAGGGGCCAACAATAAAGCCTGTGGATATGTGCGACCAGCGAAGATCTTGACTAGCGTGAGTGTAAGAGCAGTTTGACAAAGGACTTCACTTTCTCTGTCAAAAGCTTTAAGGGCAAACAGCAGAATTCTGAACCAGACCACGCAGATCACTCCCCACTGGGCACACAACCTTGATTCAACGTCATGACGTTGAAGATAAGATAAGATAAGATAAGATAAGATAAGATTTATTTAAAGTCGGCAAGTTTCATAACAATACAACATAAGCTCTTGATGAGCTTTTGAACCGACTGCATCTTTTGAACCGACTGTATGAATTAATGTTGATTCTAGGTTGTGTGCTTGCTGGGTTCAGCATGGACTAGGACTCAAAGGTCGCACTTCCCATGGCACCTTCGCTGGGCGCGGGTTCAGTTATTCTTCATTCTGTGTCGCTTACATCGTTTGAATTTACATGACTGTATGTCGCTTACATCATTTACTAATACATTGCTTACATTATTGTTTATTCATATGACGTTGCTTACATTATTGTTTATTCATATTAAGACTCTATTTTTCTAATTCATCGACTTACAAATAAAATGATTCTTGAAAACGGTAGTTATTTTATCCGCTCCCACGTGCCTTTTTAAGGCGTATGGTTTCATTCCCATGTTTTCCCGTCATTTAACGAAGGGATACTGTTTTCTACCTTGGAGATGTAGCACTTCAAAAAAGAGTTCTACTCTTAAAGGAGCAAATTTATACCTTAGAGAGTTGACCTCTGTTGGCAAGGGAAGCAAACATGATAATAGAGTTGCTTCCACGGACAGCGCATCCATGCACCTTAAGTATCGTATTAACCCTTCAAGCGCCAAAAAGCAGACGACAAAATTTACGTCTGCAAAAATTTCAAAATATGTTTCACCCAAGCTATGTCACATTGAAAATTGAAAAACTAGACTAACAGTGTAGATCTAGATATGGTGGCTCATCATGAGCCACCTCATCAGGATCCGCACTGTTTGCAAATTCTGCCACTTCCTTCACTGGCGCTTTAAGTGTTAAAATGTCTGGATCCTGACAGAGCTCATACGAAGATTGTACGGCTTTATAGGTGAATAAATGCCTCTAGTTTTAGCTCACCTGAGCCTTTATGCTCATATGTGAGCTTATAGTATAGCCAAGGTCCGTCGTCTATCCGCCGTCGTCGTCCGTCTGTTGTCCGCCATTTTCAAAAGATCTTCTCAAAACCGCTCGGCCTATCAAAGCTAACTTTCAAATGGAGTCTCAGTGTGATGGGGGGATGGAATTTTGTTGGCGGGGTTTGGGTCACATGACGACACTCTTTTAAGAATGCATTATTTTTTGAAAGCGATGTCACGATCCAGAGTTATAAAAGTTTATCCAGCTAGTATGTAAATAATATCCAATCAGTAAAACGAAAAACAAAAAATCGGGTTGGTGTGAATTTCGTTTGCTTTTGCAGTAAACCTTAGCTCTAATGCTTTCAGCTTCTCGAAATCTATTCTGGAAGCACAACAAAAAATGAAAATGTTAAAAACAAATTTCCGATTTTCGCTCCATAAGGCTCAAAATGCCAGACACTTTCACATATGATATTTTTTTTAAAAATCTTCTCCAAAACCCAAAGGCCAATGACCTTGAAACTTTGTATGTAGCATTTGGGGCTCGGGCCCTACAATGTTTGTTCAAATAATGACCCTGCCTTGACCTTTACCTAATGGTATGTCAAGGTCAAATTTGGTACCTTATGCTTTTATATGGGAAAATGCAAAAACTGTGGATTTCTAAGAAACTTTGACAGTCTATGGTATAGTTTTTGGTGTATATATGTTTAACAAAACGTGCAGGTGAAGACATAATGTTGCTAAATGTCAAGGTCATCCTTTTGCCTCTGTTCAAGGTCACCGAGTTTCTGTCGCCCGTAAACATTTTCAAACAGCTTCTTCTCTGAAGCCGCTGGGCCGATTGAAATCATATTTCTGGGTCTAGAAAAGCGATAGTTTGTTAGGTGGTGTTCGTCACATGACTAAGATGGCCACCATGCCCATATATATTAAAACACCGTTTGAAAGCCTTCTTCTACAGAACGGAAAAGCCAATGACTTTGAAACTGTGTATGTAGCATTGGGGTCGTAGGGTCAAATGATGACCCTGCGTTGCCCCTGACCTTATTTCTGTTGAGGTCAACTTTGGTGCGTTATGCTTTTATATGGAAAAATGTTTAAAATATGAATTTCTCAGACACTATTTAAGTCTAGGGTATAATATTTGGTATGAGCAGATGACGACATTATTTTATTAAAGATTTACGTAATTCTTTGCACTTTGGTCAAGGTCACCGAGATTCTGTCGCCCATCAAAAAAAAAAAAAAAAAAAAAAAAAAAAAACATTTGTTCAGGTGGTTTTCGTCACATTACCAAGGTTGCCACCATGCCATATATGGTAAAAACCTATTTAAAGACCTTCTTCTCCAGAACCGAAAGGCCAATGACTTTGAAACTTGGTATGTACGTGTAGCATCAGAGATCGGGTCCTACAAAGTTTGTTCAAATGATGAACCTGCATTGACCGTGACCCAATTTATGGCAAGGTCAACTTTGGTACGTTATGCTTTTGTACTGGAAAAATGCTTGAACAATGAATTTCTCAGAAATTATTTCAGTCTTAGGTATAATACTTGGTTAACTAAATAAATCAGCAGATGAATACATTATACATGTATTGCTAAAGGTCAAGGTCTTTTTTTTACCTTAGTTCAAGATCACCGAGATCGTTTACCACAAAACATTTTCAAAAATCTTCCCCTCTGAAGCCACTGAACTTATTAAAGCCATGTTTCATGTGGGACCTCCCTTGGCCAGGGGAACGAATGTTTATTCAGATTGTATTGGTCACATGACCAAGACGGCCGCCATGCCCACCACTTTAAAGGTTTTCTCTCCAGAACCGAAAGGTCAATGTTGACTGCGTTGACCGTGACCTGATTTATAGCAATGTCAACTTTGTACGATATGCTTTTGTACGGAAAAATGCCTAAAAGTGGATTTCTCAGAACCTATTGAAGGTCTATGGTATAATATTTGGTATACATAGCTAACTAAATGAGCAGATGAAGACAACTTCAGCATGGGTGCTTGGGCAATCCCAGCTTGTCCCATGGCCTTTTTCTGTCCTTGCCAAGGTGTATATAGAGGTGAGCGTTACAGGACTGTTGGCCCTTTGTCGTTGTTTCTTTTTTAATATTATCATTTTGTCGAGCCAGCTTGCGGTGAGCGAGACATAGTTGTCACATCTTCAGTTCGGTGCATGTGCGTACGCTTGTGCGTCCGTCCGAATTTGTCCGTGACATAACTGCTACATTTATGGATGGATTTCAAAATAGTTTGGCACAATTGTTCTCCTTGATGAGTAGAAGTGTCATTTGAAAATTCGTCAGGTAGGTTCATGGTCAAGGTCACAATTGAAAGACAAATGGTAAAATGGTCATAAATTGAGCTTGTCCGGGCCGTAACTTCTACATTTATGGATGGATTTCAAAATAATGTGGTACAATGATTCTCCTTGATAGGTAGAAGCGCCCTTTCAAAGGTCAAATGATAAAATTATCATACATTGAGCTTGATGGCACAATTGTGCTCCTTGATGAGTAGAAGTACAATTTGAAAAATTTGTTCAGGTAGGTCTAAGGTCAAGGTCACAGAGGTCAAATGATAAAATGGTCATAAATAGAGCTTGTCCGGGCCATAACTTCTACATTTACAAATGGATTTCAAAACATTATGGCACAATTATTCTCCTTGATGAGTAGTACCATTTGAAAAATTTGTTCAGGTAGGTCTAAGGTCAAGGTCATAGAGGTCAAATGATAAAATAATCATAAATAGAGCTTGTCCGGGCCATAACTTCTACATTTACAAATGGATTTCAAAACAGTATTGCACAATTGTTCTCCTTGATGAGTAGAAGTGACATGTGAAACATTAACTTCGGTTGGTATAAGGTCAAGGTCACACTTGAAGGTCAAATGATAAAATTGTCATAAGTAGAGCTTGTCCAAGCATTACTTTTATATCTGAGCATTGATTTCAAATAATTTCGCACAGTTGTTCTCCTTGAGGAGTAGACATGTTTGTTCATGTTTTTCAGCTGTACTGAACAAAAGTGAAAACGTTACAAAAGATTTGTTTTCAATTTTTCTGTTTTGTGGAACCCTAAACGGTTCGAGAATAAGAACGCATTTTGTAGTTAAATGTATGTGTAAGGCCATGATACCAGTGGATAGCTGTAAAAACCGTTTCAGATAAAATGAACACATTTCAAAGATAACAAGGGTCCGATTTTCTGCTGTGCAAATACGAAACAGTCGAACATGCATTCTAAACTTGATTTAGAAAAGGAGTTCGTGATACAGTTGTCCTTATTTTGCCTTAGCTAAACAACCAGTGTATCAAACATATCGCAAGAGAAGGCGCACACATCAACATGTGTTTTCATGTCTTTAAAATTAGTGTTGAAATATCGTTATTTCTTTGAAAACACAATAAGAAGCCTCGAACAATGGAAATTCCCATAAGAAATCAATTTGTGGTTTCCTCACATATTGTCACAGTTTTGCTTAAAATCAACAATAGGTAAAGTGCATGATTCATTGCCCTACAAGAACGAGAGAAAAGTTGCTTGGAAAATAGATAAACCAAAGAACAATCGAACACTGAAAGCTGCTATAGTTTTAATGCAAAGGGAGATAATTTATTATTTGGGCAAATAAAGCTTCAATTTCCTAGTTTTTCTATTTAACAAGTGTGGGTTATTATTTGCCATTTCTATCACTCTGGATGTAACGCTTTAGATCCGCAAAGACACGGGCATCTGCGCATGCGCAAATTTGGTCTATTACAAAATATGTTAAAATTGAATAAGGTAAGATAAGTCAGTTACGAGGAGTATCAGATTCAGATTTTTATAGACATTCTCTTGCTGAATGTCTTGCGCTACTAAAATGTTTACATCTAGGCAAAAAAGTAGTATCATTATGTTAGTCACAAACTGTCTTCTATAATGTAGCGTTTTCACTTTTGCTCGGTATATTTAGAAAATTCATTAGAGAAAAAGAATCAAAACCAAAGTTCTCAAATTACTTAAATGAAGTTGAAAGCTGCCATACCGACTTGATAACCAATAAAAATGTTATTTCATCTTATCCTTTGAATTCTCAAAATGATACAGCGCAGACGTAAAGTTTGTCGTCTGCTTTTTTGGTGCTTTAAATGTGAAGCATGCACGGACGGACACAGTGAGTTAGCGGCATGGACAAATCATGATCGTATCAAAACTGAATTGTCACTGTCACTGGGACCAAACACGAGGTAGGTTTTGTCTATATTTTACTTTATGTTACTTTTTATACCCAGATTGACATTAATAGCTATCGGTCGAAACGTTTGTTCTTCCGTCACATCCGTCTGTGTGTGTGTGTGTGTGTGGGGGGGGGGGGGGGGGTACAGGCACTTGACAGATTTTGTCCGAAAATGAATGATAACATAATCCAGAAGTCACAAATACGCAATCATAGTAAAAAATAAGAAATACTAAATAGACATACCCTATTTAGCTGTTTAGGATAAATTTCTAAAATTGCATTTCAGTTGGTTTCTGGTATGTTTCACTTATTTACAGACAAGTGCTGAAAGGGGAGGGGGTAGGGGTGGAGAATGCAGATTCCAAGTGTCAGTCCGTCTGACATTTGCATGCCGGCACATGACCAACATCAGGGACAAGTTGCATATGGTGAGTGCTATAGAGCCAAATGATTATGCAACGGCGCGTTACAAAACTTACTCCAAAAAGGCCACGTAGCACTCGAAGCGTTTAAAACGCTTTGCATGCTATGTGGCATATCAAGGGCGAGTTGCATAAGGCGAGCGCAGCATAGCGCTTTGTAACAAATGGTAATTTAACGGTGCGTTACGAAAAGAACGCTTCGTAGTGCTCCGTGGCCTTCCTGGAGCTGCCTTTCACAAAGCATTTTTTATTGTGCAGCATTGCCTAGACACAGCGCTCTGTAGCGCCTTTTGTTTGCATGTGTTATAAGCGAGGCAAATTTCACCTGCAACGCACTGCTTCAGAAAAGCGCTTTTTGAAAGCACAACCGTTGCGTATCGTAAGAAAAGCGTTGCAGAGCGCCATACCAGAGCGCTCGCCTTATGCAACTCTCGCCAGGGTTATGAGAATTCACAAAATCAGATTGTGGTCACAGTAGTGTATGCACTCACTCCCTTGCATTTACTGATTCGTTTTTGTCATCAAATGCTGTGAAATTTAGATACATTTCTACACAAGTCATTTACTAAGTCTTTGCAGTTTTTGGGGAGGATTCAGGCACCTAAACTCTCTCTGTTTCTGTTCTTCTGATACAAGTTGTTTTGTTAACCAATCTAATGGCAAGGATGATCTTTCTGGAAAACTGCTGTCATAAATTTCGGTGACCGAAAGACAGAGTGGCGTTAATTATAGGTGGCCATTTGTGAAAGATCCTCCAATTCAGAATGTTTAACGGGCATATATCAGGTAGAGGAGAAACCTTGATTGAGGTATATACTTAGATCGAAGCATATACTTCGATCGAAGTATAAAAATGAGTGGAAATCAAAGCATGATTGCTTTTGCAGTTGCAATGCAGCAGAACTGCAAAATTATGTATGAACAACAGTGAACAGTATAACAAACCTTTTATGATTTTGTAAAAAAAAAATCAATTTCCACCTGTGCGTTTTATGCAAATTGAGGAAAATTTAAATAAATGTACATCTTTGAGATGCCCCCTAAAACTGGACAGATAAAGCCACTTCTGTGTCATGATATACATACTTGCTATGCTGGGATCATCTCAAAGCTATCACTGAACTGCAGCTACAGAAATATCTGGGAATGGGAAGAAACATGTACACCAAATAAATGTGGTTTTTCACAAAAACGCAACGACAGAAAAATAAAATTTCTTTGCATTCGGACTTGATTTTCATTATTATTGAAAACACAACACTTGAAATTTTGCAATTATATTCTAAATGGATTCAGTTGAAGAATCTCTCGGTCCTAATGCAATTTCTAATATGTATGTATACTTCGATCGAAGTATATACTTAGATCGAAGTATATACTTCCATCGAGGTTTCTCCTCAACCTGTATATAGCGCTTGTATATTGCACATAAAAAGAAATGCACTACACAATTTTGCAAGGAGCGGAAAGTTTTGATTTTTTTTTCACTTGTCAAAGAGAAATATCCTCATGGGTCCCAACTGTCTGCTGGATGGCATCAATGCGTATAATCTGGTGATTTTTTTGATGACCATGATTTATCTGTCTTGTCTGTGAATGATTTCCCTTGAATGAGCTGGTTTTTATCTGTCAGTTGAAAGGGAGTATATGTCTGGAAGTGGAAATGGTCGCCAATTTGCAGTTTTGACATTTTATTTGTGCTAGTTTTCAGGCTTTATCATCTAGCCATCTTGTTGAGGCGAAATTTCATCAGTTAAGGTTAGTTTAGGTGGGTTAAAGAAGTTTTATTTTGTTGCTATTTCTTTATTAGAAAATATATAAGCTTGTTTTTTTAAGCGTTCACATGATAAGCACACGAGCAAAGGTTTTGTACCCGATCTAAGCAAGCGGCTCCGGGGATTGGAAGCCTCCGTTGTCCGTCGTTGTCCGTCGTCGTCCGTCTGTCCGTTCACAATTTCAAACGACTTCTCTGAAACCACTGAGCCAAGTGTAACCAAATTTCATATCCTCCAGGGCTCTTGGGAACGAAATGTTGTTCAAATGGTCCTGGTTACATGACCAACATGGCCACCACGCCCATATACAGTAAAACCTACAAAAAAAAGTGGACCGATAGTCTTGAAACTTAGTATGTAGCATCGGGAAGCTTTTATATGGGAAAATGCTAGAACATAAGATTTCATAGGAAATGTTGAAGATTTTGCCTAAAATTGGTATATACAGTCATCTTAATAAGTACATGAAGATTTATGAGTACAAGAGGTCAAGGTCATTCTTTGACCTTTGACCCTGGTCTCTCATTTTGATAAATTTCAAACATCTCCTCAAAAGCCACCAAGCCAATTGTTACCAAATTTCATATAGTGCCTCCAGAGGCTGAGGGAATCAAATTTTGTTCAAACGGTCCAGGTCACATGACCAAGATGGTAGGCATGTCCATATATGGTAAAAAAAACTTTAAAAATCTTCTTCTCCAGAACTAATTGACTGATGGCTTTGTAACTTGGTATGTAGCATCGAGGACTCGAGTACAACCAAGATTGTTCAAATGATGACCTTGGGTTGATCTTGACTTTTTTATGGCAAGTTCAAATATGGGAAACTGCTAGAACATAAGATTTCATTGGAATGGTTTATGTTTTTCGCCTTAAAATTGGTTTATATAGTTGCCTTAATAAGTACATGAAGATTCATGAGTACAAGAGGTCAAGGTCATTCTTTGACCTTTGACCCAGGTCTTTCATATTTTGACAATTTCAAACCTCTCCTCATAAGCCAGTTAAAGCCACTTGGCCAATTGTAACCAAATTTCATATAGAGCCCCCAGGAGCTAAGGAAATGAAAAATTGTTCAAACGGTCCATGTCACATGACCAACATGGCCACCATGCCCATATAAGGCAAAAACCTTTAAAAATCTTCTGAAGAACCAATTCACCGATGGCCTTGAAACTTGGCATGTCGAATACTCGAGTACTATCAAGATAGTTCAAATGATGACCTTGGGTTGACCTTGACTTATTTTACAGCACAGTCAAATTTGGGGAAATGCTAGAACATAAGATTTCATGAAAAGGTTTGCAGATTTTGGCTTAAAAGTAGGTATGTACGTTTGTCTTAATGAGTGCATGAAGATTTGTGAGTAGAAGAGGTCAAGGTCATTCTCTCATATTTTGACAGTTTTAAACATCTTCTAAAAAGCCACTAGACCAACCTCATGAGAGCGATTGAGGGCCTCATGGCCCTCTTGTTTATTTGAGTGATCATCCGTTGCAATACGGGTACATTTGAGCCGCGACATGAAATGGCATGTGCGCCCAGTAAAGGCTCAGATCAGCCTGGGAATCCACCCACTCTGATCAGAGTCTTTGTTTTGTGCTTACAAGATAGCTAATGCTCTCAGCTAGCTCCATTCGTACAGCGAAGACTCTGCTCAGCCACGGCGGATTCCAAGGCTGATCGGAGTCTTCACTGGGCGCACATGCCACTTTGTTGGTTGTGTCATGTTGCGGCTCATTTGTATATTTATGTAGGAACATACGCATACAATTGCCTGTCAGAGTATTAATTCGTTTTGCAAAAGTTTAAAACCAAAAATGTTGCATTTAGTGTATATATTTGTTGTCAAAAATTCTGTTGGGAAAACATATTGATGAACGTTAATAACATCTTAATCACCAGGGCCCAGTTGTTCAAAACTAACGATGCCGTTAATAAACATTTCGTTAAATTTCAAACTTTAATATCTAAAATATGCAAATATTTTTTGTTGAAAAAAATGTGAGAAGCTTTTGCATTGCTAAAGCTTCTCACATATTTCCAACAAAAATATCTGTGTATTTGGCTGTAAATTCATAAAACACTTAACGAGTGGACCACTTAACGAGCTCGTTAGGCTAACAATGCTTTGAACAACTGGGCCCAGGTTGTGGCAACGGATTGTATAAGTTCCTGATTATTCTTTAGACCAGAAACATTCATATTCTGAAAACGTTAAAGTGTCATAAGATACTGCCGCCGCCTTCTGACGGCCTTATGGACGAGTATCTCCCGAAGCAGTCTGAACACTGGCGCCACTAATTTGTTCCCACGAGTCTCTCTTTTTCGTATACCCGACCCATCCAGGACTTCGCTGCCATTTACAATTAATTTATCCATGACAGAACTATTTTTCTTTTTATCACTTCTTGCTTGCCTTAAGTGAGGATACAGCGGGGGTTTTTTTCTGTCTCATCCGGGAATTTGTTTCTGTCTCATCCGGGAATTTGTTTCATATCCTTTAAATGCTTGGGTTGTATTCTGATTTTTTCTCTGTATTTGCAATGTGTGAAGTTTGCCATAAAAGCATCTGGCCTTAGAGGCTGTCTCCATACTGACTGCTTATGTTTTACGGTCATTGCGTTACAAATGTCTGATAGCGAGTCTATCTCAAGCAAATTTGGGGGGGTATCAATAAGGTGGATTTTCTGCATTTTACCAAAGTTTTATTTTTTTAACTGATGGTATACTCCAGTGTGTCTTGTTTATTAAACCATATGTGACTGTGCGCGGAAAGCCCTAGTTACTGAGCTATAGGTCCAAAGAAGTGGGTGGGGTAATCCAACATGGTTTTAGCCTGTCTTGTAAAAACATTCTCATTTGGTAGAAGAGTACAGCAGACAGACAGGATTTGATAAAATGATTAACAGAACATCTAAACTATATTTCCATATCATTTTATTTGGTCTAATTTGAACATATGTTGTCAAAAAAGACTTCCTTTGACATTTAGCATTTTTTGATATTTTTGACCTCAATTTTCAATATTTCTTGGCCTTATTGTTAAATGAACAGACATGTTATCATCAAACTCATGTCAAGGAAGTACCTTGAGAAGGACATTCAGATGATGTGACCAGAATATCACAATAGCATAGTTTTCATGGTCGACTGAACACATAAACTTGCTTGGAAGATGGTTTTCTTTCTATTTTGACCTAGAATTACGAACCTTTGGTCAAATTACTATTTTAACTGCTATATTATGCCCCAGGCCCCCGCCACTTAAGGTGGGGGAATACATATTGGCTTCAGTGCGGATCTCGTTGGCATCTACAATTGTGTATGTGTCACATATTAAGTCCTTCTGTGACCTTGAAACAAGGTCAAGGTCATCAAAATCTGACCTTGACCTTGTTTCCAAGGTCAAAGTATGTGACCCAGATACAGATGCAGACGCCAAGGAGATCCGATCTGAAGCCAATATGTATTCTTTCACCTTTAGTGACGGGGGTGTAGGGCATAATATAGCAGTTAAAATAGTAATTTGGCCAAAGGTTCGTAATTCTAGGTCAAAATTAAATGAAAAAACATCTTCTGAGCAAGTATATGTGTTCAGTCGACCATGAAAACTAGGTCATTGTGAAATTCTGGTCACATCATCCGAATGGCCTGGTCAGGGTGCTTCCTTGACATTAGTTTGATGACAACTGGTCTGTTTATTTAACCATAAGGCCAAGAAATATTGAAAATTGAGGACAAAAATATTAAAAAATGTTGAATGTCAAAGGAAGTTTTTTTTGACAACATATGTTCAAATCAAACCAAATAAAATGATATGGAAATATAGTTTAGATGTTCTATTAATCATTTTATCAAATCCTGTCTGTCTGCTGTACTCTTCTACCAAATGAGGACATTTTTACAAGACCAGCTAAAACCATGTTGAATTACCCCACCCACTTCTGTAGACCTATAGCTCAGTAAATAGGGCTTTCCGCGCAAAGTCACATATGGTTCAATAAACTAGACACACTGGAGTATACCATCAGTTAAAAAAATAAAACTTTGGTAGGATGCAGAAAACCCACCTTATTGATCCCCCCCCCCCCCCCCCCCCCCCCCCCCTTTGAAATACTTGCTTCGTATTCTCGTCTTCATGTTTATGAAATTGTTTTGTAAACACAAGATTATCTCTCACAGTCCTGTATTTTGTATCTTCCTCTAACGCATGATATACCCTTAATTCTCATGTTCGGAAACATTAGATTTTGATCATCATTTTCAGTTTCGACGTCATTAGCTTGGACTCTCTAATTTCAAGTGCTCGCAGTCCGAGGTCCTGTCTTTTTGTATTGAAACATACTGCTTACTGACAAACTCCACAGACTTCTCAACATCAGATCCTTCTGTTTTCTGTGTTCTTTATAAGCTCTATAAAAATTCTATTCCATCTAATTTACAGTTTGTCTCTGTTTATTGGTATCTGTCTAGTTGATCTCATTTCATAGTCTTACGTCTCTCCACAGCCAAAATCTTCATTAGTTTTCGATAAAGTTTCGACATATTTCCAACAAAAATATCTGTGTATTTGGCTATTAATTCATAAAACACTTAACGAGTGGACCACTTAACGAGCTCGTTAGGCTAACAATGCTTTGAACAACTGGGCCCAGGTTGTGGCAACGGATTGTATAAGTTCCTGATTATTCTTTAGACCAGAAACATTCATATTCTGAAAACGTTAAAGTGTCATAAGATACTGCCGCCGCCTTCTGACGGCCTTATGGACGAGTATCTCCCGAAGCAGTCTGAACACTGGCGCCACTAATTTGTTCCCACGAGTCTCTCTTTTTCGTATACCCGACCCATCCAGGACTTCGCTGCCATTTACAATTAATTTATCCATGACAGAACTATTTTTCTTTTTATCACTTCTTGCTTGTCTTAAGTGAGGATACAGCGGGGGGTTTTTTTCTGTCTCATCCGGGAATTTGTTTCATATCCTTTAAATGCTTGGGTTGTATTCTGATTTTTTCTCTGTATTTGCAATGTGTGAAGTTTGCCATAAAAGCATCTGGCCTTAGAGGCTGTCTCCATACTGACTGCTTATGTTTTACGGTCATTGCGTTACAAATGTCTGATAGCGAGTCTATCTCAAGCAAATTTTGAAATACTTGTTTCGTATTCTCGTCTTCATGTTTATGAAAATGTTTTGTAAACACAAGATTATCTCTCACAGTCCTGTATTTTGTATCTTCCTCTAACGCATGATATACCCTTAATTCTCATGTTCGGAAACATTAGTTTTTGATCATCATTTTCAGTTTCGACGTCATTAGCTTGGACTCTCTAATTTCAAGTGCTCGCAGTCCGAGGTCCTGTCTTTTTGTATTGAAACATACTGCTTACTGACAAACTCCACAGACTTCTCAACATCAGATCCTTCTGTTTTCTGTGTTCTTTATAAGCTCTATAAAAATTCTATTCCATCTAATTTACAGTTTGTCTCTGTTTATTGGTATCTGTCTAGTTGATCTCATTTCATAGTCTTACGTCTCTCCACAGCCAAAATCTTCATTAGTTTTCGATAAAGTTTCGACATATTTCCAACAAAAATATCTGTGTATTTGGCTATTAATTCATAAAACACCTAACGAGTGGACCACTTAACGAGCTCGTTAGGCTAACAATGCTTTGAACAACTGGGCCCAGGTTGTGGCAACGGATTGTATAAGTTCCTGATTATTCTTTAGACCAGAAACATTCATATTCTGAAAACGTTAAAGTGTCATAAGATACTGCCGCCGCCTTCTGACGGCCTTATGGACGAGTATCTCCCGAAGCAGTCTGAACACTGGCGCCACTAATTTGTTCCCACGAGTCTCTCTTTTTCGTATACCCGACCCATCCAGGACTTCGCTGCCATTTACAATTAATTTATCCATGACAGAACTATTTTTCTTTTTATCACTTCTTGCTTGTCTTAAGTGAGGATACAGCGGGGTTTTTTTTTTCTGTCTCATCCGGGAATTTGTTTCATATCCTTTAAATGCTTGGGTTGTATTCTGATTTTTTCTCTGTATTTGCAATGTGTGAAGTTTGCCATAAAAGCATCTGGCCTTAGAGGCTGTCTCCATACTGACTGCTTATGTTTTACGGTCATTGCGTTACAAATGTCTGATAGCGAGTCTATCTCAAGCAAATTTTGAAATACTTGTTTCGTATTCTCGTCTTCATGTTTATGAAAATGTTTTGTAAACACAAGATTATCTCTCACAGTCCTGTATTTTGTATCTTCCTCTAACGCATGATATACCCTTAATTCTCATGTTCGGAAACATTAGATTTTGATCATCATTTTCAGTTATGACGTCATTAGCTTGGACTCTCTAATTTCAAGTGCTCGCAGTCCGAGGTCCTGTCTTTTTGTATTGAAACATACTGCTTACTGACAAACTCCACAGACTTCTCAACATCAGATCCTTCTGTTTTCTGTGTTCTTTATAAGCTCTATAAAAATTCTATTCCATCTAATTTACAGTTTGTCTCTATTTGTTGGTATCTGTCTAGTTGATCTCACTTCATAGTCTTACGTCTCTCCACAGCCAAAATCTTCATTAGTTTTCGATAAAGTGTCTGTATTCTGTCTAATGCCATCGTGCAATGAGTAATCTGAGACAGTACCACTTAAACTTTCGAGGTTAATAACAGGAAAAAGTATCATCCTGGCCAGAAAAATCAAGGTCAGGGCTTCGATTCCTCTTCTTATATTGTCAGCTTCTATATCAATATAGAGTTTTGAAGCCAGTTTCACTAAAACCACATTTTCATCAAAACGAAAGAATTCACAATTAAAGGTCTCCAACTACGAATTGGCAAGTAAACTCTGTTCAACAAATAAGTATCATTGCTAAGAATAAAGCTCAAGTGGGGACACTGTATGAAAATATAATTGAGCCGCGACACGAGAAAACCAACAGAGTGGTTGTGCGCCCAGCGCAGAATCAGATCAGCCTGGGCATCCGCCTAGTCTGATCAGAGTCTTCGCTAAGCGCAGAACAGTAGCTAAGGGTCTATGCTATCTCCATGCGGACAGCGAAGACTCTGATCAGACTGGGCGGATGCCCAGGCTGATCTGAGCCTGCGCTGGGCGCACAACCACTTAGTTGGTTTTCTCGTGTCACGGCTCGTATTACAATATACAAAACACATGTATCAGAAATTGAAAGGTACAAATAAAAGTACAAAATCGTTTATTAGAACTAAACACCAAACAGTGTTTCTTGTACCCATACCAAGCCACAAGCTCGAGAAAAGCATGACAAATACAAATGCATATACAAAATACATATTATGCAAAATGTTCAAATATGACATAACAATATTGCAATGAGAAATCTGATTAAGCAACCTATAGATCTGAAGCTTCTGACGTATGTTTGCAGTTACACCAAAGCAGAAACATGCCTTGGTGTAACCGCAAAGACCCTTCAGAAGAGGAGTGCGTCAATAATTCTGATCGAAAACAATATTAAATATTAGATACTTCTAACTTTTCGTCCTCATACCAAGCAACTAGCTCGAGAAGAGCATGAAAAATACAAACGTATATACAAAATCTATTTCTAAAACATACAAATATTACATGTGCATGACTCAGTATATAGCAATGCGACATAGAGTTAAGCAACCTGTAGATCTAAAGTTTCTGAAGTATGTTTTTCAGTTACACCAAAGCAGATAAATGCCTTGGAGTAACCGCAAAGACACTTCAGAAGAGGAGTGCGTCAATAATTCTAAACGATAACAATATTTAATAGTAACTTACTGCCATTAGAGAACTTACATGTACCATATAGAAATGATTTTCTGTGTTCAAGAGCCAGATACACGTATGTTGCAAGATTTAGGATAGTACGGCTATGAGATGCTGTCAAAAGCTGTTTGAATTTAGTGACTGATTGCCACCTGCAATAACATAAATTGAACAGAGCATTTATTTGTCATTTACAATGACCGCTTCCTACGTCCTACTCAGACTGGCTTCAAAGTTCATACTTCTCACTTCCTTCTTCACACTTCCTAGTTCTTAGTTTTCATACAATACATTTTAAAGTAGTAAACGATAACTAAACTCCGTTCATTAATTCTGAAACTGGGTTTTTCGCTGCTCATACTTTTATAATCTAATCAATCCCGGTAAGACTGTACATAGTGATAAAACTCGACTTCCGCCGATTTCTCATCAATGTGTCCTATGACTCTGTCCTTCGTAGGATGCTGGGCTAACCTGCACAAAACTGCAAAAGACAGATTTTCAACCCGAGACTAAGTCCATCGGACAGGTTGGAAACGCCTTTTAATACCATATAAAGTGGTCGCTATAAATAGTTTCGTGTACGGGTGGGGTTAGTATTCTAACACATGCTCTGCGCGTGCGAAATCAGTCAGCGTGACAACAAGCTTGTCATCCAGATAATTTGTTCTCAATTTAAAATTGATTACACCGCATAACTTCACACTGGACAAGGATTTCAGCGTTTCATCATAGTATCGCCACCGGCAAACTACGTCTTAACGACGTCATATCAGCGTCAGTGCGACGTAATGATGTTCACTGGCTTTATTTTAATGCAAAAATTGAAGCTTTCCGCAGTATGTAATAACGTTCTTAAGTTCCAAAACATTTATTACCAATGTTGCGTTAAAACTGCTACGTGAAATACAAGGACAAAAGGACCAATCCGTGCACTTCTCAAACTTATTACAGTTCCCCTTAATCAGTCTATTCCTCCTTCTAACCCCACCCCCCCCCCCCCCACCCCCTCTAAAGAATAATAAAATAATCTCCCCCACATAACTTTAAACCCCTCCCCTCAATTAGGCTACCATCCATAAATCACAGGAATAAGAAAAAAAGTTCGGCTAATTTTTAAAGGCCCCATTGCTCTTTCAATGGTAAAAAAAGTATGGAAAAAGTTTGTGCAAGCTTATCACTACAGGTTCGTAATTTCAAATGACCGCTATTTTCCAGGTTTAATTATGTAAAACTTCCTTGAGTTTCATATAAAAATGTTTTAAAATGTTACGAGTTTCATATAAAAATGTTTTAAAAATTATTTGGGTCATTTTAGTCGGCAACTAAAATGAACTACTTCCGATTTCATAAACTTGAATTAATTGGTAAAAATACAATGTACAAGAGTGGTGTCCCGTTCACAATCCCGCTTCTGTTTATCTTGAATCGCTCGACGGGAGCCAGTAAAGGAAATCGTCTTTAGTGGAAAATACCAAGTAACTACGTGAGCTACATTTTTCAGTTTTAGGATTTTAGGATTAAAAATCAGATCCAGTTTCTTTACCTTATTTTGAATACTTGTATTTGTTTGTGTCATATTGTCTCAGGAAACTATCAAAAGTAGTATAGATCTACATATAAACAACGGGACAGTTGTATCATCCGACTCAGAAGCGAACTTCAGGCCTATAAACATCCCTGCAAATATTTATTTATCTATTTTTTTCTCCCTTCTATAAAAGTCTTCTTGCATATATATATGTTCGTGTCACAGGGTAGAGGTCGGAATGGTAGAATAATCGAGGGTATAGTTTGTTGAAAAGAAGTGGGGGCGGGGGTGAGCTGTAGGGTGTTACCAGAGACTAGGTTGGCGGACTGGGTACCACAGTTATTACCCAAATGACCAGCGTGATACCCACGTGGAATGTATCTGAATATGTATGACTTTAGGCTGTCAATTTTCATCAAATGGTCTTAGTTTGCGGACAGGTTTTTGAAATTGGCTGTTTCGTGCACGTAACTGCAGCATCAGGCGCCAGGCTAAGATACAGGAGACCTTAATGAGAAATCGGCGGAAGTCGAGCTTTATCACTATGCATAGTCTTACGTGGATTGATTAGATCATAAAAGTATGAGCAGCGAAAAACCCAGTTTCAGAATTAATGAACGGAGTTTAGGAAGTGGGAACTATGAAGTGGGAAGTGTGAAAGAGGAAGCTAGAAGTAGAAAGTGATAAGAGGGCAGTTGAAAGTAAAAAAGTAGAAAGTTAGTATAGGAATTGAAGAGAGAAGTATGGAGGGAGAAATTGCAAATTGTAAGTGAGAGAAAGGAAGTTAGAAGTTTACTTCCTTCTTCTCACTTCTTACTTCTCAATATCCACTTTCCAACGGATCATTTATGAACTTTTTATGAAAATCACTTTAAAACTTTTCGTGGCAATAGCAATGGTGCACTGACTTACTATAATGGCAAATAGATAGTGATGAAAATGTCATTTCTGTGATTTCTGGGAGACGACATGTCGTTTTGAGGAAAAAATACTGAGTGCAGTGTAGCAGTGACAAGAATGAACCAATTGTGAAAATCTGTTTATGTGGCATATTAGATAATATTTTCAAGAATAACTTGCTGCCACTGGCACCACAGACGACAACAATATGGTTACAGAGGTGCAGAGTCGATATTATGCAGGCACTGTTTTAATATTATTATTTATTATTTATTTATTTTTTTCTGTAACTTGCAACTCGAAAACCTATATACACTTTAATTTGACGCAATGTGCTGTTTGCAAGCCCTGAAAATCAAAATCGTAGAGTTGCGTTCCAATTCACATCACATGTTTGCATGCCCTGAAAATCAAAATGGTAGAGTTGTTTTCCCTGAAAGTGTTCCCATTCACATCACGTGTTTGCGTGCCCTGAAAATCAAAATGATGGAGTTGTTTTCCCTGAAAGTGTTCCCATTCACATCACGTGTTTGCATGCCCTGAAAATCAAAATGATGGAGTTGTTTTCCCTGAAAGTGTTCACATTCACAACACGTGTTTGCATGCTCTGAAAATCAAAATGGTAGAGTTGTTTTCCCTGAAAAATGTTCACATTCACAACACGTGTTTGCATGCCCTGAAAATCAAAATGGTAGAGTTGTTTTCCCTGGTGATCATGTGAATGGGAACACTTACAGGGAAAACAACTCTACCATCTTGAGTTTAAGGGCATGCAAAAGTAAGGAGGAAAATTCTTAGGAACTGACACAATTCAATCCCAGATCCAACCCAAGATACCAAGTGGGAAAGAGACAACACAAAATTAGTCATCACCAAAGACAACACTAGCGGCAGCCATTTGAACAGGAATTTCCCATGTAGGTGGTCAACGGGCTAGCCTGACCATCACAAACAATATATCAATAACAAACATAGCAACTAACAACGCATAAAACAAGAGCTGTCGCCTGACAGCATAGCTCGCCTGAATAGGTGCTTGCCCATCACATAGTCACTATGGTGGTGTGGACTGCTATGTATAAAACTTCAGGCAAGCATGTCCATAATGACAACATATTTATAAACAAAAGCTATCTCAGAAATGTCTTAAAATAAAAATCCACATGAAATTTCAAAGTCCATGAGCTTGAGGTCAAAGAACTAAGGGGTAGGGGGGAGGAGGGCAGGGCTAGGATGTATCAAAGCCTTTAACCGTTATCTAACATCAGTCCAAGTATTAGTATCACCCGAGTCCATTGTGGCACTGTGAAATTATGTCTTCATTAATATAAAACTAATCAAAATCTTTAAGACAAAACTCAAAGTCAAATGACCTTGACATCAAGGTCATCCAGTCGGGTAAGTATAAAGTGTTTTGTAAAAACTCAAAAAAGTGTCTAACATCAGTTCAAGTGTAAACTAAATCTCTGCCAAGCATTATGAATCAGTACGCAATTAGAAAACTTTAATAAAGACCAAATTTCCTAAGTCCCTGACCTTGACATCAAGGTCACAGAGCAGGGCTGGGATAGTACTCTGTAAAACTTTGGACTAATATCTAACTACAGTGCAAATATAAAAAGAATTCATCTATGGGTTCAGGAGATATGTGTCATTAAAAAACTTTAACCAAAACATCCAATCAATAAAAAGACAATTTTCTAAGTCCATGACCTTGACATCAAGGTCACTGAGGAGGGTGGGGGTAGTACCTTGGAAAATTTCGGACCAATATCTAACTACAGTGCAAGTATCAAAGGAATTCATCCATGGGTTAAGGAGATACTGGGCTTTAGAAAACTTTAACCAAAACATCCAGTCCCAAAAACTCCCAATTTTCTAAGTCCGTGACCTTGACATCAAGGTCAAGGAGTGAAGTGGGGGTGGTACCATGTTAAACTTTGGACCAATATCTAACTACAGTGCAAGTATCAAAAGAATCCATCCATGGGTTAGGGAGATATAGGTCTTTAAAAAACTTTAACCAAAACATCCAATCCGGACGCCGACGCTGACGCTGACGCGGACGCGGACGCGGACGCGGACGCGGACGCCGTGGTGACAACAATAGCTCTTCCTGAACTTTCGTTCAGGCGAGCTAACAACCAAGAAGAACCAAAACAGAACTGCCGCCTTCGGACGACCAGTAATAAAATTACTGGGGTCTTAACCGGTTTGTGGTCGACCAAACCTCGCCTTTTGTTCAACTTTGGTTCATCAGATACTAGTTGTTCAACCCAATTAAAACAACCACCGCACACACAACATTCTTACAAAAAGCACCAACCCTGATATTAAGATAGATTATACGTAAAACATTAAACATCCGTTTTTGCCTATTTTCAGTTTTTAATGTCAAGGCTAGCTTTAACATAACAAACCATATATCAAAACAGTCAACGCGACAAACAACACATGAAAAAAATGAAATTACTGGGGGAGGGGGCTCAACCGGTTTGCAGTTGAGCCCTTGGTCCTGCTTTGGTTCATCAGACATTTAGTTGTTCGGTTTGCGTGCAAACCTATCAAATTAACTCGATTTTTTTCTGTTTTCAGGGCATGAAACCCTGCGAGATGAAACTCGTGACGAATGTCAGTTTATGATAAAGGAATTATCCATGGTGGGATATCGTTTGAAATAGAGCCGACCTCACATTTTCTGCAAATTCTTTTAGCAATAGTAATTTGTGGCAAACTTGCATAGTCGCACGGACTTGATCATGCGGTTCTCGTTGAAAGTATTTGTAAAGTGTTTGTTGACCTCGGGATGTGTTTTTCTTTTGACATTTAACATTTACAACTGGAATAAATTGTTTATAGCAACTCGTTTCAAGCCTTTGGGTCAAGATTCCAGTTTTAACATTGAGCAGTCTCGTCTTTCAAAACTGTTTATCTCTGGAAATGAAAGTAATGAAAATATAAGATTTGCTGGAAATCGGGATGAAGATTTCACGCTATCAAACACAGAATCGCCACTGTTGGTTTGGCCTGATAAAGAATTCTATGACAATGACAGAATTTTGAATCAACTGCAGTATAAGCCACCCTCAATTAACAATCAAGGAATCGCTCCAGACACTTTTCCTCCAAAGAAAATATTAGTGTATAATGGATTGGAATATTGGAGTATCAACGAAGGTCAGCAAGTGTTTCTTGACCATCATTGTCCTGTCGGCAAGTGCGAGGTCACGGCGCATGCATCAGAAACTGAGACTGCGGACGCCATTTTGTTTATGAATATCTTGGCAAAATCATGCATTCCTAGACCGGCTCACCAAATATGGATATTGTACATGTCAGAAGCCCCAATAGTTACTCCGCCTTTTAATGAGTTTGTCCACACTGTTAACTGGACAGCGACGTATAGACACGATTCGGATATTGTTGCGCCATATGGAAAATTAGTTCCCTATAACAAAGATGTGTTGCTCTTGCCACAGGACCGAAATTTTGCAAGCGGCAAAACAAAACAAGTTGCCTGGTTCGTAAGTAACTGTGGAGGAGCAAGAAATGGAAGATTGGACTATGCGAAAGAGCTTGCCAATTTTATACAAGTGGATATTTTCGGACCTTGTGGAGAACTCAAATGTCCGAGACGCTCTCCTGAGTGTTTTGAGGTGTTGAAAAAAGACTATAAATTCTACCTTGCATTTGAAAACTGCAATTGTCGAGACTACATAACAGAGAAGTTCTTTGTCAACAGCCTTCAGTAAGTATTAAATATGTACATTCAACTGCTATCCAATAAAAATACCAGTTTTCAATTACAGTTGTTTCGGTTCGTTTTACTCCGACCGCGTTGGCTGAAGTGTCACGCGCTCTGCTCTGTCCATTGGACTCGCAATATATATTTCAACATGGCAAATGTAAGTAGCAAATGCATGTAGCTATTATAGAATACTTGTCCTATTATTTGCGGGGGGAGACTTTAAACCTAGATCATCGATTCGTGTGACTGGCCTATGTATTGGTGGGACGTTAAACCCGATTTCACTCACTCATAAATCAAGAAGTTCAGTTCATCCTGATTACAACAGCGTTGTATTTCCGTTTTCTTTCATTTTCTTTGTACTTCTAAAACAAACTTCGCCAAAATACCTCACGGTGAGGTTTATTTCCATTTGCTCTGAGGCAAATACGTTACACACATTATTTCCGCATGCATTCAAACCAAACAGCGCAGAATACGCGTTTCTGGGAATTTGCGTACACTAATTCTAAATTTTAGTAATAATAACATGGTCGGTGCTATATAAATGACTAAATAACGTTATCGAAGATATACATTTTTACTGCATCTCTAATCATTTTTTTTCAGGAATGACGTCATACCGATAGTCATGGGTGCGGCACCGGAGGACTACAAACGAGTGGCGCCACCACACTCTTATATACATGTCGATGATTTTGAGTCACCGAAAGAACTAGCTGATTACCTGATCAAACTCGGCCAAAATGATGATCTCTATAACGAATATTTCCGTTGGAAAGGCGCTTGGCATCACATCGAAACATTGTTTTGGTGCCGTGTGTGCGCCATGTTGCACAAGCCACGTGACAGCCATAGTTACAGTGACCTTGAACGATGGTGGAGAGGACCTGGAGTGTGCATAGGAAAAGAACACTGGCGAAATAAGCCGAGGATGTCCAAATTTATAGCTGACAATTATGACATCTCTAGTTGCAGCAGTTCATGTTGGTCAACGTATTTGTTCGTCTTTAGTATAGTTACAATCTTCATTGAACCACCATCCTACGAATTGTAAAGCAGAGCCCCTACTTTCAATCCTTTAAATTTTAAAATGTGAAATCCTGTTATTTTTTTCATTGTTTATACTACGGAAACAAGATACAAACTCTTTTTTTTTAGGAATTTTCGGCCCTCATAGGAACACATTTAGTGGTACAGAATGACCAAAGTGACAAACAAATCAAGAAAAGAATTCCAAATGACATAATATGTAGCAGCTGTATATGTCAGCAAATTCAAAAGCAGCTGCACGTGCTTTTATTTCATTTATTTAGATACTGTTATTTATGCCAGAAACAGGCGCAGTAAGTTCTATTATTATCGAAAGTTCAACTGTTATCGACATACCCCACTCTCCCCCCCCACACACACACACACATACACATACACCCAACACACACCTTGCTCTTTAAATACAGCTAAAACCTGTCGACATTGTTAAAGTGCTCTTCAGCCTTGTCCACCAATACCAAACGGCCTATTTATAACCACAGGGTATAATCGATTCCGCTAATTTTCGCTTCCTGCAGAGATTGTACATCATATTTGGCTTCCGCCGAGACTGTCCACGAACTCTTGCGTCCTGCCGAGACTTCTGTACATGATAAATGGCTTCCTGCAGAGACTGTCCGCGTGATTCTGCTTCCTGCCGAGAGCCTCGGCAGGAAGCAGATTCACGCGGACAGTCTCGGCAGGAAGCCATTTCTCGAGGACAGTAGTCCCTGCAGGAAGCAAGAGTTCGCGGACAGTCTCGGCGGAAGCCAAATATGATGTACAGTCTCTGCAGGAAGCGAAAATTAGCGGAATCGATTATACCCTGTGAGAACAGAGAAGCTTGGACATGTTGGGTGTCGAACATATCCTAGATCATACTGAGAGAAAGAGCTACGAGTGTGTTTGTTTTTTTAGACAGAAATAGCATATATTACCACTGTATTCAAACGGCATATCATGGAAGAATTACATAACTCTCATACTGTTTCACTTCGTACCTTTTGAATTGAATTCAAAGAAAGTGCAGGTGCGTCACGCATAAACTCAGTCCGCCCGAGTCTGATCAGAGTTTTGGCTGTGCGTTTAAAGGCTAGCTAAGAGTAAGCTACCTCTATGTGGACAGCAAAGGTTTTGAATAGACCGGGTATCTGACCAGGCTGATCCGAGTCTTCGCTGGACGCACATATCACTTTGTTGGTTTTGTCCCGTCGCGGCTCAATATACATGTACATCTCTTTGCGATTGTGTCCGCGTCACGAATATATGAAGTTTGGTCGACAGAGAAACGGTTACGATTTGGCACGTTTTCCTCGAGTTCTTGGCGCAGTTTAGATATAAGCAAATCATTTTTCTGTATACATTTTCTTAGAAAACATTCCTCTCATAATATCAAAAATTGAATTTTTTGAAAGTCAGACTGAGGCTTTATTTTACAAGCCGCGCCTTAATATCGCAACCGGCAGATGCAGAAAATTGGGCCAAAAGCAGGACGTCATGAGAATTTTATGCGTCAGTTATATACTAGGTCTTATACAAATTTTAAGAACATGTCTGATGCGTTTCCGACAAGTCCACTTTTTGCCAAGGTTGACTGTCCATTTTAAAACAATTTAAACTTCTGCTACAGCTGACCGCTTATTGATTTAATAAATGTACCTTATCATGGCAGCTTTAATATTGACAGACACCATTTCTGCAGCAGATGCCATTGTAGACCTAAATTAAGTTGATTTTACCTTTACTGATTTGACTAGTATTGACACAAAGGTGCTGGCAGAATGGGAAATACTACTGCAGTCCCTGAACAGTCTGGCCTTGGTTTGCAGTGTTTGTCGAGACATTCTTGTCCCAATGTTCAGTGAGATGGTGCAAGTTTTAAAGATCATTTTTGAACATTTATTTGCTTTTAAGACCAAATTCATACCTATGTTGACATATCACTTTGAGTGAAAATCCAAGTATATGCATGTGCATGGTAAACAGTAAACTAAATAAGATGAAGAGGGAAAGATATCAGAATCGAATTATGTCTATGCATTGCAAAGAGATATATTAATAAGCATCAGTTCTGGAAAACCTAAACTGCCATGGTGAAAGCCAGTCAGCAAGTTTTTAAAGTATGAAAACTTGTATTGCTTCTATGCCATTTATTCAAGGTCTTATGAATAGCTGTTTTTAGGTCCAGTTTCCACAAGTTAATAAACAAGTTCAAATATTTCAACAGCAGAGTTGCATTCGAATCATGAAGTTAGGATTTGGCCTTTTCCATACTTTCATTTTAAGGAGTCATAGGATGGCTTCTAAGCATGTATTTACGCACAACTAGCCAGGTAAGAGATTATGAACAGTGCTCTGATTGCACATGCATAGTATGCTAAATCATACAGGTTTGACATCCCCATTCAGTGAATAAACCTTACCACCACTGAACTAGAAAATGTAAACAGTTTTTAAAATTCGTAGAAGACCCATAGCAGTATATAACCTAAAGCCGTGTTCATGTGCACTTTTTGCACCCGGGTGCAAAAATACACCCGGGGTGCAAATTTGCACCCCGGGTGTATTTTTGGCCACGTGAACGGTGTTTTAAGAAAAAGCACCGGGTGCAAATTTGCCCCCGGGTGCAAATTTGACCCTACTTTCGAGGTGGTGCAATTTTATTTGCACCCCGGTGCAAATTTGCCCCCGGGTGCAAATTGTGCACATGAACGCAAAATGTGTTCATCAGTATACATTTTGACCTAGGATTTTTCAAAATGACATGACCTTGTAAATCCAATACCAAAATAAGCTACCAAAGTTCTTTTTATCAAATTGAAAATCAGACTGTTATCAAAACAGATATGCATAAATTACTGAGACTACGAGTTTGGTCATTCTTAAGCAAGATGTCCACCCGTCAACATTGTAAATGTGGAAGCGGCTGGGACGACGAGATAACCAATGTCTTGTTGAACATCTGGCGTGACAACCTGAAAAAAGTGGAAGAGGTGCGTTTCCCTCCGGAAACTTAACGTAGGCTGTGAATAGCTTGTCCATGATTGCCGAGCAGACCCATTTCACACATTCACACACACTGGACTTGGCAATCCCGAAAAGGTTCCCTATCGTTCTATACTCTGAAGTCCCAGCTAAATGATATAGAGTTACTGCCACTTGCAGCTCAACTGAAAGAACATGTACCCGCGCATCCCGTTGGAGCTGCCCGCGCAGTCTGTTACACAGATTGTCAAAAGAGGCCTTTGAAATGCGGAAATCGTTCCGCCACTGATCATCAGTGTAAGTCCCAAGCACTATTGTCGTCTGCCACTCTTGACTACGCGGTTTCTCCCAAATAGCCTTTTCTCTGCTCTATTCTAAACATCTTAACACAGCGAATTTCTCCTCAAAACTGGGTAACTGTTAATCTTAATGTCAAATCCAGATACGTATGGACACAATTTATTGGCATATGAACGCTACACAAGAGGTGCAAATTTGCCCCCGGGCGCAAATCTGCACCTGGGTGCAGATTTGCACCCGGGTGCAAAAAGTGCACATGAACACGGCTTAAGACTACCTGCACGGATTACAGGCAGTCATAAGACAGTAGAAAATAGACCGCGGAGATTAACAACCATACGTCATGACGCTACCTTACGTCAACGCAATCGGAGCACGCTCGGCCAATTCCGTGAATCAGTTGATTCACGGAATTGGCCGAGCGGTGTTCCGATTGACGTCAACGCTGACTCCGTAATATCTATAATACTAAATAAACGAAGTAACGCATAAACTGCAAAATTGGTGGCATTTTCAAGCGTAATTTCTATACTAGTTCTTTCGCATATTGCTATCATTGATAATTTCGGTTAGCGTGTGTTTTAGTTTCGCGGAGATTTAAAGAATTTGGGAATTAAATTCGTCTTTCATTTTAAATTCTCCCAAGTATTTTTCTAGAAACTTCGACTATTGGTCGAATTTTTTTTTGTCAACAATGCGTGCATTCGAGTGAAATTATCGTGTACTCGAATAAACGTTTTAAATTAATCCGGTCGTTTCGGTTCTGCGTCGTTATATCGGCGCGCTGCTTAGCAAGTCCAAATTTAGCAGGTTCTAATGCAAAAATCCGACCCATGAACGTACGTCATTCCCCATAAATAACGATTTATTTTTGTATTTTTGCTCATATGTCTAAACGGATGAAGAACTAAATGGTCATAGTCCCGACGGCCCTGGCTCGAAACGACCCATTTTCTTCCAGAACGATAGTCAATACGAGTAGCCAATCGAACTCGCCCATTGAAGAATAAAGCTCAACGCACATGGTCTTTCGAAAAGTTGGACGGACACACGGCGCCAAGTGTGTGCAGCTATGGTTACGTACCGCTGAGCCACTTGGGGAACGTCGTTAGGAGAATTCAAACTGAACTGAGCTTTCGAAAAGACAAAAATTAAAAATGTCTAAGGTTAACACACATGCGCCAGGTAAGAAAGGGCATTTTTTCCAGCGAAGCAGACAAATCAATTTCAATGATTCAACGAAGCTAAATAAGCCTTTAGTCTTCAGAGGGCTTGAATATTTTCCCCCAAAACGTTCCAGGACCCAATTTTTCCAGAAAACAAATACCCAGGACAGGTCACATAACCAAGATGGCAAACATTTATTATGGTAAAAAATTTCAAAAATCTTCTCCCCCAGAACCACGCCGGGCCGCGTAGCGCAATCGGTAGGGCACCTGACTCATAAGTCAGAGGTCCTGGGTTCGAAATCCGGTCTGGCCACATACTTTCGTTTCTCCTTCCGCTGATTCAAGAAGGGCAGTTGTCAGTTACTGGCGAAAGTATGTGCACTTAGTACTGGTTAACCGCTTAGGGGGTCTAAGCCTGCCCAGGAATAGTGTGGTTAGGTTAACTGAACGTCCGACATGACCTTAGCTGTTTACCGTGGACGTTAAGCATCAAATCAACCTATTCTCCCCCAGAACCACAAATCCTATGATCTTGAAACTTAGCATGTCGCATCAAGGACTCAAAAGCTCAACAAAATTTATATAAATGATGACCCTGGGATGACCTTGATCTGTTTTACGGCAAGGCCAACTTTTGAGTCACTCAGGTTTTTCTATAGGAAAAAATGAAAAAAGCTTGTTTTTTTTTTTAGAAACAATGCAGTCTGCTACCTGAAAGTTTGTAGATGCAGACAACTAATTAGGTAAATGAAGCTTTAGTGAGTATTCATTGTAAAGGTCATATCTTCACCTGGGCCTAAGGTCATTTACATTGAAAAATTAAAACTCGCTTTTTTATATAAACTTGACCATCATGAAATATTTCCGCGCTTGCGCGGGCTCTTTTCTAGTACTATGCAAAAGAAATATAGCATTGTTTTTGTATGTTCCAGATCCACCATATAAGGCTTTTATTGTCACTTTATTGCAAACAGATACAAAGGCCGATCGTTCGAGATGGACTGCAAGGTAAAACATTCAAGAATGCTCAATTGCAGCGCTTGCACTGTCGTGACGACAGTTTTTAAGACCAGTGTATGTGAAGGACATTTTTTATCATGTATAGAAGCCAAAACCATAATGAGGCAGCTGGTTTGCTGTTAAAATAAAGGAAAACGCTCTAAAACATTTGAATATGCTACTAGTATGAGGTTTACAAAGTTTGAAAAATTGACATTTTCCCTTGGTTTTACGTTATCGTCTTTAAACATTGTTTCTAATCGGTATTTCTTGAATTTTTTTCGAGAGTTTGATTGTTTGGTATCTACCAATAATATGATAACGTAAACAATTCAGAAAGCAAATTCTTCGCGATTACTGAGCATAAGTAAAAAATCTTAGATTAACGTCATCATTTTCTCAAAGTTACGTTACACGTCAGTGAAGAAACTTTACAGTTAAATTAATCATGGTGTGACCTTTAATTTTAGCCTATTGTCTTTTCTTGGGTTTTGATCCTCCATTGAACTGAAGCACCCGTGAATCATTGCAAATTTGATAAAATTCTGACGTTTCAACGTCAATGGCGCATGCTAAGATTCGTCAGTTGTTACGCTTAATCATAACTTATATACAATCAATAGCTTTGACAAGAAAACCGATCATGAAAATGATGAGAAAGGCCGTACAAAAAATTACATGCTTGCCATTTTCATTTTGGTTTTCAATGGGTGCGAATTTTGGCTAATGTCCCCTTCCGCGCTTATCACTTTTCCCCATTGGCAACATCAATTTTAAAAATGGCTCCTGTAATCCCATGGTACCCGAAGCCCCAAATACGGTTCCCTTCCATGAAATTTAATTTCGCTCAATGTTGCACTTTAGCAATGAGAAAAAATGCAAAATATGAAAAATTGCTAAATATATTATGCATAGTATATATTTGCCACGGCAGCGTCGGCCGCACTGATAAATGTACACTACCGTGGGAGACATATTTGAATGTTAATCCAGTAAGAAATCGTATAAAAGGACCGTGGCTTAAGATATCGTAGGCCATACTATTGACCAACTCAGGAAAACGTCATCGCCTTTTGCGTTTCAGAAACATAACGCTCTTTTGTTAACCCAAGAGAAAATCAATGTGTGATGTGCTACTTGCTAACGTTATTATATCAAATGATAATAGACTGCATGAACAAAAGTGCTTTGCTCTTTCCTCAAGTAATGCAGTGTCGAGTTTTACACACACGTGCGCCTTGTCTCTTTTAGTAAGCTTCGAGCATTTTTTACTATTTTTATTATTTCATCTTTATTAATTTATTACTAATTTTTGAATTTTTATTTATGTTTAATTTTTGTAATATTACTATATTTTTATTTCCTTTACTTTCATTGCTTTGTTTTATTTATCTCCTGTATATTTCTCCTTCTTTCCCCAAGTTTTTTTTATTTATTATTTGATTTTTGTTTTATTTTACTTTTTATTTCATTTTCTATTTTATTTTTTTTTTTTTTTTTTTTGCCAAATTTGTTCTCAGTCGGTTCTTTTCTGAGTTTCTGTAAATTTTACTTGAGTATGCGTGTATTAAAAGACTTAGAATATTCGACGTAAAAGTTCGCTCACTTATCCGACTTCTCGATAATCCTGACCGACTTAAATCCATTTCGCACACTGAATACGAATTGGTTGGCAATAACAGCATGCCCATTCCTGAGCATAACCATGCCTGCTTTTCATCCCGTAATTTTCATTCAATTGGTCAGTTTAATTCTACAGCGTAACTTGGTATAGATGATGGGACGTTACATTCAGATAGCAGAAACATTACTTGACAATCAATGCATGTAAAGTCTCATTGCGAAATCATGTGAGCCGTGACACGAAAAAAAACAAAGTGTCACGTGCGCCCAGCGAAGACTCAGATCAGCCTGGGCATCCGCCCAGTCTGATCAGAGTCTTCGCTGTCCGCATGGCGCTAGCTTAGACCCTTAGCTACCATCTACACGCAAAGTGAATACTCTGGTCAGACTGGGCGGATGCCTAGGCTGATCTGAGACTTCGCTGGGCGCACATGCCACTTTGTTTGGTTTCTCGTGCCGCAGCTCATATTTTTCGAAGAAATACAACAGTTGTTTATCATGTCTCAGTATCGAAATAGGCCAACCTGTTACGGGCTTATCATTACAGAACAAAATACCAGCTGACGACCCTCTTAGCATGTCTATAATTTAATCTATTTTGGTCAAATTCTTGAAAATGATATGATACAGCGTGACAACTTAAACGATGAGTGCCAATATAAGCATCTTTCCGGGTGAAACAGATATCTGTCCTGTCTTGCAATTTTTTGTTTCACATAAAATGCGAAACCATACCCAACGGGCACACAAACGTCAAACTGACGTGTTGCCGTCGATGCGACGTGATGACGTTGCATCAACGTAAACACGACGTCATTTCGACGTATTGTGCCTGCTGGGATCATTCCGGTTGAGTACCGTGAAACTGGGACACCTTAAATAATTACCACCATAACTGTCCTAAGGTTTTGAAACCGCAGTAATGCGTCATTTCTATCTGCCGTCTGATGACATACCAGCATCTCCGTCCAGTTCCGAATCATTTTAAGTGTTCCGAATCAACGGTACAAAATCAATTAAAATCCGTCAAACTGGTTAAGTGACCTTGTCAATACATGTTGTGTGTGCCAAAGTGAAATGCAAAAGCAACGACGTAAAGCCAGTGACCATAAAAAATCCAGACTTTTATGATATCAGTGTGTATCGACGGTTTGACGGTTTGTTTGCTTTATAATCGACCAGTGTAACTCATTTAAAGTGTGGTGTAAAAGTCTTTGATATTAATTCTCTGTGTCGTAATGATGCTACATGTTCGTCTTCTTTTTTGTTTATTCATTTTTTAATTTATTGTGGTTGTGTCCTCACATAAAACTCTCTACAGAAATTTTTCATTTTTCAAAATATATTACACTTTTAAGCGTTTGTTTCGATTCATTCGCGACAGAAACAAAATCCCTGATAAATTTTTATTTTTTTTTAAAAAAAAAAAAAAAAAACTTTGCCATAACCGTTAAAATATTTTAAGAGACAAAAATGGGAAATTACTTCCAGTATGATTATGGAAGGTTTCCACTCAGTTATACGGAAAATCTGAATGGTAACACCGTTAGAGAGTATCGCTATTTTGTACAAGTATGAGCACACAAGAGATACAAATCCTCAGAACCCTCATGTCATAAATTTTGTCATTTTTTTTTTTTTCAGTCCGAATTGCGGTTATCTTCCCTTCAGTTGATTGCTGGCGATGTAACGTAAAATTATATTAAGCCCCTTCTGCGCCTCCTCACCCCCACCCCCTATTCTTTTTTAATTTGTTTTGGATGTTTCAACAGTAGAGAGAACAGGCAAGTGAACACTGCACTCAAGACCTGTTTAGTATTTATATCGCTCTTCCACAAGCAAAGAAAATTCATAAATGAATTTAATAGGGTATTATTTAATATGAATTACGACCATCTTCTTGTAAAAAAATCAAACTGACATCTGTCCATTTAATATAATTCGATTTTACACGCTGGAAGCATCAAATTTGACATAAAGCGGCTAGAAAAAAGTTGTGTTTCTGTCGTGATGGCTGACGCTTTTGAGTAAACAGAATTATTGCGATTTTCAAGCATAAAAGAAATAGAACATTTGACTTTCTCAGTGTAAGATGGATTTTTGTTTCACTCATAAACACCAAAAGTGGTATTTTTACTCGTGGCTTCGCCACTCGTGAAAATACTGCTTTTGGTGTTCATTCGGTGAAATAGAAGTCGATCTTACACTGAAGGGGTCAAATATCCTCTATATCCTTGCTCGTGAGGAGTTGCAATTATATACTGTCCGACCATTTGTAGTCCATTCATTTCTAAATAATTATTTTTTCTTTGAAGTTCCTTAGAAGACCCTTTTTTGAGAAATAGTGTTCATAGTTCCATGAACAACAGTCGGTCACGCGACGTCGTTGGTACGTAATGTCACGTGTTGACAAGCGATGCCATTGACCGTTGTAACGTTATATTTGAGGCTACGTCATGGAGATGGCCGCTCGATGTACGCGACTTACCCATTGGTTAGTGGCAGGTTTTCCGCTTAAAGATCGAAATTGATGTTCAGAATAGTTTTAAAAATAAATGTAATTATAAGAGACGATTTCATTTTTCCGAAGTTCATGGAAGTATTAACCAAAAGGCCATGTGCAAAGTTATACATAACTTACTTTCATTTGGTTGAGAGATGGATTTCATTTTCCCGATGTTCGTGGGGCAATGGACGCGAGGGCCATGTGCAAAGTTAACGTGAACGCCGCCTTGGGCGTCACTTACTTTGCACGTGGCCCGTCGTGTTCATGCTTCCATGGCATCGGGGGATATATATATTTCTTGCTCGTTGACTAGTCTAAATACTTCAAATATGTGTTTAGTATGAAACTGTAGTTGTACCCTGTGTTTGAAAAATAAATAAAAAAAAATATAATTCGATTTTATTTTTTATTTATTTATTTTATTTTTTTTATTAATTCTTAGATTTTACTCCATACTGTATTTGTATGTTTATTTACCTTCAAGTTTGACCATTAGCCTGCAAGGACTTTACAGTAAAAGTTCTAAATATTGGGACAGATAGGACTGCGCAAACAGGGCAGACCCAGATCAGACTGCTCCTAAAAAGGAGCAGTCTGATCAGGGTCTACCCTGTTTGCCATTCCATCTGCATCCTTTAGACGCACTTCTGCACTGAAAAACCAGAGTGTTCACTTTTTAGGAAGTTACGGTTAAATTATTAGGTGTCCCAACTTTAGGAATTTTACGGTATATGCTATGGCTGACCTTAAACGTCAATACACAACCAGGAACCACCAAAATTATTATATTTCTGCAGGCGACAGCACTACCGATGGTCAGTTTTTCTGATTAGAGGGTCATTCAGAAAGTTACTATCGATTATTTAATATAAAGCTTCGTTCACACGGTCAAAGTTTCTGTGACAAAGTAGGTTTGGCATAGAAAAAATTGCTCGTGTAAATAAAAAAAAATATGTTATATTTTCATTGCCAAATTTATATGGTAAAATTTATATGACAAACACAATTTGTCCGTGAGAACAGAAAATTTGCCACAGAATATGTAACAAAGAAACAAGCGATGGAGATGAACACAGAAAACTTTGCTAATAATCAAACCCGCTAGATTTTGAACAAAGTACAAGTATATTAAATAAAGATAATGTGGCATGGTTGGCCGTTCACACGGGTAAGGTTTAAATGTCCAGGTAACTTAGACAAATAATGTTTGATCGTATGAACACAGCAGCAAATATTTCCTTTCCAAAGTTTATTTGATAAAGATTCTATGCCACATTTTTCTTTAACAAATTATTTACTCCGTGTGAGCGCAAATTGTTTGGCAAACTTTCTTTCTTAAAGTTTCTGACAAAGAAACTTTGGTCGTGTGAACGAGGCTTAACAACTGGTAACTTTCTGAGCAAGTTTCTGAGTAACCATGCATGATTTGTTTTTGCACAAATGTCCACTTTTAAGGATGGCTATTAATGCAAAAACAGATCCTATGTATTTTAAATGCTTCAGGTCACATAAACATGCCTCTAAAGCAGTTTACAGGACCACCGCAAGCGGGCAATACACATTTTAGCGACAAGAGCAAATAAAAAGGGCTAGTCTTTGATTGTCATGAATACCCGCTGGGCACACAACATTGAATTTACGTTGATTCAACGTCATGATGTTGAATCAACGTTGATTTAATAGTGTACCTCCTTGGTAAACTAAGAAATCTTACCTTGAGAAATGTCGCCTCTCCTTTTTGATTTAACGACCCTTTTCAGTCTACAGGAATTGTGTTACAGAATGCACCACGATGATCAAGGCCTTTGAGGTTTTCTTAAATGTACTCAGTATTTTACCAAGTATCTTAAACGAAAACTGAGTCATCTAAAAAGTGAAAAATGTGGTCGCTTATGAATTAGGATAAATAAGGACACTTTAAGATGAAGTGGAATTTAAGATTTTGTTTGAAATGCTTCAGAAGCAAATATTTGTAGCAAATAGCTAATACGCATCTTTTTTTCAAGTCAGCCATGGAACTCAAAAATGGATGATATTTTCACAAATTCAAGTTTTGCATTATTATGGCGGGTACTAGTTCGTCAGCAGTATTCAAAAGAAGTCTGCGTGAATTACTCCTTACATTTGTTCTTGTATTTTTCATGACCTTGAACTTCTATGTAAATGTCTGGATATCGCACCCTCTACAAACAGACGATCCGTTTGACGTTTTCACACAAAAGACAAGAAAGCCAGCCATAAGGCACTACAGGTCTGAAAATGAGACTGGTTTTGACGATTCTGTGCCATTAGGTCAACTTCCGGTTCCACTTCCAGCACCAACAACACCCAGTCCACAGTCTCTGTGGCCCAGTCTAACGGACTTCAATAATGATAGGATTCTTGCGCAGCTAAAATTTACACCACAAAATCCTAAAAAACAAAAATGGGTGATACGGAAATCACCATTAAAGCAAATTCTTCTTTTCCACGGATTTAAAGATTGGGATGTTAAACGAGGGCAACAGACATTTATGGAACAGAAATGCGCGGTAAACACGTGCACTCTAACAGACGACAGACACCAAAGTTCTTCTGCGGACGCTATTCTTTTCAAACAGTATCCAACAATTACACATTTTAAACGTCCATTAAATCAAGTTTGGATTTACTTCATGCTAGAGCCGCCATCGCTGCCCATCGATCTGAAACCGTTTAGAAATAAATTCAACTGGACAGCCACATTTAGGCGGGATTCGGATATTGTTGCGCCATACGAAAAATTTGTACCCCATAACAACGCCATTCGAAGAAAAGTGCAAAACAAAAACTATGCAGCTGGCAAGACCAAGAAGGTCGCATGGTTTGTCAGCAATTGCCAGTCTGCCAATCAGAGAATGGAATATGCGCGGGAATTGTCGAAATATATTCAGGTGGATGTATATGGGCGTTGTAGCCGCAGGAAATGCAGCAGAAACAATCAGAAATGCAAAGAAATGTTGGATACTGATTACAAGTTTTATCTCGCTTTTGAAAATTCTAACTGTAGAGATTACATCACGGAGAAATTCTTTGTGACGGGACTACAGTAAGTTTAGGTTGATGTTTTTAGTCAGTTGAATATTTTAAACTTGCAAGTAAAATCCGTTGCTAACTTGTCTGTGTACGTTTGTGAGGATTCACATTTAATTAAATGTGCAAACAGTTAAGACAAATAATAATAACTTATTTCATTTAATACTTTTGGAGATCTCCTCTGGGTAATACCATTTGCTTACCTGTGCAAAGACTGTCGACTGAGAATTCGGTCATATGCAATACCAATATCGGAAAATGGTGATTTTGTCAATGCCCGTCGACCAAGCTGATACTGCTGTCGATTGTCTCATTCGGCAGCCACTTTTGCATGTACGGTGACTAACTTCAGAGGTGACTTCGGTGATTTCGGGAAATCGTGATTGGCTCGCTCGACAGCATAGTTAGGAAAATTGGTATTACCTCCGTGATAATGGCTTTGACCATTTTATGACTGCACTGTAAAAAAACTCCGTAGATTTTACGATTAAATATCTGGCAACCAGCTGCCAGTCCATTTCCCGTATTTTTTACGGGCGCCCGTAAAAGTTGCAGGAATCATCAAGCAGAGTAGGATAGAATAAAACTGGCGTTGTTTTGGTAGTATAACCCTTTACCACTATGAATGTATTTCGAGTACGGCTAGTTAACAGGACACTACCATATCGTGATATACAAAAATTATCTACAGGCAAATGCCCGTAAAATTTACGGGAAAAGGACTGGCAGCTGGTTGCTAGTTATTCAACCGTAAAATCTACGAATTTTTTTTTACAGTGTGACAGCGTTGTTCTATCAATGAAATTAATTAGTAAATATCTATTTTATACTCGACACCAAGAAAACATTGAAATTCAATTTCTGACCACCCGACAGAACGATATATAGTCAGCTCTCGATGTCTCAAAGTCGAAGTCCATCTCAAACTACTGATATATCAACATAAGTTTTCTGGTTCCAGAAAATTTACTTAGAGGTACAAGTAGTTTGAGACAACGGGAGTTGAAATATAAAGAAAAAGGGGAAATGTGTCCAAACTATATTTTTATATAAGAGGGTACCCAGAGATACCTGTATTTTAGATAAATGTATTTCACTGAAACATGTCAATATCTCTGTATTCTGGAATAAATCCGAAACAAGTTTGTAAAAACATTTCTCGAGTTGTGCTGATTTTTCTTCCTGTATTTTTCCAGACACGATGTACTACCAATAGTGATGGGTGCGCCAAAAGAGGATTATTTGCGGGCAGCTCCCCATGATTCCTTTATACACGTGGATGACTTTGCCTCCCCGAGAGCCCTAGCAGCCTACCTCCACCTACTTGATCAAAATGATCAGTTATATAATGACTACTTTCAATGGAAAGGAACTGGTACATTTATAAACACATATTTCTGGTGCCGTGTCTGTGCAATGTTGCATGACGAGTCACGTGACAGAACTGCATACGAGGATTTGGAACGATGGTGGCGCGGTAATGGGGTGTGCGTGGGAAGGTCAAGCTGGAAAAGACACAAGTTGTTGCCATATATTTCTGACTATTATCATCAGTTTAAGTGAGCTATAAGCCGCGACACGATAAAACAACAAAGTGGCATGTGCACCCAGCGGAGACTCAGATCAGCCTGGGCATCCGCCCAGTCTGATCAGAATCTTCGCTGTGCATTTAAAGGGTAGCTAAGGGTCAAGCTAGCATCCGATGCGGAAAGCCAAGACTCTGATCAGACTGAGCGGATGCCCAGGCTGATTTGAGTATTCGCTGGGCTCACAGCCACTTTAATGGTTTTGTCGCATCTCGGCTCAAATATTCTCATGACTGTGCTCTTTTTACTCAACTCTATGCCAATTCAGCTGCCAAGAGCATAAAAAGTACTATAACATCGGTTGGATTGGAATAAACTAGACTGATTCTTGTGCTGCAAACTTTATTATAAAAGATGCTAAATTAGTCTGATCTTGTCCAGAGGCTGTGATAATTGTTATACAATGCTGTTTTATCCATTTTGTTTTGCTTTCATCTTCATTGCCACCATTTACAGAAGGGAGGTAACTCGGTGTGAACCAGTCTGTTGAAGGGAAGTAAATGACTTGCAAAAAGATGCAAATTAACCCTTAAAGCGCCAAAAATCAAAATTGTTGAGTTGGCAAATAGTGTAGATCCAGATAGCTGGCTCATAATGAGCCACCTCATCTGAATCTACACTGTTTGCTCTCTTATGTTGGAATTCTCAATATGATATCGCTTGGACGAGACATTTTTTGAAATTCTGCAGACGTAAATTTTGGCGTCTGCTTTTTGGCACATTAAGGGTTAATTTCCTCACTTTTCAGAATGTTTACTTTCCTTCTGTATATCAAGGGAGATTCATCAATGTTTCCTAATGTTATAGTATGTTTGTTTTCTTTTACTGACATATCATACAGGTTTGTTTTAACTCTTTTGATGTGTTAACTACATTTTTTAAAATAAAAACTTGAAATGTTGTCAGGTTATAAAGAAATCGGTTTAGTCTTGCTTGCTACCAAGCAGTGCTTGTTCCATATTTATTTGGTTACTAGACATTTGAGCTGTGACATGACAAAATCAACAAAATGGCATGCCATGTGCGCCAAGGGAAAACTTAGATCAGCCAAGGCATTGACCAAGTAGCTAAGGGCCAAAGCTAGCTCCATGTGGACAGGAAAGACTCTGATCAGCCTGGGTGGATACCCAGGCTTACCTGAGTCTTTGCTGGGCACACATACTACTTTGTTGGTTTTGTCATGCAGCGGCTCATTTTCCTTCCAAAACAATCCCAAATACAAGTATCTAGATCCGTTTTATAATCTGTGTCCAAATTTTTTGGGATTCTTCTGCAAGGGAAAACTAGAGCTCCAGATAAGAAGGGGTAACAGGGATAATTTAAAGATAATTTTTCTTATTTCTCAACAGAAACATACGTTGTGACCCCTCATAAGAACCGTCTCGGCGAGACGGTTCTAATGAGGGGTCACAATAAATGTTTTAATGGAAGAATAAGGAAAATTATCCCTAAATTATCCCTGTTACCCTTTCTTATCTTGAGCTATGAAAACCTTCTTATAGCAGAATTAAACGACTATGGATGACTTGCAATTTTACATCCTTTTTAACAGTATTTCAGTCATATCAGGAGGATGGGTGGGTGATAATTAAAGTCAGTGTGCAGTGGAACCCCCATTTACAATTGAAAAGATTTTCGCCTACAGCATGGCTCGAACCCCGGGACTGCTAGGTAAGCAGGCCAGCCCTTAACCCACTAACCTACCGGAGCTCTCAGATATTTGGGGTCATCCTAAAGCTAGAGGGAGAACACCCCTGTCTAATAACTGAATAATTAAGTTTTAAAAATACCAGACAAAAGTTCTTGATCAATCTGTGTGAAGCCACATAAGACAGCTTTTAAAGAGCAGTCTGATCATGATCTACATGGTCTGCCTGGGGCTAATAAAAGCATTGTATAAATAATTGCATGAGACCCTGTCACTGCAAACCTATTTCGTCACTGCAAACCTATTTCGCTTGAATTCTGCCCCAGGACAAGGGCAGGTAACTCCTCGGGAAAAAAGTTCTTGGGTAACAGATTTTTTTCTATTTGATCATTTCTGTCATGGCTCATTGTGCTTTTCAAATAATATAGGAATAAGAAGCAAACAAATATATGTTTTGGACATTGACAAGTGCCATAACTCTGTCAGAATTTATAATTTGGCCATTAACAATCCCAAGCCACACGTTGGTACATATGCAAATTTGAATAAATTGAATAAATACACAAGTTATTGAATGGAAACACTTTACAGACAGACAGAAGGATGGATATACCATGAACAAACAGACATACAAGAGCCAGAGTGAAAATGTAATATCCCACCAATAATGTGTGCCAGGGGTATAACAAGAATTCCACCGAATGCCTGGTACAACAAGAATTCCGCTGAATGTCTGGCCCACAAAACAAAGCTGTACACAATAACTTGACCAAAGCTAATGCTGACACTGGAAAAGTAATACAAGAGCCAAGACACGACAAACCAACAAAGTGCCATGTGCGCCCAGTGAAAACTCAGATCAGCTTGGGCATCCACCCAGTCTGATCAGTCTTCTCTGAGCGCATTGAGGTAGCTTATACCCTTACCTACTCTTAAAGTGCACAAGCAAAGACTCTGATCAGACTGGGCGGATGCCCAGGCTGATCTGAGTCTTCGCTGGGCGCACATGCAACTTTGTTGGTTCGTCTTTTTGTGGCTCACAAATGTTTCACTTCTGCTAGTTGCAAGGGAGACAACAATGATGAAAAAACAAAGCTTTGCATTTAATGGGAACAAAGGTTTTAATCTCACACATATAGACAAACTCATAATAAATAGTAAAATTCATATATCAAAATTATGCATACAGTTTCCACTTCGTTCAAATCAAGGCTCCAGACAATACAAAACACTTAGACTATAATGTAGATATTTATTCTTCTGTATCAACAAAATCAAATGATGTGATTTACATGTATCTGCTTTGAAATAGTTAAACCATGATTTGTCTGCCTGTACAAGGAGATAATCCACAAGCTTTAGCAAGTGGATCATCTCCCGTACAGGCTGACAAACTATGGTATAGCTATTTTATACATGTACCACCTATATCAGTATAGACCTTGCTGACTGCAAACTATTTTGTGCTAAAGTTGGCATTTTCTGGCAAGGTTGGTATCATTTAAATGCCACATCATCAAAGACTCACAGAGCTCCAGATAAGAAGGGGTAACAGGGATAATTGAAAGATAATTTTTCATATTTCTCAACGAAAACATATGTTGTGACCCCTCATTTGAACCGTCTCAATGAGACGGTTCTAATGATGGGTCACAATATATGTTTTTAAGGAAAAATAGTGATAATTATCCCTAAATTATCTCTGTTACCCCTTCTTATCTGGAGCACTGACTCACTTTACCTGCAGCCTGGCTAACAATCATTGATGATGAACTGATCCAGCTGTGATTTTTCATCCCCTATTACTACTTGACAAGAAAATCATTCTCTTTGATTTCAGCCCCTATTACTGCTTGACAACAAAACCATTCTCTTTGATTTTAGAAGCTCCAGTAGCTAAGTGGGTTCAGCGCTGGCCCGCTGTCCTGGTAGTCTGAGTTTGAATCCTGTCTGAGGGTGAATTTTTTCCAGCCATAAACAAGATTCCATTGCATACAGACTTTCATTATCACCATTCCATCAGCTTGATCTGACTAAAATATTGTTGAAAGGGCTGTAAAACTACATGCCATCCATTCGTCCATCTCTCTGATATCTTTCAGCATTCACACATTGGTCCAATTCATAGCACTTCAGATAATGAAATTTTTTGATAGGAAACATTATTTTTACATAGATTGGTGTCGCATGGAAAGGTACCTTAAAGTATATGCAAAAAGGAAACACTCAAATCAGCCTGAGCATCTGCGCAGTCTTATCAGTCTTCTCTTTCCTAATATATCATCTATGCAACCTGGTGAATCTATAAATGAGCAGACTGCAGACATGTTTTTGCAGTAGCACATGCTGGTTTGAGTACCGTAATATGCTATTAAATTATTACGACTCCTAAATTTATTTAATTTTCCATTTGTCCCAAATGGAAAATTAAATATTTTTAGGTGTCCCGAAATTTAAAGGTATACTCCCTCGTATTTCATTATGAAATAATCATAAAATTATGAAACTGCTTAGTTGTATGCAACATAATTAAGGTTTGTTAAAAAAATCTTCAGCGAAAACATCTTTGTTACGGAGGCAGAGACGATATATCAATGTGTACCCTTCCTGAATATTCACGAATATTTTGTCGTCATAAATTGATTGACTCCCATAGGCGTTTCTGCAAGCATGTTTTGAATTTTATGATTGGTGGAGTAAATAACTTTACAATAGCATTAACCTCTAATCTGTGCACGTGAGTTCTTTTCAGCCAATAACTGTCTGAAGTGGATTAAAGAAAGGGCTTAAAATTATTTATGATATAACTATAACCTGATTAACTATGATTGCTGGGCGAATCCAGTCTTCATTTTTGGCGGGAATGGCGGTCCGCTATTGGCGCCCTTTTTGTGTATTTTCTTAATTCTCCTATTTTCAGAGACCATCAACAATAAAAAATTTGGCAGATAAATGTACTTTTGATAGCAATCATTATCATGCCTAGAAGATAATGTTTTATGAGAAATTTAAAGTTAATAGAAATATTGAGGGTGTAAATCTTGAAGTACATGTGTATGTGCACATTACAGTGTTTGCTCTATGCACATGGCTTCAAGGCCCATTTAAGTGATGTCAATCATACGCTGTGGGTTTTCATTATAATCAACTCCCTGCACTGATTCCAATGAGATCCCACTGCATTTCTGATTGAAAAAAAAAAAAACAAAAAAAAAACAAGAATTCCATAAAATGTGGTGCCTCGCCTGTCTGAGCATTGTCACAAAACCATTGTCACAAAACAGAGCTAAACCAGAAAACTCCATGTAAGTTTACACTGATGATGACAACTCAAGATCCTGTAAAAGTAATACCTAGGTCTTGCATTCTGCTAGTAGCAGGCAAGACAAAACATGAAAATATTCTAACATTTGACAACACAAATTTGGGATTATTAAGATCTGTGGGAAAGATAACATCCTGAAGAAGAATGGGTACATTTTCAGGGGAAGCAACTCTTTCATTTTCATTTTAGCCTCCTAAATGTAGGTCTACTCTTCAAGGAAAGAATTCGGGTCTCTCTTAATGGAAAATAATTTGGGTCTCTAGGAGAAAATTTGTTTTGCTCCTCTAAGAGCATAAGGGAACACTTGAGCCGCAACACGACAAAACCAACAATGTGGTTGTGCGCCCAGCGCAGACTCAGATCAGCCTGGGCATCCGCCCAGTCTGATCAGTCTTCCCTGTCCGCATGGAGGTAGCTTAGACCCTTAGCTACGATTTGAGCTCTTAACGAAGAGTCTTATCAAACTGGGCAGATGCCCAGGCTGATCTGAGTCTGCGCTGGGCGCACAACCACATTGTTGATTTTGTCGTGTCGCGGCTCACTTCTTTTAACTTCCCTGAAAGACAAAGTCCTTCTGAAAAGAAAATATTTGTTCCAAGAGTAGCAAAATCTTTCCATTAAGAGTGGAACCTTATAATTATTCAGAAGGGAGGCAAAAATGAAAAAGTTGCTTGCCCTGAAAGTGTACCCATTCACCTTAACTCCCACAAAGTTTCGTGAGTTGTTTGTCAAATGGCAAACAGTGCAAACTGTGTTTGAATTCTCCTCCAGGAGCATTCTTATCTAGGTCATCAAAGTTTGCTACCCCAGTTCTGTCTCAATAATTAGAACAGTATGATGATTATGGTCACAATGTAAAAATCATGTCTGTATTTAATAACTTAGTCTACTGCATATCTAGAACCTCTTTTACACGTGAGAGAAGCTTGAATATTTGCCACGGATCCTCCTGCTGTATAGAAAGCCAACACTGCCATAGCAATCATGACAACATATGCTGGAATAATACTTCCTAGATACTGTGGAGAATGTGAAGCTGATCTCTGGTTTAATAAGCTCTGAAATATACAGGCAGAAACATGTTTGTACATAAAATCTAAAGGGGGGGTGCCTATAAGGCCCGTTTTCTGCCCAAGAGAAAAAAGTTTTATTTTCAGCTGATGATTAGACTATAGTGTCCGCTATACTTATCAATAATGGTTAAGCTCTGTAAGCCCTACTTTTGGAATAATGGGGTTATTAAAGTGGGTGGGGTAAATCGACATGAACCAGGGGTGTCATATTATAAGCTATATTTCTCCCTCAAATTTAATGGCATTCATAAATACCTTCCTTTATAAGTTGAAGTAATGTCTTTGGTGACATATTTTCTCAAATTCTATCTTTTAAAGTAAAATCTTATGTCTGCAGAATTTCTTTTCGAGACATTGTCAATTTTCATTAATTTTGGTACTTTGAATTCAATATATTCTACCATATCTCTAGAACCAATGGATGACTTCTTACCAAACTAACATGGGTTCGCCGTTGGGAGAGTGCAAACTGTTGATTAAATTTTGGTGACCTTGACCTTTGTTTCAAGGTCACAGTAAGACCTATGATGTCAATTTTAAGTCCAGTTTTGGCCACTGTCTAGACAGTAGCTCCTGAATTGATATGGAATTATTCCCAAAGTGGCCTAAATTAAACATTATGAGGAGTTAGAGCACTAGTTATGATTAAATGGCCATGACATCATGATTAAATGGCCATGGCATCATCTTCAAGGTCAAGGTCATGGCTAGACGGAACAGAGTTTAATCATAGATTTCATCAATCAAGCGGCAGGAATGTACCAAATCTGAGTGTTTTCATTTAAAAATCAATGTTTAATGTGCACAGAATGACCTTGACCTTGGTCTGAAGGTCAGTATTAGCCAAACATGATGAAACAGAATTGGGTTAAACTTAAAGGTTATAGAAAAGTCTATTGTAAAATAATGAACTTCTGAATGTATTGGTGACCTTCAGATCAAGGTCAAGGTCAGTATATGCATATTAAGCATTATTTTACAAATAGAAACATACATATTTGTTACATTTATGCTTACTAGCTGTGTGAGACCTTTGGTTAAACTCTGTCTAGTCTAGCCTTGACCTTGACCTTGAGGATGATGTCATGGCCATTTGATCATAACTAGTGCTCTCACTCCTCATAATGTTTGATTTAGGCCACTTTGGTCATGATTTCATATCAGTTTTGGATCTTCTGTGTAGACAATGGCCAAAACTTGGCTTAAAATTAACATTATGTCTTACTGTGACCTTGAAACAAAGGTCAAGGTCACCAAAATTTAATCAACAGTTTGCACTCTCCCAAGGGTGAACCCATGTTAGTTTGGTAAGAAGTCATCCATTGGTTCTAGAGATATGGTAGAATATATTGAAGTCAAAGTACCAAAATTAATGAAAATTGACAGTGTCTCTAAAAGAAATTCTGAAGACAAAAGATTTTACTTTGAAAGATAGAATTTGAGAAAATATGTCACCAAAGACATTACTTCAACTTATAAAGGAAGGTATTTATGAATGCCATTAAATTTGAAGGAGAAATATAGCTTATAATATGACACCCCTGGTTCATGCTGATTTACCCCACCCACTTTAACAACCCAATTATTCCAAAAGTAGGGCTTACGGAGCTTAACCACTATTGATTCAGTATAGCGGACACTATAGTCTAATCATCAGCTGAAAATAAGACATTTTGCTCTTGGGCAGAAAAAGGGCCTTATAGGCACCCCCTCCCCCACTTTCAAAATTGCTTTTTAAAGTCTTCAGGGCCAAATGTTTCTTCATGACTCCAAAAGAGCACAACCAGAAAATAACCTCTGACAGTTTCAATTCAAATTCACCTACAGTTTGGAAGGTTGCCACTATACGCCATTTCAAAATTCCCTGACTTTTCCCTGATTTTACCCTCATGTTTTCCAATATTTATCATATCATATGACGTCGCATCTGAGAGTGTAATAAAGCCATGCATTAAACTCGATAATCCACTAGTGGATTAAATATGCAAATTACGCCGTAACGTTTTGCGTTGACGTCCATAAAACGTCACGTTTTCTTATGGCAAAATCGTGACGTTTTAGTGCAAAATTTGCTAATAAAATGCAATTTTAGTGTCATATGATAAACAAAATCTTGCATTCGTGCTCCTGTACTATTGAATTTATTAAACTCGTTGGGGAAAACCGATAAGATGCTCGGCAAAGCCTCGCATCTTATCGTTTCCCCTAACTCGTTTAATAAATTCAATAATACATGAGCACTCATGTAAGATCCTCTATGTATACCCTATTACGAGTCCAAAAATTGACTGTACTCTTTAACAGTGCTGAAGGCAGCACTGAAAATTTTTTGGGGCTACACTTAAAAAAATGAAAATAATTTGCTCCTCATGGGACAAATTCTTTCCTTTCAGATAAGCCCCTAATGAGGAGGAAGATAAATACTTTTTATATGGATTACCTTTCCTGAAAGTAAATCGTTTCCTCTTGTGCAGAATATTTTCTGAAGACTGGGTCACTGCCCTAACCATTAATCTTTGAATTCCCAGACTTTTCCCTTGCTTTTCAAGTCCTTTTCCAATTTTTCCTAACCAACCATAAAAATTTTTTCCCAATCATATCACCCATGCCCTCATCTGCCCAATATGACTGAAACACTGCCCAATATGACTCTAATGCTGTCCAATATGACTGAAATGCTGCCCATTATGACTGAAAGACTGCATAATATGACTCCAATGCTGCCCAATATGAATGAAATGCTCCCAAATGACTGAAATACAGCCAAATATGACTGAAATACACATATACAGCAAAATCACTACCTAGTAAAGGTGTATGGGTACCACTTTATACGTTTCCAACATTATTACAATGGAAACAAGAGGGTCATGAGGCCCTGAATCGCTCACCTGAATAATTGGCAAGGTGGCTTTTACTTATCATGTCTGAAATTGTCAAAATATGAGTTTTGGGTCAAAAGTCAAAGAATGACCATGACCACTTGTACTCATAAATCTTCATGTACTCATTAAGACAACCATATATACCATTTTTAGGCCAAAATCTTCAAAACTTTCCGTGAAATCTTATGTTCTAGCATTTTCCCATATTTGACCATGCCGCAAAAAAGGTCAAGGTAAACCTAAGGTCACCATTTGAACAGTCTTGGTGGTACTCTAGTACTCCATGCTATTTACCAAGTTTCAAGGCCATAGGTGTATTGGTTCTGGAGAAGAAAAATATTAAAGATTTATACCATAAGTGGTAATGGCGGCCAAGTTGGTCATGTGACCTGGACTGTTTGAACAAATTTTCATTCAATCAACCCCTGGAGGCTCTATATGAAATGTGTTCACAATTGGCCCTTTGGCTTTTGAGGAAATGGTTGAAAATGTCAAAATATGAGCGATCTGGATCAAAGGTAAAAAAATGACCTTGACCTCTTGTACTCATAATTCTTCTTGAACTCATTAAGACAACTGTATATACCAATTTTTCAGGCCAAAATCTTCAAAACTTTCCATGAAATCTTATGTTCTAACATTTTCCCATATTTGACCTTGCTGTAAAAGGTCAAGGTCAACACAAGGTCATAATTTGAACAATCTTGATTGTACTCAAGTACCCAATGCTACATACAAAGTCTGAAGGCCATCGGTCAATTGGTTCTGGAGAAGAAGATTTTTAAAGGTATTTTCCATATATGGGCATTGCGGCCATGTTGGTCATGTGTCCAGGACCGTTAGAAAATTTTTTCATTCCCTCAACCCCTGGAGGCTCTATATGAAATTTGGTTTCAATTGGCCCAGTGGTTTTAGAGCAGATTCTTTGAAATTGTCAAAATTTGAGATTTCTGGGTCAAAGGTCAAAGAATGACCTTGACTTCTTGTACTCACAAATCTTCATGTACTCATTAAGATGATTGTCTATACCAATTTTTAGGCCAAAATCTTCAAAACTTACCATGAAATCTCATGTTCTAGCATTTTCCGATATTTGACCTTGCCGTCAAAAAGGGCAAGGTCAACCCAGGGTCATAATTTGAACAATCTTGATTGTACTTGACTACCCAATGCTACATACCGAGTTTCAAGGCCATCGGTCTACTGGTTCTGGAGAAGAAGATTTTTAAAGGTTTTTACCATATATGGGCGTGGTGGCCATGTTGGTCATGTGACCTGGACCGTACGAACAAATTTTCATTCCCTCAACCCCTGGAGGATCTATATGCAATTTAATTACAATTGGCAAAGTTGTTTTTGAGGAGATTGTTTGATATTGTCAAAATATGAGAGTTCTGGGTCAAAGGTCAAAGAATGACCTTGACCTCTTGTACTCATAAATCTTCATGTAGTCATTAAGATGACTGTATGTACCAATTTTTAGGCCAAAATATTCAACAGTTTCCAAGATATCTTATGTTGCAGCATTTTGCAATATAAAAGCATAAGGAAGCAAATTTGACCTTACCGTAAAAAAGGTCAAGGTCAACCCAAGGTCATAATTTGAACAATCTTGGTAGTACTCGTGTACCCGATGCTACATACCAAGTTTCAAGGCCATCGACCTATTGGTTCTGGAGAAGAAGATTTTTTCAGGTTTTTACCATATATGGGCATGGCGGCCATGTTGGTCATGTGACCAGGACCGTTTGAACAACTTTTCGTTCCTAAGTTCCCTAGAGGCTGCATATGAAATTTGGTTATAATTGGCCCAGCGGTTTCAGAGGAGAAGTCGTTTGAAAGTGTGGACGGACGACGGACGGACGACGGACGACGACGGACGACGACGGACGACGGAGCCTTACCATCCTATAAGCTCCCCCGGAGCCGCTGGCTCAGGTGAGCTAAAAACTTTTGGGCCTTCCTGTATGCTTCCCTGAATGAGTTTGCCATTCTAAAATGGGGTCTAACCTTAAAGGAAAGAATTTGCTCCTAGAGGAGCAAATTCTTACCTTTAAGAACAGACCCCCAAATCAAAAGGGAGGCAAAAATGAAAATGGCAGAGTTGCTTCCCTTGAAAGTGTATCCATCTACCTTAAAAAACGTTTCGAGCTAATTCTAAGGGGATGCTGCTAATGTTTTTATGTAAAGAAAAAAAATGATTAAAGAAATTAAGAATTTATTCTAGAATTAATATGAAATACATTGTACTGCAAAGAGTCTTACAATGGGACATCCAAAATAGTGACAAATTTTATCCTAAAGATGGAATAGTTTGGTTGGTTTACATTTCAGTAATGTGTCCAAAGGATGTAGATGAAAAGGCACACCATGTAGGTCTAACAGGGCATGTCTGACCCAGGTATGCCCTATTTGCTCAGACCTACCTGTCCCAATATAAGTATTAGGAACTTAAAACTTACCAAGCAGGAAACCAGCATATGGGATCCCACCACTAAAGCTATTACAGGGTACCGTTTCGTGTCACAGGCATGAAAGAAGAGTATTCCCCAAAATGTGTGGAGTAGGACAAAACACAGGGTCAGGAAAGCTGAAATGAAACAAGAAAATATTGTAAACAAGAGCAAGTGAGCAAAAAGTCATATATATCTGTCAGATGCCATGTTATTTATGAGCAGCGACACGACAAAACCGACAAAGTGGTTGTGCGCCGAGCGCAGACTTAGATCAGCCTGGGCATTCGCCAAGTCTGATCAGAGTCTTCGCTGTCCACATGGTGCTAGCTTAGACCCTAAGCTATCCTTTAAGCCCCAAGCAAAGACTCTGATCAGACTGGGTGGATGCCCAGGCTGATCTGAGTCTGCACTGGGCGCACATGCCACTCTGTTGGTTTTGTCGTGATGCGGCTCATATAAATATTTGATTGGCTTTCCATGAAAAGGACCTTAAGATATTAGAATAATAAATTACTCTGTTGTTTATTTGTAAATAAACTTAAACAAGAGGGCCATGAGGCCCTGAATCGCTCACCTGTGAGCAATTGGCAAGATGGCTTTTTCTAATCATGTCTGAAATTGTCAAAATATGAGTCTTGGGTCAAAAGTCAAAGAATGACCATGACTACTTGTACTCATAAATCTTCATGTACTCACTCATTAAGACAACCATATATACCATTTTTAGGCCAAAATCTTCAAAACTTTCCATGAAATCTTATGTTCTAGCATTTTCCCATATTTGACCATGCCGCAAGAAAGGTCAAGGTAAACCCAAGGTCATCATTTGAACAGTCTTGGTGGTACTCTAGTACTCCATGCTACTCACCAAGTTTCAAGGCCATAAATGTATTGGTTCTGGAGAAGAAAAATATTAAATATTTATACCATAAATGGTAATGGCGGCCATGTTGGTCATGTGACCTGGACCTTTGAACAAATTTTTATTCAATCAACCCCTGGAGGCTCTTTATGAAATTTGTTTACAATTGGCCCTTTGGCTTTTGAGGTAATGTTTGAAAATGTCAAAATATGAGATCTGGATCAAAGATCAAGAAATGACCTTGACCCCTTGTACTCAAAATTCTTCATGATCTCATTAAGACAACTGTATATACCAAGTTTTAGGCCAAAATCTTCAAAACTTTCCATGAAATCTTATGTTCTAACATTTTCCCATATTTGACCTTGCCGTAAAAAACTCAAGGTCAACCAAAGGTCATAATTTGAATAATCTTGATAGTACTTGAGTACCCAATGCTACATACCAACTCTCAAGGCCATTGGTCAATTGGTTCTGGAGAACAAGATTTTTAAAGGTTTTACCCATATATGGGTGGGGCGGCCATGTTGGTCAAGTGACCAGGACCGTTAGAAAATTTTTTCATTCCCTCAACCCCTGGAGACTCTATATGAAATTTTGTCACAATTGGCCCAGTGGTTTTTGAGGAGATTGTTTGAAATTGTCAAAATTTTAGAGTTCTGGGTCAAAGGTCAAAGAATGACCTTGCCCGCTTGTACTCACAAATCTTCATGTACTCATTAAGATGACTGTATATACCAATTTTTAGGCCAAGATCTTCAAAACTTTCCATTAAATCTTATATTCTAGCATTTTCCCATATTTGACCTTGCCGTAAAAAAGGTCAAGGTCAAACCAGTGTCATAATTTGAACAAACTTGATAGTATTTGAGTACCCAATGCTACATACCAAGTTTCAAGGCCATCGGTCAACTGGTTCTGGAGAAGAAGATTTTTAAAGGTTTTTGCCATATATGGGCATGGTGGCCATGTTGGTCATGTGACCTGGACCTTATGAATAAATTTTAGTTCGCTCAACCCCTGAAGGGTCTATATGAAATTTGGTTTCAATTCACCCAGTGGCTTTTGAGGAGATTGTTAGAACTTGTCAAAATATGAGAGTTCTTCTTCAAAGGTTACAGAATGACCTTGACCTCTTATACTCATAAATCTTCATGTACTCATTAAGATGACTGTAGATACTAATTTTTAGCCCAAAATCTTCAACAGTATCCAAGATATCTTGCCATATAAAAGCATAAAGAAGCAAATTTGACCTTACCATAAAAAGGGTCAAGGTCAACCCAAGGTCATAATTTGAACATTCTTGGTAGTACTCGGCTACCCAATGCTACATACCAAGTTTCAAGGCCATCGGCCTGTTGGTTCTAGAGAAGAAGATTATTTTAGATTTTTACCATATAAGGGCATGGTGGCCATGTTGGTCATGTGACCCCAACCGTTTGAACAATTTTTCGTTCCTAAGGTCCCAGGAGGCTCTATATGAAATTTGGTTACAATCGGCCAAGCGGTTTCAGAGGAGAAGTTGTTTGAAAGTGTCGACGGACGACGGACGAAGGACGGATGACGTACGACGGACAACAGAGCCTTACCATCCTATAAGCTCCACCGGAGCCGCTGGCTCAGGTGAGCTAAAAATGACGTTGACCTCTTGTACTCATAAATCTTCATGAACTCATTAAGACAACTGTATGTACCAATTTTTTAGGCCAAAATCTTCAAAACTTTCCATGAAATCTTATGTTCTACCATTATCCCATATTTGACCTTGCTGTAAAAGGTCAAGGTCAACACAAGGTCATAATTTCAACAATCTTGAAAGTACTCAAGGACTCAACGCTACATACAAAGTCTCAAGGCCATCGGTCAATTGGTTCTGGAGAAGAAGATTTTTAAAGGTACGGTATTTACCATATATGGGCATGGCGGCCATGTTGGTCATGTGTCCAGGACCTTTAAAAATTTTTTTTCATTCCCTCAACCCCTCGAGGCTCTATATGAAATTTGGTTTCAATTGGCCCAGTGGTTTTAGAGCAGACTGTTTGAAATTGTCAAAATTTGAAATTTCTGGGTCAAAGGTCAAAGTATGACCTTGACCTCTTGTACCCACAAAGCTTCATGTACTCATTAAGATGATTGTATATACCAATTTTTAGGCCAAAATCTTCAAAACTTACCATGAAATCTCATGTTCTAGCAATTTTCTGATATTTGACCTTGCCGTAAAAAAAGGTCAAGGTCAACCCAGGGTCATAATTTGAACAATCTTGATAGTACTTGAGTACCCAATGCTACATACAAAGCTTCAAGGCCATCGGTATACTGGTTCTGGAGAAGAAGATTTTTAAAGGTTTTTACTATATATGGGCGTGGTGGCCATGTTGGTCATGTGACCTGGACCGTATGAACAAATTTTCATTCCCTCAACCCCTGGAGGATCTATATGAAATTTGGTTACAATCGGCCTAGTTGTTTTTGAGGAGATTGTTTGATATTGTCAAAATGTGAGAGTTCTGGGTCAAAGGTCAAAAAATGACCTGGACTTCTTGCACTCAAAAATCTTCATGTAGTCATTAAGATGACTGTATGTACCAATTTTTAGGCCAAGATCTTCAACAGTTTCCAAGATATCTTATGTTGCAGCATTTTGCCATATAAAAGCATAAGGAAGCAAATTTGACCTTACCGTAAAAAAGGTCAAGGTCAACTCAAGGTCATAATTTGAATAATCTTGGTAGAACTCGTGTACCCGATGCTACATACCAAGTTTCAAGGCCATCCACCTATTGGTTCTGGAGAAGAAGATTTTTTTCAGGTTTTTACCATATATGGGCATGGCGGCCATGTTGGTCATGTGACCAGGACCATTTGAACAACTTTTCGTTCCTAAGGTCCCAGGAGGCTCTATATGAAATTTGGTTACAATCAGCCCAGAGGTTTCAGAGGAGAAGTCATTTGAAAGTGTGGGCGGACGACGGACGGACGGACGATGGACAATGGAGCCTTACCATCCTATAAGCTCCCCCAGAGCCGCTGGCTCAGGTGAGCTAAAAAGTTATTGTTTATGATTTATGTATTATAGAAATTTATCTATTAAATAAGATTTCCTGCACTTGCTTGGTGATAAAAGTCAGAATGAAAGGGTTTTACACAAACGGGTTGCAAATGAAAGAAAATTCAGATTTTAAGGCCATAGATGTCATACATTAGAAATAAACGTGATAATACTTATTTAGAATCACTGTAACTCAGCCCAATGACTTAACTGGAGGTAGCTGGAGTAACATTGACTTGTAAATTACATATGACAAACTACAGAACATAATTTTTTCTTCAATTAATTTCTTTGTGTTTTCTTACCTGATGTAAGGAAAAAGTATTTTGAGTCACCATGGATACCAATGGTTCCTGGTCCTGCCATGTCTGCTAAAACATTGACCAATGAGAATGCTCCACTTATTATTCCAAAACCCAGCCCAGAAACTGGAAAAAAAATCATAAAGCACTTTTTAGATAAAAATGTAGCCTTCTACATATAAGTGTACATAGCAGGTATATTTGAGTTTAAAGTGTGCCCTTGTCAATGGCTGATTTTTGTATAATTCAAATATACAGTTGCTAGGCATTTAATGGCCCTTCTTATTAATAGCTATTGCCTGTCAACTTTAGTAGAGTCTCCTAGCATTTCCCATTAAGAACATAAATGGGAGACCAAGAGTACATCATTTTCAATGTCATTTTTGCCGAAATGTTTGTAGACTAGATTGTATTAACTTTTGAGAAGCTTCCCATCTATCATATATAGCATCTTGTTAATAAAACTATCCTTTAATTGTATTCCACACTTTAAAGGTAGGTTCCTGGACTAGCAATAACAATTATGTTCACAAAATAATTTCGTCTTTTTCTGAATAGTATTGAATTCTCTTATTTTTCTGAATTTGTTGCTACTGGGAAAATCGTCAGATGTTGAAGAAAATAGTCATTTTCCCTTTTGGTTTATTTTCTTTCGTTGGAATTCCAGTTCTAAAAATAACTATGTTTATTATGTCTATAAGTGTACGATTTCTGATGCCATTCTCCAAAGGTCAATTTTCTCTTGCTGTGAGCTCTCCTAGAGATCCTGGCATGGTGGATGGGTTAAAACTATCCCAAAATGCAATGCAGCATGAAGCCAGCTGTGTTATCTATTTTTGACGCGAACTAAAAATAGCGCTAACTGGTGTGCGAAGCAGAGTTAGGAAATCCCTTGCAAAACAACTTTTCTAATATTTTTTTATTTAGACTTTTAAGTGAATCTTATTCATTCCCTTTTTATAAGTGCTTTCCAACAACTTGGATGAAAGATCATCAAAATTTTGATGCATTCCAAAGTACAGGAACCTACCTTTAATATCAACAAAGTTACATGTGTTTGTATTTGCATACAAAATATTTAGGTCAGCTTACCCTATTGTGCTTAAGCATTGGGACATCCAAAACCATTAATAAATGGTTTTTAGTGTCCCAATATTTAAGCATATTAGGGTAGTTGCAGGTTAATGCAGCCACAACAAAAGAAGCAGTCAGTCATTTGAACTACACTGTTTGCCATTCTTACGCGAAGTCATTTGTGTGTCACTGTCAAATAGACAGTTTCTTATATCAACAAATTTTTGAGTGATTGATTGACTGATCTGTTGCTTTACGTCCACAGCTATGGTTATGTCGGGAAGGTCAGTTAACCTGACCACACTGATCCTGGACAGGCTTAGACCTCCTAAGTGGTTAACCAGTACTAAGTCCAGTAACTGACAATTGCCCTTCTTGAATCAGCGGAAGGAGAAACAAAAGTATGTGGCCAGACCGAATATCTACAAATAAAAGGGTTTACTGCACTAACATAAATTTGGAAGTGGCAGATGACAACTGGTTGTCACAAGCCTCACAGCTGGAGACAACTGCCTGTCACCAGTCTCAAAGGCTGCTGACAACCAGTTACTATTTATAAATACTATTATTTTCGAATAAACTCACACCCAAACTAATGATATTTGCAGTACCAAAAGAACCTACCATAAGCCATGATATGTTTATTAGAAATATCTCTTGGCATCACATGTTGATCCAGCCCCTGTTGGCTAACCTTCTGTAGGCCTTCATCAGCCTTTCTGTAACAGAAAAGCAGAAAGTATAGTAAAACCTACTTATGTGGTGACTTTAATTAAGGGTAGGGGTTTTATTAACCACTTGTCTGTTGGTCCGTGACCAGTGATTTTTAGGCAGGGCCAGCCGCTTTCTGTAGTAGCTGGTCCTCCAGACCAGCTAGTTTTCATGTTTACTGTAAAAGTGCTACAATTGAAACCAGAAAAAACACCGACAGGACCAGTTAACCCATGTGCATGCTGGTCCTGTGGACCAGTTGGGGTTTGGACAGTAGCATAAACCCTGTAAGGGGTCTTACCTTAAGGTAAATGGGCACACTGCATGCCTTTTTTACCCATTTTTCAATGGGAAACAACTTTTGTGACTTCTTCTTTGCTTCCCTGAACAAAGAAATCCTTCCAAAGGTTGATCTACTGTGAAAAGAAAGAATCTGCAAATGGAGCACATTCTTTCAAGAATAAACCCCTATTGAGAAAGAAGGCAAAAATGATACACTTTCTTCCCCTAAAAAGTGGACCCATTCACCTTGAAAGAGGTGACCATACAGCTAGGGTTAACCGTCAACTCCTATTAAAGATCCCATGAATCAAACTACAAATTACAAATGAACCTGAAAGCCATGTTTTATTTCTATATGGTGACCACAAATTATCAGTTTCACATAAAGGAAAAATCTGTACATCCACATGCCATCAACAAGAAGGCAGGTTAGTTTAACAGCTACATAGTCTTTCCTGCTCATGCAAAAAATCCACATTTTCCAAAGTCAAATTCAGTCAACTCTCGATATCTCTAAGTCGAGCTTCAGTCCAAACTACTGATATCTCAAAGTAAATTTTCTGGTACCAGAAAATTTACTTTGAGATATCAGTAGTTTGAGATAACAGGAGTTGAAATGTAAATAAAAGCAGAAAATATGTTCTTTAATATAAGAAGATACTTTGAGATATCAGTGTTCAAGATATCGAGAGTTGACTGTACTACACAAAGAACACCATAATAGCTTGTAGAATGCAGGTCACATACCTTAACAGTTTGTAGAAAAGAAATCTGAAGAGTTCTTGAAATATGACAGAAAACACCAGTCCAAATGCCAATTCTTTTCTCAATGGTACCACAGCATACCACCATATTGATGATATTAGCAAGGCTAGCAACCAGAAGAAACAGCTGAAGTAAAATCAAGGAACACTAATAAATTCTACTTATTCTAATGCAAGTACGAATATAATGCGACGTCTGACTGGATAACGTAAAAAATTTGTGACAGTATATTCTGCGATATACTATCGGAAACCTGACGTCATTAAGAAAAGTCACTTCTCATTGGCTGACATATGGTTTTACGCTGTTGAAAGCCCTCACTGTGGGTGCATAGCAGTAGACTTTGAAAGACGAAATATGATAGAGTGCATTATACTGGGGATAACTGTACCAAAATTTGTCATTTGGGGAGGTAAATCCTCGGTTTTATGGTCGCAAATTGCTTTTAATGGCTCCGCTAATGCGTCGCCATCAAACGAAATTTCCGACCATAAAACGGATGATTTACCTCCCCAAATGACAATTTTGAGTTCAGTTATCCCCTAAGTACAATCAATTTTACCCAGCCATCAACATTGCTTTTGGCCAGGTACAGTACCTATTAGAAAAACAGTGTACCATATTTCTTCGCTTGTAAGCTAGAAGTTTTTCCATTCCAAAACAAACTTAGAACCCTAGATCCATTGTGTAAGACCAGGAGCAAATAACTTAGGGAAATTATAAGCTCCTGATAAGACTGATCTAAAGTTTCAGGATTGTTTTGGAGGGAAAACCCCATTTTGTAGCAGAGAATGTCATAAGACTGATTTAGATATTTGAGGTCTTTCTAGATAAGGGAAAACCTGGACCCCATCTAATTGCTGAATAAATATGGTAGCATGCTGTTGTGAATCACTTTCTTTTCTGCATGAGTAGACTTTGCAACTGTGGATTCAAAACAAAATCTTTTATAAAAAAATGAAAAACAGACAATGTGCAGAGAACAAAAGCCCTAACTACACCTTCGTTTTTGAAAGAATTATTTTCCTTTGTAGATCTTGCACGCTCTGTAACTTTAAAGCCTTTGAAGGTATTTTCACATTTCAAATTCCCCTGACATTACCCTGATGCATGGGAACCCTGCTATTGTTATTTTTGTTTATTTTTCACTATTCACTATATTACCGTGTCTTTATATGGATCCCAATCATAACATAATAAAAGGATTTCACTGTTATAAAAGATTGTGCATAGCCATAGAAATGTACCAAATATGTAGGAATGTTGAGTAACATATATCGTAGAACTTCTAAGAGGCAGGACAGACTGGTTTGAGCAAACAGTCAAATCCAAAACAGACTGATCCTAAAGGAGCAGTCTGATCAGGGTCTACACTGTCTGATATTCTAGCTGCATCTTGTAAACACATTACTGCATTGAAAACTCAATCCAAGCTTCTTATTTTGGAACACTTTCCCTGATTACTTTTGGGCCGGGTTGTTCAAAGCATCTGTTCAAAGCATCGCATCGTTAGCCTAACGAGCTCGTTAAGAGCTCAACTGGTTAAGTGTTTTATGAATTTTTAACCAAATACACTGATATTTTTGTTTTTGCATTGCAAAAGCTTCTCACATTTTTTCAACAAAAAATGTTGGCGTATTTGCGATATTAATATTTGAATTTTTAACAAAACGTTTACTAATGACGTTGTTAGTTTTGAACAACTGGGCCCTGGTGTGGGTTTTGGGGGGGGGGGGGGGGGGGGGGGGGGGGAGGAGGTTCCATAATAACTTACCTTGATATAAGGACAATGACTCGCAGTGGGTCCCTAGCAATAGTAAACACAAACAAGCCAAATGGAGGACCAAAAGCGATAAAGGTACACCCAAAAAACTCCATTAACGTCATGGCTGTGTTCTTTTGGCACTTTGTTCACTACTGCTGAGTCTTTTCCAGGAACTGTCTGTATTGCTACACTTCTTTAGACTTCTTTTCTATTGCTGAGGTATTTTTGCAGTCTTTAGCTGAAAAAGAGTTTTCTTTTAGGACTCTTTTAGGTTCCTTCCAACCACAATAATGTTACATCTTCTTAACACTTAAAGCGCCAGTGATGAAAATGGCAGAATTTGCAAACAGTGCGGATCCTGATGAGGTGGCTCATAATGAGCCACCTCATCTAGATCTACACTGTTTGCCCTCTAGTTTTTGAATTTTCAATATGATATAGCTTGGATGAAACATTTTTTTAAATTTTGGCAGACGGTAAAATTTGTCGTCTGATTTTTGGCACTTGAAGGGTTAAACAGCTTTGTCACTGTTGCCTCGTCTTTCTTTGATCACTTTAATTGTTCCACAATCTTCTTTTGGGCTCCACCACAATAATATTATATACTCAGGGTTCTCACTTGAATTTTAAAAATAGGAGTCCGGGACTCCTCCTTTTCCAAAAATAGGAGTCCCATCTGAAAAGTAGGAGTCCGAGTCCCATCCCGAAAATTGGAGTCCTGTATGTTTTAATATAAAATTTAGCCTGTAAAATAATCTTATTTATCTAGTTAAAATTGTCTTTTGATATTGCTTCTGAGGGATACAAAAGATGAAAAGGACCTGTACAGGACTGGACGGGCAAAGGGCAATGCTTTTGTGATTGGACATCAAATGATTATGTTATAGAAATGTAAAAAGATATGACATTGACAATTATTTGGTAAATCTTCCATTTTAAGTCAAAGGTATTAATTTACTTTTCCCTTCAGCAGAAGTGTAACATGTAATTGCTACAGTTCAGAGTTCAGTACTATTCAGTGATGTCCATCCACTGCAACATTGCTTTCAGTAATAATTACAACGTACCTCAACCATCTCCATCCTTCCATGGATGTAACATGTAATAGCTACAGTTCAGAGTTCAGTACTATTCAGTGATGTCCAGTCCACTGCAACATTGCTTTCAGGAATAATTACAACTTATCTCGACCATCTCCATCCTTCCATCCATCCCCTCCCCCCTCCCCACGTCGGCGCACCTTACCCCACCCGCTGACATCAAACGCAGAAATCCGTTTACATGTAGATCTATTTTGCCTTTCTTAATTTGAGACTCAGACTGATTGTTTACGTCCAAATCAAGTTTGATTTACACTTTAATGAATGGGTACCTGTCGTTAAATCTTCCTTTGTTTATTGAATTATACATTAACTGCGAATTTCTGCGCCTATCTGTGTCAATAAGAGTTCCTATACCACGTGCTGAAATGTCTGTTTAGAACTCGCGGATTTCCCAAAGCGTTATTTATAGATCTACACTGGTACTCGTTCTGAATGTGGTGCGCGAGATATGGCGGGAAACAGACTAAAAACGGCGGGAAAGAATTTTAAAGTGCATGAACCGAAGATCTAAAATGTCACCAGTTTCCGGGAATTGCAACAACTGGCCTTGCTAAAATATAATTACCTCTGACGGCCGCTTCTAGCAACTTGAAATTACCGATTGCATTTTCCAAGTTAAACAAAACTTGATTTAATATAGTATATACACGTGCAACGCCCATCAAGCACAGCGCACGAGCGTACTACAAACAGTCGGGAAATAGAAAACGTGCCTTAGAAAAGGCTCATACTTCAGCAGGCTAGATCTACCTGAAATCAAAATTTTCTCGTAAAAGATTCTCTTTTATGAGACGGCAGTTGCCCCTCTCGGGCTCTCATCCAATTGGCGAGAGTAATATATTGTAATTTTAATTTGCTGACACAGCCACTTTCTCTCAAATAATGCCATGCGGTAAGGATGTAAACTGACCAGTCATGTGAGGTGGTAGATCTAAGACAAAGATATCGTGTTGACCCAATTTGTTTATATTGATCAAAAGATTGCCGGTTATTAGCGATTAAAGACAAATATTCTTGTATATTGGGTCTCATAATCCTGTTATGCAACAGTCCAGTGACACTGCTATTTCATCAAAGGAAATACCCCATTTAACATAGGTAATTACATAACAGGGTCATAAAACCAATAAAGACTGAGGGTGTGTTCTCTATAGTAGAGAATATTTGTCAGTAATACTGACACGTGCCCTGCTACGGTAGTAGGGATTAAGAAGGTGTGAAATTCCAGGTAAATAACAGGTAGCATTTACGACGATTTTATTGATTATCGGTTCAGATAAATGGCTCCTCTATAGTTCTGTCACATGTGTCAGCGACGTGTGTCTTCTTCACAACTTGTGAAAACTGACATTTTAGGAGATTTTAAAGCCGGAAAAATATCGCGTCCGCGGGAATCCTCGGAAGGCAATTATTGGCGTCCGGATCGGAATTTTCGCGTCCAGGGACGCCGAATTCGGCGTCCCCGAGATCCCTGATACTATATATGAGCCGCGATGTGACAAAACCAACAAAGTTGTATGTGCGCCCCCAGCGCAAACTCAGATCAGCCTGGGCATCTGCCAAGCTGATCAGTCTTCACTGTCCGTATGGAGCTAGCATAGACTCATAGCTGCCCTTTAAGCGCAAAGTGAAGACTCTGATCAGACTGGGCGGATGCCCAGACTGAGCTAAGTCTTCGCTGGGCGCACATGCCACTTTGTTGGTTTTGTTGAGTCGCTGCCCATATCTATTCTGTTGTAAAACAGGGTGTTCCTTTCTAAAACAACCCCAAAAATCTACATCTGTCAGATCCAGATTTTTGTTGTTTTGGACAGTAAATTTTTGTGTTGTTTTGAACTGAAAATTTTGTGGTTGTTTTGGACAGAAATCTATCTTGCAGCAAAATTATCTAAGGCAAGACTGGTTTAAATATTTTGGGGTTATCCAAAGCAGGAGAACCTCTGTCTTACAAATGAATAAATATGGTTCTTGTCAAGAAAAGAAATAGCAAATTTCAATCACTTCATATAATTATAACTGTGCCGGGATATGACAAAACCAACAAAGTGGCATCCTCCCAGTCTGATCAGTCTTCGCTTGTGCTTAAAGGGTGGTTAAGGGTCTAAGCTATCTCTGTACGGACAGAGAAGACTCTGATCAGACTGGTCAGATGCCCAGGCAGATCTGAGTGCGCTGGGCGCACAACCACTTCATTGGTTTTCTCGTGTCGCGGCTCAATTATGATATTGCACTGATGCTGAATGGCAGTGACTGGCTGTTGTTTGACATTACATCTGCAGTTGAAAGTAATGACATGACACCACACTGATGCTGACTGGCTGTTGACAATATTCTGACAGTTAAGATATGAAAATAAACTGTGACTGGCTAATGTTTGACATTACACCAGCAGTGTTTCTTACAATTACATGTGCCTGGATAGGACGGTATTTTGTATATTTTATATACATATCAGGAGGGTATTTTGTATGACTAACAAATCCAATCTGCAGCTTAATTCTAAAGAAGTAACTTGCGTAATTAAGTAAATATAGGCAAGAGATACGGCATCTAGTATCTGTTGAATAAAGGTCAGATACTTCTCAGTTAACTGTAATTGACCGAAATGCTTTTCAGCAGATCAAACACTAAAGAATATGACATTTATACATTGAGAATGAATATTTTTCACCTAATAAATTATTTCTTCAATTCAAAAAGCTCTAAATTCCGAGATTTTGGGATGATTTAGAGAGTTATAATTGTTATTTGCTTTTTCAGTAAACACGGAAGTGAAAGTGACGCTGTGCTCGATTTGCTTTCCAGAGTTACCAATAATCGTGTGGTCCGACGAATCACTTATCCCTCCCGTCACCTAATCAGTCTGCGTATATCATGCCCAGACTGTGTAATTTGATTGATTGATTGATTGATTGATGTTTACAGTTGGAACGCAGCTCCAAGGAGTAGGGATATAATCAAACACATAGCAACGAATTTTTGTTCGAAATTGTCGCCATCAAAATGGCTATCGACGAACACCATAGTACTTTAACGCCACCATACAGATTAATCAAATCGCCCCACCGGTTGAAATTTTAAGAGCACTTTTCTGACTTCCATTATTGAATATTTCTGTTAGAATAATTCCAGGACACCCTTTTCCGCCTGTGTAATTATTGACGAAACAGTGCCCTTTACGTCAGCGTCAAACATGTGAACAAAAAATTACGATTTACAGCTTATTCGACTTTCTCCAAAACGCAGACCTATGCCATGATAAATATTGATATATATTCTACTGTTATGTGAAATTTCAGAAAATTTGGTTTTGGAACATTTTAAAATTGCAAAATAACATACGACCACTCGGCTTGAAAACAAACCGAAAATGGCGTCGAAATCATGCCAGCCTTACGCGCTAAGTGTTCACTGCCAATAACAAACTCACAATTCGGCCTGTCCGTAGAAACGATACACCTCTCACTGATTAATCTTCAACCAAGACCGAATAAAACAGTCAAGCAAATTCATTTTATTCATATTTTATTGTCAGATAGAATAATGTCAACTCTCACCTCTATGCTCTAGCAAATCGTAAACATATGTTTATGACGTGATTTTGAATCGATTAGTAATTTGTATAATCGTGGCTTAAAAGACGGACTTAATCAGCAATTGATGTTCATTTAGGTACAGTTCATGCTATCGTTCAGGATTAGCCTTTCCCCTCATAACTGAACGATAATTTAACGGTTACAAATTTCTTTTTTAATTAGCAAATCACGCGCTTGATTTCAAAAGTCAAATCTACAGTTGTATGTGAGTAACCTGGGAGGGATGAGGAATGCCCTCCCCCCCCCCCCCCACCCCCTCGTGGGACGGTTAGAAGCAGGAGTGCAGGGGTTATTACACTTTACGCACAATTATGTTTATCCTTTGAGAGCAAGAATAAGTTGGCTGGTTGTGTGTGTGTGTGTGTGTGTTTGGGGGGGGGGGATTGGGGGGGCAACATTTACAAATCTAAATCTGCAGGTACACGGGTAAATCTACATCAAATAATAGGAGAGAATAGAACATTTATTTCTCCAATTACGGACCCTTTGGGTTATGCAGTCACATATAAACAAACAACATAATTCAGATCGTGCTTTCCTATTTCTCTATTAAAATGACTGATGCTGCCTCACATTAGAGTAGTCTTGGCGAGGAGGTTCTATATACAGCCGCAACACGTTTTCATGGATAACTGGCACAAATTATCGTAGACTTAATATCAATACGCAACTTTATTACTTTCCTGTTAGTTTTCCTGAACTGGGAGACCCTTCAAAAATTCTTTGCTCCAAAGGAGCAAATGCTTTCCTTAAAGAGTATAGTCCCATTGGAAAGGTAGAATAAATCAAAAATATTATTGCCGAGATGCTTCCCCTGAAAGTGTACCCGGTTGCCCTAGGCCGACACATTTACATGTACACTCTCAATTTCAGTTCCTTCCAATGCTTAACGTGTTCATTCTTCATTTATATGCCGACTAGAATTGTAACATTGTAATTGTCCGGTTGACTAGCAGGCCCGGGTATCTTGCAGGTCACCAGAAGATTTGATATTTTTGCATTTACGAATCGTTCCGAAGGCACATGTAAAGGGCAATCCAGTACACTTTATACTCAACTCTGGGCTTATTCTTCATACTCTGCGTCCTGAAATTAAATAATTGGGCAGTCGATTTCCGAATCGAATAGGACATCAGTCGAAATATATTCATTAGGCAATGATAGGAATTGAGCTAGCGGCCTTCAGATTCTCATTTGACAACTCTAAGCTACCAAATGTGGTGACGTGCGGGAAGGTTTTCACTTTTTCCCTTACTGTAGTATTTTCTGAGGGTCAGTAAGTACACGGGTGACCTGAAACAAGCAAAGACTAAGATAGCCTGCACTACAATTGTTATAAAAGTTGAGATGAACAGCTTGCATGTGTGCGTTCTATTATGGATCTTGGCTGGTAGCTTTTTTGTTCATGCACATTTTGCTAAATGAAGGCAATGATGGGTTGCTTGAATAAGTATACAACGTTCATGCGTATTTCAACAGTTCCTCACACGCCCGCTATTTTCAACTTTCAAGCAGATTGTTTAAGTATATGGTCTTTACGCTTATAAATTCGGGATGTGGAATTTGCCAAAGTGGAGCGATTCGTATACATGTTAAGTTCATGTACAGTACTTTGATTCCACGGAATAAATGGCTGTTTTTGTGCCACGTGCCAAACGTCGGATGGCACGTAGCAAGCCTCCAAATTTTCCCCACACCTCCCACATCCGCACACCCCGACACATTTTCAGGCTCATCATCGAACACACGAAACACTCTTCGTAACTTAATTCAGAACGGAAAGTGTTTGCTTGCAAGCCAATCAGGGTTTTGCTATTCGCTTATACATACAGCTTTGTATCTTGAAGCAGTCTTGTTAGACTAAGCAGATTTTGCTGTTATCATATCCGACTAGATTGCTCTTTCCCTGTTGCGGCTCAACTGCTTGTAAGATTCAAATGATTGTAATAAATCTCAGTGTACATGTGTGTAACAACAATGAAGCCAAATCGGGCAGAGAGAGAGAGAGAGAGAGAAGTACGCTGTCACAGCAACGACTGCTCAAGTTATGTCTTGGACCTATACATCACTCCGAGCATCAGTCAAGACGAATTCCCTCACTTCCCTGGCCCCCACCCACCCCCACCCTCGTCACCAACTGCCTCCTTTCATCCCCACCTGGCTTGTTTGTTTCTAACGAGCCACGACGCGAGAAAACCAACAATTTGGTTGTGCGCCCAGCGCAGACTAAGATAATCCTTGGTCCGCCCAATCTGATCAAAGTCTTCGCTGTCCGCATGAAGGTAGCTTAGACCCTTAGCTACCCTTAAAGCGCTTAGGTATGACTGCGCAGACTAGGCGGATGCCGAGGCTGATCTGAGTCTGCACTTGGCGCACAACCACTTTCGGTTGGTTTTCTCGTGTCGCGGCTTATATGTTCTCTGTAATTGTTGAGCAAATTATAAAATCAGATCGTAAATTTTTCGAACGACAAGAAAGAAACTCTTTACTTCGTACTGGTGCATTTCATATTCGACGTATATCAGAGTATATCCGTTTACATGGCATGCAGACTGGCAATCTAGCTCGAGGCAATATACGTCATTTTCTTTTATTACGTCACAACCTTGACCTAATAACTTATTTGACAGAAAACACATGACTGTTTGAAAGATAAATAATATTAGAAAAGGATATTATTTCCACAAATTTGAGTGGCAGAACGCCAGATTTGTACAATGTCAATCAGGTCAGGAGTCAGGTAAGGTACGTTCTACCAGTTTTTAGTCTATTTTAGCTAACTAAACTCCGTAATTTTCTCCTCTTCAAGTATTTAGCAGTCTGAGCTAAAGTTTGACAAGCTGTAACCTCAATTTTCTGTCTAAATTGTGGCTGTCCGGCAAGTATTGCTGGTGCTCATTTCACGTGCAAGACCGTTTCCTGCGCGTTAAAACTACAGACGCCATCTTTTATTTTGCAATTTAAAAATGTTCCAAAACGATATTGCTTGAAATTTCACATGCAAAAAGAAGAAATAATAAAGTTTTCGATGGCATGGGTGTGCGCATTGGAGAAAGTCTCAGCTTTCTGTACATTATGTTTTATGTTGATGCAAGTTTTCGGTAGAATCAAGATAGAGTATTGTACTTTGACGATGAATATTTAGCATTTCGAGCAATTTTGGCCTTGAATTTTGCTGAGAAAGCTTGCTTAATACTAGTTAGCAAAACCTTTTTATGTGTTTTATCATTTTGATATAATGAGTGCCTCTATATACATTTGAGAATAATGGGAAATTTCGTCAAGAACCATGTTCGCCATTTTATGGGCCTATTTTTTGTGTGGAAGGATTCACAGTTGTAAATACAATCACCGCTTTTCGAGGGTTTGCGTTCCAACTGTTATTTGGTAAAATCAACACAACATAGACAAACAATTAAAGATATAAGCACATAATCCTAAGAATGAAATGATTAAAAAGCACCGAATAGACGATTAAATTACTAAGATCCCTGAGCATCTAAAAATAAGATTATATTAAGAATATAATAAAATGTATGCATTCATTTAAAATAATTATATTACAGTCTACTACTTATTTACTTATTTCGTAACAGCCTGAGTTAATATACTTGGCAAGAGGAGAGTTTGCAAAATAAGAATATCAAACACCGAACTGGGCGGTACTGCTTCACAAGTGGCAGCTCAATTACTAAACATTTTAACTCCACACTACCGCACAGTCGGTGTGAAAAAACTCTACCCCTTCCAAGGTGCAATCGGACTGTATTAGGTGCTTAATTAAAAAAATGTATATCATAGAGTTTTATCCTACTATCACAAGTTTTGCTGAGATCAAAAGCAACAACATGTTGTATGCAGACTTTTGAATTTTGACAAGACAAGTAAATCGAAAACAGGAGATGTATATCGTGTTGATATGACCTAGGATGGCCAATGAAAGCCCTAAGGCTTATTTCCAATGGGGTCCTATTTGAACAGATTCAAGACTTTGGGGACAAAAACGAACCTACGTTTGAACAGTGACCTATAAATACATATACATATATAGGTCACTGGTTTGAAGTTGATTCCAATACTCATCAGAAAAAAGTTCCTAAGTTCAATATTCGATATAACCTAGCATCTAATAATAGAAGTAGAAGTCATCCTCCGTAAGTTGCATCTGGGAACGTAACTATGATTTTACTGAATTCTTATAAGTGTAAAAGTTTCTCTTCGTTTTGATATCCGAGGGTAATTCCAGTTGTGGATCCAGAGGGGGTTCGAGGGGTTCAAACGAAACCCTCTACAGCCTAAATTGTTTCATTTTCATGGGGAATTTCAGCAAAAATTGGTCGAACTGCGCATTTCGAACCCCCTCAGCTAATTTGAACCCCCTATCCAAAATTCCTGGATCCGCCCCTGAATTCATTCCAATCTTTTATTGCATTATTATAAAAAACCCATTCAGACTAAGTACTTTTTACATGATACTGAGCTGGATAGTGTTTCATCTGCAAAATATCTCGGGGTCACCATTTCGGATGACTTAACATGGAGTACCCATATTGATAATATAACCAAGAGCGCTAACCAGACTCTTGGATTTCTGAAAAGAAACATTCGGGTCCATAATAAGGACCTGAAATCAGTAGCTTATAAAACATTAGTAAGGCCCCAGTTGGAGTACGCTTCAACAGTATGGTCCCCCCACACTGCCACTGATATACATAAAGTGGAAGCAGTCCAAAGACGGGCTGCCAGGTGGGCGACAAGAGATTATAATTACACATCCAGCGTTACTGCTATGTTGAAGGACCTAAATTGGCGTCCCCTAGACCAACGACGTATAGATTGTCGTCTTATAATGATGTACAAGGTCACATATGACCTTGTTGCCATTCCTGCATCTGAGTACCTTGTTCATAACACTAGACAATCAAGACATACCCATCCACTTTCATATCGGCAAATCCCCACTTATAAAGACTATTATAGGTTCACATTTTTCCCTAGGACTATCATCCATTGGAATGCCCTCCCACCCTTCATACCGGTCCTTCCCACCTTGGCGCAGTTCAGTGGTGCTGTCTGCCAGGTGATCCATGTCTCTCCCTAAACACCAATTTCTGTTTTTATCTTTTAACTATACTAACACTCTTTATCGCACTGTACAAACTCATCTCACACACTTTCCTATACTTTTATTTCAGCTAACCCCCTTCAGCACTTGGTTCGCCGGAACCCGTCTGACGTCCCCCTCGGGGGTTAAGACGTAAAGGAAGATAGATAGATAGATAAAAAAGTTGCTGAAGCTAAACCACTAACAGAAGGGACAACAAAGTTTTCACCACTTCCTCTAGTATCATGATTATAAGACGAAGAAAGTTTGATGAAATGCTCAGTCGTATAGGAAGGACAACAGTCCTTGAAAATCTTATGTGCAAGACTCAACCGAAGTTGTTTTACTCTCTATTCAACATTCAAGAAGTCCATACTCTCCAATTCTGAAGCGCCAATGTGAGGGCGAGGACCAATACTCTTTACGAACGGGTCTGCCTAAAAACAGTAATGATGCGTAATGTAGAGTAATGATGCGTACTGTAAAGATGGAATTATTGTCTGAAAATTACCGTGTATCTTTGTTAGCGTCTGGTAACTTCAATTCGGAGACTTTTTTCTACAGAGAATTTTCAAAAGATTTCATGATAATTAAAGTCTCCTTAGTCCTATCAAAGGTAAAAACCGTCAAAATGCATATCATTATGAAACCTGCACAGCCTTCAGAATTGAAGAAAATATGTCGGTTGATGTGCTTTTTTGTAGCATATAACTGGCAAAAAAGAAGGAACAGGGTATTTTTAAAAAATGATGTCTCAATAAAAATACGGGTTTCGTCTCTGGTTAAGCAATTCAATAATGCAACAGCGGCACAATCAATGGGATCCTTGCCTATTTTTTTGTACATTGTATTTTTATCACCTGTTAAACGTCTGTACCTTATATTTTTACCGCCTGTACGTTGTATTTTTATCATGAAATAAAGCTTGTGAAATCGGAAGTAGGTCATTTTGGTTGGCAACTAAAATGACCTAGTTATTTTTTCAAATCTATTTTATGGTAAACTCAAGGACGTTTGGATTTATCAAAGCCGGCCAATCACGATAATAATCAATGGTGAAACTGTAGTGAGAAGTTCGCAGCGATACCTCACGATAAAATATTTCATGCTGATAGAGCAATGGGGCCTTTAAATAGTTTAGGCGCTAGGATGTAGCTCCTCAAACCATACGTTTGCCCAAGCATAAAACTTCATCCTTAGTTTCCAGCTGCAGTATCGCACAGACTGTGACTCGTTGAGTCGTGATTAGGACTTGTTGCCAATAAGTCAGTCTAGAAAATTTCCTCAAATCATCTGCAGGTACTTTTAAAAAGTTTTATTTTTACATATACTAGTACCTGTTCTTGTACTAGCCATGATAACCTTTCTATGATCATCCCCTTTTTGTGTCTTCTTTTTTTTTTATCATTTTTGTATTTTTTAAGCAGTAGTCTTATTTGTATCTTCGACGAATAGATGAATAAAAATCAAAAGTGTAAGAAAAGACTGGTTGTAACATACAGAAAACAACTAGCAAAAGCGAAACTAGAAATGTTTTTTGACAAAAACAGATGTCCCCCTCCCTGCACTTTCCCAGCAGTATCATCTACCCTAAATGCTGCCAATTTAAGACCACCTGTAACATTGAAATAAGGCCAAGGTCAGCAAAATTTAATCAGTTTTCATCCACCTCCTGATTACAGGGCCGTCGTCGGCCTTTGAAAAGTGGTACGGCCATGGAACGCCAAAGGTGTTCCCCAAGTGCCGAAGGCACGAGTGGGGGAGAGCACGAGAGGGGATGCCCCCCTCTCGTAAGGAGGGTTCGGGGGACCTCCCCCGAGAAAATATTTGAATTTAGGATGACTCTAGAAGCGATTTTAATGCATTTTGAGGCCAATTTCGCTTGTGAAACGCAATTGATTTTATGAGTATTTACCTTCCATGAGAAAATTTTAGAAATCAGGACGTCTCCAGAAGCGATTTTAATGCAATTTGAGACCATTTTGCTTGTGAAACTCAATTTATTTTATGAGTTTTTGCTGTATTTTAAATGCTTACCACAGCTTTTTAAAGACTACCAAAGGCGTTCCCCGAGTGCCGAAGGCATGAGTGGGGGAGAGACCACGAGAGGGGTGTCCTCCCTCTCATAACGGGGGTTCGAGGCACCTCCTCCCGAGAAAAATTGTGAATTCAGGACGTCTCTAGAAGCGATTTTAATGCAGTTTGAGACCAAGGCAAAGAAGGAATAACGGGGAAAAAGTAGTCCGGCCAATACCATATTCGGCCGAATGAAAAAAGTGGTACGGCCAATACCATATTCGGCCGAAAAAGTGGACCGCCGACGACGGCCTTAGATTATACACTTGTCTGGCCAGCTGATTATGTGAATAATACAAAAGCTGTGGGTTTGAGTTCTGACCAGATCTGATTCTTATCTGGTCCCAGGTATCATAGTTTCATTACCTCATTGGCTCCATATTACTGAAATACTGTTTAAAGAGCTTTCTATACCCTTATATGGGAATTACTAATGTCTGTGTTTGGAATCCATCCATCCCTTCAGGAGATATGGTGCAGACAAGATGTTTTTCAACATTCTTTGATCTTCTGCGACCTTGAAAAAGAGGTCAATGTCACCAAAATTTAATCACTTCTTTTCCATCTCCTAGTGATATATCTGTGGCAGTTTGGTTCAAATACGTCTATCCATTCAGGAGATATGGTGCAGACAAGCAATTTTTCAACATTCTTTGACCTCCTGTGACCTTGAAAATAGGGCCATTGTCACCAAAATATTATCAGTTCTTTTGCATTTCCCAGTTATATATCTGTGCAAGTTTGGTTTAAATCTATTCATCCATTCACGAGATATGATGCAGACAAGGCATTTTACAACACTCTTTGACCTCTTGTGACCTTGAAAATAGGGCCAATGTTACCAGAATCTAATCACTTCTTTGCCATCTCCCAATGATATATCTGGGCAAGTTTGGTTGAAATTCATTTATTCGTTCAGGAAATATGGTGCAGACAATGCATTTTTCAACACTCTTTGACCTCCTGTGACCTTGAAAATAGGGCCAAGGTCTACAAAATCTAATTGATTCTTTGCCATCTCCCAATGATTTATCTATGCCAGTTTGGTGAAAATCCTTAATGCCTTCAGGAGATATGGTGCAGACAAGCTATTTTTCATCATTCTTTGACCTCCTGTGACCTCGAAAATAAGATCAAGGTCACCAAAATCTAATCAGTTTTTCTCCTACCCAGTGATGTATCTGTACAAGTTTGGTAAAAATCCATGCATCCCTTCAGGGGATAGAGTGCAGACAAGAAGCGACGCTGGCGCCGACGCCGACGCCGACGCCTATCTATCTATCTATCTATCTATCTATCAGTCAATCACCCAATTTTGAGTATTATTTGGATTTGGCCACGCAAGGTATGTTAAACTCCGTTCATTAATTCTGAAACTGGGTTTTTCGCTGCTCATACTTTTATAATCTAATCAATCCACGTAAGACTATGCAAAGTGATAAAGCCTGATGCTGCAGTAATGTGCACGAAACAGCAAATTTCAAAAACCTGTCCGCAAACTAAGACCATTTGATGAAAATTGACAGCCTAAAGTCATACATATTCAGATACATTCCACGTGGGTATCACGCTGGTCATTTGGGTAATAACTGTAGTACCCAGTCTGCCGACCTAGTCTCTAGACACACCCTACAGCTTCCCCCGCCGACCCGCCCCCTCTTCTTTTCAACAAACTAGTCCCTCGATTATTCTACCACTCCGACCTCTACCCTGCGGCACGAACATATACCTTTATGGAAGGAAGAAAAAAATAAATAAATGAATATTTGCAGGGATGTTTATAGGCCTGAAATTCGCTTCTGAGTCGGATGATACAAATGTCCCGTTGTTTATATGTAGATCTATACTACTGTTGATAGTTTCCTGAGAAAATATGACACAAACAAATACAAGTATTCAAAATAAGGTAAAGAAGCTGGATCTGATTTTTAATCCCAAAACTGAAACATGTAGCTGACGTAGTTACTTGGTATTTTTCCACTAAAGACGATTTCCTTTACTGGCTCCCGTCAAGCTATTCAAGATAAACAGAAGCGGGATAGTGAACGGGACATCACTCTTGTACATTGTATTTTTACCAATTCAAGTTTATGAAATCGAAAGTAGTTCATTTAAAGTCTCCATAGTCCTATCAGCGGTAAAAACGCTGAAACTCAAACCATTGTAAAAAGCGGTTCAACATTCACGTTTGGTAATAAAATGTGAGTTTGTGTGCATATATTGAGTCATATAACGGGCAAAAAGTTCAGAAAACATGTTTTTGAAAAATAACAAATTGCTCCACAAAATACAATGTCTTGTTGTGGTTTCCCGTCTAGCAATGCTATATAAACATTGGCGGGATAGTGATTGGGAAACCACGCTGTACGTTGTATTTTTACCATTTTATGAAATCGAAAGTAAGTCATTTTGGTTGCCAACTAAAATGACCCGAATAAGTTTTCAAACCCTTTTTATATGAAACTCAAGGATGTTTAATAATTTAAAAACTGGCTAATCGCGGTATTTTACAATTACAAAACTATAGTGAGAAGCCTGCAGCGATACTTCATGATAAATTTTTTCATGCTGATAGAGCAATGGGGCCTTTAAGTTGCTATGACTATAATGACCCAAATAATTTTTAAAACATTTTTATATGAAACACAAAACATTTTAAAACATTTTTATATAAAACTCAAGGAAGTTTTACATAATTAAACCTGGAAAATAGCGGTCATTTACAATGACGAACCTGTAGTGATAAGCTTGCAGCGATACCTCTCTACAAACTTTTTTCATACATACTTTACCATTGAAAGAGCAATGGGGCCTTTAAAAATTAGCCGAACTTTTTTTCTTATTCCTGTGATTTATGGATGGTGGCCTAATTGAGGGGAGGGGTTAAAAGTTGTGTGGGGGAGATTATTTCATTATTCTTTAGAGGGGGTGGGCCGGGGGGGGGGGTAAGAAGGAGGAATAGACTGATTAAGGGGAGCTGTAATAAGTTTGAGATGTGCACGGTTTGGTCCTTTTGTCCTTGTATGTCACTTTGCAGTTTTAACGCAACATTGGTAATAAATGTTTTGGAACTTAAGAACTTTATTACATACTGCGGAAAGCTGTAATATTTGCATTAAAATAACGCCAGTGAACATCATAACGTCGCACTGACGCTGATATGACGTCGTTAAGACGTTGTTTGCCGGTGACTGTGACGATACGATGATGAAACGCCGAAAACCTTGTCCAGTGTAAATTTATGCGGTGTAATCAATTTCAAATTGAGAACAAATCATCTGGATGACAAGCTTATTGTCACGCTGACTGATTTCGCACGTGCATAGCATGTGTTAGAATACTAACCCCACCCGTACACGAAACTATTTATAGCCACCACTTTATATGGTATTAAAAGGCGTTTCCAACCTGTCCGATGGACTTAGTCTCGGGTTGAAAATCTGTCTTTTGCAGTTTTATGCAGGTTAGCCCAGCATCCTACGAAGGACAGAGTCATAGGACACATTGATGAGAAATCGGCGGAAGTCGAGTTTTATCACTATGCACAGTCTTACCTGGATTGATTAGATTATAAAAGTATGAGCAGCGAAAACCCCAGTTTCAGAATTAATGAACGGAGTTTTTTTTTTTTTTTTAGTCGTTAGTAAGAGAAGTAAAAAGTGAGATAGTGGAGAATAAAAGTTTAAAAGCTAGGTAAAATAAAGATGATAGGGTTAGTGTAGGCACAGTCCAGTGGCCATACGGGAAGAGACTTAATACTCTTAACTGGGGTACCCTTCAGGATAAATGGGCCTCATTTACCCTTATGCAGTGGATAATACGGAACTACATGGTACCTATAGCAGGGATGGCAGACCTGACCTGTCCGGGACTGCCGTTAAAGCCAAAAAGGCCAATTACGGATTTTCGTCATACCGTACGCGTCTGACCTACCAGACAAAACGATCAATCAAACGGCTGCGGGACGTTTCGCGCCAAAGACGTTTCGTCCCAGGACGTTTCGCCCCAGACGTTTCGTCCCATTTTCCTTCATGGGACGTTTCGTCCCATAATTCCGGGACGATTCGTCCCATATTTTCTTGGAAGCCCCATTATACAGGATGCCTAAAACCCCCTAAAATATTTGATATTATTTGATATAAGTACCATCTTGTTCTTGTTCTTAGCCTAGTGTGGAGTATCTGTCCAATCCGTGAACCAACGTTATAATATTTTGGGGGTCTCTTTATGTTTCTATTCAGCTGATACTTAAAAGACACTACGGATGGGGCCTGTTTAACTTCATCTGAGAGAGAATTCCAAGCACGGATGGTAGATGGGAAGAAAGAATTATAGAAAAGATTTGTATTAGAGGATAGTGTCTGGATATGGTTAGCATTTCTAAGATTGTATGAGGTAGTTTGTTGGACTAACGGCGGTAAAAGATCACGTAGATAATCAGGTGCGAGACCGTTCATTATTTTATAAAAGATAATCAATTTATGCTTATTTCTTCACTTACTAACTTTTCAGCTGTGAATTTACCACGTAGGTTACTTTCAACTGCATCCTTATATTGCTCCTTATCAAGTCTCTGCCAGTTCACCTTTGAGGGTAGACTATTGCTCTGAGTTTCACGCCGCTCCACATATTGACACTCGACAGAAATCAAAACTGGGTAATGATCTGAGACATTTGCGCTCAATGAAGAGAGAATTATTTTACTAGAAACGGTTTGATGCTGCAAAGGCTTCACTAAGAAGTAGTCCAGCTCTGAGCACTCCTCGCCATGGGAATTTACAAATGCATCAAGAAGTAGATTCTTTTTTTTATTTATGACATAAATATTAGCTATCCTCAGGCCTTACTATTATTTTATGTATATTTAGTATCAAGAAGTTGTTACAAATGTGTTACCGTGTAATATAAGAAAGAAAGTGCATTTAAGCATATGTTATGCTCTTTTAGCCATGTATAATAAAAGTCTGCCAAAAAGATCAGTTTAATTTTTCTATGACAAAGACCTTTTCAAGGCTATGAAGCAATCGTGTAGCAGCAGGAAGATGCAGAGAAGAGGCAAATAGACCCATAAGACAAAAGAAAGTTGCATAGACACAGCAAAGAGACCCAATAAGATAGAATCACTTTTAACCAAATTATGTTAAAGTGAAGGAAAAGTGTTATAAATCAACCAAATATTTACCAATATCAGTCTTTTTTAATCTATGTGACAGCCAAAAAGTATATTTCTATAATATTTTGATCGTTAATTATTTTTCACATCTTTAATAAAAAAAAAAAAAATGGGACGAAACGTCCTGGGACGAATCGTCCCGGATTTTAGGCCTGTTTGGGACGAAACGTCCTGGGACGAAACGTCCCTGGCGCGAAACGTCCCGATACCAATCAAACAAATATGCCTAAAAGTGCGATAGGTGAAGAAAGAAAACAACAACGTCGTTCAGGTCTTTGTGTTTCGATGTTAATTATGATTTAGGTACGTTATGGACTAATTAGCCCATAGATGCTGACAGTTTTCAGATACCGCTCTGTGGAAGATCTTCCCCAGAGAAACTGAGGTTCTGAGCGTAAACATGTTGAATAGCCATAAATAGGCATGGCAAAAATTTGGTTGGTTGATTTGATGCTTAACGCCCTTACCAAAAAGATTCTTTGCCGCAAGGTTGCTGCAGCCTTGCTGCAACCTTTCCGCAATGAAATTCTGTGCCGGAAAACTGTGCCGATCTTTGCCACTAGAGGCAAGCTTTCGGCAAGCACTGTGCCGCTAGCGATGACTTCGCCATTGCATTGCCAGAAAGTATTAACTATCAGAAACCTTGCTGATGCATTGCCAGAAACTTAAACTTTCTCCTTAACCTTACCAAAACTATGCCACAAACTTAGAATTTGGCTTGAAGATAACCAAAGCTTTGCCATAAACTTATACTATGATTATCAAAGAGCCACAGCTTTGCCAGAAACTTAGAACAAATTTAGTTTGTCACTGTAACTGATTTTAAAACAACCAAACTTTAGTCTGCCAAAAAGTCAAAACTAAATTGTAACTTTTTTAAACAGACATAATGAGTAACTAAAACTACCCTTGTTGCACTTACAGTTTAGGAATGTCAGGTCATTTTGAACTCTATCTTTAAGTTAGAAATGTCTGCGTACAACTCACATGTTACTGTATTTGACTAAGAGTTTAAAGCTGTAGGCCATCTACAATGCCCCCAAAGTTTATAAACATTTTTAAAAAGTCATTTGGATTTCTGAATTATACATGTAATATGCCTATAATTTAATTAGTACTTATTTGGAGTAGTATATTTTTTCCACAGTTGGTACTTTATTCTAAATTTTCATTTTTTTTATTTTATCATTTTTCATTTATTTCTCTTATTGTTTATTTTATTTATTTATTTTGGTTTTTAACACTTGTCTATATGTAGTTCTAAACTGGAAAGCAGCAGGTGTGTTCAATTTTTGATGCACAATTTGTTACTGATAAGACAAGGTATAAATCTCCAGGGGTTCACAGTCCAGCCACTGTATGATGTAATATGACCAATCCCCACATGGGAAAGTCAGCTAGGGTCATTAACACTAATTGATTTGTGCATATTGTGCTACCATTCACATAGAAATTAGGATTTTTAGAGAGTGATATACAGTGACTATGATCTGACTTCTTGTTCTTGGAATATTAAAATTGTGTTCTGATTTAGCATTATTCTGATGAAACTTTTCAATAAGTTGATTGGTAAGTCTTATTTTCATTTGTATCATTTTAAAATATGCTAAAATTTAATGATATGCAAGCTGCAGCTTTTATTATTCATACATTTTTCAGGAGACTTTCAGAGAGCATGTTAAATGTTACTAGTACTGAGTTGAATGGCAAACAGTTCATCTTCTATATGCACTAACTACACTGATATCCTCTAATGTCAGCAGCCTGAGTTGGGGCTCTGCACAGGCATGGCTTTCCCATATATTTAGAGTTGTTATATCTTGAGGACTGAGCAAATGTTTTTTTTCTCTTGTCCTGGATGGTCAGTTTTGCGGTTTTATTGTCCTTTCAACAGTATTTGAGTCATATCGAAGGAATGAAAGGATGATAATGAAATACTGCAGGTGCGCAGTGGAACCTTTTTTGTGATTGAAAAGATTTCCTCCTTTAGCTGGAATCGAACCCCGACTGCTAGCTTTGCATGCCAGTGCTTAACCCACTGATACCGAGATCCCCTCTTCTCTTGGGCCATTTGCTCTAAGTCAGTTTAGCATGAACATTTGATAGTTTTTCACTTGTATTCCACCAGAAATTCTGGATATCAGGGCATTTTTCTATGGCATGCGGCCTTACTGTTTATCATTGTTTAAACATTTAAGATATCTTATATATTGATATCTTATAATCTAATATGCTATATTAGATATCTTATACATAGATCTATCTTATATTTCATATAAGATATGTCAATTAAGGAAGAAGATACCTTATTAAAGTATATAAGATATATTATATAGGAATATTATATGTTATATATTATATAAGAAGTATATAAGATATCTAATATATGAATAATATATGTAATATAAGGCCTCAAATATTTCAAGTTACAAGATATCTCTTTTAGAATTTTAGATATTTTACATGAGATATGTCATAAGATATATACCAACAGATATCACATATGCATATGCAACAAGGCATTAAATACAAATAGGAGGGAAAACAATAAATGAGGGAAAATGAAAAAAGCCTTAACCCTAAATAAATATTTGAGCCGGGACATGAGAAAACCAACAGTGTGGTTGTGCGCCCAACGAAGACTCTGATCAGCCTGGGCATCCCCCAGTCTCATCAGAGTCTTCCCTGTCCGCATAAAGGTAGCTTAGTCCCTTGGCTACCTTTTAAGCGCTTAACAAAGAGTCTGGTCAAACTGGGCGAATGCCCAGGTTGATCTGAGTCGTCGCTGGGCGCACAACCACAGTGTTGGTTTCTCGTGCCGCGGCTCATTTATGAACTGCCTTTAACCAATAACCAGAGGAATTTCTCTGCAAAGCTTGCCGAAGGCTTTCTGAAAATATTTATTTGAATATTCATAAAATGTTTTTGACCATATATGGTATAGCAGCCCTCTCACAAAGCTTGCCAGAGGTTTGCCAAAATATATTTTATGAATATTCATAACCACCATTTTCCATATATGGAGTGGCAATGTTTCGGCAAAGTTCGCCGCATGCTTGCCAAAAGGATTTTAATGAATATTCATGAATTCACTGGTGTGCCGCAACCTTGCCAAAACCAAATATGGAGAGATGCCCTATGCCGGAACATTGCGAGTGGCCCATATGCATAAATCATCTTGCCGCAAAGTTGCGGCAACCTTGCAGTAAGCTAGCGGCAATCTTCATTTGCATGTTAAAAATACACTGCCGCAACCTTGCAGCAGTGTCTGCGGCAGAGCAGCCGCAAGCCTGCCGTAGGGTTGCCGCAGACTTCGCCAGAGGGCTGTTTTTTTGGTAAGGGCGTCCACGGTAAACAGCTACGGTCATGTCGGGACGGTCAGTTAACCTAACCATACTATTCCTGGGCAGGCTTAGACCTCCTAAGCGGTTAAAGTGATTGTTCAGATCTCTTAACTGATTCTCTATATCAAAAATAAATAAGTCAGTAGTCCTAATTTAATTTCTACAGATCATTTCTTCATCTGCTAAGGTGATTAAAATCATGTTTATTGCTCTTATCTTAAACATCAGGCAGCAGACATGTTTTCGATCACATCAGTCTAACAGCTTGAAACAGCTGGATAGCAAGCGTTTGTTTCCTAAACTTTTACGCAGTGGAACCACTTTCTAGAGGAGTTGACCGTGATTCCATACGGAAAGATTGCAATTAGTTTCTGAGCTTATAATGTCTTCAGATGTGATTGAGGAGGTAAACATTCAAAAGGCACCTCTGGTCACCTCATTATACAGAAGATGACTTGAAATACAGACTTCCAAATGCAGATGATAGCTTGACATACTTGAGGTGTCAATTTTCTATGGTGCAAGTGCAGTTTTTGTATGCCTATGCACAGACTTCAGAAAAGCATGTTTGTATAACCAACAGCTATTACCATTATTCTCATTTTCATGCATTATTTATTGTATTCATTTTTATTATTTATATAAGTATTAGTACTATTTTAATGTGTTGTAAGCTGACCTGCTACTGCTAAATTTTTATTGCCAGAATTACCTTAAAATTCTAAGTATTGGGACAGAACAGTGCTAACCCAGATCAGACTGCTCCTAAAGAAACAGTCTGATCATGGTCTAAACTGTTTTGAATCAGGTGTTGCAAAGGCATTTGTTCCCTGTCAACGTTTAACAGTGTGCATTTCAATGAACAGACTGATCTGGCTTTGCATTGGAACACTACTCTAAACTTATATTTCCAGCTGCTCTGTAACTCATTTTACCTTGCTGCAGCTGCTAAGTGATTCCAACAGAAAATATTTGAGGTCATTCAACTTATAAATGGCAGACTCCTGGGGCAAGTGATAATCATCAAATTACACACTAATTGAAATGGTTTTCACAAAAATTTTGGAGGTATGATTCTCATCATATTTTTAACCTTTGTTATAAAGGTTTAGAAAAAGATGTGAACAATCACTTTAACCAGTACTAAGTGCACATACTTTCGCCAGTAACTGACAACTGCCCTTCTTGAATCAGCGGAAGGAGAAACAAAAGTATGTGGCCAGACCGGGTTTCGAACCCAGGACCTCTGACTTACGAGTCAAGTGCCCTACCGATTGCGCTACGCGGCCCGGCGCAATGACAAAGAATTCAGCCATTAAAACAGTTCATTTCCATCACCATAATGCCATGTGCTTTCATAAATCAAATAGCTGTATGACGAGAAACAAACTCAGTGAAACTGCTGATGATTTTTTTTTCTCTTTTTTGGGGGGTTGGATGTGGTGCTGGTGGTGTGAGAGGGGGGGTGGGGGAGGGGCAGAAGGGGCATACCGTAATCGCCCCATTTACTGCACATGCCCCTATAACGGCACACATAGGCCATTTTCGGAAAATATGCACAAGGGCATACTGCTTTTTCCTTTTGAAACTCACAAAAAGCATCAAGTTCAACTTAGTACCATTACTGTTTCAACAGCGACAGTGTTTTCAGTTTTGTTTGCCCAACGCAATTTGGGAAGAGAGCAACTCTATCTGCCTAAATGTCAATCGGGCATCCCCGCCGACATTTACAAAGTTGGCTGGAGTGTTATGATGTGTATGAGTGCGAACAGCGGACTCGGATCAGCTTACACATCTGCGCCGACTGATTAGCGTATACTCTGTCTGGATCAACAATGGGAATGTACATGTTGATCCGAGATGGATCAAGCTTACCAAGTTATGAGGTTGCTGGGGTGCGCAGGCTGAACTGAGTCTTTGCCTTTCCTACATGCGAAAAGGCGCCATTTCTCAAGAGCAATTCTTGTCACATATAGTGATAATGTGCACGCGCGCTAAAGTGTGTTTGGGAAAGGTACATGAGAAACAGATGAGAAAACCGGGTTGCAAAAGAAATAAATTGTCATAATGACAAAGTCTTGTTTCCTTACATAATCAGTCTGAATACATGCGCAAACTGAATGAAGCGACCAGCCTGCGCATATGCATGGTCTGTGCATTTAAACAAAGTTCGCGGTAGCCATAGGATAGGTTTATCATTGGCATAGCTGGCCCGTGGGCCTCAAAAGGGCCTCAGGACACATCCGATCAGCAAACAACCGCATCATACAGTGCATTTGCAAACATTGGCCAGTCTAACAAATTCCAGGATTCGCCGATAGTTTGCAAAATAATTGTTTTAAGATAAGAGGAGTATTTGATAACTGAGGGATAATTTTTCTTATTTCTCATTGAATCCATATATTGTGACCCCTCATCTGAACCATCTCGTCGATACGGTTCAGATGAGGGGTCACAACATATGTTTTTATGCAGAAATAACAAAAATTATCCCTAATTATCACCAAATACTCCCTGTTATCTAGAGCTTTGATAGAACATAATTTAGCAAGGCATATGGCAGTTTTGTTTATAATGAGACTGAAAGCCAAGAATTTCTGGTGTAATCTGTGTATGAACATATCAATACTTCTCCGGTTGGGATTGCTGCAAGCATGATCAGTTTTCAAAATTTGTTGCTAATTTCCCATCCCAGAATACCTGTCAGAGGGAGTATTCGATGATAATAAGGGATAATTTTTGTTAATTCTGGATAAAAACATATGTTGTGACCACTCATCTGAACCGGCTCGACGCGACGGTTCAGATGAGGGGTCACAACATATGGTTTCAATGAGAAATAAAGAAAATTATCCCTCAATTATCATCAAATACCCCTCTTATCTAAAGCTCTGCAAGCACAAGTGTTTGGCCCTTTATTTTACTCACTCATATAGTTTCCAGCCATATTCAAATTTTGGACATATTCTGCGCTCATGATCCAAAAAAATGTTGGGTCAAATTCTGGTGTGTGTGATTGTTTCGCAGCCATGGCCCCCACCTTGGTGGAAACATTGACAGGTACAGTCAGTGCTCCAGATAAGAAAGAGTAACAGGGATAAATGTAATTTAGTGATAATTCTGCACAAGTGAGACGGTTCTAATCAGGTGTCACAACATATGGTTTCATTGAACAATAAGAAAAATTATCCCTCAATTATCCTCAAAACTCAAGCTTACCTGGAGTTTTGTTTAGTACTTATAGTTCTTTACTGGCATTTGTTTTTATGTTTTTTTTCTTGCTTTTCAGATTGACCAGTGAAAATCAAAATGGAAGTTGAAAACGGTTCACCCCCATCACCAATGCACCAGCACTGTGGAGAATGTAGACGGCTTAACTGTACCATCACTCCTGATGATGTCACTTCCTGTGCTATGACCTTCTGTGCAAGTAACTGTGGCTGGAGATTTCATTCTTGCAAAAGCTCGGAACATAAGAGAGTTTGTCAGAAAGAGAAGGTCCCATGTATAAACAAATTCTATGGCTGTCCCATAGAGCTAACTCGTGATAAAATGTCGGAGCATCTCCCTATTTGTCCCGCTAGTGTGATACAATGTTCAAGAGAATGGAATCGCTGGCCGATGCATTCTCCCGACAAAGGTTGGAAAGCCCCCATGCCTTATAACAACCCACATGTAAAGTGTGGCCAGTTAGATGTTGCCTTAGCAATGAGAGATCAAAGAACTCTTATGGACTCATTTAAAACACCTGTGCGGACAAGGAAGATTTTAAGAAACCCTTTAAATCAGCAGTACCCAGCTGTTCCAATTTACACCCCTAACCAGGCATCAGCTGATATGGAGAGTTCTACTTCCGATACTTCGCTATTTTCAGATGATGACACGGGAACTCCCTGGGATCTGAGTCAGTCCCCTCCTGGGCTTCAGCATGCTGTTCGTAATCAATTGATTGGTGCTTCAAAACAAGCCACAGAAAGTCTTACAAAGGCTTTAGATTATGTAACTGGTAAACAAGGCTTGAAAAGGCTCAGTGAGTTAGCAAAGCATGAAAGCTTGAAAGAAGCTCAACAAAAAACTGCAGAAAACAAGCTCTCAAGTGATAATGATTTTGGTGCTAAAAACATTGATGCTTTATCTATAAATAGCAGTGTACCATGTGACCAAGGATCAGCCAATGAGGGTGAAGATGAGCTAGATGTTTATGTTAAGGAGAAGAAACTATATGAAGTTTTAGGAGTTGATTTGAGTATGAATTTTATTTCATCATATTATGTCAAACCACCAAAGATGTTCACCTTTTTGTGTGGGCAAGAGTTTCGACGTGATGAATATCCCTGGCATATCAAAAATTTTCACACAGATATTCAGTGTAACATAGACAACTGGTTTGAGCAGAGATGCCCACTTAGCTATGCAGGTTGTACTTTTTCATTTCAAAGATTTCAACCAAAAAATCCAAAAGGATTTATTACCCATAACTCTGTTCTTCAATCTATTGGGCTTAGGCATGACCAAGAGCTGCAAGAAGTTGATATGTCGATAAAGGAAACGAATGTACAAGATGATGATATACGAACAGAAATGGGTCGTAAGCGACTCCGAGAGGCTACGCCAGAAATCCATACCTCGCACAACTGTGAATCAACAGTCCATGTCATACCTCGCTACAAGTCTATGTCACGTGAAGTCTCGCCACATCCAACGATATTTGAACGTCAGGAAAGCTTAGATTGTCCCCTCACCAGTCTTCCATTTGAAATTTTACAGAAGATAGCTCTGCATTTAGATGGTTTCAGTATGTGTAATCTTTCAATGACTTGTCATCTTATGCAGAATGTATGCTGTAGTTTGTTAGACCAAAAAGGCATTGTTTCTCTGGTGTGGGAGAAAAACGTATTAAAGAAAGCTCAAGGTGGTAGCCTTGACAAAGTGGGTCAAGGTCAAGGTAGTCCTCAGGTCAGCCCAGATGAACTGAAAATTTCTGGCAAACCAAAGATCTGGAAAATAGCTTACAAGGTATGTTTTTTTTCCTGCAGACTTTCTCCACTTCCACTAGCTTGCAACTCAGTTGTGGGTATAAGACATGCTGTATATTCACATTATTTTCTACAATTTACATATGCATTTGCAAGACTCTGTGAATTTTTATGATTACCCATTCTTGCATAAAACTAGATGTTGTGGCCCCTTGCTAGAGCCATTTTAGTGAGGATTCACAACATAACTATCTCAGAATAATCAAGTACCATATGAATACTGTTTAATACTTTTAAAGCATGATGGGTTACAAATCAGTCACTTGGTATTTTCAATATTTTTTGTACAAAGTTGCTTTTTACCACTTTAAAATTCAGATCTGCACTTTGAGTTGACACTGTGAGGCTAACAACTAATCAAGTAATTTGAATGACGTGATTTTGGTAGACCAGCTTCCAATTATTCTGAAATTGGGATACAGACTTGTATAAGTCTAAGGACTTCCTTCTGAATCCCATTTGTATAACATAGATGATACTGTAATTTTTAGCTCGCCTGAACGAAAGTTCAGGAAGAGCTATTGTTGTCACCACGGCGTCGGCGTCCAAGTCCACGTCCGTGCCGGCGTTCGAATTGGATGTTTTGGTTAAAGTTTTTAGCTCACCTGAGCACGAAGTGCTCAAGGTGAGGTATTGTGATCGGTCTTTGTCCGTCGTCCGTCGTCCGGTCGTGCGTCCGTCGTCAACTTTTGCTCTAAATGACTTCTTCTCCAAAACTGCTAGCCGGATTTCAAAATAATTTCACAGAAATGTTCCTTGGGGGACTCTCTACCAAAATTGCTCAAATGGTTCCGCTCCGCTGAACAATATGGCCGCCAGAGCTAAAAATAGAAAAACCTTTAAACGACTTCTCCTCCAAAACTGCTGGGCCGATTTTGAAATAATTTCACAGAAATGTTCCTTAGGAGACCCTCTACCAAAATTGCTCAAACGGTTCCGCTCCGCTGAACAATATGGCCGCCAGAGCTAAAAATAGAAAAACCTTTAAACAACTTCTCCTCCAAAACTGCTGGGCAGATTTTGAAATAATTTCACAGAAATGTTCCTTAGGTGACCCTCTACCAAAATTGCTCAAACGGTTCCACTCCGCCGAACAATATGGCCGCCAGAGCTAAAAATAGAAAAACCTTTAAACTACTTCTCCTCCAAAACTGCTGGGCCGATTTTAAAATAATTTCACAGAAATGTTCTTTAGGAGACCCTCTACCAAAATTGCTTAAACGGTTCCGCTCCGCTGAACAATATGGCCGCCAGAGCTAAAAATAGAAAAACCTTTAAACGACTTCTCCTCCAAAACTGCTGGGCCGATTTTGAAATAATTTCACAGAAATGTTCCTTAGGAGACCCTCTACCAAAATTGCTCAAACGGTTCTGCCCCGCTGAACAATATGGCCACCAGAGCTAAAAATAGAAAAAAGCTTTAAACATCATCGTTTCTAAAGCCAATGGCTCGATTTCAAAAAAATTTCACAGAAATGTTTTACTCATGGCTCTGAACAATAATTGCTCAAACGGTTCCGCTCCGCTGAACAAAATGGCCGCCAGAGCTAAAAATAGAAATAAATCTTAGAATGACACAGAGGGCACAGTTATGATCCAATCATCATGAAACTTTGTCAGAATGTTTATCTTAATGAAATCTAGACCATCTTTGAAACTGGATCATGTGGGGTCAAAAACTAGGTCACTGGGTCAAATCTTAGAAAAACCTTGTGCGCACTCTAGAGGGCACAGTTATGATCCAATCTTCATGAAACTTTGTCAGAATGTTTATTTATATAAAATCCAGGTTAAATTTGAATCTGAGTCTTGTGGGGTCAAAAACTAGGTCACTAGGTCAAATATTAGAAAAACCTCATGTACACTCTAGAGGGCACAGTTATGACCCTATCTACGTGAAACATTGTCAGAATGTTTACTTTCATGAAATTTATACCAGATTTGAAACTGGGCCTTGTCAGGTCAAAAACTAGGTCACTAGGTCAGTTCTTAGAAAAACAGTGTGACGCTTTTGAGGACACAGTTTTGTTCTAATCTTCATGAGACTTTGTCAGAATGTTTGTCTCCAACGAATCTGGACCAAGGGTGCAACTTGGTCATGTTGGGTCAAAAAGTAGGTCACTAGGTTAAACCTCAGAAAAACATTGTGTACACTCTAGAAGGCACAGTTTTGATAACTTTGCCAGAATTTCATATCCAAGAAATCTAGACCAGGTTTGGAACTGGGTCATGTAGGGTCAAAATTTAGGTCATTAGGTTAAATCTTATAAAAACCTTAGGTACACAATAAAGGGTTCATTTTCCATTTAATCTTTGTGAAACTCTGTCAGTCATATGGATGTCTCTGAGGTTAAGTTCACAGGATACTCAGGATACTCAGGTGAGCGATCCAGGGCCATCATGGCCCTCTTGTTTAAAGACCTATATCTCCTTAACCCATGGATGGATTCTTTTGATACTTGCACTGTAGTTAGATATTGGTCCAAAGTTTAACAGGGTACCACCCCCACCCGACTCAGTGACCTTGATGTCAAGGTCATGGACTTAGAAAATTGGGAGTTTTTTTGGACTGGATGGTTTGGTTAAAGTTTTATAAAGCCCAATATCTCCTTAACCCATGGATGGATTCCTTTGATACTTGCACTGAAGTTAGATATTGGTCTAAAGTTTTCATAGGTACTACCCCCACCCCCCTCAGTGACCTTGATGTCAAGGTCATGGACTTAGAAAATTGTCTTTTTATTGATTGGATGTTTTGGTTAAAGTTTTTTTAAAGACACATATCTCCTGAACCCATAGATGAATTCTTTTTATATTTGCACTGTAGTTAGAGCTACAGAGTACTACCCCAACCCCGCTCAGTGACCTTGATGTCAAGGTCAGGGACTTAGGAAATTTTGGTCTTTATTAAAGTTTTGTAACTGCATACTGGTTCATAATGCTTTGCAGAGATTTAGTTTATACTTGAACTGATGTTAGACACTTTTTTGAGTTTTTATAAAACACCTTATACTTACCCCGCTGGATGACCTTGAAGTCAAGGTCATCGACTTAGAATTTTGTCTTAAAGATTTTGGTTAAAAATTTATATTTATGAAGACATAATTTCACAGTGCCACGATGATGGACTCAGTTGATACTAATACTTGGACTGATGTTAGATAATGGTTCATGGTACATCCTAGCCTCCCCCCCCCCCCCCCCCCCCCCCCCTTTACCTTAAGCTCTTGGACTTTGAAATTTTATTTCATTTTCTTTATTTTAATTTTTGTTTATAAATGTGTTTTTATTTTAGACATGCTTGCCTGAAGTTTTATGCATAGCAGTCCACACCGCCAAAGTGGCTATGTGATGGGCAAGCACCAATTCAGGCGAGCTATGCTGTCAGGCGACAGCTCTTGTTGTTATTTCTGGTCTGTAATATATGTTTATACAAATAAACTATAGTTTAAACCAATTATTCTGAAAAATGAAAGGTTGGCAAAATGGTAGAAGACACATTTTAACAGATATTTCCAAATTTGGAGGTATATTTTCACTCACAGCCTTGTTTACCCAAGAATTGCTTGTGCAGAAATATAAACAGTCATGTTTTAATAAAAAGAACAAATTGGAAGAGTAAAACATAACCACAGTGACTGTCAATTCTTGACCAGAGGTGGTCTGACAAGAAAACACAGAAAAGTATGCAAAAACCTCAGTTTGACACTTGATTTACACCTTTCAGCAAACTTGTCTATGCCATATAGGAACAACATACATGAAATGAAAAACAAGTCACTTCATTGGAAATAAACAAATTAAATAAATTAATGGATTTAAAATCAATTTAATATGTGTAAGAATATTATTCAGCCACTTATATTTTGGTGTTTGATGCTTTTTATGGCCTTCAGTTAAAGTTAATGACATTGGCTTTGCATTAGTTGTTAAGCTCGACCTGCAACAAAGTTTAAACACATCAAACCCAGGGATCAACCCAGGGGTAGACTAGGGAGAAATAGTTTCCTTGGAAGATCAAACTTCTCCCTGTTCTGAGCTGAAGGAGAAGTTTAAATAAATAGGATATACATGTATAGGCAAGTATAAAAAATTGGATGAAACTTCTCCCTAAAATCAGAGAAACTTCTCCTTCATTCGGATCTATAGGTTGATCCCTGCAAACCCATGATTAAAACTTACAGATTTTAGAAAGATTAGTTAAATTGTCTGAGTACATGAAATTATACTAGTATGGTACTTCTTTACTCTTTCGCTGATTTCAGAAATGGCATTTCAGTGTTGGTTTCAGCCCTGTTAGGGAATGGGAATTCACCAAGAACAGCACTGGAGTTATTTCAGAACATCTCAAAGTGTGTCCCTACAATCAGGACGAGGATAAGATAATTCATACCGAGCCTTTTGAGGCGTTGTTTGAAATCAACAAGAACTGGGAAGGTAAAACTCTGATGTTAAACACTACTTTAAAGGATATAAGGTATTGAGTTGTAACACTGGAAAAGCCTAAACTTATGACGTGAATATCGACCCTTTTCTGATTTCTTCACAAAAACATAATATTGAAGGATTTCAAAGGTATTGCCGCTTTAAAGGAAATCAGTTGAGATCCCACAACATATGTTATAATGCTGAACGACTTCAGCATGTCTGGTGTTCAGTAATCATTACAACACTGATTAAGGTGTTTGGCTGCACTTCTGTGTTTTTCAGCCATTTCTACAGATGGAGACAGCTTTTGTGACTTCCTGTTTACTTCTGTGGATGGTCATATGAGCCACAACACGACCAAACCAACAAAGTGGAATGTATGCCCAGTGAAGACTCAGATCAGCCTGGGCATCTGCCCAGTCTGATCAGGGTCTCCGCTGTCCGCATGGAGCTAGCTTAGACCCTGAGCTACCCTTTAAGTGCACAGTAAAGACTCTGATCAGATGATCAGACTGGGCGGATGCCCAGGCTGATCTGAATCTTCGCTGGGCACACATGCCATTTTGTTGGTTTTGTTGGCATGGCTCAGATACGTATGTCATCAAAATGATATTGGTTGCACAGACGTCAGTTTATGCCACACCATACATTAATGTACATCTAAACAAGCGGATGTTGGTTGATGAAAGTGTCAGCTTCTTTTAGAATTAAATGCAAATCTGTCATATGCCAAAATTATGACTTTTAAGAAGTTCTACATTTAAAATCAAATGTTAATTGAAATGTACAGTATGCAAGAAAAATACTTATCATGGATGTGAGGTGCAGGTAGAAAAATCCATTCATTGAGATACGGTAACTGTTCAGCATCACTTTGCAAGCCTTGTGTTGCCATATGTGGCCCTCAGGAAGGATTTTTTTTCCACAGCTCTCAACCATGAAAGCTACTTCTAATTTGGGGTATTAAGAAAAGGCTGAACTGTTTCCACAAATTTTGGCTCATCTTGAGATATAGAGGATCTTACATGAGTGGTCATTTCATATGAATTTTATGAAACGAGCCTTTGGCGCGTTTCATAAATTTCATATGAAATGACCAGGAGTGTAAGATTCTGTTTATCACTCTTTACAAAGGGATTTTGATGCCTTCAATGACCCTTTACAATGGGATTTTAACGCCTTCAAACTGAATATTATTTCAATAAGAAAATGCATTGTTGACATGGACATTGTTAATGACATTACGTGCATGCGCCAAAGTGTTATTACATGTGTGGTCATATGATTTTTTTTATGACACAATGTTATCCACTGAATAATAGGGACGTCAAATGATGAATGTATTTACACTCTGGACAGTGACATTTATGTGGCACTCAGCTGTTCTCAAACATTGCTTTAGTTGCCATGCTTTCTGAATTTTCAGAAAAACCAAAGAAATCAAAGTGGCCACCTAGATATGTTAGTCAGCTTAGTACCGAGGGTTTTGTATGAAGTGAACTAGGGCCCTCAATAAAAGGTATGTTATCACTTTGACAATTAGCATAGACCAAAAGTTAATGACAGCAAATTTTATAGCCCTTGTTGAATGCTTATGTTGAAATGATCAGTGCTCATAGTAAGAGGAGTGTTTGATAATAATAATATTGAAGAACAAGTAAAAGTTCAGATGTTTCTCATCAAAAATTATACATAAAATCTTTAGATTAGAAATCTGATGATTTATTAATTGGGGATAAATGTTTGATTTACATGTGTTTCCATGATAAGGAAATGTATAAATAGAGCATTATGATTCAGTAAATGCCTTCTCAACTAAACATATACCTTAGCACAAATATAACCAGCATAGAATCTGACAATTCCATCCATCTGGTTTCTCTTTAAAGGGCTTGTTGTCTAATTAATATGCTGTAAAATTTGTACAGAGATTCCTTTCCCTTAGTAGTGGGCTTATCTTCATTATCACCCAGGTATTCCCAAAAAGAATATTTGTCTGTCTAGGTATAGGTCTTGTAAATTCAGCACTTGTGTAACCTATTTGATAGACAAAGACTTTGTCAGATATACAGAGTGTTCTGAATTGTAACTGCTCATATATGGTATGACATGACTTTCTGTAGCTTTGTTTTGACAATATATCATTTATTTGGCTGTAAGATTGGGTTCTCTGTCACCCACCCCCTACAACCAGAATGAGCCAAAATAGATAAATCAGTCAAATAAATTCTGCAGTAAGATTATTTTTTTCTAAAACGATTTAAAAACTCTAGATCTGTCTTGGATTGTTTTAAGGAAAAAAAATCGGTTTTATAGCCAAGTAAATATTGTTTGAACTGAACTTATTATCGGGTGCACTTTAACTTAATCGTATGAAGTCAGTCAAGATGACAGTAAGATGGAAAGAAACTGAATCCATGGTCTGTGCTGATTGTCTTAGTGATAATGTATCTTCAGTTGCTAATTACCAGAAAGAATCTCAAAATTGAAACACCAAAAGTAGTTGACTGCCGTAATTGTCCTAAAAAAGTATAGTTTGATTTTATGATGCAGAGGTACATCCAAAAAATGAAGATAGAATGGCAAACAATGTAGATCCTGATCTTAGCAGTTTGATCTGGGTCTACACTGTTTCCACAGACCAATCTGTCCAAATACTTAGAATTTGTAAGGGTATGTATATTTAACTCTTTAGGTACCGGTGACAAAATTAGCAGAATTTGCAAACAGCGTAGATCCTGATGGGGCGGCTCATAATGGGCCGCCTCATCTAGATCTACACTGTTTGCCCTCTAGTCTTTGAATTCGATATGAAAGGTCTTGAACAAGGCATTTTTAAAATTTTTGCAGACGTAAATTTTGTTGTCTGCTTTTTGGTGCTTAAAGAGTTAATTACAAATATTTAAAGTAATAATATCATAAATGGAGCCTTATCGTATGTCGAGACAGACTGAAACAGTGAAGACTCAGAACTGCCTGCATCCATGCAGTCTGATCAGAGTGGTAAGACTGCATGAATATGCAGGCTGATCTGAGTCTTTTCTGTGTACCATATTTTATTGCTTAGAAGATTTGTTTTTTTCTCTTCCAGAACAATACCTAAAATCTAGATCCATTTTATTAGTTTGGAACGGAAAAACCCATCTTATAGCAGAATTACCGTACTCAAGTTGTTTTAGATATTGGGATCAATCTAAAGGGGGAAGCCCCCTCCACCCATTTTACAGCCAAATAAAGATGGTACACAAACGATAAGGCAGATTTTCTTATGTCATGGCTTATATTGGGTTTCTGCTTTATCCACAGATAAATAGAGTAACAGCCTGGGAAACAGAACTTTGGACATGCTTTTCCAGATAGAGTACATGTACATGTAATACCCCATGATCAAAGCTGTTTTGGGGGACAAAGATCTTATGGAGTATTACCCCATTCTCAAAGCTGTTTTGGGGGAAGAAGATCTTACGGAGTATTAACCCATTCTCAAAGCTGTTTTGGGGGAAGAAGATCTTACGGAGTAATACCCCATTCTCAAAGCTGTTTTGGGGGAAGAAGATCTTACGGAGTATTAACCCATTCTCAAAGCTGTTTTGGGGGAAGAAGATCTTACGGAGTATTACCCCATTCTCAAAGCTGTTTTGGGGGAAGAAGATCTTACGGAGTAATACCCCATTCTCAAAGCTGTTTTGGGGGAAGAAGATCTTACGGAGTAATACTCCATTCTCAAAGCTGTTTTGGGGGAAGAAGATCTTACGGAGTAATACCCCATTCTCAAAGCTGTTTTGGGGGAAGAAGATCTTACGGAGTATTAACCCATTCTCAAAGCTGTTTTGGGGGAAGAAGATCTTACGGAGTAATACCCCATTCTCAAAGCTGTTTTGGGGGAAGAAGATCTTACGGAGTATTAACCCATTCTCAAAGCTGTTTTGGGGGAAGAAGATCTTACGGAGTAATACCCCATTCTTAAAGCTGTTTTGGGGGAAGAAGATCTTACGGAGTAATACCCCATTCTCAAAGCTGTTTTGGGGGACGTCTCATCGTGTTTATACCCCCTGCATATGAAGTATGTCAGTGGGTATAAAGTTTTTGTCATTCTGCCCATTCATTAGTTTATTCATTTGTTTGTCCGGCCATTCGTCAACTTTAATGTCCAATTTTCGAGATAAACTGTTTTGATTACCCACACATAAAATTCTTTTCATAAATGTATTTGGCTCAGGCCCTTGGAGTGGGTTAAGGGTCAGTAATTAGAATGTATGCATTTTCATTATGACAGAGTTTGGTGTTGAATCTTATTGATGCCTCTGTAAGTACATGTCTCTATAGCATTACCTTTAATATGGTATTGCTAAGCATCTGGGTCAGGCCCATGGGTTACCTGTTGCTTCAACTTTAACTATACTTGACTGGAGCTTTAAACATATTTAGTATATTTCTTAACATTATCTGGAGTCTGCTGCTGACCTAAAGTCAAGGTCACACACTTGAAAATTTGTTTAAAGTATCCATCTTGGGATTTAGACCATCAAGCCCAAATTTTGTTTCAAGATTGCCATTTTAGGAACAGTAAATTGCAATGCCCAGAAGAGTGGAGTAAGTGGGGTATTAGAGGAAATCTGCTGTATGAAGATCTCTGTTATCTAATCCCGCTGTATGTTTATTATGTTATTACATTTGTAGTTATTCATTGAATAAAATATTGTTTAAACTATAAGATCTCTGCAATTATGCCACTAATAATTATGATATGATACTATTAAATACCAATAGTATATTCACTCTTAAATACTTGAAAAACTGTTACTCAGAAAAAATGAAACACTCAAATCACAGTACTTATTTGGAGCAGTCCGATAAGATTCTGCAGTGTTTGCAAACAATTGCCGTAACCGTCCTAAAAATAAAACAGTTTGATTTACAATGCAGAAATGCACCCAAATGATGCAGATGGAATAGCAAACAGTGAAGACCTTGGTCAGACTCAGAGCCCTAGATAAGAAAAAGAGAGTGGCATTTATTTGAGAGGGGGCTTTTATGAGAAGAAATATGATAAATACAGAGCTTTAGATAAGAGGGGGTATTTGATGATCACTTAGGGATAATTTTTTTTTATTTCTCATTGAAACCATATGTTGTGACCCCTCATCTGAACCGTCTCGTTGAAATGGTTCAGATGACGGGTCACAACATACGTTTTTTAGTAGAATTAACAAAAATTATCCCTAATTATCTCTAAATACCCCCTTTTATATAAAGCTCTGTAAATATTAGATTGTTGGTTTGTTCTTTCTGTAAGCATGTTTATTTATTTGATACCATGTGATATATTTAATAATCTTTTGATATGTTTTATATGCATTGTATAATAATGTTATTCCTGTTGTTTATTGTTGTTTTTTAGTCAATTTGATATTAAACTTTAGTTGAGTGCAAAATAATATACAAGATATTTGTGTCTTACTGTGAACTGTAACTATGGGACAGAATGGCAGGATGCTTATTGTACAGGGTCCAGTTGTTTAAAGCATCATCAGCTTAACAAAGTCATCCATTAATTCTTCTAATACTCATAAAATTGAGTGTGCTACAGACCTGTTTACAACTACGATTTTGGCGTATTTTCTACGCTATTTGGCTTAAAAATACGCTCTACGTTTTGACCATCTGAAACTACGCAAGATTGCCAATCCAGTTTTTCAGTCCTTTTCCTGTCATTTGGACCATATTTGGACGTTTTGGTCCCTAATTAAAGCGTCTATTCAACACAGATTACTACCGGTTCAGCAGTGCATTTCAGCGTGAACAAACAATCAAATCATGTCAGGCTGCAACTGGCAGTCAACAACCATCAAGATAAGTTAAACAATAGCAATATTAGTCATGGTCTATTGATTTTATATCTTCATAGGTAACTGTTTTTGTCAGCTACACTGTATTGTCATGTTTTTTTTTGCGATCAAAAGTTGATCAAACAATTAACAGATTACAGATGTAAAATTTATCCTGTGAAGGTAAAATCATCTACTGACAGAGATTATTGAGGTATGTTTAAACATTTCGCTGCTGTCTATTAGGAACAAGCCAAAAGGGCTTAATAAGTGGACAAAAGGTAGGATCTTGCCAAAGATGAATCAGTTGCCATCGTCAGCTCTTTTCCTCATTTCTGCTTTACCCATACCTATAAAAGACTGATTTACAGACTAGGCTAGAAACCACTATGCCATTTTTTTTTTTGGAAAAAAATCAAAATAGCCCCTACTCTCCACGCAACCCCCCCCCCCCCCCCCCCCCCCCCTCAAATCAACACCCCACCCCCATCCAATTACCACATGCTTGGACTACACATAAGTACTGCAAAATACGCTTAGCTGCCTTCCTGACTACACATGACGAAGTCTGAGAGTAAACAGGTCTGGTGCTAATACTTTTTGCAGTGCAAAAGCTCCTCACATGTTTTTGGCAAAAAAATGGCAGTATTTTTGCAGTATATAGCAGTGTTTTTGCAAACAATGCATTTTAAACTATCAATGTCATTAGTTTTTAACAACTGGGCCTAGACCTTAAAAAAGCAATCATTCATGGCCTGGTTGTTCAAAACTTACAATACTTTAAACTAACGAGGCTTTAAATTGTCAAATGCTTCGGATGCAAAAACACTACCATTTTTTGCTGAAAAAAAATGTGAGGAGCTACATTGCAAAAGCTCCTCACATTTTTTCAGCAAAAAAACATCAGCACACTTGATTTTATTATGCTCCCTTATCATATGATGCTGGGGCATATAGTGTTAGGTTGTGCATACGTGTGTGTGTTATTACATACGTAGGTCCATCTGTACGTATGCCCATACGTATGTGATCCTGTTAGTCTCAGGTTAAGATTTTTGTAAGCGGTAGATTTTAGGTTTCTATTATTGTCGCAACTTGAAATTTTGTATGAGGATTAATATCTATAAGAACAACAGGAATATACAAGAATCAGGTCATGATGAGCCTTATGATACTGTCCACTGACTTTGGATTTAGGCTAATTTTTGCAAGGTTAAGATTTTTATAAGAGGTAGATTATTGTAGCAACTTGAAATTTTGTATGAGAATTTATAATTACAACAGGAATTTACAAGAATCAGGTCATGATATCCATATATCTGAGTCTACTAACTTTGTTTATAACCAGATTCTGTAATACACAATAATTTCTATTTTGGCCATACAGCGACTCTGAAACTATATAAATGGCTACAAGCTGATGTCATGTATCAAATGTCGAGCTTATTGTATATATTATACAAGTCTGCCTCTATGAACCTAGTTATCCTATAAGTGCCAGTACCTTAATGAAGTTGCCATCTTACTCAAAGCACTTGGTGGGGGCATCTGTGCACTATAGACACATTTCTAGTTTGTACTACAAGATTTAAAGAATCCTTGACTAACAATATTGTTGAGCTAGCAATGCTTTGAACAACTGGGCTCAGACAGTTTGCACAGTTTGCAATTCAGACAGCAGTTTTATGCCCATAATGCCTAATAAGCAGAAAAAAAAAGACTTAACCATATGAATTATCCTGAAACTTGAACAAGTTGATTCCATTATCCAGTGATATATCGGAAAGAAACGCTGATTGAACAGTAAATTGTGCAGATCTTGATCTAAAGGGCCAACCAAGTGGAAGCTTGGGCAATGGGAGACCTTGAAGGGAGAAGTATCTGACCAAAAAGTCTCATGAAAATTTTAAGAAACTTTCTCCTATATTTTCAAGGCCTAAGAATCTGATCTAGGTAATTCTGTATTTGTTCAGCTTTAAGACGAGGCTTTTTCTCCTCCAACCCTCCAAAATAAGCCAAAAAATCTAGATCCATCTTGAGATGGATCTAGCTTTTTGGGATTTTTAAAGAGAAAAAAATTTGTAGCAGAGTTTCTATGACTAATTTACATAGCTGGGGTCATTTTCGAGGGGGAACCACCCCGCCTTATAGCTGAATAAATTAATGAATTACACAGGTGTAGCTGTCTCTGTATTTAGGGTCCTTATATTGTGAGAGTATTTGGTGTTTAAAGTACTAGTACCATATTTCTTCAGTTACAAGGGATGGAAGTTTTTCCCATCCAAAACAATCCCAAAATCTAGATCCATCTGATAAGATGGATCTAGATTTTGGGGATTGGTTTTGAAGGGGAAAACCAAACTTGTAGTAGAATTTTATAAGACTGAATAAGATATTTGGGGTCATTCTAGAGAGGGGAAAATCCCATTTTACAGCTGAATAAATATGAGCCGCGACACGACAAAACCAACAATGTGGCTGTGCGCCCAGCGCAGACTCAGATCAGCCTGGGCATCCGCCCAGTCTGATTAGAGTCTTCGCTGTCTGCATGGAAGGAGCTTAGACCCTAAGCTACCCTTTTAGCACTTACAGAAAGGTCTGGTCAAACTGGGCCGATGCCCAGGCTGATCTGAGTCTGCGCTGGGCACACAACCACATTGTTGATTTTGTCGTGTCGCGGCTCATATAGTATTGTGAGTGTTTCAGTTTGTCCTCATATGAGTATGTAGGGTTATCATATCAGTATATGTGCTAGTATAGTCACTTGTAAAAGTGCTGTCTCTGTTTTCACCTTTTCGATTTTTTTTGTTTTCACCTCTTCGATTTTTTTATTGTAATTCAGACATAATAACTTCCTCACTGAGGGAGCTAAATTAAAGTGAATAGGTATGTTTTCATGTGAAGCAACTCTACTATTTCCCTTTTTGCCTCCCTTCACTATGAGCACTTAAAAATATGCTCCCCTAAGAGCATATGCTTTGCTTAAAAGAGTAGACCTTATTTTTGAAGGGCTTCTTCATCCAGAGAAGCAAAAAGGAGACCACAGAAGTTATTTCCCTTTGTAAAAATGGTCGAAAAACATGGAGGTGTACCCATACACATTAAGAGGTGCAGTTTTAGGGACCTTACAGCAATTACAAACAGAAAAGATATAGATCAGCCTATGCAGTCTGATAAGTGAACAGCAAAGACTCAGATCAGAATATGCAGGCTGATTCGCACTGTGCTGTTTGGTTCTTTATTAATTTTTGGTTTGAGAATAATGTACTATATAGTTTGCGACAAAGCAATTCTCAGTTGTTATTCTGTTTGATCATCAGCTGATCAAATATTAGCGAGATTCTGTGTGACTTGTTAAGAAAAAGGATATATGTAAGAAAGCATGCCTGAATTGACAATTCCATCTTTGATCAAGTCTATCAAGTCTGTTTGAGCTGCAACACAACAACAAGAGGGCCAAGAGGCCCTGAATCGCTCACCTGCGCTAAAAGGTTTAAGGTCAAACTAGGGTCATAGTTTGAACAAACCTGATAGTTTGCAACCATTTCCAAATAGTTCTGAAGAAGAAGATTTTTGAATATTTCTCTATGTATTGCTATGGTTCAAACCCTGGACCCCTTGGGCCAGGCCATTATGGACCCTGGGGCCATCATTTGAATAATCTTGATAAAGGACCACTAGGTAATGATAGAAGCTAAAATTCAAGCCTCTGAGCCAAGTGGTACTGAAGAAGAAGATTTTCTAATATTTTTCTACGCATTTCTATGGTTCAAACCCTGGACCCCCTGGGGTGGGGCCATTTTTTACCCTGGCACCGTCATTTGAACAAACTTTGTAAGGGACCACTAGGCAATGCATCATTCCAAATTCCAAGCATCTGCACTAAGGGGTTCTGGAGAAGAAGATTTTTAAGTATATTTTGATTTCGAACCCAAGACTCCCTGCCCCAGAGGCATTTTGGATCCCAGGGCCACCATTTACACAAACTTTGCAGGAGTCCACCAGGCAATGCATCATACCAAATTTCAAACATCTGAGCCAAGTGGTTTGGAACAAGAAGATTTTTGAATAGTTTCCTATATGTATTTCTATGGTTCAAACTCAGGACTCCCTGCCGCAGGGCCATTTTGGACCCTGGGGCCATCATTTGTGAACTTGATAAAGGACTACAAGGCAATGCATCATACCAATTTTCAAGCATCTGAGCCATGTGATTCTGAAGAAGAAGATTTTTGAATATTTTTCTATGTTTTTCTATGGTTCAAACCTAGGACCCCCTAGGGCGGGCCATTTTAGACCCAGGGGTCATCATTTAAACAAACTTGGTAAAAGACTACTAGGCAAAGCTACATACTAAATTTCAAGCATCTGAGCCAAGTAGTTCTGAAGTAAAAGATTTTTGAATATTTTTCTATGTATTTCTATGGTTCAAACCTAGGACTCCCTGCCGCGAGGCCATTTTGGACCCTGGGGCCAAAATTTGAATAAACTTGGTAGAGGACCACTAGGCAATGCATCATACCAAATTTCAAGCATTTAAGCCTTGCGGTTCTGAAGAAAAAGACTTTTGAATATTTTTCTTTGCATTTCTATGGTTCAAACATTGGACTCCATGCCAAGGGGCCATTTTGACCCTGGGGCCACCATTTAAACAAACTTGGTAAAGGACTATTAGTCAATGCTACATACCAAATTTTAAGCATCTAAGCCTTGCGGTTCTGAAGGAGAAGATTTTTAGCTCACCTGAGCCAGAGGCTCCAGGGGAGCTTATAGAATGGTCAGGCTCTGTCGTCCGTCGTCGTCCGTCCGTCCGTCCTTCGTCCGTCCGTCCACAATTTCAAACGACTTCTCCTCTGAAACCGCTGGGCCGATTGTAGCCAAATTTCATATAGAGCCTTCTGGGACCTTAGGAACAAAAAGTTGTTCAAACGGTCCGGGTCACATGACCAACATGGCCGCCATGCCCATATATGGTAAAAACCTAAAAAAATCTTCTTCTCCAGAACCAGTAGGCCGATGGCCTTGAAACTTGGTATGTAGCATCGGGTACGCGAGTACTACCAAGATTGTTCAAATTATGACCTTGGGTTGACCTTGACCTTTTTTACGGTAAGGTCAAATTTGCTTGCTTGTGCTTTTATATGGCAAAATGCTAGAACATAAGATATCTTGGAAACTGTTGAAGATTTTGGGCTAAAAATTGGTATCTACAGTCATCATAATGAGTACATGAAGATTTATGAGTACAAGAGGTCAAGGTCATTCTTTGACCTTTGACCTACAACTCCCATATTTTGACAATTCCAAACAATCTCCTCAAAAGCCCCTGGGCCAATTGAAACCAAATTTCATATACAGCCTCCAGGAGTTGAGGGAACAAAAACTTATTCATACAGTCCAGGTCACATGACCAACACGGCCGCCACGCCCATATATGGTAAAAACCTTTAAAAAATCTTCTTCTCAAGAACCAATTGACCGATGGCCTTGAAACTTGGTATGTAACATTGGGTACTCGAGTACTATCAAGATTGTTCAAATTATGACCATGGGTTGACCTTGATCTTTTTTACGGCAAGGTCAAATATAGGAAAATGCTAGAACATAAGATTTCATGGAAAGTTTTGAAGAGATATGCCTAAGAATTGGTATATACAGTTATCTTAATGAGTACATGAAGATTTATGAGTACAAGAGGTCAAGGTCATTCTTTGACCTTTGACCCAGAACTCTCATATTTTGACATAATCAAACAATCCCCTAAAAAAATGGGCCAGTTGTAATGAAATTGAGGGAATGAAAATTTATTCAAACAGTCCACGTCACATGACCAACATGGCCGCCAGAACCATATATGGTAAAAACCTTTAAAAATCTTCTTCTCCAGAACCAATTGACCAATGGCCTTGAAGCTTGGTATGTAACATTGGGAACTCCAGTACTATCAAGATTGTTCAAAATAATGACCTTGGGTTAACCTTGACTATTTTAGTGCAAGGTCAAATGTGGGAAAATGCTAGAACATAAGATTTCATGGAAAGTTTTGAAGATTTATGCCTAAAAATTGGTATCTACAGTCATCTTAATGAGTACATGAAGATTCATGAGTACAAGAGGTCAAGGTCATTCTTTGACTTTTGACCCAGAACTCTGTCATTTTGACAATATCAAACCATCTCCTCAAAAGCCCCTGGGCCAATTTTGAAACCAAATTTCATATAGAGCCTCCAGGGGGTTAAGGGAATGAAAATTTTTTCAAACGTCCAGGTCACATGACCAACATGTCCTCCATGCCCATATATGGTTTAATAATAAAACCTTTAAAAATCTTTTTCACCAGAACAAATTGACCGATGGCCTTAGAGTAACTTACCCTAGAGTACTGAGGCTGAATGGACCCAGGTGAGCTACAGGACCAATGGTCCTCTTGTTTAATATTTTTCTGTTATTTCTATGGTTCGAACCTGGGACTCCCTGACCCCGGGGCCATTTTGGACCCTGGGGCCACCATTTGAACAAATTAGGAAGAGGAGCACTAGGCAATGCTACATACCAAATTTCAAGCATCTGAGCCAAGTAGTTCTGTAGAAGAAGATTTTTAAGTATTTTTTAGTTTCGAACCCAAGACCCCCTGCCCCAGGGCCATTTTGGACCTTGGGGCCACCATTTGAACAAACTTGGTAGAGGACCACTAGGCAATGCTACATACCAAATTTCAAGCATCTGAGCCCAGCAGTTCTGGAGAAGATTTTTAAGTATTTTTAGTTTTGAACCCAAGACCCCCTGCCCCAGGGCCATTTTGGACCCTGGGGCCACCATTTGAACAAACTTGGTAGAGGACCATTAGGCAATGCTACATACCAAATTTCAAGCATCTGAGCCAAGTAGTTCTGGAGAAGAAGATTTTTAAGTATATTTTAGTTTCGAACCCAAGACCCCTGCCCTAGGGCCATTTTGGACCCTGGGGCCACCATTTGAACAAACTTGGTAGAGGACCATTAGGCAATGCTACATACCAAATTTCAAGCATCTGAACCAAGCAGTTCTGGAGAAGAAGATTTTTAAGTATTTTTTAGTTTCAAACCCAAGACCCCCTGCCCCAGGGCCATTTTAGACCCTGAGGCCACCATTTGAACAAACTTGAGAGAGGTTCACTAGACAATGCTTCATACCAAATATCAAAGCCCTAGGGCTAGCGGTTTCAGAGAAGATGTCATTTATAGCAAATTGTTGACGACGCACGACGGACGACGCACGACAGACACTTGGTGATCACAATAGCTCACCCTGAGCCTAAAGGCTCAGGTGAGCTAAAAACAACAAAGTGGCATGTGCAACCTGCAAAAATTCAGATTTGCCTCGGCATCCCCCAGTCTGATCAGAGTCCTTGCTATGTGCTTCAAGGGTAGCTAGGGGTTTAAGCTACCTCAATGCCGACAGCTAAGACTCTGATCAGCCTGGTGGATAAGCTACCTCCATGTGGCCAGCGAACTCAGATCATACTGGGCAGGTGCCCAGGTGATCTGAGTCTTCACTGGATGCACATGCCACTTCATCAGTTTTGTCGTGTTGTGGCTCATATCACAAACAGAATAGCAGACGGAGAAGCTTCAGTTGACTAATAATAAGCTATCACATTCGCACTGTTTTCAAAGATTTCTAATTCTGTGTGCAGGTTGTAAGGTTTAACTACTTAGTGTGATTCTGTTTCTTTTCCTCTTGTATCGCCATTCAGGTTCAAATGTATACTGCTATAACAGGGCTTTCACTAATACTTTTATGCAATAAATATTTTGAAGAGTATTTCTTTGTGTTTTATCTTTTCCCTCTGTAGTTAGCTTTTCTTTTATTTCCCATCATTTCCTCTATTATTATGACACCTTAACCAATAAATGTAATTTTAACATGACATAAATGTTTTCCCCACTTAGGGGAGAGTCGGGTAACTTCGGACAGGCGGGTAAATTTGGACATACCATTGCAAACAGTGAAAATCCAGATGAGACGGCTCATAATGAGCCGTCTCATCAGGATTTTCACTGTTTTGCCAGTTATTGTTTTGATTTAGTGCCAGACAACTGACATATAAAGGGAAAAATGTCACTGTCCGAATTTACCCGCTGTCCGAAGTTACCCGACTCTCCCCTAGCATATAAGAAGCAGTGTCATGTGAAATTTTTTGATAAATCAAGTTGCTACTTCCCAGTGTGCATATTTCTCGCCTTGATGATGTTGGATGTAAATGTACATCTGTTGATGTCCGCCACAAGATAGTCCATCAGAAAGCGTCATAATATTCTTGTGTTTCCATTCTATACAGTGTTAGAGTTAAATAATTTGTCCTTACCATGAATTATTGCTGGCTGACATGTTGTCAGGCTTCAGCCACTTCACCATTGTGAATTAATATTTCATGATCTGCCCTCCAACAACATGAGTAAACTAGAATGTGCCCATAGGACACAGATGCCCCCGCCTAGTGCCCTAAGTAAGATGGTGCCTTGTTTAAGGTACTGGCACTTGTAGGATAACTAGGTTCACAAAGGCAGACTTGTGTGGTACATGTTTTATTATTTTCCTTTGGCAGATGTATTGTGCTTCTCGGATCAAGAGAAGTGTGTGTGTGTGTGTGTGAGAGGAGGGTTCATGACTGTGATATGTGATAAAATTCTGTATCTTGTCATAGAAATGGATGTCATGCAACTTTCCAAAAGAAAAAGCCCGGAAATAAGTATTTTTTACAAAGTAACAAACGGAAACCATTTTTGTCGCACCTGCTTTGGCAAGGTGCGATATAGGTGTCCGTTTTTCCATCCGTCCATCAGTCTGTTCACATTTACTTTAACCCTGGCGTTGGATATTAATTTTTCCAAAACCACTGCACCCATGGTTCTAAAAATTTCATATGGAGCATGACCAGACTGCAAGACCTCAAAATGATAAAAATCAGCCAGGTTGTGAATCCAAGATGGCCGCCATATCAACAAATTTCCGTTCACGTTAATTTTACGTTAACTCTGGCGTTAAATTCTATTTAATTAAAAACCACTGCACCTATTGTTCTCAAATTCCATATGGAGCATGACCAGACTGCAATACTTCAGAATGGCAAAATTCAGCCAGGTCAAGAATCCAAGATGGCCGCTATTGTCAGTCCGTTCACATTTACGTTAACCCTGGCGTTAAATATTAATTTCTCCAAAACCACTGCACCCATGGTTCTCAAATTTCATATGGAGCATGACCAGACTGCAAGACCTCAGAATCATAAATATCAGCCTGGTCGAGAATCCAAGATGGCCGCCATTGCAACAAATTTCCGTTCACATTAATTTTACATTAACCTGGCGTTAAATTCAATTAAATTAAAAACCACTGTACCCATTGTTCATAAATTTTACATGGAGCATGTTCGGACTGCAAGACCTCAGAATGATAAAAATCAGCCAGGTCAAGAATCCAAGATGGCCATCATTGCAACAAATTTCCGTTCACGTTAATTTTACGTTAACTCTGGCGTTAAATTCTATTTAATTAAAAACCACTGCACCTATTGTTCTCAAATTCCATATGGAGCATGACCAGACTGCAATACTTCAGAATGGTAAAATTCAGCCAGGTCAAGAATCCAAGATGGGCACCATTGCAACAAAAAAGCACTCACATTTACGTTAACCCTGGCGTTAAGGTCTATATTTAATTAATTTCTCCAAACCCACTGCACCCATGGTTCTTAAATTTTATATGGAGCATGACCAGACTGCAATACTTCAGAAAGATCAAATTCAGCCAGGTTGAGAATCCAAGATGTTTGCCACTGCAACAAAAAACGTTTACATTTACGTTAACCCTGGTGTTAAAGTCTGTTCAATTAATTTCTCCAAAACCATTGCACCCATAGTTTTCAAATTTCATATAAAGGTAAAATTCAGCCAGGTCGAGAATCCAAGATGGCTGCCTTTACTGAAAATGGCAAAAACAACAAAATCAGAACCACTTGGTGTATTTGGTTGAAATATTGCATGGAACATCAGTGGGCCATGACCTCTGCTACTGTGGAAGTGCAATGCAGGTGCGACATAGCATTCCGCGGAATTCTTGTTGTATGTAATGAAGTTGAAAAAGGGCCATAACTCCAAAAGCAATTGGCGGATTTTACCCTAAATTGAACCTGACCTGTAGTTTATAATTATATATATCTGTGTATAAAATATGAATCCAATACATTAATCTTTTCAAAATATAATGGACGGAAACCATTTTTTTTGTACAAAATAAAGTTGAAAAAGGGCCATAACTCCCATAATAATTGACAGAGTTTACCCTAAATCGAACTTGACCTATATTTTATGATTATATACCTGTATATAAAATAGGAATCTAATACACTAATCTTTTCAAAAGATAACTAACTGAAACCAGTTTTTCATACAAATGAAGTCGAAAAAGGGCCATAACTCTCCCAATAACAGAAAGATTTTACCCTAAATTGATCTTGACCTGTATTTTATGATTATATACCTGTGTATAAAATGTGAATTCAATACACCAATGTTTTCAAAAGAAAATGAACGGAAACCAGTTTCTCATACAAAATGAAGTCGAAAAAGGACAATGACTCCCACAATAATAGACAGATTTTACCCAACATCAAATTTGACCTGTATTTTGATTATATACCTGTGTATAAAATATGAATTCAATACACCAATGTTTTCAAAAGATATCGAACGGAAAGCATTTTCATACGGGACATACAAGACTGGACAGGACGTACAGGACAGGACGTACGTATGGACAGCGGTTATACTATATGCCCCCCATTTTTAGTGGCGGGCATAATCAGCGATAATTAACAGGTAAGGACCACTAGATCAGCAAGCCAGCACTTAACCTATAGCTCTTTTACAAATTTTAAGAACTGGTCTGATGCGTAACCGTCAAGTCCACTTTTAGCTAAGGTTGGCTGCCCATTTCAGCACAATTTGAACCTTACCCAGCAGGCACACGTTAAATCAACATTCAATCAATGTTGATTCAACGTCGAATCAACATCAGGGTGTCCACAATTTGAGTAAAGCAAATTTCCCTGACATTTCCCTGACTTTTCCCTGACTAAAATCAAATTTCCCTGACTAACGAGTTTGTATTTTGCATGTAAAGTTCTGACATCTGTTGGCGTCCTCCTCCCCTACAGCCAACCCTTTCCATCTTTTACTTTACCAACTGTAATTGTATTACTCTTTATACATGTATTTTTAATTTGTTTTTTTTTGTTTGTTTTTTCTTTGAATTTATTTTCTATTTTTTTTTCTACATACATACATGTACATGTATTTTCAAAAGTTATTTATACTGTTGGATGAGTGCTTGAAATTAAATGCATGTCATAATACAGGGAAATCTGTTGGTCTTCTCCCCTTGAGCCAACCCTTACTACCTTTATCACTACCAATTGTCATTGTATTACTCTTAAGTAGTATCTTTAATTTTGTTTTTTTAATTGTTTTTCTTTGATTTTGTTCTCTATTTTTTTCTTTTTCTACATACATATATGTACATGTATTAACAAAAGTAATCTATACTGTTGGATGTGGTGCTTGAAATTAGATGCATGCCAAAATGGACAAAAATACAAGCTAGCCAAATAAGATAAGTATGCACTTCAAAATGAAACTGATTTAAGTCTTTTTAGGCACTTCAAAATTTAACGATACAAGGCTATTTTATGTCATTAAAATTTCCAAGGGCCTAAAAAGACTTTATCAATTTCATTTAGAAGTGCATACTTATGAACAGATATAAATCTTATTAGGTTTACTTGTATTTTGTCCATTTTGGCATGCTAATGCACAATGTCCTTATCCACAGAGTTAATTGAGCTCCAAATCATAGAATAACTGGTCAATCATATAATAGATAGAATGAAATTTAACTAAGACAAACAAATAAGAATGTTTTAGTTGCCACGTATTAAAACATACATGTAAATGTTGTACAGTAAGTTTTCTTAACATATCTAAAATATTAAGCAATGCATAATATAATACTAAATCATATCAGTTAGAAATGTTGACAACTTATAATTTGTAGACATTTAGTGAGTAGAGTCAAAATGAAAGACTAAATAAACAAGACAGAAGATGAAGTGTTACAAAGCAAACAAGAAACCACAGCCAACAGTATTAAAAATGAGAAAAATAACACAATTTTCATAAGTGACTTATAGCTCAAGCGAAGGCAATACAACCACCACCATGACCAATTCATATTGCATTCAGTGGTTTGGCACAGAAGTAGGGTATGTGGTATGGTACAAAATCGTGCACATACCACATATCATACCAGTTGCACAAACTTGATAAAAGATATTAAACTGAGCTGTGTTTGGAGAACCCTTCTCAATACAATCCGGTGATTTTAATTATTTTTATAATTATTATTATTATGATAATAGCCAAACACAAAGGAACTGCCTTAACCTTTATTCTTGATGTTTTTATCATTCATAGACTTGTTTTTTTTTAAAATTCCCTGACTTTTTGCTTAAATTCCAAAATTCCCTGACAAAATTTCAAAATTCCCTGACCTTGAGAAAATAATTTTTTCCCTGACTTTTTCCCTGACCGTGGACACCCTGAACATTGATTCAATGCAGATTCAACGTTGTGTGACCAGTGGGTACTGACATAATACCTTACCACGACAGCTTTAATATTGACATAAGCTATCTAAGCAGCAGATGCGATTGAAAACCGAAATTAAGCTGATTCGACTTTCACTGATTTAAATATCATCAATTTGACACAAAAGTGCTGACAGAATTTGAAATACTACTGCACTCCCTGAACAGCCTGACTTTGGTCTACAAGGTTTGCTCAGACATTTCTGTCCCAATATTTAGTGAGGTGGTCACCTTTTACAGATCATTTTGGAACATTTATTTGCTTGTAAGACCAAATTCATACCTGTGTTTATATATCACTTGTCAGAGAGAAAATCCAAGTATATTCAACTTTATGTACAGGCTATACCGTGAAATGAATAAGACGAAGAAGCTATCAGAATCCAATTATGTCTATGCAAAGAGATATATTAATTAGCATCAGTTTCTGGAAAGCCTAAACTGCCTTGGTGAAAGCCAGTCAACAAGTTTTTATAGTTTTAAAACTGTTGCTCAAGACGTATTGCCTGTAAGCCGTTTATTCAAGGCCTTCTAAATAGCTGTTTTAGGTCCAGTTTCCACAAATATCTAGTTTTATCTAAAAGAAACAGTTCAAATATTTCAATGGCAGAGTCTTAGCATTCGAATCAGGAAGTCCAAAATTTGGCCTTTTCCATGCTTTCATTTCTAGGAGCCATAGAGATGACTTCTAAGGAAGTATTTACGCACAACTAGCCAGATGAAAGATTTTGAACAGTGCACTGATTGCACATGCATAATATGCTAAATCATAAAGGTGTGACATCCCTTATTCAGTGAATAAACCTTACCACCACTGAACTAGAAAGTGTAAACAAGTTTTTAAAATTCGTAGAAGATATATATATAGATACTGAGTTAGCTCATATATGTCTTGATAGATGTAAGAGGGATCCCTGGACAAACTGGCAAGCAGAAAATTGAACACCTGCTAATTTCATGTCCACAGTCTCTAAATTGGAAGGAAACAAAAAATCAAACAAACTAAATGTTATTCAACTATTTTATAGTTTTATTGTACATTTATAAACATGTACTGAGCTTTTGATATGAAAATGAAGACGAGATTATAACAATAAACATGTATGGAGACATGGCAATACAGAATGAAATAAACAGTATCTAATCTAGTAGGACGGTGGGAACTAAAGAACTCTAAAAAAGGAAACTATCTGAAGATGATTCCACAACAATATAAGCCGAGACGGGACAAAATCAACGAAGTGGCATGGGTCCCAGCGCAGACTCAGATCAGCCTGGGCATCCAACCAGTCTGATCAACATCTTTACTTTGCACTTAAAGTGTAGCTAAGGATCTAAGCCACCTCCATGCGGACAGCGAAGACTATTGATCAGACTGGGCAGATGTCTGGGCTGATCTGAGTTTTTGTGTAACACACATGCTACTTTGTAGGTTTTGTTGTGTTGCGGCTCAAATTATCTCTGAATATATTCCAACGGTCACCTTTCTCTGGAGCACTCAACTATTGCAGCTTGATATAAACTTGCATTTAAAAAACGACAACAAAATGCACTTGACAGATCACATACACCATGCTACATGTAGCATTCATTCCCACATTATCTACTACTTGATAGTCCATTATTTTATAAAAGAAATATTTATGGTGGAAGGGTACACTCTGGTTGACCTCCATTTTCATTATTGCCTCCCTTCTCAATAGAGGTCAACCAGAGCTCCAGATAAGAGGGGGTATTTAGGATAATTCTAAGATATTTTTTCTTATTTCTCCACAAAAACATATGATGTGACCCCTCATTAGGTCCATCTCGGCGAGACGGTTCTAATGATGGGTAACAACATGTGTTTTTACGGAGAAATATGAAAAATTATCCCTGATTTATACCTGTTACACCTTCTTATCTGGAGCACTGGTCAGCCCGTGCTTATCTAATTTTTGCCTGTTAAAGTAGTCTAGACCCCTTTTGGAAGGGTTTCCTCCTCTTGTATGAAGTGAAAAGGAACTCACCAAAGTTGTTCCCCTTTAAGTTCGCAAAACTGGTGAAAAACATGGAACTGTGACCATACACCTAAATAGTCAGAATGATTAAGGACATTGCCAGCATTTCATTGCTTCCAAACTGGTCTTTTTGTTGTCCTGTTTATATGGACTGTTTTATATAGCAACTGAATTTGACACAGTGCAGACCCCATCCTGGGCCTACAGCATTTACTCTAATGGCTTTGACAGATTACAGAAAATAGATACACTTTCAGGTACTCTGCCATTTTCATTTTTGCCTTCATTCTCTATGATGTCAAGGTCAACTTTAAAGAATTTGCTCCTAGAGGAGCAAATTCTTCAAGAGTACTCAGTAGACCCTTCTAGGGAGGTTTTGTTGCCCAGGGAAAAAAGAAGTCATCTTCCTTTGTAAAAGTGGTGGGGAAACATGGAAGGGTACCGTTACCTTTTGTTCCATTTTATCTCAGTTTTCTTAAATGTTTCATATCAAAAACTGCATCAGAATGCATGTATGCTTATTCATAACCAGTATACTAATGAAACAGAGCTTCAGATAAGAGGGGGTATTTATGATAATTCAAAGGTAATTTTTCTTATTCCTCAATGAAAACATATGTTGTGATACCTCATTAGAACCGTCTCGACGGGACGGTTCTAATGAGGGGTCACAACATATGTTTTTATAGAGAGTTATGGAAAATTATCCCTAAATTATTCCTGTAATCCATTCTTATCTGGAACACTGGAAAAGCATTCAAAAAACTTCTATACACACAAGCTTTCATTAACATACTCTTGAGAACAAAACAACCTTCATACATAATCATATATACATAATTGTGCACAACTCTTTATCGGTAAAACAGCATGCTTTATTAGTTACTTCAACTTTGAGACAAACACCTTCTTTACTCCAGTGGTACCCAGACATTTTATTTTGCAAGTTTCCATCTATTTTGTGCATCTTATCAATGGCCTTTGTTCCGATAATCTTTGTTGTTTGTTTGCAGTTCTACAATGTCTAAATTGGACAATACAAACATAAATGGAAGGGTCTTTTATGAGACAGTAGAACCAGGCCTCTTAAGAAGGGGTATTTGGCATTTTTTCTGACAGCATTTCTCATGAATTATCCATCAATACATACTGCAGCAGCTATAAATTGGCAAGGAGCCATGTTTTAATGGAGAATTCATAAGGGGCCCCAACAGGTGTATTTTTAGAGAAGTGAACTGAGAAGCAACAGAATTATCGAATTGAGAGTTCGATATGGAACACATGGATAAGAATACTATATCATGAAGAGGCAAGGTACAATCATTGCAACAGTGTTGGAAACAGCCAGTGGCCCAGTGGCCAAATGTGTCTAATTTTGTCTCGGGCCACCAGATATCTCCAAACTATCACCTTTAGTGGCCAAAATCTATCTTTCTGGCAATAAATGAATGGGAACTGTAGGTATTGGCTATTTTGAGCCACTGAAAGTTAGGTCTGTTTAGTTTTTGGGCCACCACATAAATCTTGTGAATTTCCAGCACTGTAGCACATTTGAATACTTATAGCATGACTAGCAAATAAATGTAAGGCTCTGCAGCTCTGAGGCTTGATGCTTTATTCCTTGAAAAATTAATCTTAAAGTACCATAAACATTCACAAAATTGGGACACCAACAATAATTACTGTAATTGCCATAAAAATTTAACAGTTTAGTTTTACAATGCAGTAATGCATCCAAAAGATGCAGATGGAACGGCAAACAGTGTAGACCCTGGTCAGACTGCTCCTCTAGGAGCAGTCTGACCTGGGTCTGCACTGTTTGCTAAGACATATCTATTCTAATACTTAGAATTGCATACATAGGCATATCAATACTGTTAAACACTGCGAATCACCAAAAAGATTATTCTGTCCTGGCCAATTTAACTTCGGCTAGCCAGTGTTAAAGATGACAGGGCAGAAAATGACATCTGACAGAGCATAATATGACATTTGTCAGTGTCTGGCCGGTGTTCAACATGGCTGGAAACAGTGTTTAGCAGTATTAATTCGTAGTTTTTGGTCTGATAGTATTTTTGGCTCGCAACTTTTGGTCTCCAAGTATTTTGGTATTAACAATTAACAAGCTTGATTTACCTGTATCCAGAGAATGCAGAGATAAGTCAACTATGATATATACTAGTACTTAGTCATTACGATTGTTATTCAAAATCTACAAACGTATGTGACCCAATGTGGTCTGTTGAGCATTTTTTACATTTGGCAAAAACACTGGCTGCAATACATGTGTTCCAAAAACAGCAGGGTCTGACAAAAATGGTATCCACTGGACTCAGTAAGTGGTAGTCCATGAAGTCCTCCATGAATGTCTATTCCAGCTGCCGAGTATGCATGCAGATGCATCTATAGATGCATCTGCCAGCATCCTCGGCAGCTGGAATTGACATTCAAAACTGCTACATAATACCACAACACAGCACCAATTCACAAAGAGGAGTCAGCGAGACAAAAAGAAAACAGTAAATTTTCAGCATATTGCTGAATGAGCCAAAATTAAATGCATTCATCAACAGTATTCTTTATTGCATTAACTACAAAAGCAACTATAATATTTTGATCAGTAAGTTCATACTTAACAAGTGTATGAAAAATAGTTTGAGAAAGTTAGTTTCAAGTACATAATCACTGATAATAGTTCTTGTTGACAAGCTGTGTGAAACAAAATTTGTTCTGTGCCATATTTGCAACAAATAATTGAACATCTCGACTGTTTTTTAGACTATTACACTGACTAATTTGGATAAGTTCAACTGTTTTACTGACAGCAGATTATAAAATTGTTGTTGGCAATTTGAACAGACCTTGAACTGGGCCTGCCTGATATGGGCTGGTAATGTTTGCTTGAAGTTATTATATGAACCAGTTATTTAGCATATGTAGAGTAATCGGACATCATGTCAGAACACACGACAGATGCACAGATATAACAGTATTTCAGCAAAGAGATCCACATTTTCTCAGTTCATTCTCATTCACAACCTATCAACTTTTAACGTGTCAAGTGAGCTACATGGAAAAAGAAACAAAAAACATGCATGCAAACAGCAAAGGGCCCAATGCCAGGCTGCATATTCAAAAATGATGTCCACAAAAAAGTGACTTCCTAAAGATGAAGGATACACTTTCAGGGGAGACAACTCTGCCATTATTTATATTTTTGCTTCCCTTCTCAATGGAGGTAAACTCTTAAAAGCAATGGCGGGATCAACTTTTAAAGGAAAGAATTTGCTCCTATAGGAGCTCCTGCAAGGTTTCCTCCTTAAGACATCAAGTTACAAAAGTTGTCTTCCTTTGAAAAAAGTGGCACAAAAACATGGAAGTGTGCCCATTTCACATTAAACACAATTGCATGACTTTGCAGTCTGGACTGGCATTTGCTGTTGGCATGTTTCACTGAGTTTCCTCTCCATGTTAAGCTCAGGTGGTGATAAATGCTAGCAAAATGGTGAAGCTGTTGGGTCAATAGTCTTGAAGATGTCTTTTAAATGTTTATCTGGTTGCGACGAGGTCTCCATTACGGGCGGAGACATTATTTGTAAAGAGTCTAGAATGTCATGTGTTGAGATATCCTCACTAGCTTGTGGCACCATATCAGGGGTTATCTTAAGTTTCGGGGCACTAGCACTTTGGGGTGGCGGCTTCTGCGGCCGAGGTTTATTGTAACTATTATAACCATCAGTTTCGTCTGACTTAGAACTTTCTGCCCCCAGTGGGGAGCTATAGTCTGTTGTAGTTTTTCTTTGTTCAGGAATACGCCGACCTATTGACGATGGTGATAAATTTGATTCAGAAATAGGTTTCCGTTTGAAGCGTGGATCATTTCTATAGTCAATCTTTGGTTTTGGCTCAGATTTTGTTTCCACACTAGCTTTTTCCGCCATAGTACTTGGCTGACTGAACTGTCTTTGTACTGAAGGAGGGCCTAAGTCTGTGTCTTGCACACGGCCCAATCTGGGGTCCATTGGTTTATTTGCACTAAAGCTACTGTCACTAGAAGAGTCCATACTAGAAAGCCTAGGGTCAGATGTTTGTCGACCTAAAAGTCTTGGGTCACCCAAGTTTTCACTGGATGACCCGTGCTTTAACATTCTAGGATCCAAGGGGCTATTACTGCCAACATTTGACACGTCTCTACTGTTTTGGCGGCTTAACCTTGGGTCCATGGGTCTATTACTAACACTTGAATTTGAATCCTGTCTAGCTAACCGGGGGTCCATTGGTCTGACTGGAAGATTATGTAATCCCATCCCAGGCATGTTATGAGTTGCCATGCCTTGGTTTGAATGCATTCTTTGCAACCGTGGGTCGATGGGTTTATTGCCTAAATTTCCAATGTCTGTCACATTTTTCATCCTTGGATCCTGTGGCCTAGAGTCCATATTCTCAGGTTTAATCCTCGGATCAAAACTATCACTTTTCACCAGCCTAGGATCCACGAATGGAGTAAGTTCTGACTTTATTTCAGATTTTGACCTTGGGTCAATAAAAGGAGTTAATTCCGGCCTTGGAAGACTTGGTTCTTTCTTCAAACTATCTAACAAGGGAAATTTAGGCTCTTGGAGTCCCTTTCCCGTTTCAGTTTTCACACGAGGATCACCGAGCTTCCCTGAAGCTCCTGAATGATCAATCACAATTCCACTTTCAAGTTCTTGTTGCCGAAGCATTTTCTGAACACGGGGGTCGTTTTTAAATTTGGGATCCGACAAAGCGATATTTGTAGGAATCCTTTGTTTGACATATATCACTCTTATCAGTCTGTAAGGACAGTCACCTTCCCGAGACTGAATAATAGTTGGTTCTCTGTGTGGTACAGGTGGCTTGGGTGGCTCCACTGACTCCGCCATAAGACGTGGATCTCCTGGCCTGAAAAAAAGAGAAAAATATCCAAGTTTTTATTGCATGCAAGTTCCGATTAGACATCAACTATGCTGACCTTTAAATTGTCTTAACCCTACTGCACTCAGAACAGCCAAAACTCCACAGAGTTTTGGCCGTTCTGAGTGTAATAGGGTTAAATTAGACTCTGTTTTTGCTGTTTGATGCTTCTTTTTGTTTCTAAGGGCCACCTGTAGAGATTTTCATTTGCACTCAAAACAGCACTGGTAATTTTCATGAAGGCTGCAGAAGGCATTCATCTGCAAATCAAATGTTCCCTTGGATTTAGCCTGTATCTAATATTACAATCTGATTTTTTTTAAGAGCATGTTTGTTTCAGATGAAATTAACTGATATAGTAAAGACTCGGAACAATAGCCCAATCAGGGATAAATAGCCCTATTGTTTGTACTATAAAATATACAGAAATCCGGACATGCAAAAGTTTATTCCCAAAGCTGTCCTAAAAATTCAAAAGTTTGGTTTTTCAATGCAGTAATGCCTACCATAGAAACAGATGGAACTGTATTGTAGACCTTGATCAAACTAGTCTGATCTGTGTATGCACTGTTTGCTCAAACCCATCTGTTATGAATAGTATTTTATTGAGAATTTCATATGCTATCTATTTCTCACTGTCAAAAGTTACTGATGCAAGCCAAGACTAAATGCATATCAGCAGGAAGGTAAACTGTTTAATTTATGTTTAAATTTTAAGTCAGTCATACTTTTTTCATTGCAAGGACTTCTAAGACAAAATCTGAGTAAAAATAAGATAGAGGATCAGGTTTAAAGTCTTTGATTGTAAAGTGGTTTTAAACAGGTCCTCAATAATTTGTATATAATCACTAACAAGAATTCCGCAAAATGAAGTGTCTCGCCTGTCAGCGCTTTGTGAAACTGACCTAAACAAAAACTCGACAAAAGTTTACGCCGTCAATGCCGACGCCACCGGAAAAGCAATACATACATGTATGTCTCACTTCTGCTTCGCAGGCGAGACAAAAATCAAGAAAATATCAGTATTTACCTTGCAGAGCTAGAGGAAGATGACGACTGGCTCTTAATGGCGTTAATCATCTGCATAACATCCAAAGAAGATCCTCCAGAACCACTCACGGGAGACCGGGAGGCATCTGACTCCTTCTTTACACTGTCCTGTTGTACAAATATAATATACCAATTTATTACAATGCCATTCGTTATTATTTATCTATTCATTCTAAAATATTCTGAATCAATACAGACACTGTATCTTTTGCAGTGCAAAAGCTCCTCTCAATTTTTCAGCAAAAATATAAGAATATTTGATTTATTATGAGTACTACAAGACTTAACGAATTTGTTACTAACAATATTGTTAAGCTACAATTCTTTAAACAATAGATAATTTGAACAACTGGGGCCGTATTTATAAAACGACTTAAGTGGTTGCTATGCTGTTGCTAAGGCTTAATTTGTATTAAGGAGATTCCCTACAACTATGAAATTTGCTCTGGAGGAACAGTCTTTTCAGACTGTTCCTCCAGAGCAAATTTCATAGTTGTGGGGAATCTCCTTCATAGAAATTTTGCCCTAGCAACAGCATAGCAACAGCTTAAGTGGCTTTATGAATACGGCCCCTGGGCCTAGGCGGGTATACATTAAACAACCTAATCCCTACCTGTGAGGAGAGAGACTTGAGAATATTTGGTATATCCGGTTTAGGGTCTTCATCCTCATCACTAGAGTACGACCAGTTGTCATTGTCCTCTGAAATAACAAATACACAATACTTATATGCAATGGCTGAAGACTATATGAATTTCACATATCATTTTTGACTTCTGTGACTATCAGAAGCAATGCATACGTTGTCTGAGATGGCAACACAAACTTTCGTTGAGCTTTCTCTTTTTTTTTCATGGACACACAGATGAGACAGTTGTGAAAGCATTTTAAATCTTCTAACCTTCCCAAACCCAAGCGAATTTAGCCTTCTTATGGATAAAGATATTTTTTTTGCTAAGAAATTTGACATATTTCAGTGTTCATGAAACTTTGTCTGACCGCCTGACATGTCTTGTAAAAATTCATTTGGTCTGGTAAAAAATATTCAGAATTTTCAAGTACATTTTAATCATTCTACCAGATTCGGTCCTGTAAATTCTCAAAGACTTTCATAAGTCTGATATTTTTTTTTTTCAGTTTATGTGCAAGGAATGCACTACTATGACTTTACACTACAAAATAGCTTCAGTTCTTTTTTAAATCCTCTAAGATGTATGGGAATACCTCAATACTTTCCCCCACTTTTTGCCGAGGGGAACGACTTTTGTGGCTCCCTGTTTGCTTTTCATGATGCCCTTCTAAAAGGGGTCTATTCTTAAAGGAAAGAATTGGCTCTTGTGGCAGCAAATACATTCCTTTTAGAGTTGATTCCTACTGAGAAAGGGGCAAAAAAGAGTAGATGGCTGTGATGCTAGCCCTGCAAGTCTACCCCTTCACCTTAATTTTTGGCTTATCACATTTGCTATTATTGTACTGTGACAGGTCCTGAGGAGGGTCACATCTGAGACAGTGTGATTGAAAATCACCTTTTTTAAATTTATGTAGCTGGTTCCAATATTATTTCATATATAACTGGACATAGTTATGTTTTAAGAAAACTTAACAACGCTGCTTTCAGTATTTAGTGTTACATTTGTTTCTTGCTTAAAAAGATTAAATGAGCCGCAACATGACAAAAACAAGAGGCCCAAATGGGCCTGATATCGCTCACCTGGCTTTTGCATCCGAATGGTCCCCATTCTGATACAAAATTGGTCCAATTCCAGAGATTTTCTCAATTTCACATTTTGCTACTTTTAGTAACAGAGGCCAACTTGTCTGGTCTTTATATATTTACTTTTGAAACACCTCAAGGCAAGAATCATTTAGCCACAAATTTCATCAAAACCATTCAGGGGTTACTGAGATATTGTCAGTTTCATGTTTTGTGCTATTTTTAGTAACGGCAGATGGCGGTCATCTTAGAATGCCAAAATGCAAAAAATTGAAAAGCTTTCATGCAAGGACCATTTTGACACAAAATTGGTCTGGAGTTCCATTGTAATTTTCTAATTTTCAAATTTTGCTATTTTAAGTAACAGAGGCCAACTTGACGGGTCAATATTTGTTAATTTGTGAAACACATCAAAGCAAGAATCATTTTGCCACAAATTTCGTCTCAATCGCTTCAGCGGTTAATGAGATGTTGTCATTTTCATGTTTTGTGCTATTTTTAGTAACGCAGATGGCGGCCATCTTGGAATGCCAAAATGCAGAAAATCGAAAAAGCTTATTGAAATGATCATTCTGACAGAAAATTAGTCCAATTCCACTGAGATTTTCTTATTTTCACATTTTTCTATTTTTAGTAACAAAGGCCATTATGACTTGTCTATATTTAGTTACTTTTGAAACATCTCAATGCAAAAATCATTTTGACACAAATTTCGTCAAAATCTATTCAGCGGTTACTGAGATATTGTCATTTTCATGTTTTGTGCTATTTTTAGTAACGGCAGGTGGTGGCCATCTTGGAATGCCAAGTTGCAATTAATCGAAATGGCTTCATGTAAGGAACATTCTGACACAAAATTGGTCCCAATTCCATTCAAGGGTTCTTGAGTAATTGTCATTTTATGTTTGTGCTATTTTTAGTAATGGCAGATGTCGGCCATCTTGGAAGCCAAATTGAAATTAATCGAAACTGCTTCATGCAAGGAACATTCTGACACAAAATTGGTCAAATTCCGTTCAAGGGTTCTTGAGTAATTGTCATTTTTATGATTGTGCTATTTTTAGTAACGGCAGATGTCGGCCATCTTGGACAGCCAAATTGTAATTAATCAAAATGGCTTCATGCAAGGAACATTCTGACACAAAATTGGTCGAATTCCATTCAAGGGTTCTTGAGTAATTGTCATTTTTATGTTTGTGCTATTTTTAGTAACGGCCCCCATGGTGGCCATCTTGGATAGTCAACTGGCACAAAATTGAAATAATTCCTTTTAAGGACCATTGCTGACCAAATCTGACCACAATCGATTGCGTTTTCTTGAGATACTGACATTTGAGCAAAATCGGTCTTGTAAACGCTAAGTAGGTCACTGAGACCTAATTCCGCTATAGATTTTTTTCATTTTTATAATTTTTAATCCCAAGGTCCCATTAATGTTCCATGCAAACTTTCGGCCAAATATACCAATAGTTTTGGAGAAGAAGTTGATTTTGTTGTTTTTGCTATTTTTAGTAACGGCGGCCATCTTGGATTCTTTACCTGACCCAATTTTACAATTTCGAAACCCTGCAGTCTGGTCATGCTCCATGTGAAATTTGAAACCCATGGGTGCAGTGGTTTTAGAGAAGAAGTTGTTTGAAGTCGTTTGAATATGTCGTTTTTTGACATTGGCATTTGAGCAAAATTACACTCGTAAACAGAAAGTAGGTCACTGTGACAAAACTCCGCTACAGATTTTTTTTCATTTTTACAATTTTGAATACCAAGGTTTTATTGATGTTCCATGCCAAAATTCAAACAAATATACCCAGTGGTTCTGGAGAAGAAGTTTATTTTGTTGTTTTTGCTTTTTTTAGTAACGGCGGCCATCTTGGATTTTCAACCTGACCCAATTTTACAATTCTGAGACCCTGGAGTCAGGTCATGCTCCATGTGAAATATTTGAGAACCATGGGACCAGTAGTTTTACAGAAGAAGATGATTGAATATTTGTTTTTAGGTGTTGACGGACACATTCCGTGACGACGCACGACGCACGCCGGACGCATTGGTATGACAATAGCTCACTATGGCCCTTCGGGCCAGGTGAGCTAACTAACAAAGTGGCATGTGTGCCCAGCGAAGACTCAGATCAACCTGGGCGTCCGCCCAGTGTGATCAGTCTTCGCTTTATGCATGGAGTCAGCTTAGACCCTTAGCTAGCCTTTGAATGCACAGCAAAGAATCTGATCAGACTTAGCGGCTGCCCAGGCCAAGCTGCGTCTTTGCTGGGTGCACATGCCACTTTGTTGCTTGTTGTGCTGCGGCTCAAATTAAAGATTTCATGTTATACCTTTAACTGAAGCTTTCTCCTCTGTTTCTTTGGATGCTGCTTTCTCTCTTTCCCTTTTCTCTCTTTCTCTCATTTCTTGTTGCTGGATTCTAATGAACATTTCTCTCTGCTTCTTTGGTAAATGACTAGGAATTTCAAAACCCAAACTTTTTTCTTTTGTCTCATTCTCATGCTGATTCTGTGTTTCTTCCTTCTTGTGCTTTTGCTCCATTTCATCCATTTCTGAAGGAAGATGAGATTTTGGATTTTCAAAAGTTGGCCAGTAATTAGTGTACATTGATTTTGCCATGCTTTCAACCAATTTCCACCACATTACAAGGTAACCTGAATGTGGCAGCGTACAGATTCTTTTCATAGCTTCGTCTTAGACACATGTCATGCCTGTGACACAGTGACATGCTAGACAGGATCTTAAACTTGCTGTCATTTCAAAAGAAATTTTTAAAATGAGCTTCGTTGAGTTTCAAAATTTTCATATGCAACAACCACAAGTTTAAGATTCTGTTAATTTTCAGGGATTTTTTATGCGAAGAATGTAACGAATTCTTTTAATGGAAGGTGATGTATTGTTACATCTCATCTCATTACACCGTGTTTGATTCCACCTGGAGCTGAAATCTCTGCAATCGTAAACCGGGTTCCATTGCAAACAGCCTCTCACTATCACCCTCCCATCATTCTGATATGACTGAAATACTATTGAAAAGGATCTGTAAAATCTCATATCATCCATCCAGCCACACTCATCAGCCCTTTTTGGGTACCCTTTGCCTAAGCACTTCTGCTGTAATAAATAAGGTCATCACCCACTAATAAACTCTTACCTTCATCATTTGAGTCTTCATTAACTACTTCTTTCTTCTCCTCCCGCATATCAACATCGTTACGAAGATCAACATCGCTACGTAGGTCGACATCGCCCATTTCTTTTTCATTTTTGTCTTCTTTCTCCTCTTTGGAAGTCTCCTCAAGTGCTCTTAAATCTGTATCTTTAGTATCATTAGGGTTTTCTATCTCCATGTCCACATCTTGATTGTCCACATCACCACTGTCAGATGTTGCAAATCTTGGATCCATTGGATTAGAATTCATGTTAGGGTTCATAGCACCAGTAAAGTTCTGTCCCATTCCCATGTTATTCTGCTGACCCATAAAACTAGTATTCCCCATGTTGCCAGGCATAGATGGAACCATACCTTGTTGCCCCATCATCTGTTGATCAAATGACCCATCATTTGACATGCCTGAGCCTGGGCCCATCATCATATTCCCTGGACCCATCATCATACCACCCGGCCCTGATGTTGGTGGGCCCTGTTGACCCATAAATCGTGGATCATTATTAGCCATCGAAGTTGGAGGGCCCTGTGGAACTGGGCCTCTGAATTGTAACATTGGAGCAGCCCTCAAGATGGCACCAACAAGAGCTGCTGCTTGGTTCATTGGTGGCCCCATAGGATTTCCCGGCATCCCTCCTGGCCCTGGAGGCCCTGGCATTCCTTGTCCTGGTGGGCCCTGCATATCTGGCCCTGGGAATGGCATGCCAGGGCCTGGCATGAATGGACCTCTGGGTGGTGTCCCTTGATTTGGCCCATTAAATCTCATCTGATTGGGTCCAGTCTGGGGTGACATGTTGGTTTCACTGTAGAAGCCCTGTGGCCTGAAAAAGTAGAGAGGATTTGCATGTATATTCTTGCCAATATCAACACGTGAGCATTTTTTTTAAATTGTGAATTAATAGTGTATTAGGAGCAGAATTCTCTACTATAATAATTACCAATTGAGCTGTGACACAGCAAAACCAACAAAGTGATATGTGCGTCACACAAACTCAGATCAGCCTGGGCAGCTGCCCAGGTTGATCTGAGTTCGTGTGACGCACATATCACGATCAGAGTCTTGGCTGTGCCCTAAAAGGGTAGCTATGGGTCTAAACTACCTCCATGCTGACAGTGATGACTCTGACCTGACAAAGACAGAGTCTTTGCTGGGTGCACATGCCACTCTGTTGGTTTTGTCATGTCATGGCTCTTATGAAATAACATCATGACAGAAAAAAGCAGTCTTCTTGTTTTCTTACTGTCAGAATTTAAGATCTCTCTAGCTACACTGAAAAGTGTCCATAAAAATCTCTCCAACCTCCATGCAGGAAATGGCTAAAAACTGGCCACTTACCAGATGTGGCTACTTGGCAAAAGATGTATTTTTTCCAAAGTGTACCAGACATTAAGCATGAGAATATCAACATTATCAGCTATTAGCCTACCTTTGAACTGGTGGAGAAAGCTGAGCCTTGCTAGTTGGTGGCTTCTTTGGACTTTGGCCTGGTGGAAACGTGGTAATGTCAAATAATGATGGAATTCCTTTCATCCTGTCTTTTACCCATTCCTCCTGCTCCCTGGGTGGGGAACCTGCATTGAATGACATCTTTTATGTTATCTGAACTATTAAAGCATTATGGTACTTCTAAACTGCATTTTTATCAGACAGTCTTTTTGCTTAAATGAAGTCAAATTACAATTAGAAATAATCACTTTACATATATGAGCCATGACACGACAAAACCAACAAAGTCGATGTGTGAGTGTGACCCGCAAAGACTCAGATCAATCTGGGCATCTGCCCAGTCTGATCAGAGTCCTCACTGTATGCTTAAAGGATATCTAAAGGTCTAAGCTACCTCCTTGCCGACAGCGAAGACTCTGATCAGAATGGGTGGATGCTCAGGCTGATCTGAGACTTTGCTGGGTGCACATACCACTTTGTTGGTTGTGTCGTGTTGCGGCTCATACGTTTACAGCCTTTGCTTTAAATGCATATACTTTAGTGTTTTGGAGAGAGTTCTTTTAGTGTTGAAAGAACTTATCAATGACTGACAACTGGGTATACATAACTGATGTCATTTGTGGTGTCATTGTTTGTACAAACAGCCTTGATGATGTAGATACATGAACTATACAATCATACACTGATTACACAATACTTTTTTGTTTATCCTATCTTAGGATATAAAGGTTATGAGGGTAAGATCAGATTTCCAACCAACATCAAAATGGCCAATCTATGCTCCAGATTAGGAGGGTAACAGTGAAAATTTTGGTATAATTTTCCATAATTCTGCGTAAAACTTATGTTGTAACCCCTCATTAGAACCGTCTCACCGAGACGGTTCTAATGAGGGGTAACTACATGTTTTCCTTGCAAAATAAGAAAAATTATCCCCGAATTATCCTCAAGACCCCATCTTCTCTGCAGCTCTGGACCAATATACTGAATTGGTTAAGCAAGTAAATAGAAACAAATTATCTCTTACCTAGCAGACTAGGACGTTTCCATCTTCTTTCTTCAAAATCGTCATCACTTTCCTCATCATGACACCCAAGACGACCACCTTCCAGCAACTATTTATAAAACAAAACAAAAAAGAAATTTTTACCTGTTCTAACCAAAAGCTTTTAATTTTGTATGTTGTTTATTTCACTGTATTTATTTGCAAGGTCTTGAATTTGCAGCCAAGTACATGCACTTGTCTTTCAGCAATTTCAGTTTGATTAGGTACTGGTCAAATAATGGCAAGATTCTTGAATTCATGGCCAGTTGATGGATTAAATGAAACCCTGTGTAAGCTCTAGATAAGGGGTGTATTTGCTATTAATTGTGTTTGTTTTTTTTTTCTTTTGTTTTTTTGGGGACTTCAGAGCTCCAGGTAAGAGTGGGTACTGAGGATTCTTCCAAGATGATTTTTCTTATTTCTAAACAAAAACATATGTTGTGACCCATCTGCAAGATGGGTCTAAATGAGAGTCACAACATATGTTTTTTATAGGAAATATGGAAAATTATCCCTAAATTAGTCCTGTTACCCCCTCTTTTCTGGAGCACTGTTTTTGTTTTTTCTTGAAAAAATGTCTTGCGGCCTCTTATTTATATGATCTTCTTAGTTTATACTGAATCTTGTCTAAACTGTATATTCCCTCAACTTTCATGAAACAGTTCCACGTATCTAGAGCTCTGCCAAAAGTCTTATTAAAAATTCATGATGGTACATGCTTCCAAAATTCGTTGTTATGCTCTGATAATTCTATATTACGCTGCAGGGATCAAAATTCCTTGTTACACTCCTACAATAACTTTAGAGAACTGGAAGGAGTTTTGCCTAGTTATGCTGCTAGACTGAAATACATGTACAAGCTCCTCCTTAATTTATGCTGCTGAAGTCAAGAAGTAATATTATCAGCATAATGAGGAATTTTACCTATGCAGTCTGCTATTAACCCAAAAACGAAAACAGTTTGAGTTTACAAACCCTGCAAATCCAGATGAGGCGGCTCATAATGAGCCGCCACAACTACATGTAGATCTACACTGTTTGCCCTCTTTGAATTCTCAATACAACATAGTTTGGACAATTTTTTTTTTAAATTTTGCGGATGTGAATTTGTTGTCTGCTTCTTTGGTTCTTTAACCATACTAAAACCATTTAGTACAACTCACATTTTTGAGGGCCTGGTCTGTTTCTTCTGTGAGAGGATCATGGGAGAATTTACAGTTGTCACCTTGGTAACATTCCTGTCCTGTATGGAAGTACTTGCATGGAAATTCAGGTACTGAAGGTTAAGGAGAAATACATACTTGTGGCTAAACAACTATTTACCCTAAAATTCTAAGTATTGGAACATATAGGTCTAAGCAAACAGTGAGGACCAGATCAGACTGCTCCTAAAGAGCAGTCTGATCAGGGCCTACACTGCTTGCCATTTCATCTGCATCTTTTGAACACATAACTGCACTGTAAAACCGAACTGTTCCATTTTTACAACAATTAAGGTAATCATTTTAGGTGTCCAAATTTTTTAAAACTTTGCAATATTTCAAAAGCTCACAAATGGTAACATGCATCACTGACTATTCTCTGCAACCAAAACATATAAACTTTCATTGGTCATTATGTGTGTATATGATGCACAGATGAAATGAGCTGCGACACAAGAAAACCAACAAAGTCTGATCAGAGTCTTCGCTGTCCGCATGGAGGTAACTTAGACTCTTAGCTACCCTTTAAGTGCACTGCGAAGACTCGTCAGACTGGGCGGATGCCCAGGCTGATCTGAGTGCACAGTGCGCACAACCACTTTGTTGGTTTTCTCGTGTTGTGGCTCAAATTATATTTTCTGACTGTGTTCATGCTAAATGGTATGATATTCCTTTCAAGCCAATGAAAATTTTCTTGCAAATATACTCTGACAGTATTAGATATCTGCAGTGCGTTAGATATCTGCTGACTGACAGATATAAAATAAATTAGACTACAAAAGGTTGTTGCTTGATTTTTTTTTCTAAGCTTTTCCAACACCCCCATGCTGGATGTGATTTGAACCTCCACACATGACCATATTTACCCAGCAATCAGCTCAAGATAAATGGATGTATACATCTTCATGTTTACGCAACAACTTCTGAAAGGGAGACAACTCTCAGTCTCAGTTTAGTGATCACTTTACAGTACTTAAAAGTGTTTCAGATAAAATTTATAAAAGGATATAATGCATCATAGTGCAGCTTTCTTCATTCCTACAGTAAGACGTGAGGTAATATTTACACAACATAGGCTTTTTGTCTGGACGGAAGTCATGGTTGAACTGGCAATCACCTCCCTGAAATTTATAAGACATATTATACTGTAAGAATAAGGTTTTACTGGAAATATTTGATGACTATAAAAATCATTATATTTTGATAAATTTTAGAGAAATTTTAAATTTTTCTAATTAGAAACATAGGTTGCGGCCTTTCCTGCTCTGTGAGGCAGTTCTAATGACTAGCACACCCTATATCTTGTAAGAAATATGCAAAATTATTAGGGCTGGATCATGAAACAGGAATCCAAGACACATTCCGAGATAAATAGGAGCCCATTACTTAATTTTATCAAATTATTTAATTTAAATACTTATCATCATTTGAATTATCATTTATTTAAATGATTGCCACATAGCCATTATTTTTCAAATTCTTTAAATCATCCCTGACATTTTTACAAAATTTCCCGATACTTCCCTGACTTGGAATTAATTGCATTTTCCAGATATTTTTCCCTGGAAACCAACCTTTTGGCACTATCCAAAATTCTCTGACCAAAAACAAATTCCATGACCTGGAAAAAGAAAACATTTTCATGATATTTTCCTGACCATGACAAGACAACACTACTAAAAACCAACCTTTTGGCACTTTCCTTCTTTGAAAAATCGACAGAATGGTCTTTCTTCCATGGGTGTCTGTAGAAGAGGCTTCTTTTTAGCAGGCTGTTCTTCATCATTCTCTCGGTCCGGTCTGTCTCTGTACTCTTGTCGCTTTTTCTTCTTGCTTTTGTTATGTTGCAAACGCTGCAGAAATACAATACATTTTGACTACTTTGTATTTTAAGAAAAACTGCTTTTCAGCTTTTTCTAAAATTCAGTATGCAATTGAAATAATTTCTCTCATCTTCTTGCTTTTAAAATTGTAACTATAAAATTTGATTTATCTCCCTTACACTGTACTGAGTATATTTTATATTTTCACCATACCATTTTAGAAATTTGAATTATCTCCCTTACAGTACAAACTGAATAGTAACTTAGTGTGGGAAAGGTTGCATTATTTCACACCACATTGATTCACAATAAAACACTGCATTTTTATTTCCAACTGATTTACAATAAAACTCAAAATTAGTGTGAAAGTGAAACTGTAGACAAAAACAGATCTTCAAATTTCATCATCCCTTATTTATTTTGTTTGTTGGCAGCTAGATCTCACAAACCTCGTTTTCATTAGTTGTCATGGATGGATCAAGGTATTCTCCCTCCACCATACTCATCATAGTCTTTGGTTTTCTGCCTCCAAACCTAGAAAATTAATGATATTATAGCTGGGGCAAGGATACAACTTTGGTTGCAAAATTCTGGAGGGTTAATTTTGCAGAGTTGACTGAACTCTGTACCATTAATTTAACCCTCCAAAATTGTGCACCTGAAATTTTGTGAATCCGTAAAAATGCTTTGGAAGATTTTTTCACATATCAGAACAATTTTTATACAAATGCATAGTTGCATGCTGATTATTATTTAAACAAAGTTACATGCTTTATAGTGACTGATGACATAATTTATCATTTTTTTACCTCTGACATTTGTTATCCTGGAAATTTGTCTATACTCAGTCTGGTAAATTACTAAATTATATTCAAACTTTGATAAATGGAATACCCTTGAGCTATTGAAAAGTACTTCTTTTTATTGGTAGTTCTAGTTACTGAGGACAAAACTCTGCATAAACTCGTATAAAAGGACTTGAAAGTTAATTCCAATTAAACATGTGGTAAATGAATTATCGTGGTGCCAGTCATTGTTCAGAATATGCCTTCATCAAGCTAGTACTTCATAAATCTAATAAACAGATACATACTTGCCCTCTCCATCATAATCTTCATCAGAGGGACTATCATAGGGTCCAGGACTATATCCCTCACCACTGTTTCTTCGTTTGTCTCTCCTGTCTTTGTCACGATCTCCACGATCACGGCCCCGGTCTCTGTCTCTATGGTGATCATTACCTCTATTACTCCTACTACCTCGGCCTCTATTACGATTGCCTCGAGAATTATTGAACCTGCGGTCACCCGATGGTCTTCTCCGCTTGTCTCTATCGCCCCTCGGACTTCCAAATTCCTCATCAGGGCTATCGTATGGTGCTGGAGAAGAGCGACCCCCATGTTTCTCTTGATCACCTTTTGGCTGCAGCCAGCCTTGGTCAAAATCATCCTCTACTTTATCGTAGTCTTTGTAATCATGGTGACGCTTCTTTTTCTTCTGCTACAAAAGTTAAAAGTTGGCTTATTGTAAGTTTTGCTTATCCTAAATAATAGAACAGTATGCCTCACTAAACAAAACACACTTTAATATGTGCTCCATAAGAGCATTCTGATTAGGGTTTGCAATTTTTGCCTTTACTCTATAGTGATAAAGGCAATATCATTAAAACTATCTTTTTTGCACATTTCAAGTAACTGATTCAATTAAACAGAATTACATGTACATTTCATTTGTTTTGTCAAGTTTACCTTTCAAACGCTTTTTCATTTGATGAAATATCAAACTCAAATCTAAAATGAAAGGCTTTTCTCCGCAAATACAGTCTGCTTACCCCATTTATTTGGCTATAGGGCTTTCCCCTATCTAGAATTCACCAAAATATATCTAAATGTCTTATGAAACTCTGCTACATGTACAAGATAGGCTTTCCCTTCCAAAACAATCCCTGAAACCTAGATCCATCTTATAAGACGGATCTAGATTTTTGGGGTTGTTTTGGTAGGGAAAAACTCTGTCTTATAACCGAAGAAATACGGTACCTTATCTTTATTATCCTCTTTGGACCGTCTTCGCTTGGACGACTGATCCCTGTGTCTGTCTCTCTTCCTTTTCCTCTTATCTTTTTTGTCATGGTCTCCTCCGTCCTCCTTAGCCTCCCCTTTTAAATCCTCCTCCTCACCATCCCCTTTATCGTCTTCAACTTCTCCGTCATCTGTAAAATTTAAACATTTGAGCCACGGCATGAGAAAACCAACAAAGTGGCATGTGCACCCAGCGAAGACTCAGATCAGCCCAGGCAGCCGCCCAGTCGGATCAGAGTCTTTGCTTTGCGCTTAAAGGGTAGCTAAGAGTCTAAGCTACCTGCATGCAGACAGCAAAGACTCTAATCAGACTGGGCAGATTTGAGTTTACTCACATGCCACTTTGTTGGTTTTGTTGTCTCGCGGCTCATTTATGAACCAGAGCTGCAGACAAGGTGAGGTTCTTGAGGATAAGTCTGAGATAAGTTTTCTAAATTCCTAACGAAACATGCCTTGACGAATCATTGTGACAGTCTCAGCAAGGCAGTTCTAACTGACGTCTCACTGGAAACGTCTCAGCAAGGCAGTTTTAACGAGAGGAGACAAATACATCACTACAGTATGTGTTCATTTCATATATGTTTAGATGACAAACAGAAGCGGTCTGGAGTGCAACACTGAGCTAGTACACAAGTTCATGCATGGTAAAACACACAGACGTCAACTCTTGAACTTTTAAAGTGCCAAAAAATGAAATCAGCTGAACTGGCAAACAGTGCAGATCAAAGTGAGGCGGCTCATAAATTATGTGTCGCTTCATCTGCATCTGCTGTTTGCCCTTTAGTCGTTGGATTTTTTTTTTCAATATGATATAGCTTCGAGGAAAATGTTTTTGAATTTTTCAAAATAATTTTTTGTCTACGTTTTTGGCACTTCAAGGGTAAAACTAAATAATGTTTAGATGTACTTGTAGCATGGCATCGTCTTTATGATATTTCAGCTGCACGCTAACAAGAAATTTATTAGTTTGTTGTGTGTGTGTGTGTGTTTTCTTGCTTTTATATTAGCAGCAAGCCCTTATGGTCTTTGCTATTCAATCTCTCACAAAATGACATAAAGTGCTTGTAAATTGTACAGACAGTAATTTCCGTCATTGTCTCCATTTATACAATGAGGCATGTATGTTCTACCTACCATCATCTTTAACCTCGCCCTCCTGATCACTAGCAATCTCCCCATCTTCCAAGATTTCTCCATCCTCCCCTAGCAATGGCTCGCCAACTTTTGGAGAATTCTTCTGCGCTGTCTGATCTTGAAGAACCTGTTCTTCTTTCTTCACTTTCTTTGGTTGCTTTTGTTCTTGGCGTTCGCTTTGACTGTCATGGTCTTTGGACTTCTTGTGATTTCTGCTACGATGAGATTTTGAGTGCTTGCGGTCTCTCCTGTTCTCTTTGGAATCACTATACTCTCCATCTTTTTCGTCTGCGTTGTTCCCAACATCAGTTTTAACCTCCTCGGGAGGCATTTCTTCCGTGATTCCGTAATATTCCTCTAAACCGTCAGCTTCTTCGGTATCATCGTAGCTCACCATCTGCCTTCCTGTTGTCATGTTTATTAACCAGCCATCATCAGCTGTTTGTCAATGGGTGGGCCTTACTTATAAGTTAGTCTGCAATAAATATGAACAACATTACAGAGCTCCAGCCAGATAAGGTGGGATTTATAAGATGATTCTGGGATAATTTTTCTTATTTCTCAATGAAAACATACTTTGTGGCCCCTCATTAGAACCGTCTCAGCGAGACAGTTCTAATTAGGGGTCACGACGTATGTTTATATACAGAAATTTAGAAAATCGTCCCTAAAAATTTGTTGTTACCCTTGTTATTTGGAGCACTGACATTTAAAGGTGTATGGCTACACTGCCAAGTTGCCTGGCCATCATTTATAAGTTATCAGATTGGTGCTTGCTTCCCTGTCATGGATACCCACCCTTCAATGGGGTCTATTCCAAAAGGAATGAATTAGAGAGAGCATATTAATTTCTTGGGTAGCCCCATTACCAGAATGGAGGCATTTTTTTCCATGTCCAGCTCAGTGATCTCTCTACTATCTTATAATCTACCATATTTCTTCGGTTATAAGACAGAGTTTTCCCGTTCCAAAACAAGCTCAAAGATCTAAATCCGTCTTTTAAGATCTGGATCCGTCTTTTAAGATCTGGATCCGTCTTTTAAGACGGAGCTAGATCTTCGAAATTGTTCTGGAAGAGAAAACCCCATTTTTTAGCTGAATTGCACAGATCTGATTTACATATTTGCTGTAATTTTGGAAGGATAAACTCCCATCTTATAACCAAATAAATAAGGTATTATATACACCTTCATGACTTGTTTTATGGTATCTGAAACTGTTTCTTGAGCCCTCAAATTCTCTATATTAGTCTAAGCCTATTGGGTGAATTCAATCATACCCTTAAAAGAACTGATGTACATGTATCAGAGCGCCAGAATCTTAGAACTGATGTACATGCATCAGAGTGCCAGAATCTTAGAACTGATGTGCATGTATCAGAGAGCCAGAGTCTTAGAACTGATCAATGTACATGTATCAGAACGCCAGAATCTTAGAACTGATGTACGTGTATCAGAGTGTCAGAATCTAACTGATGTACATGTATCAGAGTGCCAGAATCTTAGAACTGATGTACATGTATCAGAGCACCAGAATCTTAGAACTGATGTACATGTATCAGAGTGCCAGAGTCTCAGAACTGATCAATGTACATGTATCAGAGTGCCAGAATCTTAGAACTGATGTACATGTATCAGAGCACCAGAATCTTAGAACTGATGTACATGTATCAGAGCGCCAGAGTCTCAGAACTGATCAATGTACATGTATCAGAGTGCCAGAATCTTAGAACTGATGTACATGTATCAGAGCACCAGAATCTTAGAACTGATGTACATGTATCAGAGCACCAGAATCCCATACGGGGTGACTTTTGAGAGAAAAAGCCTATGTGAACTTCAGGGGTTTTTTTGCAGTCTGGGCCCCTAAACAAAAGTGCTTGATCTTTATCCCTACAATAGTGCAAGGGATTTGTGGAGATGGTAGCATTTCCTTTAAGTTCATATGGTTAATATACCAAGGGCATGTTCTTAGAGTGCTTGCCGTGAGTTGCTATGAATTGAATTACTGTTGTACAAAAGTCAAAAGTTCTGCATGCACGGATGTTAATTAATTAACGGATGTTCATTTAACATCTGTGCAGAACTTTAGTCCTTAAGTAAATTTGTGTAGAGAGAGGACTTGCTGATGTTGTAAACTGGTACATAACAAGGATATTCTGAGATGGGCCTTGTGCCTGTTAGTGTTAGACTAAATCCGATTTAATCATAAGCTATTCGTTTTTAAGTTAAATTTTCTGTAAGGTGTCTATTAAGGATTCTTTGGCCCATCACTTTTCCCTATAGGCCCATGAAAATACAAAAAGGCAAAATCTTGATTTTTGCATGTAAATGAATGGAAGATAGGCTGTTGTCCCTCAATATTTTGAGCCAGAAATATCCCCTTGGAATGATCAAATCGAAATTTTATGGCTTAGATAATTCTAATCTGCTTACTGAATGGTACGTACTGTGGTACGTACTGATTAGCAGCCCCCCCCCCCCCCCCCCCCCCCCCCCCCCCCATCACTGGGTTAAACACTGGTGCCATTAGGCTAGCAGTCAGGGTTAAAATCCTGCTGGAAGCAGAATTCTTTTCAGCCATTTACAGGTTCCATTTCTCAAAGCCTTTCCTTCTAACCCGTCCTCTGGCTCAATATGGCTGCACTACTGTTGAAAGGGTCAGAAAAAAAAACATACACCATACATCCATCATCTACTGTGCTGACCCTAAATACTCCTTGAGCAGTCAGATCAGGGTCTTCTTTACTGCTGTTCAATTTACATAATAGATTTTGCAGCAGGAGGGAATGCAATTTCTTATTTTTATTTTTTTGTGTATGTGTGTGTTTACTGAATTTTTGTGTGTGTGTTTGGTACTGGGGCCTTTTTCTTAAAATTGGGAAAAATTTTGGCCATTTGGGAATGAAAATTCTGGGGTAAGTTGTAAAATTTGGGAATTCTACATGATTTTAAAGAAATCTCATTTGGGAATGAGGCCCATATTCGGCCCCTGTGAACATGTAGAAAATCCCCTGCTGTGTAGTGACACCCTTCCACCTGACAGCTTGCTGAATTTCTACTGAACTTGTAGTCAAACAGCAAGGTTGCTAGGCAAACACTGACAGCCTGACACTGATACTATTTTATCGCACTAACATTTACCTGACTGGGTATTGTTCAAGGTATTGATTATAGTTTACCTGCTTCACTGTAACAGGTATATCACTAGTTATGGTGTTATGTGTCATAGGAAAAGATATGTTTGGTCAAATCAGAGTACTCAAAGACTGAAAGTAGCCGGTAAATTGTACAAACTGTACTGAGGCTTCACTTTTAAATTTGCAGATTCCCAAGGGTCAGACTTGATTTAGTGCAGGAATGAGCTGAAGTATGGCCCAGAGTATAATTACAAGGCCAAAAAAATAATGACACAAACAACCATATTTATTGAGACTCTATTCAAACTTCTCTTGGCATTGTGAGAATTCTCACAGTTCAGGCACATTTTTTTTCTCCTTTAAATAGTCAAGAACAAATGGACAAAAACCTCTCCAAAGAGCTCCTAAGTCTGAGCATCTATAAAAGTCTGGCCTATAAAACCTGAATATATGTTTATGTTATCATTTTTCTGGAAAGTAGGTCATACCCAGCAGACACATGATGTTGAATTGATGTCATGCAGACGTCGATGTGCCGTAATGACGTCGCATTGACGTCATGTGCCTGCTGGGTATGACCCACCTATTAAAGCATTTGATATAGGGCTGATCTCAAAATTGAGTGCTATTCACCCTCTTGTCCAGATAGGTTCTTCTAATAGGTTCTACTAATAAACAACCCCTCCCTGTCATTTTAATGTCCCCTCATTTTTTTCCTGTGAAAAGGTGGTCAAAATTCACTAAATCTGGCTGTAAACCACCAGAATTTATTTCTTGAAGTTACTGCCTAAATTGTTAAATTTTCAAAATGCCATTTTAGGAATGTCCCCCAGGCATTTATGAGTATATGAATACAGTATGTGTATTTCAAACTGAGCTATTTGACATTTTTTGGGTCCACAGGACTGCTATAGTTAAGTTTTAATGAACATGGACCGAAGTATTTGTTAGGTTGCTTGATTTTACTGGTCCTTAAATTACAATATGGTTAATTAATATGGTAAAATGAAACTTGCAAGTCATAAGGCAAAAGTAAACAAACTATTTGGTTTAGGACCAAAGTAACTACATGAAAAAAATCACACACACAAAGAAATGAACATCTATGATCTAATAGCTGCCTTACCTAGCTCTTTGTTTTTCTTTTTTTTTTTCCTTTCCTTGAAACAGAATGTGGTATTTTATTCACCACCTTATCAGGCCATATTGATAAATTTCAAAGTGGCCTCTTATAGCACAAATATTCGAAGTGGGTTATTTAAACAATTGAGTTTTTGGAACTTACATTTTTAAAGCATGCTTGGTCTTAAACATGGAAATGAAATACCACTGGAATTTAATCTCCCCCTCCCTCCCCCCCCCCCCCCAAATCAAAATTAATAATCCCCATCCCTTCCTTCACACCACATCATATATCCTCTATGGCCAATTAAACAGACTAGCCAAAATGTGCCCTTAATGTGAAACCAGCCACCGGAAATATTAAGACCTAAAATTAAGACTGTGTGAATATGCGGACATTAACCCAACTAAATTCATGATTTGGCCTAATAGCCAATTTTCTCCCCTCCCTCCCCCCCCCCCCCCCCCCAAAATCAACATTAATAATCCCCACCCCTTCCTTCACACCACATCATATATCCTCTATGGCCAATTGAACAGACTAGCCAAAATGTGCCCTTAATGTGAAACCAGCCACCGGAAATATTAAGACCTAAAATTAAGACCGTGTGAATATGCGGACGTTAACCCAACTAAATTCATGATTTGGCCTAATAGCCAATTTCTCTCACGTGGCAAAATACTGATTGGCCACGTGGCTGATTATTTTAGAGGCATACGTCATTCGAACTGACCTTGATCACGTGCCACACCTTAAAAAGAAAATAGTTCTCTCAATGACAAGGAATTTTGTCAAACATCTGTGCGATGCATTTTCGAAACACATCTCAACTTATCAGAATACAGTTGGAGGCACCCGTATACGTTAAAATATAGGATGAAAGTATAATTTTAATCCCAAGCCTTATCATAAGGTCGCCCAACTTCAAAGAATTCATGGCCTGCAGTCAAATCACAATTACTCCGCCAAACAAGGCTGTCGGCATAACGCTTCTAGAATGCATTTCTCTGCGTTTTCAGAAATAATGTGGCCTCTGTGGCTATTGCCTTTCCCATTATGTTTAATTCGAAAGCTACTTTAACGTTCTTTAACAACCGTAACAAACACAGGTCAGACTTTGCCATTTCTTATGATGAGCCGAAAGTAGTTCCGGAACAATGGTGTCACTTCGTGACCCTCAAATTTACCTGCGTACAATTCAATGTTCGATCCTTTCTCGCTTATAAAAGGTCTGGTTTATGGTCTTTTGATAAGAACCAGATTTTTCAAGTATTACACATTTCATCAAAAGTTCACCCACTAAGGCTCCTCCAGTTCAGAACGGCCTATCCCCATTTCTTTTCTCAGCTGCGAACATTTCACCTTTGCAGGGAAATGTTTCACAGCGCTGGCAAGATATTTTAAGGGAAAAATGCAAGAAATATGGGATGTGTACCGTTTATAAAGAGTTCCTAGATATCAATATAACGTAAGGAGTAAATAGAACATGTTTTAGTGTATTTTGCGAATCCGTTTTGTCCATAATTTCACATCAGAAAACGCTCCTCAATGCTAGAACATACTGTTCCAGCCCGCTACACGAAACATGGCGATGTAATACAAAGCAATGATTGACGTCATTCGACCTTGCATGCGTCACGCTCAAAGGCTCCAACGGGGAAATTCAATGTGGCAAAGCGGCTAACAGCCGTTTATTCTATTACATTATCCCGGGGTTCCCCCTATCATGTTATCCGCGCGTGACAAGCGAGAACGATTGGAATGAAGAGGCTCGTCTAGGGAACGAAGTTGATATCAATAGTTTTTGTTGTTGCCAACTGGATTAACAGGCGGCGGCTATTTATAGACCAACCGCGCCCGTCTAAAGCAATAATGGATCAACTGGCCAATATCTCACAAATTGCCATTTCGAGTCGATGAATTAGAACGATAGTCTAGTGTGGTCGATTCCCGGGAGGCTAGGGGTGGGAGAGGCCACTCACATATAGAGCCCGGTAGCTCAGTGGCGCTGGCCTACTAGCGGACCGGCTTCGAGCCGCGCTTGTGGCGAGAATCTTTCCGTAAACGGGGTTAACGTAAACGGGGTTCCATTGCACACAGCCTTTCATTATCACCGTCCCATCGTCCTGATATAACTGAAATACTGTTGGAAAGGACGTTAAATCGCAAGTCATCCATCCGGGTGGTGCGATGGTGCTGGGTGTATCTTCCAGTGCCGGGGCGTCCTACTGATTTGGATACTATTTGATAGGACAAGGGTCTACTGTGCTTGCAGTAGGTGCGGGTGGGATTGTTTGGACACTTTTTTTCTCGTCTATCATTTCTTTCTCCTTTCTCCCTCTCTTTGGGAAACGGCCCTATATAGACTCCAATACTGTCTCAATGGGCCGTTAAACCCAAAATCAACCAATCAACCATCCATATCCATCTATGCTACTCATATGAAAGTGGTATGTGTCATTGAGGGTTTAAGCTGTCATCAGAAAGCACAGCTCGCCTGAACATTGGACCAACGAACTATACCAACGCGAGGGTGGGGGGGGGGGGGGGGGGGGGGGGGTCAATGAGATTGTATGGGAAGAGGTGCTGCTTCAACATAAAACATGCAAAAATTTGGATGATGGATGACCTGCGATTTTACACCCGTTTTAACAGTATTTCAGTCATATCTGGAGGATGGGTGGGTGATAATGACAGGCTGTCTGCAATAGAACCCCGTTCAGGGTTCGAACCCGAGACCGCTAGCTCAGCAGGCCAGCGCTTAACCTACTGAGCTACCGGGGCTCCTAAAATGTCTGTGAACTTGACATTTTGGCCGTAAGCATAGGTGGGGTACAGCTGAATAAAACTCTGGACCTATATCCATCATCATATCCAATATGAACCGAATCCATCATACGGTTTGAAAAATATGAACTCTTTAGAAACTTAAAACATAAAATTTCGAAGTCTGTGACCTTGACCTTAAGATCATAGGCATAGGCAGGGTGTAGCTCAGTGAAACTTTGAACCTGTATCTGTCACCATGCAAAACTTGAATCCATAGCCATTATTTAGTTTGAAAATATGAGCTCTTTAAAAACTTTAACGTACAACTGTAATGTAAAAGTCTGTGACTTTGACCCCTTAAATCACGAGCGTGGCGGGATTATTGCTGAAAGAAACTATGGACCTATATCTATTATCATATCAAATATGAACCATATCCATCATATAAGCTCTTTAAAACACTTAAACGTATATGTGGACGTCGACTCCAATACCGACGCCGTCGCCGGGAATATTGCAATATAGCTCTTCCTAGCTGGACTTCGTCCAGACCAGCTAAAATGGAGGCGGGCGGGAGGGGAGCGGCCCCATACTTAGTTACGAGACTCCTGGCGTTTCGAAGGCCCGAATTTGTTGGTTTAATTTCTAAGGCCAGATTTTGTTGGTCTACCCCACTGAAAATGGGGGCTTTTGGAGTGGTCCCAAAACGAGATATTGGAACGTGGGGAGGGGTCCTTTGCCTAGTACAGATTGGCATGGCTCATGCTGAAAAGGGGTATCCCAGATAGGGGAGGGGGAGGCGAATACTTATGGCACGGACCGGGACTAGGTGTATACTACGTCCAATAACGGAATAGTTACTACATGATTTACCATAACCATACTGCTTCAATTTTAGCGCTTATTTAAGATTTTTCATGAAAGATTTGTTTAAACCCAATGTAAATATAAGCGATGAACTTATTTTTTTTTAAATCGAAGTGTAAACTACATTGATCACTAGCAAAGTTTACATGAACCCCTCACTTTGCACGTGACCCAATGTAGTTTACACTTCGATAAAAAACAACAACAGAAAAATGAAATTCGTTCCTAAACAATTACATGAAAGTCATAAATACTCTGTGTTTCTCGATAGAGCACGGTTCTTGGCCATAACATTGTTGTCGACGTAGTAGACAATCCTGCGTCGTATGCCCGACTTTAGAACCGAGGGTACTAAGTCCACTACGCAAGGAACAAAGTGGACTTAGTACCCTTGGCTTGCAAAGATACGAAACATTATGACCTTGACCTATATTACTGATGAATGATGAATGACTGCCGGTCTGACGAACTTCATCGGGTTATTATTATTATCATCATTATTATTATTATTATCATTATTTTGTCCTTCAACCCTAGCCATTTGGCTTTAGATCGGCTAGTAGCAATAAAATATGCGGATTTGCATTTTAAATAGTTCTGGGCAGAAATAATTATTCTGGGCAAGGGGAAGGTTATTTTATACTCGGCGAGATTAAGGGACCTGATATTGATAGACTTCCGAAGGTCCGGTTCTAGACTAAAAGCTGACTGAACTTTGTGCTTTCCAGAAAATGTGAAAGGCATGCGTCATTTAGACAACGTTGGGGGCACGCGACGTTTGGACAAAGTTGAACCAACGTTTATGCAACGTCCACGCTATTTGGACAACGTTGGACAGACGTTGAACACTGAAATCGGGAGAGGCAATCGGAACACCTCTCGGCCAATTCCGTAAATCACGAGTGGATTATCGACCGTACAGGCGGTCGAACCATGCACGTTGCGGGATATCTCATGCTAAAGATTTGGGTATATGGAGTTCGTACTATAAATCATCTAAGCTATATCAAATGCGAAAGAAACGCATCTAATATGAACGCGGAGATCTTGGCGAGGGATGAAACTTGTCTCAGAAAACAATATTCATTGCTTGTCGCGAGTGTTGACGGAACCTCGTTTTTTTTTCTTTTGTTTGCTCGTGCAAAGAGGTGTATTATTACTATGAGGTGCTGTGTTACTATAAATCCCCTTTTTGTGATATCACAAAATCGAATTTGTGATATCACTAAATCGATTTAGTGAGATCACTTATTATTTTGTGATATCACAAATTATTATGTGACATCACTTAATCGATTTAGTGATATCAAAAATTTGTGATATCACAAAATCTATTTAGCGATATCACTAAATAGGAGTAAATTAGTCGATTTTGTGATATCAAAAAGTGTGGATATGATTTTGTGATGTCACTAAATTCAATTTTGTGATATCACATTTTCGATAAAGTGATATCATTAAATCGATTGTGTGATATCACTAATTCACATTTTGTGATATCACTGATACATTCTATTTTGTGATATCACTTATTCGATTGAGTGATATCACTGAATCGCACCTATTTTGTGATATCAAAAAATAAATAAAATTGTGATATCACTAAAACGTAACTGTCATGTCTGAAAGGGGGTAACCATTGTACTATTTGTGAACTCTGCATATTTTGTGATTTCACAAAATCGATTTTGTGATATCAGTAATTCACGTTCATCTTATGATATCAGTAATTCGATATCGCGATACTGCTATTTCGAATATGTGATATCACAAAATCGATATGACATAATGATATCACAAAACCAAATTAGTGATATCACAAAATCGAATTAGTGATATCACTAAATAGATTTTGTGAGATCACAGTCGAATTAGTGATACCATAAAATAGCTGTGATATCACTAATTCAAATTTGTGATATCACTAAATGGCACATATTTTGTGATATCACGAATTCGATTTTGTGGTATCACTAATTTTAATTAGTGATATCACAAAACACGTAATTTATAGTAAAACGTCACCCCATATGTTACAGTTTGCTTTGGTAGACAGTCCCAAATGCAATTTTTCGGGATTTATGTATTAAAATTGAAATATTTGTTTAGAAACAATGTATCAGTGTATTTTTGTCCCATTCTCATAACGATGTTCCAAAAAGTCTCAGCGGAACGAATCCACGGCTGCACACTCCTGGCACCGTGTCTGTCTGTCTGTCCGTTCCCTCTCGAAGAGGAGATTGCTCTCGGCCGTAGATCAAAACAGAACCTATCGTTCTGTACTCAAGATCACTCGCGCTCCGCAATCATAAGTGATCGCCTTCACAACTGTCTTCCGAACAGTGGTAATTGCCGTCAGGGCTGAATTATTTTTGAAACGACTCTTCGTTTCAAGTTCGCTCTGAATCTATATAAAAGGGTGACTTAAGGACGTGTGAACTCAGGTTTAAAGTTTCATCAACACATAAGTCATATGGAGACGGGACCTCGCTTTATTAGTCTCATCCGAAAGGCCGGAGGAACGGAGGATTGAACATACGACCCCTGGCTTGGTAACTTAACACGTAAAGACTAACCCACAACCGTTCCTATATATAGTGAAAATATTTGGGGTCAGTAATTTTAGACTGGGAAGAAAGCCTCGTCTTTAATATGGCATCATGGTAGGTGCGTTGAAACGTCGTGTTCGAGCTTAACCGATCTGTGCGTCCTCGTAGTTCTCAGCCGCACCAGATCCTGCGCATTTCGCTCCGACACCAATTGCACTGCGCCTAGGCCTGGTCCGGACATGCGCACTTTGTTATTGCCTTGAAACAGATTTTCTCAAGATGTGAGTGGAATTGAGCCGCGACACGAGAAAACCAACAAAGTGGTTGTGCCGTGCGCCTAGCGCAGACTCAGATTAACCTGGGCATCCGCCCAGTCTGACCAGACTCTTCTCTAAGCGCTTAAAGGATAGCTAAGGGTCTAAGCCACCTCCATGCGGACAGCGAAGACTCTGATAAGACTGGGCGGATGCCCAGGCTGATCCGAGTCTGTGCTGGGCGCACAACCACTTTGATGGTTTTGTCGTGTCGCGGCTCAATTATCTTATCGCAAGGCCAATCCGTTCTTTTTCCAATGCAATGTCTGACAGTATGTATGTGTGTGATCTTTTCATTTCCTTTCTCTTGGCTTTTTATTATCATTATTATTTATTTTTCAATTGTGTGTTTGCGTTATAGTGTGTGTCTGCGTGATAATAAGTGTATTATTTAAACTTTGGAAGGTCAAGGTCACCAAACAAGTGAAAGTTTCTTCTGGGCTAGGAGTGAACATCTGATGTTGTCGTTTCTCAATACCAGTAACTGGGTGTCGGTCAAGGTCACAATGATACAGCGCTTTAAAAGGAATCATGTCCTCGCCGGAAGTATAAATTACTCGATTATAAATAACTAAAATACTGAATCCTTCCATATCCCCCCCCATGAATGCGCGAGTGAATTCGAGTTTAACGTCCCACCACCAACTAGGTCATACGAAAGACCGGAAAAGCGGGGGATCGATCTTGCGACCCCTGGAACCCCTCATGAGAATAGTTATTACGAATGGGCCATACCATGAAAAGTCATGACCTTGGGAGGTTAGTAAGGTCAAATAAGGTCAATGAATATTTTCAGCAGGTACTATCTACTTATTTTCTGAGGAAGACTTTAGAGCTTCGACACAAATGAACCTTCTCGCTCTGCCATAAAAATACTGTTCCCACACCACCCCGCCCCCTTTGACCATTTAGGTCAAGGTCAATCGGATGCGCATCTTTTTTTCCCTATAAAAATGTTTCATTCAAAAAAGATTCTTGTTTTCCTAAGTGTTTTGATTTAAAAAAGAAAAAAAAGAAAGATCAAAAGAACGGTCTTTCCTTTTTGTGCAAGAAAAAGGTTAACTTACGTAAATTGCCAATTAGCTAACAGACTTTCAGCTACGCTATACTGGTACACTACATGACTTACAAAACAAAAAAATGCAAAATGCATGCATACCAAAATAAAATGCAATAGCTTTTGGACTTCGAAAATAACATGCAAAGCGCAATATTTGCAGAATTTATCGATTTTTATTTTCAACCTTTTCTTTCAAATTTGATAAGATCTAGATTATATAATTTTTACTTTCACATAAATAAACTGAAACACATCGGGGTTTAACTATACTTGCCTATATAATTTGAAAATTTCTCTCAAAATGAGAGATAGATATACAGGGTAGTAATATTGTTCATCCACATTTCTCCATGTAATAGAAATCCAAAATGGCCATCCTCGCGAAGCTTCTGTTTTTCACTTCGAAGTACTATTTCGTTTCATTTTATTTATGCAAGAAGTTCATGTTGACCTAGCATTTAATATTTTTGATTAATCTTCAGAGAATTCAGGGTTTAGATGCTTGAAAATCTAGGCCGATATGTATGAAAATGATACCTATTTTTCACCCAGCACAATTCAATGTTGGTCTCATTATATTATGCAGATTATACGGTCGATAGGAGAAGAAAATCGAGCAAATGAAGCTATTTCCCCGTTGGGAGCCTCAGACTTGGTAATAAATCAAAAAGTGTTATCATCGCCTGAAAGACAAACGATTTCGCTAACTCAATGACAGTTTGACACTTTGTTTCTCACAGTAGATCAAATCTCTTTGTCTATTTTCTTTTCTTTTAGACTTGCGCAAATTGAAATTCTTGCTAAAACTTGAATACACAAAAATGTACAGAACCATACCCGAAAAGACACGATAAATGCAAAGTATGACAGCGAAACATGACTGCTTATAGGCCATGATTTGGACCAAGTTTTGCGCAGTTATGGACACGCTGAATACCTAAATAATTTTTAAGATGGCTCGATGCGAACAGCGAGACCAGCTGTCAGCCTGCCAACCTCCAGAGTCTGGTCACAGCATACTCCCTTTAGAGCTGTACCAAGAGAGAGAGGGGGGTGGGGTGTGGGGAGGGGGGGGGGGGAGGGAGATTCACTGAGTGATGTCCCATGGGAAAAATACTATACCGCATATGCGGCGAATAAGAAATATTCAAATCAGCCTGCGCTTATATGTTGCTTTAATGCGCAGTCTTCTTCGCATGAGCATGACCTTCGGAAAAAAGGCATGGTTTGAAGTGATTAGGCTGGCTGATTTGAGATCCTGTTTTTCGCACATGCATAAGGTAGCTTTCTGTGCAAAGCCCCTCCCCTTCCCCAGCACCCGCCCCGCCCCATCCCCGCATTTTTCCCCTCCCACGAAATATTAAAGAATATATCACCGACCATTCCCCCGCACTTGTATAAATATTTATACTACGATAACCAGCGTGATGTGGTGCTTCAGAGGCCTGAACAGCTCACCTGAGCAATAGACTGACATTTGGCGCCAGGGGCCGTATTTATAAACGCTATGCTGTTGCTAGGGCTGAATGATTCCCTACAACTATGAAATTTGTTGTGTTCCTCCAGAGCAAATTTCATAGTTGGTTGGTTGATTTGATGCTTAACGTCCATGGTAAACAAGTAAGGTCATGTCGGGACGGTCAGTTAACCGAACCACACTATTCCTGGGCAGGCTTAGACCTCCTAAGCGGTTAACCAGTACTAAGTGCACATACTTTCGCCAGTAACTGACAACTGCCCTTCTTGAATCAGCGGAAGGAGAAACGAAAGTATATGGCCAGACCGGGATTCGAACCCAGGACCTCTGACTTACGAGTCAGATGCCCTACCGATTGCGCTACCCGGCCCGGCAAATTTCATAGTAGTAGGGAATCTCCTTCATAGAAATTTACCATTAGCAACAGCATATAGCAACCACTTATACGGCCCCAGGTGTGTGCAACGCTGACGTCGTTACGAGAACTGAAACAGACCAGAACTGAGCAATATAACTTCCGAGAATAAGGTATTCACAATTCCATCAAAATGGAAATAGTGATTAAAGTTCTTGTACATTCGAAGTACATGTACATTGCACATTATCTGATAATGCTTTATATTTGTACCAAGTTTCGTAAAAATTTCTTCATCAAGTCATCGAAACGATCTCTGTATTAAGAATTAACTGGGGGTTGGGGGGGGGGGGGGGGATAATTCCGTCAAAATAGAAGCAGAGTAACTGTTCTAACGTTCTGATACTTATACTTAAACCAAGTTTCGTGATAAAACCTTAAACGGTTTTGAATTTATGGAGCGGAAACGATTTGTGAAAGACAAAGGTACAGACAAACTATGGAGAAAACAATTTATAATTCCCCCTCCCAGAGGTGGGAGCCGAACCAGGGTGTTGCGTGAGTGTGTGTGTGTGTGTGGGGGGGGGGGGCATAATTCTTATATGTAAGAGTCTTCACTATTTCAAAGCGCCAAAATGAAATAATTGAATTTGCAAACAGCGTAGATCCATCCATATGAGTGTAGATAAAGATGAGTCGGCTGATTATGAGCCGCCTCATCTTTAGCTACAGTGTTTGCACTCTAGTCTGTGAATGCGCAAGATGAAACATTGTTGTTTTTTTTGTTTGTTTTGTTTTTAAATTTGCAGACGTAAATTATCTCATCTGCTTTATTTGCGCTTTAAACAACAAAACAACATTCTCGACGAGTGATTTCTTCCTTTTTGTATCCTGTATATAACCAAATCATATATATATATATATATATATTTTATTGCTTTTTAAAATGAGTTCGACTCCTACCGGGTGGCCCGTTCCGATCAATTTAATCGATCCAACAGACCGGGAAATCCACACCCAGTAGTATGGGGGGGGGGGGGGTCGGTGACTGCAGTGTTACTGAACGTCGGTGGCGTCCGCCTTATCAAACCGGCAAAACTGTACACGAACACAAAAATCAGGGAATGTGTCTAATATGGTTTCGTACCCCGGGACTGCGACCTTGCGAGACAGGCATGACTGGGCCAACAACAACACATGAGCCGCGACACGACAAAACCAACAAAGTGGCATGTGCACACAGCGCAGACTCAGATCAGCCTGGGCAACCGCCCAGTCTGATCAGAGTCGAAGCTAGCATAGTCCCTTAGCTACCCTCTAAGCGCAAAGCGAAGACTCTGATCGGACTGGGAGGATGCTCAGGCCGATCTGAGTCTGCGCTGGGCGCACATGCCATTTTGTTGGTTTTGTCGTGTCGCAGCTCAGTAGTAATGTGAGAATGTAGCTCTATTAAAAACTCGAACAACACTAAAAAGTGAGATTTTGCACATAAACGGACCTACAGAATTTTCTTAAATTTGGCTGTTGGATTTTTTTTTTGCATCCAATTCTCATAACGCCGGATGTAACCAAGGAGGTTAAAGATCTTCTGGCACTTAGTCAGTTTGTGCCCTCACCAATTCAAAGAGGAAAGCCTTTGTCATTGTAGTTTCGATTATCGTAACGAGGTTTTTGTTGTTGTTGTTGTGTTCACAATTTTACAAAATATAGCCAATACAGAACAAAATTTGAATTTTATTCCGGCAAATCTGTATTTTCTCTTCCTGTCTTGTTTGTTTCATATTTTTTGTACACTAGCTTTTGCTTGTTTAACGAGGCCACAGTCCCAGCGGGCTCATGACGTCAAAATGACGTCATACTGACGGTAAAATGACGCCGTGACGTCTCATTGACGTCAGTACGACGTCATTTCAACGTCATGTGCCTTCTGGGGTCCCTGCCTACGAAACCAAAACCTCAGTTTTTAGCTCACCTGAGCCTTTAGACATTTTATTCCAGTTCTCAGAACGAATCCATAAGGTGCACCTCCTGGCACGGAGTCTGTCCATGTCCGTTTAACTCCAATTGGAAAAGGAGTGCCAATTTCTTCTCATAGCTGAGCTTATAGTATAGCCAAGATTCCGCCGTCCGTCCGTCGTCACATTTTCAAACATCTTTGAAACCACTGAGCCGACTGAAGCCACATTTCATGAGGAGACTCACTGGGTTCGGGAACGAAGGTTTGTTCAGGGGGTATTTTATATTTGGTATACATGTACATGTGTATATAGTTAACTAAATGAGCAGATGAAGACAGTATCTTGCTAAGGGTCATGGTCATTCTGTGACTTTCGTTTAAGGTCACTGAGATTCTGTTGTCCGTCTACGTTTTCAAACATCTCCTCTAAAGCCACTGGGCCGACTGAAGTCATATTTCATGAGGAGCCTCCCTTGGTCAGGGGAACGAAAGTTTTTCACATGACCGAGAATGATAAAAACCTGGACATGCCCATAGATAACAAAAAAAAAAAAAAAAACTTTCTAGAACCGAACGGCTTAAAACTTCGTATGTCAAGGACTCGAGCCCTACAAAGTTTGTTCATATGATAACCCTGCGTTGACTTGGATCAGACCAACTGCGATTAAATCTAAGATAAAATATACTCAACCGAATTAAAAACGCAACACTTAATTTATCCAATACTCCATAGCTTTTGAATTTCGTATGCAAGTTATTCTCACTTTAATTTCTAAAATCAACAGGGATTAATGTTTTCTGTCCAAGAAATTCATTTTGTTGATGAAATGGTTTACGCTTGAGAGAGCACTATCGATAGCTACCCGATTTTCAAAAGTCTCAAAAAGAGGCAGAACTATCGCGAGACAGGATGTACACGTCGCATCGAACGCGAGGTCTAAGATAATCTGTGGCCTCTTAAGTGCGTCAATCTCTTTCTACAAGTCTGAAAATCATTGATGGGTGGTAATGGAAATGTTTGGCGTCCAGCCGCAGGCTTACATAAGCATGAAACCCTCCAAGCGCCTTGGGGGCGGGGTCACTTCCATTATAAAGCATGGTTTATATGTGCCGCTGGAATAGCCCTACTTTTTTGATCTGCCAGATACATCAATAGGTATGATTTTACAGACTAATATACACGAATAGGTCTTATTTCTTCAAGCACTGTATACACCTTAGGGGACAAACTACTTTGTGGAACAATTTTAGGCAGCAAGACCTTAAATTTGATTCTTTAAACAAACCATGTGAAAGTGTCCATGATGATAGATTGTATCGCCAAATATTAGCTGCAGCTGTGAATTTAGCATAAAAATTATAAAATTACACTTTGAAAGTTACAATATGGTTTTACAGGCAATTAAGTGTTGGTGTTTCTAAAAAATAGTAACCTTGACTGAAGGATATTCTTCGAGGTTGTACCTAGAGGTATATATAAAAGCCAGCATATCTGATTTTTTGTTAGCAAAAAGAAACAAATATCAGTTACAAAGACAACAAATGTTCTCAGCATACTAATTTCTTGAATTTTCTTCGATTCATGAGCTATTCTAAGCACTTTTTCTGCTGTATCCATTGATAGGGTCCAAATTTGATACAAAGTACAATAATATGTATATATTTTGGCATTTGTGGTATACATGAATAGGGTGGGTTATCAGAGTTCCAGCGGCACATCTGTACCCCTTTAAATACCAAGTGACCCCCCCCCCCGTGGCAGACATATTTCTAATTGATACTTTTGAAAATCGGGTAGCCATCGGTAATGCTCTCTCCAGCGTGAACCATTTCATCAAAAGAACTGAATTTCTGGCACAGTAAACGTTAATCCCTGCCGAGTTAAGAAATTAAACTGAAAATGATCTGCATATGACATGCGCTATGAAATATTGGAATTGGAAAAATTAGGTGTTACGTTTTTAATTCGGTTGAGTATATTTGTTATACGAATTTATGGCTAATTAATAAGCATGAATATATTATATGACTATATTAAGAAGAAGACGTTATGTTGCCATGGTCAAGGTCATTCTTTGACCTTTGTTCAAAGTCACTGAGATTCTGTCGCCTGTCAACATTTTCCAACAGCTTCTGCTCTGAAGCCACCGGACTGACTGAAGCTGTATTTCACGTTGAGCCTCCCTGCGTCAGGGGAACGAAAAAATGTTCAGATGGTCTTGAAACGCCCACATGTTAAAAATCCTTTAAAAATCGTCTTCTCCAGAACCGAAAGGAAAATGACCTTGAAACTTTGTAACATTGGAAACTAGTTTCCTATATTTTTTTTTCTTCAATTGACGATTATGTGTTGACCATTACCTAATCCATGGCAAGGCCAGCTTTGTTTCCTTTTGCTTTTTGGACCCTGGGGCCACCATTTGAACAAACTGTGTAGAAGTCCACCAGGAAATGTTTCATACCAAATTTCAAGCATTAAAGCCCAACACTTCTGAAGGAGTCTTAGTTCCCAAAAGGAGCTGGTCATTCTAGCTAAATAAAATTGTTTAGCCACGTTGACCAGCTCGATGGGAACTATGACTTTTTTCTTCTGTGACTCTTTTGCGTCAGTTTCCCAACGAGCTGGAGGTAATCGTGGCTAAAAAAAAGTTTAGCTACGATTACCAGCTCGTTTGAGAACTATGACCCTTTTTCGTTTCGTATTTGGGAACTAAGCCTCTTTTGTGTTTCGTACCAGCTCTTTTTCGTTTCGTACCAGCTCTTTTTCGTTTGGTAACAGCCCTTGACCAAGGGCAATACAGGCATATTTCAGCTGATCCAAAGGGAGACTACATAAACAATTACAAAACTTAGTCTCAGTTAAAGTTATATTTCCTAACGATCACGCTTGCCGGGCGGAGATTCAGATAAAAAGGACGAGAAGGATTGATATGAGAAGTGGGTGGGATAATTGAGAGAAAGAGGCCCTTGTGTGATTGATTGATTTATTTCGATATCACAGATCAGCATTACCTGATAAAACAATGAGATATTAAATATACATGTAAAACATACACATTAAAATATCTCACATTTGAATTACCATGGCTTGCCAATCAATACCAATATAACAGGATACCACAAAAAAAGAGAAAGTGATTTCTCTTATTTCCATTGTGGTCCTTCAAACGCCCACATGTTAAAACGTGTGTGTGTGTGTGTGTGAACATGCGTGTGTGCGTGCGTGCACGTTTGCGAGAGATTGCATATTTACATGCATTCTACTAGGGTCGAGTCGGGTAGCTTCGGACAGCGGGTAAATTCGGACATACCATTGCAAACAGTGAAAATCCAGAGCCGTCTCATCGGGATTTTCACTGTTTGCCTAGTTAATTTTGTTTCAATTCCAAAGCAAATGACATATAAAGGAAACAATGTCACTGTCCTAACTTACCTGCTGTCCGACTTTACCCGACTTTACCCAAGGAGTAAAGATACAGAAAAGGCTGTGGGAGCGGGTTGGGTGGAGGAAGAGGAAAAGAGTGTGTGTGTGTGTGTGTGTGTGTGTGAGAGAGAGAGAAAGAGGGGCTGGGACCAAGAACCTTTCATGCCATTAAGGTGTATGGGTTTACCTCCCTGTTTTACCACCATTTTCACAAAGGGAAACAACTTTTGTGACTTCCTGATTGCTTTCGCAGGGCTTGTGAGGGGCAGAAGGGGGAGCTTTTATTCTACGCAAAGGGGTATGCAGAACCCGTAGTGTAATTCTCTGACACCTTCACCCATCCAACAGTTCCTGTGTAGACCCTTTCACACCTGAAGCTTTAGAAGTGTTGGTTCGGTAGAGAATAGATCACTGATCAGACTGCACTTTTCAGTACATGTCTAACCTTTGCTCCGCCATTCACGTGGCTGTCCCGCTAATTACTATACATGTACGTGCAAGTGGAAACTGCATATTTGAGCTGCGGTCCAGATTCGAATCCCGTTACAAGCTAAAATAGTTCTAACCATTAACAGGGGTCCATGGTCCACAGCCTTTCCATATCACCATTCCATCAGCTCGATATGACTGAAATACTTTTGAAAGGACCGTAAAAACACAAGTCATTTATTCATCCATAGATTATGCTGCCGGGCACGGAAAGGTACCCTTGGCTATGTGCAAACAGTAAACTCAAATTAGCCTGCACATCTGCCCAAAAGTGATCTGTCCACTTCTCACTCTATAGATTTTCCATGCCTCACCAATTGCTTAGGACTATGCAGACAGGGAAGACTCAGATCAGTCTGCACGGATGTGCAGGCTGATCTGAGTCTTCACTGTCTGCACACACCCTGAGTTACCTTTTTATATGACTTGGTAAAGAAATGAGGAAATGTCTAAATGAATTGGTAGATACATGTACTTGTAATCTGACAATCAATGGGAAGTTCACTTGATGGTTTGACAGGGATGTCAATAGATAAATCTGATTACAACCATTCCTTTAAAAGAAAGGCCTTATTATCTTGATCAAGATCAGATTTAATCGGATTGGTATATATCTACTGTAATTAATATATGGGTTAAAATGTACTGTTATAGTGGGAAGAGGTACAGAGGCACTTTCACAATGACAGGCTCTCACACATTAAACACAAGAGGGCCAAGAGGCCCTGAATCGCTCACCTGACCAAAAAGGTTAAAGGTCAAACAAGGGTCGTCATTTGAACAAACCTGATAGTTTGCAACCATTTCCAAATGGTTTAGGAGAAGAAGATTTTTGAATATTTTTCTATGTATTGCTACGGTTCAAACCCTGGACCCCCCCCTGGGGCCGGGCCATTTTGGACCCTGTGGCCATCATTTGAATAATCTTGGTAAAGGACCACTAGGCAATGCTAAATACTAAAATTCTAGCATCTGAGCCAAGTGGTTCTGAAGAAGGAGATTTTTTAATATTTTTCTATTTATTTATTCAAAATTTTTTGGCATATACATATATACATACATAAAATATACATACATACATAATATATACATACATACATACATGGACCAAAGGATTGGACATTAGGCAAGGCCTATATTCGCCCTCTCCTGTATTTTTCTATGTACTATGTACTTCTATGTTTCAAACCCAGGACCCCTTGGGACGGGGCCATTTTTGACCCTGGCGCCATCATTTCAACAAACTTGGTATAGGACTACCAGGCAATGCATCATACCAAATTTCAAGCATCTGCACTAACAGGTGCTGGAGAAAGTACATTTTAATTTCGAATCCAAGACTACCCGCCCCAGAGCCATTTTGGATCTGTTGGAACTAGTAGATCTAGAAGGATGGGTGGATAGTTTGCGGCCAACAGTATTTCAGTCATATCAGGACTATAGGAGGGTGATAATGAAAGGCTGTGTGCAATGGAACTCAGTTTATGGTTGAAAAGATTTCCACCTCCAGAGGGAATAGAAACCAGACCGCTAGCTTAGACAGCCAGTACTTAATCCATTGAGTTACTGGGCCTTCTTTATATATAGAACAAAATTTATAATGTTCTGCAGAGCTCTAGATAAGAGAGTCTTTGATCAATGATAATTTCTTATTTCACTTTATATAAAACATATGCTGTGACCCCTCAGCTCATCAAGGCAGTTCAGATGGGGGATCACATCTTTTTTATGCAGAAGTATTAAATTATCCTTAATTATCATCAACCGTGACACGAGAAAACCAACTAAGTGGCATGTGCGCCTACGGAAGACTCAGATCAGACTGGGCATTTACCCAGTCTGATCATAGTTTTTTCATTCATATATGCCTTGAACTGGAGAAAACACCATGTGCTCAAGATTTCCCTGAACAAAAGTAGTTTGACTATTTTGGACAGCTGATACCCCCTGCTGCCCAACTTTTGCACTACATGTATAGAGGATCTTACACGAGTGGTAATTTCAGATGAAAGGACCTGGTATGATAAGGACCGTTTTTTGGTCCCACTCAAATTCTTTTAAAATTGCATTGATTCTATTGCTTAATGACAGACATTATTATCATATGATTTTAAGTTTGCACTCTCTCATGTATACAAATATCAGGTGGATTTTAGGTGAGGTAAAGGGTAAATAATGAAAAAGGCAAGCTAGCAAATGATCACTTTTATTTTTCACATGCTGCATTTATACCTTCATGAGAACAAAGATATCAAAGCATAAACGATCAAGCTTTCAACTGTACCTGCTCTTACAAGTCTTACTTACATGTATACAAAAAGTTAAAGATATTCAAAACAAATAATGGATGACAGAAAATAAGAGTAACATGACGTTTGTACAGAGAGGACCCCAGTATTACAGAGCCCCTAAGAATCCAACAAGATACTGTATCTTGCTTAATGTTGTACGTTTTATATGACAAATTAAGTAAAATGTAGATCAAATTTTCCTAACTACAATTCTGACTTTGAATTGTGAAATCAGAACTACATATTGCTAAAACAGTTGGAGAAAAAATGCATACCTTATACACTCTTTGACAATAACTGAGATCAGAAGCAATACACAGAACAAATATTCCACTGCAGATTTTCTTATCAAATGAATCCTGAGTTGTTGCCGGCCATTTTCAACAGTGCTTAGAGACATACAGCTGTTTTGACGCTTACCTGAAGGCTCAAAAATCACAAATATCAATATTTTTGGCATAAAATTTTGGTGCAGAAGATTAATAATATACAAAAATCGAAACTATAGATGCATAAATTATATTCTAACATTCTAACGCCTATAGAAGCAATGGAATGTTTCCATGTTTTATTCTGCAACAATGCACTGTTTTGGGGCGCCCGAGGAAAATTGCTGATATCACTGGCAGCTACTGACGTATTTTGTGATGTTTTGAGACCTTGGAAGTGTAACGTCTCTTTTTCTTTCTAAAATCAGTACATTTACCTTAGATACAGTTAAGAATATTTGGGGGGGAGCATGAACACGTTGGCAGAAAGGTTAGGTGAGTTTGAATGAAAATAATACTTTTTCAGCATTTTTGAGTGTTAGAATCAAAATAGTTCAGCTCTAGCACTAAATTGTTGTCAGAGTAATAATCCACTGTTTGTCGCTCAGTTGCAAGTAGATATATCCTTTGCGCTCTGCGCTCCTTGTATGATCTACTTTACAACTGACCTCCAAACAGAGAATTATTACTTAATAATTCACTGCCAGAGCTGATCTTTTTCTTACATGACCACTAACTTTTCTAGTAAGTTTGCAATATGAGCATTGTGAGCTGCTATAGACAGTATTAATCTTGTAACCACTCCTAACTGCTATAATCTTAACAGATAACTTTGAAAACAAAAGTCTGAATACTGCACACTTTGAAAGGCAAATCAGATCATTATTACTTTAATATAAAATAAATACAATGATGTACCAAACTCGGACGCATCAAAAGAAACAAACATATACATGTATCCGTTGCTCTTTTTAATGATTTTTCTAAGAGAACAAACACAATGATACACTGTACAGAAAAAAAGCATGTCACATAAACCTATGTCTAGTATTAAAATCATGCAGCAACCAGCAATGATCCAACCTAAACCCCAGAACAGAATTTTTATGTACTGCTTTTTTTTTGCTCATAAGAAGGGTATTTCCTTCCAAAACAATCCCAAAAATCTAGATCCATCTTATAGATGAATCTAGATTTTTGGGATTGTTTTGAAAGGGAAATGCCACCATCTTATAATAGAATTATAAAATACTTATTTACATATTTAGGGGCGCTTTTGAGGGGGGAAAAGGCAACATCTTACAGAAAAATAAATACGGTATATTACACAGGCTACACAAAGTGTAATACACATCATCTATGCAAACAGCTGACCCAGAGTAGTCTCTGATTCTCAGCAGTCTGGTAAAAGTCCTCATTCTGCCCTCAATGTTTCATGACATTGTTTATTAATGGCAAAATACCCAAAGAATGGAGGCTGTACACATATTACCTAGAATGGTAGGAGTCTTCACTCTCTATAAGCACAGCCCCCAAAAATGGAGATCATTTGAAAGTAATTCAGCTTAAAGTGAAAGGTACACATTCAGGGCAAGCAACTATACCATCTTTTTTGTCTTCGTGTGGAATGGGGGTCAACTCTTAAAGGAAAGAATTGGCTCCTCTAGAAGCCCATTCTTTCCTTTAAGAGCAGACCTTTTGTGGAAGGGCTTCTTTGAAGTTACAGCAAGTAACAATTTGCGGTGTAAAATTGGCAGAAAACATGGAGAGGTATTCTTTTACCATAATCAGATCCTCTGCCAAAAGGTAAGTTGTGACATCTCTTGAAATCACTTAATGATTATCAACAAGTTTTCACAGAGAGAAAATATGAAAACTGCTCTCAAAATTACCACATAAGGTGACTGGGTACACTTTCAGGCGAACAACTCTTCTAATAATTTTTCTCTCCTTTCCCGCGTCTATTCTTAAAGGAAGGAGTTTTGCACCCAAAACCTCCTCACATTTTTTCAGCAAAATAAATTACTTTTTGGCAAAAGTAGAAGCATTTTTGCATATGTAACATTTCGCTCACTTAAAGATATTGCTAGTTCAGAAAAACTGTGCTCAAGTTTCCTTCAAAGTCTGTGCTACAAGATATAAGATCAACTTGTGATTGTTTCAGATGGCTGACAGCTTTTGTTCATTTTCCATATACTTTGGCTGAAGAGATCTGGAGAAAACAAGACCTATTAAATGAGCTGAAGACAGAAGACCTGTCGGAATTTAAGTACCCGTGACAATGTCAGCAAAGCTTCTCAGTTCTACTGTATTGGAAAAAAGTTGAGTTGGCATATGCCATACGGTAAATCTTTTCATGATTACAGTTTCTTCTGCCATCATTTAACAAACTTTAGCAATCTAGATCAAGGGAATAATCATTCAATCTCATTTTTCCTTTATTAAACCTGGCCCTGGAGGCTATAAAACTATTTTTCATGCTCAACTCAGCTTAGCATGAAAATTCAAAGTCATACTGAATGTATATCATGCATTTTGCAGAGAAATTACTGTTTTCAGTGTCTGCGTTTTAGATTCTCTTATTTAAATGCTAAAAACTCTTGTTAAGTATTTAGCTTTTTATCCAATATTAAAATTTGTGCACATCTCTGCTGAGCATGAAAAAAAGAACGTTTTATAACCTAATGGCCTGAAACAAATGCTTTGTTTCAGAACAGAATACAAAGAACTATATGAACATTAAGATGTATGGTTACACCTCTGTGTTTTACTGCCAGTTTTACAAAGGGAGATAATTTATAACTTCCTCTTTACTTCCCTGGATGAAGCACTTCCAAAATAGCTTCTATTCTTACAGAAAAAATTTGCTCCTCTAGAATTTGCTCCTACAGGAGCCAATTCTTTCCTTTAAGAGTTGCTGCATAGAGAAGGAATGTGAAAAATAAAACAGTAGAGTTACTTCCTCTGAAAGTTTACCCATACACCTTATCATATTTATGGCATCAGATTAGGAAGGATGTTCTAAAAAGATGCCAAAACATTTTTATGATAAAATCAGAATTATTTTCAAATACTCTTTATATGATACTCAGAGCTTTTAGTGCACAGGTATGTCCCCCGCTCTGACATGCTGTCAATGGAAAAAAAATCTATCTAGATTTGGCGTTTTTCCATCTTGGTTTGCGTTTTTTTCCATTTGAACTTTCCACTGAGGAACCTTTATCTCAGCATTATCAGCCTGGAATTTTACACAAATGTCTGATTGGCAACATCTTAATATCATGGTTGTCCAGCTTAATAACACCTTCCCCGCCGTCGATACTTAATAAACTGCCAGTGGCTTCTCGGTCATCTCCATAAATAACTTTGGCCTGAAATGTATTGTGTAACATACAATTATATTGACATTTGATGGGGTGACTATGCAGTTTATGGACCTGGAAACTACATACTGATCAACCAGAAACAGAGATCAATATTTGCATTTGCATTTTCATATGTTTATATTTGCATTAGGATATGAAAATATACAATGTATAATTTAGAAAATATTTGCTCATATATATATGCATGCAATTTGTATGCTTCGAAATTTAAAAAAAAAAGCTAAACCACCAAAAAATAAATACATTTGCATGTCTACATATTCACCAAATATCAGAATGTTTTATCATATCATATATTTCTAAGTCCTACTATAATGCCATTCCTTCTCCATCTTTTGGAAAATACTGCATTGTAAAAGAACTGTTTCATTTTAGGAGAAGTATCGTAATTATTTCTGATGTCCCAATTTTTAGAATTTTTACGGTAGATCTCCCCTGTAATTACTCCCACTCTTCCTGTACTCTTTCATACTAGCAAGCTAATGTGCTACATTGCTACATGCAACACAATGCAATGCAAGATCACTCTCATGGAAGTCTGAAAGTCATCTCCTGGGGTAACTTACCCTGTTTCCCTTCTCTGGTTCAACAGGCTCTAGGTGTTCAACAGAGATATTGATGACCTTGTCCTCATCTGGTAAAAACACTGAAGACATTCCACCCTGGAAAAATACACAATAAAATGAGCCACGACACGAGAAAACCAACAAATTGGCTGCTTGGCATGTGCCCCACTTGAAGACTCAGATCAGCTGAAAGGGTAGTTAAGGGTCTAAGCTAGTTCCCTGTGGATAGCAAAGACTTTGTTCAGACTGGGCAGATGCAATAGACAAACCTGACAAAATGGCTTGTGAGCCCAAAGAAGACTCAGATCAGCCTAGGTATCCGCCCAGTCTGGTCAGAGTCCTCAATGGGCTCACAAGCCATTATGTCAGGTTTGTCTACTGCAGCTGAAATACAAACTGCAACTTCAAAAATGTCTCAAATAGCAAAAAGTTACACTCAATCCTCTTTATAATGGCATTCAGGAAAACAGTAGAATTCTATAGTAACAAATGCTATAGTTGTAAATCAGAGGTGAATGGATACACCGTCAGGGGGAGCAGCTGTCATTTAAATTTTTGCCTCCCTTGGGGTCAGCTCTTAAATTTTTGCAACCCTTCTGAATTGAGCAAATTCTTTCCTTTAAAAGTTGACCCAAACTAAGAAATGTGGCAAAAATGAAAACAGCAGAGTTGCTTCCCCTTAAAGAGTATCCCTTCCCCATAAACATATTTTCTCCTGCTATGTTTCTTCTGTCCCTTCCAAGATGATCCAAGAAATCTTTGCATAGTTTTGGAAAAGAAAAACCCATTTTATAGCTGAAATACACAAGATTGAATAGCCTAATGGCAGTAATTTTGAAAGGGTAAACTCCTTTCTTATAACTGAATACATATGGTAGTGCCACTCAATCATAATTCTAAAATGTACTTACAGTGACACTTCTGATCACTCCGACCTGGTGAATCAGATTCCCGTCGTCATGTGTCTCTCTAATCCTCACTTCAATATCTGGGGTATGCCAATCTGCACTGTAGTGTTCCATTGCCGTCCCCGGGGTCTGTGGTGTGTACGGTGCCCCTGGCGTCATGGGACTGCCGCTCCCGTAGCCCCCTGATGGTGAGGGTGATGGCTGGTAGCCTAAGGGACTAGGTGAGGACCCTCCGAGGGCTGGACTTCCAGCTGAAGAAACAAGATAAGGATAACTATGGCCCATCACTAACTCTTGTTTTCAATACAGCACAAAAGCTTAACCAGTCCTCCAGATAAGAAGGGGTAACAGGTATATAAATATAGGGATAATTTTCCATATTTTCCATAAAACCTTATGTTGTGACCCCAAATTAGAACCCTCCTGGTGAGACTATTCTAATGAGGGGTCACAACATAGGCTTTTGTTGAGAAGTAAAAAGAATTATCTTCGAATTATCCTCAAAACCCTTCTTATCTAGAGCTCTGCTTAAGTACATGTATATTAAACTTCAGTTTACAAACCTTATATATGGTATATGTCGACAGCAAAGCCTTACCATTATACTATCAATGCTATAAATTTCCATATTCCCTTGGCTACATTATTTTTTTTTCTGATCCAAAACAATCTAAAAAGTCTAGATCCGTCTTACTAGATGGATCCAGATTGTTGGGAGTTCTTTAGGAAGGGAAAAACACCTTTACAAGTTTGGTCATATTTATACATATTAAAGTCTGTGGATATATTAATTTTCTTCTTAACATCATGTTTGTGGATATCTCAGGGCTTCCACTAACTTTCAAAATTTGGAAGTCCAGACTTCCATGGTGTCAGATTTGGACGTATTGAGAGATTTTTTTGGAAGTCCAAAGTTTTTAGGAATGACTTATGCATGGTTATTTTTACCTCCACCCCCGCCCCCTCCCCGCCCCCTCCCCGCCCCCCCTTACACGTCCCTCTCTCTCTCCCATACTGTAGTGAACTTTTTGTTCTTCGAAAGGAAGCCTGAGCATTTGCGCAGTCTAATCAGAGTCATTCCTGTTTGTTTGTGAACAATACGCAAGTCCTCTGAAGACTCGCCGTTGCACTGTCTGCTATTGCATAATATTCCCTTTCATTGCCGCCAAATGGGCCGCGTCAGAAATACGGTGACTTACGGAACGTATAATGACACGCTTCCACCAAAGAACTCGGTTGTCGCTAGGTCGATGTTCATTATTATTCATGTTAGATGCGAACAAGAAAGACCGGTCTGACTGCTTAGTTGCGCTGGCTGATACCATTGTTAGTTGTCGGTTTGTGTACTGAGGTACCTGTCTCACGGTATGACACTGCATACGGCACAAGTATATACTCGCAGCGGCGTCTTTTATCTTTACATCAAAGAGAAAACGTGCTTGACCCATAAACATGTAGGTAATTGTATATCAACGCTACCGTATATATAATCGCGTAGACCTTGATCAGAATGCGCTATTTCTGTGCACACTGTACGGCATTATTTTCGCACTGGGTTGCATGACGATATGACGATACAACTAGGAAATCGTTTCAGTATTCATATTTTAATAGTACCATTAATCAAAACAATGTATAGTAACAGAGCGTACAACCATAACCCGTCGGAAATAGCGACTAATAATATTTACAGTGTATCTTCGCTTTGAATCAACACTTTTCGCGGAAGAGGTTTGTATTCCTAACAACTCCATTGACGACAGTATGGATCAAGACAAGACCTTCGTTGTAAGGGCAAGCGTTAATATGAATAACTTTGGATAGAGTTTGTCAATACATGCTTCAGTATTCGTGTGTTATGGATACATTCACAAACTTTTGAAGTCGGAATACGCCTACACATACAGGTCAGTTACATTCTCGCGATCGTAAAAATAGATGGACACTTTTCATCCAAAAGCTCAGTCGTCGTGATTTGATAAGTTGTTCTGCAGACTGCCGTAAGAGGTTGAATCTACGAGTGGGCGTTATTTTGATAATCGTTTTTGACAGGTAGGCGGTCCGACGCGTGTGCTATCTGGTTCAGTGCTCCATACGGACAATCTCAATTGGCCCGTAGGCGGTCTTTTCGTCTGGCTGACACCTGCGTTAATCCGATTAATTATGACACGTGCTAGAATTTTGAAGACAGTGGCGATATTTTATACGTCGGGACAAGATCAAACGGCCGTATGTGACAATTATCGGGCGTATGCCAGACGCCAGAGGTCCCATTTCTCGACGTACGGGAGCAAATCCTGGGCGTAATATACGGCCATACGCCCGTTAACGGAAGCCCTGATATGTGATTTGGTGCATTTTCGTTCACTGCAAACATCATGAACATTCTTTCTTTTCTGAATCATAAACATTAATACACCTCAAACATTTGTAAAATGACAGTATATGAATTGTTAGCCTTACATTCTTTTGCAGCTATGTCTCAGTACACCGTACTCTCTAATTAAAAGGACTGTATTGTATTGAATGAGTCGGGATAATTTTTTTCATTTTACTTCACAGAAACCTGTGGCACCTCAAAAGAGCTCTTTTGCCATTATAACTCTTGTAAACACAAATCTCATCATAGTTTATGTTGGGCATAATCATTGTTTGGTTTGCCCTTTTGGTTTTCTGATATTTATGTTTTTGCTAACTACACACATTATGACTGAAAACCACTGACCTTGGTAGCTAGAACTAGGTGAAAGTCCATAAGGGGAATAGGCTGTCCCCGGAGTCTGTGGTGTAAACGGCCCACCCATAGGGCTGCGGACATCTGAGGAGGGTGATACAGTATCATCAAACTGGTAGTCGAAGTCTGTAGACCTATAAGTACAATGACAAAGCATGACTGTCTGTAACAAGTCCAGATTAAGGAAGAACCCATACAAATTCTAATTATTGGGACAGATGGGTGTTAGCAAACTGTGAAGACTCAGACCAGACTGCTCCTAATGGAGCAGTCTGGTCAGGGTCTACACTGTTTGCCATTTCATCTGCATCTTTTGGAATCATTGCAGTCAAAACCAACCGTTCCAGTTTTAGGACAATTACATCCATTATTTTACGTGCCTCAATCTTTATAACTTTTATGACATTCAACAAGTTGAGTAATTTTTCCTTTCTTGTCAGTAACATCTTATGACATGTACCGTATGTAATGACCCTAAATATCTGGACAGACGGGTCTAAGCAAACATTGTAGACCCAGATTGATCAGGGGCTCCAATGTTATGTTTGTAGACCCGGATCAAACTGCTCCTTCAGAAGAAGTTTGATCAGGGTCTCCAACATTTGCCATTCACTAAGCATCATTTGGATACATTAATGTGTATAAAATCCACTTTTTAAGAATTTATGAACAATAATTGTCCAACTTTCGATGGTCCGAAATTTTAGGGTCATTACGGTAATTGGAATAAATTTGATGTAGTCTACTCATAAAAGAAAGAATTTGCCCCTAGAATAGCAAATTCTTTCCTTTGATTTGATCCCTATCCAGGACGGAGGCCATAATGAATATGGCAGTGTTGTTTTCCCTGAAATTGTACCCTATTCATCTTAATTCTCCAAGAAGTCATAAGCTTGACATCTCATTAGCATTACCCTACAGAAGCAAGAGTAGTGATATGTCACAAGAAACAAGAAAAAGACAAGAAAATGTGTTACATTATCTATCAGGAACTCCTAACTAACTAACCCTTAAAACCCCAATTTGTACAAACTATATGAGCCGCGACACGACAAAACCAACAATGTGGTTGTGCGCCCAGGGAAGACTCTGATCAGCCTGGGCAGCCGTCAAGTTTGATCAGATTCTGCATTAAGTGCTCAAAGGGTAGCTAGGGGTCTAAGGTAGCTTCATGCGGACAGCGAAGACTCTGATCAGACTGGGCGGATGCCCACGCTGATCTGAGTCTGCACTGGGCGCACAACCACATTGTTGGTTTTGTCGTGTCGCGGCTCATATCATATTGTAAATTCAAAGAACAGAAGGCAATGTACATCCAGATGAGGTGGCTCATTATGAGCCACCTCATCTGGATTTACACTGCAAATAGTTTCAGCTATTTTTGTTTCTAGCTCTTTCAGGGTTAAGATGAACTTCATCTCACCTGTTAGGAGTGTTAGCATTCGCAGGATCCCAAGCACCGCTTCTCCCTGGAGTTGTACTGCCTTCATGTTGTGGGGTCATGCCGCCGTAGTGTGGCGTTCTACTTCCGTCATAAAGTGGAGTCTGGGAACCATACATCGGGGTCTTGGCACCGTACATTGGGGTCTGTCCACCATACAATGGGGTGGCTCCTCCATATGTTGATGTTCTTCCTCCCTGTCCAGCCTTTCTACCACTGCAGAAAGGAAAATATAGTTCTTAGCAATACTGTTAGAAAACCTGTTTAAACAAGAGCTGTCGCCTGACAGCATAGCTCGCCTGAATTGGTGCTTGCCCATCACATAGTCGCTATGGTGGTGTGGACTGCTATGCATAAAACTTCAGCCAAGCATGTCCAAAATAAAAACACATTTATAAACAAAATTAAAAAAAAAAAAAATGAAATAAAATTTCAAAGTCCATGAGCTTGAGGTCAAAAAATCTGAGGGGGGAGGGGGGGAGGCGGAGAAGGAGGCTAGAATGTACTATTATCTAACATCAGTCCAAGTATTAGTATCAACTGAGTCCATCATCGTGGCACAGCGAAATTATGTCTTCATAAATATAAAACTTTAACCAAACTCTTTAAGACAAAATTCTAAGACGATGACCTTGACTTCAAGGTCATCCAGTGGGGTAAGTATAAGGTGTTTTATAAAAGCTCAAAAAAGTGTCTAACATCAGTTTAAATATAAACTAAATCTCTGCAAAGCATTATGAATCAGTATGCAATTACAAAACTTTAATAAAGACCGAATTTCCTAAGTCCCTGACCTTGACATTAAGGTCACTGAGCGGGGTTGGGGTAGTACTCTGTAGCTCTAACTACAGTGCAAATATAAAAAGAATTCATCTATGGGTTCAGGAGATATGTGTCTTTAAAAAACTTTAACCAAAACATCCAATCTATAAAAAGACAATTTTCTAAGTCCATGACCTTGACATCAAGGGCACCAAGGGAGGTGGGGGTAGAACCTTCGAAAACTTTAGACCAATATCTAACTTCAGTGCAAGTATCAAAGGAATCCATCCATGGGTTAAGGAGATATTGGGCTTTATAAAACTTTAACCAAAACATCCAGTCCAAAAAAACTCCCAATTTTCTAAGTCCATGACCTTGACATCAAGGTCACTGAGTGGGGTGGGGGTGGTACCCTGTTAAACATTGGACCAATATCTAACTACAGTGCAAGTATCAAAAGAATCCATCCATGGGTTAAGGAGATATAGGTCTTTAAAAAACTTTAACCAAAACATCCAATTCGAACGCCGACGCGGACGCAGACGTGGACGCCGACGCCGTGGTGACAACAATAGCTCTTCCTGAACTTTCGTTCAGGCGAGCTAACAAATCACTGAATTAAGTTATTTGAGAAAAACTTCAGGTCCCAATTATTCGAAACTAACGACATTGATACGTAACGAGACATCAAACATTCAAATGTATTGTATGCAAAGACACTGCCATTTTCTGCCGGAAAAATGTGAGGAGCTTTTGCACTCACATTTTTTTCAGCAGAAAATAAAGACTTAATGAATCCTTGACTAATGACTAAGCTGAGGATGCTTTGAACAACTGGGCCAAGGCACAATTTTAGATATACACAATTCATGTAACCATTTCGTTTCAATCCCAGACAGCAAGGGTATACGAGGGGCGTTCGAAAAGTAATGCAAATAACGTAATTTCTCGGTAACCAATATAAAAACAGAACTTCTGATTGCAAAAACACATACAGCTATGATATGCGTAGAAAAGTCTGCAAACACGGTGAATTGTTTTCAAAGGGCGCATTTTTATCATCTTTGAAAGAGGTATACCCTAAAGACACTGCAGAATTTTAGTTTAGTAGGCCGTAGTTTATATATCGTCAGTCTTTGATTTGTTTTTATTTTTGCTACTTAAAGACAATGTCCAGGCAATGTTGTCCTGTAAATATCGCGGAAATTATTTTCAATCTGGGTTCCATACTGGCCCGGGAATATGGATTATGTAGCAAATCCATAGTAGCAAATTCCCCCTTTCTACCAAAAATTAAATGATTTCGTAATGAAAACAAGTGTATTAGCATTCAAAATCTTGTCAGCAAGAGCATTTACATTGGTCAACGAAAACTTGTCAATAAATTCAAATTAATGCCAAAAACGAAGCCTCTACAAGCTTTTCAAAATGACGTTAACGTATATTTCAATAACGTCATAAGAATTGCGCATTGCTTTGCCAGGAATAAATCGATAACAGTTGCCACCCTTCTAACTTTTGTATGAATATTGTAGGCAACAATGGACAAGCAACTGGCAAAGATGAATTTTGTATTTGCAATGATATTTGACTTGAATGCCCAACACTGAAATGATTTTACATATGAAAATAGCCCAGTGGTATGACAGGGGCCTAATAAAATGCGTTGTAAGACAATATGGAAAGGTGTCTTTGTACAGCGTTTGGTATCATTGTAAAGACAAAATGTAGTGTTTTCAGCATATGCATAGCATTTGTACCCAGTTTTCCCCTAAACAAAGTTATAAGGTCATTTGCATTACTTTTCGAACGCCCCTCGTATATAACCCTTACAGCAGGACACTTTAACTGAATACTGTTTGAAGAGCTGCAAAACCACCATTCTAATGCACTTATAAATATAATGCGACGCCTGACTGGATAACGTCAAAGATTTGCGACAGTACAGTCTGCGATATACTACATGTATTGCAAACCTGACATCATTATAAAAAGCCGCTTCTCATTGGCTGACGTTTGGTTTTATGTTGCTGAAAATGCTTCAAATGAGTGCAAAGAAGCTCATGCGTCACTTTAAAAAGAAATTTCCAACCATAAAACCGATGATTTACCTCCCCAAATGACAATTGTGAATACAATTATCCCCTTAATCATACATCCATTTATTCTTCATAACTCAGTCTTACTAAAATGCTGTTCTCTAATAAAACTATGTCTTTCCATGGAACCTAGCATAGTGTAATAAGGACTATTCTATAGGAATGAGTTTTATTTTGTGGATTTTATGGATGTGTGAACACCGACGAATCACTCACAAACTTAATAAAGCCCCATTTGCCTATGTTAACAAATCCATAAAAGCCACAAACAGAAAATTCATTTCTAATAATTCCAATTCGGACATTTTTATCTTAAAATTGTCAGCTAGACCAAACTGTTGCAAAGAGGGTAGTCTAAGTAGTTCCCAGTTTTTGGTTCAGGTGATTTACTGAAGTATAAATGGCATTTTCTATACGCTCTTGGCCAATCAAATGACACTAAATTAGCAGTAGAAAGTTGAATTGGAATTATTGTTCTATATAAAACAACTGAAATAAGAGGTAAGGCAACATACGTGAGAGTGCTGAGACGTGTTTTGTCCACAGATATTGTCTTACAACTGGAATGTAGTTCAACTCTTGCTGTAGTGTCAGTGGAGTCTTTCACCATACCAATATACCCTATTAAATTAGTAAAGCAGTATTACCTGTTTTGTTCTTGCAAGTAAAATCTCTTATTTGCAAACCTACTGGCATGCAAAATAAAACATCTTGCAAGTAAGTATAATAAGTAGTGGGAAAAGTAAAGGTAAATTCAGGTAAGCAAACCACGTTGAATAACAGTGTACTGACATCATATCTAATATTCTATGACACCAAAGTCTACTAGGGTATGTTCAGCTTTGCTCTAAGTTGTCCTATTCCAGAGCTCTAGATAAGAGGGAGTATTTGGTGATAATTAGGGATAATTTTTGTTAATTCTGAATAAAAACATATGTTGTGACCCCTCATCTGAACCGTCTCGATGAAACGGTTCAGATGAGTGGTCACAACATATGTTTTCGATGAGAAATCAGAAAAATTATCCTTAATTATCATCAAATACTCCCTCTTATCTAGAGCTCTGCTATTCAATAGACTGGAGATTCCATTTGAATAATGGTATCACAAGAGATTTAACTGCCTAACAACTCAAATCATGATTGCTTATCTTGTTTCAAATGTAATCAATATCAAATTCATATATGAGCCACGACACGACAAAACCAACAACGTGGCATGTGTGCCCAACGATGACACAGATCAGCCTGGGCAACTGCTCACTCTGATGACAGTCTTTGCTAGCGTTTAAAAGGTAGCTAAGGGTCTAAGCTAGCTTTATGCGGGCAGTGAAGACTCTGATCAGACTGGGCGGATGCCCAGGCTGATCTGAGTCTGCACTGGCCGCACAACCACTTTGTTGCTTTTGTCGTGTCGCGGTTCATATGGAAATCACATTACGTGTATTTCATCTTACATATATATGCCTGCAGATACGGACACAAGAGCTTGATTCCAAGATTTCAAGGGAGAGAAATCTGTCCAATTAATTAAAACATGACTTTGTGCTTTGGTTTATCTTGGGTTGCTTAACAAAACCAAAGCATGCCAAGCAGCATTGAGCCTTTGAAACAAAAACTATATACCCCCGTATATCGGGGGTATAAAAAGGATTTACAGTATATCTCAGATGTATCATGGTATTGAAAACTGAACTGTTACCTTTAAATGGTCCTTGTATAATTCTAACCGTCTGTCCTATCATCTCTCTATCTCTTCTCATCCCCCCTCCACCCCTACCCCTTCCTGGGGTAGCACCACCAGATTGGGGGTGAGCAGGACTAGAAATCCTTGGTGACATAAAGCCTGGCATACCAACTCCAACAGTGTTTGTCTGAAAAGATTGCAAAAAGAAAATAATACTGTATCTTTATCAGCTATGTCTCAATAAATCAACAAGGGCTTCGCAAGCGGCGCATAATACGCCCGTTTCAATGTCCTAAAGGAGTTACAGAATGAACAAGATTGTTTACAAAAGGAAAGACAAGCAGACAAACAGGGGCAACCACTCTATAATTAACTAGAACTGTCAGCGAACGCCCCCCCCCCCCCCCCCCCCCCCCCCCCCCTCCCTCCTCCTTAATTGCTTAAATCAAATGGTGTTATTTTCGTAACAAAAAGCATAAAGAGGGAGAGAAATCATTGTTACCATGTATACCAAATATGAATGGTTGCTGTGAAATCTGTTATAAAAAATTACATTATTCAAAGTCAGGAGAGAAAGAAAATTGGAAAAATATAGGGAAGAATAAGCAGAAGACTGGTTCTCAATCCCACAATACAACAAGTTCTCATCAACCTGCATACAAAATTCCCTACTCTAACTTACAGATGCATAGAAATCTTTTGCGCAAAAAATGCATTATTCAAAGTAAAGAGAGAAAGAAAATCAGACAAATACAGGGAATAAAAAAAGGAGAAGTCTGGTTCTCAATCCCACAATACAGTAAGTCATCATTAACCTGCATACCAAATATAACTAATCTAGCTTGCATGGTTGTGGAGAAAACTTTGATGAAAAAGTTCATTATTCAAAGTATGGAAATAAAGAATATTGGACAAATACAGGGAAGAATAAGAATAAAAGGCTGGTTCTCAATCCCACGATACAACATATCGTCATCAACCTGCATACCAAATGGGACTACTCTAGCTTGCTTGGTTGTGGAGAAATCTTTGACGAAAAATTTTATTATTCAAAGTATGGAAAGAAAGACTATTGGACAAATACAGGGAAGAATAAGCAGAAAAAGGCTGGTTCTCAATCCAACGATACAACATATCGCCATCAACCTGCATAGCAAATATGACTACTCTACCTTGCATGGTTGTGGAGAAATCTTTGACGAAAAATTTCATTATTCAAAGTAGGGAAAGAAAGAAAATCAGACAAATACAGGGAAAAAATAAGCAGCAGAAGGCTGGTTCTCGATCCCATGATACAACATGTCGATATCAACCTGCATAGCAAATATGACTACTCTGGCTTGCATGATTGTGGAGAAATCTTTGACGAAAAATTTCATTATTCAAAGTATGGAAAGAAAGAAAATGGGACAAATACAGGGAAGAATAAGCAGGAGAAAGCTGTTCTCAATCCCACTATACAACATGTCGTCATCAACCTGTATGCCAAATATGACCAGTCTAGCTTGTATGGTTGTGAAGAAATCTTTGATACAATATCTTTGAACAAGGGAGATAACCTACATACACTAGGTATACCTTTTTTAGTTCTACTTTTTTCCCTTTGACAATATATTACATGTACAACAAAAGTTTACACAGAAGTAGCCGATAAGAACTAATGAAAGGGATTCACTCTTAAACGAAGAAAGGGAGAGCAGCCATTGCTGTACGCGACACATCGTTAGGACTTCATACACATTGCTATGAAGTTTTATAAAGATATCCCAAACGGTTATCTAGTTATGGCGCGTACAAGACTTACAGGGATAAAATTAATCAAAGGGGCATAACTTCAAAAGTAAGAAAGGGGGAGCAACCATTTTTGTACGCGACATGTTCCCCCACCCTAATACATATGCCTACCAAATTTCATGAAGATATCCCAAATGGTTACTGAGTTATGGCGTATACAAGAATGTTGACGGACGGACAGCGCCACGACATAATACGCCCGTTTTTTCAAAACGGGCGTATAAAAATCAAGCATGTCTACACTGGCTTGAAACTTTTTTCTTGATACTTTTTTTTTTTAAACTTCATCATTGCTTTCTGTCCTCCACTCTTCACTTCATCTCCCCAATCCACTCACTGTCAATCTTCTTTTTTACTTGCTTATTCCAAATGAATGACTGAATGAGAGTGCAATCTCTCTATTTCATAAACTTCAGCTGAACTTTCAATACAGAGTTCTGAGAATAGATGCTAAGCTCCGCCTACTTAGTTACTGTTACTACGTCTCACAAGCTTTACACAAAGATGGCAGAAAAGCAAATGACATAGGCAAGTGTCTGCTAAATGTTGGAGATCTACAGTGAAGAATCAGCCTCCTCATGACCTACACATCAAAGTTGGTGCATCATGCATTTCCAATGCGTTCTGTTCATGCAAAGCAGAGTAAGTTTATTGAAAGTGGTGTCAGTTTGTTTTCGTTAAACAGGTATACATCCCGCCATTAACTGTAAGGTAAAATCACGGACTTATGTACAATATTGGCCACGTGCAACTTGTTTGTGAAACTGTGTCATGTGCTATGTTGTCTTTGCATTGGCCAGGTATATGCTATCACGTGATTTTGAGTAACATTCTGGGTATGGCTTGGCACTGTGTATAATCTTGGGAATAATCTCCAGGTATATTTCAGCTTTTTTACTCACCTTAGCACCACCAGCCTGGACCAGATGTCTCGTCTTACACACAAAGTATCCACCATTCTCTGTCATCATTCGGGAAAGAAGAAAGGCAAAGCTCCTATACAGATGCTTGATTTCTCCTGATCTACCCTGCAAGAATATTTTCAGTGCTCCAGATAAGAAGGGGTAACAGAGATAATTTAGGGATAATTATCATTATTTCTCCACAAAAACATATTTTGTGACCCATCATTAGAACCGTCTCATCGAGACGGTTCTAATGAGGGGTCACAACATATGTTTTCTTTGAGAAATAAGAAAAATTATCTTTGAATTATCCTCAATACCCCCTCTTATCTGAAGCTCTGATTTTGTCATAAAAATTCTATGTATTGGGTCACACTGACTTCTGTAACAGACTTTTCCATCTAATCTTTTCTCTAGTAATCTTACAATATTAACACTGTGGAATGACTCCCCCTCCAATCTAGATCCTTCTTACCAGACAGAGCATGCTGTTACAAGATACAGGGGGGCCTCTAACAACCCTTTTGCTGTAACGGCTACAAGACTCTTTTGGAAACATGCAAATAATAAACAATAAAGACAAGCATCATTTATTATTGTTTGACAATTAATGATCAATTGTAAATGTTTGTCAGTGTTAAAACATCTTGTAGCATGTGTTGTTTAAATGTATGCCAGCGGTACAGAATCCATTCGAACCAAAACAAGCACTCGAGTCCTACTTTCAGATGTAGAGATTTTTAAATTAATTCAAATCACCACCATCTGAACAACAAATTCAGCCTCAAATCTAGGCCTGGAAAAGTCTGGGCAGCTCAAATCATTTTTCCTGAACAACTTGTAGTCTATTTGTCAATGAATCTTACATGTACTCAGACAACAGCAGTTTTCATACTACCATATTTATTTGGTTGTAAGACAGGAGTTCATTCTTCCAAGATGAAATATTTAAATCCGTCTTATGTAATTTAGCCATAAAATGTTTTTTTTTCTCTCTTCCAATCCAAAAAATCTAGATCCATTTTTAAAGACAAAGAAGCCCCTACAGCTCAGTGGGTTAAGCGCTGGCCTTCTGATCTAGAGGTTAGAGCCCCGCTTGAGGCGAGAATCTTTCCTTCCGTAAACAGGGTTCCATTGCACACAGCCTTTCATTATCACCATCCCATCGTCCTGATATGACTGAAATACTGTTGAAAAGGACGTAAAATTGCAAGTCACCCTCACCCTCACAAGATGGATCTAGATCTTTGGGATTGTTTTGGAAGGGGAAAACCCATCTAACATAAAACCCATCTTAAATGTATAACCGAAAGAATTTGGATATTTCTTCTGCACTTACAGAGTGAGGTCCATCAATAACTTTGACAATATCTTTCATGGAAACATTGTTATTCTCAGAATCTAGAGCCACTGCATGCTTGGTATCCTTCTTTCTTGTGATAGACTGGGGCTTCACATTTACAATCTAAAATATAACATAACATTTCACAGACACGATTAGAAAAGTATCCCATCTTTCTGGTCACCAACTGCTGCTTTACGAATAAAATCTACAAAGTAATATTTAACAGATGAGCTGGAGAAGCATCCTTTCAAGATTGAGTGCTTAGCGCACCCCCTCCCCCCTCCCCAACCTTCCACAAACAAATACACCATTCTTTCCTTTAATAACAGCTCCCACCAGTTTCATATACCGATACCAGCACTTCTCCAGATTAGAAAGGGTAACTTGAATAATTTAGGGATAATTTTCTCTGCATAAAAGTATATGTTGTGACCCCTCATCAGAAGCATCCTTTCAAGATTGAGTGCTTAGCGCACCCCCTCCCCCCTCCCCAACCTTCCACAAACACATACACCATTCTTTCCTTTAATAACAGCTCCCACCAGTTTCATATACCGATACCAGCACTTCTCCAGATTAGAAAGGGTAACTTGAATAATTTAGGGATAATTTTTTCTGCATAAAAGTATATGTTGTGACCCCTCATCAGAACCATCTCAGAGAGATGGTTCTAATGAGGGGTCAGATGGTTCTAATGAGGGGTCACAATATATGTTTTTGTAGAGAAATAAGAAAAAATATCCTGAAATTATCCTTAAGGTAGACGAATACTGAATAGAAATATTGGCGGGGCATTCAAACCATTATACCGTCTAAATAACCCAAAGAGCTATAAAACATTTGGGTAAGAAAAAAACAATTTTCACCGTTTTGTTTTCCTAAAAAACAATATTTTGTATTTCTACATATTATTTTTAAACATTTTCCATTAAAATTCATATCTCTAGCACATGAATGCACTTTCATTTCAGCAAATCATATACTCTGTAATATATGTTATTTGAAACATACTGATAACAAAAAATTGCAGTTTTCTTGTTAATAAGTGTATTTTTACATTCTTTGAAAAAACGCAAGAAAATTGAATTTCATGAAAAACGTCATGAAAAATACTATCAATCGATGGGGCATGCTTATGCGTATTATTTTTGTAAAATTTACGTCGAATGTTAAAGAATAAAACAAAAAAACAAACATTTCACTGTTTCGTTTCCTAGAAAAACAATGTTTAAGTTCAAAATATCTCCAAAACAGACTGCCCAAATTCTGCACCTGCTGCAAGCACAGCCGGTCCTTGCCCTATTATTTATTTTCCTGTTATTTGGTTCTACCATAGAGTAATGTCGACAAAAATGCGCAGATGGAATGGAAACCGTGAAGATCTTGATCATTCTGGTTCCCAAGGAACAGTCTGATCTCAGTTTCCACTGTTTGTACAGACCTATGTGCCCGAAAACTTAGGATCTTTACGGTAGATATTGTAAGTGTATATTATAACTGTATTTACTCCACAGTTAGTCGATTTGATGATGAACAATAACTCTTGTTTTTTAAACAAGCAAGAACAGAGTTCTTCCGGGATCATCCACCTTAAAACTCCATCTTATCTGTAGCTCTGTACCAGGGAACCCAAAATATTCTGAAAGTTGTCTCCCTTGTACAAAATGTGGTTACACTTAATTTCAAATTCTTTACCTTATTGTGCATACTGAGCACTTGAAAGTTTTCTTTCTCCAACCTGACAATGACACCAACGGTCTGAGGACTGAAATGAAAATTGAAATAAATCTGTATCCTCCCCATTTTATATAATAACCCTTTCAAGACTGGAAACCTGTTTGGAGACATCTGAAAATAGACCAGACCCAGTTCAGAAATCCAAGTCTGATCAGGGCCTTCACTGTTTGCTTACAGAAATTTCTATGCAAAATGCAATGAAAATGAAAACATCCACTAGAAACCCCTAAAACTAGAAACAAGAGGACCATTGGTCCTGTAGCTCACCTGGGTCCATTCAGCCTCAGTACTCTAGGGTAAGTTACTCTAAGGCCATCGGTCAATTGGTTCTGGTGAAAAAGATTTTTAAAGGTTTTAACCATATATGGGCATGGAGGACATGTTGGTCATGTGACCTAGACGTTTGAAAAAAATTTCATTCCCTTAACCCCCCTGGAGGCTCTATATGAAATTTGGTTTCAAAATTGCCCCAGGGGCTTTTGAGGAGATGGTTTGATATTGTCAAAATGACAGAGTTCTGGGTCAAAAGTCAAAGAATGACCTTGACCTCTTGTACTCATGAATCTTCATGTACTCATTAAGATGACTGTAGATACCAATTTTTAGGCATAAATCTTCAAAACTTTCCATGAAATCTTATGTTCTAGCATTTTCCCACATTTGACCTTGCAGTAAAATAGTCAAGGTCAACCCAAAGTCATTATTTTGAACAATCTTGATAGTACTGGAGTTCCCAATGCTACATACCAAGCTTCAAGGCCATAGGTCAATTGGTTCTGCAGAAGAAGATTTTTAAAGGTTTTTACCATATATGGTCCTGGTGGCCATGTTGGTCATGTTACCTGGACTGTTTGAACAAATTTTCATTCCCTCAATCCCTGGAAGCTCAATATGAAATTTGGTTACAATTGGCCCAGTTTTTTAGGGGATTGTTTGATATTGTCAAAAATAAGAGTTCTGGGTCAAAGGTCAAAGAATGATCTTGACCTCTTGCACTCACAAATCTTCATGTACTCATTAAGATAACTGTATATACCAATTCTTTATAATAATGCATAGCTCTTCAAAATCTTATGTTCTAGCATTTACCCATATTTGACCTTGCCGTAAAAAAGATCAAGGTCAACCCATGGTCATAATTTGAACAATCTTGATAGTACTCAAGTACCAAAAGCTACATACCAAGTTTCAAGGCCATCGGTCAATTGGTTCTTGAGAAGAAGATTTTTAAAGGTTTATACCATATATGGGCGTGGCGGCCATGTTGGTCATGTGACCTGGACCGTATGAATAAGTTTTTGTTCCCTCAACTCCTGGTGGCTCTATATGAAATTTGGTTTCTATTGGCCCAGGGGCTTTTGAGGAGATTGTTTGGAATTGTCAAAATATGAGAGTTCTAGGTCAAAGGTCAAAGAATGACCTTGACCTCTTGTACTCATAAATCTTCATGTACTCATTAAGATGACTGTAGATACCAATTTTTAGCCCAAAATCTTCAACAGTTTCCAAGATATCTTATGTTCTAGCATTTTGCCATATAAAAGCACAAGGAAGCAAATTTGACCTACCGTAAAAAAGGTCAAGGTCAACCCAAGGTCATAATTTGAACAATCTTGGTAGTACTCGCGTACCCAATGCTACATACCAAGTTTCAAGGCCATCGGCCTACTGGTTCTGGAGAAGAAATTTTTTTTAGGTTTTTACCATATATGGGCATGGCGGCCATGTTGGTCATGTGACCAGGACCGTTTGAACAACTTTTTGTTCCTAAGGTCCCAGGAGGCTCTATATGAAATTTGGTTACAATCGGCCCAGCGGTTTCAGAGGAGAAGTCGTTTGAAATTGTGGACGGACGGACGGACGACGGAGCCTGACCATACTATAAGCTCCCCCGGAGCCTATGGCTCAGGTGAGCTAATAAACTCATCCAAATTTTTGACAAGGACTGACAGATCCTCTAGTCAAACAATGGCTTCCCAAGCGGCGCATAATACGCCATAATAAGTCATAAAGGAGTTACAGAATGAACGAGATTGTTTACATAAGGATTGGCAGCCAAACAGGGGCAACCACTCTATAATTAAAGACTGCAACATTATTTAGATATTTAACATGTCAAATACTATTAGTATACCAAAAATTGGCTTCCAAGGTGAAGGGGCTCAGAAGTTGAGTAATGCCAAAGTCAAACAAGGGAGATAAACTAAATGTACTAGATATACCATTCTTGGCTCTAATACATTCCCTTGACAATATACACATCACCATTATATTTCAAACGGTCAAGGAGTTACAGAGTAAACATGAAATTTATGCAAGGACAGATAATTCAGTAAGTAAGCCAGAGTTGTGCTTCTTGCTCAGGATACATTGCCCCATTATTACCCATTCCTTCTAAGTTTCATTCTAATATTCCAAAAGATTAAGGAGATATTGAGTGAATGAGAGATGACTAAAAATACTAATCATAGAGAAGTTACTCCAAAATTAAGAAAGGGGGAGCAACCATTCTTATATGTGACACATTGTCTTGTGATCATGCACATTGCTTTCATGATATTCCAAACGGTTACCAAGTTAAGGTATGAACAAGATAAGTATACACAGAAATAGCTTAAAAGAACTAATGAAAGGGATGTAACTCTAAAACAAAGAAAATGAGGGCAACCATTGTTGTACACAACATATTGTTGGGACTTCATACACATTGCTATGAAGTTTCATGAAGATATCCCAAACGGTTATCTAGTTATGGCACGCACAAGACATGCAGGGAAAAAAATAATCAAAGGGGCATAACTTGGAAACTAAGGAAGGGGGAGCAACCATTCTTGTATGCGACACATCGCCCCTACCTAATACATATACCTACAAAATTTCATGAAGATATCCCAAATGGTTCCTGAGTTACTGAGTAATGGCATGCACAAGATTGTTTACGGACAGATGGAAGGACAGACGGACAGCGCCACCACATATTACATCTGCTTTTTTTTTCAAAACGGGCATATAAAAAGGATTAGGGTTTTAATTCTAGGATTGCAAATACAGGCAAATCAGTAAATGCAGGCAAAGCAGTGAATCAGTCTTCACCAAAACCGTCGGTCTGTTGGATAAAGCCGGCAAATTTAGACAAATTATACAACTGCGCTTATATAATGCCCAATCTGATTTGTCAATATTTGCTGTACTCTTTATATACAACCAAACATTTTGAACATTACAGTATTCAGCCCTAAATTTTCTCTATATAAAACTCTTCATCAGAACAACTAAATAGGCATCAATGTCTAAACTGACATTGATGCCTCACATATTTATTAGTTTTGATGGTGGAGAGTTTTAAATAGACATGGATTAATATGAGCTGCGACAGGACAAAACCAATGAAGTGGCATATGCACCAGGCGAAGGCTCAGATCAGCCTGGGCATTCAACCACTTTGATCAGATCCTTTGCTGTGTGCTTAATGGGTAGGTTTGGGTCTAAGCTAGCTCCCTGCAGACAGCGAAGACTCTGATCAGACTGGGCGGATGCTCAGGCTGATCAGAGCCTTCACTGGGTGCACATGCCACTTTGTTGGTTTTGTCATGTTAGGGCTCATATATGGTGATCCTTTAAATATTGTGAGCAGTGTTCCAAATCTCTACTAAGAAATCCTCATATAATCAAATCAAAGGCTACTCACTCGAGATGAACAAGGTCTCCAAATTGGTACTGTCCAAGTGAGTCTACACCAGTGGCCATATCAGAGCAAAGCTGGAGATCCTTTGGTAGCACTTTCAACTTAAAAAAAAATATTTCCTACATAGTTAAAATGTATAATATGAGTGTCTGGAAAAAAAAACCCAACATAGTAGCTCTTAATCAGACTGCTGCTAAAAGGTCTGTACTGCTGGCAATTGAAGTTTTATGTGAAAGCCTATATGCTGTGAAGTAAGATTGACTGATTTGGTATTAAACATTAACAGGCATCTATGTGCAAGTAACACTGATAAAAGCAGATTACTTCTTTAGAACACTGAAAGCTCTAAATGAAGCACAAGTCAAATTCTGACTCAGGCTTTTTGCGCAATCATCATGCCGGAAAGAGTGTGCACTAACTGTAGTTACTGAAATTTTGGGAGCCTGCTGACAGTGATCAATAGAACTTAATCAATTTCGACTGTTGCAAAATGTCCTAGGAACCAGTGCTTGCTAAACAGGTATATGCTGAGAAGTAAACATGTACCAATTCAAAGATATAAACGTTTACATAGGGTAAAGGCTCAGATGTTTGAATAATTACCCTAACTGCTGTTTGAAGTAATTCTAAAAGTGCATGCCTTAAATCAATTTTCAGTCTCAACTTTTGCTAAAAGCAACATGCATTTATTGTGCAATGGTAGCAGAACCCAAAACGTCAAAATTTCCTACCTCATGCATTGTAAGATCTGAGAAAAGAACGACAACACTGTCTTCAACTCTAACAATCAATCCTGTGTCTCCCTCATATCTGCCACCAATCACTTTAACATGGTCACCCATCTTGAAATGTTTACGTAACTCATGAGCAGGGAACTCTAATGGATCCTTCAGGTCCTCATGCTTGGGTATCATGGTGATTTTGTTTCCATCAATACTGATGATTTTGCCCTGTAGGTGGACCAATTCACCCTCACAGACTTCAACAACATCTCCTGGTGTAAAATTATGGGTTACTTCAGAGCCTTTACCAGCAAGGGCTGTGTGTAGGTTAAGGATATTAATTGCATCACATTTATTTAGACTGAACACCAATGAACCAACATTCAAGATTAAATTCTGTTGGAAAACTGCTTGACAGGACTTAATTCTACTGCAAATAAATCCGGATTGGCCAATGTGAAGCATACGTAGTATAAGTATTTATGTTATGTTTCCACACTAGTCTTATGTTGACTGCAAAAATTAATGAACATTAAAATATCACAAATATATGTACCACTACAGTATATCAAGTCAAGATGAGCCAAAATTTAAAACTTGGGTTTCACAAAGAGACCCCTAATCGAAACTTATGTGCACCAAGAATTCTGAGAGAAGACAGTGTCTTGTATGTGTGCCCACTGTCACTAGACAGAGCTAAACCAGAAAACTCGAAGAAAGTTTACGCTGCTGCGGCCAGAAAAGTAATGCCTATGTGTCCCTTCTGATAGTTGAAGGTGAGTCAAAAATGAGACAATCCAACAATTTTTCCTCACAACTTCCATTGGTTTTGTTATTGTGCAACGAAAGGATACTCTCAACATTGACTGACTCGGGCTGGTCTTCAAACTTCTCGAGCTCAGCTAATGTTGGCTTAACTCCTTCAGCGATCTATAAATAAACAAGACATGTTACCATATGTAATGAATGCCCCCAAAACAGAGCTCTAAATAAGAGCAAGTAGTGATAATTTGGAACAGTTTTTGTTAAATATGCATCCAAACAAGTTATGACCCCTCATCTGAACCACCTCATCAAAAATTCCCTCTTACTAGAGCTCTGCTGAAACCGTTTTGCACTGTCTGTGCAGACAGACTGACAAATGCATAGATGGTGCAAATTAAATGAATCTTATTTTCCTTGGTCGTTGAAACACCAATCCGGTTATCCATTATACTTTTAAGAATCTGATCAAATCTGCCAGTATTTTAAACATGATCTCAACACACATGCAATGTCGTAATGCTGAAACAAGGTTCAAAGATGATGTCAAAGACATGACGTTACACCAATGCTGGTATGTTCTCTCTACATTGTGGGCACATGGGTTATTTGATGAGAAGTAATAAACACTCTATTTATTCCAAATTTAAAGAATTATGCAAAATAAAGGACACACACAAATACAGGCTCTCAGGGTATTCAATTCATGCTGGTTGTAATCACAAATCTGGGACTTACAATTGCAGACATAACAAAGTTCTTGAACAGGAACCCTCTTCTGTCATATTTGTTCCCCTCAAAGATGAGAAAGTCTCCATCTGTGGTTACCTCCCCTCCTATTTGCCTGAAAACACAGAGCAAGATGTGATATTAGAACCTTACAACCTGTCACAACAATTTAGATAGGGATGTGTTCAACAACATGAGAGCTCACTGGCAATCCACATACTTGAACCAAGTTCTATGCCACCTTACCAGGAGTTCCTCTGAGCACTCCAGTTGTTGAATAAGCCAGGGATTCTGAATAATCAAAAACTCATGGAGAATGAGTTTTTAACTAAATGTGCATTATCCTCAGTAAAAAAAGTCTATCATTATTTATTATCCCTAATGTTCTTTTCTTTAAGAGTCTAAAAACTGAAAATCTGACTGCTTTACAAAGTGCATAACTTGTATGCTTTAAACAATTGGCTATTGGAGTTCAGTTCCTTTAACCTGCAACACGTATCTCAGCAAGGATAATTCTAAGAAAAATAATATGAGCCGCGACACGACAAAACCAACAAAGTGGTTGTGCGCCGAGCGCAAACTCAGATCAGCCTGGGCATCTGCCAAGTTTGATCAAACTCTTCACTAAGCGCTTAAAACGTAGCTAAGGGTCTAAGCTACCTGCATGCAGACAGCAAAGATTCTGATCAGACTGGGCAGATGCCCAGGCTGATCTGAGTCTGCGCTGGACGCACAGCCACTTTGTTGGTTTTCTCGTGTTGCGGCTCATATCTTAAAATTCTCTTCTCATTATCCATCTTATTATACTGCTTAACGGAAAACACTCCTACAAAACTGTTTGCTTGTGGTATTAAACCTTTCCGTATAGAATTTCTACTTGTAATTACAAGTATGCGCCTGTAATTAACAGAAGCATTCTTCAAATCTCCAAAGCTTACTTTATTTCTTCCACATTGAACAGTTTTTGGGCAGGTCTTCTTTTTTTCTTCTTCTTGTCAGCTTCCTGCAAGCATAAAGGAAAATATTTTATCATCTTGAGCTGCAACACAACAAAACCAACAACTCAGTAAATTGGTATCTGTACCCAGCAAAAACTCAGATCAGCCTGGTGATCTGCCCAGTGTGAGCAGAGTCTTTGCTGTCAGCATGGAGCTAGCTTAGACCCTTGGCTAGCCTAAAGACTCTGATCAGACCAGGTGGATGCCCAGAGTCTTTGCTTTGCACACATGCTACTTTGTTGGTTTTGTCGTGTCGCGGCTCATACACATATATTCTTTCTCCTCATTCTCTTTGTTCTTTTTTTGTTTTACTAGTCAGCATGACTTTTTATCTTCTACCCACTTTACTTTTGGATGGTCGCAGATTTACAGGTAATGCCATCCTATCACACATAAACACTTAACATATTTAAGTAATCTAGGAATGTAATTAAAGGTCAATAGCCTAAAACTGTAATACAGCAACAAGTGATAATGGCACACCGTCGGTATATGGCCAACAACTATGGGTGCTCAAGTGTTTCTTCAAGTGCACTAGATACAAGAATATGGTTTCTCGTATGACGTCCCTGTTAATCAGTGGATCACGTCGTGTCATAAAAATTGTTATGACCATAGGTGTAATAACACTTTGGCACTTACATGTAACATCACTGACAACACCTGTGTCAACAATGCGTTTTCTTATTGAAATAATGTTCATTTTGAAGGCGATAAAATCCCATTTGAAAGGGTCATATGATAAACAGAATCTTACACTTGTGGTCATCTCATATGAAATTTATGAAACTCCCTGAAGGCTCGTTTCATAAATTTCATGTGAAATGACCACTTGTGTAAGATCCTCTATTTATTACAGAACACTGCAACTTCATCTGGGCCCAGCTATTCAAAATTTAAGATGATGTTCGTTAAAAAGACATTACATCTTCAAACATATGGTAAACAAACACACTACCAGTTTTAGCCCAAAAATGAGCAATAACTCCCTACAGATTTTCAGCAACAAATATTAGCACTTTTGATTTTAAGTCAAGTGTACTGGAAGACTCAATAAATCCTTGACTAACACCTCCATTACGCTAACAATGCTTTGAACAACTGGGCCATGAACTTGTATATATTACTTACACTCTGACTGGTTCTAAATAGACCTCTGGCTCTAGTGTAATCGATTCTTGGTATCATCTTCAGATGGACAGCATTCTGGGCTGATTCTACATAGTCTACCTGTGAAGTATAATTGATTTTAGACAGAAAAGCAGAACTTCAGTTAAACTGGTGTATTGAGGATAATTCTGGAATAGTTTTTCTTATTTCTCAATAATTGAGCCCCAACACGAGAAAACCAACGAAGTGGCTGTGCGCCCAGTGCAGACTCAGATCATCCATGGCATCTGCCCAGTCTGATCAGAGTCTTCGCTGTCCACATGATGGTAGCTTAGACCCTTAGCTACCCTTTAAGTGCATAGGGAAGTCTGATCAGACTGGGCGGATGCCCAGGCTGATCTGAGTCTGCGTTGGGCTCACAACCCCTTTGTTGGATTTCTCTTGTTGTGGCTCTATTATTTTAAGATGAAACACTTCCAGGGGAAGGAACTCTGACATTTATTTTCGCCCCTCTTTTCAATTAGGGCTACCTTCCTGTACAGACCTCTTTTTGGCGTGGTTTTGTCACTTTAACAGGGTGCAAACAGGAAGTATGAAAGTTGTCCCCCTTTATAAAAGTGGCAGAAAATGGACCTTAGCCCTTCTCTCTCATTTTGCAATGCACTTTTTTTCAAATTTTTCAGAGTTCATAACACAAATGAGAAAATAATGGTTACGAAATTTTCTAAACATCTCAAATGGGAGCTCTGCAGTATATATTTCTTCTCCTTTTATCATGCTGTAACAGTTAATGAAGAATTAAAGTCAAATAGATACACTTTCAGGGGGAACAACTCTACCATTTTCATTTTTGCCTCCCCTGCTCAACAGGGGTCAACTCTGAAAGGAAAGAATTTGCTCCTTTAGGTGCAAATTTTTTCCTTTCAGAGTTTGCTCCATTCTGGAGGGACTTTGTCCTCCAGGGAAGCAAACAGGACGTCAGACAAAAATGTTCCCCTTTGTAAAATGGTGAAAAAGCATGGCAGTGTAACCATACACCTTCAATGCATTTCACAATAATGTTGTCTTATTGTTTAACATCCACGCTAAACAGCTATGGTCATGTCGGGACAGTCAGTTAACCTAACCACACTATTCCTGGGCAGGCTCTTATTCCTAAGCGGTTAACCAGTACTAAGTGCACTTACTTTCACCAGTAACTGACAAATGCCCTTCTTGAATCAGCAGCATGGGAAATGAAAGTAAGTGGCCGGACTGGGTATTGAACACCTGACCTCTGGCTTATAAGTCAGACACGCTATCGACTGCGCTACATGGCCTGGGGCACTTCACAAGAAACTACGAGCATGTGAGCAGGGGCTCACATATACCCCCGGCCAGCCCCACCGCCTACAGAAAATAAACTTAACATAAAACATGAACAAAAAGATTGACTATCAATATCATACCCACTGATATACCCATGCAGTCATAAATCAATAGATTCCATATCAAGATTTTGCAATAAACAAAACAATACAAACTTAAAGTTCACTTTTAATACAAATGCTATATAAAATTTCAAAGTCTGTGACCTTGACCTACAATCGGTTGCAGCAGCCAGATGATGTTACTGTTTCAACCTAGCTAGTCACACATCAAAATGTTCCATTGAAGTACTTAGAAAATATAAGCAAACAGACACAATTTAATGCAAAACTTTAACACTATTGTTATAACACTATTGTTATTCAAATTTCCAAGTATGTGACCTTGACCTTAGGTCTGCAGCAGCATCCAGATAATGCAAACTAATACATGTATGTATCAATCATGTAGTAACACTAAGCACATCTGAACAAATTCCAGTAGAAGCTTTCAGAAGAAACACAGCAAAACAAAAACTTAACACAAAACTTTAACGCATCTGTTTTATAAATTTCTAAGTCTGTGACCTTGACCTTAGGCCAGCAGGACCATCCAAGTGATGCAAACTGATCAGTATCCATCCTGTTGTAACACTAAGCACTTATGAACAAGTTTCAGTACGGACTTATAAGGAAACAGAGCAAATGAAAAAAACTTAAAGCAAAACTTTAACACAACTGTTGTACAAATATCTAAGTCTGTGACCGTGACCTTAGGCCAGCAGCAGCATCCAGGTGATGCAAACTGATCAGTACCTATCCTGTAGTAACAATAAGCACACATGAACAAGTTCCTGTGAAGACTTCCATGAAAAGAGAGCAAAAGATGAAACTTTACGCAAAACTTTACGGACAGACTAACAGAAACAAGGACGGAAAGACAAAACCTAAAAACTCCTCGACATACTTTGTATGCCGGGGGTATAATTATGTGGTCTGAGGCCTTCCTACTTGCATATGCCTACAAAACTTTGAGGCCTATACCATACTCATCTAATTAGCTGTCCTGTGACTAACCTGCGCCAGATCATCTTTGAACACCCCTCTCTTTAACCTAACCCAGGACTTTGGCTTCAGTACTGCACTCTCCTTCACAACTTTTAGGACATCTGTCATCTCTTTGATGGGGACCATCTATAATAGTAATACGATACAAATAAATTTTTCTTGATTAGATAAGACTTACAAATTCCCCTGGTCAATAATTTTGTAATACACAGCACTAAATATGTTGTATTTATTATTTTTGAACTTTTGCAGTACGCCAATTAAGAAGGGGTAACAGAGAAAATTTAGGGAAAATTATCAAGATTTCTCCATTAAAACATATTTTGTGACCCATCATGAGAACCGTCTCGTCGAGACGGTTCTAATGAGGTGTCACAACATATGTTTTCATAGAGAAATAAGAAAAATTATCTTCATATTATACTCAACACCCCCCATTATCTGGAGCTCTGCTTTTAAATATCCATTTGTAGCTTGATTCATAAAGAGCTGATATATTACAATGGTCCAGACAAGAGGAGTATTTGATGATAATTGTGGGATAACTTTGTTCCTCATAAGCATATGCTGTGACCCTCACCTGTCCTGCCTTGATGAAGGGTCACAACATTATTTTTAAGCAGCTTTTAAACTAACAAAAATTATCCATAATTAAAATCATATACTCTCTCTTTTTTTAGGGCTCTAAGGTAAGGGATATATTTTCCGACAATAATTTTACTTGCACTCCACTGCAACAAAGAAGAGTATTATGTCTCTCAACTTCTCTAGTCACTTGTTCTAAAAAAGAAGACAACTGCAAAGACAATGAAAACAATTGCATTAAGGCAAACTGATGCAAATTCATGGGAAACAATTCTGTCAAGTTCAGTTTTCCCTCCCATCTAAATGGAGATCAACTCTTAAAGGGCAGAATTCCCTCCTTTAGGAGTGCCCACACACCTTGAGAATTCCTCTAATGTCATAACAAGAATTTAGCAGAAGGCAGTGACTTGCCTATCTGGGCCTGGTTGTTCAAAGAATCGTTAGCCTAACGAGCTCGTTAAGAGGTCAACTCGTTAAGTGTTTTGCAACTTTGTAACCAAATATGCTGGTATTTTTTGTTGAAAAAATGTAAGAAGCTTTTGCAGTGCAAAAGCTTCTTACATTTTTTCAACAAAAAATATTGACGTATTTGAGATATTAACGTTTAAAATTTTAACAAAACGTTAACTAATAACGTCGTTAGTTTTGAACAACCGGGCCCTGCACATTGCTATATCATACAACTTGACAACAGTGTACGCAGCCGACAGAAAATACCTCTGAGTAATATTCTGCTAGTTGCTAGCAAGATAAAACCATAATGCGCACTTTACATATATTTCAATACTAACCTGCTGCGACCAGATGCCCATTTTGAGACTTCCAACTTCCTGTATGGCCTGTTTAACGTGTGTCTGTTTGTAGGCTTCTATGTAGATATATCCTTTCAGACTTTCCTTGGCTATCACAGACTTAATTTGTAGGGGCTGAAAACAAAAATCAGATATTTTCATCAGTGGGTTTTGATACCGTCAAGTAGCAATTCTAATGCACTTACATATGAAATGCGACGTCTGATTTGCTACAGTATATCCTGCTATACACTGTCGAACCTGACCTCATTCTCATTGGCTAACGTCTGGTTTTACGTCGCTGAAAGCGTTTGCTATTGGTACAAATTAGCACACTTTTAAAGCTGAAAATATGAAAAGTGCATTAGAATGGGGATAACTGTATTGAAAATTGTCATTTGGGGAGATAAATCGTCGGTTTTATGGTCGCAAATTGCGTTTCACGGCTCCACTGGCGCGTCGCCGCAAAACGAAATTACCGACCATAAAACAATTTAGCTCCCCAAATGACAATTTTGAGTACAGTTATCCCCTAAATGTTTGCAAGTGCTTACTGTGAAAATTCTAAGTACATGTACTGGAACACTTATGAGCAAACAGAGCAGACACTGATCAGACAGCTCCTGTCCTTGTCCATAATAAACTAAGACTGCTACACTGTGAGTTTGTGACACCAAACTGTTTCATACAAGTATGGTAATAATTTTCAGGTGACCCAGTTTTTAGAATTTTTATGGTAATTTCACAATTTTACAGTCAGTGGCCAAAATATTTCATCTTTTTCTAAAGTTCCATTGACTTATATGCATTTTCAGAGTGCAAAAAAAATCAATTATTCTCAAATTGACAAGTTGAGAGCTTGTTTAGTGTACATATTTACTCAAATATTTAATTATTGATCCCAGGCTGACTTTTCAGAACAAAGTGGTGTTACTTTTGGATTAAATTTTTGCAAAGTCACCATTGACATCAATGAAAGTGACTTGTTCTTTCAACTTTTGATAGTTTTTAAACATCTTTTTTCTTTCAAATTATACTACAGATTAAGTTTTGAAATCTTGATTATCATAATGGTTGGTTGCAAGCTGAACAAGACCATGATAATGTTGAAATGGTTTTATATTTTGCATTTTCCTACAAATAAATATTAAGATGTAGGGTAAGAGTCTGGTAACTTTGGACAGCAGGTAAATTCGGACAGTGACATTGTTTCCGTTTTATGTCAGCTGTTTGGAATTCAAACAAAAAATAACTGGGCAAACAGTGAAAATCCTGTGAAACAGTAAATCATGATGAGCCGTCTCATCTGGATTTTCACTGATTGCAATGGTATGTCGAAATTCACCCGCTGTCCGAAGTTACCCGACTCTACCCTAGCGATAAAAAAATCTGTAGATTTGTGTATCACATTACCTCATCAGAAAATTGGTAGGCAATAAACTTCCTCATCAGCTGAATGGCAGTTTGTCTCTCCTCACCTATGCGGCACTTCACCAACCACAGGTTAGGATCCCTATCATACGAAAACATCAATTATCCAATGGCAGGGTTTCGTGTAATTCAGGATGACTACAAAGACGACTTGACAGATTACCCAGTCCATTTTTGTTTCTCCTTGCAGGTTAAGGGGTACACTTTCAGGGGAAGTAACTCTACAATTTTCATTTTTGCCTCCCTCCTCAATCGATTTTTTCCTATTAGATTCCTTTTCTGAAAGGCTCAGCCATTCAAGAAACAAAAAGAAGCCTCAAATTCCAGCCTCTCCCCCCACCCTGTCCCCTTTGTAAAAATGTCAGGAAAACAAGTGTTTTATCCCGACTCCACCAGTCTTTCGAAAAGACTTTAAACTGAGATTGCTTGCTGTCTTCATATTCCACCCTCTCTCTCTCTACCCTCCCCCCCCCCCCTCCTACACTCACACACAGAGAAAACATTTTTTCCCCTCCACTTCACCAGTCTTTTGAATGAGACTTTAAACTGAAATTGCTGTTCTATATAACATTTATCCTCATGGAAGTTTCCATTATTCTTTATAATCTAAAAGCTGTATGAAATATATCTTACTTGACACCAGGGAGCAGTCCCTGTTGAGTGATTTCATCAGACATCTCCTCTCCTTCACCAAACCTCTCCACTGCTGAACTGTCACCATACTTGGTTCTGTAATAGGCCTCTATTTCATCCTCTGTCTGGTGGCTGTTGAAAATAAAGAAAATTTAATTTAACAAGAATTCCGCAGAATGTGGTGTCTTACCTCAGAGCTCTAGATAAGAGGGAGTATTTGGTGATAATTAGGGATAATTTTAGTTAATTCTGCATAAAAACATATGTTGTGACCCCTCATCTGAACCGCCTCGACGAGGCAGTTCAGATGAGGGGTCACAACATATGGTTTCGATGAGAAATAAAACAAGAGCTGTCGCCTGACAGCATAGCTCGCCTGAATTGGTGCTTGCCCATCACACAGCCACTATGGTGGTGGGTACTGCTATGCATAAAACTTCATGCAAGCATGTCCATAATGAAAACACATTTATAAACAAAATATATCTCAGAAATAAGTCTTAAAATAAATTAAAATAAAAAAAATGAAATGAAATTTCAAAGTCTTTGAGCTTGAGGTAAAAAAAAAACTGACGGGTTTGGGGGGGGGGGGGGGGGGGGGGGGGGGGGGGGGGGGGGGGGGGGGCTACGTGAACTGCTATGCATAAAACTTCATGCAAGCATGTCGATAAGGAAAACACATTTATAAACAAAAGCTATCTCAGAGTCTTAAAATAAAAAATTGAAATGAAATTTAAAAAAACAAACTGATGGGAGGGGGGGGGGGGCGGGGGAGAGAGAGAGAGCGAGGATACCCTGAACCATTATCTAACATCAGCCCAAGTATTAGTATCAACTGAGTCCATCATTGTGGCACTGTGAAATTATGTCTTCATAAATATAAAACTTTAACCAAAATCTTTAAGACAAAATTCTAAGTCGATGACCTTGACTTCAAGGTCATCCAGTGGGGTAAGTATAAGGTGTTTTGTAAAAACTCAAAAAAGAGTCTAACATCAGTTCAAGTATAAACTATATCTCTGCAAAGCATTATGAATCAGTATGCAATTACAAAACTTTAAAAAAGACAAAAATTTCCTAAGTCCCTGACCTTGACATCAAGATCACTGAGCGGGGTTGGGGTAGTACTCTGTAGATCTAACTACAGTGCAAATATCAAAAGAATTCATCAATGGGTTCAGGAGATATGTGTCTTTCAAAAAACTTTAACCAAATCATCCAATCAATAAAAAGACAATATTCTAAGTCCATGACCTTGACATCAAGGTCACAGAGGGGGGTGGGGGTAGTACCTTTAAAAACTTTAGACCAATATCTAACTTTAGTGCAAGTATCAAAGAAATCCATCCATGGGTTCAGGAGATATTTGGCTTTATAAAACTTTAACCAAAACATCCAGTCCAAAAAAATACAAATTTTCTAAGTCCATGACCTTGACATCAAGGTCACGGAGTGGGGTGGGGGTGGTACCCTGTTAAACCTTAGACCAATATCTAACTACAGTGCAAGTATCAAAAGAATCCATCCATGGGTTAAGGAGATATAGGTCTTTAAAAAACTTTAACCAAAACATCCAATCCGAACGCCGACGCGGACGCAGACTCGGATGCGGACGCTGACGCGGACACCGACGCCGTGGTGACAACAATAGCTCTTCCTGAACTTTCGTTCAGGCGAGCTAAAAAATTATCCTTAATTATCATCAAATACGCCCTCTTATCTAGAGCTCTGTTACCTGTCTGCCCATTGTGACAAAACTTTCTTAAACTAAAGTTAGGCTGTCTGCCCATTGTGACAAAACTTTCTAAAACTAAAGTTAGGCTGCCTGCACATTGTCACACAACAGAGCTAAACAAGAAAACTTGACATAGAGGATCTTACATGAGTGCTCATGTATTATTGAATTTATTTAACGAGTTGGGGAAAACGATAAGATGCGTCTTATCGGCTTTCCCCAACAAGTTTAATGAATTCAATAATACATGAGCATGAATGCAAGGTTCTATTTATCATATGACACTAAAATCGCATTTTACTAGCAAATTTTGCACTAAAACGTCATGATTTCGCCATCAGAAATCGTGACGTTTTTATGAACGTCAACGCATAACGTTACGACGTAATTTGCATATTTAATCCACTAGTGGATTATCGTTTTTAATGCATGGCTTTATTACACTCTCAGATGCGACGTCATATGATAAAAAAGTTTAAGCTGCTGCTGTCAACTCCACAGGAAAAGCAATACCTATGTTTTACAGAAATTTACTGATTTTTTCTTAACTCCATGAAAGCCCCTAAAAAGTGATTATAATACTTATATTTAGATTTTATCTTTTTCATTTATCCAACAATTTAGAGTCTTCATGTAAATTCATCTTTTCCATAAATTCAGGATCAAAGATTGTGAACATCAGGTTTCAAATAGGTCTCAGCAAACAGTGCAGATGCAGATCCGACTCCTTCTGTATGAGATGTTTGATCAACAACATACAAGGTCTACACTGCTTGTCATTCCATCTGCAACTTTTGGACTCATATAATATTCATTGCTGCATAGTAAAACCTAACTGTCCCGTTTTATGACAAATGCGTATTTTAGGTGTCCCAGTTTTAAAATTTTGTACGATAAACTTACTTCAACATCTCATTCAATCTTCTATTGCTCTCCAGTTCTCTAGCTGTGGGTCCGTCGTACGTAGATTTCTTGTCGATCAGTTCTTCCGCCCCCTCCTCCCAGTCCCCTTCATCGTCCTCATCATCATCATCATCAACCTCTGAAATATAATCAATTCAGAGCTCTATATAAGAGGGAGTTTATGGTGATAATTTGGGATAATTTTTGTTACTATTGCATAAAAACATATATTGTGACCCCTTATCTGAACCGTCTCGATGAGACGGTTCAGATGAGGGGTCACAACATATGGTTTTAATGAGAAATACGAAAATTTTTCCTCAACTACAGCAAGTAAGCAGGGGCTCACGTATACCCCTGACCAGTGCCACCGCGGAATGAAAGCAAACTTTAGCACAAAAGTTAATGCAAAAATGATATAAAGAAAAACATTCAAAGTCTGTGACTTTAGGTCAGCAGCAGCATCCATATAATGTAAAGTAGTATGAAATAAAATTAGCCATGCATCACCAGATTCCATTTAAATATATTAAAACAAGCAAAAAAAACAACAAATGGCTGAGTCCTAGTTACTGACCCCTGGCCCCACCCATTAACCTGACGCAGAAGTCCCTATCAAAAGTAATGCTAAAGAGATATCATGAATAAAATATAGAAGATATCTGCAATGCATTTACAGAGATATGAGCAATCGAAAAGGTTTAACCCAAAACTTTGACATAATGAAAATGCCTAAGTCCTAATTATTGACCCTTGGCCCCAACCAGGAGCCTGACCCTGAGGCATAGAGTCTTCACCATGATCATGTAGCCACACCCCTCTTATTCCTTTTAGTTTAAAATATTTTTTTACTTACCAGCTTCATCAAGAATAAATCCTCCAAATCTTGATTTCTTCTTCCTACCCCGACCCTCTTCTTCCTCTTCTAATTCTTCTTCATCCAATTCCTGAAAAAAATAACAATTTTCTGAAAATATTAACACAAAATGGAAAATAATTCGTAACTACATGTATTGTAACACTGCGCAAGGTGAGATTATTGTCATTAGCAAGCGCCATCACACTGACTGATAGCCAGATGGCTGCAGAATGCCGAGGTCCAAATAATTTTACAATTTTCACCATGAAAACCTATGTTGTGACCCATCATAAGAATGGCCTAAATGAAACAGTCTCTCTGGTTTATCTTCAATACCACCTCCTCACCCCTCCCCCACCCCATTTGGCAAGTCTGCTATTGTTGCAAGCCTTTAAATTCTGTGATAGAAAAAGGTGGGTTTTCAGGATAATTCTAAGATAATTTCAGCCCTCTAGATAAGACGGCGTATTTGATGATAATTAAGGATAATTTTTCTTATTTCTCATCGAAACCATATGTTGTGACCCCTCATCTGAACCGTCTCGAGACGGTTCAGATGAGGGGTCACAACATATGTTTTTATGCAGAATTAACAAAAATTATCCCTATGTCACCAAATACGCCCTCTAATCTAGAGCTCTGAATTTTTCTTCTTTCTGAATAAGAGCCCCAATACAAATATAATAACATACATCATCATCATCTAGATCATCATCCTCCTCTTCCTCATCACTGTGTTTAGAAACACGTCTTTTCTTCTTCGGAGCAACGTCGTCGTCATCGTCGCTGTCAATCACGTTCCGTTTCTTCTGATGACTTGTCATGTCATCGCTGTCCTCCCCTGATGCAGGGGAACCTGGAGAGCCATGGGCACGGCTGTCATTTTGTTCTCCCTGTATGATATAGAACATATCAGAGCATTAAGTGATACAAATATTTCATTCAGAGCTCCCTGTATGATATAGAAACATATCTGAGCATTAAATGATGGCAATATTTCATTCAGAGCTCCAGATAAAGTGAGTTTTTGAGGATGATTCTGAGACAATTTTTCTTATTTTTAAACAGAAACGTATGTTGTGATCCCTCATGAGAACCGTCTCAGCGAGACGGTTCTAATGAGGAATCACAATATATGTTTAATGGACAAATATGGAAAATTATCCCTTAATTATCCCTGACCCCCCTTCTTATCTGGAGCACTTTGTCATGGTAATTAAGGTATATGTTACTTTCAGGGGAAGCAACTGTGATTTTCATATTTGCTTCCCTTCTAAATAGGATCAACCCTTAAAGGAAAGAATTTGTTTCTTCAGTAGCAAATTCATTTTGGAAATGCTTCATCCATAAGGGAAGCAAAGAGCAAACATGATGTTACAAAAGTTGTTCCCACTCCCTGTTTAATAAAGACCTGTCACAGGGACAGGACAGCTCGCCTGACAGCGCCTTACCCATCATATAAAAACTTTAACGCAACAACTTTAACATTTTGCTAACGCCGATGCTAACCCCGTTACCCCGACGGTAGTACAATAGCTCTTCCTGAACTTCGTCTATGCGAGCTAAAAATGAAAAAAAAATACACTGGAGCGCCGTTATACCGCGGTTGTCCTGTGTCGCCCATTATTTTTCAACAGATCGCGGATTTTTCGGCGGTTTCCGTCAGTGTTTACAACATTGGAATAGAAAATAACCATTAAAAGTTAATTGGGTTATTTACATAATTTTAATCAACAGCGTGTTAAAAGTTATCACAGACACAATCAAAGCGTCTGTTGTCTTGCCAAGTGTGAACACTGGTCATTGTTTTTAGAAGACTTCGATAATTAGCGCATATCACGTGTCACCAATTTGGCCAGCAGCTGAGGCCACCTCATATATACAATACACACGCTCGGGAAAAAGGCTGTGCGTAGCAGTCACTGATTACTTCCAAAGAAAACATTATAAAAGAATTTTATAAATGGAAAAAAAAGAGGGCCATGGTGGCCCTGAATGGCTCACCTGAGCATTAATCAGTTCACTGGCTCAAGGTGAAGATTTATAAGAGTTTTTACCATACATGGGAATGGCGGCCACCTTGGTCATGTGACCAAGATCATTTGAAGAACTTTCAATCCTTTGACCCATGTGCAGGCTCCATATGAAATTTGATTTGCCCAGTGGTTTCAGAGATGTTTGAAAATGTTTATGGATGGATGAAAGAGGCAGCTAACACCAATACTGTAAGGCTCGATCAGGAGAGCTGAAAATGGCAGAGTCGCTTCTCCGAAAAGTTCCCGTTCATGTTGAGTTCCTTTGATGGATTTGAACTAGACTTAACTAGGCAAACACAGATGATAGAATGGTAGCATCATTATCTCACTGTGGTGAAACTAATGTAATCCAAGGAGTTTGTGGCTGGCATCATTGCAATGTTAGTTCTGATTCTTGCAACATAGCTTAATTTAGATTTGACCTAGTGACCTAGCTTTTGACCCGACATGACCCAGTTTCAAACCGGATATTGTAAGAATAAACATTCTGACAAAGTTTCATTGAGATTGGATCAAAACTGTGCCCTCTGGAGCGTATACAAGGTCGTTCTTATATTTGACCTAGTGACCTAGTTTTTGATCCGACACAAACCAGTTTCAAACTTGCCTAGATTTCATAAAGGTAAACATTCTGACAGAGTTTCATGAAGATTGGATCAAAACTGTGCCCTCTAGGGTGTACACAAAGTTTTTCTTAGATTTGACCTAGTGACCTAGTTTCTGGTCTGACGTGACTCAGTTTCATAAGGGGCATATATATATGGACAATAAACATTTTGACATAGTTTCATGAAGATTGGATCAAAACTGTTCCTTCTAGTACGTACACGAGGTTTTTCTAAGATTTGACCTAGTGACCTAGTTTTTGACCTGACATGACCTACTTTCAAACTTGGCCTAGAGTTTATGGAGATAAACATTCTGACAAAGTTTCATAAAGATTGGATCAAAACTGTGTCCTCTAGAGCATACTCATGGTTTTTCTATGATTTGACCAAGTGACCTAGTTTTTGACCCTACATGACCCAGTTTCAAATTTGTCCTTCATATTATGAGGGTAAACATTCTGATAAAGTTTCATGAACTTTGGATCAAAACTGTGCCTTCTAGAGCGTACACAAGGTTTTTCTAAGATTTGACCTAGTGACCTAGTTTTTGACCCAACATGACCCAATTTCAAACTTGGCCTAGAGTTTATGGAGATAAACATTCTGACAATGTTTTATAAAGATTGGTTCAAAACTGTGTCCTCTAGAGCGTACACAATGTTTTTCTATAATTTGACCTAGTGACCTAGTTTTTGACCCAACATGACCCAGTTTCGTACTTGTCCTAGATATTATAAAGATAAACATTCTGACACAGTTTCATGAGCTTTGGATGAAAACTGTGCCTTCTAGAGTGTACACAAGGTTTTTCTAAGATTTGACCTAGTGACCTAGTTTTTGACCCTACATGACCCAGTTTCAAACTTGGCCTAGAGTTTATGGAGATATATATTCTGACAATGTTTCATATAGATTGGATCAAAACTGTGTCCTCTAGAGCGTACACAAGGTTTTTCTATGATATGACCTAGTGACCTAGTTTTTGACCCGACGTGAGCCAGTTTCAAACTTGTCCTAGTATTATGAGGATAAACATTCTGACTAAGTTTCATGAACTTTGGATGAAAACTGTGCCTTCTAGAGCGTACACAAGGTTTTTCTATGATTTGACCTAGTGACCTAGTTTTTGACCAGACGTGACCCAGTTTCAAACTTGTCCTAGATATTATAAAGATAAACATTCTGACAAAGTTTCATGAACTTTGGATGAAAACTGTGCCTTCTAGAGTGTACACAAGGTTTTTCTAAGATTTGACCTAGTGACCTAGTTTTTGACCCGACATGACCCAGTTTCGTACTTGGCCTAGATTTTATGGAGATAAACATTCTGACAAAGTTTCAGAAAGATTGGATCAAAACTGTGCCCGCTAGAGTGTACACAAGCAAAAGTTGACGGACGTCCGTCCGGACGTACGACGGACATCAGGGTATCCCAAAAGCTCACCCTGAGCACTTCGTGCTCAGGCGAGCTAAAAAAGCAACAACATAGCTTAAACTCGATTTGGTTATCTGTAGGCTGATTAGTTTTTTAGGCCATGTCAGTACTCGCGCAAATAAGTTTATTTTATTATTCCGAAGGTACCTTTTTGCAAGTGTATACACAAGGGAATCAACTCGAACAAGTCTACTTTCGCTCAATCGGACATCCTCGTCCATATAGGTTTAATTCAGGATAAGGAATTGGCCGATGTGTTACGACTGTACTTTCGCTTTGTAAATTGTTTTCAACCGTTTTGCAGCGCATTTTTCACAATAAGTAAAAATATAGGGGCTGAAAGGCTACTTCAGCGATGACTTTCCTTGTGTCAGGTAAGCAGTATACATGTCTATCTACCTCGTTAGGGCTACATAAGTGCTACGAACATGTAAACATGGGGTTTTTCATTAGTGGGTGGGGTATTTCCGTGAAGATCATTATAACGCCTGATCACTTACAACACTGTTTGATTTTATGTCTCCCGGCACCCGCGTTATCACAGCACTCCAGTGTAGTCATAGAGGTGTACCTACATACATGTAACTGAAGTCATGCTCCTCTCAAATTATAAGTGAGACGCTACCTGAAATTCACACTGTATTTTTCTCAAACCTATAACTGATTCATTCTCAAATAATTAAATTCACTGTTAAACGTATATGGGGTCATTCTTGACATGTGGAAAACCCTGCCTTATAGCCAAATAAACATAAAGGACCTCTGACAGTTTCCATGCAAATTTGCCCATTTTTCTACAAATTACTGCAGCTTTCTTGGGAAGCCAAAAATAAAAATTTTGGCATTAATGGGTAGACTTATCCATTATAAAGAAGATTTGATATCGATTTTGAACAATTATTACATCTGCGCACTACCTGTCACTGATTCTCACAAGAGGGGTAAGTGACATTTTCAGTCATCCTAAATACATATATTTTTCGTTTTTTCTTATTTACTGACTATCATTTGTTAAATATGCTTAAAATGAAATAAAACACTACAGCTGCGCGTAGTATGCAATTATATTGAAATCAGAAGTATGCTAGCCTAATATTTAGACACAGGCCGGGCCGCGTAGGGCAATCGGTAGGGCACCTGACTCATAAGTCAGAGGTCCTGGGTTCGAAACCCCGTCTGGCCGCATACTTTCGTTTCTCCTTCCGCTGATTCAAGAAGGGCAGTTGTCAGTTGCTGGCTAAAGTATGTGCACTTAGTACTGGTTAACCGCTTAGGAGGTCTAAGGCTGCCCAGGAATAGTGTGGTTAGGTTAACTGACCGTCCTGACATGACCATAGTTGTTTACCGTGGACGTTAAGCAACAAGTCAATCAATCAATCAATTAGACACAGAGGGTCTAATTACCCTCAATTAGACACAGAGGGTCTAATTACCCCACCCACTTTTCAGTTTTTCAGCTGTAAACTATCTCCCCGCCCCCTCTGCCTCAGCTTGAGTTTAGAGCAACACGTTTCAATAAAAAAATTGAAGCATACCAAAAGTTCATTTCCCCCTATATTAATTGGCAATTTTACATTACAACTGTCACAGGTCCTTTAATATAGTGTAGTTTGTTACATGTGGAGTAGAGCAAAAGGCAAGCCTTCTCACAGCATTCAGTACAATGACAGAGCTTTAGACAAGAGTATTTGGTGATAATTAGGGATAATTTTTGGTAACTCTGGATAAAAACTCATGTTGTGACCCCTCATCTGAACCGTCTCGACAAGGTTCAGATAAGGGGCCACAACATATGGTTTAAATGAGAAATGAAAAAATTATCATCAAATACCCCTCTTATCTAGAGCTCTGATAATGATCCAGATCCTCTGGCCCCAGTTCTACTTACATCACTCTCTGCATCAGAGTACACACTGCCCTCACTATCAGACATGATTCTTTACTAAGTGGTCCTGAAAATGTAAAGATTATTCTATGAATCTGGCAAATTTGCACAAAATATTCCCCTGTTTTATTTTGAAAATATATACGCTAAACCTCAAAGATACACTTTCTACGCAGAAATGACAAAAATTGCACAAACAATCTGCTTAAAAATAAACATTATGCAATTCACTTAATCAATAAAATTTTGCCGACAGTATATGACTGCTCAGTAATCAGTAGCATTTTTTCGTTGGCAAATCGCAAACCATGATGCCAGTGATGCTGCACCTCCAGTGTTCTCCCCAGACCATTAAGGCATGTCGCTCGCAACATGCCTTCCTCTTCAAATTTTCTTTGCAACATGCCTTAATTTCCAATGATAATTTATGAAAATAAAAAAAAAATCATTTTTTAGCCAGTAAAGTTGTTTTAAATGCATTAAGGATCATCAATAGATTATTTATAATGTAAATTTAAGCTAATTTTGACAAATCATTGCTATATTTAGGATTTTAAAAATTGATCAACAAGTCGAAATCCGATTTTTGTGTTAAAAATGACATGCCTTCTGAAATTTCTGGGGAGAACACTGACCTCCAATTTAATCAATCATTTTAGGTCAGCTTGGATTTCTCCTTTGGAGCCTACAGTGTTCCCATTCACGTAGAATTGTGCGTGAATCACGCGGAAATCATTCTAATCACGCATAAATTTTGGGGCAAGAACGTGCATTCACGCGCATATGTTTCTCTCAAAAATATTAAAAATCATTGTTTTTCTTCATTCTATTGCGAGTCTGCCAGGCCAGATGATTTTTGTAGCCGAGAAGAGAGTCAGAAGTCGCTGTTTTGATCTGAAATGCGGGCCGTAGTAAGATACCATGCTTTCATTCACGTCCGTCACATCCGTTCTACGGCCAATCAAATTCATTATTGGAAAACACTACCACTAATCGGCTGCATGAATATTAATGACATGCGCGGTCATGTTGCGCACTAGAACTGTCATAATGGCCGACAGAATTTGTCCGTATTTTTGCGTTTATTTTCACTGTTTCTGTTTGGAAACGGCACTTTCTATTTTTCATTTGGAAAGGAATCTATCAAATGATTAATATTGGATAAAACGAGGACCGGAAAAAGGCATGACAGCCGTTTTCTTCGTTTTTTCGGCTTCAATTGGAAACACATCGGCACTTTAGTGTTTGTAAAAGAAGCGGACCAAGGGTTCCAGGTCATTTCGGCCCATGTCCATTTCGGCCCATAACTTTTTCGAGATAAAAAGTCATACCCGTAAATTTTACTTCATACCCGCAAATTTTATAGATAGGGGGTATAAAAACCCTCAGTTTAAAATTTGAGTGGGAACACTGAGCCTATGTTAACAACTAACAGATAATGTGCTATAGTTTCACTGGTTGGGAGCGTACAGTACATGTGCACCGTTGTCCGATGTGTATAGTGGGCAAATCTTTGTCCGTTGTTATGACCTTCAGGGTGTGTTTGTGTGAAATGTGTTTTCTTTTATTGTTTGGATGTAAACCACTTGGTAAGAGTGTTTTCTCTATTTATGTTTTCCATTATGGTCATCTTTGGAGATGGCTAGATGTTGCTTTCTTTGCTCTAAATTCGTATTTTCATCTGCAAATCACTGGTGTTTGTAATCAGATCACGTCACCTGTAACCAGAAAATCGGCCGAGTTAGCGTTTTAATTCGAAAAAGATGTTAGTTAGTCCCTTTTTAAGATAGATTAATGATCTATTAAGAGATTTATCCATGATAAGTACCCTTTAAGTACGGGACGAATCCACAAGACAAGCAAAGCTGAGCATCCCCAAATTTTTCTGACTGTATGGGATGTCTCACTGACAATCGGTTTTACGACCCACGATACAGAATAGTGTTTGACCCCTCTTTTGTTTTCTTTGAAAATAATTGCCCTTACCTAGCATGATATCTAACAAGATTAAATAATCCTGAACCTAAATACACCATAAAATATTCTAAAGAAAACACGGTTGTTTCATACAAAATTGATGGCAAAATTTGAAGAAATGGTACCGGCGCAGATTTCGAAATCGAAAGTAGAGTAGTGATTTTCTCAAATTAAATGTGAAAATAAAGCATATCATAACAATTTACAGAAAATTAAGGTGACATGTCGAAAAGATCTGTATTAAGGCTTGTCGAGCAAGCTGTTCTACCTACACTCAATGATTTTAAAACACGAAAATAAACAATTTTGAAACTTACCCGACATATTGGGACAAAGATGCGTCCACTATACAGATCGGGACAACCGGTCACTTGTACTATACGCTCCCACCCAGTGGTTTTAGCTAGCAGTGCAAAAATGCATTTGCAGTTACTGCAATATGAGCCGTGACATGAGAAAACAAACAAAGTGGCTGTGTGCCCAGGGAAGACTCAGGTCAGCCTGGGCATCCATCCAATCTGATCAGACACTTCCCCAAGAACTTAAAGTGTAGCTAATGCACCAGTCATTTGCAACCACGACCCCCATGGGGCCGGGGATAGCGGGGGCATAGCAGGGCTTAAGTACCGTGTTTTTACCTAAGCGGTGTCACGGCAGTGCCATGGATATGCCGGGCTTTTGATTCCCGCCAAAACAGTGGGGAAAATAGTGGAGTGTTTTTAACAAAATTTACAGTGACACATTGTCAGAATATGGATTTGTAGCTCGCCTGTTCGAATGAATGTACAGGAAGAGCTATTGCACTCCCCCCGGCGTTGGCATTAGCAAAATGTTAAAATTCAGGGCTCTCACACTCCTTTTTGGGAATGGGGCCGGGGCCTTTAGAATTGGGAAAAATAGCGTCGTTTTGTCTGAAATTGGGAAAATTTACATTGTTTTATTTGTGAAGTTTTCATTGTCAGACCAACACAACTTACATATTATGGTATTGTTATATTTTCAGAGGAATCTAGTCAATAAGCAGACACAGCAGATAGTGAAGCATAATAAACTTTATCAAATAGTTGGGATATTAGATAATAACAAAACTATTTGTGTGTTGAGTTATTCTTTCTTTCCTTTGAACTGGCAACTTCCCAATCTTGCCACTCTCAAATTGAAGAGACGACTGGGACCTAGAAAAAAAGTGTTAGGTTTGAAGTATCTGTGAACTAAGTAAGCATATAATTCATTAAGACTTAAAACTTAGAATTTATCCATTGTAAGCTGTGGTAAGTATGCATATCATCATTCACTGATCATTTTATGCAAGTTCAAGAACAATTTGGATGTTTAATTTTTATTCAATATTTTTGTTGCAAAATATGACAATTGCACTTAGAAAAATATCCCTCTTCCTTCAGTCTATTGTACTTAGAAAAACATCCATCTTCCTTCAGACTGAATTCCCTTTCCCTGAAAAAAATATATCAGAGGTAAAAAAATATACTCTCAGACACCTCAGTAGCCCTGTTACTATGGAATAGGAAACTTGTGTACTGCCATGACTGGCCATGTAGAATAAAGTACCACAGTTATGAGAGAGAGAGAGAAACTGGACTGTCACACAGCAGAACATGACAAAACTTTCAGTCCTGCCAGTACAAAACATCCACGGTATGTCACTATCACTATACTAACTCTTGGATGTCCCGGTAATCCTGTTTATGATTTTGGATATGGCCGAAAATGTCTTTGAAAATCGATTTAGGTACGAAACGCCAAAACAGCCAAATCATCCACCATAGGTGAAAACTCCGATCAAATTTTAGCATTGGAAGACTTTAATTTAAAGAATAAGTCAAAATATTGTTCACCACAAAAAAAATGGCCCATAAAGCAAAGAGAATATTAACATAATGCAGCCAAAATCGCTAGGCTATTCGCCCTCAATTGAAAGGGAAGTAACTCTAACAGTATGATAAAACCCAGTACCGGTTTCCAATAACAAAACATGGCGATCGTGATTGAAAATGTAATCGCTTCCAAATTTTTAAAGTTATAAATTATGTTAACATTTTAAGTTTTAGGTGGTTTTTAATACATTTTGCATTGATACAACTGCAGTTTTCTTGGACCAAACAGACTTAGTCAGATTGGGAATTTTTCATCTGGAATTGGGAAACAAACATACTTTTTGGCATTGGGAATGGGGCCGAATTTCGGCCCCAAATTTCGGAGATCGAGAGCCCTGAAATTTTACGTTAAAGTTTTTTAGGTGATGGGCAAGGCGCTCTCAGGTGAGCTGTCCTGTCCCCCTGACAGGTCTTGTTATATTTACATGAACCCCAGGGGGCGGAGACCTTTACCAGGGATTTGACTTTAAAGATGTCCCCACAGTGCAGGGCATATACAAGGGCTTTGCAGAGTGAAAAGTCAATATCCCTGCTATTCCCGGCCCCAGGGGGGCCGTGGTTGCAAATGACTGGTGCATAAAGGCCTAAGCTACCTCCATGCATACAGCTAGGACTCCCATCAGACTGCCCAAGCTGATCTGAGTCTGCGCTGGGCGCACAACTACCTTGATGGTTTTCCCATGTTGCAGCTCATATACATTGCTATAATTAGCTTTTTGTGGTTCAAACTGGTTTGATGCACTCCTTATGAAGAAAATATGGACACCATGGTAGCAATACAAAGCACAATTAAATGCTGTCTAATGTTTTATTACAAACATGAATACTTAAAACACATCACAGCTTCAAATAAACCCCAGCCACAGAAGGAAATATTGCACAATTTTTCCTACCCCACCCACTTTCACAAATCCCAAACACCCGTCTTTCCTGCTGACTATTTGGCTGTAAATACATCGGTTAAATGGTAGAAGATCTTAAACAACGAAAGAAAACAATCCTTTAAATGAAACCATAAATAAAACTGAACCATTTACCTGTTATGCTGTATGCTCCTAACGTTTTTTTCTTATGTCTCTCTTCACAGCATTTTCCTTTTTTTTTATGGTTAGGAGGCGCTGCTGCAGAGAAATGCCGGAAAGGATCAGAATAACCCCAAATACCGGAATGAACGGGTCCTTAGAATCACCGAAAAGAAATTTATAAAAAAACGCTATTTGAACGATTCTTAAAAACATTCACATTTACTGTTCTATTAAATGGATCCCAACACCCCGCACCTCCTCACAAAAGGGGGCTCTGCATTTCAAGGACAGAAATTGCTCCTGAGTATAGGAAAGAATTTGCTCCTGAAAAAAGTGATCCTGAGGAATTCTTTCTTATACTCAGAAGCAAATTCTTTCAAAGAAGGGGGTGGCCGGGTCGGGCGATGGTGCTGGGTATCAGTCAGTGCTGGGGCGTCCTAATTACTTGGGTAATAGTAAGGCAAGGGCCCAATATGCTTGCAGTAGGTGTGGGTTGGGGTTGTTTGGATGTTTTTTTTCTCGCCTATCTATCTATCTTGACATGACCCCCTTTCGGGTATTATTTGGATTTCACCACGCATGGTGTGTTAGTAAAAGAAGTAAAAAGTGAGATAGTGCAGAATAAAAAGAAAAAAAAAAGGTGAAACATAGATGAAAGGGTTAGTGTTAAGAAGAGCTTAAAATCAGGATAAAAACAGTATTTATGTTTAGGGGAGGGTATGACTGATCTTACTGACTCCTAATTTAAAGGAGTCAAGATCTGAAACTTGGACGAGATCAGCTGGTAATCTGTTCCATAGTACAATAGTCATGGGAAAGAATGAATACTGATAATAACAGACAGATGTATGGATCTGTCTGTAAGAGAGAGGATGCATGTGACGAGTATATCTGGTGGGCTGTTCGAAATATGACGAAACGGGAATAGCAACCAGGCCATACACTACCTTATAAATATAGCGAGACGCGCATCGTAACGTCTGCACTCAAGCGACCGCCATCCAAGATTACTCATCATTTCTGTCACGCTGCTGTAGGGAGAGTAATCATTGGAAACCCATCTTGCTGCCCTTCGTTGAATCATTTCAACTTTCTCTATGTTTTCTTTCGTGTATGGGCTCCAGACAGAAGACGCATATTCAACCTGCGGTCTTACTAGTGAGTTATATGCCAGTGTTTTGATTTCTTCATTTTTTGTTTTCACATTTCTTTTTACAAAGCCTAAAGTTCTATTAGCACTGGCAGTTATATTGTTTATGTGAGAATTCCAGCTAAGATCTGTGCTGATGCTTACCCCAAGATACTTGGCTGCATCCACAGCCTCCAGTTCCTGATCATGCATATAATATTTCGACCTTAACGGGTTTTTGGACCTAGAGATGTGGAGCACCTGACATTTACTTGGACTAAACTCCATGTCCCAGGTTCGTTCCCAGTTCTGCAGAATGTCTAGATCGGACTGGAGTACACTACTGTCCCCTGAACTAGATACAGTCAAGTAAACAGCGGTATCATCAGCAAAGAGCCTAACTTGAGATTGTACATTTTCAGGAAGGTCGTTTATGTACAACAGAAAGAGGAGCGGGCCCAATACAGACCCCTGGGGTACCCCAGAGGTCACTGGAACCTCATTTGAAGACTCCCCATCCATTCACAGTTTGAGATCGGCCAATCAAGAAAGACCTTATCCATTTCAGAGTGTTTCCTTTAATGCCAAAGTTCGAAAGTTTAAATAATAATTTCAAGTGATTCACTTTGTCAAAGGCTTTGCTGAAGTCTAAAAGAACTAAATCTGTTTGCTTTCCCAAAGTCAGCTGCCTTCCAAGGTCTTCCACAAGCTGAATAAGTTGTGTTTCACAGGAGCGTTCTTCCCGAAAGCCATGTTGTAATTCATAAAGGACATCATGCTGAGTCAAGTGTTTAGAAATGTTGGATGCAATTATATGCTCCATCACCTTGCACACAATGCATGTCAAGGAGATGGGCCAATAATTGACAGGGTCTGTTTTATCACCCTTCTTAAAAAGGGGACACACTTGAGCTTTTGTCCATTCCAAGGGTAGTTGGCCAGTTTGAAGGGATCTCTCAAACAGCAAACAGATAACTGGGGGAATATCTATCCTTAGTTCTTTCAGCACAATAGGTTTTATTGCATCAGGCCCAGCAGCCTTTTCAGGATTAAGATTGAACAAAAGTTTAAGAACTCCATTGATGTCAATGTTAATTTCCGGCATAGAAGGGCATGAGGGTTTTAGATTAGCTGGAAGATTTTCTTGAAACAAACCCTGAATGCTCTGAGTGCATAGCTGCCCTAGCCTAAGTGGGGATAAGCATGTAAAAACAGACTGGAATTGTTTATTCAAAAGATTGGCCTTTTTGACATTGTCACTGTGTAATGTACCGTCTGTATTGTCTTTCAGTAAAGATATACCCCGATCATCCTGTCTACTGTTTTTGATAAGTGAGAAGAGTTTCTTTGGTGCAAACCCGGAATTTCTACTGTCCCCCCTGAACCCATCCCCAGTATATCAGCCAAATAATTATTATAAGCTACTTTTAGTTTGTTCTGAACTAGGTGTTTGACCTGCTTGAAGTGATACCTATTCTTTTCTGTCCCTGACTTTTGTTTTTGATAGAGTTTGTCCCTTTTTCTAATGAGTCGACGTATTTCTTGAGTAATCCATGGCAGGCTGCGTTTTTGACTAAGTTTTTTGATGGGTACAAAATTTTTTATTCCTGAATTAATGGCAAGCGTAAAAGCATTCCAGATTTCCTCAACGGTACTTTCTTGGAAGCAACCCAAAATTTCTGAAGCTTTGATCCTCATAAAGGATTTGAGACCATCCCCGTCAGCTTTTCTAAATAGTGGTACTGATCTGGATTTTTGTCGACTCACTGTTGGTTTGACTTTGACATTTGCAATGGAGATGTCATGGTCTGAGATGCCAGGTAGGATTTCAACAGTGTTTACCAAAGTATAGTTTGTTGTCAGGAACAGGTCAAGAATATTATCACCTCTGGTAGGTTTACTTATCATTTGAACCAGGCCAAAATCATCCAGACAGGAGACGAAATCTTTATAGACAGAAGAATAGCTACATCCTGGTCTAATGGTAGGTACGTGGTCAGAGTCCCATGAGAACTTGGGGAAATTGAAGTCACCCAGTATCCACATGTTGCCTTTTTTCATACTTACCATTTACCATTACCTTTCATCACTTTATTATTTCTTTCTCTCACAGTGGGAGACGGGTGGATAAAGACTGAACTAGTTTGTTTGTTGGGGTCTAAAGGCCCTCTGACACAGCATTTCAGTCTATATCGGGCTGTCTACAAGAGAAAGGGAGAAAAAAAGAGAAATGATAGACTGATATATGAAAAAAAAAATCTAAACCACACCCACCTGTACCTACCGCAAGCACAGTAGGCCTTTGCCGTACTATTATCCAAATTAGTAGGAGATGATTGTATAAGTGGCTAACGCTTGTTATCAGAACCTGTTTTCCAGTATATTTATTGTATGTGCTATGTGTGTAAATGAGTTGAAATAAATATTGTTTAAACCAAATTAGTAGGACGCCCGGTAGTGAAAACTAACAGGGCTGGATCAAGCCCCCTTCCCCTGATTCCAACCCCCCAATTAATACTGAAAACTTTCATCCATGTAGAATACTCTGAATACAGTCTACCAGCTACCAAAACACTCAAGGTAAAACATTGAATGAAAGGAGTTTTCGGTAAGAACAAATAAACACAAAATAAATTGAAGGGAGCTGAAAGAGTATGAAAGAGGGCTCTCCCTCTCATATGGTGTGTGTGTGGGTGGGTGAGTGGGGGGGGAGGGGGGGGGGGTGGAGAGGTGGAAGGGGAGCTCTGAGGCCTCCCCCATTAAAGTTTTGATTTTTTTGATTTTCATGAATCTCTTAACAGCTAGCATTTTAGGCACTTTCATAATGTACTTCAAGACACTTTTTTCCTTTTTCGTCACCATGAATAATCGGGAACCAGTAGAAGGGTAGAGTGACAACTTTGTGCTCTTCTTTATTTGCTAAAATTTGAAGGACTATTGAACTTTATATTGACAAAATTCATATGGAGATGTGATGGTTTCAGTGGACATTATGATGCAAGATTCTGTTTGGTAAAATGATGATGGACTTTTTGGTTTTTGGTGAAAATATGAATTTCCTTTGGTCTGGTGAACTTAAATCTAAAAATAGTAAACGTTTTCAATTTACCTTTTTGCCTTAAGGCGAAGGCATTTATTGAATACAATACAATGGACAATTTGAATGGACCGGTGAAATTAGCATAACAGAGGGATAATAAAGGGAGATAATAGTGTAAGACAGTATGGCTTCGATTGGCTGTAATGCTAACGCCAATGCTAATGACAGTCAATTTACAGAGTTGACCCCTGTTAAATTAACAGCTGTAAAACTGGAAAACACCGATGCAAAAGTCCCCTATACGATAGAGGATACCACCTATTACGAAGCTGATAATAATGAGAACATATTGTATAATCAGTTACAAATCCTTTATAGGGGTTTACCCAAGGAAATGTTTGTAAACAGGATTCTGCGTAATGAAGCATCCTGTGAAGTCACACTTGAAGGTCATCGTTCTGAACTGTTCGAGTTGATTAAAGAGTGTGATGACTTCCCGTATGGCCTGCAATGTGAACTGAAGCGTAGGGTTCGTACACGAAACGGTGACTCAGTGGCCAACAAGTTAGCATGCGATATTCACACACTGATGGCCGTGTTGGAAGGCGGCGAGTTTTGTGAACTTAAGGACCTTATAAGTTCTGGTAGAGGCCAACGGTCACAGTCACAGTCTGGTGTCTGCAACACGACTTTGAATCCGTGCGAGTATGCATCTGAAATCAAAGCATTGACGGAAAATATGAACAATCTGAAAGCAAGTCTTTTAAACATTCAACAGACTCAGCTTGCGACGGAAACATCCCGATCATCACAGATTCAGAACTTAAAATCAACAGTTTTAGGGTTAAAAAACGACATTACATTGCTTTCTGCTACAGTTTCCAAAGCTGTTACTGACATTCGTCTTTCATGTGAACGTATTGAATCGGAAAAAAGCCTTGGTGTCGTTAGTTTAAAAGCTGAATTGCGGCTAGTAAAGGACAATGTGCGTGATATCCAGGATGCCCTAGAAAATATGTCTAGAATTTCCTCTCCGGACGGACTCTCTACAACATTGAAAGGTCATAAGCTATCTAAAAAGAGTAAATATGCCAAAAACAAACGAAATTCTTCTGAAAATGATTCAATGAATGATAGCCAGTTAAACAAAAGGGTCATCGAGTCTGATCCGGGGGGAACCTCTAGTAACATTCAAACTTTGTCAGGCTCATTCGGGCCCCAATCTGGTGAAAATAATGCTAGCACTTCTCAGTTTAATAATGATAATTTGCAGGCGACGTCGGGTGCGCGGGCTGGTGATGATCACGTTTCGGCAGTGTCACCTACCGACGATTGCCAAAAGTCGGTGGCACCTGACTCGTAAGTCAGAGGTCCTGGGTTCGAATCCCGGTCTGGCCACATACTTTCGTTTCTCCTTCCGCTGATTCAAGAAGGGCAGTTGTCAGTTACTGGCGAAAGTATGTGCACTTAGTACTGGTTAACCGCTTAGGAGGTCTAAGCCTGCCCAGGAATAGTGTGGTTAGGTTAACTGACCGTCCCGACATGACCTTAGTTGTTTACCGTGGACGTTAAGCATCAAATCAACCAACCAAAAGTCGGTGGGTGAGAATGCTGAGGCGGACCACGGTAGCGCTGCCCGGGTAGCCGATGCTGCTAGCAATTATTTTGATGATGTTACAGCTGCTATAGCTGGTCCAGTAATGGCTAGGAACGGGTCTAGCTTTTCTGATCAGTCTGAACAGTTAACAGCAAATGTACAGCCAATGGCGGATGTCCGCGATACAGGCAATTTTCGTTCTTTAAGGTTTGAGCCAACAGAAGCGCAGCCGGTAGCTTATAGTGAAATTGTCGCGTCGACTAGCGGGCCGCGGTCGCAGAAAGAACCAACTGTTAACAATAACTTAACACAAAGTATGTCCAATATACCTGTCTATACGACAAAGCCCGCGCAAAGAGAGCTCAGTCAGTTTGTCAGGCAAATGAAAATCTTGATAATAGTGATGATGACGATGATTTTGTGCAATTTGTAAAAAAAGGGCTAAAAGGTATTACCTGGGTGGTTTTCTCCCCACAATAACTCGACATAGGATTGAGCAGTATGTTGACAGACGTGATTCAACGGTAACGTGGATTCGTATGTGGCAGAGTAAGCGTAACTCCAGAAATATGGTAATTAGATTAAACGTTGAAGACAATGAATATGCGTCGTACGTTGAAGATCCCACGTTTTGGCCTCCAGGCGTTACATGTAGGCCCTGGGTTAACAGAAGCGAACGAGGCCGCGGTGTAGGCGGTTACTCCCGAGACTGGAGTCTTGAGCATAATGATCGTCATCTGTATGGCAGATCCGACATAGATGAATATAATCCGTATTCACCGCTCCGTGACGCATCAAATATAGATTAGTGTCGTGTCTATAAGGTACTAGAGACAGAAAAGTGGAATACAAATAAAGCCGTATAATGTTTAGTACAGATATAAATATTATGTCCTGGAACGCGACAGGAATAATGTCAAGCGCGTCATATCTCTGTTACAGTCTAAAGTCCAAGCAAATAGATATATGTGGAATTTCTGAGCATTGGTTATATGAAAAAGATTTGGTTTTCTTGGACCAAATAGATAGTAACTACAAAAGCCATGCTACATCGGACTTTGACTTAAAGTTTCCTGGCCGCAGAAGAGTTGGAAAGGGTGGTGTGGCTCTTTTATGGCACAGAAAGCACAATAAAAGTATAACAGCACTGTCTTTTGATGATGACAAAATTATCGGAATTAAACTTGAAATAAATCCCTCAACATATATAGGCCCTATACTTCTTTCAGATCTATTTACCCTGTACAAATCATTCATTTGAGAGTTTTCAGGACTATGTCGATCGTTTAAATAACATTCTTGGGCTTTATTCTGACAAAGGCCTAGTTGTCATTATGGGCGATGTGAATGCTAATATTTTGTCTGCCAAATTTTCGTAAAGCTTTAAATAATCGGAGTCGGTATGTTGAGAAATTTCTGAACGAGAATAACGTGGTATCCATTAATAGAGAGGTTAAGATTTAGAACTTGTACGCGTACGGCTACTGGTAGCTACACGTACACGTACAAGTTAGAATTGTAGTTATAAAAGTTTAAGATTAATGTAACTTGTACGTGTACGTGTACCATTACGGAATGTGGCGAATCATTTTAGATGGTCGAAACAATTATCGAATAAAAAGCCTTCTAATCAGCATGACCGTTAGTCCATGTGTACGACTGTGGGTCAACATTTTGTTGTCATCTTACCTCCTCTGTACCATGCAATTGTTGTTGTTGTTTTTTCTATTTAAGGTTGTTTTGTTGTTGTTTTTTTGGTCGAATTTAACGTTTTAATAAACTTAGTGTCAAAACGAAAGCGTATATGCCCGTTTCCCCAATATCACAGCCGATGACCATCTAATATACCAATTTTTTTCTAATAATTGCACCGTTACAAAGTCCCGATGGTAGTTTACGGGAAAGACATGACAGCTGGCTGCCAGCCTCTTGATCGTAAAATGTACGGGATAGTTCCGTAATTGTTTAATATGGAAAGCTTCTGCACTGTATAAAATATTGCTTTAAATCCGCATAAAATATTTTTAAATCAAAACACAATCAATCGCGGAATTAAAACAACTTTTTTACTTATTTCCGTCAGTTTCCATCTTCAGGCCGCGTTCACACGAGCAAAGTTTCAATGTCACAGAAACTTTAACAAAGGAAGTATGGCAGACATTTTGCGTTTACACGGAGCGATTTGTTAAAGAAAATGTGACAAAGCATCTTTGTCAAAAAAAACTTTCGCAATGAAATATTTGCTGTAGTGTTTACACGACCAAATATTATTCGTCAAAGCTACCTGCGGCAATGAAAATCTTTGTCACATTTTCCACGTTTATAACAAAGTTCTTTGTTACATAAGCTTTAGCTAAGTTTTTCGTTTACACGGACAAATTTAATTTATTGAAGTAACTTTACCATATATATTTGTCAAAGAAACATTGTCATATTTTGGCATTTATACGAGCACATTTTTCTATGACAAAGACTGTTTGCCAAAGAAAATTGTACAACCGTCTTTGTCATAGAAACTTTACCTGTGTAAACGTAGCTTTACAGTTATGACACTATCCTGTACTTTTACGGTGTAGGGAGGCCCTTACTACTGCCTGCGTACACGGCCACTTCTCAACCATCTCCCATTTTTCGAAAGTTTCAATTGATTACACCGACTGACACAATCATCTGTGTCTCATCCATTTTTTTTTTCTTTCGTTAATTGGTAATGTAGCCCATACCCAACCATGATTCCAAAGTGTCCAATTTCCCCATTTTAAATAGGATATAATTGATCCCGACCACCTTCCCCAACTCACAAACTCCCCAACATGCAAGTGATACTTATATGTGGCCACACCATATTTTAACTGTTAGCTCGGAGTTTGATGGTCCAGACTCATGATCAAAGGTTGCGGGTTCGATTCCAGCTAAGGTCACGATTCTTTTCTGCATCTGATTTATTTCAGCGCCGTCCGTATCTCATATATTTCCCAATATGGCCTATATGACTAATATACAGTTGAAAGGGCCGTAAAATCCGTAATCATTCATCCATCCAGCTCACAAATAAGGAGATATCTATAACAAAAACTGCCTTACTCCTCGCATGTACCACCCTCACTGTAAACATTGGTGTGTCTTATTTACGCTTCACTGATTTTCGAGTGAAAGCTTAAAAACATTTTTAAGATATATGCTCTCACCTTTGACATCATAAAATAAAATGTGCATTTATGAATTCAATGCGAAAACTGAATTCAAATTACACGTTTATTAAGCTACGTGTAAACGGCCTCCTAGAAGTAGTCAACGTCTAGAAATTACTTCTAACTGGTAGAGAGTATGCAAATTTTGATGACGTATGCACACAAATCATCGCTAGACGTACACGCACACGTACAAGTTAAAAATCTTAACCTCCCTAATACCTTGGATATTTGTACTGGTGCTAGGTCGTCTTTCGTTTCATATGATAATACCTGTGAATCGTTAATAGACCATATAATATTTCCATTTGAGAAAGTTCATTATGTATATTCGTGTGAAATATGTATTGATGATGCCCTTAATGTTTCAAGGCATCGTCCGGTGTTATGTCGTGTTCGAATACCTGCCCAGTACGAGGAAACACCGAATATATGTTCAGAAAATAATCGTAATTGGAGAAAAGTGACTGTATACTCTACAGATTGTTACAAGGAAGGCCTTATGCTTAATGACACTAATGACACACTAAATACTTTGACACAGTGCGATCTGGATTCAAAAGCTAAAATTAATAATGCATATACCGATTTTGTCCGAGAAATTAAAGCGGTAGCAAAACAGCATTTCCCTGTTAGGAAATATAGGCATTATCTTAAGCCTTATTGGACTGATGAATTAAGCATATTGCATAATGAAATGAAAAGATTGCGTAGAATTTGGATTAGGAATGGCAGGCCTAGAAATCCTGGGCATGACTCGTACAAGGCGTATAAAGCAGCGAAACGCGATTTTCGGCGTAAGCATCGGCAGTGTTCGGAATATTTTATGAAATCTCAAATTGACGAAATCGATAAACTGGCAGAAGTCGATAGCCGTGGGCTAATTATTTCAAAGCTCTATATACTCCCTCTGAACATACCAAATTTGATTCCGAATTCAAAGATACTATTATAAATTATACTCAGGAAATTAACAATTGTTCGCAAGATTCAGCCTTGAGAAATAATAATGTATCGATTAGCTCAGAAGAAGTTTGCGCGGCTGTTAGCATGGCCCATAAGGGCAAGGCATGTGGAGAAGACGGAATTTATTATGAGCATATTTTATATGGCGGTGAATTTCTGTACGAAATTTTGGCGAAGTTTTTTACTGCTGTTGTTTTATTTTCATATGTACCCATTGAAATGAAAAGGGGGGTTATCATAACTTTATTTAAAGGTGGAAATAAAAGAAAAGACGACCCCAACAATTACAGAGCTATAACTTTGTCTTCTGTCATACTCAAATTACTTGAAAGAATATTACACACAAGAATCCAGTTATTTGATAACATAGCCCAACCCATTCACTCTATGCAGGGTGGATTTCAAAAAAACCTTGGGTGTCTTATGACCTCGTTCCTACTAAGAGAATCTATAGGTTTTGCAAAAGAAAACAGTAGTAAACTATTTGTATGTTTCTTAGATGTTAAAAAAGCGTTTGATCACGTGTGGCACGAAGGTCTATTTTATAAGCTATACAATTCAGGGATATGTAAATTAATCTATTATCTTATTGTTAATATGTACACAGATATGTATAGCTGCGTAAAAGGTCAAGGTCATAAATCGTATTGGTTCCCTGTATTACAAGGTACACGCCAAGGCGGCGTATTGTCGCCGTTCCTGTACCTCTTTTATATAAATGACTTATTGTATCAGCTAGAATCGTCGGGGCTAGGTTTCTGTATGTATGATATCAATTGTTGTTCTCCATCAGTCGCTGATGATATGCTTTTGGGATCTTATTCAAAGATCGGTTTAGACAAGATGATGAACATTTGCTTTGGGTACTCGGTCAAATGGCGGTATCTATATAATGCATTAAAATGCTTAGTAATTGTTTTTAATGAAAGTAAGAATGCTTATCAGCAGTCAAATCGAACATGGATGCTTGGAAATGATCAAGTCGATGAGGGCACGGAATATGTACATTCGGGTGTTAGCTGTGATAAGTATATGTCGATCGATGAAAATGTCAAACTACATGAACTAGCAACAAATAAAATCAAAAGCACATTTTTAAGCCTGTCTAATTGTGGAATTTATGAAGATGGACTTAATCCCATGTCAATAAAGCATATATATAATTCGGTTGTTTTACCGAAAGCTCTTTACGGTTGCGAATTATGGTCAAACATATTACCAAAACATATTGTGTCTTTGGAACGCGCACATCGTTTTTGTGTTAAATTCATGCAGTTGTTACCGAAGAACGTCAGCACTGATGTTGCTTTGTCATTAATTGGAATGCAACCTATCGAAGCCGAAATAGATTATAGAAAACTGATTTTTTTTGGACAACTATGTCTTCTGCCCGGGTATTATAGAATAAAAGAGGTGTTCCTTCATAGGCTTGTTCACTGCAATAGCAGTTTGATGTCCCATAAACAAGGTTTTCTACCTGACATTGTTCGTATTTTGGATAAATACTCCATGTCACATGTTTTCAGTAGTTTTGTTGAAAAAGGGTCTTTTATGACCAAAAATGCTTGGAAAAAATTTATAAGACAGACTATAGATAACTTTTACAGTAATGACCTGATGTCTAGGGTATCCACTGTTAACTCATACAATCGTATTCTCAAAATTCATGTGAACATTGCCTTTGGGCCACACGTATTGTGGAAACTGTCTAAGGATTATCCTAGGTTCAAAGGGATGGTACAAGTAGCTATACGCCTACTAGGCATGTTGTTCTCCGGAAAATGGTTTCGGAAATGTTATAATTGTAATGAGACAAATATGTTACTAACAGAACACTTGTTGCTGTATTGTCCTAACACGGATAGTTTTAGGAAAGTTCTGTGGCACAGACTACTCGGCCGATTTGGGGTACGGTTTTATAATAAATTTAAGGCTTTGTCCCCATCTGATCAGATAGATGGACTGTTTTCGGGGTGTTTTGATTTTTTGACTGATGAAGAAGATCGATGGGAAATTTTAAAAATCTTTATATCATCTTTAAAAATGATACAAAATAATGTAAAGCTTAGTTCTACGAGTCTAACATAGCTCACTGATCGAAGTTCTGAATAATATGTCTATTTTTTAAGTTGTATACATTGTTATATATCTTGCAGAGCTGTCCCGGCAAGCACATCGCGTCTGGGTGACGTCGTACTGACGTCGTTGCGACTTTATCACGTCGCATTGACGTCAGTGCGGCGTCGTTCCGACGACGTCATGTGCCTGCTGGGGTGGATGTGAAGTGTCTGATGTTAAGTTATATACGATAACTAGCTGGTACGTGTTGTGGCCTCTTATAAGGGTTGTCCAACAAATGTGGTTCTGATGATGAGTTGCTGTATGTCTGTGTGCAAAGTAAACGAGACTGTCCGAGGCTATCTTCCGTTGATTCTCCTTGCCACGACTTTGCTTTGGCTATTTCTCGAAGACGTGACAGTATCCCAACGGGCGCGTGGCATCGTGGTGACGTCGTACTGGCGACCACGTCGCGTCAGTCGACGTCAGTGCGACGTCATGCGCCTGCTGGAATAGTACTAATTGTCTTCGTTTTTGGTTTTAACAAGAAAAAATATATGATCTAAACATGATATGTCTCTCATCCCATACCTTATATTTCGTTTCGGTAAGGTATGGGACATGGGACATGGGCTATTACTTTAGGATACGCTAGAAGTTCACGTTATGTGTAGTAGTATCATGAGTATCATACTCATATCTCCATGCTGATGTTGAGTGACAATCTGGTCTCGCTGCAGTCAAGGTTGTCACTCGCATCAGCATGGAATGCATTTAAACATCGTGTAATGGTAATATAGTCAGTAATAAATAATATGAATCATAATCATAGGTATCGTGCTTATATGGCTATGCTGATGTGAGTGACAATCTGGTCTCGCCGCAGTCAGGGCTGTCACTTGCATCAGCATGGAATGTATTTAAACATCCTGTAATGGTAATATAGTCAGTAATAAATAATATGAATTATAAATATCATAGGTATCGTGTTTGTATGTCCATGCTGATGTTGAGTGACAATCTGGTTTCGCCGCAGTCAGGGCTGTCACTCGCATCAGCATGGAATGCATTTAAACATCGTGTATATAATGGTAATATAGTCAGTAATAAATAATGTGAATTATAAATATCATAGGTATCGTACTTGTATGTCCATGCTGATGCTGAGTGACAATCTGGTCTCGCCGCAGTCAGGGCTGTCACTTGCATCAGCGTGGAATGCATTTACACATCGTGTATATAATGGTAATATAGTCAGTAATAAATAATATGCATAGGTATCGTGTCTGCATGTCCATGCTGATGTTGAGTGACAATCTGGTCTCGCTGCAGTCAGGGCTGACACTTGCATCAGCTTGGAATGCATTTAAACATCGTGTAATGGTAATATAGTCAGTAATAAATAATATGAATTATAAGTATCATAGGTATCATGTTTGTATGTCCATGCTGATGTTGAGTGACAATCTGGTCTCGCCGCAGTCAGGGCTGTCACTCGCATCAGCATGGAATGCATTTAAACATCGTGTATATAATGGTAATATAGTCAGTAATAAATAATGTGAATTATAAATATCATAGGTATCGTACTTGTATGTCCATGCTGATACTGAGTGACAATCTGGTCTCGCCGCAGTCAGGGCTGTCACTTGCATCAGCATGGAATACATTTACACATCGTGTATATAATGCTAATATAGTCAGTAATAAATAATATGCATAGGTATCGTGTCTGCATGTCCATGCTGATGTTGAGTGACAATCTGGTCTCGCCGCAGTCAGGGCTGTCACTTGCATCAGCATGGAATGCATTTAAACATCGTGTAATGGTAATATAGTCAGTAATAAATAATATGAATTATAAGTATCATAGGTATCGTGTTTGTAAGGCTATGCTGATGTGAGTGACAATCTGGACTCGCTATAGTCTAAGCTGTTACTCGCATCAGCGTGGAATGCATTCAAACATCGTGAAAAGCTAATATAGGTGGTATTAATAGTATCCATTATAAGTGTCATGGATATCATGCTTGTGTGGCTATGCTGATTTGAGTGACAGTCTGGACTCGCTGTTGTCTAGGCTGTTACTCACATCGGCGTGGAATGCATTCAAGCATCATATAGTATGCATTACGGGTATCATGGGTATCGTGTTTGTATGATAGTTTATTTACCATGTATGTTTTTCCTTTCTTTTTGCATTTTGTGTTCTTGTCTTTTGTCTTTGTAATTGTATATATGTTCGTTTGTAATATGTATGCTCTCCTGTATTGGAGGAAAATAAAAGATCTATCTATCTATCTACCTTCCCCTGATTCCCCCCCCCCAATTAATACTGAAATTTTTCATCCATGTAGAATACTCTGAATACAGTCTACCAGCTACCAAAACACTCAAGGTAAAAAACTGAATGAAAGGAGTTTTCGGTAAGAACAAATAAACACAAAATAAATTGAAGGGAGCTGAAAGAGTATGAGAGAGGGCTCTCCCTCTCATATGGTGTGTGTGTGGGTGGGTGGAGGGGGGGGGGGTGTGGAGAGGTGGAAGGGGAGCTCTGAGGCCTCCCCCATTAAAGTTTTGATTTTTTTGATTTTCATGAATCTCTTAACAGCTAGCATTTTAGGCACTTTCATAATGTACTTCAAGACACTTTTTTCCTTTTTCATCACCATGACTTTTAGTCTTTTTTTATACACATTGTAATTTTGGGACAAGAGGCATAACTGACGACAATTTTCGGGTTGTTTGTTTGTGTGCGGTGGGGGGGGGGGGGGGGGGGGGGGACCCCAGCACCATTGCCCGCGACCGGACCACTCCCGTAGACTGAAATACTGTCTCAAAGAGCCGTTAAACCTAAATAAACACAAAAAACCAACCAACCAATCTTTCATAGAAGAGTAGATTCAGTAGATTCAACCCCCTTGGTTTGGTTTTGGTGGTGTTTTTTATTTCCATTTCCGGGGTGTGTGTGTGGGGGGGGGGGGGGGTGGGGGGGGTGGGGGGAGGTTGAGGGCGGGTTGCATATTCTTTCCTCTTAGAGTAGATATTTACTGACAGAGGGTTGAAAAGTATTTTTGAGTGTATCATCTCCATTTGACGTGTATCCATTCCTTTAAGGTCATTTAACAGGGGCGTAACTAGGGGCAATTTCATGATACGCACAACCATGTTTTATGCTCTACTTCTTGAAAGGAAGGCTAGTATTTCAGCCACTTTGGTAATTGGTATTGAAATAATGTCTAATTTATAAAATCAGCATGCAAATATGGAGGTGCGTTTTGAAATTTTGTCAATTTTGACAAAATTTCAATATGCACTTGCGTATTTGCCGTATACGTAGCTACACCCTCATTTAATAATACTTTTAATCCATTGATCCATACAACAATATTAGTGCGAGATTAATAGCCCTACCTTCACTTTGGTGCGCGAAACGCGACGAAACACCATGAGTAAAACTTTAAAGCCGGTTATTATGAATTTCGCTAATTTTACATGTATTATACTTTACCATGAAGTTAAGGGATGCTGCTGTAGACATGGAGTACTCCGGCGTTTTCAAAGTATTGAACTAGGTCGCATATTCATAGGCCTATCAAACGCATGCACTAATGAATGATTGAATGAATGAATCAGTGAACGCACGGAAAAAATGCACTTTGATAACTTTTGCTAGAATTAACTGTTTGCATAATCAAGTGTCAAGTCGGTCGTAGCTTAGAAACCAAAAGCAGGGGCGTAGCTACCTATACGCAAATACGCAGGTGCGTATTGAAATTTTGTCAAATTGACAAAATTTCAACAGACACCAGCATATTTGTAGTTTGGAATGTTGTAAATTGTGCAAGATTTCAATACAAACTGCCAACTTGCATGAAAATATGAAATATCCAAGGGCTAAATAACATGATTTCCTCTCTGCCAAGGAGTATAAACACGGCACTGTGCGTATCACGTAATAGCCTCTAGCTACGCCCCTGAAAAGACACGAGGCAAGAGACAGTAGTCAAACAAAGCTAGCATGACGTGATGCCATTTTGTGAAAGGAGAGATTTTTTATGGAGTGGGAAAGGAGGACGGGCATTTTGATTTTTTTGTAGTTTAGACAGTTCAAACAATAAAGAGACTTTAAAGTATTTTGTTGGTCTTAAAAAGGACATTTTGATATCGTCAGGCAAAGCCTGAGAGCTACAGAAAACCCGTCCAGTGCGATGGAAGTGGGGGAGACCGGGGCTAGTTGGTCCAAGGGCAATTCCTCTAAACTGAGAAAAGTTATGACGACAATATATAAAGCAACGGAATCTTTGATAACGTCACACATACTGAAGAGAACATGATGGCGACCGGAGAGCCCATATAAAATACTGAGAAAAAAAGATAAAAAAAAAAAAAAAAAAATAAAAAAAAAAAAAAAACGATTTTGTACCACGCAAGTAACTTTCTTCTTGCCCCTGTAATCTTTAGTTTTTGCATTTCCAGTGTATCGAATTACATACCTATGTTATACATTTTCTGAAAGCTCATCACCTTTGGAATTCAGTCGTGCATATTTGCTGTTTCTAAATTCAAAGAGGTGACTCTTCGAAAAGTTTGCTTTCTGCAAAATCTCAGAGATATAGACATGGCGTATTCCGGAGTTTTCAAAAGCTTGAACTAGGTCGTAGATTCTTGTGAAGAATTCATCTGGGTCGCAGATCGGACTGCTATCATTGCCGCCAATCGTGACAGGTACAAAATGTCTGGGGCCGTATTCATGAAGCCACTTAAGTCGTTGCTATGCGGTTGCTAAGGCTAAATATCTATAAAGGAGATTCCCTACAACTATGAAATTTGATCTGGAGGAACAGTCTTTGTACGACTGTTCCTCCAGAGCAATTTTCATACTTGTAGGGAATCTCCTTCAAAGAAATTCAGCCTTAGCAACAGCATAGCAACCACTTAAGTCGTTTTATGAATACGGCCCCTGGTTTCGCTGATTTCATTTTCCTTTTCATTTCATTGCCGAAGGTGTCCACCTTTAAGCCACCTCTGTGCACGAATGTAAAAGATCCCTGGACATGCTGTTCACTTTTAGTAGGTGGTGAGTTTCGAGTAAGAAAAGCGAGTTTCGAGTAAGAAAAGCGTAAGATAAGTGAGTTTCGAGTAAGAAAAGTGAGTTTCAAGTTTCGAGTTACAAAAGCGAGTGTTAAGTGAGTTTCGAGTAACGGAAAAGCGAGTGTCGAGTAAGAAAGTGAGTTTCGAGTAAGGAAAGCGAGTGTCGAATAAAAAAGTGAGTTTCAAGTAAGGAAAGTGAGTTTCGAGTAAGAAAAGTGAGTTTCGAGTAACAAAAGCGAGTTTTGAGTAAGAAAAACAAGTTTCGAGTAAGGAAAGTATGTCTCGAGTTTTTGAAAAAGCAAAGCGAGTTTCTTATAAACAACTGCACGAGTGTCGGACTGCATTTTATACCGTACACATATTTATTAAAAGATGAATTTCTAGCAATCCTCACGAATTGTTCTTTTACAATACACTTCTTACTTCAAGAGTGCTTTCCTCTAGAAAATAGTAAGGATAAGTGCATGTATATGAATACGCCATTTGAGCCGCGACACGAGAAAACCAACAATGTGGTTGTGCGGCCAGCGCAGACTCAGATCAGCCTGGGCATTCGCCCAGTCTGATCAGAGTCTTCGCTGTCCGCATGAAGGTAGCTTAGACCGTAAGCTACCTTTTAAGCGCTTAGTGAAGCGTCTGATCAGACTGGGTGGATGCCCAGACTAATCTGAGTCTGCGCTGGGCGCACTACCACATTGTTGGTTTTGTCACGTCGCGGCTCATTTATCTTCGGTGTAGCGCTTTTGTGCCTTTATATTTGCCGCGTTGTTAACGCGAAGTCGCCACAGCACAACCGAAGTGGCGGTGGTTTGGATGGATGCTGGTGGGCACGGTCCGGTACAGAGTTGCTACTTTTGGGCGTATTCGACTGGGCGTTTCTTGCTTCACGATTCTTAGCGTGAAGCACTTTTTCTATAGAAAAAGTGCTTCACGCTAAGAATCGTGAAGCACGAAACGCCCAATCGAATACGCCATTTGTAGAACTGTTCTTGACACTGCACCAGTTTTCTTTTCTGACCTGGTCATCCCGGTCATCCGGAGCCAATGGTCAGAATATCTAAAGGTGAAAGGTATGTTTAGATCAGTGTGTTGTATTTCCTACATGTTTTAAAGATTTGCTATTAAGTGTTTTAAAGAATTGTGGAATTATTCTAAATTATTCATATTATAAACATTCTTGTTGAAGTGATATTTAATGCACTGTAATTAACCAACCCCATATATCGTTAGGGATAAATGCTGTTGAAGAACGACTTTGTAAATACTGTGACAGAAATGCTGTTGAAGATGAAACACATTTTGGTTTATAGTTATCTGCGATATGATCTCATAAATTATGCTGCCCGTATAGAAACTTCTTTTTGTCATTGTGATTCTGTAGATAAGCTTATATTTTAATAAATACCGAAAGTCTACAATACAGACTGGCTTCCGTTCTTTTCAAAATGAAAAGAAGAAGGTTTTTAGCAGGGTAGAACCATTAATTGTATGGTTATTTTTATGAAACTATGTGTGGTAACTTGTCTCTTAACTTATACACACTTTCGGATGTACGTATTACTGGAATCTTGCACGTGGGGTCATGATGTTTGGACATCGGTTCCGCCACATGTAGCCTGCTTGCAAGGTTCTAGTAGCAACCTGATTTTAAGTGTATGGTTACACCCGATAGTGTTTAGTTTTATTATATGTATTTTAATTTTGTATATTGTATAAATACTGTATTTCATATGTTTAGTTAGTGTCTCGTATGCCTTAATAGGCATGGTCTCACATATTTTATGTCTTATTACTATGACGATAGATGCTTGTATATATGAGATGTGACACTTTAATAAACTATTACTTACTTACTTACTGTAATGACAGATAGATAGATAGATAGATAGATAGATAGATATAGATAGATAGATAGATAGATAGATAGATAGATAGATAGATAGATAGATAGATAGATAGATAGATAGATAGATATTCAGTCTGTGTAAAAATGACCCAATATTGGCAAAAAAAAAGAGAGTAAATTTGAAAGAGCAAACTTTTGCTAGTTCGGCGGTTTTAGGTCCGCACCGCATCTCTCGTCACAGACACCATCCCTCATCCCTGCCCCAATCCCCACCCGCTCTTTACGTTCTGCTTTGCAGACACTGCGCTGTCTTGTTTTAACTTCGATTTTCTTTTTTTTTCTTGTAACTCAGATTCATTTCTGAATAATTTGTTTCATTTTCTTTTCTAATTTTCTTATTTCAATTTCCATTTTTTGCGTTGTTCTGTTGGTTTTAAATCTTGTTTTGATTTGCTTTCTAACTTTTGTTTTAATATATTTATTTTTTTTGTTAAATTTTTTTTTCTGATAAATATCGGAAAAGAAATGTCCCTTCTTGGATTCTGTAGGTAAAAAAAAACTTGACGAAATTGCTCCCATCTAATAAATGGTGCAGTGGGAAATTCAATTTACGAATAGGCCGTCCGCCAAGGGAACTAAGGAACAAAGTGGACTTAGTACCTTTGGCTTGCAAAGATTGTTGCATTGCTCGTCATGATCAGATTTATAAAGTTCGTTCCTTTTGTGTGTGCTTTTGATTGCATGTATCGCCTTAATAGCGCTAATGAAATTTGTTGAATTTTGTTGGCATTTTATTGGTTTATTGAAACAGTATTTCAGTCTATATCGGGTCGTCTCCCAAAGAGAGGGAGAAAAAAGAGAGAAATGATAGACGAGAGAAAAAAGAGAAGAATGTCCAAACAACGCCCACCCACACCCACCGCAAGCACAGTAGGTCCCTGCCCTACTATTATCCAAATCAGTAGAACGCCCCGGCACTGGAAGTTATACCCAGTACCATCGCACCACCCAACCACCCTGAGTGTTTAATTCAAGATACTGCAAAAGTAATAGCTTTTTACATTAAATGATAATGCAAAACAAAGCCGTAATACACTGGTATTCCTCTAAAAAAATCCGTTTCTGATAATATTACACATAAATGTACTAAAAAATACGAAAATAAAACTGGGGCCGAAATGTCTTAGGGGCCGAAATGACTAGGGGCCGAAGTGTCCGTGGGGCCGAGATGACTGGGGCCGAAGTGACTGGGCCGAGACGGTTTGGGGCCGAAGTGTCTTGGGACCGAGATGGTTTGGGGCCGAAATGTCTGTAACAGGACACTTCGGTCCCAAACCATCTCGGCCCCTAGACACCTCGGCTCCTAATCATCTCGGCCCCAAACCATCTCGGCCCCACCTAGAAAAAAATCCCTGGACAGTTCGGCCCCTAGTCACTTCGGCCCCTAGTCATCTCGGTAACAGGACACTCCGGCCCCAAACCATCTCGGCCCCTAGACACCTCGGCCCCTAGTCATCTCAGCCCAAACCATCTCGGCCCCACCTAGAAATAAACAGTGGCCGAGATGACTGTGGCCGAAGTGACTGGGGCCGAGATGGTTTGGGGCCGAAGTGTCTAGGGGCCGAGATGGTTTAGGGCTGAAGTGTCTGTAAATCCCCCAGACCCCCATCGCACCTCAGTATTATTAAAACTTTTATACAGCAGTCAACATCAGCTTTCTGGGAGGAGCATGTGCAGAAAAAATGCAGAAAAAATTAAACAGACATTGATTCTGTAAAAATAATTTACCTGCATAAACGAGAATGTCCTTTGTATTTCATACATAGATTGAGGTCAGTCTGACAAAAAATAGGTAATATTGTCATTATCGTGTGAGTGAAGGGTTGTGAGGGGGCGGGGATCATAAATTTTTGTCACCCATCTGGGTTTGGGAGGGGGTTGGGGATGGGATGGGGGTAGAAAAAATATTTGGCGAAACTGGGGTGGGGGGGGGGGGATCGTGCCTTATTTTGTGATTCGTATGAAAAATACACCCGTTACCCCCCACCTGATAATAATTGACTCATCCCTTATTCAGTTTTGACAGGTTTGCTAGGGCATAAAAATATATTGTTTGCCCTCTCCTTACCCAGTCTTAAAATTTTGAGTAGGTCGGTAGGTCCTTTTTTTAAGATTCCAGAGACGTTGATAAAGATTTCGAAATGACATAAGGCTGAGAAACCGAGCTTTGAAAATTTGGATGCAGTCTTATTTCAAGCAGCTGCATGATATAATTTGAACTCTATTTCAAATTTGCGTTATTACTTTTGAAGCTTAGAACCCGAAGAAAAATAAAATGTATTGAAATTGAAAAAAAATTCTTTCAGTCTTAAATGTCGATAATTTTTTTGAGTGGCCAGGATTTTTCTGAGTAGGTTGGGAGAGGGCAAACAAACATTATTTTATTTTTGGCCCTGGCCTTTACAGAAAGTCTTTAAGATTTTCTAAACCATTTCATTAAATTATGCAGTGTGGCATCCTATTAGAATCACCTCATCGAGGCGGTTTTTTTTAGATGCCACAATTTAATAGAAAAGTAAGAAAAGTTGTAATACATTTACGTCAAGTTATTTCATATCTTGAACGCCAAACTTATTCAACCGTGAAATTTCGATACCGCAGATTTTGAATGGGTGGGAATGTAACATATGTGGCATTTTCATCATACATAGCGTTGTTTAATCCATTGCATTCTGCGTATTTTTTGTCGTCTGCTGAAATTGTCGTCTGCAACAAAATAAAAAATATTTTGACAATATTGGTCTAACCAACTCTTGTAGAAATGATGTCTAGGCAGCAAACAGTTTGGATCTCAGATCATTCCCCACGTTTGTGGGGCCTGATCTGGATCCAAACTGGTTGCCCAGATACCGCTAAAGGGGTATCCCGAATGGAATGGGTTAATCATAATTGAGCCAGATCATGTGGTTTCCAACAATGTGACACTGGTGATTAGCAAAGGCTTAGATCAGACTGCACATAGGTGCAGTCTGATCCGAGCCTTCGCTTGTTACTAGCACATCAGTCATCTTTGGAAGGGACCCAAGCCATAGAGCCAGCAGCGTCTTTGATTACCCTGTATAAAGGAGAAGGATGATCTGAATATCACATGACAAAATTGCCACATTGAAATCACATGATATGAGTTATGTGGTTCCACTATCAATAATCAAATACAGTCAACTCTCGATATCAAAAGCTCTGATAACCAAAAAGTAGTCTCTTATATCAAAGAAAATAGTTTGGACACATTCTCTTTCACTTTGCATTTAAACTTCTGTTAGCTCAAACTGATAACTCAAAGTAAAAATAATAATGAAAAAAAACACAAAAAAACAAACAAACAAACACTTAAACACTTTCAGGTATCAGTAGCTTGAGATTAATGTCACCTGGTAATCATTTTGTTTCATTTAGCCAAGAAATAAAATGATGAACTAGATAATAAAAAATAATAGTCATGCAAATTCATAGTTTACTATCAATACTGTAACACATATAATGTAATTTATTACAGGTTTATTCATTACTATTTTAATTAATCTAATACTAAAAAATACAAAACAAAATTTTCCATAATATTTTTGAAACTTCTAAATTATTGCTTGCAAAGTCATTTTTTCTAAATAATCATTGCCATCATTATTTTTTGCTAAGGCACATTGATTTGCATCAGTAGATCAAAGGAAGTACTCATTGACATCTTAAGACCTAACTCTATACTTGGGGGATCCGGCCATCTTAATTGTCATAATTTAGAGATTGATTTGATAGATAGTGAAACTTGGCACTTTTACTTCCTGATATGCATCTAATTATTACAAACTTATTCTTCTCAAAGATTTTTTCCTCTGACGACTTCCCTCAAGTAATTCGACACATTTGGATTCAAAATAATATTTGAGCCGCGACACGACAAAACCAACAAAGTGACATGTGCGCCAGCGAAGGCTCAGATCAGCCTGGGCATCAGCCCAGTCTGATCAGAGTCTTTGCTGTCGGCATGGAGGTGGCTTAGACCTTAAGCTATATACCCTTTACGAGCACATCAAAGAGACTCTGAGCAGACTGGGGATACAATGGCTGATCTGAGTCATTGCTTGCGCACATGCCACTTTGTTGGTTTTCTTGTGTCGCGGCTTAATTTTAAGGTTGACCGAAACCTAATTTCATCAGTCTAGTATTTCACTTCATACTGCAAACACCAAATCTCAGACTCTGTCATTCGTTTCAACAGGTTTGCATGTTGGGATGACTTAAAGAACATTTTGGAACCAGTGTTTTCATGTTGGAACTATATTCTGGAAACTAAACTAGGACTTGTTAACTGGGCTATTCTACAGGATAAAGGACTAATATCACAACTTGGGTTTGTAAACTCTAGGATTTAACAAGGCAAGAAACTTTTACACCTTTAATAAAGAAATCTAGAAACTGTAAATATTCAGTAAAAACCACTTCTAGCTTAAAAAACAATTGACTAGATCAGTTAGAGAATTTTGGGAGAGTCATTTTGTTTACTACCATCATACAATATTATTTAAGAACTTTTATGTGTTAATTTTTTTACTTATCTTATACGTAGATTGAAACTTACACTTCGTTATCTGTGTTAATACGATAAGGAGTCAGGACCCCTTAATAGTGATCGACGTGTCCAGGTCAAGTAGATTTAATTCCCCATTGACTCAAAACTTTGTGTAGCTGAACTCGAAGGCAAATGACTCGACATAAATTACAGTCTTATTGGGTGTAAAAGGACCAATCGGTCTCTTGAACTTTGGCTTCGAAATTTCGACCGTTGACTGTACTTCTGCTACCAGTTGTGACTGCTTTCATCTTCGGAGACGTTTATGCCATTTATACTGGTGTACACGTAATGGTTATTTTAGTGAATATTATACTATGGAAAGTTATTCTGGGAAACACGGGGATGATAAGCCACACTGCTTTGATATTTCTGGTGAAGCCTTATAGGGGCATGCCGGTGGTAGAGGCATAAAATTGATCATACTGGTGATAAGCCCATACCTCTGACGGAGATATGAAATGGTCGAGTCATCTTTGGACACAAAAACTGATCCATACCACTGGTAAGCCACATATCTGCGATGATTGTGGCAAACCATTTTCACTGGCAAGTCTCTTCGGACTCAAAGACTGATTAATACTGGTGATAAGTCACATACATGTCATATTTGCGACAAAGCATTTGCACAGACAGATAATCTACGGATACATAAACTGATTCATACAGGTGATAAGCCACATGGCTGTGGTGATTGTGACAAGGCATTTAGAGTGGTAAGTCAGTTGCGGAGACACACACTATTTCATACGGGCGATAAGCCACATACTTGTAATGTTTGTGTGAAAGCATTTAGAGTGGCATTCATACAGGTGATAAGCCACATAGCTGTGGTGATTGTGGCAAGGCATTTAGAGTGGCAAGTCAGCTGCGGATACATAAACTTATTCATACTGGTGATAAGCCCCATATCTGTGATATTTGCGGGAAAGCATCTACATGGGCAAGTCATCTACGAATACATAAACTTATTCATACTGGTGATAAGCCCAATACCTGTGACATTTGTGGAAAAGATTTTACAATATTAAGTAATCTTCGGACTCATAAACTGATTCATACTGGTGATAAGCCACATACATGTAATACTTGTGGCAAAGCATTTTCGTATTCAAGTAGTCTTTGGAAACATAAACTGATTCATACAGGAGATAAGCCACATAGCTGTGGTGTTTGCGGCAAAGCATTTTCACAGGCAAGTAGTCTTCGGACACACAAACTGATTCATACAGGTGATAAGCCACATAGCTGTGATAATTGTGGCAAAGCATTTTCACGGGCAAGTCATCTACGGGCACATAAACTGATACATACTGGTGATAAGCCACATAGCTGTGATTTTTGCGGCAAAGCATTTTCACAGGCAAGTCATCTTCGGAGACATAAACTGATTCATACAGGAGATAAGCCACATAGCTGTGGTGTTTGCGGCAACGCATTTTCACAGGCAAGTTGTCTTCGGAGACATAAACTGATTCATACTGGTGATAAGCCACATAGCTGTGATAATTGTGGCAAAGCATTTTCATGGGCAAGTCATCTACGGACACATAAACTGATTCATACTGGTGATAAGCCACATAGCTGTGATGTTTGCGGCAAAGCATTTTCACAGGCAAGTCATCTTCGGAGACATAAACTGATTCATACAGCCGATAAGCCACATAGCTGTGATAATTGTGGCAAAGCATTTACACGGGCAAGTCATCTACGGACACATAAACTTATTCATACAGGTGATAAGCTACATACGTGCGATATGTGTGGCAAAGCATTTACGAGATTTAGTACTCTTAGGGAACATATACTAATACATACAGATGATACGCCACATGTATGTGATATTTGTGGCAAAGCATTTGCAAGATTTAAAAATCTTTGGGCACATATACTTATTCTTATAAGTGATAACCCAGCGGGCACATGACGTCGCACTGACGTTGATGCGACGTGATGACGTCGCATCGACGTCAGTACTACATCATTTCGACGTCATGTGCCCGCTGGGAAGGCACGTGCCTGTGATATGTGTGGTCCAGTTTTAAAGGATTAAGTAATCTGTGGAGGCATTTACTGATGCATAGAGGTGATAAGCCACATACGTGTAAACATTATGGCGAAGCATTCATACAGGAAAGTGATCTTCGGAGATAATACGCTTATTCATACTGATGATAAGCCATACAGCTATGTTGTTGGTGGCAAGGTGTTTACACGGGCAGGTTATCTTTGGAGACATGAACTCTTTCATAAAGGCGATAAGCCTTTGATGAACTCGGAAAAACCTTTACAGGGGCCGGTCATCTTCACAGATATTAACTAAATGATGATAAGTGATAAGCTACATAGCTGTGATGCATGCATTTTGCAAAGGATCTACAATAGCAAGTTACTGTAGAGACTTAAATTTATTCATACTTCAGATTTTTCGTGTAGCTGTTATGTTTGTCATAAAGCATTTGGACGAGCAAATGACGTGTCAAGTCATAAACTTATTCTTACTGGTGATAACCTACATTGTAACAATGTTTTTGGTATAGCATCTACGCAGAAATGTTGACTCTGAACTTGTGCTGGAGATAAGCACTATTCTAAGTCTTTCCAATCTCAATTGATGGTCCTAAGGACACATAACGAAATTCATACTGTTAATAAGCTGTACCGACTGCATATTGGAAATATACTCAAAAAAATATTAAAGGGTCAAACTTTTACCCTGCGATTTCTGGAACATTTCAAACATTTGGCCAATCGAATCATTTCTACCTTCCATTTTATTCATTTTACAAGTTTTATACACATGAAGCTTGAACCTATAGCCTTTGTCTTGACCAAGGTCAAGCTTTAAGTCAAACTACCCCTAAAATGAAGGTTGTTTGAATTCCCATAGAGAATTGATACTGTGTCAGTTTGGTCGGGAAAAACTTCTAAAATTGCTATGAGTTTTAAACTTCTTATAGCTTGCTGACCTTAAAAATGATTAAACTTGATGACTATCGAGCCTTTTTGTCTGTTGCTTGGTCCACCGGGGCTCAACTGGTGACCTTCTTTTGCTTCAGATTTCCAGTGGGGTTGTTTGGCAGGACAGGGATCTCCACCTGTCAGACGGCCCGTTGTATCTGTTGAGTCCTCGTCTTTGCTTCTTCATGGTGTTGAAATTTGATTTATGTGTTTACCGTGATGATTCATTGACGAGTTAGAGGGTTATCATGCGAACCGAACAACCAACTAAATGTTTTGTACCACTTCAGAAACTGAGGGTGAGGTTGGGCCTGTAAAATCGATTTAAGCCCCCCAGTAATTCATTACCGTTCCAAGGCGGTAGTTCTTTTGTGGTTCTCTGTTGCCTGTTTTTGGTGTCAGAGTTTCTGTGATGTTTTACCTTATGTATGTTCTTATTATTTTTGGTTCGGTTTGGGTTGCTGAGTGGCCACCTTTTGGGAACAAGCTGCTCACTCGGTTGGCCATATGTTCTCTGTATCTTGATTATTTGTAATCTTAGTTGTTTCAAACTATGGTTTGAGGGCCGGATTTGGATTTTGATTGTTTCAGTTCCTGGTCTTTGCATACTTTTTACTTTCAAAACATTCATGAAATGGCGAAATCGAAAATTTTGGTGAACTTGTTGCCTATGGGCTTCAAACAACTCTGATTTTGAGGGTAGTGTGAATTGAAGTCTGGACTTGGTCAAGATATAGGCTATAGTTTCAAACTTCATGTGTAAAAAGCTTGTAATATGAATGAAATGGAAGGTGGAAATGATTTATTTTACCAAATGTTTGAAATGTTCCAGAAGTCGCGGGGTAAAAGTTTGACCCTTTAATACTTTTTTCGAGTATAACTCAAGCAATATAATTGAGGCCCGACACGACAAAACCAACAAAGTGGCATGTGCGCCCTCGAAGACTCAGTTCAGCCTGGGCATCTGCCCAGTCTGATCAGAGTCTTCGCTGTCTCATGGAGCTTAGACCCTTAGCTACCCTTTATGCGCGCAGCGAAGACTGATCAGTGTTTGCAAATGACCAGGCTGATCGGAGTCTTCGCATGGCGCAAATGCCTCTTTGTTGGTTTTGTTATGTCACGGCTCATTTATATTATCTAGTGATGTAAACTAGTCCATCTTGGTGATGCGTCACATCGCTGCGACAACTGTGGAAAGTGTTTGTAAACATGCCGAGACAGCGACACATGTGGAAGTGTTTACACACCGAGACAGCAACACCTGTGAAAAGTGCTTACATGCCGAGACAGCGACACATGTGGAAGTGTTTACACACCGAGACAGCGACACCTGTGGAAAGTGCTTACATGCCGAGACAGCGACACAGGTGGAAGTGTTTACACACCGAGACAGCGACACCTGTGGAAAGTGCTTACATGCCGAGACAGCGACACATGTGGAAGTGTTTACACACCGAGACAGCGACACCTGTGGAAAGTGCTTACATGCCGAGACAGCGACACATGTGGAAGTGTTTACACACCGAGACAGCGACACCTGTGGAAAGTGCTTACATGCCGAGACAGCGACACTTGTGGAAGTGTTTACACGCCGAGACAGTCTTGACATATCAGCTACAGTGGACTGTCTTTATAATGGCGGGATTTGTTACCAAACAACACAGAATTAAATGATTTGAGAAGAAAACCTGAAGTTTCTGTTGAAACAGTTTTAGTTTCCGATACCAACGACGTCATAGATCTGTTACCATAGCAACTAAGAGTTTGTATTGATGTCTAAGTGATATCATCAAGACGTCATTCTTTCAAGGTACTAAGCACAGCATTTGGTATTCCATAGTTGTTATGGTAACAGATGGCGTCATCTCACTTATATATCGAGAGGAGCATGGCATACACCGGCATACGGTGTATGCCATGTTTCTCTCGAATTTTAAGTGAGATGCTATCTAAAATGCATACAACAGAAAAGTGTGATTTTCTCAAACATATAATTCATTCTCAAATAGTTCATTTCTCTATTATAAACAGTGGAATGTCTTGAAAATAGCGGCACTTGTTGCCAAACATGTTGATGTAAAACTGTATTTTCTGTTTCAAAGAGCAAACATATTTTGAATGATGAAAACTTTCTCATTTCACCCTGATTTATTTCATACAGTTTGTTAGGCACTGGCCTGCAAAGCTAGCAGCCCTTGCTTTATTCCTCCTGGATGTGGAAATTTTTGCAGCCGTAGCGGGGTTCCATTACACCCTCTTATCTTCCTGATATGACTGAAATAATTGTAAAAGCGAAATAAAAGCGTAAGTTACTCATCCATCGTTCTTTTCTTACAAGTTGAAAGATCTGGTATTTGTGATTAAACCTGCGCTTTGATTGTTCGTCTAACTGACTTTCTAGGGCTGTGACAAAACGAAAAAGAGGATGTTACAAAATGAAAAAAAGGTCATAGTTCCAAAACTACTTAGTCATCGTGGCTATATAAATTTGTTTAGCCACGATGACCGGGCTGTTTTAGAACTAGGACATTTTTTCGTATGGTAACAGCCCTTGTATGGATATAGTTACCCAGGGTTGATTCTGACCCCACTGCTGACTGAAGCTATCATGTTTGGTGTTTGAAATATTTGAGCCGAGACACGACAAAACCAACAATGTGGTTGTGCGCCCAGCGTAGACTCAGATCAGCCTGGGCATTCGCCCAGTCTGATCAGAGTCTTTGCTGGCCGCATGGAGGTAGCTTAGACCCTGAGCTACCTCTTGAGGACTCAACAAAGAGTCTGGTAAAACTGGGCGGCTGCCCAGGCTGTTCTGAGTCTGCGCTAGGCGCACAACCACATTGATAGTTTTGTCGTGCCGCGGCTCATTAAGCTTGTGGCATTGAGCTTTTGTGGCAAAATTGTAAGCTAGGCTAGTGATCATTTAATCAATTTTCTAGAAATATTATTATGCGCCTTGAGTTCTCTATACTTGCAAAACCTCCAAGTATGAATGATTTCATTCAAAAGCTTTGTCGGTTGTCATGTATTGTTGCGCAGATGGTCGTAAATGTTTGAAAGGAATGCTGAGATGGTAGTAAATTCGAAAAGGTAGGCCCCTTCTCTGAAACAAGGCTGTTTATTCTTGTAAAGTATAAAGCTGGAATCTGATTAAACCGTGGTTGTAAAGAGCACTAAATACATTGTATAGGGCGCTCGCTGATATGTACAGCTTTGCAACTGATAATGGAATAAAGACTGTACATGCTGCTTTCTGAGGAAGTAAAAGAAAAAAAAAGAATGCAAAAAATCTGCATACTTTTCTGAAAACCAGGCCCCGAGGTTATAAAACTTGAGTACATTCTCAAACGCAAAATAAAGCTCACTGATTGGCTGCTTCCGAGCAAATGCTCGGAAGCAGCCAATCAGTGTGCTTTATTTTGAGTTTGAGATTATTCTCAAGTTTTATAATTTCGGCGGAAGCGTCTAAATGTTTCTAGATAGAAAGAAAAAAGCGCTATACGATTGTAAAAACAGATCTGTGTTATTTTTCTTCAGTGCAGACATTTAAGAAAAACTGCCTGAAAAAACTGTTTACCCGTCAAGCGCAGCTACCCGTATTGTTAGACTAGTTCCTCCCCTTAGACACTTTTCGCCACTAGAGAGACATATTTTGTCTGGCGCAGGCAACCCAGTCTAATTTGCCTACAAAGTACTGGTCGTTTGCCATTCCATCTGCATCTTCAAACTGTTCCACAACAAGGGCAATATTTAGGCCGCGACACGACAAAACCAACAAAGTGGGATGTGCGCCCAGTGCAGATTCAGGTCAGCCTGGACAGAGAACCCAGTATGATGAGAGTCTTCGCTGTGCACCTAAAGGGTAGCTAAGGGTCTAAGCTAGCAACATGCGGACGGCGAAGACTCTGATCAAACTGGACGGATGTCCAGGCTGATCTGAGCCAAGTATTAATTATACATATACGTTGATAACTTTCAGTAACATCCTTCTTTCTACAACAGCTTCAAAACACTCACCTTCGTACAGCCTTCCCAAGGGTACATCATAAAATTGAATTCACCTACCCACATTTAATACAGCTTCTCCAGCCACATTTTTATTTAAATAATGACTAGACTCCCTTTGACTGCCTTTTTTTTTTTATACTTTTTTTGTCTCCCTCCTTAATGGGGTCAGTCTTAAAGAAACGAATTTGCTCCTAGTTCCTTCCTTTGAGGATAGACCCCATTTTGAAAGGTCTAGCACGTCTTCTAGGGAAGCAAATTGGAAGTCACGAAAGTTGTTCAACATCGTAAAAATGGCGGGAAAAACATAATTGAGCCGCGACACGAGAAAACCAACACAGTGGTTGTGCGTCCAGCGCAAACTCAGATCAGCCTGGGCATCCGCCCAGCCTGATCAGAGTCTTCGTTGTCCGCATGGAGGTAGCTTAGATATTTAGCTACCTTTTAAACATGTTAAACCCACAGAAAAAACTTTGATCTGACTGAGTGGATACCCAGGCTGATCTGAGTCTGCGTCGGGCGCACAACCACATTGTTGGTTTTCTCGTGTCGCGGCTCGTATGACGATGTGTGCCCATTCATCGTCAGCCATTATAGCTTCTCCAGGAAAATGTCTCAGTTAAAGTCTACTCGACAACAAGCTGTTATTACGGACATTTGAAGAATATTTCGATGGACAGCCAGGCTCCCGGCGAAAAACTCACAATGTAGCGAAATTTAATTCTCTATGTCGCTAGGCAAGGCTCCAGCCCACAGCGTCGAGACGCCATTTTTTATAATAAATAAGCATAACTTTCAGAAAAATATTTAACTTTGATAATAAAACTAATCAGACACTACCGCCACTCCTCTAACTTACCAGACGATTTCAAGGCAAATGGGTACATACCCCTGTTTTTCTGCCATTTTTACAAAGGCCCTTAGGGGAACAATTTTCGGGACTGCCCATTTGCTTCCCAGAAGGACTTTAAGCGCTTCCAAATGGGGTTACTATGAAAGATTCTAAGCTACAGCCTTTGCCTTCGACATCCGAGTCTTACAATACGTAGGGTCGAGTCGGGTAACTTCGGACAGCGGGAAAATTCGGCCATATCATTGCAAACAATGCATGTGATATGTGTGGCAAAGCATTTACAAGATTTACAAGGGCCACAGCTCTGACCGAGCCGCTACACGACAAAACCAACAAAGCGGCTTGTACTCCAGCGAAGACTCAGACCAACCGTTGTCGGCATGAAGCTAGCTTAGACCCTTAGCTATCCTGGCCCCGAGGTTATAAAACTTTTTTCATGCTCAACTCAGCTGAGCATGAAACTTTCTCTGCTGATAAATATGAAAATGCCAACTAATGTTGGCATTTTCATATTCATAAGCAGAGAAAATTTCATACTCAGCTAAACTAAGCAAGAAAACAGCTGTACTTATCAGTGATTTGCTATTTATTAGCAGATAAAGTTTCATGCTCAGCTGAGTTGAGCATGAAAAAAGTTTTATAACCTCGGGGCCTGATCTGAGTCTTCGCTGGGCACAGATGCCACTTTGTTGTGTTTTTTTTTCGTGTGGTGGCTCATTTACCATGGTCTGGGAGCGAAAGAAAGCACGTTAGAATCCTACCGTGATGAAATATGATCTATTTTCAATATTGACAGTAAAATGATAGAAATGTTACATTGGCAAAGGATGATCCGTCCACTGTAGATGATGCGAATAATTTACTTGAACGATTCATGAAAAAACAAAAGCAGGAATTGCAGCCGCAAGATTGAAGGCTGTAACTCTGGCAGAAATGGTCCATTCAGAATTCTGATGTTGCCGTAATGTGCTAAAGTATTGGTACTCCTAAATTAATTATTTTTCCGTTTGGCCCAAATGAAAAATCAATTATTTTCACGTGCCAAAAAATTGAGGCACTGAGGTACATTACAGTATTGACTTTACACTGAGGTAGGGTATAGTCGGGTAACTTCGGACATGCGGGTAAATTTGGACATACAATTGCAAACAATGAAAATCCAGATGAGACGGCTCATAATGAGCCGTCTCATCAGGATTTTCACTGTTTGGCCAATTATTTTTTTTTGTTTAAGTTCCAAACAACTGACATATAAAGGAAACAGTGCCAGTGTCCGAATTTCCCAGCTGTCCGAAGTTATCCGACTCTCCCCTACATTACAGTATTGACTTTACACCACGTACTTCAGCACACGCTATATTTGTAGTTTAGCCCTTTTAAAAAACGCATGACAGCGCAGAAAAAAGCCTCCCTCCCCCTCTCTCTCTCCCCCCTCCCTCCCCCCCCCCACACACACAAAAAAGCAGACGGCGATATTGCGCCTGCCATTTTTTAAATAATTGTTCGTCCAATATGCATCGTAGATTAGAGGACAAACAGTGGAGACCTAGACCCAGAAAAGGCGGCCCATCACCAGGATGTACGCTGTTTGCAGATTTAGCTGTTTTCGTTTCCGCGCTTTTCAAGTGTAAATGTTTAGGGTCTTTGCCGATATGAAATTCTGGTATAATAGTGAACAGGCACGTCTGCATGATTTTCAGCCATTTTATAACAGAAAAATCCTTTGTGCTTCCAAAACGGGTCTATTATAATCTTCAAGGGAAACGTGGTCAGGAACTAGGAGAGAAAGCACTTTCCTTTACGAGCTGACCCTTATTGGGAAGCGCGGCAAAAATGAAAAGCCGGAATGTGCTCCTATCCACCTTAATCAGCCCCGGATCCAGGGGGTGGGCTTTGGGGCTTAAGCCCCGCCATTTGGGCCTCTGTGTTATGTATAATATGTGGACCTTAGATGATAAAGCGTATCTGATGGCAGTATGAGATAATTTATCAATATGGTAATATCAAAATATATGTTGTGACATCTAATTAGAATCGCCTCGGCGAGGCGATTCAAATGAGATATCACAACATATATTTCAAGGCAAAAAAGATATAAAAATCATCAAATCGATCCCTAATTATGTCATATATTTTCAAGCCCCCCTCCCCCTCCCCTCACCTACACACCCATACACCTCGGCACCTCCAAGGCCCGCCGGTTATCCAGCGCCCCACCAGTGGTGGGCTGGATCCGGGCTTGTTAATATGACAGCATTTTTGATCATTTGCACAAACACACCAAAAATAACAGTTGACTCTCGTTATCTCTAACAATGATGCCCCAAAGTACCAACTTACATCAGAGAATACAATTTGGACACATTTCAGATCTTTCTTTACGTTTCAACTCCTGTTATCTCAAACTACTGGTATCTCGAAGTAAATTTTCTGGGACCAGAAACTTTATTTTGAGATATTACTAGTTTAAAATGAATTTCGACTCTGCCATATCGAAGTTGTTTTCAACTTCCATAATTATTGCCTACAATCTCGATGGAATTGCGAGTTTATTATTGCATTATTGCGTCTAGAGTTCTCTCATATGTTCGAATCATCTGGCAGCATTATTCTTTTTATGGGTATTCATTTCTAGTAAGGCAAATGGGTACACATTCAGGGAAAGTAACTCTTGGATCTATAATTTTTCCTCCCATCTAAAGGGGGTCAAGTCTTACAGGAAATAATTTGTTTCCCTAGGAACAATTTCTCTCCTTTAAGATTTAAGAGTAAGTGCCCTTTTAGAAGGGATTCGTCTTCATTGATAGTCAACAGGAAGTCACAAAAGTTGTTTCCCTTAGTGATAACTGCCGAAAATCGTGAGGTAGTATCCATTCATCTTAATATGAGTCATAGTGTTTTTTTTCATGCAACTGGTGAGCAATGCATTTGCCAAGTTATTCAAACAGAACTGTCTCACAAACCATGCTGACCAGATCCTAACGGAGAGATGACTGGCTGAAATGAAATATGGTTTACGACTCTTTCAAAAGTATTTAAATTATATCAAGCCGATGGAAGGGTGATGATGAAAGGCCGTGTGCAATTAAGCCCTGTTCTCGGTCGGGAAGAATTTTGCCTCCAGCGGGATTTAAACCCGGACCGTTAGCTTAGCAGGCCAGCTTTTAACACACTGAGCTGCCAGGCTTATGAGCAACTGATTGTGTTATATCTATCCCCTGATAGAACACCTTAACTGTCCCAGTCAGAAAAAGACCAGGAAATTGCTGAAAAGGACAAACATGTTCGAACACAAACTGATTTTACTTTAAACTCAGTCTGAGTGAACTTTTTAACCAAGTAGCATTTGACATTTCCAGTGAACTGTTTTAACACACGGTTTGCCACTTGTTGTTGTTTAACTTGTGTAATTCCGAGTGAACTGCTCGGCATGTTTGCTCACGCAGACAGGTTGAGTAGTTTTATCACACAGATTGTAGGATTTCAAGCTAACCATTTAATCACTTAGTGTGAGCATTTAAAAGTCTACTGCTTTAATCTTACAATTCAATTTTCAGTTTCTTCAGTCAAATGATTTTGTTCTTTCAAGTGAACTCCTTGTGCAGTTACAAGTAAGGGCGCGTTTACACGAGCAAAGTTTCTATGTCACAGAAACTTTAACAAAGAAAGTATGACAAACATTTTGCGTTTACACGGAGCAAATTATTTGTTAAAGAAAATGTGCTATAGAATCTTTGTCACATAAACTTTGGCACTGAAATATTTGCTGCAGTGTTCACACGACCAAATATTATTCGTCAAAGTTACCTGCAGCGATGAAACAAAATCTTTGTCACATTTTCCACGCTTGTAGCAATGTTCTTTGTTACATAATCTTTAGCAAAGTTCTCCGTTTACACGGACAAATTTAATTTATCAAAGTAACTTTAACATATTTATTTGTCAAAGAAACATTGTCATATTTTGGCATTTACACGAGCAAATTTTTCTGTGACAAACCTACTTTGTCATAGAAACTTTGGTCGTGTAAACGCGCCCTAAACTGCTTGTTTACACAACTTGTGTGGTTTTGAGTGAGCTATTTAATCACAATACTTGGATTATCCAGTGAACTGTTTAAGGTAAATGGATACACTTTCCGGGGAAGCAACTCTGTCATTTTCATTTTTGCCTCTTTTTTGGCAATAAGGGTCTACTCTTTAGGAAAAAATAGGGGTCGACTCTTAGAGGAAAGAATTTGCTCCTAAGGGAGCAAATTCTTTCCTCTAAGAGTTGACCCTTTTTAGAAGGGGGCTATCGTCCAGTGGAACAAACATGAATTCACGAAAGTTGTGCCCCTTCTTAAAAATTGGCGGTATAACAAGGAGGTGTACCCATTTACCTTAATCACACAACTTGGGTTATTTCGAGTGAACTATTTTCCAGATTCACAGTCCCGGTGACATTACAAAGACAGTCTCCCTGTATCACAGGTAGTTTGAACTGGACTAGGATCACAAAATACGTCATCATCATACCGGCGATCTGAAATTGACATAATCACAGGGTATAAACCAGTCCGCCAGTTTTCGCTTCCTGTAGAGACTGTCCGTCATTTTTGGCTTTCGCTGAGACTGTCCGCGAACTCTTGCTTCCTGTAGGTACTACTGTCCTCGAGAAATGGCTTCCTGCAGAGACTGTCCGCGAGACTCTGCTTTCTGCCGAGAGCCTCGGCAGGAAGCAGAATCACGCGGACAGTCTCTGCAGGACGCCATTTATCATGTACAGAAGTCTTGGCAGGAAGCAAGAGATCGCGGACAGTCTCGTCGGAAGCCAAATATGATGTACAGTCTCTGCAGGAAGCGAAAATTAGCGGAATCGATTATACCCTGTGATGATCATACGATAAATGATTGACAATTATGCACTGAAGAAAATTTCTTATTGGTCACTTTTCTCCACAGATTAAGCCTTAGTTCAGTTTAGATTATTCTACAAATTTGGAAGAGCAAATGCACATTATAGCCAAGTGTTTTACAAGCAGTCAAAGAATAATAGAAGATGTGTACAAATTTTATTCTTTGAGATATCAGTGTTTGAGATAACGGAAGTTACGCCGATGTTTGTGATATCAATAAAATCAAAGGAGTGATCTTTGAAAATAGCAAATATGGCACCGCTAGCAAGTAAAAGTACGTAATAGTAAGTAAGTAAATTCTTTATATAAAGAGGGTTACTCATTTGGGTTGCCCCAATCTTCCATGAGGCCCTCAAAACAAATACAAACACAATATACATGAATTACATAGTAACTAGGCAATGAAATACTTGGAAATCAATAAAATAAAATTTTCACATGACACATGACTATCAATAAAATAGAACTATTAACTTGACATCAGGCAAGTTTGGTGACGAAGGCATACTGTCCAAAAGTAAGATAAAATACTGAAATATTTCTAATAAAAGCTATGCTTGTGTCATCCACTTAACAAGTTTATCTGAAAAAGATCTAACTGTTGCAGTAGTCGTAATTTCATTAGGAATAGTATTCCGAATAATGGATCCTGTATACGAAATACTTTCCTTGAATTTAGTTAAATTTGGTTTAGGAATAGTGAACATCTGATTACTGTTTAAAATGGATCTAAGAGACATGTTAAGTGAATTTAATGGTCTTCTTTCGAATAGCTCACACACATATTCTGGAACCAAATTATTTACCACCATATACATCATTTTCGCTTTGTTTAAGAAGACACTTTCTTCAAATAACAACATTTGCAATGTTGATTTAACGCTATCAAAATCCACATATTTGTCTCTTAATATAAGCCGACAAGCACGTTTTTGAAGCCTTGTAATTTAGAAACATTATGATTGGATGAGTTTCCCCAGATGATATTGCAATAATTAAAATGTGGCTGGATATAAGCCTTATAATACAGTAGCCTATGGTCGCGACTAAGAAAACTGCATATTTTGGACACAAGCCAAAGATTAGTGGAAACTTTTTTACAAGCAGCCTGGTACTGGTTATTCTATTGCAAATTTTCATCAATGAATACGCCAAAAATTTTATCACCCGTAGTTATATTTAAATCAATATTATTATATGAAAGCGATAAGTTGTTTTCATCTATATACAAACGCTTCTGTCGCGTTGTTATAAGCATTATTTTTTTCCATTCCATTCTGCTGACACCATGTATGAAGTTCGAAAAACGAGTTTTGCAAAGGCGGAGTTTCATCTTATGTTAATTTTACATAGGAATCTGCCCACGCTTAGATTTTTTTTTATTCTATGTATATGTGTTGCCTAAGGACTAACAGTGCTGCTTATGGATTATTTACCTCAGTTCACACGCTCAGAAAAGCACAGGAATGGATTTAAGGAACTTCTACCCTGAAAATGAGGGACCCCTTAAAATAGCGTTCCTAGAACTATTAAATTTTCAGATTTTGCAATTTCATTTATAAACTTAAATCAGTGAATTAATGTGAAACATTTTAGAAATATGTATATTCATGTTTCATGAAAAGGGTTATGTATAAAATGTATTTTGTTTGGTATAACCCCTCAAAATCAGCTAAAAAACACATCTATATCAAGATTCAATTATCAGTGTAAGTATGATCGAGTTGTTGTCAAGATTTAATATAGTCCGTTTACTCCCAAATGAAAACGGCATCCCCAATATTTTCTCAAAATTGGTGAGAGGTAAAAGATTTTCGAATCGCTCATTCTTAATTTTCATCCTATACATAACAAAATCATAATTTTGCAGAAATGTGAGGTTTTGCATAAAAAAGTTTCTATACAAAAACGGGACCTAAAATGTGTCAATTTCACCTCTAAATTACAAGGGAGTAAAAGCTGGCTGTTGGAATTCCCGTTTAGTTTTACGTGTTAGAGCATGTGACCAATGTATGCTATCCCTAGAACAAAATTTGCATAATTAATTGAAATTTTATTCTAAATCCATTTTTTTCTACTTTTTGTTTAACCCATATATTATCAAATTTTAAAACATACAATTTTTGTTCGCAAAATAATATAATAGTTCATTATTTATTTACAACATAGTACCACCTGACCAGTGATACCATGCGTTACGCGTGCGGGCAGGTGAATACATTTTACTATTTCATTCATATACGCCCACACCTGTAGTAAACAACGAGCTTACGCTGTTGCCTATCAACAATATTTTGGCTGTTCTAACAAGCATATGACGCCCTTCAGTGTAACTGCTAAGTTTTTGCATTAAGGTAAATGGAAAATATTTTACAAAAGCATCCAAAAATTTGGACTTTCCGTATTCTGTTATGTATAGTTGTAGGAATCATTAGGACATTGGAACATTTGATGGAACTTTCATCGTTTTCGAGAAAATAAGCAAAACCCCGTTTGCATATGGGACCAAACGGACTATACTAACCATAAATCATGCTGTATACCTCTAATATGTGTAAAAGAAAATTTAAGAAATTCTGAGCCCGGTAAACTTTACTTCAGGGCTGCAGACTGTGGGCCGACAGGCACCACAATACATTAGAAAAGCATTATCTTGTTGAAATGTATTTTCTTGAATCCCCATGTTACGTAAAAGTGAACTATACCATCTCTGTATTATCCAAATTCAGATTAAAAAGCATATCGATGAAACTGTCGCTTGTCCAACCCATTAACACAAGAAAGTTTTCAGATCGAATCTTTTGGTGGGCTTTTTTCTTTTTTTTTCTTCTTTTTTTTTTTTCAAAATAATAACCTGGTAATTATTTTACCTAGACTGACAACGTATCTTATTTGGAGCCCAGAAAAAAACTATATTAGAGCCCTAGCAGTTTAAACTGAAACTTTTTAGGCACTGGTTTCCTCAGGGATTAGGCTCAGCTTTAGATTTATTTGATCAAATTCAGATTCTTTTCATCACCCATTGTCTTAGACCTGTACAACGTACGGATACATATGGATTAACATAACCAAATTTCCAAATTTATTCATAAATCTCAGGTTTACAACATGTAAACAACAAGAGAATCGATTTTAACAATTAACACATATGCAGATATGGTGGTAAACCAGTAATAGAAGAACAATCATATCGAAACATCATAGTCGTTAGTATCTTTTTGGGAGATCGACCCAGAGATATTTATAATGCACATACAGGCTCATGAGTACACACACGCGCTTATGCGCGTGCGTGTAGGCATATTCATAAAATGCACAAATGCTTGCGCACACATGTGTACGGGCACTCGGGTGTATGTATGCACACTGCTCAAATCCACGCACACACACCCGTTCGCCCGTACGCATGTGCTTACTATTTTTAATTCAGCAAATACAGATACCATTTCAGTACATCGCAATTTATCAAGTATGACTGAGTCCTTATTTTGCACAAACCATTGACAGGTCATTGAGAGCTTACTACAAAGGCAACAAAGAGATAAGATAAATTTACCCACTGGGCACACAACGTTCGATCATCATTGGATCAACGTTGATTCGACGTCATAACGTTCATTCAACGTCATGGCGTCGAATCAAGGTCCATCCAAATCCGTCCCAACGTTGTTTGCTTCTTCATTTGCATTTACCTCGATCACAATGCAAAATTCGAAACTTTCATAGTTTCGCTGTACAAACAGATTATTGTTACAAAGTATTTGTGACAGTCACATAGACTGAACCCATATATACATATATACACCTTTTCCACGTTAGTTTTTAAATAGCTAAATTGTAATCTTATGCTTAATTATAATGAATATTCTCCTTCCTATTGTCCACACTTGCCGAAACGAAAAACAAGTGTGAATGAAGGGAAACTCTGAGATATTATATCTCAGCTAACCAACCTTGTCCTGCATGAGCCCTACGTCCTTCCAAACGAACGATCCTAAGCCCGGGCAGCAGGAGAAATGTGGCGGAGCCAATGTCCAGACAGCACTTCTCCTGTCCCGGGCCCAGGATCGTACCCATAGACCGCATAAACACATTATTTTATTCCATGTATACCATATTTTGAATCCGCAACTGGTCTTGCCCATTTTCTTTTTTATTTATTTACTTTTTTATACACACCTTTTTTTTTATATATTTTATTATTGTTTTTTGTGTGCTTATATACAGTTATTATACTTATTATCGTATTTTAATGGGGCCGATATGAAATTCGCTAACCTATCAATATCAATATCATTTTTTTCTCGACCATTATCCTACTTTGTTTATTATACCGTCAATTAAATAACACAAATTTCGTAAATCTTTTATGTCTGTCACGTTCATTAATTGTTTAAACTTCAATATATTGGGTCTATTATAATAGTAAGATTTTATAAATTTGTGCCGTTCCTCTTTAAGATGATCACAAACTAGCAAATAATGGTATTCATCACCTATATCGCTATCACAGAGCGTACATTTTCTCTCGAATAACTGCATGCCTTTCCACCTTCCCGTTTCCACAGGAAGCTTATGATTACGTGTTCGAAATCGCATATATATTTTACAAAGCGGCTGGGACAACTGAAATATGTATTGACTTCTTTCAAATTGTGTTTTAAAAATTCTGTATATATTGCTGTTTGATGTAAGTTCTATATTTGCTGTCCAGTTCTGTATGAACTGATCTTTAATTTTTTGGTTTACTGCTTTCACTAGCCATTTCGAATTCAGGAAGCTTTGGCTATACCAAACGCCTGAAAACCCAAGTGAACATAATACGTGTTTGATATTATCGATCCATAGGGATTTTATTTTATTTGCGCTATGCAGTGTATAAATTATATTATAAATTTCGGAAGAGAGTTTTTCGTTATTGCTATTATCAATTATTTTTGACCAAAAAGAAATTAATCGGGTTTGAACATCGACTGATAACGGCATAATTCCAAGTTCGCCATAAATCATGTATGACGGTGTCGACTTTTTAAGATTAAATATATATTTAAAATATTTCAGCTGAACTCTTTCTATGACATCAATATTCCCATACCCCCACACTTCACATCCATATAATAAAATAGGTTTAATAGTCTTGTCATATAGATCGATCTGGATATCAAATGGTAAGGATAATCTTTTGATTTTGCGTAGGAGTGCAAAAAGCGCCTTATTTGCTTGCTCGGCTATATGTTTTTTGGCACTTACAAATGATCCACTGCGGCTGAGATATATACCTAGGTATTTATATTCATCTGTAACTTCTAGTATATTATTTTGAAAAACAAACTCTACATCTTTATTGGGTCTTCCTTTGCTAAAAATCACTATTTTTGTTTTTGATACATTTACTTGCAGTTTCCAGTTATAACAATATTCTTCGAACTCTAATAAAGCGTGCTGCAGATCTTCTTTTGTTTCGCTAAAAATAACTGTATCGTCAGCATAAAGTAACAATAATAACTTCATATAAATAGTGGCTTCTTCTAAATTAAAATCTATTTTTACACCGTTTATTTGTCTACTGTTCAAAAAGTATTCCAGGTCATTTAAAAAGATTGAAAATAGAAAAGGTGATAGGTTTTCGCCTTGTCTAACCCCAGTGTGACACATAAAAAAATCTGAGCTACCATCTGGTGTTGAGACTTTAGATTTAATATTTTCATATAAATTTATAATTAAATTGAAACATTTTCCTCTCACACCATCTTTTATCAGTTTGTGCCATAAGCCTACTCTCCAAACATTATCGAACGCTTGTTTGAAGTCAATAAAACAGCAATATAGTTTTTTCTTTTGTGACTGTAAAATGTCTATCAGGCCTTTTATTACAAATAGATTATCGGAGGTAGAATAGCCTTTTCTAAAACCAGCCTGTGTCCAATTAATTATATTATATCTTTCGGCGTATTTTTGTAGTCTATTGTTTATTATTGAGGTAAAAAGTTTTCCGAAACAGCTGAGCAATGTAATAGGACGGTAATTTTCTGGTAGTTTGGAGTCACCTTTATTCTTATAAATAGGCTTTATTATACCTACTGTCCAACTCTCGGGTATGACACCAGAATCAAATATAAGGTTGAATAGTTTCGTGTACACTGGGAGCATGATTTGGGCAGTTGATTTTATATGCTCATTTACTATGGAATCAAATCCAGCTGCTTTGTTATTTTTCAAAGACTTGATATTTAAAAGTATTTCAGAGGCAGTAATTGTTTGGTTTAATTCGTTTTCTGCATTATCATTCGATTCATAATCTTCGAACCTGTCGATGTTATTGTGATTATCGTTGTTAGTTTCACTCATATTTTTAAAATGATCGTAGAAATCTTGAACTGACGCCTTTATATTTTCAGACTTTTTCTGAGAATTAATTATTTTCCAGTACTCTCTTGGGTTACAACGCTTCAATGCTCTCAGTTTATTAATTCTGTCGTTATTAAAGCGATTATAATGTTGTGATAATGTTTTCTTATAGTTCTTGCTCACCGTTTTTAAAATATCTTTATAGAAACTCGTTTTGTATTTATTATACATTTGGCGTGTTTTATGGTATAAGTTTCGGGCCCGTTTACATTCATAATTAAACCAGGGTTTTGAGTTAGATCGTTTGTTTTCAGAGAAAACATTTTTGTGACCAAACGTATCTTTTGCACTATTATTAAATAGCAAGCCAATATCTTTAACTATGTGGTCAAGATCATCTTTCTCTACCCTCTTGCTATCTATTAAGTGATCTAATCGCATTTCAATGTCGGATACCTTCAAAATATCGATATTGTCTATAAACGCTTCAGATTTTTCAGACTCCCATAATTTCTGCTTCATAAAGGTAGTATTAATTTTAGTATTACTTTCTTTTTGTTCATAATTGACATCTATTGTAAGCGACACTGGAGAATGAGCATCTGAGAGCAAGAAAATTCGTGTACTTGCAAGTCCTTAATATTTGGTATCATGTGCGCAGACGAAATAAAATAATCGACTGTACTTTTATTTTTACAAGTCAGATTCGGGCATGTATAATCACTACCTATACGACCATTCAAAATAAATAAGTCATTATTTTTACACATCTCTAAGAAACTGTAACCGTAAGCATTTACAGATTCGTCTGCACTTTTTCGGTTAAGCGGCACATGATAGCGTTCGAAAAGGTCTAAGATACTGTTATTTTCTTCGTACAATTCTTGCATACCATATACATCTGATATATACTCATCGAATTCGATATGATCTGGTAAATTTTTACATCGCGAGTTGAAATCACCAAACAATAAGATGTTCTTAGTTTCTGTACAATATCGGAAAATTTCTTCTTGTATTTCAAGATACGGGTCTTCAAGGGCATACCTTGTTCCTTGTGGGGGGATATACACATTGCCACAAATGACATCATTTGAATAATTGTCCCCACGGAAAATTTCTTTAGAAATTGTGAAAAGTAGAATTAATTTGCTCCTGCTAGACTGATCAATTTTCACATAAGGCAAAAGACATTCTTTTACAACAAGGGCTATACCTCCTGACCTGTATCTTGAAAGACAACTTCTATTATGGAAGAATATTTTATACCCCGGAATTTCAATATGCGTATCTGTATCGTCAGTTTTTTTGTTTCCTGTAGTCCAATGATGTCATACTGATTTAAAAACGAAATAAACTCAGGACACTTTAACTTCGAATTAAGTCCGCACACGTTCAGAGTTAAAATTTTTAGTTGGTTTACATGGGTTTTCCCATCGTAATATTGTTTATTTTGGGTATTTCCAGCTTGCGATTTTACATGATTGACCGAATTCCGAGTCCTATTACCTACACTTTCCCCGTGCGCGGCGTGAATGCCGTCTCCCAAACTGTCTCAGTCATCGGTATTTATTATCTCCATGCCTGGAGAACACACATCGTCACAGTTTTCCGCTTGTGCGTTTGAACTCACACTGTCAGTATCGGGATCATATTCCTTTTGTTTCTTTAATGTAATATCAAGGTCTAATGGTGATGTTGCTTTTTTCTGACCAGAGCACTGAGTTACAGGTGTCTGATCACCACCTGCGTCATTAGAAAGCACTAAGAATCGATTTGATGTGTACACTTCGGTGGCAAAGTTGTTATCTCGGGATTGTGCGTTTACTGGCCCACCTGTAGCACCTATTATGACGTCATCACGACTGATCTGTTCACTTTGTTTGCTGAAACTAGGTCGCGCTGTATTTGACTGGGCGTTTTGTTTTTGCCGAGTAAATTGTCGGCCTATCAGAAATGGTCTGTCCGTTCGTACAGGTACATTCCTTTTGTTCGTTTGCTGTGTTTGCGCATTCTGATTGTAGTATGGCTGTCTGTTTTGACTGCTTTGCGACAGTCTATTTTGCGTGTTATTCTGTGGAGGCTGCGATTGGATTTGGCTGTGGTTCGCATCAGGACTATATTGTCTACCATTTATAAATAACTTGTCACGAACAAGTCTTACTCTATTATTCTGATCACGCCTTGCATTTTTGGCAACCGGGTATAACCTTTTCCGGCGGTCTTCTATTTCTGTCGGAAACTGCTCGTTTACACTGTAGTTTGTTCCAAGTAAAGTTCTTGGCGCAGCCTGACGCACAGTTTCTTTATCTTTATAATATGTAAATATGGCTACAATCGGCCGTGGATATCTTTGGTCTTGGCGAAATCTGCCTATCCTATGAACCCTGTCAAATTCTACTTCTTTGGTGACATTCATCTGATCTCTGATAAAACATTTTATAAGGCTTTCGCAGTCCTCATATTCACCTCTGTTTAACTGTGATTCTGGAATTCCAGAAAATATTAAATTCTCTCTCATGTTCCTCCATTGTAAATCAACCATTTTCTCATCATTAGTAGCCTGGTCTTGTTCTACAGACCTCAATCTGTCTTTGAGGTCAGTATTTGTGTTGAGTATAGAGTCACATATGTCATTGTAATATTGAACACTCTGCTCATAGTCATTGATTTTCGATTTGATTGAACTAACTTCTTTATTGATATTTTCAACATTTCTGGTCGTTTCAGCCACTTTTCGATTTAAGCTACTAAGTTCATTGATTAGTGATTCAATGTTTGTCATCCTTAAATTTTGGCCTTGGAGTTGATTTTCGACCGTTTGCCACCTCTGATTTTGTGTTTCAAGCTGATTTTGAATTGTTTGTAACTGACGGCACATACTCGCTGCCCAGGAGGGCATACCGTTATTTGAGCCGTTATTCGTAGTCGTATTCATGTGTACGCCTGGTTGACCTGTAATCTGTTGTGTTCCACTGGTATTAATGCATGGTTGGCTGTGTAGGGGCCCTGCATAGGCACTGTTTTGCATAACGCCATTTTGCATATAGTTCATATTTTCATGGCAAACAAAACTTGGAGAGCTAGGCTGGACAGTGTCTTGCCCATATAATATGTCTCTAGATTGTCCTAAAACTTCTGAGGTACACATAGCCGGCGCATTTGGTAATAATGGCCCACTGTTAGGAGGTGCGGGTGGGGTACCGTTAGAACTCATACCTTTGTTTTTACTCTTGTTCTTTCTCCGACTATCCGGCATTATATTTCCAAAATCACACACATCGAGTATTAATAAGATTGTCAAGCATTTTGTCCATCCACTTTTTTAAATATAATCGAGTATTACGCACTAAATTCGATTTTTTTTCGATTTTTTCGTCTCTTCGATCAAAACTGTGGCTACCACCATGTCACGTCGATGCCCCGATGCCGTGAGGTCGACTTCCGGTTTTCTGAATACCTACAGTCGGGTTGCAGGCCCAAAATTAACAATACCGAAATAGACACTTCCAACCCCCCCCCCCCCCTCCTCCCAGTAGTTATCACTGACCGTCCCAAGGCGGTACTTTCGTTGCAGTTGCATTTGTTTTATGTTCGGTGCTGTTTAATTTATTGTGTTCTCATTTTAAAGATTTACACCCTCAATATTTCTATTAACTTTTAAATTTCTCACAAAACATTATATCCTAGGCATGATAATGATTGCTATTGAAATTACATTTATCTGCCAAATTTATGATTTGTGATTGTCACAGAAAATAGGAGAATTTATGAAAAATCATAAAAAGAGCGGCAATAGCGGGTCGCCATTCCCGCCAAAAATGAAGACTAGATACGCCCAGCAATCATAGTTAATCAGGTTAAAGTTATATCATGAATAATTTTAAGCCTTTTCTTTAATCGACTTCAGACAGTTATTGGCTGAAAAGAACTCACGTGCACAGATTAGAGGTTAATGCTATTGTAAAGTTTTTTACACCACCAATCATAAAATTCAAAACATGCTTGCAGAAACGCCTGTGGGAGTTAATCAATTTATGACGACAAAATATTCGTGAATATTCAAGAAGGGTATGCATTGATACATCGTCTCTGCCTCCGTAACAAAGATATTTTCGCTGAAGATATTTTGAACAAATCTTAATTATGTTGCATACAACTAACCAGTTTCATAATTTTGGGATTATTTCGTAATGAAATACGAGGGAGTATACCTTTAACCCTTCTATAACAAATATAGAAAATAGGTAAAAATAGTTGTTAAATGTTTTTCGTATAATTTGCTTAGTCTGTTGTAACCCTTCTGTTGGTCTAAATTATTTAGTTCAGTAAAGATAGCTGAGTTGCCACCTATTTGGGAAAGAGCTGCTGACTCGGCTTATCACTTGTAATTTATTGTTTGTTGGGATGTCTTTGTCAATCCTTCACTTTGATGTTGGGGATAGGGTTTGGGATCTGATTCAGTGAGTTCCTGAAGTGTAGTTACTGTTTAAAATTTCCAGTAATACTGATGATAGTCAAGAAGTGAGTAAATTATCAGTCGCAAAAAAGTTGCATCTTTTCACAACTGAAAACTTATTTTACGGTGCTGTTTCTAATCATCAGTAATTTGTTTGCTGTCAGTATGTTGATGATGGGTTGAATAGTATTCCCAAGCTTGCTATTAAGTGGCAGCTTATCTTCCATCATAAAACTGTTGTGCCCAGATGATTTGCCTCTTTCCTTGTTTTTGCTTGATTCTTTGGTGCACGGTCACTAGATGCAGTCAGATGTTGGAGTCTTGCCTTACGCCTGTTCAATGTACAGGTACAAGCCAAAGATGTAAACAAATTAAATTCAAGGCACTAACACTTGATGCAGTCAATAGTTGAAATAAAAATAATGGACCACCCTTCCTATGATATAGGCAATGATAAGATACGAGCCAATACACTAGGACTTGATGCAGGCAGCAGTTAGAAACAAAAGGTGAAACGTCCTGCCTTACATCTAGAGACAGCTACAGATACTAACCTAAAGTTATCTTCAAAACAAAAGAACCAGGGCACTGATGCATAAAAAATAGGGTAAACATTGCAATTAATTTTACCTGGTCACCTTATATTTATCGTTCTGTACAGATGATAGATTTGGGTGATAGCACTTGTTTGCAGAAGTGTGAGGATGGGAGAGGGGGCGGGGGCACATTTCGGGATTATCCTTGGCTTCCAAATCTTAGCCAGTGAAGAAAATAATTGCATACAGAATGGGTATTAATGTAGGACCTCAATAATAATTTATGTCACAGATAAACAAGTGCTGCAGTGAAAGATCCTACCTTTACTATGAAACTGACTTTCTCCAAAACCTGACCTATCCCCAAATTTCGGTTTCAAAAACTATTTTACCGGTTTCAAATTCTTTTAAAACTTTTTACAAAAAGAGGGGATATACTTACCCTATTTCTGAATAAAAATTATAGCTTGACAAATACAGTAACAGATCTAAACATTAAAATTACTTTTCATGTTTGATTATTTATTGTCGTTTTTTGACAGATTTTTCAAATTCGGTTGACCATAAAAATATCTGTATAAGTCAACATCTAAGTTTATGGAATCAGAATAATTCTCAGGGTACCTGCAATTAATTTCAGTAGGCAACGCATGCATTTAAACTATACTGTTAATTTGACAGGTTCTAACTTAGCCCTACCCATCATGTCTGATAAGGGGATCTGCAAGGTGCGACCCTAAGCCCTGCAGTTCTTGAATTAAATTGATTAACCCATTTTATTAATTGGTTTACCCCAGATAATCCAAATATTAAGTATGAAGGAAATCTAAGCGTGGGCCATTTTGAAACACCCCCTTTGACTTAAGCTCATGTATATCGTTTTGTATGTCGTAAATGGTTGTATCGTCAGCATAAAGATCAGTTGAATAAATCTCGTTTGATGAATATAAAGGCAAATCATTGATACATATCAAAAATAATAGAGGGCCTAATATGGATCCCCGAGGAACTCCACATTTTATGAAGCCATTTTTAGAGTTTTTATTGTTTACAGATACTACTTGCGATCTACTACTTAGATAGGATTTCATTAACGTAACAAAGTTATCGCTGCATTTAAAGCATTTAATTTTCTCCAGTAGTAAATTATGGTCTACAAGGTCAAATGCCTTTCTGAAATCGACCATGACTGCACCTACAATTTTCCCTTCATTAATTGCTTTCAGCCATTTTTCAGTCATTAATGTCAATGCACTTTCTGTGGAATGACCTGGCCTAAAACCACTCTGTGTTGGATGAATAATGCTGAAAAAATTTAAATAAGACATTAAATGCTTCTGTATGAATTTTTCAAGAAGTTTCGACAACGTTGGTAATATAGAAATGGGGCAATAATTATTTAATTCGTTTTTCGCGCCTCCTTTGTGGAGTGGTGTTACTTTAGTTTGCTTCCACAAGGTAGGAAATTTACAAGTTTCGATGTATTTTTGAGCAATGAATGCAATGCTTGTCGAAATGACAGCAGAAGAAAGTTTTAAAAGTCTTGGCCCAATCCATCTAAACCTGTTGCTTTGGATGTATCAAGAGATGATATAAAGCTATAAACAATGTTTTGGTCTATGTTTGGTAAATCGAAAATTATGTTTTCCGGTACTTTCGAATTAATTTGTTCTTACCGTAAGAATTGTAGGCCTGTCGACAACGAACAACCTCATGGCAGTAAACCCGATCTGTGTACCCGTCAGTCGATTGAGAAACATGTACATCTGCAAGGAAAGCACGGTGGTGATACTAAATACTGAGACAGCAGTGTTTGAGCAAAAATTGTGGATCCAGCCCAGCAGGCACATGGCGTCTGAATGACGTCGCCCTGACCTTTCAACGTCAGGTGCCTGCTGGGAGAGAATCAATCCATACGGACTGGCCACGTGAAAAAAGTGTTGCTTTAGTAAATTGTATCACAGCAAGCTACGTTCATGTTTAAACAGTAGCTACAAGAAGTCCATTTAGAGATATCTTTAATGAAAATTATTTGCTTAGTTTTTAAGTATTTATTCATGACGAATACTGTACGTCGGCCGCATTAGGTGAAATTACTGAGATTAATATCTAAAATTTTGAGAAAGTCTATCAAAATCCCAGCTCTGCAAATAACTTCAGCATAAGAAAGTTTGATAAAATGAGTTCATAACTCGCTTGAATGTGTCTCTTACCTACCATGACCTGAAAATGTGTGCAAATTAAAATAAGATTTTCAGTGGTACGGTATCGCGTGACCCTGGCCACTGTATCAAGCGGGATATCAATATAATCAATTACACATAGCCGCATGTTACAATTTCTCACAAAGCCAGTCCGTAGAGGTTGAGCATTCCATCAGAAAATTTTGTCACATAAGCAAATGATAAAATCTATTCTATTCTATTCTATCCCATAACCTTACTAGGCCGTTGGGAAACCACAGATGACTTCGAAACAATCCCCTTCCACCTTGTCCTGTTTTTGCTGCCCTAGTTGAGCTGGCAAAATCCATCTCTGTCGACTCTTTAATATTATCTTCCCACCTCTTCTCCTGTCTACCTCTTCTTCTTTTTCCCTTTACTGTGCCCTGTGGAATCGTCTTTGCTAAACAAGAAGACCTTGAGACGTGGCCAAACCACCTTAGTTTTCGTTTCTTGACCAGCGTCAGGAGTTTATCATATTCTCCAATGGCTGCTTGGATCTTTCTGCAAACCTCCTCAGTGGTTATATGATCCTTGTGCGAAATGTTCAGTAGCCTTCGGTAGCATCTCGTCTCAAAGGCCTGCGTTCTTTTCTCTAACTCTGCTGTTAACGTCTACGATTTACAGGCATACAGAAATATGGAAATGACAATGGAGCGCATGTTTCACCTTTGATCCAAGAGATATGTTATTGTCAAAGAGTAGCTGTTCCCCCCTAGTAGCCCCCCCCCCCCTCCCGGAAAAATGAATATGATATTTCTATAGTAGAATTTCCCACCAGAAAAATGGCTATATAGTAGAATTCCCGCGCCGCCTCCGTCCCCCCCCCCCCCCCCGGAATTATGACTATATAGTCAATTTTCGCCGAGGAAAAATCTACTATACGTGTTTTTGCATAGCCGTTTTCCCCTCTACAGTGATAGTGGATTTTCCCTCAGTAATACGATTGCAGAAAAAAACTCGCTACATGGTGGAATTGCTCCCTTTCCAATCATCATCATCATACTTCAATTCTCATATCGACGTTACCCCTGCACCTCAGCGGAACGAATCCATAGCCACAGTAACGGGGCGCCTTTCCAATCACAAAAGTGAGCTTCATAAATGAAACAGAAATGCTAAAATAAACATGGTTGCTAAAGTTGCATAATACTTTTTGGGATTAAATCACATTTATTACCTCCCTTGAAGAACTGATACATTTCTAAAACGATTAATTCCGTAAAATGTCTCTGTTTGATGCCTTTCCATTTTGTTTCGTTCCGCAAAATACCAGTAGCCATAGTATATTCTCTAAAAGCCCATTTTCCGATTTGGGGTGGGGGGGGGGGGGGGGGGAGGAGACTATAGGGGAAAAGTGGCTCTATGAGGTCCGGATAATCCGCTAATAGTCGTTCTTCCTATAAAACTACTCTCTGACAGTTATCACTCCAAACTGGTTTCAGCTTGGTTAGAGCTGAGGTGGCTTGTGCAATGCTTGAGAGAACCTCCTGTTTTGGGCCATCATCTGAGACAACTGCTCCAAGGTATTTGAAACTTGTTACAGTACCCAGCTTCTGCCGTTTTACCTTGATCTCCCTCTGGATGCCATCTGCACTATTTGTCATCAGTTTGATCTGCTCAGCACTGATCTCGTTCTTATACCTTGTGCAGGTTTTGTCGAGACTTTCAACTAGGGCTTCTAGTTCCTGCACTTCCTCAGCCAGAACATCTATGTCATCGGCAAACCGCAGGTTAGTAATTTTTCTGCCGCCTATGTTAACCTTTCCGTCATGTTCTTCCAGAGCATCAGACAAGATCCGTTCAAGAAAAATGTTGAAGAGGGTGGGTGACAGAAGACACCCTTGTCTTACTCCAACTGTTGTTCTGAACCATTCTCCTGTGTTGCCATTTATCAGGACTGCACTTGAAGCCTTGTCGTATAGCTGCTCAAATCAACTTGTTCAAAATTCACGATAATCAGTTGTGGTTTCCCAATATTTATGCACTTATCGGGCAAGCGACCACCAGAACTGACATCATTTAGTCAAATTATACTGCTACCAGTGCAGCCTCTATTTTTAACAGTCTGCCTTGCTGCACGGTCTGATTAATTTTCACTGTTCTCGTCATATATTCTCCAGAATCCAACGCAGATCAGAGTTGATGAAGGTACAGTTTCAAGTTTTTAGGTGAATGGGTACACTTTCAGGCGAGCAACTCAACATTTCCAATTTTGCCTTTCTCTTGTCAATAGATTCCATTTTGGAAGGATTTCATCAGTTAGGGAAGCAAGTGGGAAGTCACGAAAGTTGTCTTCCTTTGAACAAATGACAGAACAATATTTCGGTGCACCACGGTTTGTTAGTTTTCATTAGAAAATGCTAGCTGTTGATTTGGCTTTTCATTTTCTTTTCCCCTTTTTTGATTTTAATGACTGATTCTATCAGTCATTCAAAGCTGTCACAAGCGTATTTTGGAAAGTCACTTTCACAGCTGTATTCTTCCGCTCAGAAATGAAGTGATCGCAAGTTCATTTCGCTAAAAACGTCTGGAATTAAAAATAGGTTTTGTACGAAGTGAAATGAGAACTTATATACGTATTCTTGTGCAGACATAATTATTAATGTAGTTCTGTAAAATTATAAGTCTCCAACTAATGGCATCATCTGACAAAAATATAACGGATACTAACTGAATATTAAAAATCAATCCGCCAATTACCGTATGCGCCCCCTTTAAGTGCATCTCTCTATTTATGCGCCCCTCATACTTTATCAAGTAAAAAGTTAGCTGCCGCTAAAACAACAGCAGCAACAACAAACTGTTTTACAATTGTAATCTTGCCTAGAACAGTATTCCGAGCACGTCAATCATTGAAAAAATGTAATGTTAAAGAAATTCTGTAGGTTTATCAACATCTCTTGCAAGTGTTATACTGGACATCATACGGTTACTGTCTGTGTTATCGGTGGCTATTTATAGAACTGCCACGTTGTAAACATTGGAATGGACACCCTCGTGGTCTATAGATAATGCGAAATACCGCAAACACTGAGTGCTTAAAAGTCAGTGAAAAGCAGTAACCGTTGTCAGAACTCAGAAATTACTTGTGTACAAGAGATAGAATTTTGGCAGGAGTAGAAAGTGATTTGCGCTAAATGACTCATTTACATTATTGGTTTAAACATATTTATTCAAGAAAATAACATGCATGTTACAAGATATACATAGTTCGAAATTGAGGATCTGAACGGAAGCTTAGAGCTTATAAGGTCCATCTCCTCCAAAGCAAACAATATATGTACAATAATTTTTACAACATGGCTAGAATATTACGAACTAGATACATGTTATATTCAACCGGTTATTTGTAGTAGAGAAAAAAAAACTAAGAAGAAAGAATAACTGAATATGTATATGCTGCAGCAAGTATAAAATATACATGTGCCGCCTGTAGAGGTGCCTTGGAACATGCGACACCAAGGAAGACCCAGATCAGACTGCACTCCGGCGCAGTCCGGTCAGGGTCTTCCCTGCTAAAGTCACAACTAACAAAGTGCAGCCAGTAAAGCCTAGAATCAACAGTGATGAAAACTCCCAAGGCTCCTCCTTAAGCGGCACCGCTTATATATAGATATAAATGTCAGTTGTGGTGAAGAGTAGAAAAGGAAAATAATAGTGTACTAACATAAGTCAGTAAACTGGTCTTAGGCCGCCCCGTCCCCCCGCCTGTTCCCCTAAACATCTGGAATGATGTTGAGACTACCTCGTGTCGTTAAGTTTGGTGACTGCACAGTCTATATAATACAGCCAAACTTGTTATAACCCAGCAAAACATGACGCCGCAAAAGCGTCGTATAGACGTCGAGGCGTCGTAATGACGTCGCGGCGACGTCAGTACGACGTCACCTCGACGCAATGTGCCTGCTGAGAAGTCATATTTGAGATAATATAGTCATCCAAAGCGTTTTGTTGACAGTATGTACAACTGTACGTGTTTAAATATAATATTGTTGACCACGTCCGGTTCGTTAGTATCTCCGTTTAGCAGAAGTGATAGTGACAGTCGATGCGGTAAAACGGACAAATATCGTTGTCTCAAAAGATTATAGTTTGTACAAGACAAAAGGAAATGGGATGAGGTTTCTGGCAGGCCGCATGTACATAAAGGACTACTGACTAGGTTTTTCTTAAACAAATGGTGATTAAGAGAGCTACACTCTAGACGAATGCGGGCATGAAGAATTTGTCCTTCACGCGATAACTGGATCGTATCGAAATATCTGGGGGGTAAGATTATAGGAATCTTTAGTTTCTTTTTGAAGCTACCAAGAGACGGTGCATTTCTAATATCCTGGCTTAGTGCATTCCAAGCTCTCAAGGTTGCAGGCAAAAAGGAGTTACAAAAAGTAGCTGTACGCGATGCTGGAATGGAGAAATCACTCGAGTTTCTAAGTGGATATCTGGATGATTGGTTAACTGTAGATGGCAGAAGCTGTTGCAAGTAGCTGGGTGTCAAGCCATTAATCATTTTATAAAGCTGACATATCTTGTGGTTATTACGACGTGTTTGGAGAGTTTCCCATTTTGAGTCATCATAAAGTTTTTGTATGCTGCAAACTTTTGTCCCCCCAGTGGTAATTCTTAGTGCCTCAACTTGAATATTTTCCAATGCTCGCTTGTTTGCAGCTGAACAATTATCCCATATTATGTCCCCGTATTCTAACAATGGGCGAATGAAAGATGTGTACATTTTTTGTAGAGAAGCCCTATCTAGAAGATACTTATGCCGTCTCAGTAAACCAATTCTTTGCCAAGCCTTTGAAGAAATTGTTTCAATATGGTTAGTCCAGGAAAGATCGTCGGAAAGAACTATGCCTAAATGTTTATGTTGGCTGACCTCATCGATCTGGGTATGGTTCATAATTAACACAGGATGGTCAACTTTGTGACGTTTCTTACTTATTATTAGGGATTTGGTCTTTAAAGGTTGAAAGTTTACTAGCCACTCCGAAGCCCATTTAGTAATGTTTTCAAGATCAATGTTTAGTTCTATGCCTGCTGAGATTGGATGACTTATGACTTTGTAAAGAATTGTATCATCTGCAAATAATCTAGTGTTGCAGTTAATGCGATTAACTATGTCATTAATGAAAATTAGGAACAAAGTTGGCCCTAAGATTGAGCCCTGTGGTACACCCGCATTGATTTTTAGCCATGAAGAAGATACACCCCTAATACATACCCTTTGCTGTCTGTTAATTAGATAACTGTTAAACCAGTCTGTCATGTTTTTAGAAAACCCTATAGCTGTAAGTTTTGCTAGTAAACCCCTATGCCAGACCCGATCGAATGCCTTACTTATGTCTAGAAACACTACCCGAACCTCTTTATTTTCATCCAGTGCTTTTGAGAATTCATTGTATAAGTAAGTTAACTGATTGACCGTAGAATCACCCGCTTGAAAACCAGATTGAAATTCCGTTATAATGCTAAACTGTTTCAGGTACTCAGAGACGTACTTGTGAACACACCGTTCCATTAATTTACCCTCACAGTTTAAAAGAGAAATTGGTCTGTAATTATTAGGTAGACAGCGATCGTCTTTCTTATGAATAGCTGTAACGTTTGCTTGTTTCCAGGAGTCAGGGAATGCTTTAAGAGTTAGCGAGAGGTTAAAGAGTTTTGAAAGGGGGTATGCCAGTTCATTTTTAGCCTCCTTTATAAGTTTAGGACTTACAGAATTGGGACCTGGAGCTTTATACGGTTTTAATAAACTAATAGCGTGTTTGACATCATCTTGAGAAATATTTATTGTTTCTAACTGTGGGTGATTTGGAAGGTCAAGATCAGGCAAGGGGGAATTTATATCATTAATAGTGGATTGACTTGCAAAGTATTGATTCAGTATTTCAGCTTTCTCAATGTCTGACTCAGCAATTTTATTGTCAATTTCAAGGTATGGAATGGAGTTAGAATGTGGCGACGTTTTCAGAAATTCAGCAGAGACTTTGTACCATAGTTTAGAATTATGTTCGGTATGCTTTAGTTCGTTGGCTAGTTTTTCGTTGTAATCTTTTTTAGCTTGTCGAATTATTGTCGTGACCGAGTTACGTTTTTGCTTAAATTTTTTCCAGGCGTGTTCACTTTTGACCCTTTTTGCAGTTCTGAATAGCCGTTTTCTCTGTCTTATTTGGCGTTTAATAAATGAGTTAATCCACTGTGGTTCATTTGGTCTAATTGTTACTGTTTTATTTGGAATGGACTCCTTGGCTGCTTTAATAATTAATTCAGTAACCTTAACCGCGATTTCATTTAAATTATTTACAGGTGATATAAATTCCCAGTCAGTCTGTTCTAACAAACGTCTATATTTAGGATAATCCCCCCTTTCGTACAACCAAATGTGTCTAGTGAAAGATTTCTGTATCGGTTTCCTAAATTTTAATGTGAGCATTACAGGGCAGTGATACCTTACCAGGTCAGGTATAAATGGGGAGATAACATCGCTGTATAAGACATTTTCAGGCTTACTAACGAATATTAGGTCGATTAACGAAGAAGAGTTCTCAGTATAATGCGTTGCTTCGTCGATAAGTTGATGAAGATTATAAGAGAATGCTATGCTGTTTATTTTATTCTTTGATGCGGACTTCATCAAGTCACAGTTAAAATCGCCCAAGACTACAAGGTCGTTAATCGGTGAGTTACACAGGTTTTCAAAGGAAAGTTCGATAAGGTCCCAGTAGTCCTGGCCGGTATTTGGTGGCCTGTAAAATCCACATAAAAGAAATGTATGGGATTTAATGGAAACTTCAACACAAAGTGCCTCTATATCACCTTGTATGATGTCATGGCGACGGACTGCCTGTATACCCGTTCTAATGTATATGGCGACACCACCACCAAGTCGATCACGCCGATCTTTCCTGTACGGAGGTTCAAAGTTGGAAATCAAAATATCGTCATCAGAAGTTTGGAGTGAAAGCCACGTTTCCGTAAATATTAGAATATCGTAGTTTTGCATTTCAGCCTCTAGTAAGTCCAGTTTTGGCAATAAACTTTGTATGTTTAAATGAATTATATTTAAATTGTGGGCAAATGCAGACGATACGTTGCTGCTGGAAGAAAAGGACTCTGCCAATGAGTCTGGACCCGGATTTGGGTGCACGTCTCCCGACAGCATTATAATAATAAAGCATAATAAAATGTTCGTACACAGTATGAGTCGTATACAGAGGTTTGTAAAGGAGACGTTAGTAGCGTGATTTCGGCCAGGGACAACTTTTTTATTCTTGATTGCATGTGGGGCCGCTTTTTGTTTCAAAGTCGTGTATGAGCTATATATGCTGAAAATGTCTTGTTTGAACAAGCAAAGAAATAAGTAAATAATAATTAGCCTGTGACACGATGCAGCTTTTGTACATCCATAATGACAATACCATCGTCGTCCTGTGCCGGCTGAAGCAGGATTGAAGGAACGTGCGCTATCCGTTTTCATATGGAAAGGGACTACAATATATTGCACTGCTGCCTCCAGCAAGGGACGACGCATGTAAGCTTTTTCTAATCCAAGCGTGTAGGCAGGTTCTATCAGGCGGGGAAAAGGGGTAGACCAGTTCTAACATACCAAAAGAGGGACTGAATAAGAGAGCAGTCAACAAAGACAATACGAAAAAAAACTCCATAATAATAGGAAAAGAAAGGAAAGATAATCAGGGAGATTTTGGATTTCACAGAAGTGTTTGCGTAACTATAGTGAGTCAGTATAAAAATGCTAACAGTATTAAACACATAAGGACTAGACAAGGTCTACTTTAATATAACTATTTTGAAAGCAAGCCGTTGATCCAAACATTTGCACACTGAGGACCAAGAATGCTTCCAGAGAACAACAGTATTTTCTGACTGTCTATTTTGTACGTGTGCTGTGCATGAGAAAAGGTACCCTGCAGCATGGACAAAACAGCGAAGACCCATATCAGCTCACGCACCTGCGCCCACTGATCTGAACCCACGCTGTCTACTTTGCAAATTGCAGATTTATGAAAGACCGTTTGTGCAGACAGAAAATATGCGGTGCTCGGTCTTTTCCTATTAGTCTATTAGCGCTGGTGCGTCGCAAGTATAAAGACGTTAAAGTTTTCTATACACTATTATGCTTGCCAGGCTCAGGTGCACAAGCAGCGGTACCGCACAGCGGGAATAAATACTGAGAACCCTGATACGACCACACGTCCTAAGGGAGTTTTATATTAATACATTAATACTTCATGCAAGAGAAAAGCACCCGAAGCGTATGTAGACAGCGAAATCATAATCAGTGAAAGCATCTGCTTCCACTCATCAGGGTTCACGCTATCCACTAGGCAGATGCCTCGAGACCTACAAGTTGCTTGTGCGAGTAAGGTAGACCAAGATCAGGTTGTGCGGTGCACAAGCTAATCCAGGTCCACACCACTCGCAGTCACTCTCGTCACAAGTGTACGAAGGCCACGTTTCCTCAGATGGCCATTTTATCCTTGACTATGTTTCATCTTATAGATAAGCCATGTATGCTTTAGGGTGCCCAAATCGTAGACAAAAAAAAAAACAACCAAAACAAAAAAGAACAAAAACATAAGCTTGGAAGCAGATCAGTCCACACTCCCATGCCCACTGATCTGGGATCACGCCACGCAATTAACAAAATACCCAGGGAAGACGTTTGTGCGTTATGCTAACGGTACCTGTCTCATGCTCGCGATGTTCTTTCGTGCCAACAGCACAGCCATGGATCAGGTTGTGCGATGCACAGGCTGCTCCAGTCCGAGCCGCTCGCACGAACTCATCGCAAGTTAACGTGTAGTCTGTAATATGAATATTTTACGTGCCATGCACGAGACAGGCACCCACAGCATCTTAGTGCAGTTAGACGCGTGTACACGCTAACCACTTTGTAACAAGACAAGAATTACCAAATATTCGCATAAAGACGGATGATCCGTATAGACCGGCGCCAATCGCAGGGTAAGCAAAATTCTCCCAAGCCCGCTCGCATCAAGCAATAAGTAAAGCATTTATCCATACTATTTGTTCACAAAGTACTACCTATGAGTCATGCCACGAGAAAGCGGCAACCTTCGGCGTAAGCGAACAGCGAAGACCCCGATAAGTCAACGCATCCACGTCTACTGATCGAGAACTACGCATTCATTTTGCAGACAACCAAGCACCAACAGTCTGTTCATGCGAACATTGAAAACTCGGATTAGATTAGTGCCAATTTTAAGTTCTCGCCGGTTGCACGTTTTCGCGGCACTCGTACTAAAAATCGGGTATCAGCTTGTTAAAACAGTTAACATCATGGCTAACCGTATTATTTTTTCAGCTCATGCACATTTGGACTATACTGTATAGCTTGTAATCATATCTTAATTAAACATAATAGTTTAATATTACAGAGGCAGTGCTCAGAAAATATTTTCCTCCATCTCTGAGTTTGGAAATATCATTAGCCGCTCTTGATAAAAGGAAAAAAAATCATTAGCCGCTCTTGATAAAAAGATAAAAAAAGCAACGGCCAGAGCAGCATGTGAAAAGACAATAAGTGGTTACTTAATCAAAATGATTCGTAAAGTATTCTAATCTGATTTTTTTCTATAGTGACTGAGGTTTCCTGTGGTAAACTGTGTAAACCCCGAAACGAAAACCCAGATCAGCTCAAGCACCCGTACGTACTAATTGGGGCCACGTTGTCCGTCTGGTATATACCAGAAGAGAAAAAGTGTTCGTGCTAACAGAGTAGATCTGGGTCAGATTGTGCGATGCACAGGCTGCTCCAAGTCCATGCTGCTCTCACGAACACTTCGTAATTATACAAGGTCGAGTTTACTGACATAGTTTACTGTCATAATATTTTGTACCTGATCATATTTTGATGTCTCGTGCGTAAGAAAAGAACACCCCAGCCCAAGTAACAATAAAGACCCGGACCAGACTACAGGCAAGCGCCTACTGATCGGGGCCCACGTTGTGCGAGCAGAGTAGACCAAGATCAGGTTGTGCAATGCACAAGCTAATCCAGGTCCACACTGCTCACACTCAAACTGTTTACAAGTGTACGGGCCAAGTTTACCCGGGTGACCATTTCATTATTGGCTGTGTTACATCATATACATGTATATCGTAAAATATATATAAAAAAGGTAGAAACCAGACTGTTCGCGCAGAGAAAACCCAGGTCAGACCGCGCAAGGCGCAGGATAAGCCAAGCACTCAAAAATCAATGAATGAATAGTAACCAGTTCGTTCAAGAAAATGAAGACTATTAGCTGCGAGCCGCGCCACGAGAAAACAACAACCCTCACCATCAGCGTATAGCGAAAATCCCAATCAGTCAACGCACCCGCGCCTACCGATCGGGATCTGCGCATTCGCTTTTTAGATATCAAGTACTATCAGAACGTTCTTTCGCTGCCCAGGTTCTCGTTACGCTCTCAACAGTACAATCATGATATTGCCAGTCAAAGAAATTTACCAAAGATCGGGTACCAGCTTTAAACAGTTATGTTTTTGTATAACAGTGGACAAAAGTTAAGCGTTTAACAACTAGTACACAGCTTTACGCTGAGTCTCTCTTCGAGCTGATTGCCCGGTCTCCTGCACGGCGTAGGTTGTCAGGTCCTCAATCGAGGTTATTTTATGCACCTTTGAGCCAAGATCTTTGATTAGGATTTTGCCGTCGGAAGACCAAGCACCCATAAGACGCGGTTGTTCTGCCTTTACACATTTTCGGGCTTCGAATAGGATTTTACTACGAGTTTTCGTAAGGTCCTCATTGACGTAAACACCATTCATCTCGGAGTTCTTGAGTTTGGCTCGATTTGTAAGCATACGTTCACGAGCTCTATATGTTGAGAATTTGACAATGATGTCCCGATGTCGTTTCATACCAGGTTTGCCTACGCGATGCGACCTGTCAATTTCAACCGGTGACATGCTGATATTCATAGTGTCAGCAAGTTTCAGGACAATCCCATCAGTGTCCTCTGTATTTGTCTCCGGAATATTTGTCAGTCGGAGACAATTTCTCCTACTATATTGTTCAGCGTCATCCATCTGCTGCTCAAGTTTATCAACTCTGCTCCTTAGTGCGGCGTTCTCAGTGGATAGGCGTTTATTTTCCGCCCGTAGTTCTGACAGTTTGTCGTCCAACACTTCAGACAAAGCCTCCTTAATCAAAGACTTAAGGTCACTTCGAACTGCTGCTAAAGTGTCACTCTGGACTGAAGGAATAATAAACTGACTAATTTTCTGCAAATCGGATTCAGGCAGTGTCAACATATGAGTCTGGGATAATAGTTCAGTATCAGGAGCCATTGATGTATCCATGTCTGCTCCAGACTCACCACTACCACTCATACCTGACTTAGTTTTCTTAGTGATTTTGTCCTCAGGAGAAAACGGCGAGGAAAGCTCACGTTTTTTGTTAATAGTGTTTTCAGCAGCGTTAGGAGTATTTGGAGTATTCTGGTCTGCCACACTCATGCTTCCAATCAACAGTTATTATGTTACATCTTCACTAAAGTTCTGTTAGCGAACAAGTTTGCTTAATTTGTGTCGAAGAGTATACCTTTTGTACCGATTGGCGTAGCCCTTGTAGCCCTTGTACCGTTGACTTTTGCATAACAATAGATATATATGCACGAGAGAAATAGTACTCAGTCTCGTTATCCTGGCTACTTTGACATAATATGAAGAATTTGAAGTTTAAATTCCACCAAAGATATACAAGTTCATTGCTAGAAGACAGATAGTTTCAACTCACTGCAACTTCATAATCTAATTATCCAAAATTCCACCCTTCAGAACTTTTCAAAACCACATAAAACTAGCTTTTTTGCGCACTGATGTTTATTTTGACTTTCGCCATGTTGTCACGTGACCACTTTACATTATTAGAGCTGGACCATATACAAGCAACAGGGCTGAAGTTTGAAATTATTTTTAGCCGACGTAGCATGACTTTATTCTGATAGAATCTGTCATTTCAGGGCTATTGGCCCTTTCATTTTTTCTGTTTTGCTGTTATAACCTTTCCAGAATATTTTACCAATATCGGAGACCAGCTAATCATGTGGAGGAAACCAACATGATGCAGCTCAGCCATTTGTCACAATTCCAGGGTAATATGATGCAATTTTCAAGAAGCTGTTAATTTATATGTGTCACTCACCAATCGTTTCTTTGCCTGTATAGTTAGGTTCTAAACGATTCGGACTGACCATTTAGTATAAAAAGTGCAAGGATTCATAATGGTCCAACTGTTCAAAGCCTCGTTAACTGATCGAAGTCAATAGAGAAGGATTCGGTAAGTCCTCAAGAATAGATAAAGGCAAGATTTCTTACATTTTTGCTGAAAAAAAAAACGAGAGGAGCTTTTGCACTAGCTTCTGGCATTTTTTTCAGCAAGAAATGGCAGCGTTTTAGCTTACAGCGTGTTTGAAAGTTTAACGTTCCGTCAACTAAGGTCATTGTTAGGTTTGAACAACCCTGCCCCGGCAAACCACATTCGCATGCATTTTGAATGACACAAACCAAAACACAGAAATAATGAAATAACAGCCAATGTCTTCAAAACAAAAGTCATACATACTACTTGTACAATCCTAGCAAGAAAGTGCTGACATTTCCAGGCTAACTAATATTATAGGAATGATTTTTATTTTTTGTGGATTTAATTGATGTGTAAACGCCGGCAAATCGCTCACAAACTGAATAAAGCCCGAAGGGCTTTATCTTAAGTTTGTGAGTGATTCGCCGGCGTTTACACATCTATAAAATCCAGAAAAATAAAATTCATTTCTTATAATTCCAACTCGGTCATTTTTATCTTAAAAATGTCAGCTTTACCGATAATTTCAGAAACTGCCGCAAAGAAAATAGTCCAAGTAGTTCCCGATTTCCGGTTCAAGGGATTTATCGAAGTATAAACGCCGTTTTCTGTATGCTCTTGACCAATCAATTGCGCTCAGTTAGCAATAGAAAATTGAGGTAGAATTATTGCTTTTCAAAATAAAATATTTCCCTGGAAGAAATTTAGAGGAACTATTTCCATGGAGGAAATAATTTCCCAGTAGGATTTACTTTTAACTCCGTAACGACTGGACACACGAAGAATGTCTCTACATACTCCGATATGGCCAACGTTCTGGTGCCTTTTTGTCCTCTTATTTGTTTCTAGGATCTATTTCGTTTTGGGTTTTGTATTTTCATATTTCATGACAATATTATGCGACCACACTTACCATACCAAGTTTTTTTTTCTTTTTTTTTTAAATCTTGATTCCATTGTTCTAAAAATCGCAAAATAGCCTCAAACCGTGTTTTCATCTGCATTTTGAACTGTAAACCCTTAAAGTGTTAAAATCAGCCGACGACAAAATTTACGTCTACAAAATTTCAAGAAAGATATGTTTTGTCCAAGCCATTTCATATTAAGAATTCAAAGAGTAGAGGGCAAACAGTGTAAATCCAGAGGAGGCTGCTCATAATGAGTCGCCTCCTCTGGATCTACACTGTTTGCAAATTCACATTTTTAATCTTTGGCCCGTTGAGTGTTAATGAAAAAAACTAATCTTGACTATTTTGTCTATATGCTTTGAATTCATACGTACCTGCAGCTGGGTATCATTGGACGTGCTGGAGAATCTGATTGTGTAGATATGTTCTAGCGGAGAATGGGCCTGAAAATAAAGAAATAAAAGGTATATTTAACATTTAACAGATACGTCAGTAGTTGTTGTTATAGTATTAAAGTCTCCATAGTCCTACTAATGATAAAAATCGTCAAAATACAAATCATTATGCAACCTGTACAGCCTTCAGAATTCATGAAAATATTTCGGTTGATGTGCTTCTTTGTATCATATAACTGGCAAAAGAGAAGGAACAAGGTATTTTGGAAAAATGATAAGTCTCTCCATAAAAATAGGGTTTTCGTCTTTGGTTCCCCGTTTAGCAATGAAATAATGCAACCGCGGCACAATTAATGGGATCCTTGCTTAACATTTTTGTACGTTGTATTTTTATCAATTGTAAAACGCCTGTACCTTGTATTTTTATCTCTTGTACCTTGTGTTTTTACCATGAAATATAGCTTATGAAATCGAAAGTAGGTCATTTTAGTTGGCAACTAAAATGACCTAGTTATTTTTTCAAATCTATTTTATGGTAAACTCAAGGACGTTTTGATTTTTCAAAGTCGGCCAATCACGATAATAATCAATGGCGAAACTGTAGTGAGAAGTTTGCAGCGATACTTCACGACAAAATATTTCATGCTGATAGAGCTATGGGGCCTTTAAGGCCCTGCAACATATACATGAAGGAAAGAGGAAAACATTTATTCCACTGACTGTATCAGTTATAGATATACAATGGATCTTTTCGAATTTTTGGTGTATTGTGAATTATACCAAAGTCTGATGACCTTCCACTGTCTGAGGTAACGAGGCGAAGCCGAGCGAGTCCAGACAGTGAAAGGTCATCAAACAATGATATGAGTTGCGACACGAGAAAACCAACAATGCGGTTGTTCGCCCAGCGCAGACTCAGATCAGCCTGGGCATCCGCCTAGCCTAAGCAGTGTCTTCTCAAAGCGCTTAAAGGGTAGCTAAAGGTCTAAGCTACCTTCATGCGGACAGCGAAGACTCTGATCAGACTGGGCGGATGCCCAGGCTGATCTGAGTCTGCGCTGGGCGCACAGCCACTTTGTTGGTTTTCTCGCATCGCAGCTCATATAATTTAAACTACTCACAAAAAACGATAGACTTCCATGGTTTATCTGTTTTAACTTATAAGACCTATCATATTTAGCATTATTTATTTATATTTTTAGCTCACAAGAGCCGGAGGCTCCTGTGGAGCTTAGATGATAGACAGGCTCCATAGGCATTTTCATATTTATAACCTGAGAAAATTTCACACTCAGCTAAATTGAGCAAAAGAAAAACTCTAAAAAAAAAAAAAAAAAAAAAAGAAACCTAACTTATCAGTTATTTGCTATTTATTAGCAGGTAGAATTTCATACTCAGCTGAGTTGAGCATGGAAATAAGTTCTATAACTCAAGGCCCGGTTAAAAAGATACATGCATTATTGAAATGAATACATTTGCACGATTTTGTCTATGATGTAGAATCTGTGTTCCATGATGCAATTAATTACATGTAATTTATATCGTTTCTAAGCCACATCCAACCGACTGAAGAATCGACATTGATTTTATTGTTCCACAAAACGGCATCATTTTACATCACAATATACAGTCCATTTATAAATCCTGCTTCCATTAGTCATGTTTACATAAACTTAATCATTCGAAATAGATTTATGATGGCATCTGAACAGATTTTAATCGCTTAAGTCTTTAAGGATTTGAATTCTAATTGCTAGCATTGATGCACAAACGATGTTAAAGGTATGAAATGCTTTTTGCAATGCTACCGATTGAGATCAACAATTCTTGTAGAAACGAGATTTGCTTTTGCAATGATACACCATCAGCTCTCCCAGAACCAACAAAACCCAGTTTAAGGCAAAGCCAACTGTTCATGCGCATTATGATCCGATCGCACGTGTGTACTTTTAGTCTCTTGAGCGTAGTCGTTGCCCGTTACACCAGCTGGTCTGGACATATGTGCCAACACGTATTTTTTTTATTTATTTCCGCTGCACTGACAAATTAAGACTGTGTTTTTTTTTTCCATGTGTCTCAATCATTTTTAAAGAGGAAAAACAATTTTTGCGACTTCCTGTTTGCTCCCTTATACGACATAGCCCTTCCAAAATGTGTCATAGTGAGAAGCAAATTCTTTTCTATAAGAACTGAGCCCCACTGGGATATCTCAAGTTGGTTTAAACAATATTTATTAAATGTAAATTACATAATTACAAGAAAAGTACAATATAATATGGTACAGGAATTGATAGTAAGCGAAACGCTTATATCAAAGTCATCTGCTGTCTCAAGTTGTTTGCCTTTGAAAAATTGGTTGATAAAAACATGACAGTAAACCCATATACATTAAGCAACATGAGCGGTGTAGAGACTTAAATGTTTCAATTAACGCCCAGCAGGCACATGGCGTCGAAATGACGTCGCAACGACATTACGACGTCATGTGCTCGCTGGGCGGAAACTATCCGGAAGAGATCGAGCCAGGTCAAGAAGCCGTACATCGTGAGTTTTATCGTGTTGTGTGTCTATTCAGTCCTCCCCTGAAGCCCGAAACTTAAAGTAGTCCTTGCTGCTCTTGATCTCCTGGATTATTGCTGTTGCTTCGAAAGTGGTGAAAAATCAACACGAAAACTCTCAAACTCTCAAACAGCGAGTTAAGAAAATACTTGATTCCCCATCCCTACAAATTTTCTCGCAAAATATGTATATCAAACTGCATTCTTTATGGAATAATACAATCACAGAATACAATGATAAAAATCTGTGGATTTGCAAAACAATAAAAATAAAAAAATCGTCCCTCGATAGTTGCTACAGTCTCACCTGGTTTTTGTCTCTTTCATGCGAAGCACCCGCAGACAGAAATATTAAAATCAGAATGTCTGTATCAAGTAAGTGAAGCTGGCTTTCTTCAAATCAAATTTGTTACAAGCAAAAGTCGTCATAGCATTTGTAGTAGTCACTGGTTCTCGTTACTCTTCAGTCTACCAGTATATTCTAAGAATTGGGACCGATAGGATTGAGGAAACATTGCAGACCCAGATCAGACTGCTCCTAGGAGCAGTCTGAGCAGGGTCTACACTGTTTCTCATTCCATCTGTTTCTTTCCTGCATTACAGTAAAACAAAATTATTCCATTTTTATAATAAAACACGGTAAATATTTTAGATGTCCCTATTTTTAGATTTTTAGAACTGTTTCTGTAGTTTTCAAACTCTGTCTAATTTGTACTGACGTATACTTGTATACTTTCCAGTATTAAATGAAAAAAAAATAAAAGAGGAATATATGAGTAAGTTTTTGTCAGAATGCTGTGACTGAATTTATTCCAGTATGTCGAATTATCTTGTAATTTTCATTTTATTTTATTTTTTCTCCATAGAACATAATATGCTACTAGAGTTTTTAACAGCTGAATAGCATGGCGAGGTGCATATTCTAAGTGCATCAATAGGAAACTTTGATAGAATTTGCTGATTAGAAAGGGAAATGTTATATCACAAATACATAATGTTCATCGCTTCATATAAAGATAAATGATATAGGCAAAAACAATTTTGAATTTAGATACGTGTAATAAAATTCTATTTAAGCTTCTTCACGTGTTATATCAATTAATTGAAGAAAGAAAAATACAAGAATTCCGCCGAGTTGTAAATCCAAGTATTGACGCTTGTTGCGTTTCTTATCTTTTCACACTGTATGTTTTGCAGTTGCAGATATTAATCGAGACAAGAATCTGCTGCGTAGGATTATGAAGCCATTACAGCTATTTATGTTTTTAAGAGCCTCAAAGTTCCAGTTTTATTTTCAGGTCGGCGCAGAGGGTCGCGGATTCAATAGTCGATTCATTGCATCCCACATGCTTTAAAGGCCCCATAGCTCTATCAGCATGAAATATTTTGTCGTGAAGTATCGCTGCAAACTTCTCACTACAGTTTCGCCATTGATTATTATCGTGATTGGCCGGCTTTGAAATATCAAAACGTCCTTGAGTTTACCATAAAATAGATTTGAAAAAAAATAACTAGTTCACTTTAGTTGCCAACTAAAATGACCTACTTTTGATTTCAGAAGCTATATTTCATGGTAAAAAATACAAGGTACAAGAGATGAAAATACAAGGTACAGTCGTTTTTACAATTAATAAAAATACAACGTACAAAAATGTTAAGCAAAGATCCCATTGATTGTGCCGCGGTTGCATTATTTCATTGCTTAACGGGGAACCAGAGACGAAAACCGTATTTTTATGGAGAGACTTATCATTTTTCCAAAATACTTTGTTCTTTCTCTTTTGCCAGTTAAATGATAAAAAGAACTATTTTCATTAATTCTGAAGGCTGTACAGGTTTCATAATGATTTGTATTTTGACGATTTTTATCATTGGTAGGACTATGGAGACTTTAAATAGGACACCTTTGATTCATTGCGAGTGCCTATGTTTGCTTCTTCTTATATACTACATACGCTCTTTGGAACTAAAGTTCGGATTCTGGTGAACTTTACATCATGGTAGTTTTATTTGCTCATGATTGATAAGTACTATATATATGTACATGTATGACTATCACTTGAATGGCGCTCTGTTTTTATGGTCGTGCTGAAACATTTGATGACAATGAGGGATGATTTGTGATTTTACGCCCTGTTTCAACAGTACTTCAGTCATATCAGGACGATGAAAGGGTGATTATGAGAGGCTGCGTACAATGGAATTCCGCTTACGGTTGAAAAGATATCCAGCAGGAATTATTAAACCCGAAACGGTTAGGTCAGTGAGGCGAGTCTTAATCCACTGAACTACCGGGGCTTTTCCATACAGTTTGAAGTCAATGGTGTCGTTTCTTGTATTCTTGTGCTGATTGATACTATCTCCATGAAAGGGGCTGGTACAATCCGGGCCACATTTGGCCCCGACATCTAAGTATGAGAAATGTGCTCTAAGTATCATTTCACTACATTAAGGAGGAGAAAGAACACATTTTTAAGAGAGAGAGAGAGAGAGAGAGAGAGAGAGAGAGAGAGAGAGAGAGAATTAAATGGAAAGAAAAATACAAGAACTGATAGAATAAAGGTTAGGCATTTGGAATTCTATGAATAATTTTATTTGAAATCAACTTTTATCTGACACTAATCCATGTTGTAAATTGATAAGAACAAAACCTGTTTTTCTGATTCGAGTCAGTGATGATAAATCTTAAGCCTGGTAATATGATGTAATTGTTACTGTTTTTCATCAATATGTTGTCAGGTATGATTAATTTGATGGCGTTCAGGTCAGGTGTTTATATCTGTGAAAGAATGAAGATATTTTCATTCAGCAATCATGCTAGCTGAAGAAACCAATTCTGATACATCAGCTTAGAAGCGAAAGTCAGTTTTACATTTTAAGTTAAAGAAGTAACATCTTCAACTTTATTGAAAAATCGAGACGTAGGCATTCCAAATTTCATTTGCTGTAAATTTCGGAACTTCCTCCTTACTTCTGACTAGTAATAATAGTAATAATAAAATAAATATAAGTAAATGTATGTTTTGCGACTGTTTTCAAACATTAAGAGATTGTGTTAATGCTCAACCAAGCTGCTTTCACTTATTGTTGTGTTTGTTTTCTTTCATTCCTTTCAGTGCAATAGTATCTGAACTCTGTTCATGGCTCGTATTTGTTTATGCAAATGCAAATGAATATATCATATCAAGCCATTAAGCCCACTTTGACCTACAATATTTCTCAAGAGGAATAAGCGGAACGTTTTTCTCGATATATTTAAAGATAATATATGTAACTATGTGATCATCCAACTTTTGAACGAGACCAATCGCTTCAGCAAGTAAAGGCGGTGGCATACTAAGGTAGCAATATCCAGGGGCGTAACTAGGGGCAATTTCATAATACGCACAACCATGTTTTATTCTCTACTTCTTGGAGGGAATGCTAGTATTTCAGCCACTTTGGTAATTGGTATTGAAATATTGTCTAATTTATAAATTTTCAGCATGCAAGTATGCAGGTGCGTTTTGAAATTTTGTCAATTTTGACAAAATTTCAATACGCACTTGCGTATTTGCCGTATAGGTAGCTACGCCCTTGATATGAGTTCGATTCTTGCTGGAGGCGTAAATCTTTTATCTTTTATCAACCGTAAACATGGAAAACATGCCCATTGCACATGGCCATTCGTTATCAATTTCTAATTGGAATACTGTTGAAAATGACGTAAGAATCGCAATCTATCCATCGCTTTCAAGACGGCATAGTGTCTATGCATACACTACCGCAAACTACATTGTATGGGCACCGATCCAGTTTTCTGCCATTTCTACGAAAAGGAATAACTTTTGTGACCTTAGCTCCTTTGGCTTAAAGGGATGACAAAACCTTTCAAAATCTGAGGTAACTCTGTAAGGAAAGAATTCGCTCATATAGCGGAAACACTTTCCTTTAAGAGTAGGCCTTATTGAAAAGGGAAACAAAAATGAAAATGTCTTCTCCTGAAAGTTTCCCAGCAGGCACACAAGGTTGAATCAACTTGAATCAACCTTGATCCAACGTCACGATAACGTTGAAATCAAGGTTGAATCAAGGTTGATTCAACCTTACATTGAATCAATCTTTATTCAACGTCGTGACGTTGAATCAAGGTTGAATCAAAGTTTATTCAACCTTGTGTGCCCAGTTGGTTACCTGTTTACGTTAATTACATGTAGTTATAAACACAAGCCTAATATTTGATCAGTGCAAAGAGAAGAGATTTTGAATCAAAAGACCCAGGTGAGTCTGCGCATCTGCACGGACTGACAGACTTTTCAGTGTAATGTATAGTGATTAACCACGAACTCTAGATTCGGATGCAAACTAGTCAGACATTAATGCGCAGACGCAGTAGTAATCAGCGTACATTCTCTGTTTGCGATGAAATAAGCTTCCGTGTTTCCTTCTTGTTTCGGATCACTTTTGCACAGCTGGAGTTGTTCATGTATGATCCTTTACACCTGTATCAGACAAAGTAACTTCTGGGCGGTAGTCGTCATTACCCAACATTCTGTATAGGCTTCCTTAGAATTATTTGTAAAGAGTGCAGATTAAGATCAGATGGTTCATAAAGAGCTGTCAAGTTCACAATACTGTACAGTCTATAAATTTCTCTATAGTTCTTCATTTTAATTGTTTAAGTGACTGATATATACTGTTTTATAATCAAAAGTTGATAGTTCATGTATCTTTACTCAGCATAATTATGTTAATGGTTATCAAGCAGAGACTAACATTGATACATAATTAAAAACGCTTTTGGAATTCGAAGAAAACAAGCATCAGTTTGTACATGGTACCGTAGGTAGGAAAAATACAAATTCGCCGGTTCACAATCGATATATCTATATCTCACCAAAACCAAAGCCTGTCATGAAACTCCCCTGCCTCTCCTCCCCGCAGAAAAATTTAGAAAATGAAAAGAGAAGAGAAGAAAGAAGAAGAAGAAATTGAAAGCAAAATATAATATGTATTTTAAACTGCACGTGAATCTTATTGTTTGAACATAGTTTTTCTACTAGAGGTTTAGGCATTTGGAAAAGTTACTTTTAGATAAATACACTGAACGAATATTACAACCGTCCACTTTTCAAACTGCATTTTTCCTGTCTAAACGCGATAGTATCAAATTGCATAAAATCAGAAACTATGTGCATGGTTGTGGACTTCATGTTTAGCAATATTTTGAAACATCTGTAATGCTTTGGCACTGTTTTGGGAAAAAAAATCCAAAAATGCAATTTTCGAGAGAAAACGTTGCTTAAACGCAATTTTCATGCAGGCTGTAGTGCGACTGTGAACAATGTGGTCTACTAAATCAATCAACAAAGAAAAAGTCGAGATTTCTTGAGAGACATATGTTTTGCGCAATTTTAAAAATGCATGTTCCAAGAAATGAAAACTGATTTCGAAAATCGTCTAAAACATCAAGTTGAAATCAATGTATGTACCCTTTTAGATCTTGATCTACAAGGCCATACCCTATGCAGTCTGGTGAGTCCATATTGCAACCGGAAATTGTCACCAATTTCGCACACTTCCGGTTTCTGGATAAGATTTAAAATTTCAATTAAACGGTTTTTTTAGGATGAATTTACTTCTTCAAAATGCTACCGAAGACACCCAGTAATGATGCTATTTCGTCAAAAATTTCAATGCCGTATGGCCGATAATTACGCCTACAGAGCAGCGCGAACTTGGTAGGTAGCTGGGTTATGTGCTTACAGCTGAATTTCTGGGATTTACCCAGCGACAGTGCATTTCTTTACGTTATTGCATGGACCTAACGGCAAGTTCGTTGCATCAAAACTTCCATAACTTTTGAATCTTTAATGAAGTATTTGGTTACCTCTTTAGTATAAGATTTTTTTCTCAAGAACTATAGCATTTAAAATCATTTATACTGTAGCATAATTTGTGACATTTCGAAACGAGGGTACCTTTGTTAGAACTGCGACTATGCAAGAAGCAGGCATCCTATTGAAATGAAATAACTTGAACAGTTTTGGGAAGGGACTAACTTATGTATGCAACTTACTACTTTTGACTACAAAGATTTATTTGCATAACCAGTCGTCAAAATGTAGGGTGGAAGATAATAAGTTTCGTTCAGTGTAGTATCGATAATGAAAAGATAGTTTTTACTGAAAAACTTTGCATTTTGTTTTCATTTTTACACGAAATACGAAATGCTCAGAGAAATGGTAAATATTTCAGATTATCAACGGATTAGGTGAGACACAAGTCTTTCTTACAAGATTGTACTCCACACTTAATGACATCTAGTAGAATACAGCTTTGCACGACAATACATATGTCTTTTTACCAAGTTATTATTTGTCAGAGCCTCATGTTAAAAAAAATTACATCATAAAACACTTTATATTTCATGAATAAACTACTTGCTTTGACTTGAGTACACCCTAATAGCCGCTTTTTGACGAATTTGTTTTATTTATGTACTGGGGTGAAAGGTTTTCTAGTACTTCTTTTTTGTGGGTGGGTGTCGTACTTCTTCGTTGGATGGCCCATCCAACGAAAAAGTGCGGCACCCACCCACAAAAAACGAAGTACTAGAAAAACATCCACTTCTGTACAAATGCTTCCATCCCTGTACAAGTGCTTAAAAATATAGCCTTTTCCAGGCATTTTTGTTTAGCTTTTTCCTGTCCAAGTAGTCATTCATCAGCGACTAAGTAACTAAACGGCCTACTTTGGATAATAGCAAGTAAGGGACCGACCATTTGAATAATAGCAAGTAAGGGACCGACCATTTGATATTCTGGGGGGGGGGGGGGGGGGGGGGGGGCTGGTATTCTTGATGGAGACACAACATTTTATTTCACTGGCCTCTGGAAACAATTTTCTTTTTTTTTTTTCACCTTGTGGGAGCTAATTTATTTTTTTACAAACTAACTCAAACAGGTTATTTTTTTTTAATTTTATAGCTGAACTATCAGATCCTTTTTTGTTTGACCTTAATATCCTTTTAGTTTACCCACATCAGTATTTTACACCTTTTTTTCTCACAAAAAGAACATGGTGCTGTCTTTAACCAGGCCAGGGCATGGCTTAGCTTGCTTTTGCAAACCAGTGCCTGGAGCATGTTACTCTTTTCTTCTAAGGTACAGATAACATCCCTGTATGAGTTTGGCAAAAAATAGGCCTTAAATTAGGGATATTTTGGCCAAAATTTAGGGCTATTTTTGGCAAAGTTTAGGGCTAACATTAGGAATTTAAGTTTTTTTTTCTATCCCAACATATGCCCAAACATGCTTTATTTGTACATTAGAAAGTTTGATAAATACTTACATGATAGAGTCACATTACTTACATGATAGAGACATGAATGGCAATCAATAAAATGGCTGAAAGTTATGTGCTAAGAAGTTAACAAAGGGGGTCTGGGGGGCAACGCCCCCCAGAAGCTAAAGCAATTTCCCATTTCAATGGCAATTTTAAGACTAGAAACAATAGAGAAAACCTAGGAATGATGATTAAAATAAGGGTAGTATATTAGGACTTTTGCCTTTTAGAGTGTTTATTTTGCCATAATGGTTTTGTCTCCCAAAGCTAGTGACTCTTTTGCAATTCGGTTTTAGTGGAAACATTTACTTAGTAATGTGGCAGATCAATAATACATGTATGTGAATGTTGTATAGGATGTTTTTGTAAATGTATGCACATGCGCGCCCGCTGGTGTAAACCAATTGTAGATAGTATTAAAATATTACTATAAATATGGGGGTCTGGGGCCAGAAGCCAGAGACAATATAAAAACTCAATTCCAGTGGAATTATCTGCAGACTATATTTTTTTTTGTTGAAATTTTGGGTGGAGACAGGTAATTTTTTTCTCTTACTTTTGAGGCCAGATTATTTTTTTGAGCCCCCTTATGAGCCAGGTTATTTTTTTCTTGCATATCCAAAGACAGGAATTTTTTTTGATAAATAGACCAGGCCCCCCCCCCCCCCCCCCCCCAGAATATCAAATGGTCGGTCCCTAAGGACCGCCTGTCCCTGCTGCAGTTGCGAGAGGAGGTTTTCTCACTGGGAGACAGATCGATATTATAGACAAAATACCGCCTCAAAGGTCAGATAAATCCAAATCAACCAGGCAATCAAGGTATTGCCCCCCCCCCCCCCCCAGAATATCAAATCCTAGGGACCGCCTGTCCCTGCTGCAGTTGCGAGAGGAGATTTTCTCACTGGGAGACAGATCGATATTATAGACAAAATACCGCCAATCCAAATCAACCAGGCAATCAAGGTATTGGCCCATCGCAATGCGGAGAAGATAGCAAACAGATGTTATCATAAAACGCATCGCTTTGATGTGAAGTATAATTGCTAAGAAAAATTAGATTCCATAGCATTTTTTTCTTCTATCAGTGTTAAATAGCCTTAAAATTCATCAGAATGCATTACTTAGCTGAGTATTTATATAATATGAGCGCCATTAAACATAATATGACAATTTTATTTCAACTTAAGCATTCTAGAGCTCATCTCCATGCATACAAATATAAAATCTATAAAATACACGTGAGAAATTTAAGTGATGTTAAGATGATCTGACGAAGAACCAAATTCATCGTCCCGCTTTTGTTTTATACAAGAATTTCAATGCAAAACAGGGACCCGGAAAAAATAGAGATTTGGCATTTTGCAAATGTACGTTTTGTCAGTTATCCTACATAATGTATGCAGGTCAACCAACATCGAACTTGAAGGCAGAGCCTTTTTGTTAACACAATTTGTTGTATTTTTAGATCTTTAGACTGGTCTTGTGACAGTCGTTTGACCTCGCGACAGGTTGTGCATCCAATCGTGTGTTTGCAGGGCTGAGCGCAAGCTCAGTCGTAGGATATGGCTACTGGTTGGTTGGTTTGTTGTTTTGGATTTAACGGCTCTTTGAGAAAGTATTTCAGTGTATATGGAGCCGTCTCCCAAAGCGAGGAAGAAAGAAAAGAGATATGAAAGGAGAGAGAAAAATGTCCAAACAACCTTCACCCCTACACCTCCTGCAAGCACAGTAGGCCGTTGTCCTATTATCCGAATAAGTAGGGCATTGAAAGTTACCCAGCACCATCGCCCGACCTCGAACACCCCCTGTTGTCACTAGTGGTCAGATAGTTATTCCTTTCAAAGATCAGCCAAAATACGAAGTCTCAGAGCAGTCCGGGCGGTTGTGGACTAGTGGCATATGCGCTTCGCTACCAAACCAGGTGTGTCAGGTTTTACTCCTTTGATCTTACGGATGAGATTTACAACCGAGGTCTCCGTCTCATTATGACCTTTTAAACCTGTGTTCACTCACCCACTTACAGGATTTTTGCCCGCAAATGTCAGATCGTAGCAAAAATCGGAAATTGTTTCCCCTCCACCGCCATGCTCCTTCGACGCAAAGTTCGCAAGAATCGTGCATAACATAATAGCACATAGCTTTAGCTGTAGCTGTTTTTTTTTTTGTGTTAGAAAAGGGTTAACCTACTACCAGCAAAATTGTATAGATATTTATATATAAATTATGATGTAGTAAGTAAGTAAGGAGCTCAAACATCTGTGCTGAAACCGTGTGCATCTGTTCATACCAAAGCATATCATAGTCTCATTTATAATCATTCAAATGATTGGGCTGTTTTAAAATTTCCATACTTCCACACTATAAATCTATATAAACATTGGAAGCTGCTCAAGGGGCGTAGTTCTGGTGGAGGCAGAAAAAATAAAATGTTATTGATATAATGGTATTATTTTTGGGGAGACTTAGCAAGCGGTGTTGAATCTCTCCAAGTTGTAATCATTCATATGTTATTTTATCGTAATTTTCACCACTGTTGCTTCATTGTACATGGTAGTGATTGACCGACCACTTTTAAACGAAAACAATTATCCTTGATTGTCTAAAGCATGCTGAAAAATGATTTTGGTCATTGATAATAAGTTGTTAACAGAAATTACTTCTTTCGATCAAATAAAATTTAATAAATGGTGAAAAATACAATTTGCAGAATAGAGGACCCCATTCACTGTTTCGGCTGGGACTGTTTGGATATAGGGTCGAGTCGGGTAAATTCGGACAGCAGGTAAATTCGGACAGTGATAATGTTTCCTTCATATGTCAGTTGTTTGGAATTAAAACACAATTAACTGGGCAAACAGTGTAAATCTTGATGAGACGGCTCATAATGAGCCGTCTCATCTGGATTTTTACTGTTTGCAATGATATGTCCGAATTTACCCGCTGTCCGAAGTTACCCGATTCTACTCTACTTTTCTCTCGTCTGTCTTGCCTCTCTACTCTATCTTCCTCACTCTGACAGACAGCTAAATATAGATCGCAACACTGTCTTTTAGGACAAATACAGCCAAATCAACTAACCAACTGAACAGCTTCGTCATTATTCGACCATGATGGGGTAGCGCAAAACCCAAAACATCCTCGAGAGTCTCATGAAAAGTGTTGAGAAACTAATTTGGTTATTCAATTAGGCAACCAAAATGATCTCCTTTCAATATCATAAACATGCAGGCAAATCATCCTTTTTTGTTTCGCGATTGTTTATTTTTTTTATTGCTTAAGGTGGACGATCCCGGAAGAACTCTGTTCTTGCTTGTTTAAAAAACAAACAGAGTTATTGTTCATCATCAAATCGACTAACTGTGGAGTAAATACAGTTATAATATACACTTACAATATCTACCGTAAAGATCCTAAGTTTTCGGGCACATAGGTCTGTACAAACAGTGAAAACTGAGATCAGACTGTTCCTTAGGAACCAGAATGATCAAGATCTTCACAGTTTCCATTCCATCTGCGCATTTTTGTCGACATTACTCTATGGTAGAACCGAATAACAGGAAAATAAATAATAGGGCAAGGACCGGCTGTGCTTGCAGCAGGTGCAGAATTTGGGCAGTCTGTTTTGGGGATATTTTGAACTTAAACATTGTTTTCTAGGAAACGAAACGGTGAAATGTTTGTTTTTTTTGCTTTATTCTTTAACATACGGCGTAAGTTTTACTAAAATAATACGCATAAGCATGCCCCATCGATTGATAATATTTTTCATGACGTTTTTCATGAAATTCAATTTTCTTGCATGTTTTCAAAGAATGTAAAAATATACTTATTAACAAGAAAACTGCAATTTTTTGTTATCAGTTTGTTTCAAATATCATATATTACAGATTATATGATTTGCTGAAATGAAAGTGCATTCATGTGCTAGAGATATGAATTTTAATGGAAAATGTTTAAAAATAATATGTAGAAATACAAAATATTGTTTTTTAGGGAAAAAAAACGGTGAAATTTGTTTTTTTTCTTACCCAAATGTTTTATAGCTCTTAGGGTTATTTAGATGGTATAATGGTTTGAATGCCCCGCCAATATTTCTATTCAGTATTCGTCTACCTTAACAGGGACCATGATAAAGCAGTGGGAGTTTATGGACAGGGTTTTCATTTTTTCAAAACCCGTTTCTTCCTGTCTTGCCAGATATATAGCAAACTGTATTGTCATCGAAGGCTAAAACAGAACCGATTTTTGTTATGATTTGTGTTTAGACGCTTACACTGCAGAGAGAGGAACGTGACCGTTGATATGTTTAGAGTGACAACTGTGGAATAAATGAACAATAAATCACTAGTCTGTACCATAAGAAAAGCTTATTGCATTTTGGGATTCAGAAATCAAGCGTTATTGTAAAATAACAAAACAACAGAAGCCATAACTTGATAAATGCCCCTCTTTATGGACATTCCCTTAATTTTTACAACATAACTGTCGTCTGGCTTTGTTTTTACATGGATCTTTCCGTCATCGAGTCAATAGCAGCATAATGACGTTATGCAGCCACTTCATAATAAAATAAATTTGAGCCGCGACACGACAAAACCAACAATGTGGTTGTGCGCCCAGCGCAGACTCAGATCAGCCTGGGCATCCGTCCAGTCTGATCAGAGTCTTTGCTGTCCGCATGGAGGTAGCTTAGACCCTTAGCTACCCTTTGAGCTCTTTTCAAAGAGTCTGGTCAAACAGGACGGATGCCCAGGCTAATTTGAGTCAGCGCTGGGCGCACAACCACATTGTTTGTTTTGTCGTGTCGCGGCTCTTATGGTGATCACAACAGAATGAGTCGGATAACAAGAGGTTGGCAAACAATGTTGCATTCTTATTGCATGATATCGAATGGCCTTGATTGTTATCGAAGCAATAATTGCCATTTCAATGATCACTGCTTGTGTAAAGTCAGCATTTGAACGGAAATGCATTGCCTTTTCTTTTGTTGAGATTTGTACAGCAAGAATATGTCAGTTTGGAAGACGCGGGAAAATGCATCTCGGGGTGTCGAGTAAATTTTGGACATTTATTGTAATATATCAAAGGAAATATTGGCCGTATCTTATATAGTAGACCTTCACAATCGGCAGTTTTTCATAAGCGAAAAGTGACCTGACGGTATATTCAACATCTTTCTTCAGTTTCCCCCCCTCAAAATCTGACATAAAAGTAAACTCTGTAAAACCGATATTCAGTATTTCACATACTATCATGCACATGTTTACTTAAATATTTAAAAGTTAAGATTGTGCTTTATACGGTTACAAAGATAACAGTTGTATAGTTATTACGAGACACTCAAGTTATTCGGGTACAAAGTCAGTTACTTTTTCTTTCCATCTCACGTAACCTTTTCTTTTAGCCCTAGCCATATAAAATTCCCAAATGCAGTGAAGGTGGGATACTTTCATTACTCCATTCTTACGATGTGAGAATTCACCGTTTGTCACTGTCAGCAGTCTTTGCTCATTGATAGCAGTTTATTTTCAATATTTTCAGACAAACACTCCGTTTAGGGATAAGAACTCAATAAGCTTTAGCTTCCGTTTTGATTCTTTCCAATGGGACACATAGCGTCGAAATGACGTATTGATATCAACGCGACGTGATGACGTTGTTTCGACGTCAATATTACGTTATTTTGACGTCATGTGCCTGCTTGGTTTGAACGTTCTCCTGCTATGTATCATGTTTGACTTTAATGTTATGAAATAAAAAAATTTAAACCAAACACAAAATATTTTTAAACGCTGATAATAATGAGAATGAGGATGGAAAAGATACTTCTCATCAGTAAGATTCAGACGGAATTTTAATCTTGTAAAAAATTCTAACATTAATTCTTTTTACTGATACTGCAATTCAAACATCGTGATCAGCTGTAAATTTCTTATTTGTTTTACTGCGATTTGTTTGTAATGCTAGCACTGTGGCCATCTCGCCGTCAATAGCTGCCCTCTATGTTTTCTATCGATTTCTCTTTTTTGTGCTGTAATCCTTTTTTTCTTCTTTTTTTTTTTCATTGTGATCGTAGCCTTTACTCAGTATATATTTTATACCTGTATTACAACATGCAGCTGTTTACATGTATTTATGCAGGTCTGTTCAAACGAATGCGCAGTTGCATATTAAATTTTGTTAGCGTAACAAATTTCGGTATACAAGTTCCAAAAAAAAAAATAAAAAAAAAAAAAATAAAAAAAAATAAAACAAACAGTAATTGTGATTTGACGAAAATTTCAGGAAATATTTTCGTATTCTCAGTTTGGCAAAATGTTAATATTACACCGCTTGCATATAATTATTTCATGGCGTCGTCCGTTTTTTGATCAAAAAGACAATCCTAAGCCTTTGATTCTGTGTGCAACCTGACCAATCGTACCATCCAGCTGAGCATGTCTTGGTTATTTGGTAAGACCCTCACTCGGGGTCTCCCATGGAGTCTTCATTTTCTTTCCTTCTCCTTTTTATACATATATTTGTTTATCTACTTAATCATTTTTTTACTCTATTTCAGTTCTGTCTCGTTCATAGATGCACACAAGGGTGGGCCTGGATGCCGTGACTGCGACATAAATTTTATTTCCTCACTCGATTTCTCATCATTGCAACGTGTGTCGTGACGTTCATTAGAACCGCTTCGGCGAGGCGGTTCCATTAGGGGCCATGGTTCATCAAACTCTGACAGACGGAAAGAATTGACTCACTCAGAACTCTCATCGGAGCCCGCCCTTGATTGCAACTATTTTATATACGTGATTGTAACTCGTCTTATTGGCTATATTCTGTGAACACCTTCCAATATGCTCTAAAAATCTCTTTTTTTCTCCATCTCTCTAAAGATGCTTATTTATTGTATCATGCTTCATTTTCATTGATATTGCTCAATTAAACATTATTTATTGTAGCTGACATACCAAATCACTTATTATATGCTATAACATCATTGTCAACGGGATACAGATTTACAGAAGTCGTTTGACTTTCTTCTGGATCCTTTTTGTATATTCTTCTGTATATGTCTTGTCATGTGTATTGTATTTATATTGTCAGTTTATACAAATAAAATAATGTTTATACTAAAATATTAACATATGACTACCTGTTTGACAAACTTTTAATTAGTATATGGCCCGTTTCATTATTGCGCGAAATAGGACTGACTGGAATGTGTGTCTTTTCAATCTAAATCAGACAGTCTAACGGTTTTCTGCGCTACTAAAGTGCAGGTGTCCTTTACGCAAGATAACGGTTACCGAGGACTGATTATAACTGTCAATATCAATGCTCTTAGCGTACTGCCCATACGTGTACAGGTAATGATGAGGATATGATTGGACGGACACACGGCGCCAAGTGCGTGCAACTATGGTTATGTACCGCTCAGCCACTTTGGGAACGTCGATAAGAGAACTGAATTGAACTGAACTGATAAGGATGCGCAGACAACAATTGCAAAGTCTGGTCTGGTCATTCACAATTTAGCAGAAAACAATACCAAGTAGAGCAAAACAGACCGACTGACTGATTCATTCAAACGATTGTGGAGTTGATGACCCCTTGAAACAATATTTCAGTCTATATCTGGCAGCCTGCAAGAGAGAGAGCCAGAGAGGAAGGGAGAGAGAGAGAGAGAGGGAGAGAGAGAGGGAGAAAGAATGAGAAACTAGGATAGACGAGAGTCTAAGAAAGAATACGGGTCTTCGCGGCCTGGAGCTTCAAAGCGCTTCCGACTCATTAGGTCTCTCTAATCTGAGGGTTCAAACCTCGGCCGGTAGACATGCTCGAGTTTTCGACCACCTTTACTAAACGATCGGCTTTATATGTCAAATATTCTTGAAAGGGCTATGATAAAATCTCATCAGAAACCGAACAGATACGATCGATTGTACAGGCTGTGCATGAGTATACATGTAGCTCTTTATGATGGATGAATGAATGTATGATACTGTGTTTTCATCTCTTTCAACAGTATTTCAACATATCGGGACGATGATTGGATGAGAATAAAAGGTTGTACACGCAATAAATTTCCGTTTACGGTTAGAAACGATTTCAACTTTGGCAAGATCCAAACCCGCCAGCTAAGCAGGCCGTAGCCTAACCCACTGAACTTCGGGGCTCTCTCTTTAGTGGTTTTACAAAACCCTAAAATAACCTTGTCATTCACAAGTGGTACGTGACTTTCCTGACACTGATCTGTCTAAAGATATGAAAAGTACATGATCGTATTTGTTCGGTTCAAACATTTTATTGACAAAAGTGTTCATTCAGAAACTATTCTGAAATCGCGGAGTAGATCTATATAATTTCAACTATACTACGGAAAGTGCGAACCGCAAAGACTTAGATCAGCCTGGCCATTCGCGCAGTCTGATCGGAGCCTTCTCCATTCGCATGAACATTCTATTGAAATATCAGTACGCAAAAGCGAGTGATGCTTCTTATACCATTTCGCAAGACATTTTCACACCCAAGATTAAGTGACCATAGAATAATAATTCATGGCTTTTATTAAAATGAAGCCTTGCTGTTTAATTTATTGTGTTCTCAGTTTAATCCTTCTATCATAAAAATAGAAAATAGGTAAAAATAATTGTTAAATGTTTTTCATATAATTTGCTTAGTCCGTTGTAACCCGTCTGTTGGTCTAAATTATTTAGTTCAATAAAGATAGCTGAGTTGCCATCTATTTGGGAAAAAGCTGCTGACTCGGCTTATCACTTGTAATTTATTGTTTGTTGGGATGTCTTTGTCAATCTTTCCCTTTGATGTTGGGGATAGGGTTTGGGATCTGATTCAGTCAGTTCCTGAAGTGTAGTTACTCTTTAAATTTGCATAATTATGTCGTAAGAAATTTACATCCGACGCTTCAAATACAATAGTTATTGTTGAAATCTGTTGGAGGTCAAGTGGTTCAATCATTTTTACTACCCGAAGAAAATAAATCTCAATTAGGCATCAGTTACTTAAAACATGAAAGAAACTGTAATCTTCAAACGATCAAAGGCATAAAGGGGCAGCCCAGAGTCCATTAAAATCTTGCATAAATTTAGTATTAAGACGTGATATCATTTGTAATTTTAGACCTGTAATAAGTAATAGTAATTCTGATGTAATTTATCTCATTTTTACAAAACATACGTTGATGAATCGCTAGATGTGTATCTGAGTTGCCACGACATGTGTTTTCAACGCATGGCTTTCTAGCGAAGGCAGCCGGCGGCCGTGCGATTTTCGTACGGATTCATTGCCGCCGTGGTCTCTAGGATTCTGTTAATTGAAATGCATGGTGACAAATTACTGTCTAGCGTAATTGTGGATTGGTTGAAATAATTTACGTAGCAAAAGGTCAATTTCTTTAGTGAAAAATAAATAAATAAATAAAAACAATAGTAATACTAACCAAGCTTACGATGACACTTCTACTTTCCTTATATCCAATGCTTATGCCAGTGTCCCAATTTCAATTTCAAAATGTTCTTGAGGGCCTCGGGGAAGATTGGACTCGCCAACCGAGTTACCCTCACTAAATAAAGACATTACTTACTTTACTTACTTACCTACCCAAACAAGATCCAACCGGAACTTCAATGACAGCAAAAATTTGAATCTTTCTAGGTATTGGACATAATAGAAAAGAATAGAACAGAAACACGCGTTAAATAACAGAAAGCAACCGACACTCCGTTGTTTGCCCCTTCGGCAAACAACTCGTATGTTGGTTGCTATAAGTACGGTAACAGGAAATAATTCAAGCATCCTTTTCTTCTCATTCCTGCATATGAAGCTTTCGCACAACTGGTAAACGCGCAGTTTCATTCCCATCTGGAAATCCAAAATGAAAACTTGTTCCGCTATGACATGTAATTTCAGCTTTGTTAAAGAGAAACTGATGGAGTTCACACAAAACTCCTGAAAGTGGCCAAACCGAAATTTCTGTTAGTTACCAACTTTCAGGAGTTCTGTGAGAACTTCACGAGTTATTTTGTGTGCGCTAATATGCTTTTTTACGAGTCGATTTTGGCTATATTTGTAAGAGCTTGAATATTTTTTACTTATTTATTTTTAGCGGAATGCGCACGTTCGCAAAAGAACATGCAGAACGACAGTTGAGAAACTGAGATCGCAAAAGAAAATTTCTGTGCCGTAGCCGTCCTAACAAAATCTGTATGAACGCTTGTTCAAACTGAGAGCACCAACCTCAGTTTCCAGTACAATTTCCTTCACTTACGAAACATCGTCCCGTGTTGAAATTTACAAGGAATAAAAGACCTCAGAACCCAACCGATCTTCTACCGAGTATTTGCGAACACTTTCTCCAGGATTACCCGATTGATTATTCGGATGCGCAGGCTGATCTTGTCTTCCTTGTTCGCACATGCTATACCGCTCATCTACTTGGGTAAATTATATAATGTTACGCTCCATCGAGAGTTTTATTCTCACTGAAAATAGTAACTCCTTTTTTCTTTTTCTTATACCTGCGCACATGTCCAGTTTTATATCAAACTACGCATGTCTAGGATAGCTTGCGCACACGCGCAGTCTTTTCAGGGCCACTTGGACTGAACATGCGTAAGCAGAATGCGCATACGCCTGAATACAGTCACTTACATGAGATTGTCAAACTCTAAAATTTCGAGCACTGACTTACACAATAATGTCTAAAATACAGCAAATATTTTTCTTCTGAGCGAAATTCGTACCGCCTACTCTTACATTCAGATTGATTGACATCTTCGACAGCAATAGCTGGACAGAATATAGGACTTCCCCTCTCACCAAACCTTCCAATGATCACGAACAAAAATAAGAGCGGTCGGTTCAAACAGCGTCCGACCGCAATCTAATCTCTTTGAAATCGATGCCGCTTGTCAAATTTTGACAACCAAACTGTTATAGATTTGTGAATGAGCTTAAGTGAAAAAGTCAATAGATTTCGGTATTAGTAGTATAGGCTTTCGAAAAAACTTTGCTGCTCTTGATGAAAAAAATATGACAAGCTTTTCAAAAGTTATTCACATGTTTTTCTTTTTGGAGCAACACTCTTGATGTTACCGGGATGCTTTGAACCACCTGGCCCTGGACGTAACCCAGCAGGAAAGAAATATCGAAACAGCGCCATATCAACGTCAATACAACGTCAGGGTTCGAGGTTATAAAACTTGAGAATAATCTCAAACTCAAAATAAAGCACACTGATTGGCTGTTTCCGAGCATGTGCTCGGAAGCAGCCAATCAGTGTGCTTTATTTTGAGTTTGAGAATATACTCAAGTTTTATAACCTCGGGGCCTGGAATAGTTACATTGAGATCAATACGACTGTGTTTCAACGCTATGTGTCTGCTGGGAACTTGACAGTGAGCATATATCTGCATGTAGTAAGGATCACAATACTGCGAATGAAAATACATCTACGGCATAACTATGTAAAGTTAGTTCGAATTTTCTTCTTTTGTTGTAGCTATAACTAATTTCAAATGGTGGTGAAAAATGCTCGCATTTCATGATAATGGGACCCCCAAGCTCAAGCGTGAATCGGGACAAAATATAAAGGGGTTGTTAATCTTGCCGAACGTAAAAAATATGTGTCGAAGTACAAATGTATCAGCATCTGAGCAGCGCGACGAGAAATATAAAGCTGAGACTGACATATCAGCCCACTCATATTTGCTCTACATTTTCCTTGACTCTCAAATGAGGACACGAGTAACGCTGACAAGACAGGATGATCTGAGTCTTCGCTGTTCGCACATGTCCTAATGCACTCCCTTGATTATACTTACATTCAGTTTGTAATCCGAAATAGTTTGCGAGTTGTATGAGTTTAAACCAACTTAATTCAGTTCATGGAGTGAAAATTAGCAGAATATTTGCGCTTGAATAATGAAATTTATTAGCTTCATCCATTCTGAACAAAGTGTTATGTCTGTCTTGTAACGTATAATCCCAATTTAGTTATTTTGTTCTGGCACCATAGGTACTCTATGTATACAAAAATGATTCAAAGCACTTAAACCACCTGCAACGCGTGATCACTTTTCGTGTTTAGAATTGATTATTCATTAATCATAGCTTAGTTGTCTGCAGTTTTTTGTGTGGCATATGGCCGAAATCCCTCTTAAGTATCAGAAAGTCATTTTACATTATTGACTTGTCAATGTTATACATATATTAATGTGTTCAACCGTAAGAAGCTGACTGGGCTTTTATCACTAATTTATTACTATTAGCTCACTTTTTGAGTATTCAGTTAGTTATTTATTACCCCAAATGTTATGTAATACGGTACATTTCAAGTATCAAATAATTGCATATGATGCAAACTGATTGAAAAGAAATCGTACATGTACCAGTTCAAACGTATTTTTTTTGTTTGAATGAACAGACTAAAAATCAGCTTTGGGCAGGTACAGGCTTAGCTGAGTCCCTGCCGTTCGTTGATGTCGCACAATCGTCTTTCTCGTGACATCAATTATGAACTAATTCGAACTAACGTAACAGCGACGAGAGTCCTTGTAGCGAAGAAACAAGATGGGTGAGCCGGAACAAAAGTAAAATTTTTCAGTATGGGTACAGGTGATATCAAATTGCTCTCAGAAGAATTTCAGCAATAATAAAAGGCCGTACAAAATACATTATAAGATCAACTCTTAACCAAAACAAACTGGCCAAATAATGTGGATCCAGACAATACGGTTCTTCCCAAATGGATTTAAAGTCTAGTTCTTTTGTTGTGTGCAAAGAACATTTACTGACCGTTCCAAGGCGGTACTTCCGTTGTGGTTCTTCAATTTTACGTGTTCTTAGGCCCGCTTGTCTGTGGTCTTCTAGCAATATGGTCACCTGTAAAGCTTCCTACTTTGCTCGCTCGCTCTCTCTCTCTCTCTGTATGTGTGTGATTTATAATAAAAAATGGGTAAAATTAAATGTTACTGTTGTTTTTTTATGACCGCCTATTTGGGAAAGAGCTGTTCACGTTAGTGTAAAGAAACCATAATAAATAAGACGATGCAACATTGGGAATAACATCACCTGAAACTGAACGTTAAAACGAATGGGGGAATAGGGAAGGTAAAGATCAGCCAGCGCTTCCGCTCAGTCTGATTGCTTAGATAATCTGATACTGGGGAATAAAAGTGAGGATTCAGTTTGATCAATTTACACAGATGTGAACACCGGGATGCATACCGTGATGGCATAGCTTGCATTTTCAGGCGAGGCCTATCATATCGCGAGTGTGTTGTCCATAGTCGAAGTCATCAGTTTAGCTGCATGCAGTCATGCATCAAGAGGTTATTTGTTTTTACTCTGGGTTGACAAAATTTTTCAATCGTTGGCCGGGCCGGGTTTGAAGCCGCGACTTTCTGTGCAATAGCTATGCGCTCTAACAAATGGACTACGGCGTGACACACAAAACACTAGAAAACTGTGCAGTCCAAAAGTCTGTAACTCTGGTAACACACGTTGGTTGGTTGTTTTGAGTTTAACGGCCCTTTTAGACAGTATTTCCGTCTATATCGGGCCGTCTCCGAAAGAGAGGAAGAAAGAAGAGAGATGTGATAGCGTGAGAAAAATGTCCAAACAGCCCCACCTGCACCTACTGCAAGCACAGTAGGCCCTTGCCCCACCATTATCCAAATCAGTAGGACACCACAGAATTGGAAGTTATACCCAGCACCAATCACCCAACCACCCCGGTAACACACGTGAGAGTCGTCAGGCTAACAGTAATGCTTTAGCTGTTGTGCACAAAACACAGGTTTGTCCGAGTCACCAATGCCCACATATGCCCTAACGCCCTTTTACGCGTCGGTAAAAGGGACGATGGGAAATTAGCGAGCTGCCCAGTCTGGGATTAGACTCTGCATTCGTACATAAATCCCGGGCTCGAGACGCGTTGGAAGCAGGTATCTTTTCAGTCATAAACAGCCTTTCATTATCACCAACCCATCGTCCTGATATGGCTGAAATTATGTTAAAAAAGGCGTAAAATCGTGATTCATCCACCATCGACAAAAATTAATAGGTTTGATTTTCAACACATTTATCTAATAAAGGTAGCAGATCCGAATTTGCTAGCTTGTCACAGCAGCTAAACATCTTTTCAAGCGCAGAAATTGATTGACACTTCCGGCTACTGATTACATCTCTCTACCGTTATATTGTCATGTGTACTCAATACAAGAGTCACAGGTCTTTGAGATGTTACAGTTATGTCTGTCACTGACCCGTTAAATCGTCTAGAGAAAGTAAACGTTGTAGACGCTCAGATTTCGTCTATTTATGAAATTTGCCATATATCTGGTTGCATTTGGACAAAACTGCGGATTTGAAATTTGACACGATCCAAATGCAATATGTATATGAGTATTTGAGCTTCAGATACAAATGCACACTTGAAATTTGACAAAATTTCAATATGTATGTGTGTAACCGCGATTAGAAATAAATAATAAAATAAATAAAATTAAATAATTGCGTATTTGTATTTGGACAAAATTCCAAAATACCTTTGCGAATTTGCAATTTTGACATAATTTAATATACATGTACAACTGCAAATTTGGAGTTTGACAAAATTTCCATATGTTATGTGTAACAGTGATTTGGCAAACAATTATAATGCAACAGCGTATTTGCAATTTGGCAAAATTCATAAGCACCGAGTATTTTCGTAGGAATAGTTTTAAACATGGAATAAAATGGAATGGAACTGAACGGAGTAATAAATTTCCCCATTTAATTATACTGATTAGGGAAGACACGCTGACAGGAAAGCATTTGCATCCAAAACGGACCAATTTTTTTTTATGTAAGAGCACCACCCCAGGCTCTAGAAACAAACTGTAGCCAACAGAATGTAGATTACATTCATTCAAGTCCAATTCTAGACCTGACCTCAAGGTTATAAAACCTTTTGCATGCTCTCAGCTGAGCATGAAATTTGCTCTGCTGGTAAATATGAAAATGCCAACTAATGTTGGCATTTTCATTTTCACAAGCATAGAAAATTTCATACTCAGCTAAATTGAGCAAGAAAACATCTGTACTTATCAGTAAATTGCTACTTTATGAGCAGGTTAAATTTAATGCTTAGCCGAGTTGAGCATGAAAAAAGTTTTATAACCTTGAGGCCAGTCTATTCCATTCCATGCCTTGACCTTTGTCACTTGTGAATCGACAGCTAGCTTACCTGACTGTGTACCCAAGCAGCAGTGGTAGATACTATAGCCATCTGAAGGAGAATGAAGCACAGCCAAAAGAAGTTAATCAGGACCAAAGAGATATGAATGTTTGTGGATGTTACCATGGTATACAACACCAGACAGAACATAGGAATGTTAGCAAAATAACAAGCCGCAATTAGTGGTGCGAAAATTCGATCCAAAATATCAATCAACAAGGACAGGTTTTGATGACGTAAGCGAAGCTCTTCAAACTGCCCGTGAAAATCCTCTTCAAGAATTAATGATTTAAGGTCTTCTTTGAATCTGCTTAGTTGTTTTCCAACCGCGCATGAAAGAACTACAAATAGGGAGACTGGTAGCATTGACGATGTTGAAAGTATAAATGCAAATACGCCCAAGTAAATATGAAACGCTGCTGCGTGTCCGAACTGCAAAGCTCCTCTCCATACTACCTCTAAATATATGTCATTTAGAACAGGCACATATTGCAGAACGAGAATGAACACTAAAGAATTAGCTAGTAGGAACAGAAAGGTCGCAGCTATGTATTTCTTCATCATTAAAAGACAAAACCTATCCAGCGGAGCATTGTGGCAAATGCTATTCCACTTTTCAAAAAAGTATGGAAGCCGGTTTTGTCTGTAACATGATTTTATCATAACAATGCTCTTTAAAGCACACTCAGTACTCCAAATGGTAAATAGAAGTTTCTGGACCAAAGGTTGGTTGAAATGATCTCCGATTCTGTATACAGAAAATGATCTGAGCACGTTAAATATATTAATAGAGCTGATAAATACGCAGTAGTACAGCCATCTCTCATGGCGTGTATTTCCATATTTGTCCACACATCTTTTGTAGTATAGCCCAAATATTTTCATTAAAGTCAGAAGCGGGCGTAACTGTCTGTATAACTTAATATTACAGTAACTGTCATCACTGGCAATCCTTTCTGGAGAGTCGATTCCGTTCTGACCTAATCCTATCAGCTCAGATTCAGAAACATGTCTTGAGGATCTTTTTGTCTCGTTCTGCATTTTTGTTCAATCGTTTTTTAAACTTATAAATATATGTAACTCGCAAAACTCGAAAACGTGCAAATATTTCTAAAGAAATGTATGGCCTATCACAAAAGATCGCTGGCAGCAAGGTGTATCTTATCTCATAAAGTCTTCACACTCATTTCTTAACAGTATATAAAATAGTAAACGTTACGATTTATTATTGTCGTATTCTTTCATTTGTCGTTCTTCTTTTACTTTTTCTTGCAGTAGACAGAAGCTTTGAAGAGTGTTATCAATGATGTCTCGAAATTATCGATTCGGTAGGTATCGTTTTAGTAAAACTTTTCCTTGTCGTAGCTTTGATACTATCAAAAATCTAAAAACAACCCATTTTTATGTCCATTCAAAACAAGTTTCCATGTATTTCATCAATCGAAAGCACACTAAACAATCCCAGAACAATAGCAATTGTAACTGTTTGACTGATAGTTTTCAATTTATCATCCTGGGTGCTATAAAACTAGTGACATATTACACTTCTGTAACAGTGCTATTGTCTGTGGTTGCAATTCCCAATTATACGAGCTGTGAAGAAAGAAAACTTGCCTTAAGACAGATGCAACTGCGCATTTGTAAGCGCAGTCTGTTTAGGCATCACAGTTCACTTTTCATTTCTAAAAAGCACGAATTATGTTTGGGCGAGCTTTGCATTTGATGAGCGTTATTGCATGAATATGCACAGTTCGTTTATGCATATTCATTAAGCCAGGTTTTCTGAAGGCTTTACGCATGCATGCTAATGACATCACAATAATCAGATTAAATGAGTAGGTTGGGCATTCCAGAACAGCATAATAGAATTAAGTTTCCCCCTGTATAATGCCCATACCACGTATTCATGTGTAAATAGTGTCACTGACAGACCAAAGGTTACTAACTGTAATTAAGTTAAACGATTTCTATTTGCATAAATATCTAAATATATATAATAATCAATTGGCTAATGTAATCATAGAGAAATATTTAGTAAAATCAGTAAAATATTCGATATTTGAAGAGAGGATGACTATATCTCTTGCGACTGGAAGCCTGAACAAAAAATAAATAGATAAATAAATCAATAAATAAGAAACAAAATACGCGAAACTGGTTTGCTGATTTACTGGTTTACAAACTTTGTTTGTTTGTTTCCTGTGATGATTCATTGATGGGTTAGGGAACCTTCGACGGACCAAACAGCTAACTAAATGTTTCGATCCACCGCAGAAGCAGAGGGCAAGATTTAGATCCAGTGAAACTAGTTTAATCCCCAGCATTCATTTAATGACCGTTCCAAGGCAGTACTTCTGTTGTGGTTCCTCTGTGCTACATGTTATGTCCGCTTATCTATGGTCTCTAGCAGTCTCGTCACCTGAATATTTGCCCATTCTGCTTCCTATTTTGTTTTGTTTTGGTTTGTATTTTAACATATAAAAATATGTAAAAATAGACGTTGCTGCTGTTTTGAATTTGGGTAGCTGAATGACCACCTGTTTAGGAAAGAGCTGCTCATTCCGTCTATCGTGCGTGTCTTTCGTGAACTTTTGCCAATGTTTATTGTGTGTGTGCTTCTTAGTCCTTTTGGTTTTGAGAGCGGGATGTGGAATTTGATTGTTTAATCCTCGATCATTGCCTATCCTTTGACTAAACCTATATTTGTATGCATTCATTATCATAAATATAATGGATGAATGCAAGGGCGTAGCTACCTATACGGCAAATACGCAAGTGCGTATTGAAATTTTGTCAAAATTGACAAAATTTCAAAACGCACCTGCATATTTGCATGCTGAATATTTATAAATAAGACAAGATTTCAATACCAATTACCAAAGTGGCTGAAATACTAGCTTTCCCTTCAAGAAGTAGAGAATAAAACATGGTTGTGCGTATTATGAAATTGCCCCTAGTTACGCCCCTGGAATGGCTCAGTTGCGATTTTTGGTCGAAGCGCGATATTGAAAGATTGTGTGAAATAGAATCCCGTTTACGATTGGAAAGATCTGCGGCACCAGTGGGAATCAAAACCCGAGATCACTAGCTCAGCAGGCCGGAGTTTAATCCACTGATCGAGCTACCGAGGCTCCCCTAGTAATGTTGTATGCTTCTGCTGAAAGACAAATATTCTTGTTTATTGTGTGTCATAATCCTGTTATGCAACAGTCCAGTGACAATGTTATACCGGCAAAGGAAATACCCTATCTTACGTAGGTAATGGCATAACAGGACAATAAAACAGCTGGCACTGGGGATGTGTTCTAAAATTAATGTCTTTACACTCTTCGGCAGAGGTCTACGCAATACCCTAATTCTGTAGTGATTATATGGGTCCCATGATTCCAAAGGGTACGAAAATTATAAAAGTACGGGCAGACGTTTTACGCCGTCATATGCTTCAGTGAAAGTTAAAAAAATATGTAGACAAATACATATTTTGTGAAATGTGCACAGCCGCTTGAAAGCATTTTTACCTCGCGTCGACACATAACCTAATTACTTTTCTTATCTCTTTAATGTCTATATGCATAAATGGCATTTTACTATTACAACAATATTTTCTTCCCTGTCGTCTGCAGAGGGACAATGAACAATTCACCAGGTACACCTAGCTGAATTGTAACAAGCAATACTTATACTAGATCTTGGCTCCGTGGTCGAGTACTTCGGGCGCTAGGCTTCACCGCAGAAGACTGCGGGTTTGAATCCTGCAGACCGTACTTCTGAAAAACTCTCTGTCGACTCGACATTAAATTGATGCCTGATTCGAATCATGAAGGTTATTTAGGCAGCAAAAGGAGAGAGTTTGACCTCGTCTTTTATATGCTGTGGTTTAAGGCTTGTACCTGGAGTTTCATGATTTGGTTGATATTTTTCTAAACTTTGGGAATAAGGAAATTAATAAGTTTCATTAGAAGTATGAAGTTAAAAGAATAAGATTAGTCGTTTTGCCAGGGTTTCACCAATTCTGCTTTGCCCACCAGTTTGCTCTATTTTTATTTTCGATATGCTGCATTGCTCTTTGGGACAAATAGAATCTATCATTTGTCTCCGATGCGGACAGGCAAATCCCAACCCGAGGGCATACGGGGAGTGTCGGAAACGAGGCTTGCCGAGTTTCCGACACACCCCGTGTGCCCGAGGGTTGGGAGTTCCCTGTCCGCATCCAAGACCAATGATTGATTATTTTTCTTACCTACGATAATATTTACTTCAAATTGAACGGGGAACTAATAGGCCAATTTCATGCGAACTTATACAAGTGTATAACTTGTATAAGTGTACAACTTGTATAAGTAGTACAACCGTGTCACCCTCATGGCTGCTGTACATAGTGAACAGACAAGTAAAAAATAGGTCCTTGACAAATCCGCATTTTTAGATTTTTTTATTGAAATTTATATTTATAAAGAACAAAATTTGTATTGAGACGACTACAGAAAGCACGAATATGACGTTAATTGTGACGTAAGGTCAACGTCATTTCAAACGTCAGTTGGTAACGTCTTCAAAATGGCGGCCTCCTCGACAGTGTTTGTCACGGAGAAACATTGACTATTTTGCCTTTAAGACCTTGAAACAGGCTATAACGGGATTATAAAGAATGAATATCCTTTCTTGGGTTGGATTTTATCGCTGTGGTAATTCATTCCTATGAAAGAATAATACATAAAGTATGGAATCGCCAAGCCGGGCGAACCATATTTCAAGGAGCGCGTAGTGGTACACAGAATTCAAGCTCGTGTGAGCTGTCCCAGCCAATGGGCAAGACAGAATTTTCCAGCACCGCTAAAAATAGAGCAAACTCTGTCTCGTAGGTAAGAAAATATGTTCCAGTTCGCAATGCCTTGTTCTTCACGAAATCCCTCGACTAGAAAGAAACCGACCTGTGGAAAAAGATGTTAGAGGATGTGACAAAATCTTTTTTATTCCAGGAATTCCAACACTGGGACACTGTTTGAGCAAAGGGAATTCACTCGAGATTAACGAAGATTTTAAAAAATCTCCAGCATTTGTTCTTAACAGAAACAGATTCACAAAATTGAAAGTTTTTAAAACCATGTAGAAAAAAAGAGGAAATAACTTTTGGTGGAATCGGCAGTGGTACTTCAGGTATAAACCTTTCAGCTACAATGGACCTCTACTGGTCGCGTGGCCACGAGGAGGCATTTTATACTCAACATGTTTAAATGGATTACTTGGTTTTTTGGTCACTTGGTTCCTTAGTCACTCTGTCCATAAGGCGTGACTCTCAATTTCTTCTTAAAAGAACCACCACTTGGTGCAGAAATGTAGATTCGTACAAAGCGTTCCATGGATTTACAACTCTATTTGTGAAGGAATGCTTTCTCACGTCAGTATTAAAATTAACATTAAAATAGTAAGAAAAGGTAATTCAGGAAGATCCACAATCAGAGATCATAATCTTCCCAAGCCATCAAAGAGGAAGTGGGGGCGAAAAAAAAGTATTTTTAAATCAAGAATTGAAACGTTATAAAGAATTTAGACTGAATTGTTATCAATGTGATATGAGAAAAAAGTTTGACTGTGAAACCAGATATTGTGGTAATGTTTAGCGGCATCTCCGTAGAAGTGCTCATGAATAGTAAGATCCTTTGGAAGCAAGGAATACAAAGCCTATAATTCGTGGGCGGATCTCACATTTGTAAAAATATGGGAGTGCAGCCTTACGTGTCTATGACATCATTACATGTATATACAATTACAGAAAATGTAAAGGTCAAGGAATTTTTCGTAGTAACTAAACAAATGTTTGAACTACCATACACCAGCTGTTAATCTCGAGATCGTGTAATGATGACGTATTATATTGCTGACATAATAATGAATTACTTTAATATGTTCTTCCATTAAACGATCGATATGAAATGTCATAAAGCAGGCACAAATACCATTATATGCTATAAAAAGCATAGCGTTTGATCTGTTTTGGATGCACGTTTAAAGTACAATCCAGTTTTGGATACTACTGGGGGAGTGATAATTTTAGGCACAACACGAGAAAACCAACAAACTGTTTTCCCAGCGAAGGCTCAGATTAGCCTTAGCTCCCCATTAAGCGCACAGCAAATACTCTGATTAGACTTGGGGCTGCCTAGGCTGATCTGAATTTTCCCTGGGTACACATACACTTTGTTGGTTTTGTCGTGTCGCGACCTATTGCAGCTCTGTTTGAACATGCCTACAACCTACTAAATAGAAAAGTTCAAATACACGTTAGTTCGTCTGAATGTGTTTGTTAACGACCATGTGCTGTTCCTTTTCACAGTTGCCGTATTTATTCAATTGTAAGACGGGAATATTCCCTTCCAGAGTAAGCTCAAATCTGCAAATCAGCCTTATGCTTTTCATCTATAAGATGGGTTTTCTCTTCTAAAACAATTCCCAAAACATCCGAGATGTGTAATTATCTCCTCCCACAGGAATCAGCTAACCTCTTCTTTATACCTTCTATAAACAATTACTAGAACAGGAATCTAAATCGTCACGCATTTTATCGAAATATTACTAGACACACGGACAGTTACTTTGTTGCTCCCAATGTGCGTTGTATTACTGTATAGGTCTGAAAGCAGGGCCTTTTAAACACGTGGGTTTCTACGCTTCGAACTATGCAATATTCAGACATATATTAAGATATTTGTGAAACAGCTAATCAAGGCATCTGCACTTTAAAGTCATGTCAAGTATGATGACTTTTTTAAAAAGTTTGATGTAGCTTACTTTTCGAAACAAGTTGCATTACACAGCTCTTATGCTCATGAGCGACAGGAAAAAAGACACTGGTCTACTTAATTTGCATGCGCCATTTATATGAACAATAGGTAGACACCAGCATTTAAGGTCCTGAAAGGTATACCTATCTATTACGAATGGGCAAATGGATGGACGGACCAACCAAAGAATATGCCTCTGAAATGCTTCAAATTTAAGCTTGCGATATAAAAAGGGAAAGCTTCATGTATCCGATAAGTTTAGTCGAATTTCGACCTCGGTCTGGGATCTATGTGCAAAGGATACGAGGGTCATTAGAAAAGTACGTAGCATGGTCCAATAATTCATTAGTCGATTAACAAACCTATTTATGTTTGGTACCACTTTAACCAGCAATCTTTGCTCTATATTAAAAATGAGTTTGAGATAAGGTATGTTAAGGTACACGATACATCATTATGAATACATATACGGTTTGGACACTGAAAACCACAAATCAATGAAATGTTTACATTTTCGAAAATGGTGCTAAACATTTTCATCAATTAAGATAAATATATTATTTCGTAAATTTTATAGGCTACTATATGACAAACTTAGCATATGAAAATTGACTAAATTGGGCGGCTATTCCAATTGATTAAATATAAAGAAACTAATATCAACAGCTGTAAAACACACGAAAAAGCATTTATTATACGGCAGAAAACCGAATGACACTATGTAGATATTTTTCAAATATATGCAGGGTAGTTGTTTAGCCTTGATCCGTGTAAAGTTTTTTGTCAAGCTCAACTCGTGTGCTTTGTAACAAAATCATAAGGAGTAAATATAGTCAAATCGAAAAGGCAGATAACTCTTCAAATCTCCCAAAAGGGTAGGATGATAGTAGCAATACTTAAACGCATTTAGTAAAACGAAGAAAACGCCTTGTAACCTTAGGTAGATTCATTTTTGGTGGAAAGCTTGATATCTTCAAAAAATCTTCTGGCTAGGTTGAGTTACCCCATCCAATTCTTGAAACTAAGGTGATATCTAATTTACATAAATTTTCTTACGGAACACGGAAATCCAAAACTTTAGCATGACGAAATGCATCTCAACCATTTTCTTCTCAATAAATTGAGCATTTTATTGGATTTGTTGTTGCTGTAGCGTCCCAATTATTGTAAAAGTATAAAAAGTTTCATAAAACGAAATTTTTGAACGAATGTCATTATTGTAAAAAAATTTTTTAATCATAATGTAAAAAATTGGTGCTTAGTGATCGCCGATGGAAATTTTACAAACAGATGAATAATTATTGTCTTAAATGACGCCACCCATTTTCTATCGATCTAAATTTTAACTTTACACCTATCCAATTCGAGCATGCGCTGCACGTGCATAGACGATGTGCAAACCATCTAGTAGCGGTCGTACTCGTTGCCAAAAATATATAATTTGATAGTATTTTATCAACGCATTGTAGAGTTACGATTCCATGGTACGTACTTTTCAAATGCCCCTCGTATATGTATACGATACTGTATATTAATATTAATCGGAGAAATAATTAGATCTGAAGATAGTGTAAATAATGTAACAGCTTAAATCTAGCCGTCCTTACCGTCAAGGCAAAATGTAAACATAGTTCACGTAACACCTGTTGAGAGAGAGTCAAACTTGTCTTTACAGCCCTTTTCTAAAATACGTGAAATCTGTGCGTCTGCAAGGTTTACTTTCTCTAGACGATTTAACGGGTCAGTGACAGACATAACTGTAACATCTCAAAGACCTGTGACTCTTGTATTGAGTACACATGACAATATAACGGTAGAGAGATGTAATCAGTAGCCGGAAGTGTCAATCAATTTCTGCGCTTGAAAAGATGTTTAGCTGCTTTGACTAGCTAACAAATTCGGATCTGCTACCTTTATTAGATTAATTTGTTGAAAAGCAAACCTATAAATTTTTGTCGATGGTGGATGAATAAAGATTTTACGCCCTTTTTAACATAATTTCAGCTATATCAGGACGATGGGTTGGTGATAATGAAGGGCTGTTTATGACTGAAAAGATACTGAAAAGATACCCGCTTCCAACGCGTCTCGAGCCCGGGATTTATGTACGAATGCAGAGTCTAATCCCAGACTTGGCAGCTCGCTAATTTCCCATCGCCCCTTTTACCGACGCGTAAAAGGGCGTTAGGGCAAATGTGGGCATTGGTGACTCAGACCAACCTGTGTTTTGTGCACAACAGCTAAAGCGTTACTGTTAGCCTGACGACTCTCAAATGTGTTACCGGTGTGGTTGGGTGGTGCGATGCTGCTGGGTATAACTTCCAATTCCGTTGTGTCCTACTGATTTGGATAATGGTGGCGCAAGGGCCTAGTGTGCTTGCAGTAGGTGCGGGTGGGGCTGTTTGGACATTTTTCTCTCGCTATCACATCTCTCTTCTTTCTTCCTCTCTTTGGGAGACGGCCCGATATAGACTGAAATACTGTCTCAAAGGGCCGTGAAACTCAAAACAAACAACCAACGTGTGTTACTAGAGTTACAGACTTTTGGACTGCACAGTTTTCTAGTGATTTGTGTGTCACGCCGTAGTCCCTTTGTTAGAGCGCATAGCTATAGCACAGAAAGTCGCGGCCCGGCCAACGATTGAAAAATTTTGTCAACCAAGAGTAAAAAATTAACCTCTTGATGCATGACTGCATGCAGCTGAGCTGATGACTTCGACTGTGGACAACACACTCGCGATATGATAGGCCTCGCCTGAAAATGCAAGCTATGCCATCACGGTATGCAGCCCGGCATTCAAATCTGTGTAAAGTGATCAAACTGAATCCTCCGGTCTAGTTTGTTTCCCGAATTGGAAGTATTTCACCATTGGGCACCTCTTTTCCGCACGGTTTGTGCATCTCAGTTTATATCTCTAAAACTACGTTAATTTTCCTACAATTTGTCCGAGTCGGACCTTTTATCGCTGAAATTATTCTGAGATTAATTTGATATCACCTGTACCCATCAGAAATATTTCACTTTTGTTCCGGCTCACTCATCTTGCTCGTCGCTGTTACGTAAATTCGAATTAGTTCATAAGTGATGTCACGAGAAAGACGATTGTGCGACATCAACGAACAGCAGGGATTCAGCTAAGCCTGTACCTGCCCAAAGCTGATTTTTAGGCTGTTCATTCAAACAAAAACAAAAACGTTTGATCTGGTACATGTCATACGATTTCTTTTCACTCAGTTTGCATCATATCATGTATCGTATTACGAAACATCTGGGGTAATAAATAACTAACTAAATACACAAAAAGTAAGCTAATCGGTATGGACTGAGATGATAATAAAGAGATTTGTATTGTATTGTATTGTAAATAAATTCCTGATAAAAGTCCAGTCAGCTTCTTACGGTTGAACACATTAATTAACATTGACAGGTCAATTATGCAAAATGACCTTCTGATACTTAACAGGGATTTTTCGGCCACGTCACAAAAAAACTGCAGACAACCAAGCTATGATTAATGAATAATCAATTCTAAACATGAAAAGTGATCATGCAGCCAGAACAAAATAACTAATTGGGATTATACGTTACAAGACAGAAATAACACTTTGTTCAGAATGGATGAAGCTAATAAATTTCATTATTCAAGCCAAATATTCTGCTAATTTTCACTCCATGAACTGAATTAAGTTGGTTTTAAACTCATACAACTCGCAAACTATTTCGGATTACAAACAATGTAAGTATAATCAAGGGAGTGCATTAGGACATGTGCGAACAGCGAAGACTCAGATAATCCTGTCTTGTCAGCGTTACTCATGTCCTCATTTGAGAGTCAAGGAAAATGTAGAGCAAATTTGAGTCGGCTATGTCAGTCTCAGCTTTATATTTTTCGTCTCGCTGCTCAGATACTGATACATTTGAGCCGCGACACGAGAAAACCAACAATGTGGTTGTGCGCCCAGCGCAAACTCCGATCAGCCCGGGTATCCCCCCAGTCCGATCAGACTCTTCGTTTAGGGCTTGAAGGATAGGCAAGGGTCTAAGCTACCGCCATGCGGACAGCGAAGACTCTGACCAGACTGGACAGATGCCCAGGCTGATCTGAGTCTGCGCTGGCCGCACAACCACATTGTTGGTTTTCTCGTGTCGCGGCTCATTTGTACTTCGACACATTTTTTTTCGTTTGGCAAGATTAACAACCCCTTAATATTTTGTCCCGGTTCACGCTTGAGCTTGGGGCTCCCATTATCATGAAATACGAGCATTTTTCACCACCATTTGAAATTAGTTATAGCTACAAGAAAAGAGGAAAATTCGAACCAACTTTACATAGTTATGCCGTAGATATATTTTCATTCGCAGTATTGTGATCCTTACTACATGCAGAGATATGCACACTGTCAAGTTCCCAGCAGACACATAACGTTGAAACACAGTCGTATTGATATCAATGTAACTTTTCATGGCCCCGAGGTTATAAAACTTGAGTATATTCTCAAACTCAAAATAAAGCACACTGACTGGCTGCTTCCGAGCATGTAATAAAGCACACTGATTGACTGCTTCCGAGCACATGCTCGGAAGCAGCCAGTCAGTGTGCTTTATTTTGAGTTTGAGATTATTCTCAAGATTTATAACCTCGAACCCTGACGTTGTAGTGACGTTGATATGACGCTGTTTCGATATTTCTTGCCTGCTGGGTTACGTCCTGGGCCAGGTGGTTCAAAGCGTCCCGGTAACATCAAGAGTGTTGCTCCAAAAAGAAAAAAATGTGAATAACTTTTGAAAAGCTTGTCAGATTTTTTTTCATCAAGAGCAGCAACGTTTTTTCGAAGGCCTATCATATATTTGCAAATCTTACGCCTCGTTCACCAACGCCATCGTTGGTTTTCAACAATCGGACCCTGGAGAAATGATGCCACCAGCCTACTATAGGCGACAGTCATAGCCAACCCATTATTTAATGATATGTTCTGTACTTCGAAACAATATATGAATACTGAGTACACAGCTGGGTGGCATTTTTGGCCCTTCTGCACAGTTATTAAGTAGTTTTGGTAAAACAACAACAACAACAAAAAAAAACCAGCAACAATAACAATACCATCATCCCTGCCTATTGCGAGTGTCTCAGCAGAAGATGCACAGAAAACAAAGGTCGCAGAAAGAGTTCCATCAAACAAACAAATGAATTTTTAAACTATGGATCAATGCTCCAGATAAGAAGAGGTAATAGGGATAATCGAGGGATAATTATCCTCCGTTCTCCGCAAAAGCATGTGTTGTGACCTCTCAGTAGAACCGTCTCTGCGAGACGATTCTAACGAGGGGTCAAAATGACTCGGCGAGGGGTCACAACGTATTTTTATTGATAAATACGAAAAAAAATCTCAGAATTATCGAATTATTTTAAAATGTTGTCTGACTCAAAGTACATTGTTTGACTCAGCGTACATTTTCCTGCCAAAAGTTCCGACGGTCATGTCTCTTACGAGACAGCAGATTGACGGTTTGTGTGGTTTACAGGTCAAGTTCTGCCGCTATGATAAGATCATATTCACTCATGATCGGTTTCCACAGCTTTTTATCCACGAGTTGGTTTTCAACACCCAAATGTGGGCATACAAGTTAAACAATGCCAGGACGAAAATGGAGACTACACTAAACGGCAAGAATTCGCCAGGAAAGCAACTTCTATTCTTCAAAAAGATGATCCTTTTGAGAAGAATACCGAAACGAAACTACGTCAATGGCGTACTCCTGCACTGTCTGAGGTTGAACAGAGCCTTCGTTGTTCGCATTTTTGCCAACAGCAAAACTTCATATCAGACTTGAGTGAATGCTCAGGCTGAGTTCATTCTTCGCAGTTTGCACACTTATCCCAAATAGCTGTTTTCGGCGAAGTTAAGCCCCAGTGATGTATGCAAAACGGTGCTCATGTCATACACAACAAAAACAGACTCAGTTATATAAGCCTGCGCAGCGGCACAGTCTGATTAGAACTCTGTCGTCCATACACACCATGTATGGTTTTTGATGAAACTGAAGGCTATATGCAAAGCTATGGTCAGACAGCACTGATCCAGACTGGTTTGAGTCTTGTGTGTTAGCAGATACGTTAAGCACCCATTTTGCTTGTTGCAGCTCAGTTTATATCGGACGGTAACAGGACAATGCACAAGACGTGCTTTGGTATGGATTTAACTGCTCTTGCAAGAGTATTTCTCATACATCTAGTCCATCGGTAGGCACCGGAGAAAACTGATCTTCTGGTAGCGGAACAGGTCCACCAGAAGCACGACGTCAAAATGACATCACACCAACGTCGCTGTGACATTGCGACGTCACATCGACGTCGGGATGACGTCAATTGGACGCTATGTGCCAGCTGGGGGGGGGGGGTGCGGGGCATTTCGACGACACACGGGCGAGACTCGCATCACAACACTTTACCACTAAGCCGAGGGCTCGCTGACAAGGCAGAATTGCTTTTGCTTTAGTTGCCACAGACGAGTTTACTTCGTATGACAACTCGTCGTTGTACTGACAATCAAGGGAAAAGAGAGAGAAAGAGAAAGAGTTTGTGTCATTCAGTTTTTGAGAGAGACTTTGGCTTCGCTTGAAACTTCACTAATCATCCATTTCAAAGAGAGAATAAGAGAGAGAGGGAGAGAGAGGGAGAAAAGAAAGCGTGGCATCACGGGCTTAAAAAGTATTAATTCTGAAATAACAAAACATTCCTTCGGAAGCTTAATTCCACTCACTTTACGATATTGATTATAACACCCTTTGTAAAGTGCATTTTAGGTATTTTTGCCTCAAGCGATATCGGGAACGACCTGGCTTAAGGTGAATGGGCACACTTTTCGGGGAAGCAACACTGTCATTTTCATTTTTACATCCCTTTCAGAATGGGGCAAATTCTTTTCTTAAATTGTTGACCCTATGAAAATGACATCATTTGGATTCAAGCCGCGTCGTTGCCAAAACAAGCCTATATGTAAAAACAGCATGCTCATGATAGGCACATGTTGCAGGATAGGCGAATCATACGGTGCATACTGCATACTCTTGCAGGATAGGCGAATCATACGGTGCATACTCTGACCAGACTGTACAGTAAACTGCGCAAATACACATAACATGCAGACCTTTTTAATAACGATCCAAAAGATGAGTCGTCTTCCCCGACGGGTAAAATATAAATGCTCTCTTATTCATAATGAAGAAGTCGGGGTATCGAATCCAGCCGAGTTCGTGACTCTCCTTGGATTGTTAGTTTATAATCCAATCAATTAAAATGCCAGCTCAGGTAGGGGTATTCACCAGTATTACCAGTATGTACACGGGCGGCGAATTATGTTATCTTTATTGCCCGAGTGTCTTATTCTTGCAGATTGTTTCATCCTTACCCATTACTGCTAAACTATCACCGCCGTTTTAAACCACCAGGAACTCTGCACTGTTCTATCAAATAATAATAATAATAATAACAATGCCTTTTCTCATTTTATAGCGCATTATTTACGCAGTCGGGCTTGACTCTTATCCTTTTTCACTATTATTATTCGATTGATTTCATCGTATGTTGAAGAGCATTGCCACGTGTTTTGTGATTTATGTGTTAGTAATACAGCTGACAGGTACCGTTAAGTTTGTGACAAGACGGTTTGCTTTGAAGCTAAGATACCGTTGTACACCTGCACTTTAGTAGCGGAGAAACCCGTTATCCTGTCTAATTCAGTCTAAAAAGAGAAACATTTCAGACAGTCAGATTTTTCGAATTAATGAAAACTGCCATAATCTGTACGAAAGTATGAGAATGGTAGCTGACTACCTAAACAAGAGGAGCAGGAGGCCCTGAATCGCTCACCTGAGTAAAAAAGTCAAATGTCAAACTAGGGTCATCATTTGAAAAAAGAAGCCCCGGTAGCTCATTGGGTTAAACGCTCGCCTACTAATCTAGCGGACAGGGTTCGAGCCCACCTTGAGCGAGAATCTTTCCTGCCGTAAACGGGATTCCATTGCACAGGTTTTCATTCTTATCCTCCCATCGTCCTGATATGACTGCAATACTGTCGAAAAGGACGTTAAATCGCAAGTCACACATCCATCATTTGAACAAACCTGATAGTTTGAAACTGCCAAAATCTGAGATACATTGGTTAAAGGTTATAGAATGAACTTAACCTCTATTGCTAAAAAAATCCATGAACTCCTTTATTTGACTGTATTTATCAATATTTGACCAAAAATCTTCTACAAGTTCCATGAACTCTTATAGTTAAGCATTTTCAACTATGGTTTGCTATGGTTAACTATGGTTTGAGGGCTGGATTTGGATTTTGATTGTTTCAGTTCCTGGTCTTTGCATACTTTTTACTTTCAATATAAAAGCACCAGAAAGCAAATTAGACCTCATCAACTGAACAAACTGTGGCCCAAATCTTCAAAACTTTCCCTGAAACCTTATGTTCTAGTATTTTCCCATATTTAACCTTGCCGTAAAAAAAGGTCATCCTTTGAGCAGTTTTGGTAGTACTTGAGTACCCAATACTACATATCATGTGTCAATGCCGTCCGTCAATCGGTTCTGGAGAAGAAGATTTTTAAAGTTTGTTCTACCATATATAGGCATAGTGGTTCAGTTGGTTATGTGACCAGGGCTGTTTGAACAACTTTTCATCTCCTCAGCCCTTGGAGGCTCTTTATGAAATTTGGTTACGATTTCCCCTGTAGCTTTTGAGGAGATGTTTAAAAATTGTCTAAGTGTGAGAGACCTGGGTCATAGGTCAGAGACTGACCTTGATCGCTTGTACACACACACATTTCCTTGCACTCATTGAAATGACTGTATATTACAACTTTTAGCCAAAAATCTTCAACCATGACCATAACAATCTTAGTAAAAAATAAAATAAATAAAACGCACTGTATCTTTATCGTTACGAGAATAGAAATAATAAAAACACTGTTTATTTGGGGGAAAGTATTTGTGACTTTCTATTTCCTTTCAGGAATGACGAAGTCGTTCAAAAATATTTTCTACACGTAAAGGTAATATTTTCTCCTTGGAGTACGATTTTTTTTTTATTTTTAGAGTTGACCCTATCGAGAGGAGAGGCTAAATGAAACTTACAGTTGCTCTACTGAAAGTGAACCTATTTACCTACACTCACGTTTAGGAACCAAGTTCTTGATCCTTATTCAATAATGTATGTACTCTATCTTGTAAAATAAAATTCAATAAAAAGTGTAGGGTAGTTCGCCCTTGAGTCGAACACCTTTTGCATTGTCTTGCGCTTACTGACCCTGGCTATTTACCCACATCGTGCTTGGGTCATGCAACAGCTAACGCAGCTTTCCAAGCACCAAAATGCTGCAACCGTTTAGCCATACTTCGTGAAATAAGGGAATAATAAGGGGTTTTATCCACCTACCCAAATTAGCCCTTAAGTCGAACAGACTTGCCCCTGATTCGAACAGATATACTGATCCAGCCATTATAGGACAACCTCATGTAGGGTCTGTGATATCCAGAAAATCCGAATTTCTTAAATTACATATTTCTAAATTATTTTTGTTTGATGTCAAATTAAAGCACTCTTTAGGAGGTAATGAGACACACAGCAATGTACGCAAATCCAGATATATCCACCCTGTGACTCCTGGATCATGTAGAAAAACAGTCGTTTAAGAGGCTCAGTTACCATGTGTGCTATTTCATTTATGATAAGCGTAGACTCTTATTGCGTGCATAAAACAAAAGATAAAGATGTGTTTGTGCACTTGTCTGTGACTGAATGTATTTGCTAGTGATACAGTAAGTTTTCCGTCTCTGAAACTATATGCCCGTGTTCGACTTCAGGGCGAATTGGTGTTCGACTCAATGACGAAGCATAGGTTTGTGTTAACTGTGAAAAATTTTGTTGATTTTCCTTATATTATTCTGACCAATAAATAGTTATCTTTTCGTGCATTGAGAAGCCATGGATTAGTTTAACAAAAATGTTAAATTTCGTAAACTAAGACCCTTTTTACTATATGAATTTAAGTATTTTACAAAATTCATAAAAATCAGAATTATGAAATTTAGAAACAGCTCGAGAGGGATGTGTTGCGACGACAGCTAGTCGTATAATGATGCATGTTTTATATTTGAGAGTCTTTTATGCACATTGTTCATAGATTAAGGTAACGTCTGGTATCTTAACAGGTAATGACCAATCAAGTTGAAATGTTAATGTTATCAGTTTAATTTGTTCGACTTAAGGGCAAGTTTGACTTAAGGGCGAGTTACCCTATAAACTAAACTACGTTATGTTGCGTTACTTTCAAAACAACTTTCTTGCAAAAAAAACTATACAGTTTTTATCGGTAACTATTTTCCCATAAAATATACTAAGTTCATCTTTAAAAATATGAACTTATATCATCTGCAAGTATTAAATGCAAGTAGAGGCAATCAGAATCTATGTTCATTGACAGAAAAACGTAGATTGTTTTTCGGTGTTCCGGGTAGGGCCCATAAATTAAGATACTGGAACAATTTCAGCTTGAAATAGTTTATTTACATAGATTACTAATTAACAGTTACTTTAAATAAGTAACGTCCTATAGCTGTATTATTATGGTCAAATTATAAGTAGTTTATTATATTCCAAAGTTTTTAGTACTTTATATTAGACACTTGTTAACAAAATCGCCATAACAAACTTACAAGACCCTTGAGGCAAAGCACTTTAGCGAGGCTGTTGCATGTTGTAGTTAATATGTAATTCAGCATTATTGCTCAGGTACACTTTAATATCAAAGCAGCCAATTATGGGATTCTCCCGATCATAATTAAAAGGAACTTTGAACTTGCATAGCATACTTTTTATATATAACAAGCATTAAAGAGAGTTGGGCTTGGCATTTTAGAGTTTATGGGCACGAGAAAATAAGCCATATAATGTGTGCATACAGTAATGTCTAAGAACAGTTTGAGCAGTCTTCAGCTGTTTTCTCTATAGATCATTCGCGATATAAATGCTGTTGATGCAACGATTAAAAAGACAGACCAAAAGAAATTTAGCCCCAATTTGTATATTTCACATAGACTTAATACAAAAAAAGTCAAATTTGTTTTATCGTTAACTTTTTACTGGATTTAATTTTTTAAACATTTTTTTAGCGAAGGAAAACAATACCTCTGTTTTAATATGCATTAGATTTCATTTTTGCTGACCGTTTTTCTGCTGACCGCCAGTCATTTGAGTAAAGGTCCTGTTTCATTCCCTTTCAGTTCTATAGTAAAATTGGCAAGAAAACGGGTGCTCCTAGAAATTTCCACGTCAAAAGATACTAAAGGCTTTTGACTAAAACTTTGGGGAACTGCATCCGAGATGCTGTTGTAAAGCTTAAGTTCAATTTTTAATTTCAGTCATTTCATTTTTTTAGGTAATGAACATATTCACATTGCGCCTATGTAAATAATTTACATTATTTTGACCAGTTTATACTGATCAGTTTGTGCTCATACTAATCTGAGTCTCCTTGTTTGCATTGCGCCTCAGTATTTGTTCATCAAAGTGCGACTTAATGATATATAATGTTTTGAAGATGATACTACTTCTTGAAATCAATTTGCCTTATAATATCTAGGCCCAGAGTAATACACTTTTATATTTTGTTAAGTTTTGTATCTCCTTTATGATACTAAGCGTAAAGAATCACAAATCATACTACGACCCACCGGATGTTATGTCCTTATTTAAATTTCTGAGCGTACAGATCAACTGCAGCTTATACTCGTATTATCAGATCTTCCATTTTATTCACTTAGAGACTGACTGCCGGAAAACAGGTTGGACATAAATCGGTGCTAGAGGGTGTGACCTGTGTGGCACATTTCATTCCTTGTCATGAACGAACTCAATCAGTTTCTGTTTCTTACTTTTCAGAAAAAATAAAGAAAAGGGAATAAGAAACATGCAGTGGAAAAGGATTGTGAGACCCTCGATGGTAGCACGACTTAAATTGTATTATTTGCAAATGTAAATATGACAAAGTCGAGTGAATTGCTTGGGTCTGTATGAGGAAAGAGGTGTGAAAATAAATGTATATCAGTCAAAAATTAAATTGAACAAAAACTCACCTATTTTACAGTAGATAATTTCAAAGTTAAGACACTCTTTTGTTTTATTTGTATTCATTGCTTTTTCATAATCATTTCCCTGTAAACTTAGTTTTCCTGTATCTAAAATGTCAGGGTAAAGCGTATCAATGTTTACACGTATTTTCATTCATTTACAGACACGCAGTTTATTTAAATTTGTATCTAAATTCAACATTATAAACTTTCCTTTTTTCACAAGTTAAATTTGATGCAAAGCAATTATTTAATTCTATTCAGAGGCATGAGCCTCCGTTCCATTCGCAGAGAAAAATCAACTATACTAACGTCACTGGAAATAGTTTGGAAAATTGATTGTAACTGTAATTACAATCGTTTGGAAGCGGTCTGCCTTACAACTAATTAATACATGTCCAAAATGCACTACATTCTTTTTACCCTTTCTAGAATCATAACATCACCAGTTGGGAAAAATAGTTATGTCGAAACCAGAGATCTCTAATAACGTAGTGTACACGGTAGAAAATATTTAGTCAGAAGACCAAAGATAAAATCTCTGGTTTAAAAAACAACAAAATATAAAACACGATACCAGATAAATGCTTTGCGACAGACTGCATGCTTAGTGGTCAAACCAATCACTGCTGGCAACGTTGTTGTTCTGTTTTATTGCAAGCTAGCGGGTCAGACCTAAGACTTGATGATGGCTCCAACGTGAAAACGTTTTTTTTTTTCTACATTAGCAGAATTGAATTTTCAAAATCTCTCTCCAACGCAGTGGGAAATATAACTTGCACCATGGTGAAGTACAAGGAAACGTTTTACGCCCGCCACATTGTACTTACCATTTCCTGAAGTGAAAATAAATAAGTTCTTAAGTAGCCAGAAATACTCAAAAGAAACGATGATCGCATACTCTATCTAAAAGTCTTTTTTTGAACATTAATTGCAAATTAACAATGACCACATCCTCTAGTACCACATTTTAAAAAATGTTTCCTATAGCCTGTCTAGTGGGGATTAGTGACCCACTGTATCTTGGGCACAGCAGATGAAAGGCGAAGCCTATTACTCTCCTTTCGCTGCCTTATCCTTCCTTGATTCGAAAAAGGTACCCATTTACTGCTGGGTTGACAGAGAGAGTTTTCCAGTCGTCGGATGGCGACGTGGAGCCGCGAACTTATGACCTTCCGGCGAATTTTTGCACCGTAACCGAGCGTCTCGACCACGGCGCCTCTCTACCGCATTTTGCAGACTGGATATATGCGGATTCAGTAACCTAAAAGGACCAGACCATATCTAAACTGCACTAGAATGAAAACGAGGGAGACTGTTTGTAGTCTTGAGTTTAATAGCCAGTTAGTAATTAAGACTATATCGAACCGTCTCCCACAGGCAGAGAGAATGAAAAGAAGGAGAAAGAAAAGGAAGATATAGCAGATGAGATTTAAAACAAAATCCAGACAATTCACATTCCGCACCTGTCGCGGGCACCTGTTGCCTTACTTTTATCTAACTTAGCAGGACGCCACGGAACTGAAAGTTATCAAGCTCCAAATAAAGCTAACCTACGAGGGGCATTTCAGAAATAATGTAAATGACCTCAGGGCAGCCTATTGGCTGATATTTAGCAGTAATGTTATATATCATTGGAACGCTAAATTCAAGTGCTTTAGAATGGTATGCGTTAAAAGAATTTCTAAGTCACCCATGCATGACAGCACATGCTTATACGTCATAAGGGTGTGGATACTGGAAACTATACATTTTCAGTGAAAATCTCTTGTGTTCTATTGGTGTTTGCTCAATGAGAAAATGATATATTTTAAAGAAGAAACACGTAATACTGTCGGTTAAATGTAAAATAAGAAAGTTATACAGAAATTGTTTCCAGATTCTACACAAGTAACATAATAAACGAGATTTTTTTTTCTGCTATGTGGTTATAAGTGCATTATATCATAAATGCATTATATCAATAAAATTGTGATTTTTGACTCAATCACGTCCAATTTCAACAAATGACAGACATTTTATTACTGAAATGATTAGGTCAGTATATTTTGTTACGACTGGCATCAAATCACTGATGAAACTGGATGAAACGTGTGCAAACCTCACGCCGGAAGTTGGGAGGTAACAGCAATTCAGGTAAAATACAAAACAATAAAGTGAAATTATTTTCTAATAAAAAGACACAGGCTCAATATATTTAACTTTGTTTAATGTAAAAAAATAGAGGAACATATTGATAGAAAAATTCATATATAAAGACTTGAAAGATTTGTAATTTAATGACATACTGACATTGGAATATGTTGGTGGGTGGGGAAACTTATCGTAAAAAATCAGGTAGGCCACTGACAAAAGAGCATAAGGTGTAATAAAAGATTATTTATAACAGAAATTAAGCATGACGAATTAAATCTTATTTATGTTTTGTTTCATATCTGTCACCAAACATTCACTTTCACTTAATTTGATCTCAAAATCGAAGTTTAAACAACTTACTATACATTTCAATTTAGCGCAGGAAGTGACGTCATCAGAAATGCGCATTGTTCCATGATTAGCCTATCTTGCAAGGTAAATCTTGTGTGTTAGCAAGGCTGATACAATGCTTTTCATACTGAAATATTTTCAGTATAACAGGTATTATAGGTATCAATCCAGAGCTGCTTGTATCCAGAGATAAAAAAAATATGAATTTATCTTTACATAAATGTTCCGTCTGTTTCTACTCAATGTCCCTACCCTAACAACAGTTGTCAAGGCATATTTTGAAGAAAATACAAGTGCCTCAAATGTTTTGAGTGAATTCTATTGGGAGATATGTAAACCTATAAGTTAAGACATAAATTTCAAAAATCGGTCAACATTCCTAGGAATGGCCGACTTATTTACACTATTTCTGAAATGACCCTCGTATTTGCTTTTCGCTAGGCTTCGTTTCACTATTAGTACAGTCTCTGCTGTTTTACTTTCCCTTGATGTTTTAAGCATGACGTGGTTATTGAATGTGTCGGTATGATCATTGCCTTCTATTCTACTTCAACTGGTGGTCTTCTTTTGCTCCAGTACTCCAGTGGTGTTGCTGACGCCCCAGGGATCTCCGGGTGTCTCAACACGTTTTGGCTGTCGAGTCCTCATCCTTGCTTCATCACGGTCTTTTCTTGATCTTAATTGTTGACCGTGATGACTCTCTGATGAGTTAGGGGACCTCCATACGAACCGAACTACCAACTAATTGTGTGCACCGCAGCGGAGGGTGAGGGTGAAGGTTTGGGCCCAGTAAAACCGGTTTAAACCCCCCCGTAGTTATTACTGACCGTCCCAAGGCGGTACTTTTGTTGCGGTTGCATTTGTTTTATGTTCGGTGCTGTTTGGTTTATTGTGTTCTCAGTTTGGTCCTTCTGTCGTGGGGATGGAAGATAGGTTAAAATAATTGTTAAATGTTGTTCATATAATTTGCTTGGTCCGTTGTGGCCCGTCTGTTGGTCTGGGTTGTTTAGTTCAATAAAGATAGCTGAGTTGCCATCTATTTGGGAAAGAGCTGCTGACTCAGCTTATCACTTGTAATTTATTGTTTGTTGGGATGTCTTTGTCAATCTTTGATGTTGGGGGTGGGGTTTGGGATCTGATTCAGTCAGTTCCTGAAGTGTAGTTACTCTTTAATTTAAATGTCCTTTTAAAAGTCAGACTGGTTTAAAAGTATCTATCTATATATCTATCTATCTATTTATCTATCTGTACTACCACATACCTCGCGGGGATTACAGGCAATGTTATTTTATTTATGAGGTCCCAAGAAATAGAAAAAAACCCTTAAAAATCCGCAAAAATAGCAATGCATAAAAGGGAGGAAATAAAGATAACAGTAACAATGGATTGCCATTACGAGGCCTTCGGGATCAAGGTGTCATTCCGCAAAATGTTTTTAGTTTTGATGTTTTCATTTATTATTTCCAACACTTCACAAAATAGAATTGCAATGATAAGACAAATTACGCCGGCAGACATTTTAGCCTAGAAATCATAAATATATTACCATGAAGACTTACTATTTTGTATTTCATGTAAGATCGGTCTATTTTGCAACTAAACCACTGCCAACATACATGAATTTCTTCGGTCGCAGAAACGAATAGAGTTCCGCGCGGTTGTAGATACCTCATTCAATAGACCTTGAATCCATGATTTGATCCTGCAGGTCCCGTAATGGCTACAACGGTGATACTGCTGTCTTCATTTGAGATATATTCCCATATTTGTTAAAGGTGCGCTCCAAAAAGAGAGCTATTTATCTATCTTCACTGCGACCACCTTTCTTGAACTCTGCTAACATTATTCAGTACGGTAGGTCTTTAATTCAGACAAACTTATAAATATTTGATGCAATTCGTCCCTTGTGGCGATCTACGCATTACGGGCAAATGTGCCCTTGATATTCACTGTTTCGTAATTACGCAATGGGTCTGAACGACCATTGTCATCAACATTTGCACGATTAAGACAATCAAATACATGCCTGTCATAAGGTGGAGAAAAGTAATCCGCGAAATCCTATGAATTTCTAAATGAGATTGAATAAACTTTAGAGAGTCAGTTATAGGAAGTTCTTCAGAGGTAATCTTATTTTTAAAACCATTTTTATATATTTTGTTCACCAAACAAATACCGCTGTATACTTGATGGAGTGCTGGATTAAGACACCCATGTTTTTTAACAGTCAAGAACAACTTAAACAGGGGAAAAAGGGAAGGGATGGTTGGTGCAGAGAGTTGATTGGTGGTTTCTGTGTGCAGGCTCTCTTCAACGTTTCCTGGTTTCAAGTGTACCACGCTCTTGTTGTCTGAGGTTGATTCCGATCTTTGATAATGGCCTTACCTGAAGATTTTTTCTCTGTTTTGTTTTCGGAGGGTGCAAAGTGAATGTGTATCTGAGTATACCATCTCGGATGGAACTATTAGATCTATATAAATACAAGTGGACATTTTATCTCAGAGGTCATGCTTCAGGACCGATTCTTGGTCTTTAGCACTGGAGTCGGTACTTTACTTCTGATTTAAAACAACCTTACTAACCTGCCTCAAATGAAAGTGTCTAACGTTTTCTAAACCTCAAGGCTGCCTTGTCATATCGACATAAATCTTTGCGGATTTTGACCTCCATTCTTTTGAATTATCTTGGTTTTTTGCATGTTCTCACTGCATCAGATATCTCCTTCCTGATGTCTTTGGTTGGCTTGTTTATCATACCATGGGGATGGGGGACCGGTTGAGACGCATGAGCGCGCGTGTCCTGCCAGATGTATCTAGGAATATGCTAGGAAGTGCTGTAAGCAAAGGAATGTCCGTTACCTGCCGATGCCTGTATTTCACTACACTATATTTTTTCAAACGTTTGGAGATTAACGACAGCGATGAAGTTAACTACAAAAATATGTATCTGTAGCATGATATTTGATAGAGGTATATCTATATTGAGTTCAGACTTTTATCACATTACATAAGTCTCAATTCACATGATGACGTTGAAGCCCAAAGCTAACATTTAGCATAGCACTGTCAATTCTAGGGGTATACCTAATATTTAAGAATATTTAAGAGTCAGCGCTCTTATCAATTAAGCTACGGAAGCCCGCGGAACCATTTACCTATGTTCTCGTATTGGGCTACACTTAAAAGTATACTCTGTCGTATTCCTTATGCAATAATCACAAAAGACTTGCAACAAAGTCAACCTTATGCAAATATTCGTCAGCTAAAACATCCTTGTTACAGGGGCAGAGACGGTGTGTCAGGACATACTCTTTTTGGATATTCGCCAGTCTATCCATGCACGTTTTTTTCTTCTCAACCAATACCTGTCAGAGGCCAATTAAAAGAAAGGGCTTAAATGATTCATGATATAACTTTACCCTTATTCATGATATAACTTTACCCTGATTGCTGAACGTACCCCATCTACGTTCATTTGCATAAATCGCTGTCCGTGATTTCTGCGCATACTTTCGTGATTTCTCCTACTTCAAATTACCTTTACGCATCATATTTGATAGATAACAGTTTTTAATATCAGTCATATCATACATTTTAGACATGTTTTCTTGAGCAATTTTAAACTTTTTGCAAATATATGAAGTTGTATATCTTTAAAGGAAACAAAAGAAAAAAAAAACACTCTCGCACTTTCTCTTTTAGGAATGCCTTATGGAAAATGCTTTCACATGGGACTTCAATAATTCAACTAAAATTGCAATCCGCAAAAGTGGCTACCATGGTAGCGGTATAGCAATACACCTAAACAGATCGGGAAATGCGTTGATGTTCGAACCTCCAGGCAAACTTCTGCTTACGCAGATAAGATTAGAAAATTAAAGCAAAACATGAATGGTCAGTAACTGATACAGTCGAATCCTTCACCCATAAAGCAATCCTGGTAATGTGTCGAGATCATTCCGGAAGGAAATATTGCATCTCATTCGTTTCATTTGGCTTCGGACGAAAATTATTTTTATCCACCCTATCTTGAAGATGGGCAACATTGGCCGATGAAAAAAATGCCTTCCGAATCGAAGAGACAGGGAATAAATTAAAGAATAAGGATATCCAATGACAGGTTTGTAACTGATAATTAAATGTATTCAGAAATATTTGTACCGGTAGTTCATTGATTAAGAGAGTGCAGATTTCAGTATAGGAAAAATTTGATACGCAAAAGCACAGTGTCTAAACAAGAGCAAGGTCGGCGAGCAAAATTGTCCGAGGACAAATAGGCCAATAAATGTCATATATATAAATGTAACCATACCCCTCAAGGTTTCCCGGATATAACTGTAGTTAAATATATAATTCTCTGAAATGTTAATGTTCCCAGGAATTGATTCTTTCTCGTGTATCCACTCAGCTCATCCCAGTCTTTAATACGTGCAATTAGTCACTCTATTGTTCAATGACATGGCTTGATAACGTTTGACAATGAACTATCTTGCATTTTAATCGCTGGCTAGACCTAATGGGCAGTGAGTAACAAAACAGCTTGATTTCCTATGAGAATACCCATATGCTTTGAATACTTAAAAGTTATATTTTATGGATAAAGTAATTATGTTATAAATACAAACCGTCAGCCGCAATCAAATCCGCAGATGTGTACACAATTATGACAATTAAAATACTTTAGCCGAGGATGCTTAAAGCTTCAAGTAAAGCAATTGCTACTCAAGCAGTCATGTTTTAATAGAACATGCGCATACATGCTGCGTGCGGTACCATGAAACATTTTGTAGAGAGTTCAAGGCCGTCTGGCCCATGTTCCGTCTTGTGAATGTATTCTCTGCTCTTGAAGGAACTCTTTCAGATTTTAATTTTACCTCACTGCAGCTGGTGTTGTGCAGTGTGGCGGCCGTAAAACGTCTCCCCGTACATCATCCATAGTGCAGATTATATTTTATTTTCGTCCTTTGAGGTCAGAGGATATATGCTGAGAAATCTGAAATTTTAGATTGGTTTATACTCATATTCTAAGCCATCATTTTATATATTATTTGGTCCCTTTTTGATACTAATCAGTCTTTGAATCGACTGTCCAATTAAGCTTAAGCAATTACAGTATGCTCTTCTTTGGTTTCGTCACCAGATATTTTCAGGGTCACTGAGGAGGCTTTATTAGCCGAAACTACGTAGTCTGGCCCATGTTCCTTCTTGTGAATGTATTCTCTGCTCTTGAAGGAACTCTTTCAGATTTTAATTCAGTATTATGAATGAATAAACTATAAAACTCACAGTAAATGCCAAGCCCACACACAATTTAAAAGACGTAACTCTGAAAAGGCCATAATCAGACTCTACAACCTTCGTAAGACACCAAAAATAGATGAAATGAGAACTGCGAACGACATGGACCGTATTTATCGAGCTACAGAAAGTAAAAAGAAAGGCAATCATAAGGCATTAAACTGAATCAAATCTTACATCCCGCCCTATAAACCAAACGGAAAGAAGTGTGCGCACGGACAAACACACAAATTGTAAAAAAGGTCACGAATTACACGCATGGTAAAGCGAATGAACATCTCTTTCCCAGACAGTTAGTCATTTAGCTACCCTAATTGAAAACGGTTGCATCATCCATTTTACATAATTTCTATTACAAGACAAAACTAAAATTAGAATGCACACTGGGCACATAAGGTTGAATCAACTTTGAATCAACCTTGATCCAATGTCATGACGTTGAATAAAGTTTGACTCAATGTTGATCTTATGTGCCTGCTGGGATGGGCAGCTATTTAGGTGACCATATTCCTGGACACCATAGACAAGCGGAAATAACAACACGTAACATTGAGTAACCACAACAGAAATATTGCTTTGGAGCGGCCAGTAATAGGTTACTGGGGGGGGGGGGGGGGGGGGGGGGGGTTAAACTAGTTTTACCGGATCCAAACCTTCGCTCTCTGCTTCTACAGTGGCTCGAAACATTTGGTTAGCTGTTTGGTCTGCATGATAGTCGCCTAACCCATCAATGAATTATCACAGGAAAACAATCATATACGGATAAAACCTAGGATGAATCAGAGATGAGGACTAGACAAAAACAACGTTTTGCGACACCTGTGGATGCCTGGGTGTCAAACAAGACCACTGAAATAGAGGGAAAATAAGAAACCCACCAGTTGCCAATTGACCAAGCAACAGACAAGACAATGTCCGGTCCCAACTGACTAAAATAAATAGCTTCATGTCGGGTCCATCATTGAGTCTGATGTCCGACCAATCTGCGTGCAATTAAAGAGGGAAGTCAGGCAGTAATTTAACCATGATTGGGTTAACCACAAACCATGCATATCCCAGCATTACATATACGTTATATGCAATGCGTTTGTAAGATATGATATTTTTCTGAAATGATCAGAAAAATAGCCTTACTTTCAAGTTGTTGCCTTACAAGTTGTTTTTGAATTAATAGACTAAGTCACCATAAAATGGTTCCGTTGGGTCCTGTCGCAAAAGAGTTTTAATACGACATTGATTAGAGAAACAACAAGAAAGCCGACAGGTGCCAATTTACCAAGCAACAGACAAGACAAGGTCCTGTCCCAATCGACTAAAAGAAATAACTTCATGTCGGGTCCATCATTGAGTCCGATGTCCGACCAATCTGCGTGCAATTAAAGAGGGAAGCAAAGTCATTAACCGTTATTGGGTTAACCACTAGTTTAAACATATTTATTGCCTCATAATATGTCAAGCAATTGGGTCGGGCCACAAGTTCTTTCAACATAAGTTACAGTCCTTCCCACTAACCGCTAACTATGCAGATCGCAGCAATACATTTACGCAATATAAAATAAGTTTGTAAGGTATGGTAGTTTTTCTGAACTGATCAGAAAAAAACCTTATTTACAAGTTGTTTTTGAATTTATAGACTTAGTCACCATAAAATAATTGTTCCGTTAGGTCCTGTTGCAAAATATTTTTGGAATGATCTTGAATATAGAGACGAATTCATAGTGCCGACAATGAAATTCAAAATAAAGTGTTTCGAAGTACATGATACCGATAAACCTGTTGGAGAAGTTTAGCAAGTTAAATTTTATTACGGGCATTGAAGTCAGTCACATGACTAGATACTCTAGCAAACCGAATAAATTGAGAAATGTAGACCCCTTAAGATTTAGAACGGGAACATCACCGTCCAAAAAGGAAAATGTACTGTGCCAAAATCAAAGTTACCACGTTTATCACAAATTTTGGTTGAAAAATACTTCGTTTGCAATAGACAACAGTAAATGAAAATGGAGCTTCGGTATCAAAAACGCTGTTTTTTCATCTCTTAAGATAGCCCAAATATTTTAATAAGAGTTATTCAATCCTGCTTTGAGATGGGGTTTGCCCTTCTTCAATAATTCCAAAACAAAGAATAGTCTTATAAGACGGATCTAGATTTTTGAAATTGTTTTGGAAGGAAAATACCCTTCTCATGACTGAAAATAAATGGCAAACTAAGGATAACAGAAACAATCATTTTTAGAAAGAATGACTGCATCATCAGTACCGACGCCAAACTATCAGTAGTGCGGATATTCTGATTTCATACATTCGGTTAAAACCCTTCTCTTTCATACAGGTCCACAAATACCAAATGGAAGATAAAAAATGACATTAAACAAAAAGACTAGAAAAACGTAGGCGTTAAAGGTCAACCGGTAAAATGTGAAAATGGGACAGGTACGTTTGAGTTAAAAATACAGATCTACATCAGACTGCACTCTGATTAGAATCTGCACTGTCCGCCATTCCAACAGCATCTTTTGCAGCATTAATGTATTGTAAAACCAAACCGATCAGCGTTAAGGCAATTCCGGCTATTATGGTGGCTTCTAAATTTTAAGAATGTTTTTGCTACCTCTTAATTAAATGCAGGCTTTCGACATGAGGAGTACCAAAGGTTAATGAACATCTCGTACAAGGACAATGTAACTAAAGGATGTTCGCAGAAAGATCCAAGCAGCCATCGGAGAAAATGGAGAATATGACAAACTCCTGATCTTGGTCAGGAAACAGAAACTAAGGTAGTTTAACCAAGTCTCAAGGTGTTTTGACTTAGGAAAGATGATTCTACAGCGCACAGTGTAAGGGGGAGGGGGTGGGGAAGAAGTGGTTGACGGATGAAGAGACGGGAAGACAATATAAATGTATAAATGGGTGGACAGAGATGGACTTTGCCAGCACAACTAGAGCAGATGATTCTACAGCGCACAGTGTAAGGGGGAGGGGGTGGGGAAGAAGTGGTTGACGGATGAAGAGACGGGAAGACAATATAAATGTATAAATGGGTAGACAGAGATGGACTTTGCCAGCACAACTAGAGCAGCTGAAAACAGAACTATGTGGAAAGAGATTGTTTCATAGCCATTTGGCCGGGGTGCCCCAACGACACTGCAGGGTGATGGGGTAGACTAGACCAAAGACTTACTGTCTACTCATTAGCCAATATCACTTACCTGAACATTCACCCATGCCGCTGTTATTGAAACAATCGTCATCTGAAGAAGTATAAAGCACAACCAGAAGAGGTTTATCAGCAGCAGCGAGATATGGATTTCTATTGAAGTGACCATTGTATACAACACCAAGCAAAACATCGGAATATTAGCAGAATAAACGGCCGCTATCATAGGCGCAAAAATTCTGTCCAAAATATCAACCAAAGACGCTAGATTTTGGTGACGTAATCGAAAGTCTTCGAATTTTCCATGAAATTCTTCATCGTACATGGCGGATGCAAGTTCTTCTGTGAATTTATTCATTTCTTTTCCTACCGCACACGATAATACAACAAATAGGGATACTGGAAACATTGAAGAAGTCGACATTAATATTGCTAACACAGCCATGACTGATTTAAATATTTCTCTCCGCCCATATTCTAATGCACCTCTCCAAACTACTTCTAGATAAATGTTGTCTAGTACGGGCACATAATACAAGGCCAGAACGAACACTATGGAATTGGCGGCTAGAAATAGAAAAGTCAGAAATATATATTTCTTCATCATGACAAGACAGAGTTTGTCAAGCCTCACGTTGTGACACGTGCTCTTCCATTTCTTAAAGAACAGCGGGAGACCATCTTCCCGATAGCAGAAAACTATTAATAATACACCCTTTAAAGCACACTCCGCACTCCATATTGTGAATAAAACTTTCTGAACTAACGCATGGTTGAAGTCATCTCCAAATCGGTATACTGAGAAGGATCTCAGTACATTTACTATCATTAAGAAACTGATAAATATGCAGTATACCATCCATCCTTCAGTTTTCATGCGCCCCTTTTTGTCAGCACATCTCTTGTAGTACAACCCGAATAGTCTCATCAAAGACAAAAGTGGGCATAATTGTCTGTAAGCTTTCAAGTCACTGTAGTTGTCATCCTCCTCCTTTAATCCTGATCTTTCAAGATCATTCTTGCCCATTGGTTCTGCTTCAGCGGCATGGATAACCGAACCTTTTCTGTTTCGCTGCATTTTGTCTGGGCACTTTCTATATACCTGGCCTCTCATCAATTTTGGTGCTGAAAAATGACAAGCAAATGATAATGAGTTACTTTAGGGTTCAATGTTTGTGATTAGACACTTAATTAAGGGAATGAATGTAGGGTAAAGTAAATGGCAACTAAGGACAATGTTAACATAAAAAAGATCCAGAAAATGAAATTATCAAATTCCACATCCATTTTACACAACATCAAAAGAAACACACCAGAAACAACACCTTACAACACTAAACTTTATACAACATAAGTGGAGGGCTAAGTATACTGTTTCCCCCAGGCAGATGGTACCAACCGACTGGGCACACGTTGTATCAAGGTTTATTCAAGGCTGATTCAACCTTGTATGCCTGCTGGGAAGTTATCTCAATACAAAATCAGAGCTCAGGATTATATCTTTTAAGCCTCTTTAACATTACGAGAAAATTTTAAGTCATGGAAAATCGTGTTTAATGTGTTTTTAAAGGCTGTGTTCAGTAATTTGCATAAATGTACATCCCAGACGAGTTCATTTGCCTTCATTTTCTTTAATTATTATCAGTATGCAAGTATAACACAAGGATTTGAAATTTCAGACCTTAAAATCTAGATGTCCTATACTTTAAACGGACAATTGTAATCCTGTACCCTGGATACCAGTTACTTTTCGTATTTCTCTCAAATTCTTTTTGAAGTTTCTGAAACCTAACAGAAGCAATGATAAAGAGGAACCAAACCAAAACGGCACCTGAAATAATTAAATATGACATCAAAATAATTAATAATTATTATGCACACGATTTATAATGGAAATCATGACGAGCCAGTATACGATTTGCTCGAAAAGGATAAAATAAGTACACTGAATAAAATGGTCATTATTATATACAAATTCTAATGCAGCAGGGCAGTATATGCTAAAAGAAAATAACAGCGAGAATTAAAGAAAAAATAAATCAATAAATAAAAAAATAAATTAAATTGTCCAGCCACTTGTGGCTAGTTTCCGACATGGATGCATAAAATTATGCTATTAGTGACGTTAGTAATGTTTTCTAGGTGTCTGACCGTTGCACATAAATTTAGACTGATACAAGTATGTGCCCAACCAGATAGGACTTTAAGCAGACTGAGCGGGTGAGCATTATAAGTTTTGAGTCTTCAGATGATTCTTACAAAACAAATTGTTTCTCCCAAGCATCAGATAGTCCTAATATTTGGGTGAAGATTATCGAATGTTGTTATACCTTGTGTCCAATCCTTTTTATTCTGTTCAATATAATACATTAAATTTAGTCAAATTGTTTCTATAAGGCAGCTATTGAAATATAACAAATAACCATAACTATAATTTCTAATACTTCAATATAAAATATATTATTACCTGTACTTGATAGATTAGCGCCAGTACTCCATCTCACCGCTACTTAGCACGCCACCAGGTCCATAAATATTTGAATAATAGTTTTCCAAGTTCTCTTCATGTTACTTTGGTCTTGGTGATGTATTAGAACTTCTGTTTATTTCACTTTGAAAGGCTGCTAATGTTTTATCAACATTCATGCTGCAGTATTGGAATTACAACTCCCCAGCTTCGATTCGCTTATAACACAAGTATCATAAATATAATATTAGATTAAGTGGAAGATACTCTCCAACCGGAGCAGTATAATGATATTAAATTGGGTATGTACGTACAAATTACGATATCAGACTCAAAGCATACCGCGTTTGATTAAGCGCCTCAGTCATTTTCCCGTTAATAGTGAGAAATTTGCACCTAAATGCATGTTGGGGAATCTTATTCGAAAAATAAGAAAGTTGATTGGATTTATATAATAAACCAATTATCAAAACTTTACAAACGATTTAACTAAATACGTTTTGTTAAAGTACTATCGGGGATGATTGACGCAGTACGTTGTTCCTCATCTTTGATTCATCATAGTTCATCATAGTTTCTATTCGTTTGATTTTCCTGTGATGATTTTCGATAGGTTAGGAAACCTCTACGCGGGGCGAACAGCTAACTGAATGTTCCGAGCCATAGCAGAAGCTGAGAGTAAAGGGTATAGGTTTGGGTCCAGTAAGACCGTTTCGAGCCCTCTTCCTGCCCACAAGGCCAGCTCCCATACAAGTAATTCATTACTGACCATTCTAAGGTGATATATGTGTTGTTGTTCCTTACCATACTGGTTCTTGTTCTTGGCGTCCATGTCGGTGCTTAAATAGTTCACATTTTTTGTGAATGAGCCGCGACACGAGAAAATCAACAAAGGGGTTGTGCGCCCAGCGCAGACTCAGATCAGCCTGGGCATCCGCCGAGTCTGATCAGGCTCTCCTCTAGGCGCTCAAAGGGTAGATAGGGGTCTAAGCTACATTCATGCGAATAGCGAAGACTCTGATCAGACTGGGCGGATGCCCAGGCTGATTTAAGTCTTCGCTGGGCGCACAACCACTTTGTTGGTTTTCTCGTGTCGCGGCTCAAAAGTTGTTCTCAATCGGGGTAGCTGAATGCCAGCCTGTCTTGGAAAGAGCTGTTGATTCAAATTACCATGTGTGCTTTTCGATAACTGTTGTCAATTCTGAGTACACATGTTTCCCTTTTTTTGAGGGCAAGACGTGTGATCTCATTTTATCATGCACCTACTGCAAAATTCCACTGATAACAGGGGTATGATAACATGATGTGATATCATGCCACTGTAGAACTGCGCTTGCGCGAAAGTTATCAGGTCATGCCTTTAGACGCGATCTCTAAAGATGATTGGCTGCATACTGACGTTGGCCGAGATAACAACGTTCGATTTTTTAAATTACGTCACCGACGTACGTCACAATGCATTCGCGACTTCAAAAAATTCAAACAAATCTGTGTTTACTTTTCTTTTGTTTGCCGCTCTTTACACCTGAAAATATTCTAATGATGTATGATAAATAGAAAACCATGATAGTGTCTTTTGATATCAAGTTTATCAGGCTCAACCAGAAATACGTCGGACTGGCTCGGCAAGCCTCGCCATTCCTACGCTGTTTCTGATCTCGCATGATAAACTTGATATCAAAAGACACTAACAAGGTATTCTCTATGTATTATTTCCTGATCACTGCCTATCTTTTACCTTAAATATTAGGAGTAATGTGTGCGGACTTACATAAAGCGAGTAGGAATTCAAACATACGAGCTGCCAAATATCACAAAAATTTCAGGAAAATTTTAAATACTGCAGGGACGTAAAAACTTTAATCTGTATGATACCCAAATATGTGCCACATATCAACAGGTACTGTTCAAGTAGTTCAAAAGAATATGAGCCGCGACACGGGAAAACCAACAAAGTGGTCGTGCGCCCATCGCAGACTCAGATCAGCCTGGGCATAAGCCCAGTCTGATCAGAGCCTTCGCTGTCCGCATGGAGATAGCTTACACCCGTAGCTACCCTTTGAGCACTTAACGAAGAGTCTGGTCTAAAAGGGCGGATGCCCAGGCTGATTTGAGTCTACGCTGGGCGCACAACCACATTGTTGGTTTTCTCGTGTCGCGGCCCATATGTTCTTAACGCATATTTTCTAAGCAAGTTTTATACGCATTTGGAATTTCATTCTCTGACTTTATATCAGATATAAGAATAGCCACTCATCAAATGCGTGCACCGTAGGAGTTTGGAAAATATGTTAGAAATACTAAGCTAAATGTAAATGTATATAAAATTTCAAGCCTGAGACCTACAGCGGCAACATCTAGATGAAATCAGCTTTTCCATATCAGCCTACACATACACATTTGGTATTCAAGAGCATAAGATTAGCGAAGTTTATTTTTTATTTTTACTTACGTACGTACCGACAAATGAACAGACAGACGAAAGGCAGAAACTATCTACGAAAGGATGATGATGTAAACCACATATTAGATAATTAATGCATTTCTTCAAGAACGCAGTCATCACAGGGTATAATCGATTCCGCTAATTTTCGCTTCCTGCAGAGACTGTACATCATATTTGGCTTCCGCCGAGACTGTCCGCGAACTCTTGCTTCCTGCCGAGACTTCTGTACATGATAAATGGCTTCCTGCAGAGACTGACCGCGTGATTCTGCTTCCTGCCGAGGCTCTCGGCAGGAAGCAGAGTCACGCGGACAGTCTCGGCAGGAAGCCATTTCACGAGGACAGTAGTCTCTGCAGGAAGCAAAAGTTCGTGGACAGTCTCGGCGGAAGCCAAATAGGATGTACAGTCTCTGCAGGAAGCGAAAATTAGCGGAATCGATTATACCCTGTGGCCATTTAGACCGTCACTTCAAAGTTTAAAGGCATTGGTTTTTACTGCATCGTCAGTGCTGATTAATAGAAGCTGACTGTAAGCATCGAGCTTTGGATGGAAACTCAAAATTTTGTATTTTGCTCAAAATTTCGTGGTTTAAAGCTCTCGACGAAAGATGGAGATCGGAGAAAAAATTAATGAAATATGTCAAACGGTTCTCGAGATATCTAAGCAATTACTGTTGCCATGGCAACCATTTTTAGGCCGGTCAAATTTTACATATTTTCAAGAATTTCAAAGGGAAAATGTATCTCTCCTGATGCAAGTATCAAATACTTGACTAGTATGGTGCTTAGGGCTAAATGTAATTGTTATTCTTTGCACCTTCAAAGCATCGGTCACTGCACGTTGTTGAAACCATGGCAACTAAAAGTACATATAGTCGGAGAAAAAATCAAATTTGTGAAAATAGCACTTCTTTAAATCAAGATTATTGAAAATGGCAGCCTGGCCTGAATAAACCGTTTATATGTCTTGAAACATCAACATAAGTACAGTTCATAACAAAAACAATTAGCTGTAAACTTTCACTAACTAAAGAATAAATGCACGTGCAAATGGCTTCCCTCTTGCAATTCTAATTTTACAGTTTTCTAGTATTTGCCTTAATTACCACTCTGCCAGATTGAATTTGCTACAAAAAAAAAAACAACAAATAATGAGACTTGTTATATTCCATCTTTGCAAATAACGATGTAGAAACGTATTTGTAGATGTTGTTTCCATGGTTACAATGCATAAAATGTGTTAAATCATTTCAAAACAACCCTAAAACCATGTAACTGATATTCTATTCTATTCTATCCCATAACCTTACTAGGGCGTTGGGGCACCACAGATGACTTCAAAACAATCCCTTTCCACCTTGTCCTGTCTTCAGCTGCCCTAGTTGAGCTGGCAAAATCCATTCCTGTCCACTCCTTGATATTGTCTTCCCATCTCTTCTTCTGTCTACCTCTTCTTCTTCTTCCTTTCACTGTGCCCTGAAGAATTGTCTTTGCTAAACCAGAAGACCTTGAGACGTGGCCAAACCACCTTAGTTTCCGTTTCTTGACCAGCGTCAGGAGTAAAAAGTATGCAAAGACCAGGAACTGAAACAATCAAAATCCAAATCCAGCCCTCAAACCATAATTGGAAACAACTAAGATTACAAATAATCAAGATACAGAGAACATATGGCCAACCGAGTGAGCAGCTTGTTCCCAAAAGGTGGCCACTCAGCAACCCAAACCGAACCAAAAATAATAAGAACATACATAAGGTAAAACATCACAGAAACTCTGACACCAAAAACAGGCAACAGAGAACCACAACAGAACTACCGCCTTGGAACGGTCAGTAATGAATTACTGGGGGGCTTAAATCGATTTTACAGGCCCAACCTCACCCTCAGTTTCTGAAGTGGTACAAAACATTTAGTTGGTTGTTCGGTTCGCATGATAACCCTCTAACTCGTCAATGAATCATCACGGTAAACACATAAATCAAATTTCAACACCATGAAGAAGCAAAGACGAGGACTCAACAGATACAACGGGCCGTCTGACAGGTGGAGATCCCTGTCCTGCCAAACAACCCCACTGGAAATCTGAAGCAAAAGAAGGTCACCAGTTGAGCCCCGGTGGACCAAGCAACAGACAAAAAGGCTCCGGTCCCAACCAACTACAATATATAGCTTTAGGTCGGGGCCATCATAGAGTCTGACGACCGATCCCCCGGTGTGCAATTAAAGAGTGCAGCAAAGTTATAAACCGTGATTGGGTTAATCACTAAGCATGCAGACTGTCGCATAACATTTAAATTATAGCCAATACGTTTGTGACGTATTATTATTTTTCGGAATTGATCAGAAAAATCAGTCCTACCCTTAATCTTTTTGAATTTGTATACTAAGTCACCATAAAATTCTGGTTCCGATAGGCCTTGGTGTAAAAGAAATTTTAATCCGACATCAAATTTTGAAACCAATTCATGGTGTCTGCGATAGAATTTAAAAAAAGCCTTTCTAAGCTTATGATACCGATAGCCCTGTTGAAGAAGTTTAGCAGTTAAACATTTATTACGAGCATTAAAGTCATCTACATGACTACACACTCTAGCAAACCTTATAAGTTGAGAAATATACACTCCATAAGAGGGACGACGTGGAACGTCACCGTCCAAAAATGGAAAATTAACTATATCAAAGTCAAAGTCATCACGTTTATCATAAATTTTAGAAGATACAAAACCGTTAGAAATAGATAGATGTAAATCCAAAAAGGCGGCCTCGGTATCTGAAGTATTAGCTTTATTCAATTTAAGTTCATGTGGGTAAATTTGGTTAACCATGCTTTCAAAATAAAGATTATCAATATTCAGAAGATTGTCTAAATATCTAGAGGTTGAGTTAAATGCCTCAATGATATCAGCTTGATTATCAACAGAAAGAGAAGTCATGAAATCTCTTTCATAACAAAATAAAAACAAATCGGCCACAAGAGGAGCACAATTTGTACCCATCGGAATACCAACAATTTGTCTGTATAACTTATTACCAAATCTGATGTAAATATTATCTAAGAGATATGATAAGGCGTCACATACATTCTGACATGACCAAAGACTATATAATCTATATATTTTACGGTCAGTAGAAGTGAAAAACGCTTTCTTATCGTTACAGGCAATATAAAGGGTATCTTCATTTTTGGAGAACTTTTTGAAGGCCCTCTCAATCAAATCAACAAGTTTTTCCTTTATTAAATTATGGGGTAATGTGGTATAAAGAGTAGAAAAATCATAAGTGGACAAACTAGTCGCACGGAACCCTCTTGACTTCAGTTTACTAAGTACCTCACCAGAATTTTTTATAGACCAAAACATATTTTTCCCTGACCTCTCATACACTGTCTCATAGTACCAAATGACACGAGATTTCACAGCAGTGAGGCAAGAAGTTAATAATTTAGATAATTCTGTAGTAGTACAAGAGCTAGAGTTGGCAATGAATATATGGTCCTTGTACGAAATGTTCAGTAACCTTCGGTAGCATCTCATCTCAAAGGCCTGCGTTCTTTTCTCTAACTCTGCTGTCAAGGTCCACGATTCACATGCATACAGAAATATGGAAATGGCAAGGGAGCGCATAAGTTTCACCTTTGATCCAAGAGATATGTTGTTATCTCCCCAAATTGGTTTCAGCTTGGTAAGAGCTGAAGTGGCTTGTGCTATCCTTGAGAGAACCTCCTGTTTTGAGCCATCATCTGAGACAACTGCTCCAAGGTATTTGAAGCTGCTTACAATACCCAGCTTCTGCCCCTTTACCTTGATCTCCCTCTGGATGCCATCTGCGCTGTTTGTCATCAGTTTGGTCTTCTCAGCACTTATCTCCATCTTATACCTTGTGCAGGTTTGGTCGAGACTTTCAACTAGAGTTTCTAGTTCCTGCTCTTCCTCAGCTAGAGCGTCTATGTCATCGGCAAACCGGAGGTTGGTAATATTTCTGCCGCCTATGCTAACCTTTCCGTCATGTTCTTCCAGAACATCAGACATGATCCGTTCGAGAAAAATGTTGAAGAGGGTGGGTGACAGAAGACATCCTTGTCTTACTCCAACTGTTGTTCTGAACCATTCTCCTGTGCTGCCATTTATCAGGACTGCACTTGTAGCCTTGTATAGCTGCTCAATGGTGCGAACTAGGTTTGCATTGATATTGTACTTCCTCATGGTGGCCCATAAGGCTGCATGCCATACCCTGTCAAAGGCTTTTTTGAAATCAATGAAGACATGGTACAGATTCTGCTGATGTTGGAGATACTTTTCATACAGAATTCTAAGGTTGAAGATCTGTTCTGTGGTGATCCTTCCTGCTCGGAACCCAGCCTGTTCCTCAGCGATTATCTCTTCTGCTTGTGGCTTAAGCCTGTTCAAGATGTCTTTCAGCATAACTTTGCTTGAATGACTGATGAGGCTGATGGTTCTGTAGTTCTGGCAGAGCTGTAGGTTGCCCTTTTTTGGGAGCGTAATAATCAGCGACTGAGTCCATGGGTTAGGCCATTCTCCTGTCCTCCAGATCCTGTTACAGATATCTGTTAAAACATCAATCATGGTCTCCCCTCCAGCTTGAACAAGTTCTGCTGGTATATTATCAACTACGGTATATACACCTCCTAATTTGCATTAGAATCGATATGGTTTAAAAGTAGTTCAGTGCTAGGTTTCTGTATCACTTATGGTTTTCATTTTTTTTCTAATAAACAAATTTAAAGTGCTGCTAAGATACCCCACCCACTAATTTATAGCCTAGCCACTAGGCGAAGAAGTTATATCAGTCATCCATCCTATTTTCCCAGTTCTTACCACTGTGTTCTTACAGCCAGTCTATACTTATTGCTCGACTTCTTCGATATCAGAAAAGGAGCAGATTCAAGTTTTATAGACTGGCCAGAAAAAAAGAAGAAAAAAAGTTAATTCTTTTTTAATTAACGGTAACCTTTTCACTATCAGACTAGCGCTAGTCTACTAATTGGACTGAATTCGCTTTTACCAAGATTGGGTGAAACACATTTTTCCTTGCGCATACCTCGTGTCGTGATAAAACCAGTCTTATGCCATACGCAAATCACGCATGTATAGACTAGACGCATGCGCAGTCAGAACAGGGTAGACTACACATGGGCGTAGACATATCTTGGTACCTCCTGGTAGCGTATAATAGCATATTTCACTGCAAACATTATGGGCTGAACACTCATTTTTCCATGCGCATGCTATTTGAGTTGTGTCGTGATAAAATGAGCCTCATAGTATATGAAAAACACCTATGTCCAGACTATTCTGTGCACTAGTACAATCAGAACAGGGTAAGCGCAATAAGTACGCCTTCTGGGAATCAAACGGTGCACTGCACTTACCCCGACAGACTACGCAGTTGCGTAGACTTATCTTGGTACCTACTGTTTGCTTAAAGCGTCAAACATATTTGGATCGGACAAAGCTCATAACGTTCAACAAAAGAGATGAGCATAAAATGCACGTGCAAATATGACCGACCCTCGTATCTTGATTATCTTGATTATCGATGATGTAACCCAAGAGCCGCACCCTCAGAAAATTGCCACATGAGACGAGAAGAATCAGACCAGTCTGTGGTACCATTTATGCGTTCACAACATGAATAAACAATCTTGAGCATCATACACTGGAGCGCCGTAAAGTGTGCGAAAAGAAATGACACTAATGGGACTGCATTCACTTTTACCAAGATGGGGTGAAACACATTTTTCCTTGCGCATACCTCGTGTCGTGATAAAACCAGTCTTATGCCATACGCAAATCACGCTTGTATAGACTAGACGCATTCGCAATCAGAACAGGGTAGACTACACATGGGCGTAGACATATCTTGGTACCTCCTGGTAGCGTATAAAAGCATATTTCACTGCAAACATTATGGGCTGAACACACATTTTTCCTTGCGCAGGCCATTTTGAGTCGTGTCGTGATTAAATAAGCCTTATGGTACATGCAAAACACCTATGGCCAGACTAGTCTGTGCACTAGTATAATCAGAACAGGGTAAGCGCAATAAGTACGCCTTCCGGGAATCAAACTGTGCACTGCACTTACTCCGACAGACTACGCAGTTGCGTAGACTTATCTTGGTACCCACTGTTTGCTTAAAGCGTCAAACATATTTTGATCGGACAAGGCTCACAACGTTCAACAAAAGAGATGAGCATAAAATGCACGTGCAAATATGACCGACCCTCGTATCTTGATTATCGATGATGTAACCCAAGAGCCGCACCCTCAGAAAATTGCCACATGGGACGAGAAGAATCAGACCAGTCTGTGGTACCATTTATGCGTTCACAACATGTATAAATAATCTTGAGCATCATACACTGGAGCGCCGTAAAGTGTGCGAAAAGAAATGACACTAATGGGACTGCATTCACTTTTACCAAGATTGGGTGAAACACATTTTTCCTTGCGCATACCTCGTATCGTGATAAAACCAGTCTTATGCTATACGCAAATCACGCGTGTCCAGACTAGACCCATGCGCAATCAGAACAGGGTAGACTACACATGAGCCTAGACATATCTTGGTACCTCCTGGTTGCGTATACATACATATTTCACTGCAAACAGTATGGGCTGAAAACACTTTTTTCCTTGCGCAGGCCATTTGAGTCATTTCGTGATAAAATCAGCCTCATGGTATAAGCAAAACATCCATGTCCAGACCAGTCTGTACACTAGCACAACCAGAACAAGGTAGGCGCAGTAAGTATGCTTTCTGGGAATCAAAAGGTGCACTGCTCTTACTCTGACAGACTACGCAGTTGCATAGACTTACCTTGGTAACCACTGTCTGCGTATAGCGTCAAACATATTTTGCCCGGACAAGGCTCATAACGTTCTTGAAACACAAAAGATGAGCATAAAATGCACGTGCCAATTTGACTGACCCTTGATTATCAATGATGTAACCCAAGATTTGCAAGATTAACAAACAATTGCCGCAGTAATCCTATATTTTGGGATAGATGTATCTGAGTAATTACTTTAGAATCAGATCAAGATGTGTAATGCGTCATATACTGTCAGTATTTTTGACAAAATGTCGGCTAGTATAAGCACCTGTTCAAATTTTAGAATAATTACAGTAATTTTAAGGTGTCCCAATAGAGAGGGTAAATTAAAACGATGCAAATTGTTTGAACAGCATTGCAAGCCACCCAGCAGGCACATGACGTCGTAATGATGTCGAAATTGGATCAATGCGACGCCACCATGCCGCCTCGTAGTCTATACTACGTCACTTCGACGTTTTATGCCTGCTGGGCAGTAAAGTATTTCCCAGCGGGCACATGGCGTCAGAATGACGTCGATGCGATGTCATCTGGTTGCGTCGACGTCAATGCGACGTCATTATAACGTTGTGTGCCAGCTGGGTAGTATATATCAATGTGATGATCTGATCCGTGTCTTCTGCTTTCTGTTGGGTATCAGAAAAAAATAATGTTATTGGAAGGCTGTCCACAGTCACGACTAAATATTCTAGGTGCATGTTTCATTAACATCGATCTTCAGACGAAGGAAGTAATTCGGTAGGGAAAAGTTGTGCATATGGCCAAACATGATCAATTCTGCATTTCGATCATACGAAACTAAAACTGACAAGAAAAAATGTCATAACTGCCTTTTAATTTATTTAGTTTTTTTTTTATTTGTTTTAACTATTGCAGAACTTAAATGTAAAGATTATTAGATGTGTCTGCGTGTGTGCTTTACTGCTTAAATATAAGTAAGCGCATCATGGAAATTTTGACATGCATTTATTATTCCTACGGGCCACCAGGGTTCAATCCCCATAAAGTGCAGCTTTCTATGGTGCTTACATGGGTTCCATCTGTTTGTGCGACTCCACTTTGGTTGAAGGTACATCATTGTAGAGTCCGGATGCGCTTAAACAGGCGCACACGCTGCGACCTTGTACCCATGCCTCTGTGCTTGCACCACGTCTATGTTGTAGCAGACAGGACGCAGTAGACAGACAGTAGACATTTCATTGGACAGTATATTGTATACAGAAAACCGCGACATGCACTTCTTTCAGCATTCTCCAAAAAGAAGAGCAAGTAGACAGTGCACAGTAGACGGTAAACGGTCTTTCACGTCGACAGATACGTATTTTCCTTCGCACAGCTTAGAAATACATGTATTGGGGGAAAAACTACATCAAAGAAAAAAAATAACACTAGAAAATAAATAAAAACAGAATAATTCAAGAAAAGCAGACAAAACTCTGCAGCACCCGGTATTCCCAGACGATCACCCATCCAAACACTATCCAGGCTCGACGTTGCTTAACTTCGGTGATCGGACGAGAATTGGTGTTCAACGTGATATGGCCGTAGACAACAAAGTACCGATTTTTTACATTTACAAAGTCTACTTTTGAGAGTTTGAGATCAGTATAGTTATAATATCCTGCAGTTCTTACTACTGGGACACACATTGCAGGCATAGGGAAGAATTCTCGTTATATTTGCGGGATTTTCCGATAATCTCCGAGAGGGTTCTTCAACAAATTGAGATTAGAAACGTAAGTCTTTTTGAACGACCCATTAGTACGTATTTCATAATGTCTTCAAACAAACGGTAAACTGTGAATTTGAATTGTGTTCTGAGAATGAAAAAGCGATAGCGTCAATCTAATTTTAAATCTTACTTACAAAATTTATTTACTGATCAAAGCAAGGAGGTCATAATCTCGAAACGAAAATATTACAGCTTTGCAGAGTCGGTAATCTTGTCTTGTCTTTACAATTTAAACTTTATATTTCAGTAATCCTCATAGCCTAGTAGATAAAGCACACGACTCATGATCTTGGGGCCGTGAGTTCGATTCTCACCGCTTTTTTTTCTTGTTAGTTTTTTTTTATGTTATTATATGATGTTATTAAATGTTTATCATTTAGCTTTTAAATTGAACTTAATAATTCACATGTATTAGCCATAGGGAAGACATCTCGTTATAGTTACGGGCCATGATTGTCCGATGATCTCCGAGAGGGCCGGAGATAAGCAGTTACCTGTATACGGTTCTCAGTTTAATAAGGAAACGTAAAGAAGCTCATAAATAAATTTCATTTTCTTATCTAATATATTTTCCGACATTAAATTATAACGTCTAGCACGAAAGAGCATTTCAAGCTCTTTAATCTGGTATAAAAATTATAGAAATGCGTCAATGAGAAGTTTCTTCCATCTCAGCACATAGTTTTCTTTCCGAGCTATAAACCATAAGTTTCTTAACACAATTCATTCAAATTACGCGAATCTTCGATTTTGGACCTAAATAATATATACAAATTAATATTTGCGAGTCTATTATAACGTATGAGCTGAAAACTGTTATTCCACTGATTACAATGATGTATTTTTACATACATAGCTAAATGAGAAATCTCTTCCCTGAGCGCCTAATTTTTCTAGCTTTTGATTCGAAGCTTGGTCGAAATTTTTTTAAGTTCTCTCTAATGTATATATCCGGAAAGGAGCAGATTCAAGGTTAATAGACTGGCCAGAAAAAAGAAGAAAAAAAGTTAATTCTTTTTCTATTGACGGTAACCTTTTCACTATCAGACTAGCGCTAGTCTAACTGATTTATTATGCATTAGCGATATTACCATTTTGGGAAGAGAAAGAGTGTACAAATGTGAAAAAAATGTATGATATAGTACTAGTTAAGATATGTATTTTTTTACCAGTGAGTAATCGCTGGTTGATACATGCTGTAGAAGTGCAAATCGCAAAATATTTTAAATTCTCGAGGGCGAAGCCGGAGAGAGTTAAGAATAGCTGACTGTAAGCATCGAGCATGATTTTGCTCAATGTTTTATGGTTTGAAAAATCACATGCCAAACCAATAGTAATTTCATCACAAAATGGGCATAAACATTTTTATAGCACCAAAAATTAAAATTTAGATGGCAGACTGTGAAACGAAGAGGGTTAATGCCATGTTTGTATTTTATGGCCCTTTAAACATTTCTTTAGTCATGCGGCAAGGCATAGATGATTTTGAAAGACTGTGTGCAATGGCACCACGTTTATGATAATAGAATTCTGCGTTCAGAAATTGAGATTCGAACAAGGACTGCTAGTTTAGCAGGCCTGCGCTTCACTCGTTAAGCTACAGAAAGTGGATGAAATTAGGGAAGTGGATTTGATGAATAAATCACTCGTGTACACGTATACCTTAGATGGCACCCTACCAGGCTTACCTAAATTACAAGACTTTCTTGGCTGCTCCAGGAGCCCCGGTGAGAATGTAGGTTAAGCTCTGGCCCGCTGGTCTAGCTATCCGGGCTGGAGACCCACGTTATTATGGGCTAATTTACCTTTTGTTTAAACCCGACAAGAATAAGATTATAATTATCCATTATGAGTGTCTTTATAGATTGGGAAATCTTATACGAGGATTTGGACTTTCAACCAGGCACGAGGCTTGCCGAGTCCCTTGTTGAAATACCAATCCGAGAGGAATATTTGTCTGTCCTACATGGATAACATTCTCCCACTTTTATCAAGTGTCTTTCCTAAATTCGGAGTAACTTTCAATCTAGGAAAAATACTCATTAACCAGTGATCTGAAGTACTATACTCTGAGCACCCTGGTGTGTTTATCAGGTCCTAAAAGGATGTATACACAGTTTGCATTTTGGATATAGCAGGAAAGAAACTATCAGTTGACTATCTTATCTTTTCTTACAGAAGGCAAACGCAAGATGTAGCTTAGCTCTTACGCTGCCAGGGTGAAGCTTCTGACGACATTGCAATATATCTTTTAGTGACTTCAATAAAGTTTAGTGACGTCATAATATATGATCTGCTGTCAAACGTCGTTCTTGCTCTTGCTTGCATGTTATCTTTCTTCGCTTAAAATAAAAATATGTCTAAAATTGATGTGAATCTGTTTGATTTTGTTCATGAAAAAGTATTTTTCTACGAGGCGAAAGCTAATTTTGAATATGTAAAACTGTGAGAAATTAAGGTTCTTTGGACCAAAAGTTATGTTGTTCCAATACTCATAATCATGATCTCCTAGAGGCTCAGCGGAACGGATCCATGGCTGCAAACTAAAGCATCGAATCTTGCTATGTTCGGAGTATCTATCAATTGCATTGGTTTTATATGCCAGCTCAGAAAAGGTTGATAACAAACAATTGCTCTGTCCGTGACGGCACTGCTTATTATTCACCTTTAATTTATGCTCGACTAAGAAGAAACGTTACCAAAATGAGCAGCGACACGAGAAAACCAAGAAAGTGGTTGTGCGGCCAGCGCAGACTCAGATCAGCCTGGGCATCCGCTCATCCTGGCCAGACTCTTTGCTAAGGGACTAAGCTACCTCCATGCGGACATCGGAGACTCTAATCAGACTGGGCGGATGCCCAGGCTGATCTGAGTCTGCGCTGGGCGCACAACCACAATGTTGGTTATCTCGTGTCGCGGTTCAAATATATACAGACGTATGGGTTTTACTCTTGGTATTTCATCTTATTTTAAGGTAAACGGTTACACTTTCAGGGAAAGCAATGTTGTCATGTTCATGCCTCCCTTCTCAATGGGATTCAATTTTTAAGGGTAAAAATTTGCTCCGTAAGGGGAAAAAGTCTTTACTTGAAGATTACAGGCCGTATGGAAAGGCTTCATCCTCAAGGGAAGCAAATAGAAAGTTAGAAAAAAATATTCCTTTTTTGTGAAAAGGGAGGAACTTGCATGTAATATAAACGTATCCATATCAATTTTAGTGCGACAGCCGCGCGTTTCTGTATTTAACTTCTTCAATTTCTCTAAACCCCAAAAGTTTGAAAGAAAAGAGATGATGGGCAGGTCTCAGCAGGCAAGGTAAGTGTGCCCATTTATTTCCAAAAGAAGTGTCCCAAGAAGGTGGACCTTTCCATTTCGCGCCCAAAAGATGCTTATGAATAGAGAAGAGTGCAGACCCTGAGACTGCCATTTAAGATCTTTCTGACACCAACACCTTCTGGATCATGGTGAACCTACCATAAATTTAAACAATTGGGTCAGTCTATATAATTACAGTAACGGACCAAATACGATGCGGTCTTGCAATGCCGTAGTGTATTACAACTGAGCCACATTATGTGATTTCCAGCAATGTGGCAATTTTGTCATGTGATATTCAGATCATCCTTCCTTCTCAATCACACAAGGTAACAAGAGACCTCGCTGTTGGCTGTATGGCTTGGGCCACTTCCATAGATGACTGATGTGACAAGCGAAGGCTTGTCACTAATGCCACATTGTTGGAAATCGCATGATGTGGCTCATTAATGATTTTAGGACCCATTCATATGAATATAGTATGATTCTTACAAACAAATACTGTAAAGGTTTCAAATAAAACAATTATGAAACAAAGTTAATATAATCACAGTTGAAAGCTTTGCTTCCCGCTTCTATTGCGATACGGCGAGTCTGATCTCAATCTAAATGATAACTCCCTTCTTCATCTGGTATAGAGTAAGGGGACATGGCTTCGCACAGGGCATGGCTTCGCACACCTCCGGGATTTCTTAGTATGTGTCAGTAAACAGTTGTTTGAACATAATTTTGTTCTCCAAATATTTCAAGGATGATTAATCAAATCTTTTGAGATCACTTTCGCGTGCAGTGCATCACGTGCATTTTGGCGCCAAAATGTTTAAAACATTCAGATCAAAGTCGGCAAAGTTTAACCTATTTCGAACAGGCAATATTTTTGATAGCACACTGTCGAAATTAGTCTCCTGAAGTGTTAATGGAATTGCCATTTGCTTTCTTAAGCATACAAAGTGCACAATCATCAAAACCTATTCCGGTTATATGAACATGCAAGATTTTCCATGCTATGGAGTGTGAATTTTGCCTCTCACTTTATGAGAAAAGTCCGCATATTATTGTAAACTGTCATCCTATCTAGTCATTAGTCCACTGTAAGATTACAAAGGTGAAATGTAATGGATTCACCAATAAACTGTCAGCCACTTATTGACCAGTTTTTTTTTAAATCAAATAAAATTCTGAAAATCGCTGATGTTCGTCTTTCCATTGATGGAAGAAGCATTGACATTATACTATTGCATCGCAAACTATAAATAATAATTGAAAATTAGCAGTTGTTTTATGGTTTTCATTTACTGGTCGTAAGGTGTATTGCTTACCGTGGACGTTAAGCATCAAATAAACCAACGTAAGGTGTATGACACAATATTCAAAGACATCTAGAATGCTTCTATTTCCTGCCAGAAGGGGTGTGCGAAGCCATGTCAACTATTACGTAGGGCAGCAGTACATATTAAGGCACGCGCTACACATGACGTCAGAGTCTGAGAGCAAATATTTTCATACTTAATTTCCAGAAAGGGTCAAGGTATATCATAATATGAGCAAACAGACGTTATGCTACAAGCTTTGTCGGCGAATGCTGCAAACGTCATAAAAATGTGCGAAGCCATGTCCACTGACTCTAGAAGGTTGGCAAATGAAAAAGATTTGGTCGGTTGTTTGGTTTTGAAATAACGGCTCTTTGAGACAGTATTTCAGTCTACATCGAGCCGGGAGAAAGACTGAAAGAGAAATGATAAACGAGAGAAAAATATCCAAACAGCCCCACCCGCACCTATTGCAAGCACAGTAGGCCCTTGCCCAACTATTATCCAAATTTGTAGGACGTCCCGCCACTGAAAGCTACCCAGTGTCATTGCCCGAACGCAACCACCCCTAACTGAAAAAGAATGTCTTTGGTGGAAACCATCGTAGTCATAAGTATGATTTCCTTCTCCGTCTTTTAATGCATTGATACCTGAATTTTGTTTCCTCATGGTTTTCATATGAGCTTCTATGATGTTTCACTGATGAGTTAGGGCCCGTGCTAGGACCGAACTTCTATTAATTTTTTTTTGAGGCTTAGTAAAAGTGTTTTTTCTGTTTTCATGGCATGGATCTGCTAAAGATACTTCAACAGGTTTCGTGGGACTAATATCAGGGTTGAAGCAGACACGTCTGGTAAATGCGCAAATCCATTCCCACATAGAAATTAAATATTCAGATTTCTGCAAATGTAATGCCAAAATATATCATTGCCATTTAATCAAAATATATGTTAAGCAGATAAGTTTAAAAAAATAGTTTTGTAGAAGATAAATTAGTGCATTCTTCGCAAAACTCCTGAAAGTGGCCAGACCGAAATTTCGGTTTGGCCACTTTCAGGAGTTTCGCGATTACTCCGCCAGTTCTTTTATTTTGAGGTATATATTGTATGTGTTTTACCCATTCAGGTCCAATAGCATTGCTATATTTTAGATAAGAACTTGCATAAGCTTGAATTTTTTATGTCCACGTGGGAATGGAATTGCGCGTATACCTGGCGTGATGGATGTGAGTGAAGTAGGCATAGTTGATGGATCAGGGTGTTTGATGCTTTGGTGTTTGCAGTCGCGTGACTGAGTGAGTGAGTGCTCTTGGGTTTAACGCCCAACAACATATAGTCCATACGGAGAAGGAACTTTGGTTAATGTCTGATTCGAAAGACCGTGTGCTATTAAACCTGTAACCCTGGATTGTAGTATAGTGCGTAAGCTACTTAAACCAAGGTCCACCTAGCTGGTGGATAGCCAACCCTTAAAAAACCATTCTTACCGACCATTTAAGTCTTCTGTTGCTGTCTTTATTAGATTCAGTATATCTGCTGTCTAGGATCTTTTCTTTCCTCTAACAATAGGCCCAATTTCGGAAAGGCTATGTTGCAAAGGACAGCAAACAGGACGTCAACTTGAGAAAAATGTTTCTCTTCAGATATGTAGAATATCCATACACCATAATTTTTCTTTGCGTTAGTGAATGAACAGGGTTGGTTTAAACAATATTTTATTCATACAAAATATACTGACAAGATATATACATGTAATATTCATTGAGGATCTGAACGGAAGCATATTGCTTCTGGAGTTCATTTCATTAATGTCCCACCAACACATAGGTTATACGGAGACGGGGCCTCGGTTTATCGTATCATCCTACAGACCGGAGAAGCGAAGGATAGAACCTTTGACCACTGGTTCGGCACATTAACAAATTCCTACCGCCGCTCCTTCTTTACTTTGATACATCACTGATGAGCAAGGAGGCCTAGCCACAAACGAAATACTTAATTTTGTTACTTTGTGCTTTGAGGTTGCGTGCAAAGCCGCGAGTAGTTTGTAATCTTACCGCGGACCAATTTAAAGCGATTTTACCCTGCAGTAGGTCTTTATCAATGGCTTGGTAATGATTTGATGATTGTGATTTTGGCGTTACCTGTAACAAGTCTTTTTATATTAAAGATGTACTGGGATGGGTGTGCTCATTGGTCGGCCTTTCCCGGGTATCTCATCTCTATTTTCGAAACGTCTTCTATGTTGGAGTTTGATATCGAAATTGAGGTGAGGGGAAGAAAATCAAACAGTTTCATTTTACCTCTCTTCTCCATAGAGGTCAACGTTGAAGGGAAAAGATTTGATTTTTTGAGTGAAAATTCTTATCTTTAAGATTTACCCATTTTAGGAAGGGCTTCCTCTTCATGAAAGTTATTCCCATAAGTAAAATGGCGGAAAACATCGAGGTGTACCCGTGTATTTTACGTGGGTTTTGAATTGGAAAAGAAAGCCGCATAGTATGACAGGGAACGTAAACCTGCCTGTTACCAGAATGGAAGACAGCATAATATTATCTCGCTTGGAAAAGAACTCTGCAACGCGTTGCGTGTGCAAAGGTGCAAAGGGAGCACTTAAATTATATTTATTTTGTATACTCGTAGCATGTCCAAGCGTCTTGTTATATCTCGTCCATATTATCTTAAAACGAACAAAAATAAAAAAATCATTTTCAAGTAAGTTGTTTGTCATGTTCAAGTACCTTGCATAGATAACCAATACAGTACGAAGGTAAACCCACATCGCGTCCCTTTCAATCATATACAGTCAACTCTCGATATCTCGAAATCGAATTTCAGTCAAAACTACTGATATCTCATAGTAAATTTTCTGGTACTAGAAAATTTACTTTGAGATATAAGTGTTTTGAGATAACAGGAGTTGAAATGTAAATGAACATATGAAATATATTCAGAATTTCTGTAATATCAGAAGGCACTTTGAGATATCAGTATTCGAGATATCGGGAGTTGACTCTACTGTCAAGATAACATAGTCCTCAGTGGCCTTGTGGATGATAACATGGACTCGTAAATATTAGGTCTTTCACAGCTTCGCTCTGTGTACAAGAGAGAAAGCCGCGTTTTGCTTGCCGAAGGTCAGGGCCCGGTTGTTCAAAGCATCATTACCTTAACAAAGTCGTTAGTCAAGGATTCGTTAAGTCTTCTTGTACACAGAAAATCAAGTGTGCTCATATTTTTGCTAAAAAAATGAGAGGAGCTTTTGAAGTGCAAAAAATGGTAGTGTTTTTGCGTATAATTGCGTATAATGCGTTTGAAAATTTAACGTCTCGTTAATTGACGAGGTCGTTAATTTTGAACAACAGGCCCTCATGTTTTCTTCCCCGGAAGCTCCGCTGTTTGCCCACCTGTGTTTAACGATTGGCTCGATATGAGGGAAAATTCTTGTAAGAGCAGAAATACACTTATCAAAAAAAAAACAAAAAAAAAAATACAGACAAGAACAAATTATAGATAAGTATAAAAAAGTAGTCATGGCTTCGCAGTGTGCAGAAAATCAAAATCAAAATCAGAGTATTTGCTGTCGGCATGGAGGTAGCACGTACCTTGGAACGGTCAGCGAAAGATTACTGTAGGCTTAAACTAATTTTACTGGATCCAAACCTAGCCCTTACCTTCCGTAATAAATCAACTCAACCAAAACAATTATCACCAGCAACAAACCAAAACAGCACCGATTCGGACAATAAAAACAAATTATATGGAAAACATAAAACAATTATTTTTTCCTATTTCCTACTTTATATGACAAAACTAAACAGGAAGCAAAATGGGCAGTTATCCAGGTGGCACATTGCTAGCAGACAACAAACAAATAGACACAAGACCAATAGTCAAGAACCACTACATAAGTACCGTCAGTAATAAATAACTGGGGAGGGGGGGGGGGGGGGGGGCTTAAACTAGGGCAGAGTCGGGGGTAACTTCGGACAGCGGGTAAATTCGGACAGTGACATTTTTCCTTTATATGTCAGTTGTCTGGAACTTAAACAAAACAATTACTGGCTAAACAGTGAAAATCCTGATGAGACGGCTCATAATGGATTTTCACTGTTTGCAATGGTATGTCCGAATTTACTCGCCTGTCCGAAGTTACCCGACTCTCCCCTAGTTTACTGGATCCTAACCTCGCCCTCTGCTTGTGCGGTGGTTCGAAACATTTCAATAGCTGTGTGGTCTACGTAAAGGTTTCCAAACCCATCAATGAATCATCATCTGAAAAGCACTAATCACGACTAAGATCTGTGATGAATAAGAGCTCAGGACTAGACAGAAACAACATGTTTCGACACCAGGCGACCCCTGGGATGTCAAACAACACCACTGAAATACCGGAGCAAAAGAAAACCAATAGTTGAACCCCGAATAACCAAACACCAGACAAGGCAAGCTTCGGCCCCAACCAGTTAAACTAAATAGCTTTATGTCAGGCCCATCATTGAGTCTGATGCCCGACCAACCAGCGCGCAGTAGGAAGCAAAGTTATTAACTATGTTTGGGTAAACTACTAAACACGCAGACTGCAGCATGACATTTATATTATACATGTATCCAATACTTTTGTAACTTATGATTATTTTCCTGAGCTGATCAGAAGAATCGGATCTACTTACAGACTTTTTGGATTTATAGACTAAGTCACCATTAAATTCCGGTTCCGATAGGACCTGTTGCAAAAGCCTTTTTATTCCGACCTTGGATTTAACCATCAATTCATAGTGTCTGCGATAGAATTTTGAAAAAAAAAAACGTTTGGAAGTTAATGATACCGATAGCCCTGTTGGTGAAACTTAGCATTTAAATTTTTGTTATGGCATTGAAGTCAGTCACATGACCAGACACTCCAGCAAACCGAATGAGTTGAGAAATGTAAACCTCATAAGAGGTGGAACGGGGAACATCACCATCTAAAAATGGAAAATTTGCCATATTAAAATCAAAGTCATCGTGTTTATCATAAGTTTTAACATCTTGTCCAGAATGAGGAATGGCAATATAAAACAAGACGACTTTACCAGTTACTGCTTTATTCATGTATCCAAGATTCTTGATTTTGGTTCTTAATTACTTAAACTCTAATATAATAGAATTAAATATTTGACAAACAATAATGCGACACAATAGGAAAAAATCTATTAAAATATCAAAGTCATTTAAGGTTAATTCTTCAGTTTGTTATATTTTATTGTTCTAAAATATTAGTCGTTCACAATTGAGTTCTGCTCTGTTTTAATGCATATACCGTACTTTACGTTTGGGAAAAATACGCACTCATTGTATCATACCATACGTACTCACTCTCTAACTGATATTTGACAGGTTATCATAACTGCATTATACTGTAGATCTAGGCCCATGTTCCAAATCATTTTTAGATTTATGGACAACCTTAAAGTTAAGATCGCAAAGTTCACTTCAAGAAAATCTATATTTAAATTATTTTGAGAACTACTAACTGACCATGTTCACCAAGTTTTGACGTTAAAGTACAATCAAATAAGTGTTGTAATTGTATGCATTCCTTTACACGTGAAATTTTCGACCTTAAATGTAAGATCGTCCTTCAGTTATGGAATGATTGTGACCATGTGCCATTTCCGAAAGATCGACTTCACAGATACTTCGCTAGTGCCGAGATTCGGAAAAAATGATTGTATCGCAGAGTTTATGGCTTGCAGCAAGGAAAAGAATCGTAATGCAATGTTTTTATTCTAAATTTCAAAGACTAGTTACTTAAATGAGCATTAAAAAGATTTCTCATTTGTAGTGGGCCACTGAGTCAGCCTTGCTGGTCTGAATGATCACCTTTTTTTTCAATACACTTCTGTCCTTATATTTAAAGTAATTACTGTAAGTTGAAACAACTGCACTTGTACCCAGTCTGCTTTGTAAAGTGTCGCACAGCTCAAAGTCATACCACAAGGGGACAGTTCATTCCGAAAAACGCATGTCTGCTATATTTCTCTATTCTGCAGATATACTGATAAATATAAAAATAACCGTATTCCGCTGTGGTATTACCCTTAATCCTACACCCAGCGGGCACATGACGTCGAAATGACGTCGTACTGACGTCGATGCGACGTCATAACGTCGCATCGACGTCAATACGACGTCGTTTCAACGTCCTGTGCCTGCTGGGCAGTGTAAGACAGAGTATGAATCCAATAAGTTCTTTCTCACATTGTATTACTTAATATGTTTGTTCTGAAAGTTCCTCCTTTGTCATACTTTGTATGAACTAAAACAAATTAAGACTATGTATAGATATTTTGGTCGGTCAGTTACAAGCTGAGATAGACAGTGCTTCCGGTTGTAAGAAACATTGTGAATTTCCTTAATTACTGTTCGACACTGAAAGCTTTCTATACTCCATGCAAATATTTGGGAATCATATTTCTCGAAAATCTCGTTTGAGGATTTTGCGAACATAAGATAATCTTTCAAGTATCTTTAACTGTTGATTCAAGTAATTCTTCATCTTCTTCTTGTGCATTTTTGAAAGGACGGAAACTATCATGAATCTTGACACATCTGAAATATAATGGAAAAATAATCTAAGCAAAAATGTGTAGGATTTTGTAGCACTAATGTAGGGCACTAATATGTAGGATTTTATAGCACTAAAGATATAAAGCTATATATGGGAACAATATGTAGGATTTTGTAGCACTAATATAGGGCACTAATACGTAGGATTTTATAGCACTAAAGATATAAAGATATATTTGGGAACACAAGAAGGGTAAACTATTTTTTTCACACACAGAAAGTGTTTAACCTTAACTTGCTTATGAGACGTTCACAGTTAAGCTGGGCCATTAGCTATTAATTTCGTCATTCGTATTACCTTTCTTTAAATTACAAAATAACGGTCCTGTTTACCTTCTGACAAGTAGCCCTCTGTCTAAAGAAGTAGATAAAAGTATCAAGACATGCATGCGTTTTATTAGACATTTTTAACACTGGTTCGGATAATGATACCCTGGTTTAAAAGCCGACGTTTTTAAATGTCGCAATATTGCCGTAGCATAGATATGAACGCCGCACGGTAAAAAAAGATAAATCACTGCTTAAAATCGAGTTCCATTATTAAATTCAGGTGATTTCTTACATATTTCCCCGCTTAAACAATATCTAAAGGGTAGTTTTTGCTACGAAACGAGACTGGGAACTAATGTCGCAAATTTTATGTAACCTACGTCACAGCAGTAAATTCATGATACATGTATTAACTAAAATGGCCCGGCATCATAAAACTTACAAGATCACACGAAGAAATATGTGTTCCTCAATATTTTATATCATTTGTGCGAATTTGCTCCATTTTGTATATTTTACTTGACTTCAAAATACCTTACCCCCGCATTTTTCTGTAAGAATGTAACCTTACGTCACGGGCTTTTTTTAAAACTGAGCAAAGCAATCGCTCTGAAACTCATGTGCAAAGTCCTGCCTAGTAACAGCTACAAGATGGTGTGCTTAGATTTCATGCACTGAAACATTAAATGATATAAAAACGTTAAAAAGTGTGTACTGTAACCTACGTCACACGTAACCTACGTCACAACGTCACTAAGGCCACGTTTTGAAAGCGTTGACGTCATTTGATTAGGCAGCGCTTCATTGAAAACCCCTTTCTTCCAAAAAAGCAAAGAAAAACATTTTATATTGAAACCAGCCAAAATAATCAAATGTCAGTAGATTAGCAAGTGTGCAATATTACGCGTGTCAAAAAATCGTATGCGACATCGTACTTAAACGTATATAAATAACGTCATAAAATACGCCATTTATAATTGTTAGGGTATGTCTCTAAACATGGTTGGTATTCCATAATCTAAAACTATTATCTGAAAATATTTTAAAGCTTTGAAGCAGATATAATGAGCATTATGGTCGTGATTTTTTCTTGAATTCTGGCATGGTTGTATATATGGCCATTTTTGTCCGCGAATGGCCCAGCTTAACTGAGAACGTCTCTTATATACAAATGTAACGTCCAAGGGGCAATGTTTAGCACATCTAATGAATGTTCTTATGATGAGCTGCGTATATGATTAGCTGTCACTGTCTGTCATCCGGCTCCGAATGTAGTCCAAACGTCACCCCCTATGAAACCGCCGAAGTTAACATGACTTTGTTTCATAGAGGGCGTTTCCCAGTAGCCATTTTTCGATGACTTGCTAGTCTGGCATGCCTCTTTTAAATTAAGGTAAGGTTCCCTAACATATAAACAAGACAGTGGCTGCCCCAAAATAGGTCATGGCTACCAAAACCTAATCAGTCTCTTCTACATAGCATTGAACAAAAAAAGTACTTTTCTTTAAACAAACTTATATAATCAGAAGTGTCTTTCTCCAAAGATTTTTTCACGCAGAGAGGAATAACCCGCTCCAACATCTTTTGCATTATTTATTTATGAAGAAATCGTACAAAGAAGAAAGTTCACACCAACATTAATAAAATCCATACGGAGGATAATTGCATTGGATATCCCTTGTTGCTTATCATTTAAATCTACAAAGCCAACATTAATCCCGCACTGTAGCCATCAGTCATTTTATTAAGATGTGCTGGCTCCATTAAAACTACATTTATCTTTTATAGAAGAAAATCGAGGCTATAAACAAGCTATGGAAATTGGAAATACATTGCCCAGATAAGGTGATAACTAACAAATTGCGCACCGATTTAGAAACGGTAATGTACTGCATGTTTTGCAGTATAGAATTACAGAACGGACTTTCAGTTTTATTCAAAGGCGGTGATTAATGAGGAAAGGTCTGATGAACCGATTTTAAATGATTCTGGCGGGATCAATGTTCCATGTCGAAAGAACTGGTTGAACCATAGAGTCCAATGGATGTCTGCCCTAATGATTGGGTGTCTGTTAAAATATCTCAAAAGCTAACTTTCTTATATAAACGTATTCATACAAAATTTAGTGCGACAGACGCGCGCCTCCGCACCCAACTTCCTCAGTGCCGCAATACCCCAAAAGTTTGAAAGAAAAGATATGATGGCAGGTCTCAGCCGGCAACGAGCATCCCTCTCCGAGCCAACGTTACTGTCGCATTCCTCAGTGCCACCAAACCCCAAATGTTTGAAAGAAAAGATATGATGGCAGGTCTCGGCAGGCAACGGCATCCCTCTCCGTACCAAACTATCGCATTCCGACAAGAAGCAAATTATGACTGAACCACAAATATATCTGGGGCGAATGCACTGGATGCGTTTGCACCCCTCCAAAGTCCAGATTTTATTTGATTTTGTGTTAAATGCTGAATATATATTTGAATGGAAACCGTGTTCATCATACTTCTTTTTTTCTGGAAATTTTGGATGCCTTCATTTTGTCATAAAATATTTCTTGGAAAAAACAACAACAACTCCTGGGTGGTTTTCAAAATAAATATCCGATTAAACAATGAATCTAAAATTTTCTAACAGAACTCTGCATACCATTGCCGTGCAATCCAACAATGGTTTCCAGAATGGAAAGCACAATGCAGACAGAAATTTATTTTTCAGCAAACAATTCATGAAGACTGCATATCGTTTTCACATATATACATACATACATACATACATACATACATACATACATACATACATACATACATGGCAATGCTATTAAATATAGCTGCTTGTATCCTTGTCATCAAGACGCGTCTTTCACACATAAACAGTAGTACGTTAATTTGGTTAAGTTTTGGCATACATACATACATACATACATACATACATACATACATACATGTAAATAATGTAAATATTTTGTATAGATCGTAAAGTGAAATTATGAAATGTACAAATTTACACGATATGTGAAAATATATGGTGTCGGTGAAGGGGAAGTGGAGCCGACAAAAAAAAATGAATACTGAATATCTTTTTCAAAAATGTACACAGTTCACGATTTACTGAATATTTTGAACAATTATCACGGCGACACTCACAAAGGCGCTGCGCAACCTAGAGAGAACAAAAATGCTTGTCGGCTCCAGAGTGAAAAGAGCCAATTCCAGTCAAAACCCTCTTAAGGGAGAGTTAGTACATTTTCATGGGATCAACTCTATTATTTTTAATTTGCCTTCCTTATCGATGTAAAGTAATGCTTAAAAATGCACAATACTGGCCTTCTTGTATACAAATGAATTTAGAACCCAGCCGTTCTGAACATTCGTTCTGAAAAGCGCGATGGTTCAGTGGTTAGTGGACTAGACCCTGAAGCCAGAGGTCGTGGGTTCGATCCCCGCTCGAGGCGAAATCTTCCTATGTCCGAACGCGTTTTTCTAGCATCATTTGCAGGGATGATGCTAACAAGTGTGCCGTCCTTCGGATCGGGACGTTAACTGGAGGCCCCCTGTGCAGGGAGAGTCCCTACTATAGCTACCTGGCTATACGTAGGCTTTCATCCTGCAACACCGGAGTGTACAAAAGTGCACCGTCTGTGTCCCCTTCGGGGGTGAAGGCGTAAATGGAAGAAAGAAAAGAAAGAAAGATGCGTTAACATATTTGAGCCGCGACACGACAAAACCAACAAAGTGGCATGTGCGCACAGCGACGACTCAGATCAGCCTGGGCGTCCGCCTAGTCTGATCATAGTCTTTAATGTCCGATTTAAGGGTAGCTAAGGATCTAAGCTAGCTCCATGCGGCCAGCGAAGACTCTGATCAGACTGGGCGGATGCCCAGGCTTGGCTGAGTATTCACTGGGCGCACATGTCGTGTCGCGGCTCAATTTTAATGGTGTACTTACACATGAATGGTTATGATAACTGTTCTTCATCTCTTTGTAGTAAAAGACTGAGTAAATTTAATCTTCTGGTTGCTTCAGTGTCTGCTAGATATGAGCTTAAATCCCGTTTCTTCCGTTTACCGCTGCAGAAAATAGTGTTAATTAGTTATAAAATTATACTGAAATGCAATATCGCATTCCATTTTTTCTAAATATTTCGGCTTTAAACCTTCGTCAGTACATAGAACTCGAGAGAGAATTGCATTTTAGAAGCCATTACATTCGACCAACAGGTAATAGAATTATTTCCTTTTTTTTTTTCCAAATGACCACTTAACTGTATTTCCAGATTGTCAAATAAATTGGATTGGTTGGTTGGTTGTTTTTGGTTAAACAACCCTTTGAGACAGTATTTCAGTCTATATCGGATCGTCTCTCAAAGAGAGGGAAAAAGAAGAGAGAAATGATAGACGAGAGAAAAAATGTACAAACAACCCCACCCGCACCTACTGCAAGCACAGTAAGCCCTTGCCCTACTACTATATTCAAATAAGTAGGGCGCCCCGGCACTAAAATTTACACGCAGCATCTTCGCACCACCCAATCACCCCCAAATAAATTGAAAGTTAAATCGTAATTCTCTCTTAAGGTCAATTTTACAGATGAAGGCTTAAAGTTGAATTATTTAGAATCAGTGGAATTCGACATCAATTTAGTTATCTCCCCATTAGAAAACATTTAAAATGAGTAACATACTGAAATGGATATACAGTTGACTCTTGTTATCTTTAACACTGATTTTTCAAAGTACCCTCTTACACTAAAGAATATAGTTTGGACACAATTTCTATTTGTTGTTGTTACATTTCAACTCCTGTTATCTCAATCAATGAATAGCTCAAAGTAAATTTTCTGGAAATAGGAAAATTTACTTTGAGATATCAGTAGTTTGAGTTACATGTAAACTTCGACTTTAAGATATCGAGAGATGACTGTAATAATGTAACTTGATTCATTTAAAATCACGGTAACATTCACAAGTTTTTGAAGTTACAGATTTTATTTAATCTCGGCTGTAATAGTATATCATATAACTGACATAATGTATGGAAAATATATAACTGCTCTAAAAATATATTTTTTCAGGATAAGTATTTTCAGCAATGAAATACAGACTAAAGGGGAACAAATAGATGTAATACAAATAACGACCCCTTCTTCACTGTACGTTAAAATTACAAAGTTTGAAAAGTGTGGCATAAAAGTCGATTTGTTTGCCATCATTGAACCTGAATACGTTGTTTATCTTTCCTTAAAGCTCTCCAGCCTCTGTATTTACAAAACAAGGTTGTAGTAGAAAGAAAAAGTATCAACCGAATGAAAATTATTTTGTTTTAATTTATGATATCTGTTTGTTACAAATCAACACATCACCTAAAACTGGTGAAAAATTCAAGAATTTTACGCATTTAATAAGCTTAACATCTTTATTGTAACAAAGTAATAATTCAGTGCTTGCACTCCAATACCGTATACGCGATAATTTTCGCAGCTTCAAATTTTAGCGCTTTAGGGTCAAAAACATAAACACTAATTTTCGTGATTTTTAATTTTCGCGGTTATCAGCATGCGCGGAGAGTAAAATTGTTTCTTTTTCACTTGAGCCATATCTTTCATCAACCTGCGGATGGGCCGCAGGTTAATGAAAGAACTGGCTCAAGCGAAAAGTACCAGAATTACCGAAGCAAACAGAAACTATATAGACACTGTGTCTACAGAAGATACTTTAAAGTAAGAAACAGAACATTATTTCGCGATTTTAATATTAGCGGTTTGTAAATGACCGCAAAATACCGCGAAAAATGGGACACCGCAAAAATTATCGCGTATACGGTATATATCACATCAAGGTTAAGGGGTTGTTAGTAACAAAGTTACACAATACAAACACAAACTGGTTAAAACAGACAAAGATTTGGCGACAAATTCAACAACATACAAGCAGGTCCTTTTAGATCAATGTTTTGATTAATCAGAAAACAAAAATATAATACCAGATCAACATATGGGAAGCGATAAAAATACAAAGAAATGCTAAATAGAACGATTTGTTTCGACACATCACACTGTTTAAACTGTATTGTCCCTTGTCAATTACTGTACGTGGATTAATGTGTCTATAGGAAAATAAACATTAAACGTAGGCGAATGTCCCTACTTTGGAAATTTTCTAATATAAGGTTAACAGTCTTTCGCAGAATAATTATTTCGATGTGTTTAGATTTTCAATTTGACCTTTTGCAAGACAACGATTTATGGAAAATTGAAGTGACACTCATCAATTTCTTTATATACAGCGAATCTGTGTTTGAATTTGTTCAGAGATGAAAAAATACATACATTCTCCAGGGATCAATCTGTCCGTGGCCTATGGGAATACCTTGTCCTTTGCTAAGAGCTATAAGTGCTTGAAGCTCCGCCAGTCGTTGATCCGACATTGTTCTTTTTACCAACCTTAAAACAACGTTTAAGTAACTTTATTAACACGATGCCTGTCGCCACAAGCAGATGCCTAACGCGCAGTGATCAATACAATATCGCAGCGACCGCAATGCAGCAAATGCCAATTGTGTCTTGAAGACAGTATTTCGGAGCTTACGCCAGGGCCATCGCTCTTTGCAATGTAGTCAGTGCCCTCTCCTCATCACATGGCCTTTGAAACCTACTAGTTTTATATTATAATATTAAGCGTTGGCTATGTCTCTCTGAAATAGAAAACTAGACGTTAATCATATCGAATACAATCTACGAAAAATAATCGTTAAAACGCCGTTTTCTGAACAAAAAATGCTGTGTTTTGTTCATGCACTGACAGTCGAAATGCCTAAATAGCAATACATAAAGGATCTTACATGAGTGCTCATGTATTAATGAATTTATTAAACGAGTTTGGGAAATAGATAAGATGCGAGGCCATGCCGAGTATCTTATCGGTTTTCCCCAATGAGTTTAATAAATTCAATAATACAGGGGCACGAATGCAAGATTCTGTTTATCATATGGCACTAAAGTCGTATTTTATTAGCAAATTTTGCACTAAAACGTCACGATTTCGCCATTAGAGAACGCGACGTTTTTATGGACGTCAACGCATATTGTAACAACGTAATTTGCATATTTAATCACCTAGTTGGTTATCGTTTTTAATGCATGGCTTTATTACATTCTCAGATGCGACGTCATATGATAAAATAGTTTCCGTTATTAAGATCTATATAAACAGCGAACATTTTCAACTCGTGATTTGTACATAAAAAAAGAAAACAATGAAATAAACAAATAAAGTGAAAACTTTGACATGAAAGTTGGACTGCAGTTTCGCGGATACTGACCCAAACAGGGTTTTCAACTAATGTCACATTGGACTTCTACCTAGATTTTTGATTTTGCAATATCGGTATTCTGTTGATATAGACACTTTTGACTATATTTGGAAACTGTCCGACCTACTAACTTAATAAGTGGCAATCGTTAATTATCATTGCATCAGAATTTGCCAATCCTTTGCACAATCAAAACTGATGGACAATCACACTCAATGTCTTTAGGTCATGAGATAAATCAATTTTGCAGTTATAAAACTGACTTGATATAAACTATATAAGGAACCTGATAGGGCTGGAAAATTCTTAAATTGTCACTCGTCTTGCATCAGAAGATGTATAGTGAAATTAATAAGTTACCTTGGCAGTACTAAGAAATTCTACTCGTCCTGTAGCTTGAGGCACTCGCCATGGCGAGCGGACATGAAGATTTTTTCCAGCCCTGATTATATATGCCAGTCGTTTTTATAGCACAAATCGTTTTGCTAAAACTAAGAATTGATACTTTGTTCAAAAACAATATTTTATTTGTCAAAATTAAGTACAAAGTACAGAGAAATGGACCAGCAATTGACGGAAAGACCAAGGCTAAGGAGGGGCATCTTCTGGTACTACTCTATGGCACCCAACAGGCACGAGACGTTGTAGTGACGTCGTACTGAAATCGATGCGACGTTATTACGTCGCATCGACTTCAGTGCGACGTCACGTGTTAGCCCGCTGGGCATGTATTTAAATGTGCTAGTCACACCTTCAAAGCCTCGAAAAAAAAAGAATATTGCGATCTTGCAATTATAAACAAAACTAACCAACAGAGAAAACTAAACAAATTTAAAAAAAAAGTTCAGTAGCCTCAATTCATTACGTTACACTGAACATATCGTAAAATTCTAAGAACTGGGACCCAGCAGGTACATGACGTCGTGATGAAGTCGCAAAGACGTCAGTACGACGTCATTTAGACGCATGCACCCGCTGGGGGAGAATCAGTCTGAGCAGAAGTCCAGACTATGATTAGACTGATCTTTTACATGATCACAACTTGCCATTCCATCTGCATCTATTGTGCGCCTACATTTAACTGCATAAGGAAAATAAACTGTCCATTAAAGCCCCAGTCACACACACACATTACGGATAGGGCGGATAGTTGCGGATAAAATCCTCAGTTTATCCGCAGAATTTGTGGGCGTGGCCTAATTTTATTTAATGAAATTACGGATATGGTTACCAGTAGATGCGTATGGATACGGATAGGTACGAACTACTAACCTTCCGTTACCTTCTGTAACCTTTAGATGCGGATAAATACCTTCAGATGCGGACTGTTGCGCATGCTTAGCGGATAGAAGAATAGAAAAGATTAACTGCGACGTCCACATCTGTGTCTACTCCTTGTATGTTCCAGTCACACACACACATACGGATTGTGCGGATACTACGGATGGCCCGTCCGTATCTATCCGTTTTATCCGCAATGGATCCGTATCAGATCCGCAGAGTCCGTAACTGTCCTTATCATATCCGCAGAATCCGCAGGATCCGCCTCGAAATTTTGAAAAGTTTCAAAATTCGGGCGCGGATGAGTAAACCGTAATGGTGCGTTACTAAACGCATATATCCGCATCTATCCGTATCTATCCGTGTCGCATACGTATCTATTCCGTATCTTATCCGTTATTGAACCTATCATTCCGCAGTCCCACTCCAAGTTGAGGACCGATACGGTTTCAAGCGGATCGTTACCTTTAGTTACGGAAGTTACGGGTTTCGTTCGGCGTACTGTAACGGACCGTTTTCTACAGTAACGTTCCAATACAGAAAGGTTGCGTTCCAATACTGACAGATACCTGCAGGATGGTTTGGAGAGGCGGCTGTACGGCAACAACACCAGAAGGGGGCAAAGAGACAGAGACTGTATCTCAACGACTACTACAACAGAGAGGCCGGGCCGGTGCAATGGCAGTGACTATGGCGCAGTTATGGGAAGGTGTTATGTTTCTTATTTGTAACAGTGGGGTCATCTTTTCATGAACTTGCCAATGGCTAAAGTAGGGTCATCATTTCATAAACTTATTAGACTTTTATCAATTCGAATTAGTTGTCCAATATAGGACAAAGTAATTCTTTTATTAATTCCAATTACATAGGTGTCCAATATAGGACAAAGTTTAATGGTGAAATGAAGCAATAAATATCTACTGGTCAGGCTTGAGTAGCCGAAATCTCGAAGGTGGCCCATCTTCCTTCTTTCGAATATGTTCTGTGCTCTTGAATGAACTCTTTTAGATTTCTATTTTGCTTCAGTGCCACTGGTGTCGTGCCGTGCGGCGACCGTAAACGTCTCCCCGTACGTCATCTATAGTGCAGATTATATACAATTTTTCCTTTGAGGTCAAGAAAATATTTTGAGAAATCAGAAATTTTTTATTGGTTTATAGTCTAGATTATTGCTTTTTTTTCCTTTTAGATCTTTTATGGTACAAATCAGTCTTTGAATTTACTGCCCTATCAAAATTAAAAAATTACATTATGCTTTCTCTGGTTTTCGGGACCAAATCATATCGGGGTCACTGATACGTTTGAGTAGCCGAATTCTCGAAGTATGGTCCATGTACCTTCCTTCGAATGTGTGCAGCGTTCTTGAAGGATTAGAATAGTATCTTCTTTATCAACTGCCGACTGAATATCTATGTCAACCAAGCAGTAAATAGGTACTTTTTTTCAAATCACGGAATTACAAGGCAGCGAAAGGAGACAGATGGGCTTCGCCTTTCATATACAATGCCCAAGATACATTGACCCTAACCACCTACCCCCCCCCCCCCCCCCCCCCCCCCCCCCCCACCACCACCACCACCACCAAGCCACCGCCCCTACGGTCATTAGGCAATAGGAAACCTTTACCTTTACCCAATTCATAGCTTGGACCGAATTCATAGTTTGGATCCAGGTATACAAATTTAAATAAAAATCTAATCCTTCATGAGCACAGAACACTTAACACATTCGAGAGCAGGAGCATGGGCCATACTTCGAGGTTACGATTACTAGAGCCTCATCAATGACCCTGACATGACCCATAACTTCCGTAACTAAAGGTAAAGATCCGTATGAAACCGTATCAGTCTTCAACTTGGGACTGCGGAATGATGGGTTCAGTTACGGATAAGATACGGAATAGATACGGATGAGACACGGATTAGATACGGATAGATGCAGATAAATTCGTTCAGTTACGGACTTTTACGGTTTACTCATCCGCCCCCGAATTTTGAACCTTTTCAAAATTTCGACGCGGATCCTGCGGACCCTGCGGATATGATACGGACAGTAACGGACTCTGCGGATGCGATACGGATCCATTACGGATTAAATGGATAGATACGAATAGATACGGACGGGCCATCCATAGCATCCGCAGAATCCGTATATGTGTGTGTGACTGGGGCATTAAGGAAAGACACGATAATTGTTTAAGGTGTCCCAGATTTCAGTTTTTAACAGCACTGACAATATCAAACATGCAACAGTTATTATAGATCGTCGACGGTATTTTGAACTCTCGACAAACAATAACATCAACACAGAGTGTCGAGTGTTCAAAATACCGTCGGCGATCTATACTGCTTAATTTGAGCAAGGTGTGTGGAATTGTGCAAATACAAATTCACCTAAATGCAAATAATGTCATGCAAATACCGTACAGTGGTACCTCTGGATAAAGGGGCGACACGCATGCGCATTAAGGCATCGCTGGGTAAGGTAAGGATTAGTAAAACACGCATGTGCATTTCAGTGCATTTCGCTGAGCATGCTTATATTAGATTACAGGATACTATAAATGATAGTAGTATAGTGATATTAAAGCAAAATATTTCCAAGGAGCCAGCTGCAATGCTTGATCAAGTTATTGCATTTACAATTAATATTCCTGATCCTTTCACTTCCACAGACTTTCCTGTAATCTCCTGCTCTTTCTCCCCACACACCATGTAATGAAGTAATGTTCCAAGGCAATGCTTTGGTGCTAAGGTTTCTGTTGTCATAGTTTCCAAGTTTTCTATTAGTCTTTGCCGGACAGTTTGCTTGTTAGTTAGGATAACCTCGTGACCAACTGTCATTGGGTTTTCACTTGTGTTGTTTTGCTTTGTGCGTCATCTTTACAGTTTTCCTTTAACATTAGGGCTCAGTTATTCAAAGCATCTTAAGCCTAGGGAAGAGTCGGGTAACTTCGGACAGCGGGTAAATTCGGACAGTGATATTTTTCCTTCATATGTCAGTTGTCTGGAACTAAAACAAAACAATAACTGGCCAAACAGTGAAAATCCTGATGAGACGGCTAATAATGAGCCGTCTCATCTGGATTTTCACTGTTTGCACTGGTATGTCCGAATTTCCCGCCTGTCCAAATTTACCCGACTCTCCCCTAACAAGCTCGTATAAAGGTCAACTCGTTAAATGTTTTACGACTTTATAGCCAAATACACTGTTTTTTTTGTGGAAACTATGTGAGAGCTTCTCAATTTTTTCAACAAAATATTTTAGCGTCTTTGAGATATTAACAATTGAAATTTTAACATCTCGTTAACTAACGACGTCGTTAGTTTTGAACAACTGGGCCCTGGTGGTTAGGACCAGATGTGGAAATCGATTGTACCGGTTCCTGATCATAACGACCTCAGCTACTTTGAATAAAAATAAAAGTGAATTTTATAGATTGTACTACTTTCCATTTGTTTTCGGTACTTTCAATAAACAGTATACAGATAAAGGTTTCAAAAATTTCTATCCTGTAATCCAACTTTAGGGTGATCAGCTATGGATTCGCTTAATTTGATACCTCGCTATCACATCGACTAAACCGCAAGCTATGTCAACACAATGTGAAGGTAATTTGTGCATCTGGCTTAATGTTATAAGAGCTAAATATTCTGCTGTTCGTAAGTCGCCTATCTGCCGCTTGTCGCTGGGAAGCAAAGAAAATAATATATTGAATACAATGGTAATTGAACCACATCATGTGACTTCCAACAATGTGGCAGTTTTGTCATGTGATATTCAGACCATTCTTGTTGCTTTCAATGGGTCATAAGAGGTCTAACTGTTGGCATATGGTTTTGACCAATTCCATAGATGGTGTATGGGACAAATGAAGGCTCTGAACGGACTGCACTCAAGTGCAGTCTGATCAGATCCTTTGTTTGTCACCAATGCCACGTTGTTTGAAATCACATGATGTGGCTCAAATTATTATTATACATGTAATAACACTGATAATATCTCAAAACGAGCTGCGACAAACTCAAAGGATCTTGAATGCACTGCGAAAAGCAAAGACTCAGACCAGTCAATGCACTTATGCAGCTGAGTAACAGGGGCCGTATTCATAAAACGACTTAAGTCGTTGCTATGCTGTTGCTAAGGCTAAATGTCTATAAGGGAGATACCCTACAACTATGAAATTTGCTCTGGAGGAACAGTCTTGTAAGACTGTTCCACCAGAGCAAATTTCATAGTTGTAGGGAATCTCCTTCAAAGAAATTTAGCCTTAGCAACAGCATAGCAACCACTTAAGTCGTTTTATGAATACGGCCCCTGACTATTCGCATAATTGCCAGAGACCTTTACGCCTGTCACATCTATATACGTGGAAGACGGCTAAATATAATGTTAATATAAACTTTGTTACGTTATTTGGAATATACTTAAACATAAAACATAAAAATATAACATAACTGACATTTTGGAATGGTCTTTTAAAGTCACCTTGTAACACTTATTCTCGAACTTCTACAAGTGATCAGATATTTCTCTAAAATCTAAAATAATATTAATATTTAAAGAAAAGGAACTGTTGTTTCCAAAACCGCTATCGTTTTATTTTACAAAATAAGACAAGCTTAAGTTTAATAAGATGTGTGGTGCCGTAAGAACTCTAAGTATTGAGCCTGGGTTCGAGATTATAAAACTTGAGAATAATCTCAAACTCAAAATAAAGCACACTGATTGGCTGCTTCCGAGCATGTGCTCGGAAGCAGCCAATCAGTGTGCTTTATTTTGAGTTTGAGAATGTACTCAAGTCTTATAACCTCGGGGCCAGATTTATCTTAGCAAAAAGCACAGGCCTGCAATATTGCACAGTAAAACAAAACTTTTCCATTTTTAGGACAAATGTGGTGTTTCTAATGTTTAACAATTTTTACTATACACAGTCATAATAAACATAGCGTCAAATCAATCGAGTCAAGAAAGTTGTACCTACCGATCATCTGTGTCTTGTATAAATCTTGCGGACGTCACTGCCGCGAAAACCAATGATATTACTAATAAAACGGACGTTATGTATGTCTTTATCATTTCTGAAAAGAGAAAAAAGTGAGTGTTTAGCTTTTGAAGAAATTAATCGTGTATGTTACATAGAATCACACCTCTGAATAAAGAAGAAAAAAACTATACAAAGAAGTACTCTGCTAATCTTACACCAGAGGGTAAAATCAGGCAGTTTTGACCCTGATTACTCTTGCTCTTTTGGGACTTGCTAACGGGCGTATGTAACATTGGTAAAACGACACTAGTATCATACGAGGAGTCTTGACTGAAATTAGGTTCAGACTTTCGTTCTTGATTTTGTTGTTTGTTTCCAACGGCAACCTTTATACATTTGATTTTCGGTCATTGCAGCTGGTGGTAGGGGAGACCGGGGATAGTTGATGCACTTTTTAGACTTTTTGATATATCTCGTGACCGGACTGGCCAATTTCGATCATCTTTGTATATACTAAAAGCTCTGTCTTTTCTGCATTTAAAGTAAAATAGTAATGCTTGAATTTTGGTATATTTCCCCTCTGTCTAAGTAGATTTCTTTGGCAAGTCGAATGCATCAACTTGCCCCAGTAGTGGGGCATGTTGATGCAACGATTGGGGCAAGTTGATACAGATTCTTTTTCTTGCCTTTAGAAGTCCATGCAACGACTACTACAATACATTGACCGTTTCTATGGACAAATTGGGGTCGTATTCTAAGAAATCCGAAATGCTTAAACTATTGTACCTAGTCCTACATCAGAAACAGATCAAGCCCATCCAAATATTGTGGACAGCTCATGCAGACTAATGAGATTCCATGGTGCATCAACATGCCCCATGCTCATTGCATCAACTTGCCCCACCCGTGCCCCACGTGACATTCAGCAAGGTAGACAACTAATACACACTGTTTTCCCTCAGAAGAGCGCATGGTCTTGAAGATGAAAGATTTCTCTACTTGTGTGCATCAATGAATTATGAACAGACATAAACAAATGCACGCAAAACGAAAAATTGCAAACTACTTTTAAAGGACCTGCTATGATAAGGCCCATATTTGGCCCCCAGAAAACTCATTTTTCAAAAGTTCTATTTCGATAAATAAAATGCATTTATAGGAAAGTTCTAATCTTGAATGTAACAGCAAATACAAAATCAACCAGTTCTTGCATAAAATATTTGTTTTAATCTTGAACATACCCATACCCTCAGCGGATTCTGACGAAAAAGACGAATTTGGTAGCCTTCGCAGCTTTCAAAATATATGAGCCCGGCCTCCAGCACATTTTATATTTTATATGCGGACATAATTTTGATATATTTACATGCCATAAAAATATTAAATGTGCTGGAGACCGGACTCAATGTTTATTTTTAGATTTTTGTTACCAAAGTGGCAGCGTTCGGAACATTTCCCTGTTTTCTCGAATCCCGGTCTGGCCACATACTTTCGTTTCTCCTTCCGCTGATTCAAGAAGGGCAGTTGTCAGTTACTGGCGAAAGTATGTGTACATAGTACTGGTTAACCGCTTAGGAGGTCTAAGCCTGCCCAGGAAAAGTGTGGTTAGTTTAACTGACCGTCCCGACATGACCTTAGTTGTTTACCGTGGACGTTAAGCATCAAATCAACCAACCAACAAACAACCCTGTTTTCTCAACACAAAAACACCCATATCTCGGCTCATAGACAAAATAAACATATGTTGTGGGTATTCATTTTCTTAGTTAGAACACAAGGAATAATTTGGTACACATTTCATTTTGATCTGTTGGAATTTTTTGGTTAGCGTCTTTTGACTTGCAAACTTGAGTGGGTGGGGTACCTTGACAGGCTTTGTGCAGTGCACAGGTAATTAGCCGTGGTACCCAACGTTTAAGCATTTCATCAAAGGCCTATTATCAAGAGCTTTCAAAGGCTATTATAAATGACTTATTTCTTTAAAGGAAAAATGATTAAACTCAGTGTTTCTTGCAATTTTCCTTCATATTATTGAACCAACATAGGCATGTCAAAAATCATGTTATTCTGAGTGTTTAACAAAGTGAAACATATTATTTCTGTTTGTTTCCATACGCTCAAATGATAAGCAATAGAAACCATGCAATTTTAAGAGAATTTGAGTGGGGGCCAAAAATGGCCCTTATCATACCAGGTCCTTTACTTAGATGTGACAAAAATGAACTTTTCTTCACCAAATTCTCATTTGTTGTCCAAATTCACCAAAACTTCAGGAAAAGATGGCGACTGTCAATTAGTACTTTAACTCGTCATTTTTGACGTCCATAATGACGTCATTGTCTTTTTATTCCCACTGCATCAACTTGCCTCGTGCATCAACTATCCCCGGCCTCCCCTAAGTGCCTTGTGGTGACTGTAAAAAAAAGTCTCTCCATATTTCACTGTACATCAATAATTATTGTTATACGTATCTACTTCTCTTTAGGTTATTGAACCTATACTTGTTACTTTGAAAATCGAGTACCGCTTCAGCCGGCACAAGGGGGCATTTTCAGCCTCCCAAATCACATCGCTGTCAGACGAAGATTCTCAGTAAAACCGAAACCCCAATTTTCGTTGTTAACAGCGATTTAAATTATTTGAGAATAAATTACAGGTTTGAGCAAATCACACTTTTCCATAACAGGAATTTCAGGTAGAATCTCACTTATCTCACCTATACTTCGGCATCATCTCACAAATAATTTCAGAGAAGCATGGCATACACTGTATGCCATGTTCCTCTCGAATTATAAGTGAGATGACGCCACAGATCTGTTACCATAGCAACTATGGAATTACAAACTGTTGTGCTTAGTACCTTGATAGAATAACGTATTGATGAGGTCATTTTGATATCAATATATCTGTTAGTTGCTATGGTAACACATCTATGATGTCAGAGGTATTGGGGCATGACATACAGTGTATACCATGCTCCGCCAGCTTTTCAATGGCGTTACAAATTGAAATTCTTTCAACAGAAACGTCTGATTTTCTCAAATAAACATAAATAATGATTATTATTCTCAAGTCAATTAATTCCGTGTTTGTTGTGAGTTCGTTGTTTCAAAGGGCAAGTTTTATAGTATTGATAACTCTTTTGACATCCCAAATAAATAATTATTGTTCCAATTGTAATGGTTAGCACCAAAAGAAAGTGTAGTAGTTGCCTTCGAAAAATAAGACAAGATATTAATGATCATGCATCGCTTCCCGGTGACTACATGAAACTAACGGCACTGTGAACAACCAATATGAGACTACAGACTTCTGTTCGTAGGTGACTTTCCTCAAAACACTTGGTCAGCTCTGTTAAGTGGGGGCAAAATAAAGTTTCTAGACTACTTAAAAAGTCCATTGAAGGCTTTTCGAGAATCAAGGGCATGCTACTTGGCCCAAGTGCCCATAGTGCCCTTCATTATAATGAAGGCCATGTTCCGATGCCCTGAAACTACAATGTACATAAAATTTAAAAGTTCTGGATAAAACCAGAATAAGGCTACAGCGTTCTAGTCAGAGCTTATACATCCAGTGCAAACCCTATTTTGTGGGTACGTTGAAGGTTCTAGACTATTTTAAAAGTCAGAAGAGGGCTTTTTTCGATAATCAAGGACACTTTACTGGTCCAACTGAGCCTGAGTTTTCCCCCGACACTAATAAACCTGAAAATGACTATGAAAACGACTTTTGGTGAAAATCATTGGCAAGTAATGTCCTATTTGTTTTCCATCCATCAAACTTCCCTGAAAATTGTTACACGATCTTTCCAACCTTTTCAACAACCAAAGGCACACAACTCAGACAAGAGTAGTTTGTTCTTTCATGCCTTATGAGCTTTGATGCCTCCAGTTGTTGCAAGTCATGATAGAAGCGGCCAGAGCTATGCTGGTCACAAGGTCGAGTAAAAGCATTTTGGGCAATTAAAGGCACATACTCCAAAGTTATTTAACAGTTAAACCGATCTAACATCATGAAGCCTTGAAACTTGTCAGAGTGTTTTTGCACTTTATACTGCAGGAGCTACTTGGAGGTAGCTTAAACTCTTAGCTATCCTTTAAGCGCTCAGCAAAGACTCTGATCTGACTAGGCGGATGCCCAGGTTGATCTGAGTCTTCGCCGGGCGCACATGCCTTTTTGTTAATTTGATCGTGTCGCGGCTCATCTATTGGGACACATGTTAGTCAAATTTTCTAATATAGGTTTCTTTAGTGCTAAAAAGACTCAGCATATTTTCATTGCCATTCTATTTAAACCATTAAATCTCAAGAATAATACCATTAAGAAATGAAATGTCGGACAATGTATATCAGTTTCAAACTACAATCATTTAAAATGAAAGAACAATACATTTAGGACAGTAAAATACGAGTTTATTTCCCCCATGATATATGTACCGTCGCGAATTAATCTATGGATTTTGTTGCATATATATGTATATTGCAAATATAAAGAGCAACAATTCTGTTTTCCCATTATTTCTGTTTAGTTAGGATGCATGCAAAGTTACCGATTTTAAATAATACCTTTTTAACCGGTTAGCTGATTTTCATAAAACTGCTAAGCTATTATTACGCATATCTGAAGTAGTTATAATTGTGATCGGGCCTTTTTTGAATGATAGGTATCTCTTGAGCAATATGACGGATATACATAATTATTTCAAGATAGCACCACTGTCTGAAATAAATCATATTTATTTAGTTTTATGACCGAGGTTTCTCTGCAAGAATTAAAACCCTTGTAAAAGGTTTTCACTAAGTGATATCCTTCGTTAACCCCTTTAGTTTTCAAGCGATTTTCATAAAATTTTCAAGGTATTGTCAGCACTGTATGTAGTAGAGCGGGTATTTTGATTCGATCGTTCCATTCAATCATGTAACAACCTTACGTCTGTTCAGCAACACATCTCTTGCGGTCGCAACTCTGCTTCAGTTGTTGGCTAACTTTATGAAAAAAAAAAAAAAAAAAAAATCAAAGTACTGGTTTTTAGTATTTGAAGTTGATGGGACTCTGTCTGGATTTTCTTCCAAAGTTATAGCATTCGATCTGTTTCGAAAGATAAACCCTTTGGTTACAATGTTTCCTTTAGTTTTCCGTGTATTTTCTTGATATTGTTTTCAATATTTGAATTGTATTATATTCTATCAAGACCATAATTTGACCCTTTCTGCCAGAGTAAGAGCCCTTGATCTTTCCAGTGAGACACATCTTGTCCCCTAAGCTTCTTTAAAGTTCACCCGATGTTAATAAAACTATAAATATATTCATATTAATATCTGACTTATAAACTTTATCAAGTTCATAGTCAGGACCTTCTGACAGAGTTGTCGCCCATGATCTGTCCATTGAGTCAACTCCTTTGAATGAAACTCCTGCTGTAATTTCAATCGATTTTCAGAAAATTTTCAACATATTATCATCACCAACCGAAGAGATTCTCATATCGGACTTTCCAGGGTATAGGAACACTGGGTACCTTAACGATTGATTATGTTTTTGTGTCCTTGGTAATGATGTAAAGGAAGTGCAAAAGTAAATAGGAAAATTCTCAGGAACTGACACAATTCAATCCCAGATCCTACCCAAGACATCATGTGGGAAAAAGACAACACAAAACTAGTCACCACCAAAGACGTCATCAGCGGCTGCCATGTGAGCAGCCATTACCAATGTAGAAGGTCACCAGGCTAGCCTTAACAGCACAAACAATATATCAGTAACAAACATAGCAACAAACAACACATAAAACAACAAAGAAGAACCAAACAGAAGTGCCGCATTAGAACGGTCAGTAATGAAATTGCAAGCCTTAAAATGCCACCTGTCTGTGCTTGCTAGAGTTCTTGTCTGCACGATGTTTTTTAACCCCCTCCGAAATGTTACAAACTCAGTGGCAGGGATATAGCGTTTTGAACTTTGACGACCTTGACGTCTTTATCGAGAACAGAACAGCGTTTTTTCTTCGTGTAACATAACAAGGACTTCGGCAAATAGTGCAGACCCAGATCAAATGCCGCAGCATGCGGCATCTGATCAGGATCTACACCATTTGCATACCATTTACAGCAATTTCTAAAATAATTAAAAATTAATACACCAGACACCCCTAAAATAATGAATGGACTCGTCCAATTTAAAAAAATAGAAGAGTCCACTAAACATTAATGGGTTAAAGCACGAATTTTCAGTCAGGGTCGTACACTGCTGCAAAGATTGATTGTTACGTATATCGCAATTTGTATATATCACGAGAAATTCGCTTTGTTATGGTCATCTGTGAAATGAGGCCCTAGCGAAGTATCATACTGTTTGGTTTAAACTTATTTTATTCAATTTTTTCAATACATATATACATTGTAACAATATAAATAATAGGATTGGAACGAAAGCACAAGTACTTATAAAGTTCCTCTCCTTAACTATATCTAACATGCAAATATCATGGCGATAGCTTGACAAAATAAGTTAAACAAAAAATTTATTTAAATATATATGTAATATCGTTTACAAAAACCGGTGATTAATATTGAAACCAAATGATAGGGAACAGTGTCCGGACAAGAAGGGAAAAAAGAAGACAGTGTAGAAAAGGAGCATACAAAAGAGAAGATACAACTTTACAAACTATGCAACCGAGGATGAGAGAGGGGCGCAGATTCGCAGCGACAGTCGCATCAAGCACTCTGACTACCATTACTTACATAAATACCAGCCACCTGCCATAAGCTGAGCAAATATGCTATCAGAAGCGTTTTGAGTCCAAAATAAATTTATGGACCTTTTCAAATATAACTATTTGTTTCAAGAGAAAAAGAATCGTTTCCATATAAAAGAAGAGACAGCGAGGGAACCTGATACTGAGACACTGTATATATGAGTTCGGTTCGTTGGACTTGGTAGTTTCCGCAGTGAAAAAAGTAATGTTGGGCATTTTCCACGCTACCACACTGACATATCATACTGTTTCACCTATCAAACTTGCTCAATATGATAATTGCATCAAAGAGTAGCCTTTGGAACTAACATCCAGCTGTAATTGTGGCAACCTGCACATGCAAACACCAGACTGCGCATGTAGGCATGCTGTTTTGTACCCATGCACAGTAATGTGAATGCACAAGAAGACGTTTCGCCACGACAATTTTAAAGCATTATATGTGTTTATATCGGCTATATTTTCTTGTTCACCCTTTTTTCACATCATCTAGAAACCATAACTTTCTGCACATCATCGGATTAATGCTTTCTCCTACTACAAAAGAGTTATATTATTTAGTAAGACAAGTGATTAGCTTTCATATGGCTTTCTTTCGAAACGACAGATGGTCTGGCTCAGCGCTTTGATAACACTTCCGGTAAAACGTCACGTATGAACATCTAGAAATCTAAAAATCAACAGGATTGTTGACAATCAATTCAATCGAGTACTGAAAATTGAGCCATGAAACGCACAAAAGGATTATGCTCTGTGCGAACAACAAATGTTCAGATCGGACTGCGTGGATGCGCAGTCCGATCAGAACCTTTGCTGTTCGCACACATAGACTATGCATCTTACGAAATCTATAGTCACCGAATGAAGATATATGCTAGACTGCGTAAAGTCATAGATCACTCCTCACAGTTAAATTAAGGTATCGTTTTTCGTAACACAGCTCGATTATTAATCATTCCTTCTGCCAACATGAAGGCTGAGGTCTCAGCTGTAGACAGAAGCAATGTTTACACAAGTTTCTTTGTTTCCTGTGCAAAAAGCTGATTACCAAATTCTTGTAATTTGATTTGTGTCCTATGGAAGCTGGTTAACGTAATAGAGGCGGTTATTCATCACACTTCGTTCTGCTGAGAATTGTTTGCCTCACGATGCACATTTTGAACGGTTGATGAAACTGTTATGAGCTACAAAAAAGGACAGAAAAATCAAATTTGTAATAAAAAGTTACGCCTTCATAGAAAATCGTTGTGTGTTTCGGGTTGATCATGAAATAATGGCAACGTTTCATGAAAAAATTGCAACGTTTCTTCTACTGATCACTTGCAATTTGAAGAATTTTGTATATGTAACATCAGCGCTACAACCTACAAAACGCGGCGGTGAGGGTGAAGGTTTGGGCCCAGTAAAACCGGTTTAAACCCCCAGTAATTATTACTGACCGTCCCAAGGCGGTACTTTCGTTGCGGTTGCATTTGTTTTATGTTCGGTGCTGTTTAATTTATTGTGTTCTCATTTTAACCCTTCTATAATAAAAGTAGAAAATAGGTAAAAATAATTGTTAAATGTTTTTCGTATAATTTGCTTAGTCTGTTGTAACCCTTCTGTTGGTCTAAATCATTTAGTTCAATAAAGATAGCTGAGTTGCCACCTATTTGGGAAAGAGCTGCTGACTCGGCTTATCACTTGCAATTTATTCTTTGTTAGGATGTCTTTGTCAATCTTTCCCTTTGATGTTGGGGATAGGGTTTGGGATCTGATTCAGTCAGTTCCTGAGGTGTAGTTACATGTACTCTTTAAATTTCAATAACGCCATAAGGACTGCGCAGTGCTTTGCAAGGAATGAATCAATAACTTTTGCTACCCTTTAAATTGATAGTGAAGGTAACGAATGACAAACAGCTGACGAAAATTTATTTTGTATTAACAATGGGTTTTGAATTGAATGACACACTGAATATAACTTCACATCTGAAATTATCCAAGTGGTATGACTGTGGCCTAATAAAATTCGGTGTGACTCAATAAGAAAATATATCTTCGCATTGTGTTTAGTATCACTGTAAAGGCGAAATGTAGTGCTTTCCATACATTCGTAGCATTTGTCCGCAGTATGCCGTTCAACAAAGTTATTAGGTTAAAAAGATGTTGCTGCTGTTTTTAATTAGGGATGCTAAATGGCCATTTGTTTTGGAAGAGCTGCTTACTCGGTTAACCGTGTATGTCTTTCGTGAACTTATGTCATTTTCTTTCCCTTTTGTTTTGAGGGCGGGATGTGGGATTTGATTGTAAACTTCCTGAGCATTGCCTGTCTTTTAACTTTTTAATGTTTTTAGTTCGGTCTTATAAATTTCGTTTACACAATATTTTATTCATCAAAATATACAAAGTATAGAATTATAGACCAGGCCCCAAGGTTAAAAAAACTATTTTTTTCATGCTCATCTTAGCTGAGCATGAAATTATCTCTGCTGATAAATATGAAAATGCCAACTAATGTTGGCATTTTCATATTCAGAGTAAATTTCATACTCAGCTAAAAATGAGCAAGAGAAAAAGTGTACTTATCAGTAATTTGCTATTTATTAGCAGGTTAAATTTCATGCTTAGCTGAGTTGAGCATGAAAAAAGTTTTATGATCTTGGGATCAGGATTTAATCAAAAGCCTAGACTTATGAGGACCAGTTCTTTGACATGATTCTGGGACTTTTACCGCTTTTACTTTCCACGACCAGTAATCCAAAGTGCTTGACTTGTGGATGAAAAACCGTTGATAAGAAACGTTCAAGGGGTAATTTTCGGCAGAAAAAATGCAGTTATCATCATTAAAAAATACATAAAGCATAGTCTGGCAAATTTAAGGATCTATTACGTAATACTTTTTTCAGATTATATTAACTCTCTTACACACCTGTATTTTGAAATAATGTAAGTGTTATAACGGTATAAGGAATGCGTCCATTTATAACAATGTACATGGTTGAATATTTGAAAGCAAGCCCCTTTTATCATCTTTTTTTTTTACATCTGACCACTGCAAATTTGTGAAAGAGTTGGGAAAAGTCATCGATAGGACATTACTCTCAATTATTGAAGTGTATTTAGACCTAAATTGATATTCGCAAATAATGGCCATTTTTCAGATTTTTGTGCCGCAAGTTTATTTCTCTCTTCTCACATAAACCTATTTTTAATTAGCATGCCACTCAGATTTATGTTCTTAACTGCAGAGAATAACAAAAAAAAAAATAAAAAAAAAAATAGGATGTTAAGTTTTGGAGTGATTTGACGTGTTTCTTTGTTATGTTTTTTATGCGTTTGTAGTTACCACAAATCACCCCCTTAAAGCTACAGCTACATTATGACGACCTGCTAGGGAAAGATCTGGGGTCGTATTTATAAAACCACTTCAGTCGTTGCTATGCTGTTGCTAAGGCTAAATTTCTATGTTGGAGATTCCCTGCAACTATGTAATTTACCCTGGAGGAATAGTCTGAAAAGACTGTTCCTCCAGAGCAAATTTCATAGTTGTAGGGAATCTCCTTCATAGAAATTCAGCCATAGCAACAGTATAACAACCACTTAAGTCGTTTTAAAAATACGGCCTTTGCTCATTTTACTATCTGCTCGTGTTTCGTCGCTGGCAGTAACTTTTTTCATTGTGTGTCGTGGAGCGTGGATGGGATATGAAATTTAATTGATTAGACCAGGGACCGAGATTATAAAACTTGAGTATAATCTAAAACTCAAAATAAAGCACACTGATTGGCTACTTCCGAGCATGTGGTCGTAAGCAGCCAATCAGTGTGCTTTATTATGAGTTTGAGAATGTACTCAAGTTTCATAACCTCCGGGCCTGGTCATTGTCCTTTTATACAATTTTCATCAGCAATATGATATCATACCCAAAATGTGTCCAAAAAAGCAATGGACTTATTTTAACTATACCATTAATAAAGCTTAGCTATATTTTGAAGAGCCATGATAACCAGAACTCCGTCTGTTTTAACCGATTTGATGAGCAATTGAATTACCACAATGTTGTCCATATAAAATGCTAAGCATTGAAGAGCTATGAAATAATTGGATATTAACCCCCTGATTAGCAACCAGAAAGGTGTCATAATGTAAAAAAAATCATAATTTGTGCCATAGAGAATAGTTTAAACTTTGTGTCCTTGGATGTTTTTGATAGGCAGAAGTCGTCCTATGTTCGCAATGTAATCCATATAAACCGACGTCGTATATGTCCTTTTACACATGAACTATCAACATATGCCTTACAGACATGGGTTAACACGATGTATTCCTTACTTTCATATTAGAAAGGGCAAAACAACCTTTAGATTTATTGAACAGATTAATGTCAATGCCAAGAAATATGTATAAGTGAATTAATAGGAACCTTATTCGTTTTATTGTGCAGCTTGTGGGCATAACAATGAAATATTTAGATATTCACGATAAAGTTCCAGGGATGTGTCGGAGCAGTATCACCTCTTTTATATTGGCAATGGCATTTTTCTGACCTCAATGCCGAGGCGAATAGAAATGTGAGTCAATGTCTTAGTTTGAACTTCGTGGAAACCAGATACATGTATATCGCTCATACAGAACAGGACTGAACAGAACATAACATACAGATCAGAAAAGACCCATTATATGAAGACAGGACAAACACGTCCAGAAATAAACGAATAAACCCGAATCTGCCATTGTCGTTTCTGTGGTATTTCCTTTATTTATTTAAATCAGCAAAGCATGTCAACTAAGCTTTAATGACTTTTGGAGACTTGTTTCCTCTGCGATTTACTGAATAAAGCTTATTCAATTAGATAAAGGTATCTTGTTCGCTCAATAAAATTTATCGCCTAGCACTACACACTTTACGATGACCGACGATAAAAATGATGGTCTTTTGAGTCCAAAGGAAATTTCATTAGATGTTAAATCGACGTAAAGGACATTAGTTAATTGGTAGGCCATCAGGTTAATGGACATTACAAAGGTTATTTGTTGTTCATGCCTAGACAATGACAATGCTTCCTGTTAATTTTAAAATGTCAACAATATACATGTACGTTATGCTCTGCCCCAAGTGTGAGCAGCAGATACTCAGATCAGCATGCACACCTGTGCAGCCTGATTAGTCTTTGCTTCCTTAGGATACATATATTTTCGAAGGGATCAGGAAGACCCTTATCAGAAATGGCGCATGCAAAGGTGATCTGACTTGACACATCTCCTCACGCCGTATGTCAAGAATATACGTGGCTGATGCCTTTCTAGACTGGGATACAATGTCTCAAATTTACTTCACTCTCTCTTCTCAGTGTATACTACCACGAAGTAAAGCAGCCGCTTAACCTTCCAGTTACTAACCGCGATCTCCAGCTTCGAGAAAGAGCCAACCACTCTATCTGAGCTGCCAAAAAAAGACACACGTAAACTATGTATTGCTTGGTTGTTTTGGGTTTAACGGCCCTTTGAGACAGTATTTCAGTCTATATCGGGCCGTCTCCCAAAGAGAGGGAGAAAGAAGAGAGAAATGATAGACAAGAGAAAAAATTTCCAAACAACCCCCACCCGCACCTACTGCAAGCACAGTAGGCCCTTGCCCTACTATCACCTAAATCAGTGGGACCACCCCGGCACTGGAAGATACACGCAGCACCATCACACCACCCAACCATCCCTTAAACTATGTATTGAATTTGGCTTGAAATCAGAAAGATAAATATGTCGAGAAGGCCAATTTAATAATAGATAAAGAATATAAGGCACGTCGTATGCAAGCCTGTACAAATCCGCACGTAAATGTGGAAAAAAATCAATCGAAATCTCCTTTTCCGTTATGCAGGCGTGCCGGTTTTTCCGCCAGAAGCACTACACTACTACTAGGTTTTCTGGGCGTAATCTTCCGTTTTCCGAGCGTAATATATAAAGGAACGGGCGAAATATGACAGTTGAATTTTCTGGGACTTATGTAATAAGTCAGCAATATTCAGAGGGAAAGACCGAAATATGTGTCAGTTTATACACAATTATAGTGCCTTAAAGCAATTTCTAATGTTCAAAAATTCTGATGCAGATCTTTGGGCACCTGTACATTTGGCTTATTTTGGTTTTTACTGTCACTGATATTCCAAAACATACATGGCAAGTGTCTGTTGAAAAACTTGTCCGCTGAAATCCTTGTAAATCTCCGCGTAAATTATTGACAAGACAAGAAATGCTAGCATTTAAATGACATCAACTCCAGAAAATTTTGTATAAGAGTGATTCGTAACAACTTATGAGTCCAATACACCAGGCAACGTATTTTATAGCGTTTTTTTTGTGTGAATGAAACAATTCTGTATTATCTGTTTTGACTTTGATTTACATTTGTAAACAAAGGTTTGATGCTGCCTACTTCAAAACGTGTTCGAGCTTTTAAATTTTCCAAAAGCTCTCTAGAATGTTTTATGATCAACTATCTTGGAAAGAGGCGATTATCAATCTGTCCGTTTTTTCTTATTATTTGTGTTTTTATATCTTGTTACTATTTCCCGTTTGGTGTTGTGTATTGGATGAGGAATTTAACTGTATCAGTTCCTACTCATTGGCATTTTACGCTAAGGGTTTCGATCCAATAAAAAAGTTGAAGCCCCACAGTAATCTATTACTGGCCGTTCCAAGACGGTACTTCTGTTGTTGTTCCTCAGAGTTGTTATGTCTGCTTGTTATGATTTTTAGCAGTATGGTCACCCAAATAGCAACCCATTCTGCTTTTTGTTTTGTTTTGTTTTGTAACTTAACAAAGAAAATAAGTAAAAATAGATGTCGCTGCTGTTTTCGATTAGGCTGACTGAATGACAACCTGTCTGGGAAAGAGCTCATTCGGTGCTTTTTTGTCATGAACTTTTGTCGATTTGTGTGTTTGCTTGCTTCTTTTCTTTTGGTTTTGAGGTCGGGATGTGGAGTTGATTGTTGGTTGGTTGATTTGATGCTTAACGTCCACGGTAAACAACTAAGGTCATGTCGGGACGGTGGAGTTGATTGTAAAAATTCCTGATCACTATCATTTTACTATGTCATGTGTCGGCCATAAACCCTCTTCCTACAAGCGATTATAGCATAGATTATAATTCCTGGTCCTTGGGACTCATGGGGCCCATTCTGGTAAATCTGCAAACAGTTTGGCTTAAGCCGATAATAGGAGGCGTAAACCACCTTGCATGTTACATTGCTGTTTATGAAATGACATAGTGAAATTAGTCTCAGAGTTTCCTTATTTCCTGTATCGTTGATTCCAAAGAAACGTTTTCAAAATAGGAAAAGCAGCAGAGCGAAGTGCTTAACGAAACTCTAGCAAGTGTTTCTGGAGTCAAACTCCTGTGTAGATGTAAATCTTATGAGCCGCGACACTACAAAGCTAACAAAGTAGCGTGCGCGCCCAGCAAAGACTCAGATCAGCCTGGGCAGCCACCCAGTCTGCTCAGAGTCTTTGCTGTGCTCTTAAAGAATACATAAGGGTCTAAGTTACCTTCATGCCACCGGCGAAGACTTTGTTTGTTTTGTCGTGTTGTGGTCACAACTCAAATAACATAACAACATAATCATCTGAGAATACAAAGTACCAGGCAATGAATGATGGTTCTCACCTATGAAGAAACTCTACAGGGAAAATATATCAGACAGATAGCTGATAATCTGTTGTTTAGACCAGGCCTCAAGGTTATAAAACTTTTTCCATGCTCAACTCAGCTGAGCATGAAATTTTACCTGCTGATAAATAGCAAATAACTAGTAAATACATTTGTTTTCTTGCTCAGTTTATCTGAGAATGAAATTTTCCCTGTTGGCATTTTCATATGTATCAGCAGAGAAAATTTCATGCTCAGCTGAGTTGAGCATGGAAAAAGTTTTATAACCTCGGGGTCAGGTTGTGTATAGCTGTATTTTGGACAAACTTTATACACTTAAGCCCCTATCTCACTGGAATGCGACAGTTCGCGACTGATTGCGAATTGCATTCGCGGATGAGTCTCAAAACTGTCTTGAAACGTTCGCGGGGATTCGCAATATCCTCGCGTGAGTCGCAAACTGGCGCAAACGGTTCGCATTGTCGCACAAAAAAGTTTTACATGTAAAACTTTTTCATGCGACAAAATTTCTCGCAATATAGTCGCAACATAGTCGCAAAGTCATCGCGGGTGTCGCAAAGTCATCGCGGACCCATCGCGATTTAGTTTCCGGCGAGTCGCAATGACCGTGAACACGAAAAATTTGCGAAATAAATAAGACTATATTGCGAACAAATTGCGACATAAATAAGACACTTCCGCGACTAAATTGCGAGCAAATAAAACTGAGCAACTTTCGCGCGAACGTCGTGAGACATTCGTACGAATATCTTACGACTATCGTGCGAGTGTCTTAAATTACTCGCAATGTCGCAAAAGTGTCGTGAATGGTTCGTCCCACGTGACTCGGACAATTATGTTTCTCGCAAACAGTTTGCACTCATTCAGTTCCAACATGGGCATCATGCCAGGAAAGGTAAGAAAAGGGCGAGGTAGGGGTAAGGCTGCCACTGCACCCGGCCATCAAACCACAAAACAGGAAGCCGAAACAGTCCCAGCTCCTGTTCCCTCCGACGACGAGAGCTCGGGAGCTCCCACGGTTTCTCTGACGGGTGAAACACGGAAGAAAAAGAAACTGGGCATTGAGAGTGAGAAACAGTACCCATGGAAGGATGCCGACCAGCCTGTACTGGCTGAGTTCTGGCTGAACCACCCCGTATTTTATGATAAAACACAATATCCATCTTTCTGACGTCTGATGATTAAAACATTGCTGGAATGTCAATAGGTTCTCATTTTCTCGCAAAATCATCGTACGACCGTTGCACGACCTTCGCACGACAGCCGTGCGACGTTCGCGAGAGTATCGTGACACAGTCGCACGAGAGAAATAATCGCAATTTTATTGTGCGAACGTCGCACGAGTGTCTCACGAACGTCGCGCGACTGTCGCGCGATGTGTGTGCGAACTCCAGGCGAATTTGGGCAAGATTCGTGAGATAATCGTACGACATTCGTGCGACATTCGCGCGACACTCGCAAATGTGTCGTAATCACCATTTCAGTGAGACCCAATTATGAAAAATGTCGCAAAGTCGCGGATTTTATTGCAAATCTTTGTCTCAAACTAGTCGCCAGTTGTCGCATCCCAGTGAGATACTAGCTTTAGTCTATTTTCTCAAGGTTTAAAAGTTTGTGATGCGGATAGATAAATCCCTTTGGACAGGCGGTATCGTTACTCGAAAAGCATGTTTATCCGACTCTAACACTGTTCGTCATCAGTTTGGTCTTCTCAGCACTGATCTCCATCTTATATCTTGTGCAGGTTTGGTCGAGACTTTCAACTAGAGATTCTAGTTCCTGCTCTTCCTCAGCTAGAGCGTCTATGTCATCGGCAAACCGCAGATTGGTAATGTTTATGCCGCCTATGCTAACCTTTCTGCCATGTTCTTCCAGAGCATCAGACATGATCCGTTCGAGAAAAATGTTGAAGAGGGTGGGTGACAGAAGACTCCTTGTCTTACTCCAACTGTTGTTCTGAACCATTCTCCTGTGCTGCCATTTATCAGGACTGCACTTGTAGCCTTGCCGTATAGCTGCTCAATGGTGCAAACTAGATTTGCACTGATATTGTACTTGCGCTTGGTACTGTAGGCAGCTTCAAATACCTTGGAGCAGTTGTCTCAGATGAGGGCTCAAAACAGGAGGTTCTCTCAAGGATTGCACAAGTCACTTCAGCTCTTACCAAGCTGAAACCAATTTGGAGAGAAAACAACACATCTCTTGGATCAAAGGTGAAACTTATTTGCTCCCTTGTCATTTCCATATTACTGTATGCCTGTGAATCGTGGACCTTGACAGCAGAGTTAGAGAAAAGAACGCAGGCCTTTGAGATGAGATGCTACCGAAGGTTACTGAACATTTCGTACAAGGACCATATAACCAATGAGGAGGTTCGCAGGAAGATCCAAGCAGCCATTGGAGAATATGATGAACTCCTGACGCTGGTCAAGAAACGGAAACTAAGGTGGTTTGGCCACGTCTCAAGCAAGGTCTACTGGTTTAGCAAAGATGATTCCGTAGGACACAGTGAAAGAAAAAAGAAGAAGAGGTAGACAGAAGAAGAGGTGGGAAGACAATATCAAGGAGTGGACAGGAATGGATTTTGCCAGCTCAATTAGGGCAGCTGAAGACAGCACAAGGTGGAAAGGGATTGTTTGGAAGTCATCTGTGGTGCCCCAACGATCTAGTAAGGTTATGGGATAGAATAGATAGAATAGAACACCAAATTTTTGCATATATTTTATTAAACAAAATGCTTAGTCAATGCAACAGATAGTGTGCAACAATGACTTCATGCACATGCCAGTCGTTCAGAAGGTATGCTTGAGACGGAAAATCCAGCACTGAAAAAATCCTAAAAAAATGCTTGTTCGCGTATTTACTTGTTGCTATTGGTTTCACTCTTGAGGCCTTCAACATTGTAAATATCTATAATACTAAACAAACGAAGTAACGCATAAACTGCAAAATTGGTGGCATTTTCAAGCGTAATTTCTATACTGTTTCTTTCGCATATTGCTATCATTGATAATTTCAGTTAACGTGTGTTTTAGTTTCACGTAGATTTAAAGAATTTGGGAATTAAATTCGTCTTTCATTTTAAATTCTCCCAAGTATTTTTCTAGAAACTTCGACTATTGGTCGATTTTTTTTGTCAACAATGGGTGCGTTCGAGTGAAATTATCGTGTACTCGAATACACGCGGTCCTACTAAAAACAGAAAAGGACTTACCCCACCGAAAAGAACTTTCGGGCACCGAAAAGGTTTTTTATTTGCCGTTAAATGTCATATAAAACATATGTTTTAGAAATTTTAATATCATCATGATAGTAGTCAGCGCTTGAATGATAAGTTAGTGAATTGTAGTATCTTCATCCTAAAATTTTACAACAAAAAAACAGCACCGAAAAAGACTCCACTTCTGGTCATTGAAGAGACGCCATGTACCGAAAAGGACGTCGCAAATGTATGTATTTATACTGCATCACCCCCTCGCGGGGATTACGTGCAAATGCCGAATTTCGGGCACCGAAAAGAGCATTTTTCACTTAATATTCTAGAAAATTATGTTTAGAAATAAAATATTTTACCCTTTATAGATTTCAAACGTTTTTATAGCATAAAATGGCATTTAAAAAGTCCTTTTCGGTGCCCGAAAGTTCTTTTCGGTGGCAAAAGTCTTTTTCTGTCTTTAGTAGGACCCGAATACACGTTTTAAATTAATCCGGTCGTTTCGGTTCTGCGTCGTTATATCGGCGCGCTGCTTCGCGAGTCCAAATTTCGCAGGTTCTAATGCAAAAATCCGACCCATGAACGTACGTCATTCCCCATAAATAACGATTTATTTTTGTATTTTTGCTCATATGTCTAAACGGATGAAGAACTAAACGGTCATAGTCCCGACGGCCCTGGCTCGAAAAGACCCATTTTCTTCCAGAACGATAGTCAATACGAGTAGCCAATCGAACTCGCCCATTGAAGAATAAAGCTCAACGCACATGGTCTTTCGAAAAGTTGGACGGACACACGGCGCCAAGTGTGTGCGGCTATGGTTACGTACCGCTGAGCCACTTAGTACTGGTTAACCGCTTAGGAGGTCTAAGCCTGCCCAGGAATAGTGTGGAACCTTAGGTTAACTGACCGTCCTGACATGACCTTAGCTGTTTACCGTGGACGTTAAGCATCAAATCAACCAATTCTCCCCCAGAACCACAAATCCTATATTCTTGAAACTTAGCATGTCGCATCAAGGACTCAAAAGCTCAACAAAATTTATATAAATGATGACCCTGGGATGACCTTGATCTGTTTGCGGCAAGGTCAACTTTTGAGTCACCTAGGTTTTTCTATAGGAAAAAGCGAAAAAAGTTGATTTTTTTAGAAACAATGCAGTCTGCTACCTGAAAGTTTGTAGATGCAGACAACTAATTAGGTAAATGAAGCTTTAGTGAGTATTCATGGTAAAGGTCGTATTTTCACCTGGGCCTAAGGCCATTTACATTGAAAAATTAAAACTCACTTTTTTATATAAACTTGACCATCATGAAATATTTCCGCGCTTGCGCGGGCTCTTTTCTAGTAATATTAAAAGTAAGAAGAGCCATAGCAGAACAGTTCAGGTCACAGTCTTTCAGCAAGGCAGACAGACGTAATATTGAAAAACCATTAGTATTGAAAGCATGTATTACTGAATAGAAATTGCTTTAATACACATTTTAGCTTTTTTTTTTCCTGAAATTATTGCATGTGCAAAATAATGCGAAACAACAGGACCATGTTGATATGTATTACTCCCCTGCAAACCATTTCGAAAATTGCTATGATGCAATTCATAAGATATGTTGGAAAAGTAAGAGAAAAGCACTGGACCATGAGGTATAGATCAGGTGACCCATAAGAAGTATGACCTTAATCGCAGTTCTATGATGTATTACTATTTATCATATGACGTCGCATCTGAGAGTGTAAGAAAGCCATGCATTAAAAACGATAATCCACTAGTGGATTAAATGTGCAAATTACGTCGTAACGTTATATGTTGACATCCATAAAACGTCGCGTTTTCTAATTGCGATATGGTGACGTTTTAGCGCAAAATTTGCTAATAAAATGCGGTTTTAGTGTCATATGATAACTAGAATCTTGCATTCGTGCTCCTGTATTATTGAATTTATTAAACTCGTTGGTGAAAATGATAAGATGCTCGGCAGAGCCTCGCATCTTATCTTTTTCCCCAGCTCGTTTGATAATTCAATAAAACATGAGCGCTCATGTAAGATCCTCTATTTAAATCATGGGGTTAATCAACAAAATATTGTTCAAGCTATAAGACAATTGATCATGGAATAAAAGCAATATTTAGCTGTAAGCAATATGGCGCCAATTGCAGTGTCGGATTGTACCATTAGTTGAAGACAAGCGGCTTTTTACATTAGAGTGCAATCGACCCTCATTGAAACTATTGGGTGTATAAGACAAGAAAAAACAACCGGTGCATACAACTTCTACCAACTGAATATAGAAAGGATTGACATATTGTTTTCCAAAAAAAAAAAAAACGTTCTCGGAAATCGCAAGAGATGCCACCATCAAGCATTGCTATCTACCAGCAAACGAATCAATCAAGCTGCCCATCGGATATGGAGGACCATTCGTACAAGACCGTCACATGACCGATCATGGGAAATTGTATTCCATATACGTAATAAAGGTCGCATCTAGCAATAACAAACAGTGTCATCCATGCACCTTTAAAACGACGTGTCAAAACCAACAATGTGGTCGTGCGTCCAGCGCATCCGCCCAGTCTGATCAGAGTCTTCGCTGTCCGCATGGAGGTAGCTTAGACCCTTAGCTACCCATTAAGCGCTTAGCAAAGAGTCTGATCAGTCTGGGTGGATGCCCCAGGTTGATCTGAGTCTGCGCTGGGCGTACAACCACATTGTTGGTTTTCTCGTGTCGCGGCTCAAATATATAGGAAGGAGTAACAAAGCGTTGAAAGAATCTTAGATATCGATATCTGGCGGAACTTATGGGTTAAAAAGTGCTTTAAAAATTTATTCTCTGCTATATAGAACACCCCCACCCGCTGTTTCAAATATCCCTGTTATTCTGTTTCAAATATCCCTGTTATTGTTTTGTCATAACCTATGTGAGACCGAGTATTTCCTTTGACGGAACATGAACTTCACTGAAATCTTGCGTAATAGAATTGTGGTTCCAAATAAACAAAAACATTTGTATATAAAGAGAAAGTCTTCTTGTTTATTGGGTGCGTGCGAAATAGGATTTTGCATCCAGGTAAACTGCTATTTCATTAAAGGAAAGACCCTGGGTGCGTTTGATTTACTAGAAACAGAAACAGTATTCCATGATTTCGTAACCGTTAATATGTCTCTGCCACTTTAAAAACACCATGTTTTAATATTATGATTCAAATTGGATGCCAAGAAACAAAGAGTTGCTTCTGCTGGTAGTTTTACTTTTCTAAAATTGCAGACTTTAAGGAAATCAGTAATGCTAGACCATTGTTTAATAGACAGCAGTGTTAGTTTGGAAATCTGTACTCGTGTATGTTTTCCCCTAATGCCGCCATTTTGAATCACCTTGAAACATGAACGGGGCATGATTCACTTTTTTTCGGTATCATGTTTCACAAAAATAAAACGCTAAAACAGAAACATGATTCGGAATCATGTTTAAACTTTCTGATTCAGATAAATCAAACGCGCCCCCTGTCTCTCATAGGTAATGACATAATAGGACCACAGAACAGCTCCGAAGCTGGGGTTGTTTTATAATCAGTAAAAATAGCTTTTTATATATTTTCTCAGGATGCGGCTCATAAAGAAGCAATAGTAGCTGTTCAACACTATAAATTAGTCCGAAAATGAGCCCAAACAATTCTATTTAAGCACATGTACTACTTGGCTAATTACGGTAATGGATCTAACCATGTTAATCTGAGGGCTACCGCCTACAATTTGAATAAAATAGCTTTTATTAATAATTCAAACAAAACATTAACGTGCGCTTTTGTTCTTGTTTAATATGGGCTGCATCACAAAACGAAATGCGCATACTATTATCAGTATTCGCGCACGTTCTGACTAGCCTGTGCGTATGCGCGGGCAGGCAAGACCATGCACGTTTGTCCATGAAAGGAGAACCTTGTACATTTGGAGAAGCAAACTGTACATTTCTAAATCCGGACTCTGCAGGCGCTCAGGCTTATCTGAGCTTGTGTAGTTCGAAGATCTTATTGGGACAAAAGCAACTTTTCTCACGACTCAGCCTATATTCCCACAACGATTTGGGTCATGCTGTGGTGAAACCAAGACAACGCGTTTGTCTTTATTTATTTCAGCCTTTATTTTCTGTTCAAACAGACAAAAATGATTAAAAATAGCTTCTATGTTGAATAAAGATTAAGAACGTTCCTTTCTGCAAAGTAATCACATTTTTGCCCACAGATATTTTCAAAACCTACATTCTAAAACCTACTGCCATACTTTCAAAACCTACATTACAAACAATTACCATATGCAAGAGTCCATCAAAATACACTAGATGGCAATGTATTCATATGCTTATTTCCATCGAGTGTCTTTGTATATACACAGTGCTACGAAAGTAAACTGATCTGAAACTCTGTATCACGTTGAGAGGATGCCGCAGATCACAGGATCACACGAGACGCATGTCCACGTGAACAAACTTTGTTTGTTACATCCTTTTTTATCTGATTTAATTTCTCAATTTCTTAATTATCGATGACGTCAAGTACAAAACCCGGGAACGTTATGACTAACGTCTTGTAGCTGATAGGCCTCAACGGACAATATCCCAAAGATCCATGACGCCCTACCTGAGAATAATGAAGGCGCGTTCAGTTGCTCGTGGGGGTCAATTCCATATTAAGACCTAAAAAAAAAAAGGACCAGTTGCCAAAAGGGGGTTTTCCTGGTACAAATATAATTAAATAATATTTTGTGAACAATTAGTTCTATGAAGGGGACGTTCATCCATAAAACGTTTAAGTCAAATTGAGCTTTGGTTTTGTGTACACTATGTCTTAAAAGCGGGTGGGGTAATTCCATACCTGTCGACCCTAATAAAACTAATTGTTAATTTACAATCTTTCAATATAGATTGACTAAAGGTTGTGGCATATATTGAATTAAGAGTAGACACACTTTAAGATGATATAAGGTTTTTGTGCCCACTACATATCATTGCTAAAACATATCACTTTGATTGCAATTTTTAGATTTTTGTGTATTTTGCACCTACCACCTTTGCGGAAAACCACAACTTTTCTCCATCAAACAATAGAGTTGCCCTTCCTTTGGTGCAAGTATTTGTCAATGACTGGACATTGCAGAATTATGAACATTTTTCTGTAAATATTCATAAACACGAGTTATGTGCCCTTGAATGCAGAAAATTGTATTAAACGTCTAAAAAACGTCAATTTTGTATGTTACAGACTTAAAGTCTTCAAGGTCATACCAGTGGTAAAACCTCTAAACAAAAGTCATTATGCAAAGTGGTTCCACCGTCACGTCACGTTCATTGATCGATGGATGGATGACTTTCAATTTTACGTCTTTTTTAACAGTATTTCAGTCATATCAGGACGATTTGTGGCTGATAATGTATAGCTGTATGCAATGAAACCCCGTTTGCAAGATTCCTGCCTCCAGCGGGGCTTCTCCTTGGACCTCTAGATTAGCAGGCCAGCGCTAAGCCTGCTGAACTACAGGGGCTCCGCGTTTGGTAATAAAATGTGGGATGATGTATATAAAGTGAGGCATATAACTGGCAAACAGTCGCGGGAGATGCTTTCAAAAATGGCAAACTGCTCCAAAATACAGTTTTTACCCGTCAAGCGATGCATTTAAACAGAAGCAGCACAATGGCTGTATTCCCAATCCTGTACATTGTATTTTTACCATTTTACTCATGTTTATGATTTTGAAAGTTAAGAGACCGAACTGAAAACCCTCTGCTTTTATATGCTTGAAGATAAAAAATGTAGGTTTGAGTACACCTTTGAAAAGAATGTAGTTTGCGTAAATAATCAGACACCTTAACTATGTTTATAATGAGCTTTTCCATCTTCGAGCTTAGATAAGTCCATTTATCTCATAAGAACATGCTTCATATCACGGTTGGCAAACAGTGTAGACTCTGGGCCGAATGAATGACGAATCTGTTACATACAAAATTGACGTTTTCCAGATTTTTAACACAATTTACTGCATCCAAGGGCACATAACTCATTTTTCAGAATATTTACATACAATTACGCATAATTCTGCAATGTCCAGTCATTGACAAATACTTGCACCAAAGGAAGGGCAATTCTATGGCTTGATGGGGAAACGTTGTGGTTTTCTGCAAAGTTGGTAGGTGCAAAATACACAAAAAAAAACAAAAATTGCAAATAAAATGATATTTTTTTGCATAGATATGTAGTGGACACAAAAACCTTATAGCATCTTAAAGTGTGTTTACTGCTCATTCAATATATATCACTACCTTTAGTCAATCTATAATTGGAAGATTATAAGGGACGAGTCATTTATTATCAGGTGGGGGGGCCGGGTACATTTTCATATGGTTCACCAAAATTTTTCCGACCCCCCAGTCTCACCAGAATTATTTTTCCGACCCCCCCAGATAGGTGACAAAAATTTTTATGACCCCCCCTATCCCCAGTGCCAGCTACCCTTCACACACATACCATATTACCTATTTTATGTCAGACTGACCTCAATCAAAACCTAGCTGTATGAAACACAAAGAACATTTCTTATTCTAACGGGTTAATTACATGTAATCATGGTCTGTTTAAACTTTGTCTGCATTTCTTGCATTTTTTCTTCTGCTAATGGCCATCCAGAAATCTTTTTGTTGAATGCTTAATAATTATAACTGTAAATAATATTAATTGCAACTCTGGGTGGTGGGGGTCTGGGGGCTGTGTTTTTGCTGATAAAAAGGCACCTGGAGAGCTGGTATCACAAATGCAGGCATTAAATTTAATTGAGCACAAAAGACACTTTCATACTGTTCTAGCCAAACAATGAAACGTTTTTTTTTTTTATATTTTTGAGTCATTTCCATAAAGGCTTTAAAGTTTTAAGTTGTGAGTTTGAAAGAAAAGAGTTTGAAATTTTATGAGTAATGGGGGGTCTGGGGGGCTTTGCTGAGACATTTTTAAAAATAAGTGTCACAGGGTGTAGGTAATTAGGTATATAAACACTTGTACTGCCTTGCGGTACAAGCCGGCTTTTATAGCGACGTGGTAGAGTGCGAGACTTTAGATCGAAAGGTCCCGGGTTCGATCCTCGGCCCGGGCGTGAGATTTTTTAAGAGTCCGTGACAAATGGCGCCCAACGTAAAATCCAACCTGACCGCTGTGCAGTAATTCCTCGAGCCTATTTCTATATGCAGCTCTTTAGCCTGGAACTTCGGGGACGAAGTCCAATTTGGTGGGGGAGAATGTCACAGGGTGTAGGTAATTAGGTATATAAACACTTGTACTGCCTTGCGGCTTTTATAGCGACGTGGTAGAGTGCGAGACTTTAGATCGAAGGGTCCCGGGTTCGATCCTCGGCCGGGGCGTGAGATTTTTTAAGAGTCCGTGACAAATGGCGCCCACACTGGCCACCAATTTATCGCCGGGTATGGGCTGAATTCGTATGTTCCCAGCCAACCCACGGGGTTCTTTAATTACCAAAACCAAGCCTGCAAATATATTGCAAAATATATTTAATAGAGAGACATATACGAGGTGTGTTTTGTATGATGACGAGTAGATGACTGAACGCATCAGCGCTTAACACAGGTGAATACATAATTCACACTGGACATCCCTACACCCACTACAGACACACCCAACATCTAGTATATGAGGAGGCGGAGAACCGGGTCGATAACAAGGCTATAGGGAAGACCATATAGAGAAAGGTTGATTAGATAAGGGCTTTATTTTACCCTGTGACATTCTTCCCCACTTTGCCGAATGTCGTCCCGACATTCACCGAATAATGCGGTATGTAAGGTTATGTATATGTATATGAAATGTAGCGTTATGTGAACGTGTAATGAAGTGAAATATAAAGACATCAAATAATAATAAAAAAATGATAAATTTGGAAATAAAATAAGATTCTGATAAACCTGATACGTATAGAAACAGCCGGTTACGTTTAAGGAAAAAAATGCGTTGAGTTTAATGTTGTACGTAGGATTGAGTGTTTGTATTTAACTATTCTGCTCTTGCAAAAAAAAAATAATTATGGCGTTCATTATTTCTAGTAATAGCTCTAGGTGCCCGAAGAAGGCCCAGGTTATGCCTTTCTGTTGGCATGCGTAGTTGTTAACTTAGTATTGCAGCAAGTTATATCTGTTTCTACGTTATAATGACGTCTGCAATAATGTACCGGGAAAGAAAATACCGTCAGCAACATATTATAATGTTGCTATGAGATTTATGTGAAAATGAGTTTAATGAAAGAATGAGTTGAAATTCACTGACATTAAAAAAAAATAATGAATATTCTGTCAGTGAAAAAAAAATGTTTAAACACAGTATGATACGGGTCATCGATGAAAAAGTTAACTGGGATCAAACTTACTAGGGACTGATGTTTAAGTGCTACCCCTCGGGGTAACATATCTGTTTCTGAACGTGACGAGTCACTGAAACAGACGAAAGGCATTGTCAGGTACATTTGCGAATTGTTTGATAGCAATTCTGTATACCTGATAAGCAAACCAGCTCACTGAGCTTACAGTCCTTATGGAGTTCGAGTTCCTTTTTGTTAACTTTTACTGGGGAAAAGAAACCAATTTTAAATCAGTTGCCCCCGTATAGTAACACACTGGAACATTACGGAAATACGAACTAAATTATGAGATAAAACTATGAGATAAATTATGCTACATGAGGAAAATGGCCTACGGTAATGAAAATTGCCTCGTCGCTAAAAAGCAAAACCCCTGTGAGACTGACCTTACAGGAACTATATACAAGCGTCAGTCTGGGGCAATGACAAGACTCTATATACAAAAGTATTGACTGTAAGGGCACTGCTGTACTACTTTCCATCTATCAAACTACAAAGACTGATTCCGCACCGTTTGTAACATTACAACACCCAGTCCCGCGAATCCATCCAGGCTGGTTTCCGCCTCGTGCGCACTGGTTTTGGACTCTCCTGCGTTACCTCAAGAGTACGAGGTAGAAGTCCTGGTGACCCAGGCCTTCTCCTTTGTGGGATGGTATATCGAGCTGGCGCTGCCTCCTGAATATGGTTCTCTGACTCAGCACCAGCATTGTCTGATATCGAAATATCCAACGCAGAAGAGTTCTGATGGATGGGTTCATCGGACAGGGTTTCATGCTGACTGTTCTCCCGGCTAGTTTGTTTACAAGGGAGAGCCATGAATGGTAGCAGCAAATTCCTGTGCAACCTTCTGATTTTCCTGCTCTTTGATTGGGTTGACTTAACCTCAAACACAGGAATATCAGGATTTGGCTGGCGCACCACAGTATATGGCTGCTGCTCCCATTTGTCCGCCAGTTTCTGCTTGCCGCGCAGACCAACGTTTCTTACGAGGACAAGGTCACCCGGATGTAAACAACCAGAGCTCCTGACTCTGAGGTCATAGTGCCTCTTATGTTGGGCTGCACTTTGCTTTGCAGTTTCTTGCGCTTTCTTGTATGCAAAGTGCAGGCGTTCCCTTAATTTCTTAATATACTCAGTCTTACTGGACGCAGACTGAGTATCAGGAGACAGGCCGAGAAATGCATCAATCGCAAGTCTCGGATGCCTCCCAAACATCAAGAATAAGGGGAGTAACCAGTTGAGTCATGGAAGGTCGCATTGTATGCATGCACCAATGTTGGCACATGCGCCTTCCAATCACTCTTCTGGCTCTCTTCCAAGGTTCCCAGCATTTTCAGAAGCGTCTGGTTAAATCTCTCGCATTGCCCATTCCCCATAGGATGATAGGGCGTTGTCCGAGACTTCTCGACTCCAGCGATACTACACAGCTCCTTTATGAGGTTAGACTCGAAGTTCTGACCTTGGTCACTGTGTATTCTCGCTGGAAATCCGTAGTGGACAATGAAATTCTCAAACAACACCCGGGCCGTTGTTCTAGCCGTCTGATTCCTTGTAGGGAATGCTTGGGCGTAACGAGAGAAATGATCCGTGATGACCAAAATGTTCTCGTAACCTCCCTTAGAACGTTCCAAAGAGAGGTAATCCAGGCATAGTATTTCTAGTGGTGCGGATGAGACAATGTTCACCAGCTTAGCACTCCTCTCTTGCTGAGTTTTACGGAGTGTGCATCTAAGACACTGTCCCACCTTTTCTCTGATATAAGAGTCTATGCCTGGCCAAAAGAAACGTTGTTTGACCAGTGAAATGGTACGGTCTCTCCCTTGATGACCAAGGTCATCGTGTAGAGCACGGAAAATGGTGTCTCTATAGTCCAGGGGCATGACCAGTTGTTGAAACTCCTGTTTATTGATGACAACTCTTCTGTACAGGACGCCATCTTCAGACAGAAAGAGACGATCCCAATCCTTGAGATAACGACGGTCTATTGTAGGACTGGATCGGGTTAGGGAAGCTGGAACCCGAGATCCTGTCTGTAGATGGTCGATTATACATCTAAGTGTAGGGTCGTCTCGCTGAGCTTTCCGCCAATCTTTAGAAGATAAAGCGTTAGCTTCCAGCATCTGTTTAGGGATGCCGTCTGTAGGATCTGTGGGATCTGTGAGAGCCATGCATTCAATGAACGGACACTCATCTGCACCGACAGTGACAGACTGGCAAATCGCTTTCAGAACTTCCGGGAAAATGATATGTTCCGACTCTGGAGTCTCTAATCGCGATAAGCCATCCGCATCAGAATTATTCCTGCCACTCCTGTACTTGATGCTGAAGTTATAGTTGGAGAGGGAAGCTACCCAACGTTGTCCAGTAGCATCAAGCTTTGCTGTGGTGAAAATGTAAGTAAGAGGGTTATTGTCAGTAACCGCCTCAAACTTGCTACCATAGAGGTAGTCGTGGAATTTTTCCACCACAGCCCATTTCAACGCCAGAAATTCTAGCTTGTGCGCTGGGTAGTTCCTCTCTGCAGGCCTTAAACTTCTGCTGGCATATGCGATCACCCTCTTTCTACCATTCTGTGCCTGATATAATACAGCTCCGAGGCCATTCGAACTCGCATCAGTATGGAGAGTGAAGGGCTTGCTATAATCAGCATATGCCAGTACAGGAGGGTTAGTCAGATGGTGTATTATGGTTTCAAAACTGGTCTGCTGGTCTTGACCCCATGTGAAAGGTGGTGCATTCACATTTTTCTTCTTTCCTTTGGTCTTTGTAGGATGGCCAATAAGCAAATCTGTCAAAGGTCTAGCTATGGCAGCATATCCTTTAACGAAGCGACGATAGTAGCCCGTAAATCCTAGGAACTTACGGACGTCCTTCGTATTTTGAGGAACAGGCCACTTCTTGACGGCCTCTATCTTTGACGGATCGGTGTGGATACCCTCCTTGGAGACGACATGTCCAAGATAGAGCACTTGGTCACGAAACAGTTCGCATTTTGACGGTTTGAGCTTAAGGTTGTGCTCCTGCAATCGCTCGAACACGGCTTGAAGCCTATCAATGTGCTCTTCAAAGGTTGAGGAAAAGATGATGATGTCGTCTAAGTAGATTAAACAATCTCTCAGATTTAGGTCACCCATGCACCTTTCCATCAACCTCTGAAAGGTTGCCGGGGCGTTGCACAACCCAAACGGCATGCGATTTGCCTCGAAGAATCCAAGTGTTCCAACTTGGAACGCTGTCTTAGGTTTGTCTTCCTCCTTTAGTTCCACCTGCCAGTAGCCTGCTTTCAAGTCCAAAGTCGAAAAGTACTTTGCGCAAGCAAGCAGGTGTAGGCTGTCATCAATACGAGGGATGGCATATGCGTCCTTTTTAGTGCGCTGGTTCAGTTTCCTGTAGTCTATACAGAACCTGATTGTGCCATCCTTCTTCCTGACAAGCACTACGTTGGAACTAAAGGGGCTGGAGGATTCCCGTATTGCACCGACTTGGAGCATTTCCCTCAGATGTTCTCTAACCTCTTGAAAAAGAGCTGGGGGAATGTGCCGGTATGGCTCCTTAAAGGGTGCCTCATCCTCAAGATTTATCTCGTGTTTCACAGTATGAGTGTGGCCAAGATCTAAAGGCCCACGAGAAAAGATATGCTGCCACCTTGACAGGAATTCTTGAGCTTTCTCCTTTTCTGTTTCTGTCAAACAGGAACCGCTCAGATCAAGCTTGATGGTATCAGTGTTTTCTGATACTGTTGCCTGCTGTTGTTGGACATTAACAGTTGATGTTTTCCCTGACTTTGATGTTATGTCAGCTGATCTCAGAACATCAACTTAATTGAGCTCACAAATCAGTGACTTAGCTGGTATAGTCACTGCCTTAGCAGAAATATTGCAGATCCTAACAGGTATTCTGGCGGATGTTCCCGGCTTGTTAAGACCCACTACTCTCGGGCAAACAAGAAGTCTAGATGTTGTGCCATCTTCCGCTGGTTCTGTCACCACTGCCTCAACATCTCTAGTTTTACGAGCAAAACCTGTTATAAGTTTGCTCTCCAGAGGCTGCAACACTATTTTGTTAGTCGTTTTAACGACACCAGCTTGCTTGTTGCAGATTGAGGTCATAGCCAGCTTCCAACCCTCTGGAACATCACTGTCGTCTGATGAAGCAGACTTGAACTGCCGAATAATGTTGGTACCGACAATGACAGGTACAGTTTCAGTGTATTCTGTCAGTGGAACCACCAACATTGGCACGCTGATCTGTTCATGCCGTAGAAACGGTACAGTAACATTGACAGTAACATATCCTTTGTATGGTAGGGAATATCCGCCAGCCACCTTTATGTCCAGATCAAAATTTTCAAGTGGCAATATTTCTGGTTTGGGCTCTAGATGTTCTAAGAACTCTTCTGTAACGGTATTTATCATGGAACCCGAATCTATGAGTGCTCTAGTTTCAACCTTATTAATTAAAACTACATCCTCATTTCCTTTCCCTACTATTTGTTCCAGTATGTTACTATTAGGGCCCTGAGATGTTTCACTGTCTCCCATCTGCCCTGCGAGGGAGACAGTTATCGGTTTAACGGGTCTTGACTTTCTTTTTCTTTCTTTTCGGATTCTTTCGCTGTATTAGTTTGGGGTGTTCGTGATGATGACCAACTGCCACCTCGGCCACGTCCCCTGTAATATGACTTGTTCGGCGTACCTTTGCTTAAATTGTCCAACCTTTTCTCAAAACCTTCCATCTTTTTAACTATATCTATGAGCAGTTTGGTATTTGAGTCTTGTTGGACAGTCTGATGTTGGATTTCTATTTTACTGCTAGTATCTTTATCTTTAATCTTAACGGGTTCCTCTTTAACAGATTTAACTTCAACTTTCAAGTCTTTCTGTAGTGTACTTTTCTCCTGTGACATGACAATTTTATCTTGTGACAGTTCATATTCTGCCGCTCTGACCTTCGTCCTAAGCATTTCAAATCCAACTTTGTCCTTCTCGAAATGAACTCTTGTCGCATTTTTGAGTTCAGTGCTGCGTAATCCACGCCAAAACTTATTCTTTAACATTTTATCCTTCTGACTGTCGCTCACATGTCCTTTCTCTTTCGCCTTCTGGTAAATCTCTTCTAAACGTATACTCCACAGAGTTACACTCTCATTTTCCTTCTGTGTTGCATTGTAAAATTCTTGCAGCACGCTTTCTCCAGTGGCGACATTTCCAAAAATACATTCTAACTTTTCCTTTATTTGCTTTGATGTAGCTTGCGCTCCTAATGTGACTAAAACCTTTCTCACCTGGCCCCTTAAAGAATTTCTAATGGCCTGATTCACTATGTACTCTGGGTACACAGTAGAATCCATCAGGTACTGGGTCTCAAGTCGCCACTCTTCAAAACTGCTTTCATTCTTTGGGGTTGGATCAATCCCAGAGAAACTATTTACAAATGGTTTTACAAGATGAGTAACTTCATTCTTGATGTTGGTTTATCTATCTCATCTGACCCTACTTTCGGTTCAGTCACATCTTCGTTCTTGCCATCTCTCTGACTTTCTTTAGTACTTTCTGTCCTGTGTTCTGCACTAGAAACTTTCTCGGGAACTTTGTCTAAATTAAGTTTTGTCCTGATTTCATTCTCTTTCTCTTGAAGCTCCCTTTCCAGTTGTTTAAGGTAATTCTCTTTTCGACCAATCTCTTTTTCTCTTTGGGCTAAACCCCCTTCACTTTCTTGCTGTTCCTCTGATTCTTTCTTTTCTTCTACAACTTGCTTTCCTGCAGAGTCAGCAAGGGTTACAAATCGTTCTTCCAACTTTCTAATATACGTGTCTTTTCTTTCAAGTTCCTTTAACTGTGCTGCTTGCATTTCCTGTATTCTTTTCTCTTCTGCTTCTGTCTGTGCTGAAAGCTGATTCCCTAACTCCGTTATATAGGTCATTAGTTTTTCCATCTCTTCACTGCTTGATAGTTGGGGATCTTTTGGTTCTGGTTTAATGTTGCCTTCTCTTTGCTCCATCAGCTCGGTCGCCCTTCTTCTTTCATACCCTTCCAACTCTCCGAAATGTGTCAGTTCATATGAGTCCTTTGCATTTGTTCTTCCTGTAAAAGATAATTTCTCCTTCGGTCTCACAACTGGTTTATCTCCTCTGTCCTTTTCCCATGCATTAATAGCTTTAAGAAGCTCCGTCTTTCCTATTTCATGTCCACCTTGTCTCCTTTCCCCTTGAAACTGTCTTGCATTTACTATCCCCTCGAAGTCTAGTTTGCCTTCTTTCTCAATTTCTTCTAACTCCCTTTTCAATTCGGTTTCTCGTTTATGTAGTAAGTCTATCTCATGCCTTTTTCTCGCGTTGGGCGCCATTTTGTCACGGACTCTTTAAAAAATCTCACGCCCGGGCCGAGGATCGAACCCGGGACCTTTCGATCTAAAGTCTCGCACTCTACCACGTCGCTATAAAAGCCGGCTTGTACCGCAAGGCAGTACAAGTGTTTATATACCTAATTACCTACACCCTGTGACATTCTCCCCCACCAAATTGGACTTCGTCCCCGAAGTCCCAGGCTAAAGAGCTGCATATAGAAATAGGCTCGAGGAATTACTGCACAGCGGTCAGGTTGGATTTTACGTTGGGCGCCATTTGTCACGGACTCTTAAAAAATCTCACGCCCGGGCCGAGGATCGAACCCGGGACCTTTCGATCTAAAGTCTCGCACTCTACCACGTCGCTATAAAAGCCGGCTTGTATCGCAAGGCAGTACAAGTGTTTATATACCTAATTACCTACACCCTGTGACATAAGGACTGATGGAAGAATTCTGACCCCCCCCAATATGCCTAATAAAATATATGACCCCCCCCTGCTCCAAGGCTTTTTTATTTCCGACCCCCCAGTACATCACCAAAAAAAATTCCGACCCCCCCTAAATGTACCCGGCCCCCCTCAGCTGACAATAAATGACTCGTCCCTAAATTAACAATTAGTTTTATTAGGGTCGACTGGTATTGAAATACCCCACCTAGTTTTAAGACTGTGTATACATGAAACCAAAGCTCTGTTTGACTTAAACTTTTTATGAATGAACGTCCCCTACATAGGGCTAATTGTTCACAAAATATTATCTAATTATAATAGTACCAGGAAAACCCCCTTATGGCAACTGGTCCTTTATCAACTAAAATTGTTGGAACTGTGTTAATCGGAAATTGCGAGACAGACGTATGTTACCATCCATCATCTGCTTATTAATAACTGGTTTATCCAAATAAAAGGGTGTTCAATTCACTCGCAGTACTACAATAAATACGGATACAGCTAATAATCTACCGGCATGGAAACAAATCTATCCTTTTTGCAATTTTGACATTTTAATTCCATCAACGAAATAGCTTCACCAACCTAGGCCTGTTCAAAATTTGAGTAAGTCGGTACCAGTATGCACAAATCACATAACAAGTTACTCTGGTACTGACCTACGTGTATAACTGAGCCTCGACACGACAAAACCAACAAAGTGGCATGTGCGCCCAGCGAAGGCTCAGATCAGCCTGAGCATCCGCCCAGTCTTATCAGAGATTCTGCTGTGTGCTTAAAGAGAAGCTAATGGTCTGAGCTAGCTCATTGCGGGACAGGGGCTGATCTGAGTCTTCGCTGGGCGCACATGCCACTTTGTTTTTTTTTTGTGTCGCGGCTCATATTTACAAGCCTTTTATCTGATTTAAGTCTCCATTTCCAATTTTGATACTGACGTCAAGTACAAAACACTGGAACATTATGACTCATGTCTTGTTCACTGAGCACCCTCGACGGACTAACAAGATTTGAACTAGAAAATTGTGTCTGTAAGACACTAATGATGCCCCCGTGCAGCGCCTGTCACAGGACGTGTACATCCCTAAAGCATCTTTTAAGCACAGATACTATTTAAAAAGAATCCACTGAAAACATTACACAAACTTTATACCTTATAGTTCGAAATGCAGCCCAAAATGACTAAGTTTAAAAGGCCATAATTCCCTCAGAATTAATTTTTCTAATCAAAAATCAACATGCACGTCTTCATTATGTCCACAACAAGTCGCCAATGTCTGAAAAACAGTCGATGAAAATTGGGAGGATTTGATTACAAAATGTACTTACATGTACCCTACAATGCAAACATATGCCTAAAATGACTACGTTCAAAAGGCCATAATTTTATCAAAATTAATTCTAGCTCCAACAAAAACCCACATGCACATCTCCAATATGTCCACAACATGTACATGTATACAAAGTTTGAAAAAGATCGATTGAAAACAGAGGGAGAAGCTGATTACACAAACTACATACCCTACAATGCAAAAAAATGCCTAAAATGACTAAGTTCAAAAGGCCGTAATTCTGTCACATTAATTCTAGCTCCACCAAAATCCCACATGCACATGTTCGATAGGTCCACAACATGTATGCAAAGTTTGAAAAAGATCCTTCGAAAACTGTGGGACGAGTTGATTACACAAACTCTATACCATAAAGTGTGACGAACGGACAGACAGACGGACGGACAGACAGGAGCAAATCTAAATGACCCCTGACTATCGTCACGGGGGCATAAAAAGAAAGATTCCCATAAGGTTTATGTACTTAAATGAAACCTCGATCATTCTTTCCTTAAGTTGCCAATCACAAAGAAGAAATATTTGTCACTTTGAGTCGAAGAATGGCCTTTTTCAAACGAATTTCAGGGTGCAAACTTTGCAGGTCATTGATTTACCTGTTGAATCGATACCACGATGGTCTGAAGGATGTCGCTGCGGGCTCCAATATCAAGTGTGCAATTACACCAGGTCCTGTCCTATTGGATCATTCCCCTTGCTTGCGGCTCTTCATTGCTTAGAACGAGTTTTTAGTTGGGATTATATCCATTTTTAGGAGACGTCTACTAAAATGGTCAGGACTGTGGTAATCGGAAATTGACCTGTTGCCAAGTGTCAGTCAAAATTTGCATTGACCAGTCAAATAAGGTCGGACAAACAAATGCAAGTTTGTTTTTGTGACAATAATTTCTTTTGTAAAATACTCGGACAAATTTTGAAGGCGATGAGCGCTTTCGCGTTAGGTTAACTGCGTGGTCAGACGCATCGTGCGAGTAATGTTTCACGATGATCACCTATTAATTGGCCTGTTCATATGCAAGCTTCACTAGCAGAGCTACAAACAGTGCAGACATAGCTAATAAAGAACAGTACCAATCTGACATTGGTCTACACTGTTTGTCGTTTCGTCCGCCTTTATAAATACACCAACCTCTTTAGTTTTAAAACAACCATCGTATTTGAGTAGGCCTGTCCCAATATAGACAACAATTACGGAAATTTCAAACATTAAACATTTCGAATGCAAATGATGTCTGTTTGAAAACAAATCAACATTTCTTTGCAATTTTACATTTAAATTCCCAGTGGTCATATTTTTCTTTAATGCTGGCAATAACATGTTAATAATTGCATAAACGGCAAGACAGTAGTTCCAAGTCCACAGTTTCATGCTTCTTTTGTGCAAGTAAATAGGTCAAGGGCGAATGGAAAACGACTTTAATGCATCGATAATTCTCCCGAAGCGTAAACGGCTGAACAACACACTAAAAAATAGCATAAAATTTTGAGATAGGCGACAAAAAAGTTATCGACCCCCTTACTTAAGTCATGTAAAATGAATTTCAAATCATTAATCGCATTGTCACACGGCTGTTTCACTGGTAACACATTTTGTTTTTCTTCACAATGAGACAGCTGAGTCAAATGCGCCTCAGCTCAGTGAATCTGTAAATTTCTTTGGCGACTCAGGGTATCTGGATTTTTTTGGCATTAAGTTTCGTCGAAGCCGCTGGTGTGAGCGAGACATAGTCGTCACAACTTAAGTTGAAGTGCATATTCGTGTCTGTGCGTCCGGATTCGTCCGGACGAGACATAGTCGTCACAACTTCAGTTGAAGTGCATGTGCGTGCCTGTGCGTCCGGATTCGTCCAGACCATCACTTCTACATTTACAGATGGAGTGCAAAATAATTTGGTACAAGTGTTCTCCTTTTATGAGCAGACGTGTCATCTTAATCATTTGGTTTAAACAGTATTTTATTCAAAATGTGTAAACATAGGCTATACATATACATAAAGACATAGATACAATATAGGATCAGAAAACAAGCATAGTGCTGATAGAGATCTTATCCTTAAAGATAAGTTATTATTAAACATTTATTCAGGTGATTCAGGGTCAAGGTCACACTTATCCGAGCCACTACTTCAACTTTTATGCATGGATTTCAAAATAACAATTTTTCTCCTTGATGAGTACAAATGTCATGCGAAACATTTATTGAAGCAGTTCCAAGGTCAAGGTCACACGTGACGGTCAAATATTAAAAAAATTGTTATCTATTGTATCTCACTATGCATTGTACTTCTAGTTTTGTTCTTAGCTTTCTTATCTTCTGTCCAGTTATTAATTATTCATTTGCTCATATCTACTTGAGTTTAATCTATTTAGTTATTTCTTTATCTACATGTACCTTTTTATTAGTTTACTCATTTTCACAGTTAAACGTTCTTCTTCTGTAATTAACCACTGACTACTTCCACGTTAAATGTCTTATATGTTTAAACCATCTGTTCTGTTGTGAATCGTGTACGTTTCAGGAGATGATATATATAAGCTTCAAGCTTACTTTCAAATCCTGATCTATTTGTGGTATGTGTATCATGTTGTAAAAATTATTCTTGAATAAAATAGTGTTGAAACTAAATATTGAAATGGGCATAAGTACAGCTTCTCCCAGCCATAATTTGGCACAATTGTTCTCCTTGTGTCGTGTGAAATATTTTATGTAGGTCCAAGGTCAAGGTCACACTTGAAAGTCAAATGATGAAATTTCATTAATTGAGCTTGTCCGGACCATTACTTCTACATTTTTTCCTTAAAGGTCCCATTGCTCTATCAGCATGAAAAATTGTATCATGAGGTATTGCTGCAAGCTTCTCACTATGTAGTTGTTGTGTTATTGTTTAACGTCCACGGTAAACAGCTAAGGTCATGTCGGGACGGTCAGTTAACCTAACCACACTATTCCTGGGCAGGTTTAGACCTGCTAAGCGGTTAACCAGTACTAAGCGCACTTACTTTCACCAGTAACTGACAACTGCCCTTCTTGAATCAGCAGAAGGAGAAATGAAAGTAAGTGGCCGGACCGGGTATCGAACCAGGACCTCTGGCTTATAAGTCAGGCGCCCTACCGATTGCGCTACGCGGCCCCGCTTCTCACTATAGTTTCGTTTCAGTAATTTCAAAGAAAAATGCCACAAAATAGCCCTTTCTTAAAGGCCCATTGCACTCTATCAGCATGAACAATTTTATCACGAGGTCTCACTATAGTTTCGTCATTGTAAATGACCGTTATTGGCCAACTTTAAACAAACAAAACGGTCTTGAGTTTCTTACTAAAAGGGTCTGAAAACGTACTTGGGTTATTTTAGTTGGCAGCTGAAATGGCCTACTTTCGATTTCATTAACTTGAATGAAATGGTACAAATATACTGAACAGGCGTGGATTCCGAATCACTATCCCGCCTTTCTTAAAGGTCCATTGCTCTCTATCAGCATGAACAATTTTATCACGAGGTCTCACTATAGTTTCGTCATTGGAAATGACCGTTATTGGCCAACTTTAAACAAACAAAACGGTCTTGAGTTTCTTATTAAAAGGGTCTGAAAACGTATTTGGGTTATTTTAGTTGGCAGCTGAAATGGCCTACTTTCGATTTCATTAACTTGAATGAAATGGTAAAAATATACTGAACAGGCGTGGATTCCGAATCATTATCCCGCCTATGTTTATGTAGCATTGGTAGACGAGAAACCAGAACAGGAAAATGTATTCTGTGGAGCGATTTGTGAATTTTCAAAAACTTGTTTTCTTTACTTTTTGCCATTTATGTGACTCAATATATGCACATCAACACACATTTATTATAAAACGTGAAAGTTGAACCGCTTTTTACAATGATTTGAGTTTAGACGATTTCACCACTGACAGGACTATGGAGACTTTAAAAGGAAAAGGTAAAGAAAAAAAAAAAAAATAAGAGAAATAGAAAAAAAAGAAAAGAAATAAGAGCAGCTTCCACAATCACCTGATAAAAGGCTTTTGTTGATATACAAGTGGTTGCGATAGCACTGCTAAATAGACTTGCATTGTGCAAAGCATTCAAGGTTACCCCACCCGCTCGAGTTTGCATATCCAGAGACGCTATACAAAAGAATTCAGCGGATCAAACTGAAGTATGTACCCAATGATTCCTTGTGTCCTTACTAAGAAAACGAATACTAAAACATATGTTTAATTTCTCTTTGACTGGAGACACTTTTATTTTTACTTAAATGTGTCTTTAAGAAAATAACAGCAAGAGTGTGGAGACGTCATAGTCAACCATACAGAGTGCTTATTCTGTCTATGAGTGGTTATACTTGAAATCAGTTCAGCTGAAGTCAAGAACAAAATCTGGATTTAGTTCCATAGACACACTTGTCCAGTGCAACAATTTCCCGAAAAATACCCTGCACCGTAAAGCAAGCGTTAAAAAATATGGTATCTTACAAACACAGATTCTGCGTCAGTGAAAATCTTCATAACATTTGGCAGCTGACTGGTCCATATGTGTAGCATTTCGACACGTTATCAGTTAAATTAGGTCACCTCGTATTGACAAAAAACTAACGTCTCCAGAACTTTGCAATGATAACATTACGGAAAAAAAATCAGATTTTGTAGAGATTATGCTAGTACAAACTGACAGCACACTGCCGTCAAAATCACCGTCACTCTCAGGACAGCATACAGACCTAGCACTTGGTCCATTCTTCCAGGCTGTTTTCAAAGTTTTACGCCTTTTTGAAGCCTGGCTGTCAGTCTAAATGGTTATATGAATTCAAATAGTACAAGTCTTAACATTGCCCTTTTAACCGTGTTTCTCAGATAACTCTACAATAATGTTGTGTAAAATTTATTCCTGACTGAGTTATTTCTCTTCTCGGCTTGTAAAATATAAAACACAGTCTAGCCTTTTTGTATCATGTAGCGAAATATTCCTCTTAACTGACTTTTTACGTCAACAGCTAAACATGTAGCTGCTGAAAAAATGGATTTAACATCTAAATCGTCTGTCACCTGGCTTAATACAGAGATAGCATTTGACGTTTCCACTTTACGTGTGTCAAGAATACAATGTAACTGCTTCACTGCTTCACTCACTTATTAGAAAGAAGCCAAACAACATCTTGCTTAGAAAGCACGTCTCTCTTTTTTTATTTTCCTGAACCAAAAAGTTCAATTTATCAGATTTATACTAGCCAGTCTTTCCCACAAAAACTTTTTTAAAGAGTAACTAACTTCAAGTCCCGATGAATGACAGTTGGTCATGTCAAGTGAAGTCCAAGTTGACGTCGAATCTATTGAGAGATTTGATTTGATGTCAAAATATTTGAGGAACGTCCAGTTTTGATTAAGGTTGCGTAAAAATATGATAAACAGGACACTTACACGTTTGACAATAAAATGTATGTTGATGTGCATATATTGAGTCATATAACTGGCAAAAAGTAGAGAAAACACGTTTTTGAAAATTCACAAATCGCTTTCCTGTTCTGGTTTCCCGTCTAGCAATGCTACAGAAACATAGGCGGGAAGTGATTCGGCATCCACGCCTGTACATTATATTTTACCATTTTATTCAAGTTAATGAAATCGAAAGTAGACTATTTTAGTTGCCAACTAAAATAATCCAAATACGTTTTCAGACCCTTATAATGAGAAACTCAAGAACGTTTTTTTGTTTAAAGTTGGTTAATAACGGTCATTTACAATGACAAAACTAAAGTGACAAGCTTGCAGCGATACCTCATGATAAAACGTTTTCATGCTGATAGAGCAATGGGGCCTTTAAGAAAGGGCTATATCTGGCATCTTTCTTTGAAATTACTGAATTAATACATTTTTTTAGAAATCATGCTATTCTAAAATTAGATATAGAAGAACATTCTATCTATATATGTCAGCATTTTCTCAGATGAAACACAAAAGAAACCATGCAATTTAAAGTAAACTCGAATGGGGGCAAAATGGCCCTTATCATACCGGGACCTTTCTGTGAAAACTGGCAGTCTGAAAAGGAGCCACGGATTGAGAAAATCAGCAAAGTGGCATTACGCCCAGCGAAGACTCAGATCAGCCTGGGCATCCGCCCAGTCTGATCAGAATCTTCGTTGTCTGCATGGAGATAGCTTAGACCCTTGGCTACCCTTTCAGCCCTTAGCAAAGAGTCTGATCAGACTGGGCGGCTGCCCAGGCTGATCTGAGTCTGCACAGGGCGCACAGCCACTTTGTTGGTTTTCTCGTGTCGTGGCTCAAATGTTGCATATCATTAGCGTATCAGTGTCTATGACATTATCAAACAGACCTTTTAATGCCGTGCAGCCATGTCTTTAGTTTTCAAAACATTTTATTTTATAGAATAAAAGGCACGACTTACAAATGCAGCGATTAATTTTGAAAGGCTGCAAGTTGCACGCGGAAACACGAGTCAGATCAGCATGCACATCCGCGAAGTCTGACCAGAGTCTTCTCCGTTAGCATGAGCCAGAGGAATCTATGAACTGTACACTAAGTATACTGTTCAAATGGCGCAGATATGCGAGTTGATCTTATTCTTAATGAGGTGCCGTTTTACTATAAATACCCTTTTTGTGATATCACAAACTCGAATTTGTGATATCACTATAACGACTTTGTGATACCACTATTTCGTATATGTTATACAATATTATTTTGTAATATCACTAATTATTATGTGGTATCAATCGATTTTGTAATATCATAAAATCGATCTTGTGATATCACAAAATCGACTTAGTGAAATCACTAAATAGGGATGGATTAGTGATATCACCAAATAGATTTTGGGATATGAACAGAATTATGAGGTGCCGTTTTACTATAAATTCCCTGTTTTGTGATATCACTAATTGAAATAAGTGATATCACAAAATAGCTGTGATAGGTGATACCAAAAAATCGATTTCTGCGATTTCACTTATTCTATTTTATGATATCACTTTATCGCACATATTTTGTGATATCTCTGATTCAATTTTGTGATATCACTTATTTCAGTTAGTGATATCACAAAACAGGGAAGTTAGTAAATCAGCACATATAATTCTTTTCTTTTTGAGCTTGTATCAAAGGCACAGTTTCTTGTGGCGTAGCTCATGACTGATTCCTAAAGAGATTTCTTCAAATGCACCGTAGTTGACCATGAGCTATATATAATTAGAAATCCCTGCAGCCCCTTCTTGTCGTCACGATTTTGTATAATCAGACATAAACCACGTCCCGAGAAACGGAATCTCTTAGCATGTGGGAAAAGTGAATACTAAGATCAGCCGGCACATCTAGGCAGTCTCATTCGAGATTTTCCCTCTTAAACATGAGGTCCTGAGAAATGTTTGCAAAACAATGAAGGCTGTGATCAGATGCGCAGACTCATCTGACTCTTCGCTATTAGAATGCGTTATCTGTTACTTTACCTGATCCCTGGTTAGAATTGTATTTTATGTAATAATGACATGATGAAACAAATATTTGCAAAATTAAGGTGGTGATTAATGGTAAATGCAAAAATCTGCATAAAACCATAGAAAAATAACGTACCTCCCTGAAAGTTAGCAGACTTCTTATTTTTTGTTGTTCTCTACAGTTTAGAATACAAAATAGAGGTACATGCTGCTTAAAAAAGTGTTTTAAAAGAAAAGAAATCTGCGCAGAAATCTAAAAGAATAACATGATTTTTGAAACTTTACGTAGCGCTGAAGGTATGTTATTGCATAATGAAGAGCGTCCTAGCAATTATTTGTTCCAAATCTTTCTCAAATTGTAATGTAGACCAGCTGAAAACAGTAGCTTTTTCTCAAATGTTTAACCATGTACAAGGTAAAAGTTTACTGGACGCAGTCATTAAACATAGGGTAGGCAACCATACCTATATAACACCTATAATACAAATAATACATTACTGGCACTATAACAAGTGTGTAAATGAAATTGTTCAACCTTGTTAAAATAGTCTCACCTGTGAGTTTTGAAAAAAAAACTGGACACAGGCTACGTCTTTTTTTTTATCTGCTCAGCCTGATAATGTGTGAAAGAGTTGGAAAAAATAATTGCTAGGGCGCTTTCCATAATGCAACAAGGAACCCTCAGCAATAAGTATATTTTCAATAACGATATTATTTTTTTTAGATTTCAGCGCAGAAAATTTTCCTTTGATCTTTTCTTATAAAAACACCTTTTAACATCCACAAATCCTGCATTTTGGGATTATAAATCATGAGAAACAACATAAAGAAGGCATCAGCTAAGTTTTGGGAAGATCAGTTGTATTTTCAGCGTCTTATGCAGATTTTGTCTTAGCCTCAAATCAGTGATTATCACCACCTTAAATGGACAGGAATAAAAAAAAGCAAAAACAGATTGAAAGGTGAAGTTGTAGAAGATTTTCAGCAGAATGAAAAAAAAAATGCAATAAAATGTGATACTACAGCTTATAAATAAATGACCTAATAAAATAAAAAGTGAAAAAAGGTAAATAAATTAGTTTTCGGACGCGAAGACTTCCAAAATATTAAAGCATCAATGTACATGTAGAGCTATATAGCCATTCTTTGATAAAGGGTTGTTGGGAAGAGAAAAGTACAGTAATGATCTACTTCCAAACCTGGAAAAGACAGTAAAAATTCGTGTTTTATCTAAATTTCAGACTGTGAACTTCACAGCCAAATTCTTGCAGCGTAAATAAAAGACATAAAACGAAGGAGCCTAAATGGAATGCAGGCATACACTTAATTGGTTAAACACAAATTTATATAGAAAGATGCACATTAAACGCTATTTACTTTGACCCCAAATCAGCTTCATCAAAAAGAAGGTGGCCTTAACTGTCTGGAATGATTGTAATTCTGGGCCCAGAAAGCAAATCTACAATCATTCCTTAAAGTGAAACCCCCTTACTGTCAGGTCTTCTATTTCAAGGTCATGTTTTATACATGTACAATAATAAAAAATACAAGAATTTAAACAAAATAACCAAAGTTGGATTAAACACAAAACTGTAAAGAAGGAGCACATTAAACGATATACGAGGGGCGTTCGAAAAGTAATGCAAATAGCCTCATAACTTTGTTTAGGGGAACGCTGGGTACAAATGCTATGCATATGCTGAAAACTCTACATTTTGTCTTTACAATGATACCAAACGCTGTACAAACACAGCTTTTCATATTGACTAACAACGCATTTTATTAGGCCCCTGTCATACCACTGGGCTAATTTCATATGTAAATTTTTTCAGTGTTGGGCATTCAAGTCAAATATCATTGCAAATACAAAATTAATCTTTGTCAGATGTTTGTCCATTGTTGCCTACAATATTCATACAAAAGTTAAAAGGGGGCAACTGTTATCGATTTATTCCTGGCACAGCAATGCGCAATTCTTATGACGTTATTGAAATATACGTTAACGTCATTTTTAAAAGCTTGTAGAGGCTTCGTTTTTGGCATTAATTTGAATTTATTGCCAGGTTTTCGATGACCCATGTAAATGCTCTTGCTGACAAGATTTTGATTGCTAATACATTTGTTTTCATTACGAAATCATTTAATTTTTGGTAGAAATGGGGTATGTGCTACTACATAATCCATATTTCCGGGCCGGTACGGAACCCAGATTAAAAATAATTTCCGCGATATTTACAGGACAACATTGCCTGGGCATTGTCTTCAAGTAGCAAAAATAAAAACAATTCAAAGACTGACGATATATAAATTACGGCCTGCTAAACTAAAATTCTGCAGTGTCCTTAAGGTATACCTCTTTCAAAGAAGATAAAAATGCGCCCTTTTTAAAGAAATACACCGTATTTGCAGACTTTCCTACGCATAATATAGCTTTATGTGTTTTTGCAATCAGAAGTTCTGTTTTTATATTGGTTACCGAGAAATTACGTCATTTGCATTACTTTTCGAACGCCCCTCGTATATCATATAAAACTGCCTCTCAGATCTGGGCCCTGATTTTATAATACTTTTATTTTATTTTTTTTTATATTTTTTTTTTCATGCTGAAACTCATACTAAATAATGTTACGCTTTTGCAGAATTTTATTGTTTCTAGTGTTATTCTTTTTACACAATTTCTCGTATATAAACTGTCAAAATAAGCCATATTAAAGTAACCTTAATTCAATATTAAACTTTGAGCACGAACTCAGCTGAGCATGAAAAACGCTTATAGCGTCGGGCCCCGGTCCATTTCATAAGGACATTTTTGCCAAAGCCGCGCTTGTTAAAAATATTAGTTGTTGGTTTTATTCTCCAAGTACTTTGGGTATTATTTAAGGTTTAATGCTTACAGGGAGACTGATGAGGCTTAATTAGCCGAAACAGCGTAGTCTGACCCACCTTCGTTCTTATGATTGTTTTCATTTCTCTGGAAGGAACTCATTTATGGTTTTTATTTCAACTGAAAACAACTTCTCAATTTGGTACTCGACGTGCCATCATTCAAAGTTTTTCATTTGTCTGTTGTATACCTGTTGGGTGCATATCGTTTTGGATGATTCTTTCATACCAGATATGGAATATGCTACATCTAGAAATGCCGCGAGTCGTGACATGAACAAATAGGGTGTTTAACGCATCGGGGTTGGTCGTGGTCCGGGGAGTCCTACTAATTTGAAAAATAGTAGGGCAAGGGCCAAATGTGCTTGCAGTAGGTGCAGGTGGGGTTGCTTAGACATTTTCCCTTCCCCTATCGTATCTCTTTTCGTTCTCCCTCTTTCTGGGAGACGGCTCGATATAGACTAAAATACTGTCTAAAAGAGCTGTTAAACCCAAAAACAACCAACCAACCAAAGCTTAACGCATACGCAACAGGAAATGATCTGACCAGCCTGCGCATCCGCGCAATCTGGTCAGAACCTTTGCTGTTCGCACACACAATAAATGGACCCTTATTGGTCTACAGGCTAAACCTGAGGGCTCTCGCTAGACTGCGTGGATTCACAGACTAGTTTGAGTCTTCGCTGTTGGCTGATACGTAAAGCTTCCCTTATGCTGACTCGGCTCCCAACTAAAGACAGAAGTACAATGAATAAGCAGTATGCATAAGATCGGGCTGTTCATAAAGGTATGCACTGCTGTCATTACGTTAGCAGAGTTTTGAAAAAACACCGGACAGATAAATCAACTTTTTCGAATTTTCGAAAAACAGAAAAGAAAATAGTTTTCCAAATCTTATGGTAATAATGATACAGTATAAAAACGGCACTTACCTTTTGCTCTTAATGGTAGTTCCTAAAGCATGAAGTTCTTTTATTACAAAATATATTTAAGTTCGCCAACTTTTGAAATCTTCTTAACTTTATATATGACTTCTGCTTGCTTAGTTATGACGCAAAATGCTAAGCGGTGAAATGTTCTGTAACCAATCCACACTTCCTTTGTAGCAGACTTTTTCACTTTTAGCCAATCAGGTCACACCTTACAACCGCAGAGACACTTGGCGGTTTACGATTGTCGTTAATTGGCATTGTAGCTGGAAACATTAGGACCGGAACTCTATTGTGCTACTAATGTTGGAACTATTTCATACAATCCTACCAAATATTGATTGAAATTGGCATCATGATAAGAAAAGAAGTTATATCAAAATATTATCGAATTATCAACAGATGATTTCCCATTGCCCGGGTAACGCTTCTAAAAGTGACATTTTCTAGAGAGTATTGAGCGATAGTGGTGCTTATGACGCGTTATTGCGCACGTTTTTTTAGGTTGAAAACTGGTGGTGTTTAGCATTATCTCAGTCTTATCTTTAATGATAACCTTTTTGTCTTAGTGCAGTTATTTTGACGTTTGACGTTATTTGGATTGCAAATAGAATTTTATGCCCAGAATGTCTGAAGCAGTTCTTTTTTCTGATAGCGGCGGATTCATGCAAAACTGAATGCTACACATGGGTAACGAGTGCAAGTGGCTGTTTTAACCGATAAATGAGGTCGAAGCTAGTAGTCTTCATGTGCATGGGAAAACCATCATATTTTAGACCACTTGAGCTGCGACACGACAAAACCAACAATGTGGCTGTGTGCCCAGCGAAGACTCAGATCAGCCTGGGCAGCCGCCCAATTTGATCATACTCTTCGTTTAGTGCTACAAGGGTAGCTAAGGGACTAATCTACCTCCATGCGGACAGCGAAGACTCTGATCAGACTGGGCGGATGCCCAGGCTGATCTGAGACTGCACTGGGCGCACAACCACATTGTTGGTTTTGTCGTGTCGTGGCTCATTTGTGGAAAGAGAAAGATTTTTTGTAGGTTTCTGTTTGCTTCCCTGCATCATATAGCTCTTTCTAAATGGGGTCTTTTCATGCAAAAAAGAATTCGCTCGCGGAGCAAAATTGGTTTCTCTAAGAGTTGAATCCCATTAGTTGAAGGGTGACATACATGTAAATAAACATGGCTGAGGTGCGTCCCTTCGAAGTGTGCCCATTCACTTTAAATGAAAGCTTGCTGTTGTTTTGTTGTTGTTTTACGTCCATGGTAAACAGCTGTGGTCATGTCGGGACGGTCAGTTAACCTAACCACACTATTTCTGGGCAGACTTAGGCTTCCTAAGCGGTTAACAAGTACTAAGTGGAAATACTGACAACTGCCCTTGAATCAGCAGATGGGGAAACGAATGTAAGTGGCCGGACCTGGTTTCAAATCCGGGACCTGTGGCTCTTGAGTCTGACGCGCTTCCGACTGCGCCACGCTTTTCTTTGAGAAGACTCGGATTACGCCACAATATGCTTTATAACACACAGACACACACGCGCACGCTTATAAAATTATATATATTAGGCCTATATGTTGGTCTCTGGTTCGACGTCGTATCTTTTTACATATAATTTATAGCAGTACTTCTCCAAATATATACTCGAGGACTTTAAAAACGCCTCACCCAAACATATTATATATTTTGGTACTTCCACATTTCAAGTTATTTTGTATAACTATTGTTTATTAAAAATAGTAAAAATATTCAAATTAAAGAAATTGCAGGAACGTATGTCATGCGTGACGACATTTGTACTTAATCGGTCAACGTCACTGCCCCTTCATTTTATTTACAACTTCTTTATGTTACAGCCCTTTGCGCCTATTCCAGCTTTGCCATGAAAGATACCCTACAGCAAAAATCACAATATTTAGGCCACGATGACCTTATGTGCTGCCAGACAGCTTAAATCGAAAACTGGAACACACAAAATGGGATCTCAAATTTTGATTTTCTGGAAAATAACGTAATTTTACTTCTTACACTTCACATGAACAGACTTCGACACAAATATCTTACAGATTAACTTCCTAACCATTCGTCAACATCAATGGATACTTTGATAGCAGCACCAAATGTCAGGTTATCCGCGCAGTCAATGACGACAAAGTCATTGATTCCATTCTTAGCGGACTCTAAAATTCTCATTTTAAGTTTTTAACTATACGTGGTTCCAGAGTAGATCACTATGAGCTGCAAAATACTGTTTGAAAGAATTTATTTCTGTCGGTTTCGAAGTTTGATGCCATGTTCAAAATGCGATTATTGTATTCTCGATCGTTTGTTTACCTCGCTTCAATTCAGAAATTGTTGAAATGTAGCGGAAGACGGCAACCAGGTTGTATAGATAGTGCATTAAATCCATTTTGGTGAAAATCCCACGTTTTAAAACACCGTTTTATCTTTGTGGCGTGTATTTAAACATTTTAAATTCCAAGATTGTACTGATGAGTAATCTCATGCGTTTGATATGTGTTTGTATTTTTATTTATCATTAGTCTTATTTTAGCTGATAATAAAACAAAAGCAACATTTTAGTTTCTTTCAGGTGAGGCGTTTTTAAAGTCCTCGAGTATATTTCTTAGCGCTTGATTAGACGAGAAACTGGCTTCTACATATTTAATGCACTCTCAGTAAAAGCAGACGGACACAATGTTAAAACCAGATCATTTTATTTTGATCAAGTACGAAAACTCAAATTTGAATTTACTGTTTTGTATACTTACATAGAAAATAGGCAAAATTTTTCGTATAATTTGCTTAGTCTGTTGTAACCCTTCAATTGGTCTAAATTATTTATTTCAGTAAAGATAGCTGAGTTGCCACCTATTTGGGAAAGAGCTGCTGACTCGGCTTATCACTTGTAATTTATTGTTTGTTGGGATGTCTTTGTCAATATTTCCCTTTGATGTTGGGGATAGGGTTTGGGATCTGATTCAGTCAGTTCCTGAAGTGTAGTTACTCTTTAAATTTACAATAATGTCAGCTTGTCTACTCCTGCTTGTTAGTTTATCATAAAGGAACCATGATTTTCCGATGACTGCTGGTGTTTAAAATTCTACATGGGCTAAGTTTTAACTCCGCAACATTTGTGCCATTTCTACACAGAGATATGGTAAGTATTTGATGATAATTCAGGGGCAATTGTTCTTACTGTCGCGACTGATTTAACAAGCAGGACTGACACCTTCACCTTCTTATGTGTTATGCAGTACCGCTACGTCTTTGCTGTTTACTATTTTGTATTACATGTTACTCGTATGTTACATTGTGACCTGAGCTTAATAAAGCATAGTTGAGTTCAGTTGAGTTAACATAGGGGTCACTTTCCGACTGCGTCATCGGTGTCGGTGTCAGCGTCGATGTCGTCAAAAATGTTTACTCACTGCGTTTAGCTCCATTTCTAAGAGACCAAGAATCCTATTGAGATGAAACTTCACACAGGCTTACATCATGACATTGTCTCCGCAACGCTGACCTTGACATATTTTCCACGCCCTGTTGAGAATAGCCAAATTTGCGTTTACCCACGGCATTTAGTTGCATTTCACAGAGACTAAAAGAGCTTGTGTAATAAATCTAAATACACACTTATACATTATGACATTGTCTGTGCAGTAATAGTATCATTTACTGAGCTTGACTTACTTTCACGCTCTGTTGAACATAGCCAAATTTACGTTTACTCACTCTGTTTAGCTCCATTTCTCAGAACTTAAAAGACCCTTTGTGATTAAACTCCACACAAACTTAAATCATGACATCATCTCTGCAGTACCAGTGTCATCTTTTTCTACCCTGTGCTACTTTCGCGCTCTGTTGAGCCAAATTTACGACTACACAATGCGCTTAGTTTTATTTCTTAAAATCTGAAAGACCTCTTTTTAAAGAAAATTTACACAAACTTACATCATCTCTGTAACACCAGTTTTGTTGGCTAACCTTGACCTACTTTTCACGCCCTGTTGAACGTAGATTTTAAAGACTAAAATTGAAAAGCAGTGTGGGCAGTAGAGTAACATTTTGCAGGCGCGACAAAGCCTTCCGCAGAATTCTTGTTCCTCAACAAAAGCATAATGTTGTGAGCCCTCATCTGGACCGCCTTGATAAAACGAGGCTAGATGAGGGGTTGCAAAGTTTATGCGGATGTAAGAGAAATTATCCCTAATTGTAACCAAATACTCCCTCTTCCAGCTTTTACACTTTTAAGGTGGAATAGGACAAAACCAAAACTTTCAGTTTTCTAGTCAAACAATAAATAATAATAATAAAAAAATCCAGTCCTTTGTGAATCACAAAATGACTTTCTTTTGAGCATGAACCGCTTTTTTCTCCAATTTTAATGACCATGATGACGTCGTGAAAGTGTGATGGTTTGTCGTTTTTTTACGCAAAAATTATAGCTCTCAAATATCTGTAAAAATAGCCATCAGAGGAGATGGAATATCCCCCGACCAGGGACCCCTTGTGCCTTGGTAAACAGGATGCACTTCAAAACACGTATAAGTAATATATTGTCATTCTTTTATGCTTCTGATTGACATTATCTGTTTAACAGATGTATGATTATCTAACACTCAGATCAAAACAGTATGCCAGATTGCTAAGAAGAGGTAAAATCTCAAACAGCCACCATGTACACAATGTATAGCATATAATACATTCAACATCTCAAAATGTGTGAATGACTTTAAAGTACAAGACCTACACGTCTAATTTTGAGCTCTCTAGTAAGTGAATTTGGACAAAAAATTCAAATCTGGATTTTTTTGGTGGGGGGGGGGGGGGGGGGGGGGGGAGGGGGGGGACGGGGCAGGGGCGGGGGAAGTATGAATGATGAGAGAGTTGTCATTCGTGTATATGACAAATTGTCATGACCTGTTCTGCATATCTGTATAGTACCGTATCATAAAAATATTCAAAGGGTATTCAAGTCATGGAACAGACAGGATATCACACCTAAAACCATCAAGGGAAAATAACTTAAAAAGTAAGAAAGCAAGAGTTGTCATTTTTGTTCGCGACACATCATCATGACCTGTTCTAAATATCTGTGCAGTATCATGAAAATATTTTAGAAGGTATTCAAGTTATAGAGCGGAGAGGAAACAATACAAAATCACAGCTAAAAGCATCAAGGGGAAATAACTCAAAAAGTAAGAAAGCAAGAGTTGTCATTCTTCTTCGCGACACATCGTCATGACCTTTTCTACATATCTGTAAAGTATCATAAAGATATTTCAAAGTCTGAAAAACTTTCAAAGGGTATTCAATTTATAGAGCGGACACGAAATCACAGCTAAAACCATCAAGGGGAAATAACTCAAAAAGGAAGAAAGCAAGAGTAGTCATTCTTGTTCGCGACACATTGTCATGACCTGCTCTATATATCTGTAAACTATCATGAAATATTCCAAAGTGTATTCAAGTTATAGAGCGGACACGAAATCAACACAAAATTACAGCTAAAACCATCAAGGGGAAATAACTCAAAAAGTAAGAAAGCAAGAGTTGTCATTTTTGTTTGCGACACATTGTCATGACCTGTTCTAAATACCTGTGACACGAGCGGACACGAATCTGCCAAAAATTCACCAAAGGTGAAAAACCTCAAAAGCTACAATAGCAAGAGTTACCATTCTTGTACGCGACACTTTGTCATGATCTGTTCTACATAACTGTGAGGTATCATGCAAATATTTCAAAGGGTATTCAAGATATAGAGCGGACAAGAATATGTTTACGGATGGACAGACGGACGAACGGACGCCAGGCTCATCGCTATATCCCCCGAACCTTTCGGCCGGGTGATAAAAATTGGCATTGCTCTGCAGTCCGTTGAACTAGTAAAATAAGTTCCATACCAAAGTATGTGATGTTAAGAGGTTCATGAAGCTGTGCTTTCTGCCCAATCTGTACGCATTTTTGGGTGAATTGATGCAAACATTATTTTTCATTATCTATTAAAATTTGCCTTTTTTCACATTTTAAATGATAAAGAGAAAAGGCGTCTTCGAAAAATATGTCAAATTTTGATATGTTTTAAAGAAATGTGATGCTGGAATATTGATTAAGTGATATTAACGGCTATATTCAAGAACCAAACTCACACTCGACTCACACTCGACTCATTGAGATAATCGTCTAGCGGTCACAGGTAGATTCACCTTAGGGCTCGTTCGTATTCACAAAGGCTAGGGAGCTCTGAGTGGACTCGATAAAGTGAGTGAGTGTTGAGTGAGAGAGATACCTCCCTTGAACTCAACTCAAGTGTTGTTTATGAATACGAAATAGAACTTAACTGACTTTGATGCGCATGCTAGTCCGATCAGTTGCTTTTATCGTATCTAACATTCGTGTTTGGACATGTTTATGACGAGTCGTCACTTATATTCTGGGTTTGTCCGTCTGTCTGTCACATAGCATATATCTTCTGCGTTCGTTTGAAACTTGCATCATACGTCTATCTAATCAAGACAATGTGAGAATGTGTGCTTTAAGACTGTCGGATCAAGGTCACACGAATAGGTCAAAGTTAAAATACTAATATTTTATGTCTGTAAACAGTTTCAGATTGCTTCATGAAAAATTAGAAAGAGAAAAAAGAAATATGAGCATAACCATTCTTCCATTTACAGTCCGTATGTCTGTTATTTTCTTTTATTTGCCCACTCTATATACTGATATATGTATCTCCTGGGCCAGTGGGAGGATTGTCTTGAAACCATATTATCAAAACAATGTACAAAACTTACATTTTGATGATGTCAGATCGAATTCAAGGTCAAATTTAATGGTCAATCAATATTTTATCTCCGATTCATTTTTTGTACACCAGTATCAGAATGCATGCCAAAAACAGGATAGTCCTCTTATCTGCGAGGGAGTACGAGTACACTGTTTGTTCGTTCAGACCGGCACTGATCAGCCAGGAATACAAGACCAGAAAATTGTGATTTTTTCGCACAGCGTTATCAAATTCCATAGGAAACCATGTCAAAATATTTCTTGTGCACAATATTTTGAATGGGGTTTAAAATTTTCGCACCGCATATAAAATGCCTGTTGATAGCAAGTGTGCATACTTTTTCAAATATATAAATTTAACTTCGTTTAAGTAAGTATTACAAAATTTCTAGTAACCATCAGCCACAATAAACAATATCTTGTCCAGTGCACTTATTCCTACTGCAGAATAGAACAGAACCGATCAGAACAAAACGTTATTCGTGTAGGTAAACATGTTAGATCACACATAGGTGACATATGATGTCTATTAGGTGACATATGATACTAATGAACACCCCCCCCCCCCACCTACCACCACCAAAACAAAAACAAACAACAAGAAAAAACAAAATAAAAAAGCTTCTCACAGATACTGTCAGCCGTTAGTCAGCATTCTGATGGAATGTCGGCAGAAACAAATTACTGGGAGCAAGTTACAGTTAGGGTAATATCAAGAAAATTGAAAATCAGTTGAAATCTAGTCTTATGTGCTACTCTTGATAATTCAATGTTTTTTCCATGTTTTTTGCGTGTTTTTTCTTCTTCAGATCAATTCTTTAACTAAAATGAATATAATTTGGTTAGTTGTTTCGAGTTTGAACGCCTCTTTGAGAAAGCATTTCAATCTATATCAAGCCGTTTTCCAGAAAGAGGGAGAGAGAAAAAAGATAGAGAAGATGAGAGTACAAAAATGATAAAACGCCCTCCTTCACTTACTTTAAGCATAGTTGGTCCTTGTCTTGCGAGTTTCGGAATTAGTAGGACGCCCCAATACTAGAAGTTATCCAGCACATCCGTCCAACCCGACCACCCCATGACTCTATATCACTGTCAAATCATAATGAACAGACGCATGCAAAATGCGCCAGCAAAAATTAACTTAGGCACAGTCTGATCTTATCTATACAAATAACCCAGGCGATAACTGGGATCGTTGAGCTTTTAAAAGGCAAACTGCCCACCCTTGTGTTGACTACGTATATGTACGCAAACGTGCATTGGTCTGGGAAGGAGCAGTACGCATGTGTTTTATTACATGTTTTGTTGCCATTAGATGGGCTAACTGCTGTTATACTAATCAAATTTTGTTACCTTCACATAACAACGGGTAGAAAACAGAACCAAAATAATGGCCGGTTTAACAAATATGCCAAATGCGAAATCGCAGTAAGCCCTATGCGAAAAAAGAAAGAATAAAAGTTTAAAACACTGATGATACCCCAACCCCTGTGTTGTGGCTGTCATCTCCTCCGCCCCCCCCCCAACCCCACCCCCTAGACGTCGATTCTTACCCAGCACCCTTAACCCTCACTCTCTCTCTCTGTCTCTTCAAAAAGAAATGAAAAGTCATATGCATATCTTTGATATAACTGTTAAATCTGTGCAAAGATTCAAATAGATTGACAAAAGTATACAAACTTTTTAGGCGGACGGACGGGTAGACAGGCGACAGACATGGATAATATTATCGACTTAATAGTGTTAAAGGCCATATAAACCAAAACAAAGTGCTGAGCAACAGTTTTTATTTAGTTCTAGATACGCGAGTGAATCTCGAGTCGGACTCGAGAAAGGTGAGGTTGAGATAGTTTTGTGAATATGAAAGCTGAACTCCACTCGCACTCTTGTTAATCCCACTCCAACCACACTTGAGGGTTACTTACTGGAGTTTGAGTCGAAGGTGAGTGTGAGTTTTGTTCTTGAATATAGCCGTAAGATTTCACCGCGTAAATATTTCTCAAAGTAGTTTTTTTAAATATACAGTTTTTTTTTGATATAACGTCGATTTTTTAGCGTCAAACTATTTTGGGCGCTAAGAGCGGTTTTTCCGAAATATCTTTTAATTCCGATAAAAAATCGAATTACGTTAGAGAACCTATCAAAATGAAAAACGAAAAAAAAAATGAAGTAATATCTCATTCCGTTTTCTAGGCAGAAGAGTTTCAACAGGTCAGGGGCTCATTTTTCCCTGTTTTACTGTTTTGGAAGACTGAAATGGACGTTGCGAAATACGAGGCTCGTAAGAGTTCAGTGAACGAGACGTTACGTTACGTAAAATAAATATCATGGCAAAAGTGAAACGCTGGCATATTTAAATCTTCCTTTCTGGAAAACGGAATAAGAAATCAATTCAGTATTTTCTTTTTTGGTAGTTATATTCTCCAGAACAGATCATAAATGTTTCACTAGAAACTAAAATGTTACAGGAAAACGTTCCTAGGAATCATCTCCCTTTGACGTTGAAGGAATTGATATAATCGGAAAGGGAGTTTAGTTTGACAAATCTACTTTGTGAACACATTACACGGTGAGAACTTAACATTTAAAAAAATACATGTAAACATATTTCATTAAAACATAAAAGGACCTGGTATGATAAGGGCCATTTTTGGCCCCCACTCAAACTCTCTTAAATTTGCATGGTTTCTATTGCTTGTCATTTGAGCGTATGGTAACAAACAGAAATAATATGTTTTACTTTTGTTAATTCTCAGAATAACATGATTTCTGACATGCCTATGTTGGTTCACTAATATGAAGGAAAATTGCAAGAAAAACTGAGTTTAATCATTTTTCCTTTTAAAAAAAAAAGTCATTTATAATAGCCTTTGAAAGCTCTTGATAATAGGCCTTTGATGAAATGCTTATACGTTGGGTACCACGGCTAATTACCTGTGCACTGCACAAGGCCGGTCAAGGTACCCCACCCACTCAAGTTTGCAAGTCAAGAGACGCTAACCAAAAAATTCCAACAGATCAAAATGAAATGTGTACCACATTATTCCTTGTGTTCTAACTAAGAAAATGAATACGCACAACATATGTTTATTTTGTCTATGACTGGAGATATGGGCGTTTTGTGTTGAGAAAACAGGGAAAATGTTCCGAAGGCTGCCAGTTTGGTAACAAAAATTTAAAAATAAACATTGAGCCCGGTCTCCAGCACATTTAATATTTTCATGGCATGTAAATATATCAAAATTGTGTTCGCATATAAAATATAAAATGTGCTGGAGGCCGGGCTCATATATTTTGAAAGCCGCGAAGGCTACCAAATTCGTCTTTTTCGTCACAATCCGCTGGGGGTATGGGTATGTTCAAGATTAACAAGAGCTGTCGCCTAACAGCATAGCTTGTCTGAATAGGTGCTTGCCCATCACACAGTCGCTATTGTAGTGTGGACGGCTATGCATAAAATCCAGGCAAGCATGTCCATAATGACAACACATTTATAAACAAAAGCTATCTCAGAAATAAGTTTAAAATGAAATTAAAATAAAAAAAGTCCACATGAAATTTCAAAGTACATGAGCTTGGGCTCAAAGAACTAAGGGGTGGGGGTAGGAGGGTTGGGTTGGGGTTTGGGGGGGGGGGGGCGGCTAGGATGTATCAAAACTTTGAACCATTATCTAACATCAGTCCAAGTATAAGTATCAACTGATACCATCGTGGCACTGTGAAATTATGTCTTCATAAATATAGAACTTTAACCAAAATCTTTAAGACAAAATTCAAAGTCGATGACCTTGACTTCAAGGTCATCCGGTGGGGTAAGTATATAGTGTTTTGTAAAATCTCAAAAAATTGTCTAACATCAGTTCAAGTGTAAACTAAATCTCTGCCAAGCATAATGAATCAGTATGCAATTAGAAAACTTTAATAAAGACCAAATTTCTTAAGTCCCTGACCTTGACATCAAGGTCACTGAGCGGGGTTGGGGTAGTACTTTGTAAAACTTTGGACTAATATCTAGGTACAGTGCAAATATAAAAAGAATTCATTTATGGGTTCAGGAGATATGTGTCTTTTAAAAAAACTTTAACCAAAACATCCCAGCAATAAATTTTCTAAGTTCATGACCTTGACATCTAGGTCACTGAGGGGGGTAGGGGTAGTACCTTGGAAAACTTTGGACCAATATCTAACTACAGTGCAAGTATCATAGGAATCCATCAATGGGTTGAGATATTGGGCTTTATAAAACTTTAACCAAAACATCCAATACAAAAACACTTCCAATTTTCTAAGTCCATGACCTTGACATCAAGGTCATGGGGTGGGGTGGGGGTGGCACCCTGTTAAACCTTGGACCAATATCTAACTACAGTGCAAGTATCAAATGAATCCATCCATGGGTTAAGGAGATATAGGTCTTTAAAAAACTTTAACCAAAACATCCAATCCGGACGCCGACGCGGACGCCGACGCGGACGCCGACGCCAGGGTGACAACAATAGCTCTTCCTGAACTTTCGTTCAGGCGAGCTAAAAACACAAATAGTTTATGCAAGAACTGGTTGATTTTGTATTTCCTGTTACATTCAAGGTTAGAACTTTCCTATGAATGCATTTTAGTTATCGAAATAGAACTTTTGAAAAATGAGTTTAGTTTTCTGGGGGTCAAATATGGGGATTATCATACCAGGTCCTTTCAGATATATTTTCGGAGACGTTTATTTTTCTCTATCTAAGCTTTTATGTGAAATTAACCAATACTCAGAAGCCAGTGGAAGGGAATATTTGCGTGAATCAACACAAAATGCAAAACTATTTGGAAGAAGTAGTGACACATTTATTAAGGCTCTTGGCGGCTCGCAAGTTGATATTAAAATGATTTACGGAGCGCAAAACAAATGCTAAAATAAAATCGCACGCTATTTATTTTGCATAAAAAAAAGTCTAATCCTAACATTTTCATTACGTCACAAAATTGGAAGTGTTTGTTGCTGAACTTCTTGATCATTGTTTTCTTAACACGAAAATTGAAAAGTTTGGTTTTATCCTATTCCACCTCAATAGTTTTAAAACAGCTTTCTATAAGGGAGGTAAAAGGTAAATTGCAGAGTTGCCTAACCTGAAAGTGTACCCATTTACATTAAGAACCGTATACTTGTGCCACACAGGCATGCAGGCCCGGATCCAGACCACCACGTACTGGTGGGGCTCTGGATAACTGGTGGGGCTGGGGGGTGCCGAGATGTATGTGTATGTGGGGGAGGAGTGGGAGTTTGAAATTTTATGACATAATTTGGGCTCAATTTGATGAGAATTTTTTATGTCTTTTTTGCCATGAAATATATATTGCGATATCTCATTAGAATCGCCTCGGCGAGGCGATTCGAATGAGATATCACAACATATATTTTATTCTAAAAGAAGAATTCGGAGTGACTGGAAAACTCCGGCTTCACCCTTGAACATTGATCCTATTCGGACATTTACCACTACTTTCTTGTTTTCTAATTTTATTCTAGTTATTCCATTATCTCAAACTGTCATCTGATACGTCTTATTATCTGAAGGCCTACATATTTTGCATAACACAGAGGCCCAGATGGCGGGGCTGAAGCCCCAAAGCCTACCCCCTGGATCCGGGGCTGGGCATGTGAAGGATTCGTTCCCCTGAGCCTCCTGGAAAAAATAGTTATAAGAATTGGGTCGAGCGATGGTGATGAGTGACTTTCAGTGCCAGGCGTCCTACTAATAAGCACAACAGCAGGGTCTGTGCTTGCAGTAGGTGCAGGCGGGGCTGTTCGGATGGGGTTGTTGGGATATTTTTCTCACGCCTATCATACCTTTTTTCTTTCTCCCTCTCTCTGGTAGACGGCTCGATGTAGACTGATATACATGTACAGTCTAAAAGGGCCGTTACACCCCAAACAACCAACCACTTGCTATGCTCTCTGAAAAGTGAAAAGGAAAGAAGAACTAATTTGAGTCGCGACACGACAAAACCAACAAAGTGGCATGTGCGCCAAGCGAACTCAGATTAGCCCGGGCAACCGCTCATTCTGTCGGCATGGAAGTAGCTTAGAACCTTAGCTGTCATTTAAGCGCATAGCAAAGACTCTGATCAGACTGGGCGGACGTCCACGCTGATCTAAGTCTTCGCTTGGCGCACTTGCCATTTTGTTAGTTTTGTCGCGTCGCGGCTCATTATTGTATACACCGCATGACTTTTCAGTCTACAGCTCCGAGGGAAGTTTGCCACCCACGGCACAGATATGTCATATGTTGATTAATGAAAAGGCACTAAATGTCCTTTTGACCAATAAAAGACCATCTCGTGGGATACGGTAGACTGGCTCCAGACTCCAGTAATGACTATAAGCCATTTTCAGATTTTTGTTCTATTCTTATAAGAGCCATCACTGGATATTAACTTCAGAAGATGTGAAATTAGTATCATCGTTATGTTCTGTGATTTTTTTCTGCATTTTTTTGGTCATAATATCTTTTAATAGACTGATGCCAGTCTAGGGATACGGATACATACGCAGATATGACCGACAGCATTTCATGAACAAATTTACACGTATTTCTATAAATATTCATGGTTTTCTTAGATATTCGTTTAAGTATGTAACTAAAATACATTTATGTTTTGGAATAAATGTGTTGGTAAGAGAGAAAATCACATTTTACAAACAAAAGTAGATCCATTGGACCGAAGGCTCCGCGGAGCTTATAGTGTTGGCAGTGTTCCGTCGTCCGTCGTGACACTTTAAAACGGTATATTCTCTAAAACTACAAGTCTATAGCATTTATTGGGGAGTGGTGGTTGCAGCGGCGTTTCTAGGAGCAATTTCATGATACGCACAATCATGTGTCATACTCTACCCCTTGAAGGAAAAGGTAGTATTTCAGCCACTTTTGCAGTTGGTATAGAAATCTTGTCTAAATTGTAAAATTTCAGCATGCAAATATGCAGGTGCGTTTTGAAATTTTGTCAATTTTGACAAAATTTCAATACGCACTTGCGTATTTGCCGTATACGTAGCTACGCCCTTGCGTTGGGCGTAGGTACTGGTTATAACTTCCAGTGCCGGGGCGTCATACTCATTGTGAATCGTTGAAAGGAAATTATCGGTGGATTTCATACTAAACATGTGATGAACGTATATTTTAGATGATTCGATTTAAAATTAGCTTATGGTAACGCAATGACCTACTGTGCTTGCAGTAGGTGCTGAATGGCATTGTTTAATCTAGCAGTGAATTGTTGAGAAATCATTCATTGTTTGGAGGTCAGTTGTAAAGTAGATCATATCACGAGCGCGGAGCGCGAATGATTTAAATATATATACTAACAACTGACAGACAAACAGTGAATTATTACTCGACAATTCAATGCTAGAGCTGAACTATTTCGATTATAACACTCAAAAGCGCTGAAAAAAGTGTTCTTTTCATTCATATTCTCCCAACCTTCCTGCAAGCGCGTTCATACTCCCGCTAATTTTCTTAACTGTATCTAAAATATATAGGTTTTTGTGGCAATTTTTAGAAAGAAAAGAGACGTTATACTGTCCAACGTCTCAAAACGTCACAAAATTACGTCATTAATTAGACTCACGCGCTCCGAAACAGTGAATTGTTGTAGAATAAAACACGGAAAATTTCCATTGCTTCTATAAGCGCATTGTGTTAGAATTGGATATATCTTTTTTCCCTTTACCTCCCTGGGAGACGGCTCGATATAAGCTCACATATTGTCTCAACACGGTATGTAGGCAAATTTACGGACACGAAAGTATTACGTACGAGACATTGCGGGAAACTGCGCGTGCCAGGTAAACAACTTTTTTTTCTGACAGTTTTTCTTAAATATCTCTGCACTGACATAATATTTTACAGATCTGTTTTTACCATTATATTTGGCATATTTCCTTATATCTAGAACCGTTGTGACGCTGAAGATGCACTCACCGAGTTAAGCCTGTTTTTTTAGAAAACCGTGTAGATTCTTGTACTTCGTCACAAAGCAGCATGTACCGTCTTTGTTCCTTTATCATTTGCAAACCTGAACCCATCAGCGAGTGGCCTACTTAGTGCTCTTTACAACCACGGTTAATTCAGAGTTCAGCTTCATACGTAACAAGAATAAACAGCCATCTTTCACAGGAGGGGTCTACCTTTTTGCATTTACGACCATCTCAGCATTCCTTTTAAACATTTACGACCATTTGCGCAACAAAACACAAATCTTGACACGACCATCGACAAAAACCGTCAGCAGTTGACTATAAGCTTTTGCCTAATCCATATAGGTAATATATTCTGTGTCATTCTACTGCTTTGAGGGTATGCCGTGTGTTGTCTAATATATGAGTCAGGCCTGCTGTAGTCTCTTAACCGAATTTTCGACTGAGCAAACGATAGTATATTAACTTGGTAACAGGACACTTCGGCCCCAAACCACCTCGGCCCCTAGACACCTCGGCCCCTAGTCATCTCGGCCCCAAACCATCTCGGCCCCATCTAGAAATAAATTCCTAGACACTTCGGCCCCTAGTCACTTCGGCCCCTAGTCATCTCGGCCCCCTAGCCCTAGTCACTTCGGCCCCAGTATATATTTTTCACTATTTTTGCCCATTGAAATATTTATCCAGATTATTAGGACCGCATGGCACTGAAAGTTACCAAGCACAATCGCCCGACCGCATCCACCCTCAGTCTTGCGGGAACTGTCGTGGATACGTTCGTGCGGATCTTTTGTGCTTCCTTTGAAAACCATAGAACGAATAATCACAAATGCGTGGAGGTACGTTTCTCGTTTTTTTTTTGTTTTTTTTTTTGCTTCGTATTTGTTGTATTATATTTGGTAGGCAGGTAGAACCAATCTTCAATATTTTTACAACGTAATTGAATGTCTCTTTTTCACATGATTTTCAAATTTAATCTTACTTGTTGTGATCAACTAAGAGATAGAAATTCTTCATGCCTTGAGACTCTTTATTTCAGCACAGCATGTGCTTTCTCTGTAATGACAGATTAAAAACTTTACTTGGCCGGGTTTTTTTTTATATTATTCCTTGTTCTCATTTTTGTCTATAATTTATTTTTTTTTATATCTATTTTTTTTTTTTTTTAATGTTAAATACCATGGTTTTCCTTTATTTAATACCAAACATTTTGCCATGCCGACTCCTTGGACCAAAACTGTAAGGCTTTCATATTTTAGACGGATAGAAAGGATATGACCAAATGCTACATGCGTATATTCGCAATACATTCATTTTTGATAATATTTGCAACGCCTTCAGTTTTGCTAATATTCGCGAATCGGATTCAAGAACCTCGCCAATGTTCGACAAATTAACTTCCAAAGTGACAATTGGATGGTCGTGATTTCAAGAACTCGCCGATATTTTGAAAGCGATATAACTTTAAAAACTAAAAGCCGAAGCTAAAACGTTAACGCGAGTTACAATAATTGAAGTTTATATGACATCTATCTATCTATCTATCTATCTATCTATCTATCTATCTAATTTTGCTATCATTTTTTTCGCCCGATCGTCCCTCTGTCTATATATTCCTTTCGTTTGTCTATTTAAAAGACATTCACCCTGCCTAACGTCCAGGTAAGCAGCGGTATCGATTAATCGTGACACGCGACATCGATTAGTGAGTAATAACCTCAGGTGTGATATTTAACGATGAGCAATAAACAAACGCACACGAGCAAGATGAGGCGTCTTTAATTATCATGGCTGGATATACGGAAAGAAGAGAATTTATATTTGAGTTTTACAATATGCAAATATATATTGAAATTAACATACATAACCAACAGAATGGTCATTATTATATGTAGCTTATAAATTAATACTACTGTCTAGACTTTTCTTACTGACTCATGATTTTCTTAATTTGCAGATATATTTTATCTTTTAATTCATAATTATCTTAAACCATAACTTTTTGTGAACTTTAACTAGAATTTAGATATGATAATATAATGACCAACGAAATTTAGTCACAAAAATTATTTGGAAATGGTAAAATGACGAGGGAGTATATTTTTACCCTTTATCAGTTTTCGCTGTTATCACAGAGCGCGAAAAAATGAAAGACGGCGATAATGTTACTTATGGGCTTCGCATGAACATGTACCATACGATGTGCGAAGACTCAGATCAGTCTGCGCGGCCGATCCTGCAATTTTCCAAGAAACAATCTTTGATTTATGAAGAATCTAAAACAAAGTGGGAAGAAAACTCTGATAAGTCTGACCTATTGTGTAGACTGATTTCAGTATTTACTATTGCCGCACATGGCGTATGGTCTTTTTTTTTTTTTCAAATTATTGTCCATGTACGTTGTTTATTAATACTCGTTAAATCACACCTACATTGATCGTGTATATCAATAATCGCTGATCACTGATAAATCGATACCGCGCATACACCTGGATTTTTTAAAACAGATATTCAGGCAGACCCGGTCGGATGTACAATGATAGATAGATAGATAGATAGATAATTTCAGTCGGTGTTAAAATGACCCAAAATTAGCAAAAATGTAAATTTGAAAGAGCAAACTTTTGCCAGGCTAAAACGAACCGCAATTAATCTAAATAACTACGGCTATTTTACTCATAATCTCGGAGGTGAATGATCTATCACATCATGTATTTTCCTTTAATAAATCATAAAGCATATTTAGCAGATCAGCGGTTTCAGGTCCGCACCTCTCGCAACAGACTCCTTTAAGCCCCCCCCCCCCCCCCCCTCACCGCTCTTAAACTTCTGCTTTGCAGACACTGCGCTGTCTTTAAATTCCGTTTTCTTGTTTCAAATTCATTTCTAAATAGCTTGTTAGAAAATTTCTTTTCTAATTTTCTTATATTAATTTCCATTCTATTTGTTTATTTTAAATTCCTGCATGTCTGACTTTCTTGTTTTTGTTCCCTTTCTAAATTTGATTTAATTTCATTATGTTTTTTATTGTTTCAACATTTTTTTTTCTGATAAATATCGGAAAAGGTAATGTCCGTTCTGGGATTCCATAGGTTAAAACTTGATATTTTTTCTGTCGATGAAAGCGCATGTTATGCGAAAAATGTGATAATTTGATTTGATGTGATGGGAATTGTTCCCATCCGATGAAATGTTATTACAGTGGGAAATTCGATTTACGAGTAGGCCGACGTCCAAGGGTAGCAAGGAACAAAGTGGACTTAGTACCCTCGGCAACGAAGATGGTTGAATTGCTACTCTAGATCAGATAAATAATGTTCATTCCTTTGGGTGTGCTTCTTAGACACAAACGATCGTATTTTCAGCGCCAATGAAATTTATTGAATTTTTAGAGCCGTTTCACGGTATTTTGTGAGCATTCTTTCAAGATACTGCAAAGGTAATAGCTGTATACATTTAATGATAATGCTAAACAAAGCCTGACATTCCTCTGAAAAGCGTATTTGATAATATTACACATAAATATACTAAAAAAATACGAAAATACAACTGGGGCCGAGATGACTAGGGGCCGAAGTGTCCGTGGGGCCGAGGTGTCTGGGGCCGAAGTGACTGGGGCCGAGATGGTTTGGGGCCGAAGTGTCTAGGGGCCGAGATGGTTTGGGGCCGAAGTGTCTGTAAATCTATTAACTTCACTGGCAATGAGACAAGTAGCCCTTATCTTGGCTATTTTATCTTTTTATTTCTGTCTCTCTAGTTTTGCAAGTCTGACGGCAAAGATTGCCTGGGTTGCTCCTTGCATAGCACAGTGTCTGCAGTTGCATTTATATCCAGCGTATTAAACGAGGAAGAACTATCTTGTATTGATCATTGTAGTCTTACATGGCATGACTTACATATACATACTAAAAGCCTTCCACTTTACACACTGACAAGAAGCTTCTAAACCAAGTCGTTTGAGAGAGAGAGAGAGAGAGAGAGAGAGAGAACTATTGATATATACAAACAGCTACTTCTTCAAACGGCGGATCATCAAAATTCTGCTTCCCTTCTCAGTAGGGATCAAAACAAAAAAGAATTTGCAGCAAATTCGTTCCTTTTAGAATTAACCCTTTTTGAAAGGGGTCCGTTGTACATGGGAACAATATCATGGTCGCACCTGCACTGCACTTCCACAGTAAAAGATGTCATGGTGAAACATTTTGATAAATTTATGCATAAAAAATTGAGAAAACTGAATTATACGATTCTGAACGCAAATTATTCTGACAAAACTTTTGTCAAAATCCATTGGCAAGATCTTGAGATATTGACAGTTTCATATTTTCCGCTATCTCTTATGGCTGGTCAGTTTGCAACAAATGAAAATCGCTTTATGCAAAGTTCGTTCTGACATAAAGTTGGTCCAAATCCATTCAGGTGTTTCTGAGATACTGCAATTTTCATGTGTTTGCTATGTTCAGTAATGGCAGACTGCCATCTTGGATGGTGCGGAAAACCGGACGCGTATATCGCGCTGCTAAGCAGGTGCGACAGTAACGGAGAAACATGGATGTGTACCCATACACCTTAAACAAGTCACTATGACGTCGCAACAACGTTTCCGGAATGAAAATCATGTGGTAAACCCATCGTCCTGCAGTGGCTTTTGAAATGCTGCTGAAAAGGACATAATATGGTACGACACCTCTTTGTAAGATTAGAATGCATTTTGGAAGGGCCTCGTGGTCCAGATAAGCAAACAGAAACTAACCAAAGTTACTCTCCGTTATAAAACGGTTGAAATACAGCGATGTACCGATAAACCTAAATTCTGAGTAACTGCCAATTTGCACTGATGATGACTCATAGTTTATGCGAAGAGATCAAATCGGACTGCACGGTAGCGCAAGCTGGTCTGAGTTCACTGTTCGTTCATGTCGTAACATACTCTTTCGCTTTTATCAACTGAATATCTTCATACAATATACCGAGATTGTGTTATAGGCAGTCATTTATGCCTTGAAGGAAAAAAAAGCTTGTGCCACTGTTTTTTCTTGGTTATGGTGGTTATCACTACTTATGGCATTTAGGGTGTGTTGGTGCACCTATATATTCTTATGCCACTTTTACAAAGGAGAAACACTTAGGTGACTTCCTGTATGTTTCCCTTTAGTGGAACCCCTCCAGCTAGGACGTTCTCTTGAGGGGAAGTTTGCTCATAGGGGAGCAAATTCTTCCCTTCAGGAGTTTTGTCTGCTCCCTAAAGGTGACTAAGAAGAAAAAAAATTGGCAGGGTGTTTCCCATGAAGTTGGACCCATTCATCTTGAAAGGTTTACCAGGTTTAACTTTCACATATAACTGTCATACTTATGGATAAGAATTTATGTGGTTTTATTAGCAGATGATCAATGAACATATCGCTTTATCTTTACATGAAAATGGGGAGGTCTGTTGTTGCTCATGGCATGTAAGGTGAAAGGGCGCGCTTCAATATCTTTTTTCTGCATTTTTTTCCTAAAGAGGGCGACTTATTGTGACTTCCTGTCTCCTTCCGTAACTGTCGCTGCCCTTCCCAGGTGTGTGTGTGAGGGGGCGGGGGTCTGTCCTCGGCGGAGGAGTTTGTTCCAAGGGGAACAAATTCTTCCCATATGAGGGGATAGGCTTTCGGAGGGGAGGCAGCTGTCTAAATGACAAAGTTTGTCCCCCTGAAAATGTGCCCTTTCACCTTAAACTGTAGTTGTATTTCATAAGTGTGCATGTCCGTCTTTTTGTTCCTGATATGATCTGTAATTTGAATTTCTTGCCTTGATTATATTTAGATACTCTACTATGTATTACCTTCTGTAGGTATCCTATGTGGGGCCGAAAATTCGTAATAAACTTCTTGCATATTGTTGTATCTTGTTTTCGGCGGGTTCGAGAACAGCAAGCACATTTTGAAAAATGACAATATGCATTTGTAATACACAGCAATAAGCATGAGCATGTAAAAATATGTCGCAAATGCGCACATGATCTTGCGCAAAGTACTCAGAGTCTCTCATTGGTCACTCATGTTCATATTCCCAGTGTTCGTTGACTGTTTATGCTAGAAAGAATGCATTGCACACATGCAACATTAGGTCTGAATGTTTCCTGCTGGGTCAATATGTTCTATAAAAGGGGTATCCTTTCGAAGCAAGGATCACACCAAAGAACTGAAAACTGTCGAGTGTACAAGTTTTCTGAGCCAGACTAGGTAGTTTCGGCCAATTAGGCCTCATCAGTGACCCTCAAATATTTTTAAAGCCTTTTCACGCAACCCCTCACATACTGATATGCATATTTGTGATTCCGAGTGACAAATGGGTTCACAAAGCTTATAGAGGGCTTGAAAATATTGCGGTTCTGCAGTTTCAAACAGCCACCTTGCCACTACCGGGCTGGGGTCAGGTCGTACATTGTAGTTGTGACGCAAGTTAAGGGGCGACGACTAAGGGCGGGTAAACTTCAAAACGTCAGTCTGGACGTGTCTGTTGTGGCTGAGTACCTGATACTTAGCTAGCAATCCCCATCCTTCCGTTTTATCAATAAAATCTCATTCGAAAGATAGTCGACAATCTTACAACTATTATCACTGGACCGAAAATCTAGATTGAGAAGACACGATTAAGTGCAAAAAATCCAAATATGAAGGATTTCGTACATGATTTCTGTCGATAGTCGTGTCATGATTTGTGTTTTGTTGTGCAGATGGTCGTAAATGTTTAAAAGGAATGCTGAGATGGTCGTAAATGCGAAAAGCTAGACCCCTCATGTGAAAGATGGCTGTTTGTTCTTGTAACGTATGAAGCTGAAATCTGATTTAACCGTGGTTGTAAAGAGCACTAACTAGGACACTATCTGATGGGTTCAGGTTTGCAAATGATAAAGGAACAAAGGCGATACATGCTGCTTTTTGACGAAGTACAAGAATCTACACGGGTTTCTAAAAAACAGGCTTAACTCGGTGAGTGCATCTTTAGCATCACAACGGTTCTAGATAGAAGGAAATATGCCAAATATAATGGTAAAACAGATCTGTGAAATATTTTGTTAGTGCAGAGATATTTAAGAAAAACTGTCAGAAAAAAAAAGTTGTTTACCTGGCACGCGCAGTTTCCCGCAATGTCTCGTACGTAATACTTTCGTGTCCGTAAATTTGCCTACATACCATGCTCAAAGGGCCATCAAACCCAAAACGACTGATTTAAAGCAGTATTTCTGCTCAAATGTCGTATTTTCTAAAAAGATTTGTATAAAGTTTTCTATGCAAGTAAACCCATTAAAACACTGATTTCCATTCACTTCATGGCTTGTTCACACGCAGGAATGATATTTTTGACTTTACCGTTAGCCCGTTTTATTTTTGGTGGACTCGGTAAAAAATCAATACACACAGGAGCGTGTATATTCTCTATGCTACATAACTTGGTTTACATACTAAATTAGCTGGTTTCCATCTACCTAAGAGTGTTTAAGCTTTCTAAAAGGCAAAATGATAAGTTAACAGTCATTTTAAACAATAAATGGAATGGGTCATTCTGAGCAGGCATATTGCTTTATACCAATCAAATCATGACTTTAATCAACAATCACACTGAAATAGACTAAAATTGAAGAATCTGTTTTTAAGAACCATGTCTTAGCTTTTACTCCAGAACACGAGTTTGAAGCTACTGTAAATGTTTATAAAGTTCAAATTAATTTATGCTGCCCTATATGTAAAATTCAGTACTCAGCCTGCTTAGTTTCATAATGGATCACGCTGTCTTTGAAATTGGATGAGTCTATCAATTAAGCATTTTGCGAATCTTTGGAAGATTCATCAAAACAACGATATACTACTAGTTAGGTTGTCTAAAAGTACGACTGAAACTATGTCTGATAATGGTAAACTCACAATGACTGACCAAAAGGCATGTTCTGGTTATATTAATAATTAGCCGCGACACGAGAAAACCAACAAAGTGGTTGTGCGCCGAGCGCAGACTGAGACGAGCCTGGGCATCCGCCCAGTCTGATCAGAGTCTTCGCTGTCCGCATGGAGGTAGCTGAGGCCCTTAGCTTCCCTTTAAGCGCTTAGCGAAGAGTCCGATCAGACTTGGTGGATGCCAAGGCTGATCTGAGACAAGTCTGATCGGACTCTTCGCTACGCGCTTAAAGGGAAGCTAAGGGCCTCAGCTACCTCCATGCGGACAGCGAAGACTCTGATCAGACTGGGCGGATGCCCAGGCTGATCTGAGTTTGCACTTGGCACTTAACCACTTTGTTGGTTTTCTCGTTTCGCGGCTCAAATTGCAAACACTGTTTTAATGATATGAGATAAGCTACCTTTTCTGACTGGAGGACTCGACTCCCTGGACGCTTTATGTTTCATTATTTATGTGTGGGTATTGAGTGGGGAGAGAAAGAACTACAAGTAGCTCAAAGACCTTATTTCTGACTTATAAAATTGAATGATTCGCTGATATCTGCTGTTACCTTTCAGACAATAGCGTGAAAATTGACAGCCATAGAGACGTTAAGTTGTAGGAATGCCAAGAGGAAAATAGAGGACAAGCTGAATAGTAAACATGCTAAACCGTTAACTTGTGGAACGACATTCCTTAACCTCTTTATACGCAGAATATGCGTCCTTGCCATGATGGTAGCGCGTTACCGTTTCGGTAAATTTATTCTCAGTATTCTCTGTTGCTGAGGTTCAGCCACAGTGGAGAAGGGAAACCAAACCTGCGAATTTGTTTTCTTATACTGGGAGTTAGATGATCCAATGTGCTGGCATACTATTTATTCGGTTATAAGACCTTTTCACCCTCGAAAATGACCCTGTAAATGTAAATCAGTTGTATTAACTCCGATGTAACATGTGTTTAACCCTTCCAAACAATCCAACAAATCTAGATCCGTCTACATGGATGGATGCATCCAGATTAATGTTGTTTCGTAAGGGAAAAATCTATGTCTTATAATCGAATAAATGCGGAAACGGTCATTTTAGTAAAATTTAATCCATTGTCTTCGGTATCTTCGCTTTTTTAAACTTATAGCAATCTTAAAACTTACGCATGATTCTGCATTTCTTTGCTTATATTTTCATGGAAGGCAATGATTCTAATCACTGGTCAGTCAGATTTTCCATCCATAACAACTAATTAGTAATGTTGCTAGTGAATGAAATACTATAGACACTCCTTGTCTTGAGTCCTCATTACTTTGTTCGGTTTGCTGTATGCACTATGCCATGAGATAGTGCATCATGTCCTGTGCGAACTACAAAGACGCAGATCAGTCTACACATCAGCGTAGTCTGATTAGAGCGTTTCATTCTTATGCCAATAATATATGGATCCAGAGGAATACATTGCAAAAATTAAAGTCAGTCTGCGAAGGAAAGCAGGCCGATTAAAGTTTTGGATGTTTAGCAGATATAAGAACATTATCTCGTGACTGGACGTTTTGTCTGTGTTCAAGTGTATTTGTTGACCATTCGAAGTCGATCTGATTAGACAGGATATCAATAGTTCTGAATGGACTGTGGTCAGTCCTGACGTAATGCTGGACAGAATTTTTAGTGGCGTCTATCTGAAAAGTTCGTGGGGATAATAGCAAACAGGAAGGACCTATTCCATCCTTATTGTTTCGTGTACCTACATCATGTACATGTAGTTTGAAAACTGAGTATACATGTAGTATCCTTAAAACGATTGTGGATTTTTCACAAAACAAAAATAAGCCACAGGATTTTACAGACCATGCTAAGACTTGCCACCTTTCAACTAGTTATCAACATCCCCCTGTGAAATTATACGCATACTAGTGCATTGTCATGATCAGTCATAATTTTGATTCTTCAATGATATCTCTCCTTAAATTGTGCCACCCAGCGAGTTTTCTCCTACTAGAAAACTACGTATTCTTACGAAAAAAAAAAAAAACAATATTTTTGGATATAAAATGATAATAAGAAAGTGATTTTGAACGGTTGTCTAATCTAATGATAATATGCTGTTGACCAGAAAAAGATTTTTTTTCGTATGAGCTTGTCAGCTGCAGATGTCGCTAGATTTAAAAAAAAACTTTACTTAAATAATTTCGAAAAAAGTGCAAAGATCTGGGAGAATCTGTTATTTTGATTGAGAACATGTTGCTCTAATACTCTCTTGTTTTATGAATCTCGACGGAAACTGCAAGCACCCCAAACTTTCATAAGTAATTTTGTGCATTTTAAGGAGAATTTTTACAGGATTGTTCAAACCGTGACAGAGATTCACTCAGATCAATTGCCGATGAGATTTTTTCTCACTTTTCCACACCTTCAAAATTCTTCGTATGTAGTAATTGCCAGTCTCTGTCTCAGATTTGGAGTAAGTTGCTCTAACCCATGCAAAATATTTAAGACACCATAGTACGGTACAGAATGGGGAATTATGAAGCCATTAAACTATTTCCAAACAGACAATCTTTTACCAGCAAATGCACATGTATTATGCTGTACCAAAACATAGTCAAAATCAAAGGGCATACATTTTTTTGTAATTTTACACGGGTGTACCCTAGCCTGTATTCGCCAAAATTGATGCAAGAAAATGCATCACATGGTCATGTTTGTGAGATTCTGATAGAGTTTTACTGATTCAAATTATTGCTACTAGCCGAGTCTATAAATAGAGCATCTTACATGAGTGCTCATGTATTATTGAATTTATTAAACGAGTTGGGGAAAAAGATAAGATGCGAGGCTTTGCCGAGCATCTTATCGGTTTTCCCCAACGAGTTTAATAAATCCAATAATACAGGAGCACGAATGCAAGATTCTGTTTATCATATGAAACTAAAATCGCATTTTGTAAGCAAAATTTGCACTAAAACGTCACGATTTCGCCATTAGAAAACGCGACGTTTTAATGGACGTTAACGTATAACGTTACGACGTAATTTGCAGTGGATTATCGCTTTTAATGCATGGCTTTATTACACTCTCAGATGCGACGTCATATGATAAATGCAATTCTCAATGATTTTGAATATAACTAGATAGGAGTTGCATAGTAGGGTCGTAGTCTGTTTGTCATTATGCGGAGATGTCGGAACTATCTGAAATGAGATGACTCAGGAGGAATCGCATCTTATGGCGAGCATGTGTGAATAGCTATGAATCAGCCTGCTCATGTGTGCAGTGTAGTTATTTACAAATAATAATAATAATAATAATAATAATAATAATAAAGTCTTTGGAACTCGAAATATCTTTATATTAAATGTCTAGAAAATGTATGATGATGCTCAGTTGTGTCTTCGCTGTTCGCACGTCATAAAAATGCAATGCGAAATGCAAAACTCCTCGGGAAGACAATCCATGAAAACATGATTCAGGAGCTTGCGGCGATCGCCCTGTGGTCGGCTTTGTCTCCTACTCTGTGGTTACGACCAGCTACAATGAAGTGGCTCTTTGCACCAGCTTTTGTTGACAATGTCCATGCTACGGTTCAAGGTTGTATCTTTATTGCAAGATTGCAAGCCAACTTTGGGCGATTAGTATCAAGATAAAATCGATCTGTGGCATCGATCATCGAGATTAAACTGTTATTTATAAGTGCACAAGCACTCATGAGTCATAAAAAAGTTGTATGTGTTGGCGGGTCCGGAAATCCGAAGGTATTACAATATTAATGATGTGGCAATTTCTAAACAAATATTTTTGGTCCTTTTTTACGTGATACTGACATTCTTATAAAAATATTTGCACGGTAGTGTGGTGTTTCTTAAAATGTATGAGAAAGATCCTTTTTATTTTTTTTGGTATCTTTCATTACGTCTTGGCGGTATTTATAATTAAATATTTACACTGCAATAATTGGTTAAGTAAGAAAATTAGATAGTTAAATATCACAAAATATCATGACCTTAACACACTTGATGTAGGAGTGATGTAGGTGTGAATCAAGATGATCTGATCGGTCTAGATTATTGCCTCCCTACCAGCAAGCACATGACGCCTAATGATGTCGTATCGATGTTGATGCATCGTAATGACGTCGTTTCGACGCCACTTCGACGCCATTTTGTCGTAATGTGCGTCCGCTGGGCTGGGACCAGCTGAAGCGAGACATATGTATTACCTTTCCGGTGTCGGCGACGGAATAAACTTTGCGTCGAAGTTTCTTGTTTCGTGATAATGAGCTGACAGGCGAGACACCGCTTTCGAGAATTCTTTATTGTTAAGGTCCTCCCCCTCCCCATTCCCGTTTTCATTCCCCCGCCCCCCCACCAGTAGTGTAAACGTCTAGTTTATAACATAATCTTTATGTAACAGCTGTTCAGTTTTAATGACAATATGTTGGCAGATATACATTGCGTCGTATAAATTTCATCTGTACATTGTATTTTTACCATAGGCGGAATACTAATGTTTGTGACATTTTGGTTGCCATTTAATAGGATTCAAATATTTTTTTTCAGCAAGTTTTAAAACAAAAGCGAGGATGTTTTGTTTGCTTAAAGCTTGACATGCATAGTCTGACGAAAAAGCAGTGAAAATCTTTCAGTGGTATTAGATGAAAAACATACATGAATTTACATCGGGGCCTTTTAGTGAAGTAAATTAGGGCCGTGAGTCATTTACGTTACTGAAATAATATAATAATAATTGATAAAATTTATTCTGTTGTTTGGAATGATTTTACAATACTTGCTGACTTCAATCCTGTAGGGAAGAGTCGGGTAACTTCGGACAGGCGGGTAAATTCGGACCGTTTAACAATTGTATTCTAATTGATTCCCGTTGAGTGTCAATCAATATATGGCATCTAGATTTTCCGGGATGCTTGTTATTTAAAGAGAAACGCAAACAAACTTTTAATTTGGAATTATCAAAATAGGCGACAGGGCCGTGTATTTTGAATTTTCAAATTTAAACATCACAGTTTGCAGTTAGGTCAAAGAGGTGGATTGAATTACTCTCTGTCTCTCTCTTTCTCTCTGTAATTAAAAACTCCAGTGAGTTTCCACAACGTATGATTGTTTCAATCTTGCTACATAGAGACGCGTTGATATTATGCTGTGTGTGCGCTCCAGCTCTCGAGCATTTGAATTTCTTGCCTCAATACTTTTAAAGAAGCCTAAATGTTCTCAGGCTATTAGTTTGTCCACGAAGTACTTTATACTACCTATCTTATAATCTGGTAAGGAAGTTGATCTAACCGAGTGATGCTTACTCGAGAGGATTCTCTTTATTTGGCTTGTTCTGGGAAACGTGCCTTTTTCTCACGTGTGTGGATTGTAATAATTATATCTTTAATCATGTCAAAAGTTTGTGAAAATCTTTTGACTCGTATTTTATTAGAATTGGCACTAAATTTTACAAAAATATTTAGGGTATTCTAATGAGGCCTACTTTGTTCAGCCAGCCGCAGATTTTTGTTTTGTTTTGAGAAATACTGGATATTGCGTCGTTCTAATGAAACTCTGATTCTTTCATTTAAACTTTTAGACATTAAGATGCCTTGCTCAGTGTTTATAATGTTCAGTTTGAACGAATGGTTTACTGACTCTCCTGATGTCAATGTTTTACCTGATACCTTTTAGGATTGGAATATATTTTTCTTCAACAATTAACGACAAATAGGATGATTTTGATTTTAATATTGCTTATTTTTCTTTCTGAATAGCAACAGTCGTACATGTATATCCTTTAAGCTCACATGCGCCTGCGGATCCGGGGTGCTTATAGAATAGGCGGGCTCCGTCGTCTGTCGTTGTTCGTCGTCGTCGTCGTCCGTCCACAATTTGCTTTGGGATGTGTTCACAAATGAAAGATCCTTAACAATTGACAATGTCAAACTATCAGGTTTGTTCAAATGATGACACCAGTTTGACGTTTGACTCTTTACTGAGGTATGAGAGATTCAGGGCCTCATGGCCTTCTCTGAAACCGCAAGGCATAGGGCTTTGATATTTGGCATAAAGCATTGCCTAGTAGACCTGACCTCTACCAAGTTTGTTCAATTAGTGGCATCATGGTCAAAATGGCCTGCCTCGGTTTGTTTTGGGTTCAAAAAATTAAATATACTTAAAAATCTTCTTCTCCAGGACCGCTTGGCTCAGATGCTTGAAATTTGGTATGTAGAATTGCCTAGTAGTCCTTTACCAAGTTTTTACAAATAGTCCCCGCCTCGGAGATTCTGAGTTTGAACCATAGAAATACGTAGGATAGTGTTAAAAATATTTTTTTTTCAGAACCACTTGGCTCAGGTGCTTGCAATTTGATATGTAGCATTACGTAGTGGTCCTTTACCAAGTTTGTTCAGTCCCGGGTGGTCCTGGGATTGAACCATGAAAACACATAGGAAAATATCCAAAAATTTACTCAGATACTTGAAACTTGATGTAAATTTGATATGATAAACGGCCCTAGGGCGCGGGGGATGGGGGGGGGGAGTTTGGGCGGGGGAGTTGGGGCGGGGTGGGGTTGTGTTCACAAATAAAATGTCCTTAACAGTTGACAATTTCAAACTATCAGGTTTGTTCAAATAATGACCCTAGTTTGGCGATTGACCTTTTTACTGAGATGAGAGATTCAGGGCCTCATAGCCTTCTTATTTTTATTATTTATTTTGTCTGTGTATGTGTGTGTGTGGGGGGGTGGTCTCTGTGGTCTTATTCGCTTTGGTAGGATGTCATCGCAAGACACTGAAAGCCTAGACTAAGTTAGACTGCTTAAATAAGCAATCTGAGCAGAGTCTGCTCTGATTACTAACCATTTGTAAAAACAGTCCCTGATTGAACGGCTTGATCCCATAGTTTTTAGGTGAAAATATGAAATAAGAAGTATCCAAATACTTTTAGCAAAATCATGTATGCAAAATTCCAGATTATGTTCTTATTGGCATTTTCGGCGAACATTCTCATTTGAGCCGCGACACGAGAAAACCAACAATGTGGTTGTGCGCCCAGCGCAGACTCAGATCAGCCTGGACATCCGCCCAGTCTGATCAGAGTCTTCGCTGTCCGCATGAAGATAGCTTAGTCCCTTAGCTACCCTTTAAGCGCTTAAGGAAGAGTCTGACCAGACTGGGCGGATGCCCAGGCTGATCTGAGTCTGCGCTGGGCGCACAACCACATTGTTGGTTTTCTCGTGTCGCGGCTCATTTATCTATCAAACGTACCGTAAAAAATCTAAAAATTAGGACACCAAAAATAATTACCGTAATTAAACCTAAAATGGAACAGTTGGTTTTTCAATACAAATAATGTCCAAAGAATGCAAATTGAATGGCAAACAGTGTAGACCCTCATCAGACTGCTCCTGCTTGTTGTCTGCACTGTTTGCGCAGACCTATCTGTCCCAATATTTAGAACTTTACAGTATAAAAATGGTCAAGACACAAGGGTAAAAATGCATATAATTAACAGGTTTTCATAAATCGTATACTTGATGAGTCCATGCCCCTTGGTTAGACTCTTTCACGGCCTTACAATATAAAATTTAAGTCTGCCCAACAGATATAGCAGTGGAACAGTCTAGCCCCTTGGTCTGTCTACGTAATATCGTACAAGTTAAACTAATGTGTCAGTGTGTATTAGTTTTGTAAGAGTTCTCTCTCATCGACCACTGACTGACAGCCGATTGATGACTGCGATTTTACATCCTTTTTAACAGTATCAGTCTTATCATGGCGATGGTAGGTTGCTAATGAAAGGTTGTGTGCAATGGAACGTAATGTAATGTAATCATTCACCTTATACCGGTATTTAATTTTTAAGGTATTAAAATGAATTAATTGAAAAAATGATGGTAATGAATCTAATCAGATCAATACACAAATAACCAGTTACATCTATATACGAAATAGAAGTTGTAGAAATAAACAAAAAATCAGTCGCAGAGCCTTAAAGAGCAGGAACGACGGACGAAAAAAATACGGACGGTCGACGACGAACAGACTCTCGGACGCCAGGTGTGCGGCCAGGGATTCGTTCCACCGAGCCTCGCTGGATGCTCTGTTATGACTAAATTTAAAACACACATGAAATAGAAAATAAATAAAAAAAGTAAACTGAAATGTCTGAGTAAGGTACATATGAGCCGTGACATGACAAAACCAACAAAGTAGCATGTGCGCCCAGCGAAAACGCAGATCAGCCTGGGCATCCGCCCAGTGTGACCAGAATCTTCGCTGTCTGCCTGGAACAAGCTTAGACCCCTAGCTACCCTTAAAACGCACATCAAAGACTCTGATCAGACTGGGCGGATGCCCAAGCTGATCTTAGTCTTTGCTGGGCGCACATGCCACTTTGTTGTATTTGTCGCGTCGCGGCTCATATATGTTATGATAAGTATCGTCACGATCCTAATATTGGGACTGGAGTATTTTAGCAAGCAGTGCAGACACAGAGCAGACTCAGAACAGAAGGTTCTGTACTGCTTGCCATTTTACCAGCATTTTTACCGGCATATATATTTTTTTGCGATGCGCAGCCTCGCCGGATCCTTCAAAAATAACATTTTAAGTACATGTACACGTAATAATAACTAGGTAGCACGTCCATATCCAGTTGAACTTCAATGGCTCGAACAGGCTTAGGACCATGAAAATTAGTTACAACCAAGGGTAGTTATAGCCATCCAGGGTTAGTTTCTATAAAATGTGACCCCCAGGGACACAGAAACCAGTTCTAGTCAAGCAGGATTAACGAGGTATCAGGGTTCGAGCCATTGAAGTTCTACTGTATATAAGAATATCATGATTCACATAGCTATGGTAGTTATCTATGTCCCCAACAGAGACCATTTTGACTGACAAAGTACAAATTCTGAAGAGGTGGAGTTTTCTAAAGTCGAAAACGGAATGACGCATCACGAAAAAAAGGTACACTTAAGACTGCCCAAATATAAATGCTACTTCAATGTCAAGCCTTGTGTATAGAAATAACAGACACTAGTATAGAAGATTTTGTCTGACGTACATGCGAGCTGCGCATGCGTAAAACTTTGGCATATTGGCAGACTGTCAGAGTTTGCGCCGTTTCTTCTATTTTTACAAAGGGCAACGACTTTTGTCATTTCCTGTTTGCATATCTGGACAAAAATTTATTTTAAAAGGGGGTCTACTCTTAAAAGAAAGAGTTTGCTTCACTAGGCGTAAATTCTTTTCTTTAAATGTTGTCCCCACTGACAGGGGAGGCAAAAGTGAAAGAAAGTAGAGTTGCTTCCACTGAAAGTGTATCCGTTTACCTGCTTTGCACATGACATGTCGTGACCAAATTCTCTAGCAGATGGATGGCTCGTGGCGGGTTTCACCTCATAATGTTACCCTAAGCCTGAAATGTTGGGACAAAGTGAGGTGCACTTTTGGCCTTTTGAAAAACTGTTGATCTGGATTAGACTGCTGTAGACAAGTAAAATAATCCTTTGACAGGTACAATAAAGAACAGTATGATCAAGCTCTAAACAATTTGCAATTTCACGAGCATTTTTGTCACGTGAAAGGGTACAAGTATAAACGATAGAAACCGGTGTACATGTACCAATGATTAGGAAAATTACGATCACGAGGAGACAGCATGTATATAACGACTGGTAAACGGTCAATTCCATTCCTACATGGAAACAAAAAAACCAACAACAAAACAACAGAAAAGGTCTTGTACCAATTGACTGGTAATAGCCATATTACGTTGAAATCGCTATTGACAGTCGACTGATTATAGCCATTTCATGTCAAAATCGCTATTACCAGTCAACTGGTAGCAGCGAAAAAACGTTAAAACGCTATCACCATTTGACTGGCAATAGCGATTTTAACGTAAAATCGCTATCACCGTTTGACCGGCAATAGAGATTTTACGTTGAAATTGCTAATTACCAGTCGAATGGCAACAGCGATTTCAACGTAAAATGGCTATTACCAGCCACCTGTCAATAACGATTTTTTGCCAGTCGATTGCTAATAGCCACTCCAAAAAATATAGCTTCTGCATAGGTTTGCCAAAATACAACAAAAGTATTCGGGTAATTGTTTAACGTCCATGGTAAGCAGCTATGGTCATATCGGGACAGTCACACTATTCCTGGACAGGCTTAGACCTCCAAAGCGGTTAACCAGTACTAAGTGCACTTACTTTCACCAGTAACTGACAATTGCCCTCCTTAAATCGGCGGAAGGAGAAATGAAAGTAAATGACCGGACCGGGTATCGAACCCAGGACCTCTGGCTTATAAGTCAGACGCCCTACCGACTGCGCTACGCCGAACGGCGAGTAAAATAAGTGAAACACAAAACTCCTGAGAGGGGCAAAACCAAAATATCGGTTTGGCCCGTTTCAGGAGTTTTGTGATAATTCTACCAGGCCCCGAGGTTATAAAACTTTTTTCATGCTCAACTCAGCTGAGCATGAAATTTTCTCTGCTGATAAATATGAAAATGCCAACTAATGTTGGCATTTTCATATTCATAAGCAGAGAAAATTTCACACTCAGCTAAACTGAGCATGAAAATAACTGTATTTATCAGTAATTTGCTATTTATAAGCAGGTAAAATTTCATGCTCAGCTGAGTTGAGCATGAAAAAAGTTTTATAACCTCGGGGCCTGTTTACCTTTTCCACAGCTGAGATTTTCCCATACATGTATGTGGTTTACAAAGATAGAGAATACCATGTTAGTGTCTTTTGATATCAAGTTTATCAGGCGAGACTAGAAACAGTGTAGGAATGGCGAGGCTTGCCGAGCCAGTCCGACGTGTTTCTGGCCGAGCCTGATAGACTTGATATCAAAACACACTTACATGGTTTTCTATTTATCATGCATTATTATAATATTTTACGGCGTCAAGAGCAGCAGACAAATGATAAGCAAACGCAGTTTTGTTCTAACTTGCTGACGTCGCGAATGCGTTATGACGTAAGTCGGTGACGTCAATTAACCAATCGAACGTTAATATTACGGCCAACATAAGTATGTAGCCAGTAGTCTTCGGAGATCGCTTCTAAAGGCATCGCCTGATAACATTGGCGCAAGCGCAGTTCTAAAGTGACATGATATCACATCATGCTATCATTACCCACACATCAGGTGAATTTTGCAGCAGATGCATGATAAATGTACATACGAGTCGAACAGCAGCAATATTGGATTTAAAAACAAACACATTTGGCATGAATCATTCGTTTGTCTGGACTTCATTTGCAGAAGCTAGAAATTTAATTTTCATGTGGGGATTGCGCGTTTACCAGGCGTGGCACCTAATAAAGTTAAGAAAAAACTTGCGCTTTTATGACACCTTTAGGCATTTCTTTTGTTATCTTTATGGTTTGTTTAGGCGGGCAATTTGATCCTAGGTGACAGTTACTGTGATTACTTAATTGATAGAACCTTTGCAAATTAAATTATTTGTCAAACGCCAATTTTACTGTTGAAAAGTAATAAAATAGTACCCGGCGGCATACGGCCAAAAGTTCAAGAAATGTGATATTTTGCTTTCTTTAGCAAATCTTGTGGCCGGTCGGGGATCAGGCTTGTTTACTTAGCATAATATAAACAGATTATGCTAAGCATCACTAAATGAGGACATATCTATTTCTTTTGACAGGTATTACCAGGTTACTATTTTTCGTGGCTCGTACTGGTGTATGATTCTTCTTAGTTCCGTTCCGTTCTCTCTCTCACGGTGTCTCCTACTGAGTCTCTCTCTGTCTGTCTGTCTGTCTCTCTCTCTCTCTGTCTTTGCCTGTCTGTCCGTCTGTCTGTCGGTCGGTCTGTCTGCCTGTCTCTATCTATCTATCTATCTATCTATCTATCTATCTATCTATCTATCTATCTATCTATCTCTCTTATTCTCTCTCTCTCTCTCTCTCTCTCTCTCTCTCTCTCTCTCTCTCTCTCTCTCTAGCTTGTTACGCTATGGTCCCGAGACACATGAATAATTACAATGACCCTTTTTCCTTCTCCTTTTTTTTGGCTTAAACGCCTCACTGCTCTGTCAGTGGTATTCTGAAATCATGGAAACAAGAAGATAGTTGATACCCCATTGTTCTATCACTGATATAAATTCAATTATTTTACCGTGAGGTATCGCTGCAAGCGTCTCACTGCAGTTTCCTCATTATAAAACAAAGACCGTGATAAGCCATCGTAAAACAAATAAAACGTCTTTGATTTCACATGAATAACGATTTGGGTCATTTCAGATCGCAACTTGAATGACCTACTTTCGATACTATTAAATCAAGAGGTAAAAATACAATGCATAGGCGTCGGGCCCCGTTCCGCGTTTCTTTATATCCCACCGTTCGATAGAGAGCCACCATATTTTTTTTATCTGCCATCTACATTTACAAAAGGTGAATTTTTTTATGACTACCTGTTTGATTCACTGGAGCGATTTAGACCTCCTGAAATAGGAACTACTCTCAAAGGTATGAATTTTCCGCTGGAGGAGCAAATTCTTTCGTTTAAGTGTAGACGCCAACAGAAGGAGGGATTTTAAGTCTTTTTTAACAGTATTTCAGTCATATCAGAACAACGGTCGGGTGGTAATGAAAGGCTGTAAGCAATTGAACACCGTTTACGATTGGAAAAATTTCCGCCGCCAGCGTGTTTCCAACCCAGTACCGCTTCATCAGCAGGCCAGAGCTTAACCTACTGAGCTACAGAGGCAAAATAGAATGAATGACCTGCGATATTACGTCCTTTTTAACTGTATTTCACTCATATCAGGACGATGGTTGGGTGAAATGGAAGAGTGTGTGCAATGTCACCTAGTTTACAGTTGAAAAGATAACCGCCTTCAGCGGGGCTCCAACCCAAGACCGCTTGATCAGCAGGCCAGCGCTTAACCTACAGAGCTACCGGAGACAAAATAAAAATGGCAGAGTTATTACCCTTGAAAGTGTAACAATTCATATTTATCTTGACAATTATTTTGTATTACAGCACTGGTCATCTATATCCAAGCTGTACCAGTGCCACAACCAAACGATGAGGCATCCCCTGACACCGAAATATTTAATGGTAATCTAGCTGACCGTGCCGAGTGGCCCTGGGCGGTGCTGATCAAAATTGGACCATTTGGTGGATCAATATGTGCAGGAACTATGCTGTCAAAACGATGGGTACTTAGCGTTGCCACATGTGTCCTGTAAGTCAACGTCATGTAAAGTTTAGTTAGTTGAAAAGGAACCCGGAACAGGACAACGAAAAACACACACACAATGTGATCCTGCCGGAATCACAGTTCGTTTTTAGATGAAAAGGAACCCGGAACAGGACAACGAAAAACACACACACAATGTGATCCTGCCGGAATCACAGTTCGTTTTAAGATGAATCTGAATGTGCCATTCAGAGGAAAAGCTCTGTTATTTTCCTTTTTGCCTTACTTCTGAATGGACGGCATCTCCTAAGGAAAAGAATTTGCTCCAAATTCTTTCTTTTAAGAGTTGATCCCAATTTATCAAGGGGAACAAAAAAGAAGTCATGTACATTGTTTCCCTTTGAAAACGATGGCAGTGAAAACATGGAGGTGTACCCATGAAACGTAACAATCTTGATAGTAGGCACACAGTAAAGACCTTAAGGCAGGCTAATCTTTAGCCGTCATTTTAACAAATAACGTCAGTGTTTGTGTGTCTTTGCATAACTTGGTTATTGAACTGTACTACAAAACTTACTTTTGCCTTTATATGTTTAGTAGATGTGACAATTTTTTTAAACGCAAAAATTTCTAGCTGTTCAATGAAATACCCAATGTTACCCAATACCGGCTAATTTATCCGTCATTTTCAACAAAAAAAAAAAAAAAAAAAAATGGACGCCGAGAGTTATGACAATCATGAAATAGCAAGTTTCTTCCCCATTTGTTTTTACGCTACTTCTTCTCTAAACTTAACACAATCCTAAAATAGAAGTTTCTTCCCCATTTGTTTTTACGGCCGGATTTAGAGTTAAAAGGACGTAAACATTGAACTATGGCGGTTAATGTTTTCGCTAAAGATTGTATGTCTGTGAATGTAATCTCGCCACGACAAGAGCAAGTCTCGTAAATAGAGAAAGTTTCGTGAAGTGCGAATGCATACTGTTAGAAGATATTCACTCAACATATAATACTGAAAGTGCACAAAAATGAAAAAAGTTGATTTTGCAAACAGCGTAGATCCATATGAGGCGGCTCAAAATGATCTTCTCACCTGGATCTAAATTGTTGACCCTCTAGTTTTCATATTCTCAATATCATATAGCTTGGACATCTGCTTCCTTGACGCACTAAGCGTTAACTTTCTATTTTAATATCTTATACCGAGCTACACAAATGCTCACAAATTTTAAAATCGGTCACATGTAAATAGTAGCCATCCATTCAATGTCCAGTACACCGCAGCAGATTAAACTTCATCCAAACAGTGCATATTTGAAGACGCCATTCTATTGTCCGTCCTTGAACAACCTCTTAACCCTTTTACAACTGGAAACCCCGTTTGGGAACATATGCAAACAGTGCAAACCCAGCCGACAGTATTACATGTAGCACGGTTTGTTTATAGGAGTTTCTATGCAAACTCCAATAACATCAGAGGCTCCTAAAACTAGAAATGGGTTCGTCCAAATAATAAGGATGGACAAGTCTACCGATAAAAAAAAAGGTTAACAGGTTTGGCAAGTCTGTATGTTGCTTCTCATTTACGTCGTGTCTGATTTCAGTGAATCTTCACAGATTACTGTAGTTGTTGGTGAATATGACAGACTTGAAACGAACACTACCGAACAAGAAATCGCCGTAGCTGAGAGAATCATAGTAAGTGTAAATGGCGGGAAAAGTTTTTAATATTCATACCTATAATTTGTACTAATGACGGGCGCTGTTGTTGTCGAATTTCATGGTCTAGTTCATGTCGAACATTGCATTTGTATTTGTTGGGCTTTTACAAGACCTACGACATATGATAAGCTATAACAGCTCTGCCAGAGGAAAGGAAGTGGCTCATTTATTTCGCAGGCTCGGATGATTTCGATATTAATCAACTATATTATAAATTAACATATGTGTGAGGGTCTCAATGGGGTACCTCTGAAATCAGTAATCAGTAAAATTTCGACCAAAAATCAGTAATCAGTAAACTTGAAGGGCAAAAATCGTTAATCAGTAAATTTTTGGCCAAATCGGTAAAATTACATACCGCAACCGTTCTCTCTACCTTATGCACGTGATGCATACTTTGAAGACTACTGGGAGCCCCGATAGCTGAAGTAGGTTAAGGGCTGTCCTGCTGATCTAGCGGTCCCTGGTTCGAGTCCTGCTGTATACGGGTATCTTTTCAATCGTAAACGGGATTCCACTGCTCACAGCCTTTCTTTATCCCCTCCCATCGTCCTGATATATATGCCTGTTAAAAGGGGCATAAGATCGCAAGCCATCTATTCATCATCCATCCTGGAGACTACTGACTTAGTATCATGATACTCTTTATCCCAAATTGATGCTAAACACATACATGTAGAAAGACAGTTTTTCATGATACAGATGCATTTTTATAAAGAAATGCATTGCAATATAACCTGACAAAAATCCCTTTTTCATATACGACAGAGATTGTGAATCAGCTTAAAAAAAATGGTAACGATTTTTTTTGCCGATTCCGGTAATCGTTAACCGCTTGTGGCGCCACTAACCGGTAATTTGCTAACCAGTATATTTTTCGGCCGATTCCGTTAATCACTTAGCATAGGCGCTAACCGGTAAAATTTCCTCTCAAATTCCACTAATCAGTAATTTTTGGGGCCAAAATCCGTTAATCAGTAAACCCCATGAGACCCTCATATGTTTGTGTCGTTGCTTGATTGGATGTCAAACCGCTGATAAACACAGTGCTACAACTTACGATTTGCCGCAAGCACTGAACGTACGGGTTTCTATGCCATCTGAAAAGAAAAATATTCAGTGCCGCACCTACTGCAGTATAGTACATTTACTTGTTTGCCAGGGGACGTCAAATAGTCAAATAATATTGACTAAAGGTAAGACAGGGGCCTGCAGTACATGCAGCAGGTGCGAGATGAGACTACAATCTATCAGGCGAGCACCGCGCTGATGATACCATTTACTTTACGGCAGTTAACAGTCGTTCAGTACTGGTTTACATCAGTTTTCTGAAAGACCTTTATTTTGCCAATTTATTTGATGGTTATAGCCTAATGCAGAGGCGCATATCAGTTTAGACCAGCCTTTGCTTCACTGCACTCTTATAAAAACCTTTGCTGTTCGACTCACTGTTTATGAAACATGAGGAATCTACAGGCTTAAAATCAACGCACAAGCTAAGTTTAAAAGATTTACATACTGGTTTGGGACTTCGCTGTTCACAGAAAGGCCCAGCTGCCAGCTGAGTATAAACCAAATCGTTGTAAATAACGGTACTAGACAAGATGTCGGCTCCCAAGCACACATTGAGTCTAATGGCGGAAGACCAGATTTTCCTGAGACAATTTCTCCACAAAATGCAGTTTGGTTCCCGTAAGCAAGTGAAATGTATAAAAATCAAGACCGTTGTCCTGTACGTTGTATTTTTACCAGATAATTAAGTTTATGATATCGAAAGTGGGTCTTTTCCCAAATTACATCTAAAATGTCTTAAGTATTTTTTTCAATACTTATTTATGAGGAACTCGATAATATTTTGTTTAAAGCTGACCAATGACGAATCTGTAGTGAAAAGCTTAAAGTGATATTCTTCCAGTTAAGTGTTAAGAGCCGGGCCACGAGAAAACCAACAAGTTTTGAAAGTGGAATGTGGGCCCAACGAAGACTCAGATCAGCCTGGTCATCCGCGTAGTCTGATCCGAGTTTTCGCTGTGCGCTTAAAGGATAGGCAAGGGTCTAAAGCTAGCTCTATGCGGAGAGCGAAGACTGTGAGCTGACTTGGCGGATATCCAGCTTTATCTGAGTTTTCCCTAGGCGCACATGCCACCTTGTTGGTTTTGTCGTGTCGCAGCTCAATGAATTTATACCACTGGGAGAGCTATGGGACCTTTAAGGCGAATGGATACAAATTTAGGGAAAGCCACTTTTCAACTTTTGTTGTTTTGCCTCCCGACTCTGTTGAAGTCGACCTGTAAAGGAAAGAATTCGTCCCCTTTTGGAGAAAACTGTCTTTCCTTTAGGAGAAGCCCTCCTATTGAAAAGGCTTTGTTGTCCAGAGTAGCAAACAATAGGTCACAAAAGTTGTCGCCCTTCGTAAAAATGGCGGAAAAGCATTGAAGTATACCCATACCTTTTGCGTACCGTATAGATCCTTACAAACGCCCCTGCTCTTAAAACGCCCCAGCTTCTTTTCAGAAAATAGTGTCATATTTATCAGTTAATTGACATAATAAATTCCTGTTTGCATCTCTGGATGAAGCAGCTCTTTGACATGGGATCAACTCTTAAAGGAAGGACTTTGCACCTCTAGCTCTAGGATCCTCTATCAGCAAATTCTTTCCTTTAAGAGTTGAGCCCTACTGAAGAGGGAGGCATATATAGCAGAGTTGCTTCCTTTGAAAGTATTTACCTTAATACTGTTTATTAGAGGTATTTTTACAGTGACTGATTTACTACACTCTATGCTCTAAATAACGCCTCATTTCATAAAATGCAACGCCCCGGGGTTTTTAATAGGATAAGGTATTTCATCTCACTTTATTTTCTCTTCAGCACCCTGGATTCGATATCAGTACACTAGTTAACAACGTAGCTATTTTACGACTTTCTGAAAACGTTATATTCAATGGGAACAAGATAGCAGCTAAGATCCCTGCCCTGGCCAATGAAACTATAGATGATCAAGTCAAACGGGATAGGTCTTATCCTTGCTACGTGACAGGCTGGGGATATTACATCAACAACGATGGTAGGTAAAAACGTATAAAAGTAAGACGCTGAAATCTAAATAAGTAGACACTTTCAGGGGAAGCAACTCTGCCATTTTGATATTTGCCACCTTTCGCAATGAGGTTCAACTCCGAATGGAAAGAATTTGCTCCACTAGGAGCGAATTCTTTCCTTTAAGAGTTGACTCCGTTTTGAAACGGTTTTGTCGCTCAGAGAAGCAATCAGGAAATCAGAAGTTATTTTCGACTGTAAATATGGCGGAGAAACACGTCGATGTACCCCATACACGTTAAATGATCGGATATATCTTAAAGGAACATCACTCTGATCCGACGGTATTTGTCTCCCCTTCCATAGGGACTGCTTTTAATCTCTAAATTACAAGTCCAAAAAGAAAAAAGAAAGAAAAAGATTCTTCATATATATTCATACCCGGGGAGTCCCTGTATCTCAGTGGGCTAAGCGCTGGCTGGCCTGCTAAACTAGCGGTCCGGATAGAGGAAATCTTTTCAACTGTAAACGGGTTTCATTGCACACAGTCTTTCATTATCACCCTCCCATTGACCTGATACGACTGAAATACTGTTAAAAGGGCGTAAAATCGCAAGTCATTCATTCATCATGTAGCCGGTTCGGTGTCACTGATTATTATCTCCCTTTCATTGAGCACCGGATTAAACGTTTGCTCAGTTCTTTTTGTATGCTTTATTTGGATAGGCCCAATCAGACAAAAATGAAAACAAATAAGTGAAATGAGCCGCCACACGACAAAACCAACAATGTGGTTGTGCGCCCAGCGCAGACTCAGATCAGCCTAGTTTGATCAGACTCTTCGTTAAGTGCTTAAAGGGTAGCTAAGGGTCTCAGCCAGCTCCATGCGGACAGCGAAGACTCTAATCAGACTGGGCGGATGCCCAGGCTGATCTGAGTCTGCGCTGGGCGCGCAACCACATTGTTGGTTTTGTCGTGTCGCGGCTCAAATAAACCATGTCCATTACTGCAAAAGCATTTTATAACACGAAAGTAAAGGACTTGAGAATAATAATTTGTTTGAGAAAATCTGAAGTTTCTATTGAAATAATGTCAGTATGTTATGTCATTGAAGAACAGAACAGAACTGGCAAAGCCATGCTCCGATACCAATGACGTCATAGATCTGTAACCATAGCAACTAATATTTCAAATTGATGTCAAAGTAAGGTCATCGAGAGGCCCTTCTGCCTAGGTACTTAGCACAATGGTCGGTAATTGCATATCTGTTATGGTAACATATCTATGACGTCATCGCACTTATAATTCGAGAAGAGCAGGGCATACAGTGTACGACTTAAGTACTTTTTATGGATAGACTTTACTGATCAAATACTATTCTGCTAAAGTTGTCTTCCTTGTATAAATGGAAATGGCGATCGATCCATGAAGATACAATGTATGAGCCGCGACACGTGAAAACCAACAAAGTGGTTGTGCGGCCAGCGCAGACTCAGATCAGCCTGGGCATCCGCCCAGTCTGATCAGAGTCTTCGCTGTCCGCATGGAGGTAGTTAAGACCCTTAGCTACCCTTTAAGCGCTTAGCGAAGTGTCTGATCGGACTGAGCGGATGCCCAGGCTGATCTGAGCCTGGGCTGGGCGCACTACCACATTGTTGGTTTTCTCGTGTCGCAGCTCAAGTATACTATCAGGGGGAGCGGTACTTCCATTATCATATTTGCCTTCCTTCTCAATATGAGCCGCGACACGAGAAAACCAACAATGTGGTTGTGCGCCCAGCGCAGACTCAGATCAGCCTGGGCATCCGCCTAGTCCGCTAAGACTCTTCGCTAAGCGCTTAAAGGGTAGCTAAGGGTCTAAGCTACCTCCATGCGGACAGCGAAGACTCTGATCAGACTGGGCGGATGCACAGGCTGATCTGAGTCTGCGCTGGACGCACAACCACATTGTTGGTTTTGTCGTGTCGCGGCTCATATGATCATTTCGTAAAGAAACAAGAAATCTCCAAGTTAAAAGGAGCAAATTCCTTCTTTCTTTCAAGAGTAGACCCTATTTTGGAAGCCATGCTGTCCAGGCAAGCAAACAGGAAGTCACTAAAGTTGTTTCTCTTTGTAAAAATGGCGGAAACATGGAGCTATACCAAGCCATCTTAATTTATAACAGAATGTGTTTGAATGGATTTGTAGGTATTTGGACCCTTCCTGCTGTACAACAAGAGCTCAAGGTCAGGGTCATCAGAAACAAACGTTGCAATGAGCTTCGCGCAGGCCTTCTACTGAACACCGTTACTGATGCAATGGTGTGTTACATGGCTCAGCGAGCAAGCACCTGCGCGGTAAGTTTAAAACCACTAAGGGAGACCATGTGTTGCTGGTTAGTATTAACCAACCTTATCATGGAGGGTCGGTGGGAATGTCGGTAATATGCATACTTTGTTAGTAGTATTAAGTTCGGGAACAAGTCTTTGATAAATAGCATTACATTTTTCTGGTTCCCCATTGAGCAATGGAGTGTATGCAAAAGCGATATAATGAAAGGGATTCTTAGTCCTTTACATTGTATTTTTACTGTACGATAAAATGTATAATATAGAAAAAAGTTCATACTCTTTAGCACCTTTTTCTGAAAATTATAAAGCTGTTTTATTTGATTAAAGATGGTCGGTCACGGCCTCTTTCAAAGAAGAGAATGGGCTACCTCTAAGCTACAGTACCTCCATGCAAACAGCGAAGACTGATCAGACCGCAGATAGCCAGACAGATCTGAGTCTTCGCTGGGCGCACTTTGTTGGTTTTGTCGTGTCACTGCTGATATTTTTGATAAGTTGAATGGGGGCACTTTCAAGGATAGCAGTCATTGTTTTTCAGTTAGCCTCCCTTCTCCATTGGGTCAACTTTTAAAGTAAAGAGTTTGCTCCCCTGTGTTCAGAGAAGCACATCGGCAGTCACAAACGTTGTTTCCGTTAGTAAAATAGGTGCATAGGAAAAAAACAAAACAAAACAAAAAAAAAAAAATAAAAAAATGAAGAAGGTGCTTCAATAGATCTTTAACAGATGCCGGCGAAATGGGACATAGGGTTCTAAAACATCTATCAGAAGATTTGACCCGCGACACAACAAAACCAACAAAGTGGCATGTGCGCTCAGCGAAGAATTAGATCAGCCTGGGCATCATTCCAGTCTTACCAGAGTCTTCGCTGTGCGCTTAAGGGCTAGCTAAGGGTCTAAGCTACCACCAAGCAGACAGCAAAAACTCTGATCAGATTTGGCGGATGCCCAGACTGTTCTGAGCATACATGCCACTTTGTTTTTTTTTGTCGTGACGCGGTTCATTTATATCATATTGCATAGAGGAAAAGCTTTGTTTCCCTATCTTATTTCCGCACAGATTTATCTAATTTGACTTGAGCAGATTATTTACTTTTTCAGTTAAATATGAATGTCATTTTTAGGGTGACACTGGTGCTCCCTTAATGTGCTATGTAAATGATGAATGGACGCTTATTGGAGTTCACTGTTTCAAATATGACGAAATCGATGGTTGTCGAGGCGGGGCAAAGGTAGCCTACAGGATATCCGCTTACAGGGATTGGATTACAAGTCACGTGGCACGTTTTCAAGACTGATTCTTGTCTAATTCTTGTTGAAATTGCTGTAAAAGTGCCAGCAGAATAAAATTTATTCTTTTATTAATTCAGGCCGTTTGCTTCTTTAACCCATGCCTTGAGCTGTTCTTAAGATAAACCCAAAAAGTGCAAGTTTCAAAGATTTAAAATCTAAAAGAGTTTCTTCCAGAGCAGAGAACACATTTTATAGAGGGAGCATGGGCCGTACTTTGAAGTTTCGGCTAATCAAGGCTCATCGATGACCCTGACATGATCTAGCGACAAAAGCCTAAGAACTCATTCTGTAATATCTTATTTTTATAAAGACAATCAATTAAAAGACTGAACAGAATCGAAAGGGGGTCCAAATGAATAAAAAGCGAAGATCTGGAATACGAGTCAAGATCACAGACCATTTTGAAGGAGAAACTGAAACATTAGAAAAGGACAAGGTTCACGAAGGGGCGAAATCGGCTCTTTCACAGAAATTGATAAAATTTTACTGTATCATGTATATCTGTTTCCTGCGACTTAAAATGGATTTTTTTAATGTCTGGCGTCTTATTTGCGCATTTGTGACGTCATTAACATACCCTATCCCACGCGACGTATTTAATGATTTTATGGCGTTAACGACGTTAAAAGTTTGCTGTGTGGCGCTTTTTTCCGTTTGCTCTGTGCTGTCGCTGCTGGTAGATTAGGTGTTACTATTTCTGTTCTGAGGAAGCTCTTACGTATATGCAAATCTTTAATTTAACTCCCGCGATGGTATTACATGTAATGATGACGACTGTAGAGCTTGAAAAGCCTGTGAGCTTCAAGTTTTGCTATACTATGACATTTAATAAGGCACTATTATTCTGAGCCCCGTGTTAGTTTTTTGTTTAGCATTTTGTCTGCAAAACATAATTTTGTTATGTATGTTTCATTGTGCGTCCGAAATGCGAAGCGAAAAAAAACTGCTGTTTCTCATTCATGACAATTTATGTTAATATCAAAAATAGTTTGTTTGCTGTCCTAGCCTAAGTCGCTGTTAAGGGATTGTTGTATGAGGTGCCGTTTTACTATAAATTCCCTGTTTTGTGATATCAGTAACTGAAGTAAGTAATAGCACAAAATTGATATCGTGATGTCACAAAATATGTGCGATTTATTGATATCACAAAATCGAATTAGTGATATCAGGAAAAAGAATGTGACATTACAAAATCGATTTTGTGGCATCCCTAAATCACAACTCAGAATCAGAATCAGAATTGTTTACTGGTGATACGTCCAAAGACAATCATTCACCAGGACCTGTGAATCAGGGAAGCTAGTCCCTAGCCCTTATAAGAGAAGTAAACTTAGTAACTGAATCCTCTGCACACTCAGCAGCAGAAATAAGTGAATCTTCCAGGGAATTCCAATCTCTAATAGTCTGGGGGAAGAAACTGGACTTGTAAATGTCAGTCCCAGCCAATGGGGTTTGAAATGTCAGGGAATGATGATTCCTGGTACGCCTATTTTGGGGAACAAGGTCATTTATGGGTATACTGGCTGCACCCCTCAGACCTTTGTAAAGCATTATAAGTCTACTATCTTTCCTTCTCTTTTTTAGAGATTCCCACTTAAGTTTCTCCAGAATGCCAGTCATACTCCCAGTTTCATATGTGTAATTTCCCGTTACAAATCTAGCTGCCCTTTTCTGCACCTTCTCAAGTTCATCTTGAAGAAGTATACTTTGAGGGTCCCAAACTGAACTGCCATACTCCAGGACTGGACGCACCAGTCCCTTGTATGCTGACTCCTTAACATCTTGTGGACATGCTGCCAAGTTACGTCTGAGGAAGCCGAGGGTCCTATTAGCCTTTGTGCAAATATTACTGACATGTGTGTTCCATTTCAAATCATTGGCAATGGTTATGCCGAGATACTTGATAGTATCTACATTACTGAGGACTGTTCCTTCTAAGGTATAGGAAGCATTGATCTTCTTGATCCGTTTCCTTGTAATTTGCATTATATTGCATTTAACAGGTTGAAATCTCATGCCCCAACTCCTTGCCCAACAACCTACAAATCATGTTGCTCTTTCACATCAGCTTTAATTTCCCTTCTCAAAGATTCAAATTTTGACCTAAGTTTGCTACTGCCAGTCTTTTTGGCCTTCGCATGTGTCTTATTTCTTCTACGAATCTTCCTTCTTATCTCAGGGGTTATCCAAGGAACAGAAGAGGTTGACCTACTGGTTTTTGAGGGGATATACTTTTCAGCAGACTCCTGGATAAAGGAGGTTATCAAGTCAAAGTTTTCCTGAACTGAGCGATTGTCCGAGTAACCATTGAAGTATCTATGTTTTGCGAAGTCTGACGCTTCTTTCCTCATTGATTCAAAATCTCCCTTTTGGAACAAAAACACTTTCCTCCGAGGTTTCTTTTTTTTTGGGGGGGGGGGGGGGGGAGGGACATAAATTTTCAATGTTCCTGATATCACATCATGATCACTGAAGTTTGTCCGGGGAATGTAGTTCTTGAAACTGACCAGGAAGCGAAGTGAGAATTAAATCCAATGTGTTTTTCTCCCGAGTCGGGAAATTCACCAGTTGTTCTAAGCCATGGTCGTTCATGACATCAATCAACATTTGTCCCTCTGGCTGACTTAACACTGATCCTGACTTATTAAGTCGGTCTGGCCAAGCAATATCTTTGAAGTTGAAATCCCCTAGTACGTGAACTGAGGGGAGCTTATTTCCCCTGTGCTTTGTCCTGATATGATCTAACTGGTCACGAAACAATTGAAATTCCTCAGTTGAGCCACCAGGCTGACGATACCAACTTGCTACATAATGGGAAGTTTTGTTTGCCAAAATTTTAACCCAAACTGATTCTGAGTCGTTTTCTATTTCTGACAAGGGCATGTGCGGAATGTCCTTATGAATGAGAAGCATCATTCCGCCACCATGAAGGTTTCTGTCCTTCCTGAATACATTATAGGGGAATGTTTCAGGGAACAATTCCGAAGTTGCAACTGAACTGTCAATTTTTGTTTCTTGAATAGCCACAACCTGTGGTTGGTGGACATCAAGGAAAGCTAATAAATCCAATTTCTTACCCCTAATACTGTTTATGTTCAAACTAACAAGTTTTAAACCGCCAAGAGTCTTGCCATTTAAATTTGACTCATTTGAACTGCTTGATGAAAGCCTAACATTCTTATCCTTTGACAGTGGATTAAATCGATTCTCAGTCACTAGATTCAACTGATCATCGAAAAAGGAGTCCGAGAAGTTGAAAAATTCACATTTTGGACAAGTCCATGTGCACCCAGAAGTCAATACATTTTCATAATCAGTGTCCGAAATAAAAGAGCATTCATTGTGAAGCCACAGTTCACAACCATCGCACTGAACTGCCTTATGACCATTGAGAACCGCACGACTGCACAGGCCGCAATCCGCCTTGCAGCTTGTGCAATACCAATCACTACTGCCAGTCTCAATCGCTAACAGCTCATCATCTTCCAGATTTGAACATTTTGCATGAAAGCGTTTTTCGCAATCAGTGCATTCAATCATTTTGTCCGATAATTTGCACATTTTTTTGCACAAACCACACTTAGACTTGGGACCTGGGTTTGTTTCGATGTCCCCAGCCAGGATAATCAAAAGAGCTAGGTTAGTGCCTTTGGATGAGGAAAAGCATCTTAACCTCTCTGAAGTTCTACAATTTCCAAGTTTCCTTATGATAGTGAAACACTGCGTAGATCTGTCCGCAGACACATTGCTGCCAATCCTGCATTCCAAGTTTGGGTCCGAAGAGTCTGAACCTTGAATTGACCATTTCCATAGAATAAAACCAATAACTACCACCACTGGAAACATGAATGGGGGCCTACCGTTGGTTGATCCTACTTGGCAAGAGGAGAGTTTGCAAAATGAGAATATCAAACACCGAACTGGACGGCAGTGCTTCACAAGTGGCAGCTCAATTACATTACTAAACATCAAGTTCCACCCTACAGTACAGTCGGTGTGAAAAAACTCTACCCCTTCCAAGTATTCATTGGAGTGACGTCCCTTTAGGGCGCATTGTTTTGAATTTGCTCTGATAATCAAAAATTAATATTTTGTGATAAACGTTATTAAATTCCGAACTTATTTCATATGAGTGATAAAGTGACTTTTATTAGTGGGATTATATTGGACTATATGTTAAAAACTGTCGTAAGTTGCTTTGAAGTATAGTTTTGAAAAGTTTTTCTGTGACTCGATAACTGTGAATAGCGAAAATACGTGACATTATAATCTACGGCGTGATTAATCAACCATATAATATACTGACTGAGGTTACGTTCGCAGGGAAAAGTACGGAAGCTTGAAATTGCCACAGTTAAGCTTAAGACAGATACTGATTTATGATTGTTTATGATGGGTGGTGTGTCAGTTGAGCTTTGGCGTCTACGTATTGGTTGTTTTGTGATGCCTAGGAAATGCAAGACTCGTTTAAAGATACTAAAACCTGTCGCAGTATCCCTGGCTATTCGTTTAGTCTTATTCTATCTGCTAGTTGCTGAAGGGATAGAATCGAATCCTGGTCCCCCTAGGCGTAATAATGCTGGAGGAGCACGTGGTAATCGTGGTAATCGATCCCCTAGAGGCCGCGGTGGTCGAAGTAATCGAGGTGGTAGTACTGGAGGATCGCGATGGGGTGGTACAAACGATATATTTGCGATTCAAGGTAACGAAACCTCTAGCCAGGTGAATAACGAAGAACCCCCATATTCTTTACGCCACACTTCCAGGGCACAAAGCCAGCCGTCGCTTAGTACTTGGCTTGTGGGTTCACAGCCTCAGTGTCAAGCACGATTAAGCGATTTAGGACAAGCAAGCAGTACACCAGTGCAGAGCGATATGGACCTAGTTAGTGAAACCTCTGAGCAACAACCTGATACGGACGATAATGTTGATGAAACCAATACTACCTCTTTATTGTTAGAGATACGGCGTGACGTCAAAAAGATGAACAAAAAGTTTGATACTTTGGAAAAATCTGTTCATATCCTTAAACATGATAGTAAAGTGCTGAAAGAGCAAAATTTACAACTCACGAAACAGGTTACCGAGCTGCAGTCAACAGTGACGCAGCTAGAGTCACGAACTCGAGAAACTGAACGGAAAAACGAACGACTAGAGGCGCAATCGCGAAGAGATAATTTAAGATTTCACGGGCTTGATGATAAAAGGGGTGAAACGTGGGAAGAGTCAGAGACTAAAGTCAGAGATTACATATCTAATGGACTCGATATCGATGAATCGACAATTCGGATCGAAAGAGCTCATCGTATTCCCAGTAGAATTTCTCCTCGGCCAGTAATTGTAAAATTTTCTTATTATAAAGACAGGGATAAGGTGTTAAAGGCTTATCGTGAAAAGCGCAAAGCCCGACTGGATAATCAAACTGCACAGCCCGAAGCAGCGACCGACGAATCTGGTGAAAATAGAACGGAGGAACAATCTGAAATACGACGCCAAATCCGTGTCAGTGAGGACTTTCCCGAACGCGTTATCAAAGCCCGTTCGAGGCTGTATTCATTCTTAAAATCCAGCCTTGATAGTGGCCGAGAGGCATTCTTGAAGTATGATCGTCTCATTGTTAATGGTCAGGAATTTGAATATGACTATGAGCGTGAACGACCGGTGCCAGTCTTAAAATAGGATGTGGGTCGAGGCTCAGTATTCCTTACAAACGATCTTATCAACAGGTATTCTAATATTGCTTTGACTTCTAATGAGGTTGGTAACGTAAATGACAACCAAATTAACAACACCAATTCAAATGACAACAGGTTTAACAATAGTAATGTTAATGATAATCAGCCTAGCAATAGTGCCAGTGACTACCAGTTTAATGATAGTAGCGACGATAGTAATAGTGATGATATACAGTTAAATTGTAACTATATTGAATATAACATATGTACTATGAACGTGCAAGGTTTGAAAAAAATTGAAGATGACCAATATTTTTTAAACTTTTGTAGAAAATACGATATTATCGGAATGTGTGAGACATGGCAACGGAATAAATCTGATTTTCGGTCATTTTTGGAAGGTTATATAAATTTTGACTGCATGCGACCTACTAGAGGGTCTGCAATTCGAGGTTCAGGAGGGGTAACTGTCTTTGTTAAGGAGTATCTTGTGAGCAGAAACATTATGAAGCGTATTTTTGATGAAATGTCGGAATGTGTCGTGCTGTTATTGAGTAGCGAGTTAAATGATGGTATTAATGATATTGTGCTGATATTTACGTATGTGGCGCCGGAAAGATCTCCTATCTATACTAACGATAATGATGATGGAATTAATCTGTTAAATGAGAAAATTCTAGATATTAAAGCTTTGTATCCAAATGCCGAAATAATCATTGCCGGAGATCTGAACGCCAGGACTAAAGATTTTTTAGACTACATTCCGCATGATGATTTAGACTTTGTTTTTGGGGACACTGATTACCCAGGCGATACGTTCAATCTAAGTAGAAACTCTAAAGACTCACAAACTTATAATAAATTCGGGCTGTCATTGATTGATCTTTGCTGCGAACATGACATACATATGCTGAACGGGCGTCTTTTCGATGATATTGAAGGAAACATAACCTGTGTCTCTAACGAAGGACGAAGTATAGTTGATTATATTATTGCTTCAACCAGTTTGTTCGATAAGTTTTCGTATTTTGGCATAGACAATCATGACTTTTCTGATCATTTTCCTCTCACGTGTACACTAAAGCTGCAACAAACAAATATAATGAATCATGACGAAATGTCGAATGAAAATAGTGATGTATTCGAGTGGAATAAATACAAATGGAAAGAATCACTGAAACAGGATTTTCTTCATAAATTCCAATATTATTACTCAGATTTTATACATAAGTTTGAAGGTAATCAGAATAGGGTACTTCAGTATTTACAAGATTTTGTTTCAGTGTTTCAGCTGGCAGGGAATTTGATGAAAACGAAGTTTAATCGATATAAGTCCAAGAACATCGATGATACCCAACCGGAATGGTGGGACCAGAGATGCTCTGACAGTAAAGTTAAAAAGTTCCGTGCGTTGAGAAAATTCCGTGCTAGTAATTTAGAGGTAGATTTTATAAATTATAAAATACAACGCAATCATTTTAAAAGTATATGTAGACTGAATAAGAAGGAATTACAAAAGAAAAATAGAGTACTTTTAGTAGAATCAAGAAATAAACCTAAAGAATTTTGGAAAACGATTAAAGGTAGCAAAATAAATGCCACAGTTAATAAAAATGAAATTAGTACAAACGACTGGGTAAATTATTTTCAAACTTTGTTTACGTCACAAAACAACCATGCTGAAATTGGTCCAAATCATATACTTCATGACATTGCTCAAGATAACGATACAGATTCTTTGGAGTCGTCTATATCAGAGATAGAAATACGACAAGCTATTAATAAGTTACAGTTAAATCGTACTGGTGGTCCAGATGGTCTTTGCATTGAGATGTTTAAAGTCGTTATTGACGACATAATTCACTTTTTACATTTACTTTTTAATGATATTTACAATCGTGGAGTATTTCCCGATGATTGGTGTAAAAGTATTATTTCTCCCATCCATAAAAGTGGTCCTGTAAATAATCCAGAAAATTACAGAGCCATTTCACTAATTAATTGTCTATGTTAACTATTTATCAATGTACTTACTATTCGTTTAACAAACTGGGCAGAAACACACCACGTTATAGATGAATCTCAAGCAGGTTTTCGAAAAGGGTATGGCACCACAGACAATATATTCTGTCTTCATGCACTCGTGCATAAATACTTATGTAGAGAAAGGGGAAGATTTTATTGTATATTTATTGACTTCAAACGTGCATTTGATAGTATTCAACACGCTAACTTATGGTATTCCTTAGAGAGAAAGGGGATAAACTCAAATGGCAAATTCTTAACTATTTTCAAATCAATGTATTCACAGTTAAAGTCCTGTGTTAAAGTAAAGAATGGATTAACGCAGTTTTTTAATTGTAATATCGGTACCAGACAAGGCTGTGTTAGTTCTCCAATTATTTTTTCTCTGTTTATAAATGACCTCGTCTCATACTTAAAAGCTGAATGCGATAGAGGTATTTTTGTTACTGATCAAATAGAGGATATGATAGCATTGATGTTCGCAGATGATGTTGCCAGTTTCAGCGATACCATTATTCGATTACAGCATCAATTTAACTGTATAGAGAAATTTTGTGAGTCTGTCGGTATGCTTTTAAACTTACTAAAAACCAAAATCATTGTTTTTCGAAACGGGGGCGTTGTCAAACAAACAGAAAAATGGTTTTATCAGGGAGAAATCGTTGATATTGTTCCATTTTATAAATATTTAGGCGCATACTTTACCCCAAAACTTGTTTGGTCTAAGACGAAAGAGGTTTTGGCGCACCAAGCGAGTAAAGCTGTAATAAGCATCTTCCAATATCAACGTCGTTTCGGATATTTTCAACCAAATGATGTATTTAAGCATTTTGACTCGATAGTACGGCCCATTCTATGCTATGCATCAGAAATATGGGGATATGAATATTGTAAGTCTATTGAAAAAGTACATAGTAAGTTTTGCAAGAGATACATAGGTTTGAACCAAAATACGGCAGACTTTTTTGCCTTAAGTGAATGTGGGCGATATCCCCTTGCAGTTACCTATTTTACTCAGTGTATCAAATACTGGGTGAGATTGGTACAAATGCCAGACCATAGATACCCAAAACAATGCTACAACATGCTGCGATCTCTTTCAGATTGTGGAAAAATTAATTGGGCGTCGAAAGTCCGCTTTCTTTTGTATAAGTATGGTTTTGGATATGTATGGGAGGCCAATACTGTCGGCGATGGTGTAAATTTTATAAATATCTTCAGACAACGTATAAAAGACTGTTTCGAACAGCAGTGGCACTCAGATATTCAAGACTCTCCTAAAGCTCTACATTATAAACATTTTAAACTCATTCTAGAAGTTGAATGTTATTTAAAAATGGACTTACCATTCCTATACAGGAAGATATTAGCTAATTTTCGATGCTCAGGCCACTGTTTAATGATCGAAAAGGGAAGACACCAGAATATAGACCGAAGCTTACGATTCTGTCAAATTTGCCTTCAACGAAATGTATATGTAGTTGAAGATGAATTTCATTTTTGCTTCGTATGTCCCGCTTATGAAGAAATCAGGAAGTTATATTTTAAACCTCAGTGGAATAGAGGTATTATTACAACTAATAAGTTTTACTCTATAATGTCAAGTCAAGAGAAGTTGTCGGTTTTATCAGTTTGCAAATTTTTGTTAAGTGCTTTTTCTTATCGGAAAGAATTATTACAGCAATTAGAAATAGCCACATAACTAAACTACTTTATGTCGTAATTTATTGCTAATATCTGGGCAAACAATGTGGACACCCGTCGATCTGTGCCGGCAGATCGATCTGGCCGGGGTCTGCAGTGTTTTTGAATTATGGCATGCTGTCTTACATTGCTGTAAAAATTCTCATTTTATAGCATTAAATACTTCGATCGTAATACATGTACTAAAACTGTAGATCCTGGTCGGACTGCTTCTTCGGACTGCTCCTTTGGAAATATTTGCGGAGTCCACGGTACTTGCTGGCGTACAGCTTTATACTGTTCAATTTCGTTATACATATAATGCGTCGCAATTGCTGACGCTATTCAGACACTTACAACTCGGTTAGCATTGCAGATCCTGGTCGAGCTGGTCTAACGGAGCAGTTTGATCAGGGTCTGTTATGTATACTTATGCTGCGCTAGCTGCCGCACTCTGTTAAATATACAACTATTTCGTCAGTCGTATTTGTCAGGGAATTACGATACTTTATTTGCTGCATGGCAGATCCTGGTCGAACCATTCTTACTAAACGGTTTGATCTGGGTCTGCAATGTTAGCATTTTGTCGTACCTTAGTAAATATAAATGTTCATATCTTTACCATATCTACCCTAGATGCTGGGACGCAAATACTTGGGCAAGCAAAGGTTCGTAGTGTGCTGCACTCAGTTAACCAAAATTGTTCATCGTGACCTGTTTGTGAAAGCTATTGTCTTTCGAAATATTGTAAACTTACGCATGCCTTTAGTCTAATCAGAGTCTTTCAGTGCTTGCCAGCTGTCATACCTTGTTAAATATAAATTTACCGCTCAGTCTTTGCCGAAGTTATTAGCGTGACACTTCTACTTGGGCTAATAACATTGTAGGTCCTGTGCGTAAAGCTTCTGTGAAACATTCCGAGCAGGAACTGCAATTTTATTTTTTTGACAGTGCCAAGTAGTACCACAGTCCTTTGGGGCTGTAACAAGCCGCTAAATACTGCGTTACATTAAAGATCCTGATCAGACTGCCTCTGCAGAGCAGGCTGACCAGGGTCTGGAATGTGCGCCAACTGATAGTGTCGTGCAGTTGCACTGTCTTAGGGCTATTAGTTATAAAGTTCGTTAAGGTACCGTATTTGCCCTGATATTCGTATACTAATGGCGGCGCAGGTTTTATTATTTTTGATGTCTGATCTGGGTCGGCAGTGCCCACCCAGCAGGCACACAGGGTTGAATCGGCCTTGAATCAACCTTGATTCAACGTCGTGACGTTGAATCAAGGTTGAATCAATGTTGATTCAGCCTTGTGTGCCCAGTGGGCATGCTGTCTGCGGGCGCACAGCGTTGGAGTATTGTTGAGGCGACGATCATTCAGTGTCAATACGCTGAATTATCGTTGATACGATGTTGTCCGACATTTTATGCCCGCTGAGTTTGTACTTGTTCAAACTTCTGTGGTTTAAACGGCTGTGCCACTCGAATATCTTGGAAAAGTACGGTACAAGACATATAGAACTTACATGTTAGAGGTCACCATGACTATCCCAATTATTTTTGATGTCTGATCTGGGTCGGCAGTGCCCACCCAGCAGGCACACAGGGTTGAATCGGCCTTGAGTCAACCTTGATTCAACGTCGTGACGTTGAATCAAGGTTGAGTCAATGTTGATTCAACCTTGTGCGCCCAGTGGGCATGCTGTCTGCGGGCGCACAGCGTTGGAGTATTGTTGAGGCGACGATCATTCAGTGTCAATACGCTGAATTATCGTTGATTCGATGTTGTCCGACATTTTATGCCCGCTGAGTTTGTATATACTTGTTCAAACTTCTGTGGTTTAAACGGCTGTGCCACTCGAATATCTTGGAAAAGTACGGTACATGACATATAGAACTTACATGTTAGAGGTCACCATGACTATTCCAATAGTACACAATCCAAATAAATATGTTCATAAATATTTTAAGGTTTCACTTCCACTAGATTTCATTCATAGTCATTAGTCAGTTCGCACGGACTTTTGGTAGGCTGTTGTAAAATTACCCAATCGTAATAACTGGATAGTAAATGAGATCTCGTGCAGGTGAAGCCATGTGTGTAAAAGTATTGACAGCCGTCACTGCTTTATGAGACTATGAATACTTTTTTTTTTTTTTTTTTTTATTTGTAGTAGCATTTTATTGCTAATATTATTACCCAATTCATATATAGTCAAAGCATAATGGGATCATATGTTATAATGTGTATAACATCATATGTCACTCCTTGTTTGTATTATAATTGATATGTAATTTGGGCCGGAGGCCTTTATTTACGAAATAAAATATTTGTATTGTATTGTATATTAGATACTAATTTCAAAAAAAGACCAGCAACAATCCTGATTCTGAACTGCGAGACAACAGAGCACTGACAGTTACAAAGAGCTAGTCAGATACTCTGCCCTAATTTTTGTTAAACAAAGGATTCCGAACTTTACCCCAACCACTGGATGTAGTGAATGGCGGGAACAAGTGTCAACAAAGTTTTACAGAAAACGAAAGCAAAATACACAAAATAACAAAAACCAACAACTACAGGATGTTGGTTTGATCTTGTCTGATTAGAAATTCAGGCAAGATCACAAGGGAAAAGTATGAAAAAAGACTTCTCTTTTAAGGTCTTTTTGAGAGGCATCCGTCCAGGTCCAACGGAACACACAACTATTTTGTGATATTACTAACACTAATTCAATATTGTGACATCAAAAAATCTATTTAGTAATATCTTTAGCTTGATTTTGAAATCACTTAATAGACTGTTTTGTGATATCACAAACTCGAATGTGATATCACAAAATCATATCCACTGTTTAATATCGCAAAATCTAATCAACGATTACACCAAATCAACTTTGTGATATCACAAATTTCATTCTGTGATATTACTAAGTCATTCCTATTTAGAGATATCACTAAACCGATTTTGTGATATCACAAAATCGACTTTTTGATATCACTTAATCGATGTAGTGATTTCACATAATAATTAGTGATATCACAAAACAAAATATATGACATGACATATTCGAAATGGAGATATCACATAATCGATATGGTGATATCACACAGTCATTCGATTTGAGGATTTACAGTAAAACGGCATATTATGGGGGCCTGGTTGAAGCAGGATAAGGGTTTTGACGGCATTCTTGAGTTTCCAGTTCGGTTTATACGACTTCTATGCTCACAGGTGTTCTGAAATCAGATACTAAAACTGACGCTGCAAGCGTAAGACGTTCCCTAAACAAGGTGTACCTAGCCCACAACCCATAATGCAAAATACTAGCACACAGACCAAGATTGTGGGTTGTGGATTAATCAAGGATTAATCGAGATTTTTAAGCGACATGAAACTGAACCTTAGTAAAATAGTGTGACTGAATGTTTCACACATTTCTTGTGTCACATACATGACATACACAAAGTGTTGTGCGCAACTGAAAAAAAATATGCACGTTCTTCTCAGCGAGGACGTCAGCAAGGTGGCTTAAGATGCTTCATATCATTGTCAGTTTTACCTGGTGTCTGCGATCGTGTCGGAGCCACTGTAGGACACGGCTCGTTGAGCCAACCTTTCTGTAGAAATGAGTACCTTATGGATATTTATACTGTCTTGAGCACTCGGGTCAAAATATCCACATGCCATTATAGACAATATTTGATTATCGAAAGCCGGACTCTTGCAGCTGTCTGTTGCAAGCGGTACTGACTAGCGGCCTGTGAATGTTAGTGACATAAGTGTTGAGACATCGAGAAGAAATCTGGAGCTCAATCGTTTCAAGAATATCTCATGCGAGGCAAGAACCCAGGTAACTCGGTGGGTAAGCGCTGGTCTGCTGATCTGGCGGTTCCGGGATCGATTCCCACAGGAAGCGGAAACCTTTCCAATGGTAAACGGAGTGCCACTACACGCTATCTATCATTATCATCCTCCATTCGTTCTGATATGATTGAAATACTGTTGAAACGGGCGTAAAGTCAAAAGACATCCATCCATCTCATGCGAGGCTATATTCTGGTCTGTTTTGGTAACCTCCCCACAAACATTTATCACGAGCAAGTCAACGAGGGATCATATATTTATGAGCATTTTATTTATTTCTTCTCCATTGCTTACATCTTCCTTTAAATTAAAAAGTGAAACACACTTTTTTCATTTGGATTTCTTGTCATATACATGTAAATAAATAAATCATATCGAACACACAATCTCTTCTTTGAATAGGAGAGGACGGATATTGATTGATTGATTTGTTGCTTTACGTCCACGGTAAACAACTATGGTCGTGTCGGGACGGTCAGTTAACATAACCACACTAATACTGGGCAGACGTAGACCTCCTAAGCGGTTAACCAGTACCAAGTGCACATACATTTGCCAGTAACTGACAACTGCCGTTCTTGAATCAGCGGAAGAGAGGACGGACAGACTAGGTGCTAGGCGGTTCGTCATATGGATTCGTTCCCTTGAGCCTCACGGGGAACATCGTTTTGAGAACTGAAAAAAGCAATAATAAATAAATAAATAAAAAAAAGTAGCACGAATAAACCACGTACAAAATCGCACATACGTTCATCGGAGCCGGAGCCGAAGCTTCGTTATTTCGTCCCCGAATGCTTTGTTACACCAAAATTGAACCAACCGAAAACATGTTATAGTATGTGCAACAACAGATGAGTGAAATGTCAACGGGAACTCCGTTAAATAAATATTTGAAAAACAGTCATCGCAAATTGGCAATTATTGGATTTTGAATAAAAGCAGAAGCACGCTGTGCATGATTTGTACCTCTGATGCACGTTTCTACATGTAGCATGGCTCGACATGCAACTAAATGCTCCTGGGTCTACTCTGTTTGCTATTCCATTTTGCCTCTTTGAGATATATTACTGCATTGAAAAAAAATCTTCAATTTTAGGACAGATTCGGTAATTATTGTACGTTTCCCAATGTTAAGATTTTTTTTACGGATCTTGATCACTAATAACAATTTTGACAATAACAAGACGTGTTTGCTTGCAGCATCAAACTAGTATATGGAAGCGGATTTTTTTTATTATTCAGATTTTGGATTTGTGGATGGATAGATGACAGTGCGACAATGCCAACATTGGCCATGCACTTAATTGGTAGATGTAGATGTAGATGATTGCGAATTTACGACCTTTTAAACAGAATTTCATTCATATCAGGACGATAAGAGAGTGATAATGAAAGGATGTGTGCAATAAATCCTTTTACGGTTGGAAAGATTTCCGCCTCCAGTATGGGGGCGGGCTGGAGGCGGCTTATCCCTGTACACGCGTGCAGACCCAAGAGTAGTTATGAGCCTCTGAACAGAAACTGTCAACAAAACAGCAAATCCAATTAACCCAATTTGTTTTGGGTGCCAAACTGTCTAGTGTATGCTCCCATCTTCCCGCTCGTTCGGAGAACTTTTGAAGTCTGAGCCGTTTTTTCCGTGGATCACTGTTGAGGTGGCTTTGGCTTAGCAAACCTTAAATATTTATACCTACACATGTACTTACCGGCAAAGGTATCTTGAATATTTATCCGTCTCTCGCGGCAAGGTACTCTCTGCAAATGACGTCACCCAACGCTACTATGTGACGTAAGAAACCGTGACGTTACAACTTGGCGCGTCTTTCTCGGTTAATTTCATTGAAAAAAAAGGAAAAGTTATTTTTCCACTGTGGGCACAGCTGCGTTACAAAAAATATCTATTAAAAATCGGTAGATAATTACAACATCTAAGCACTGTCCAAAACAGTTTTTGTAAGGCGGCTGTGCCCATAGACAAATTTGCAATCAAAGACGAAAAAAACATCAAAATACGCCTACCCTATCCCATTTTATCGGCCTATTACATAAAAGAGAGAGGTTAATATAGCAAACCAAGAGCCAATTCTGACAGTATAGATGCAAGGCATACCAACTAGCAAAATGCCGCTGTTCGTAAGCGAGTTTGATTTTTTGCCAATCTACAGGGCCGATAAAGCAGGTTCACGAACCTTGTCCTTTGAACAGGTGATTAAACTAGCCGACAGTGTGTCAAAAATACTGATAGGATATGACGCATTGCACATCTTAATCTGATTCTAAACTGATTTCTCAGATACATCTATCCCAAAATTTAGGATTACTGTGACAATTGTTTATTAATCTAGCAGCTCTTGGGTTACATCATTGATAATCAAAGGTCGGTCATATTTGCACATGCATTTTATGCTCATCTCTTGTGTTGAACGTTATGAGCCTAGTCCGGGCAAAATATGTTTGATGCTTTACGCAAACAGTGGGTACCAAGATGAGTCTATGCAACTGCGAAGTCTGTCAGATTAAGTGCTGTGCACCGTGTGATTCCCAGAAGCCATATTTATTGCGCCTATCCTGTTCTGATTGTGCTAGTGCACAGACTAGTCTTAATTTAGTTGCTTTGAATATACGATAAGGCTGATTTTATCACGGAACGACTCAAATGGCCTTCGCAAGGAAAAATGTGTGTTCAGCCCATAATGTTTGCGGCGAAATATGTATGTATACGTAACCAGGAGCTACCCTATGTGTAGTCTACCCTGTTCTGATTGCGCGTGCATCTAGTCTGGACACGCGTGTTTTGCATATGACATAGGACTGGTTTAATCACGACAAGAGGTATTCGCAAGGAAAAATGTGTTTCATCCCATCTTGGTAAAAGCCAATGCAGTCCGATTAGTGTCAATTCCTTCCGCACACTTTACGGCGCTCCAGTGTATGATACTCAAGATTGTTTGTACATGTTGTGAACGCATAACTGTTATCACAGACTGGGCTGATTCTTCTCGTCGCATGTGGAAATTTTCCGAGGAAGCGGCTCTTGGGTTACAACATTGATAATCAAGATAATCAAGGCTCCGTCATATTTGCACGTGCATTTTATGCTCATCTCTTGTGCTTAACGTTATGAGCCTTGTGCGGGCAAAATATGTTTGACGCTGTACACAATCAGTGGGTACCAAGGTAAGTCTATGCAACTGCGAAGTCTATCGAAGTAAGTGCAGTGCACTGTTTGATTCCCAGAAGGCATACTTAGTGCGCCTACCCTGTTCTGATTGTGCTAGTATACAGACTAGTCTGGACATAGGTGTTTTGCATATACGATAAGGCGGATTTTATCACGACTTGACTTAAAATGGCATGCGCAAGGTAAAAAGTGTGTTAAGCCCATAACGTTTGAAGCGAATTATGTATGGATACGCAACCAGGAAGTGCAAAGATATGTCTACGCAAATGTGTAGTCTGCTCTGTTCTGATTGCGCATGCATCCAGTCTAGACACGCGTGTTTTGCGTATGACATAGGACTGGTTTTATCACGACACGAGGTATGCGCAAGGTAAAAGGTGTTTCATCCCATCTTGGTAAAAGCCAATGCAGTCCGATTAGTGTCAATTCCTTCCGCACACTTTACGGCGCTCCAGTGTATGATACTCAAAATTGTTTGTACAAGTTGTGAACGCATAACTTTTATCACAGACTAGGCTGATTCTTCTCGTCGCTTGTGGCAATTTTCCGAGGAAGCGGCTCTTGGGTTACATCATTGATAATCAAGATAATCAATTGTCCGTCTTATTTGCACGTGCATTTTATGCTCATCTCTTGTGTTTAACGTTATGAGCCTTGTGCGGGTAAAATATGTTTGACGCTGTACGCAATCAGTGGGTACCAAGGTAAGTCTATGCAACTGCGCAGTCTATCGAAGTAAGTACAGTGCACTTTTTGATTCCCAGAAGGCATACTTAGTGCGCCTACCCTGTTCTGATTGTGCTAGTGCACAGACTAGTCTGGACATAGGTGTTTTGCATATACGATAAGGCGGATTTTATCACGACTTGACTTAAAATGGCCTGCGCAAGAAGAAAGTGTGTTCAACCTATAATGTTTGAAGCGAAATATGATGTATACGCAACCAGGAAGTGCCAAGATATGTCTACCCTCATGTGTAGTCTACCCTGATCTGAAGTCTAGACACGCATGTTTTGCGTATGACATAGGACTGGTTTTATCACGACACGAGGTATTGGCGAGGTAAAAGGTGTTTCACCCCATCTTGGTAAAAGCCAATGCAGTCCGATTAGTGTCTATTCCTTTCGCACACTTTACGGCGCTCCAGCGTATGATACTCAAGATTGTTTGTACATGTTGTGAACGCATAACTGTTACCACAGACGGTTATTCTTTCATGTAAGAAATTACGAAAAAATTTAGAAGATATCATTCTTCTGTAGCACAGCATAACCAGTACTACTGCATTAGCACTAGTTCAGGAGACTTAACCCTCTAGTGCAGCGGCAATAGCGCCACCTCTGGAGACTTCACCATCTAGCAGCGGCATTAGCGCCACTTAAGAAGACTTCCCCCTGTAGTAGGGGAGTGGGTTATGCGCCTCTTAAGAAGACTTCACCCTTTAGTAGCACAGCGCCATTTGTAGTGGCGCAGCGGCATTAGCACCACTTAAGAAGAGTTCACCCTTTAGTAGCACAGCGCCATTAGCGCCACTTCAGGAGACTTCCCCCCTATAGTAGCGCAGCGGCATCAGCGCCACTTCAGGACAGTTCCCCCTGTAGTAGCGCAGTGGCATTAGCGCCACTTAAGAAGACTTCCCCCTGTAGAAGCGCAGCGGCATCAGCGCCACTTCAGGAGACTTCGCCCTCTAGTAGCGCAGCGGCATTAGCGCCCTTTAAAAAGACTTTCCCTTGTAGAAGCGCAGCGGCATCAGCGCCACTTCAGGACATTTCCCCCTATATTAGCGCAGCGGCATTAGAGCCACTTCTGAAGACTTCCCCCTGTAGTAGCGCAGCGGCATAAGCGCCACGTCTGAAGACTTCACCGTCTAGTAGCGCAGCGGCATAAGCGCCACTTCAGGAGACGTCACCCACTTGTAGCGCAGCGGCAGTAGCGCCCCCTCAGGAGGCGTCAACCTCTAGTAGCGCAGCGGCGTTAGCGCCATTTCAGTAGACGTCACCCGCTAGTAGCGCAGCGGCATTAGCGCCACTTCAGGTGACTTCACCCTCTAGTAGCGCAGCGGCATTAGCGCCACTTCAGGAGACCTCACCCTCTAGTAGCGCTGCGGCATTGGCGCCCCATTAGAAGACCTCACCGTCTAGAAGCGTAGCGGCATTAGCGCCTCTTAGGAAGATTTCACCCTCTAGTAACACAGCGGTACTTAAGAAGACTTCCCCCTGTAGTAGCACAGCGGCATTAGCGCCACTAAAGAAGACTTCCTCCTGTTCAAGCTCAGCGGCAATAGCGACACTTCAGGAGACTTCACCCTCTAGTTGCGCAGCGGCATTAGCGCCACTTAAGAAGACTTCCCCCTTTAGCAGTGCAGCGGCATTAGCGCCACTTCAGGAAACTTCACCCTCTAGTAGCGCAGCGGCATAAGCGCCACCTAAGAAGACTTCTATCTGTAGTAGCGCAGCGGCATCAGCGCCACTTCAGGAGACTACACCCTTTAGTAGCGAGCGGCATTAGCGCCACCTAAGAAGACTTCTCCCTGTAGTAGCGCAGCGGCATTAGCGCCACCTAAGAAGACTTCTCCCTGTAGTAGCGCAGCGGCATTAGCGCCACTTCAGTTGACTTCCCCTTGTAGCAGCGCAGCGGGATTAGCGCCATTTCAGGAGACTTCACCCTCTAGTAGCGCAGCGGCCTTAGCGCCCTTTAAGAAGACTTCCGCTTGTAGAAGCGCAGCGGCATTAGCGCCACTTCAGGAGATTTCACCCTCTAGTAGCGCAGCGGCATTAGCGCCCTTTAAGAAGATTTGCCCCTGTAGAAGGTCAGCGGCATTAGCGCAACTTCAGGAGACTTCACCCTCTGATAGCGAAGCGGCATTAGCGCTACTTAAGAAGACTTCACCCGCTGGGCCGCGTTGCGCAATCTGCAGGGCACCTGCCTCATAAGTCAGAGGTCCTGGGTTCGATACCCGGTCTGGCCACATACTTTCGTTTCTCCTTCCGCTGATTCAAGAAGTTGTCAATTACTGGCGAATGTATGTGTACTTAGTACTGGTTAACCGCTTAGGAGGTCTTAGCCTGCTCATGAAAAGTGTGGTTAGGTTAACTGACCGTCCCGACATGACCATAGCTGTTTACTGTGGACGTAAAGCAACAAATCAATCAATCAAGACTTCACCCTTTAGTAAAGCAGCTCAATTTGGGCATTGTTTGTGACCCTTACCAGTTCCCAGGATCAACTTGACTTCATCTGGTACACTGACCCTGTAGGGAGCTTTGTCCCAGCGGCCTTCGGCCGTGATGCTTGCCTAGTGTCCGGTGTCATCAGTAAAGAGCTGATTCCATCATGCTTGATAGTAAGCAGTGCTACATTTGAAAAGAATCCGAGTAGGGCCGCCGCCAAGATGGCTCAGTAATGAACAGCACCGCAAAGATAGCCTTGTCCCAGGGGCCTTTGGCCCTGCGATCCCGGGCCCTTCGGGCCCTTGCATAAGGATCTTGTTGTAAATGGTTGTCATGTGTCAGGTAGGTTTGGATTCATTGCTTCCAGAAATTAAGATGCAGTAGGACTGTATAAGCATTGTTGTAACATTCTAAGGCCATTTATTAAGGTGACAATATGCCTGGTTGAGCTCAACCTGGGCATTGCTTGTGACCCTTTCCAGTTCCCAGGATCAACTTGGTTCCACCTGGTTGCACTGACCCTGAAGGGAGTTGGTCTGATAATACCTGAAAAACGTTTAAAGTATTACCAAAAGCTATTGCCGCTGCGCTGTTACAAGGGGAAGTCTTTTGAAATAACGCTATTGCCGCTGCGCTACTAAAAGGGGCTGTCTCCTGTAGTAGCGCTAATGCCGCTGCGCTTCTATAAGGGAATGTCTTCTGAAGTAGCGCTATTGCCACTGCGCTGTAACAAGAGAAAGTTTTTTTGAAATAAGCGCTATTGCCGCTGCGCTGTTGAAAGAGGCTGACATCTGAAGTAGCGCTTTTGCCGCTGCGCTCGTATCAGGGGCTGTCTTCTGAAATAATGCTTTTGCCGCTGAGCTACAATCAAAAGCTGTTTTGTGAAGTAGCGCTATTGCCGCTGCGCTACTGAAATGTCTTGTGAAGTAGTGCCTATAAAGGGGCACTATTTTTACTTATGTAGTAGATCTATCTGTACATTGCCTACCCATCAACCTCTTTTCGTGATGGTCTTACTTGAAAGATGGACCCCACAGACTGGGCTGATTCTTCTCGTCGCATGTGGCATTTTTTCCGAGGGTGCGGCTCTTAGAGAATGCGCATTAATATTACAAAAAAAAAGGAATTTGTTCTTTTTGCGTAGTAAGCAACACTTTGGCTAACAACACTGCATATATTTAGACCATCATCCGGTTGGTAAATCTATTAATGGACGGACGATCGGCACCCCGTTACTGCGGCTACGGATTCGTTCCGCTGAGGTGCGGGGGGAACGTCGATAGGAGAATTGAAATACTACTACTACTGGTCAATCTATTGGACGGACACACGGCGCCAAGTGTGTGCAACTATGGTTACGTACCGCTGAGCCACTTGGGGAACGTCGTTAGGTGAATTGAAATGAACTGAAAGTAGGTAAATCTGTTGAATAGTAAACATCAAGTGCATTTACTATACCAAAGACAAAGATGGACGGATGGATGACGCGATTTTACGTCCTCAGTTTCAACAGTATTTCGGTTATATCAGGACGATAATGAAAGGATATGTGCAATGGAACCCCGTTTATGACAGGAAAGATTTTCGCCTCAAGCGGGACTCGAACCTGGTCCGCTAGATCAGTAGGCCAGTGCTGAACCCATTGACCTACCGGGGTTCCTACCAAAGACAAAGAGACAGACACACAACAAAAGTATTCAAATAAACATACAGAATCAAAGAAAACTTGTTTAAGCTATCTAATCTAAAACAAACTAAACTCAGACTAAAACCACCAAGATTGATTGATTCGCCAGCAATAATTTGCATCAACCTGGACTAGGCTAAAACCAGGCATATGACGTCCTAATGACGTCACACTAACATCAATATGACGTCATCTGGACGTCATGCGCCTGCCGGGAAGTTGCTTTTTATAAAATGTATTACTGAGCTCCGTGTTAAAGTAGAGTTATCTGCCATCGTCCATACAGTCATTTGTTGCAAACAGTCGGAATTTTTCGCACCGAAATGTTGCATTTCTCGCGCTAAAACTGTTTTTTTCTTCAGCTATTCATTTTAGCTAGTCTGTCAAGCTTTGAACACCATCTTCATTCACTACCAGATGATACTTCATATAGGAAGATGTAACTAGCCATCGTTTACATCGAGTGAGAATGAAAATGCAGTGAAAAAAAGGGGGACTTATTATCATTTTAGTCACTGTCCAAAAGATTCATATAACTGCGCCTTGTTTTCTCGTAAATTGTTCTGAAATAGCAATCATTCCATCGCTGTTTCCTCGATTGGTTGTGAACACATTCAAGATATTCTGCACGCAAATAGTTCCCTGGTTCATTGGTTTTCAAGAATGCCACTTTGAATGAATATTCTGGTTGTAACGGCAAATGAAAAGAGTATTGTATAAGCTTCTTGAAAATCTAAAATAATTAGTTCAGAATCGCATCACAAGAGGTAACTGGAAGAACCGAATCTCACTATTTATATAGGTGCCCCTACCCAGGGGGCACATGACGTCGCACTGACGTCGATGATAGTTTGTCATGTCTCACAGACTTGAAGAAAAGAGAGCATCAGCTGTTAGGAATGTTGCATACTTATATAGTAAAATGCACTAAAAATGCAGGGGCATCTCTAATTATTTTTCGAGATCATCTTTATATTCAATGTTGCATATTTTATGCAAACGGATTCGAAATCTGCAATAACTACTTTTTGTTAAGATATATATTTTAACAGGAGAAACGTAGAAATAATGGGGGAATTTAACTATATTTGAAAAATTATTTAATGTTTTTGCGCGAAAACCCATGCAGTTCACCTGTATATCTGCTTACTAACAAAATACCGATTTTTCAAATGAATGGATTTGTTGCTCTTGTTTAATATGATTTAAACAGTGGCACGATAAAAGGTAAAAAGATATAAGGTTCTCCCTGTTGTACACCTAGAAACAAGTGGATGAAGTGGATGGTTGATATGTTTGTGGGTATGTGGGTGGGGGAGGGTAGGAACGGGGAGGGGCGTTGAAGGCAGGTGGTGGGGGGGGGGGGAGGGGGGTTACCGAATAGAAAGCTATGGAAATTTGTTTCTCTAAATCTCGGTACCTTCCTTTTTTGTTCAAAATAATATTGAAAGGGGAAAAACTCTTAATTTGAATCCTTCGGCTTTTTAAGATTTAGAGCCGATTTCATTTTCCTCATAAAATTATATTTCAAAATACGCACTTTATCCTTCAAAACACTTGTACTTTCAATTTCTAAATATAGATGCGTTGTAAACTCATGTAGCTTCTATGAGTATCCGAATGTATAACCTTGCAAATTATCAGTGTGTACATTTAGCAATTCTTTTAAAGTTATGAGCTTTTCTATCAAGGGTGACAACCTACGTCATAGCGCTGACGTAATAATTGTTTTATCAGCGGCCTTAATAAGGTAAATGTTTTGCATAATGAAGGATTGGCAAACACTGAAACAACCAAATATCTAGTCGATCTGGTACCTATAGATGTTTTGGACTCAATATTACCAGAATGCACCATAAAATTCTTGCTTAGTCTGAAAACACCTCACTATAGTGATCTGTTTCGACTCTGCCTTAATGTATGTTTATCTCAGCTGTCCATATAAAAAATTGTAATGCGGTATTTTATAATTTCTCACCCTTTGAAGAATCATTCCCTATATATCTGGACCATATGTAAATGTACATGTAAGCACCGACTCACCGTTTTATCTTGTGTTAAAATCATGTCTCATATGTTACAAACGGAAATTCTGCCAGAGTTTCTTCAAAATGGCCGTCGAATGATTAATTCTGTCACGCGCGCCATGACGTAGGTTGTTACCCCTGTCTATAGGGATGAAAAACTTTCATTCCGAACCTTTTTACGATAGAGCCTACACTGCTGAGGCTAGTCTGCGTACATGCGCATTATAGTCAGAAGAAGTATAGTACGCACTGGAAATAGTAAGATTTTGCGTGTTTTGACTCTGTGCACTTACTGAGCAGAGTGTGCATATGCGCAGTTCGCAAATGCTCATCTGAATACTTTATTCGCGTGGCGCAACTCTAAATATTCCAGCCACATTCAATAATAACAGATTTACTCCTCATGCTCAGCTGACACACAACGCTGAAACAATGGCATGTCATTAACGTTGGTTAAACGTTAAGTACAATGACGTTGAATTACCGTTAATATTAACGGTTACACGTTACTTTAGAATAGCTGATAATATGAGGCGCAAATTTGTACTTAGTAATAAAGAGGCTTATTGAAGATACTTTGCTATAGTTTACCAACTGATCACAAAACATTGAATCAACGTTGATTCAATGATGATTCAACATTTTGTGTTATCTGGCTTGATGAGACTGAACTGCAAACAGCGCAGATCCTGACACTACTCTACTAGGCCTGCAATGTGTGTCCCAGTAGTAAGAACTACGGGATATTATAACTATTTTACTGATCTCAAAACTCTCGAAAGTAGACTTTGGAAATGTTAAAAATCGGTACTTTGTTGTCTACCGCCATATGACATTGAAAACACCAGTTCTCGTCCGATCACCGAAGTTAAGCAACGTCGAACCCGGTTAGTACTTGGATGGGTGATCGCCTTGGAAGAGCGGGTGTTGCAGACTTTTATCTGCTTTCTTTTCTTTATTTTATAGTTTTACTTTTTTCTTTTATAGTTTTCCCCTCTAATACACGTATTTTTAAGCTGTACGAAGAAAAATACGTTTCTTTCAACGTTAAAGACGTTTTGATATATTCTACCGTTTACCGTCTACTGTGCACTGTCTACCCGCTCTTCGTTTCGGAGCATGCTGAAAAGTATAGTTCATGCTGTTCGCGGTTTTCTGTATACTATTTACTTCCAATGAAGTGTCTACTGTCTGTCTACTACGTCATGGATACTTTAACTGCGGCCTGTCTGCTACAACATAGACGTGGTGCAAGCACAAGGGCATGGGTATAAGGTCGCACCATGTGCGCCTGTTTAAGCGCATCGGGACTTTACAATGATGTACTTTCAACCAAAGTGGAGTCGCACAAACAGATGGAACCCACATAAGCACCATAGTAACCCGCACTTTATGGGAGCTAAACCCTGGTGGCCCGTTAGAATAATAAATGCTTGCCAAAATTTCTATGTAGCACATATACTTATATTTGTGGCAGTAAAACACACACGCAGACACGTCTATAGTTATCGGTACATTTAAGTTCTGCAACAGCTAAACAAATAAAAAAATTAAAGAAATTAAAAAGGCAGTTATGACATTTTTTCTTGTCAATTTTACTTTTTTTATGATTGAAATGCAGAATTTATGAATTTTGGCAATATGTACAATTTTTGGCATTATTTCTTTTCCCTATCGAATTGCTTTCTTCGTCTAAAGATCGATGCTAATGAAACGTGGACCTAGAATACTTAGTTGTGACTGTGGACAGACTTCCAATATCATTATTTTTTTTCTGATGCCCAAAGAGACGGATCAGATCTTCACATTGATACATACTACACAGCTGGCACACAACGTGATAATGACGTCGTACTGACGTCGACGCAACCAGATTACATCGTATCGACGTCATTCTGACGTCATGTGCCCGTTGGGATATACTGTACTGTCCAGCAGTTACAAGACGTCGAAATGACGTTGTATTGGCGTCGAAGCGGCATGGGGGCATCGCATCGACCCCGTTTCGACATCATTACGACGTCATGTGCCTGCTGGGCGTCTTGAAATGCTGTTCAAACAGTTTGCATCGTTTTAATGTACCCTCTTTATTGGGACACCTTAAAATCACTGTAGTTATTCTTAAATTTGAACAGGGGATTAAACTAGCCGACAGTGTGTCAAAAATACTGATAGGATATGACGCATTGCACATCTTGATCTGATTCTACACTGATTTCTCAGATACATCTATCCCAAAAATCAGGATTATTGTGGCAATTGTTTATTAATCTAGCAGCTCTTGGGTTACATCATTGATAATCAAAGATCGGTCATATTTGCACGTGCATTTTATGCTCATGTCTTGTGTTGAAAGTTACGAACCTAGTCCGGGCAAAATATGTTTGACGCTGTACGCAATCAGTGGGTACCAAGATAAGTCTATGAACTGCGTAGTCTTTTAGATTAAGTGCTGTGCACAGTTTGATTCCCAGAGGGCATACTTATTGCGCCTACCCTGTTCTGATTGTGCTAGTGCACAGACTAGTCTGAATTTAGGTGTTTTGCATATACGATAAGGCTGATTTTATCACAAAACGATTCAAATGGCCTGTGCAAGGAAAAAAGTGTGTTCATCCCATAATGTTTGCGGCGAAATATGTATGTATACGTAACCAGGTGGTACAAAGATATGTCTACCTTATGCGTAGTCTACCATGTTCTGATTGCGCATGCATCTAGTCTAGACACGCGTGTTTTGCGTATGACATAGGCCTGGTTTTATCACGACACGAGGTCTGCGCAAGGAAAAATGTGTTTCACCCCATCTTGGTAAATGCCAATACAGTCCGAGGAGATTCAATTCCTTTCGCACACTTTACGGCGCTCCAGTGTATGATACTTAAGATTGTTTATACATGTTGTGAACGCATAACTATTATCACAGACTGGGCTGATTCTTCACGTCGCATGTGGCAATTTTCCGAGGGTGCGGCTCTTGGGTTACATCATTGATAATCAAGATAATCATATTTGCACGTGGATTTTATGCTCATCTCTTGTGTTTAACGTTATGAGCCTTGTGCGGGCGAAATATGTTTGACGCTGTACGCAATCAGTGGGTACCAAGGTAAGTCTATGCAACTGCATAGTTTATCGAAGTAATTGCAGTGCACTGTTTGATTCCTAGAAGGCATACTTAGTGCGCCTACCCTGTTCTGATTGTGCTAGTGCACAGACTCGTCTGGACATAGGTGTTTTTCATATACGATAAGGCTGATTTTATCACGACTTGACTTAAAATGGCCTGCGCAAGGAAAAATGTGTGTTCAGCCCATAATGTTTGAAGCGAAATATGTATGTATACGCAACCAGGAAGTGCCAAGATATTTCTACGCTCATGTGTAGTCTATCCTGTTCTGATTGCGCATGCATCCAGTCTAGATACGCTTATTTTTGCGTATGACATAGGGCTGGTTTTATCACGACACGAGGTATGTGCAAGTTAAAAGGTGTTTCACCCCATCTTGGTAAAAAAACCAATGCAGTCCGATTAGTGTCTATTCATTTCGCACACTTTACGGCGTCCCAGTGTATAATGCTCAGGATTGTTAATATGTGTTGTTTACGCATAACTGTTACCACAGATGGGGTTGATTCTTCTCTTCGCATTATTTTCCGTGGGCGCGGCTCTTAAAGAATGCGCATTAATATTACAAAACAAGGAATTTGTTCTTTTCGCGTAGTAAACAACACTTTGGCTAACAACACTGCATATATCTAGACCATCACCGGGTTGGTAAATCTATTAATGGACGGACGATCGGCACCCCGTTACTGCGGCCATGGATTCGTTCCGATGAAGTGCGGGGAGAACGTCAATAGGACAATTGAAATACAACTACTACTGGTCAATCTATTGGACGGACACACGGCGCCAAGTGCGTGCAACTATGGTTACGTGCCGCTGAGCCACTTAGGGAATGTCGTTAGGAGAATTGAACTGAACTGATAGTTGGTAAATCTGTTGAATAGTAAACATCAAGTGCATTTACTACACCAAAGACGAAGATGGACGGATGGATGACGTGATTTTACGTCCTTTTCAACAGTATTTCGGTTATATCAGGACGATAATGAAAGGATATGTGCAATGAAACCCCGTTTATGACAGGAAAGATTTTCGCCTCAAGCGGGACTCGAACCTGGTCCGCTAGATCAGTAGGCCAGTGCTGAACCCATTGACCTACCGGGGCTCCTACCAAAAACAAAGAGACAGACACACAACAAAAGTATTCAAAAAACATACAGAATCAAAGAAAGCTTGTTTAAGCTATCTAATCTGAAACAAACTAAACTCAGCCTAAAACCACCAAGATTGATTAATTTGCCGGCTATAATTTGTATCAACCTGGATGAGGCCAAAAACCAGGCAAATGACGTCCTAATGACGTCGCACTGACATCGATGCGACGTCACCCTGTCGCATCGTAGTCAATATGACGTCATCTGGACATCATGCACCAGCCGGGAAGTTGCTTTTTATAAAATGTATTACTGAGCTCCGTGTTAAAATAGAGTTATCTGCCATCATTTGTTGCAAACGGTCGGAACTTTTCGCACCGAAATGTTGCATTTCTCGCGTGAAAACTGTTTTTCTTTCTTCAGCTATTCACTTTAGCTAGTTTGTCAAGCTTTGTTCACCATCTTCATTCACTACCAGATGATTCTCCATATGAGAAGATGTAACAGCTGATGCTCTCAGGAATGTTGCATACTTATATAGCAAAATGCACTAAAAATGCAGGGGCATCTCTATTTATTTTTCGAGATCATTTTTATATTCAATGTTGCATATTTAATGCAAACGGATTCGAAATCTTCTATAATTATCTTTTGTTTAGATATATATTTAAACACGAGAAATGTAGAAATAATTGAAGGAATTTAACTGTTTTGAAAAATTATTTAATGTTTTTGCGCGAAAACCCACGCAGTTCACCTGTATAGCTGGTTACTAACAAAATACCGATTTTTCAAATGAATGGGTTTGTTGCTCTTGTTTAATAAAATTTAAACAGTGGCACGATAAAAAGTAAAAAGATATAAGGTTCTCCCTGTAGTACACCTAGAAACAAGTGGATGAAGTGGATGGTTGATTATTTGTGGGTATGCGGGTGGAGGAGGGTAGGAACGGGGAGGGGCGTTGAAGGCAGGTGGGGGGGGGGGAGGGGTATTACCGAAGCTATGGAAATTTGTTTCTCCAAATCTCGGTACCTTCCTTTTTTGTTCAAAATAATATTGAAAAGGGAAAAACTCTTAATTTGAATCCTTCGGCCTTTTAAGACTTGGAGCCGATTTCATTTTCTTCATAAAATTATATTTCAAAATACGCACTTTATCCTTCAAAACATTGTACTTTCAGTTTCTAAATATAGATGCGTTGTAAAATCGTGTAGCTTCTATGAGTATCCGAATGTATAACGTTGCAAATTATCAGTGTGTACATCTAGCAAATCTTTAAGGCGCAAATTTGCTTCCATCTCTTGAAGCAAATACAATTTACTCTCGTTATCTCAAACACTGATATCGCAAAGTACTCTCTTATATCAAAGACTATAATTGCGACACATTTCCTATATTTCTTTAAATTGCAACACCTGTTATCTCAAACTACTGGTATCTCAAAGTAAAGGGGGGTCTCATATGCGCCCACACTTGGATTTTCTTGTTACTATGCATGCTAAGTGCCACTGTCCCATCAACTATAAATATGTATTTATTATCTTCAAAAAGGTATTTTAGGTCTCAGGAGAGCACCTTGAGGTACTCCATTTTTTTCCTGATACCTGCCATTCATTTTTTAGTCTTAAAGTATATGCTTTCCTTAATTTCATAAACTTTGAACTAGAATTGTAAAAGGACTGTTTATAGATACCTTCAATACCATTTGTGATTGAATAGATATATACACATGTTTTTTCTCGAAACATAAAGTCTGAAACTATAAAATAAGGCTGAAATTACCAAAACATGATTTTCAACTTAAAATTTAAAAGGGTTGCAGTCTTTGTCAACCTTTGAAATTGCTAGCAAAGTAGGCCCTGTGTATCCTCTCAATACCTTTAGAATTTTATGACATTTGGAAACCGGTAACATTGTCAAATATTACGTAATATTTATGAAGGTAGATTTTAAGAGAAAAACTCATGTCAGAATTAAGTGTGAATAAATTCGCAGAACCACTTCCTTTTGTTATAATATAACAATTAGTATACATACCAATCATAACAGATTGTTCTACATGCTAATACACTGATTTAAAAGGTTTTTTAAAAAAACTATTTTACCCTAAACAATTGCATATATAAAATGTACTAATTCTGTAGCTGAATTTCATGCATAAATATTTTTATTTGTGTAAAGTATATCATACAAACCAAATACATATACATGAATAATTGCTTGACTGCTAATTGTCCCCTTTAGTCAATTTGACTACTTAAGTTTCTTTTCAATTGAGGTGTAAGTCAGGGTGATCCATTTTTACTACAGATATAGTGTCAGATTTGCACAAAAAACACCACGATTGTTTTCAGTAAAGCTTTTCTAATTGCAACAACAGTAAATACTTAGTTCCATCCCATACCTTACCTAAGGGTAAGCTTACCTATGGGTAAGAATAGATAACCGATTAATCTGGACACCGGATGTTATTATTTACATGTGAATAAGCTAGCTGAAATATTGAACTTTCTGAAAGAGACACAATGCTATAAACACTGAATACTTTATGTACATGGTTGCATTCATTACCAATCTTAAGTCAGATTGGATTTGTTTCAGGAAGAAACAGGTTTTTGATTCTTCCTTCCACTTTTTAATGTATCACTCTCCTGCTTGTCAGTAGGTTAAAAGGACGAAGCTTGACACTTTTCTACAAATGCATGTAATTATCCTACCGTGGTTTACCATTATTCTTTAATCAATTTAACAACTGTTAGACAGAGTTGCTTTCCAAACTGATAACAGTCAGCTGTGGTATCTTACGGAAATGATGGATAGATTCTGATTGGTTAGGGCTTATGAATAGAAGCAAACACTGCAAAATTAGGTACTAGCTGGAAAATGTTATGGGATTTAGTACTGGATAACCGTATAGTAAAAGCAACAAGTAAGCAATTACCATGAAGCCTTCTACAACTTACAATTGTTGATCTGGCAGTACCACACAAATATGGAAAGTATACTTCTCATGAAAATAGAATAATAAACGATAAACATTCGTTTAATTAAGACTTATCATGAATATATTTAAAGTTCCACTGTGGAGTACAACAAGGTGCCATTATCTCGGAAAAATACCTTTTATCATAGAAACAGAAACGTCTTATGTGGCTTGGCAATGCAAAACATGATAGAAACATAAAATTGGCCTAACAATGAAACACAAAGATACCAAAAACAAATTTCTGTGAATAATGTGGATTTTACACTTTTCAAAAAATTAGACTGTTAACATAAAAACTCTAAAAAAATAATGTTACCGGTTTTAATTTTTCTTTTTTTTTAATATCATTACCTACACATGTGTGGTCAATTTTGATGTGAATTTCATAGGTTGACAAGAACTATAACAAACTAAAATCAACATTTTAATTTATTGAAAATAATTTATCGATCTGAAATATGGGGATATTTCAGTTGAAATTTTATGTGGATATTTTCATTTGATACATTGATCTACAATTATGTTACATACATACTCACAAATTACTAGGCATCGTTTTGAGACAAAATTAGGTACAAAAATCTAAAATTTCATAGCTCTGGGGGAATTAAAACAAGGGCACCAATTTTTTCCTCGAAAAATACAAAAATTGCTGTTATTTAAATACTGAAATAGATCAATGGATAAATATATCACAAATGCAAGACTCATGTGCTTGACAATCTTTATGCATATTAAGATTAAATTCCGAGCGTGGGCAGAACTCTATGTAAATTTCCTATAGGGTGAGACCCCCCTTTTCTGTAACCAAAAAATTTACTTTGAAATATCACTAGTTTGAAATAAATTTCTACTCTAAGATATCGAGAGCTGACGGTACCTTCTTAAAATGTATAAGAGAAGCCACCCATGCACCCCCGCCCCATCCTATGTGATGGTTCGTCTCATGTTTTTATGCACGCAAACTCTCTGATAACTCCGACAAATCGTTTAAATGATTATCATGTCTGAGTATACCACACTGTTTGTCATCAATTTTGTATATTGTTTACCATTGTAAACTTAGTGCAAAAGGGCCAGTATGGCCTATTGCTTATGAATAAACTTATCTCATCTTATCTATGAACGGCTTTAGACCTAACCAATCACTTTCAGGGTTTACAGCGCTTTCCCGGTAAGAGTATGGAATCACTGATCGTATATCAAGGTAGACTTTGTTAGTTATTTAACCACCCGCCGGAGGACAGAGATGGAAATATGCGAATACATTTGTACCGCGACACGAGGAAACCAACAATGTTGTTGTGCGCCCAGCGCAGACTCAGATCAGCCTGGGTCTCTGCACAGCCTGATCAGTGTCCTCTCTAAGCGCTTAAAGGGTAGGTAAGTGTCTAAGCTACGTCCATGCGGACAGCGAAGACTCTGATCAGACTTGGCGGATGCCAAGGCTGATCTAAGTCTGTGCTGGGCGCACAACCATATTGTTGGTTGCTCATTTGTACTAGGTTCTACAGTAATTTAAATATTTTCTTTCAGTGAGCCTGCCGGGCAATATATTTGCCGAACAATGTGCTAAATATATTGACCTTATTAGGCCAAAAATGACCTTTATATATGTCAAATAAGCAATTAGTTTGTTGACCTCATGTGTATTTGATAAGAATCTGTGACTTAATAAGAGCACCGTAATCACCTTATACATGTATGTTGGGACATGTAAAATTACAACTGCAATACCAGATACTGTCATTTTACTAAAATTTAATTTTTTTAATGTTTGATGAAATACATATTACCGGCGAAATGACCAAGAAGCAGTTTGATATGGTCTATAATATTTGTCGGAGCACAGTTGTCTAAATGTTGCTATTAAATCCTTGCTGAAGTATGTGAAAAGAAAAAAAAGATAAGCAATGTCCGGTCTACTAGTTAAATTGGAAGCTACGCTGGAAAGACTTTACTCGTACAATACAACTCACCAAGACGAGACTAAATGGAAGCCATAGCAAAAGCGCCAGGGTAGAGAGTATGCTATAAAACTTTCGACATTAGGGCGTCCCGATATTGGCTTAAACGTTTTGTGTTAAATCATGTGGTATTTAGCGCAATTTTTCTCTGGTATTTCCGTCATTTCAAATGATGGTGATCATATAAAACAGCATAGTGGTTCTCATAAACAAGGTTGAGGAAGTAGTTGGTACATTTTAGTTAGCAACCAATTTGGTAAAAAATGATGAGCTGGTGCCTTATCATACTACAAGACAATACCAGGTACACCTCTTCGTGGACGCATTGTACACAAATTGCTGAATGATATAAGAGAGAATTTGATCCTTGTACAGTAATCCAGTACCATTAGAATGCTAAGGCACAGAGTCCCTGGTCGCGATTCGATCACTGTTCGAAAGAGGACACAATTACCCTCCACTCAGTTCTACGTTTGTGAGCAAACTGTGTCCACACCTTGTTGTTCTCATTATTTTCAGCTCATATAAAATACTGTATTATATACTTAACAAAAATAGAAACTTAACGTTAACTTTTATTTTTTTACGTCATTTCCAGGGTTTGGAGAAGTCAGGCGTATGATATATGTCTGTATGTTTCTGTTGAATATATGCATCATGTGCATTTATTTTTCACTCAACTGAACTTGTAAAATCCAATGTATGCTACATTTACAATTTTCGCATGTTTTGCACGTGCGCAGTTGTGCATTTGTAACTTTGCTAGCTGATTGCTACGCAGATACTAGACACTCTACACTAATAGTAAAATATTCCTATGTTATACTTCTCTGAAAATAAGACGAAAACGGAAATTGCGATTATGTCAAATACGTAGGAGGTTCGGTTGCACTTACTAGATAATCATTATTTTCAGAAACTGTTTTCTGATAGCTAGAGACATTGAAACATTGCAGGAAAGCAACCAAACACAGATATGTCTATTTAACGCTACATCAGTATCAGACGTCAAAGTCACAGTTGAAATAAATATTATGTTGACATTTTTATTTGTTGTACTGCATTTAAAGACAGGACTTCTCTGCCGGGGGTCTGGTTACCAGCAATAGCATATGTTACCTGTACAGGTAAAGGTGTGAAAATTGATTCAACCAATCAGCGGAAAAGAATAACCGGTTATAATGATTTCATTGGCTAACTGGAGGTGCTTACACTATATGATCAAAAGAGACAGAATGACACTGTGATGTTCTGTTTTCTGTTCTGTTTCAATTCTCTTAAAAACGTTCCCCAAGTGGCTCAGCAGTACGTCACCATAGTTGCACACACCTGGCGCAGAGTGTCCGTCCATGAATGACACTGTGGAATTTAATCATTCTTATATAGTACCACTCCTGTCTTTAAGATAAAAATTGTACATTTCCAGTCAAGTCAAAATTTGTTTATGTTATCAATTTAGCCTTTTTCTGAAAATTGACTTTGTCCTTCCCAGAACAAGTTTTAACGTTTCCAATCATTCAAGTGCCTTATTCCTTTACCAGAATTTAAAGCAAAGACCATTTGATCAGTTTCAAACCTTAAAAATATTGGTGTGAGTCTGAGATATCCGAAAATGTTACGAGTTCGAAAACGAATAACATCTAGCTTCTGTTTTTTTTATTCTGAGTCTATTTATCCAGGTTTCGTCCTTATGGCGATTTCTGTTAGACGATTTGACGCATTATAAATGGCTGGCTAGAAGTTATGAAGCTTTTCAACACAGCGCCTGTGTTTGCTCTGGAACCAACAAATGGGGTACACATTCAGCAAAAACCTTCTGGAGCCTAATGTTTTCTTTTCTCAGCAAAAACCTTCTGGAGCCTTATGCTTCCTTTTCAAGTTGACAAGACAGCCAAGAATTTAAGCCAGATGTATTAGCTACCTCTGCTTCTGTGTATTGAGCGTCTTCCTCAGCAAAGGGCTTTAAAGTCACATTATCTATATCAGATGAAGTTGCAACTGGTCTGCCAGGACGGGACATATAACATTCGTTCTTTCTGCCACCCCCTAAATAGACTAACCCGCCTGACAACGGTCCTATACGGTAGTGCAAAACCTCAAGTTTTGATTTTTTTTGCTGAAATTACAACGGTTTTGTACATGTATGCACATTAATGCAAGCTTAACTTATGTCAAAAGATTCTATTCTATTCTATCCCATAACCTTACTAGGTCGTCCAGAGATGTTTTTATTTGAAATAAAAATGAAAATGAAATAAAGATAAATAATCATAGTAACAACAATAATACTAAAATAGAATGAATGAATAAAAAAGGAATATTTTTAATAAAAGTTCAGTTTCTAACGCCCATTTAGTCATGAAGCTAGAGGGATAAGCTATCATTCCATGAAGCGCGAGGCGCTTCGCAAAGAATTACAGCGACGATAAATAGCTTACTGGTATGCCAAAATGTTTGGCACGTGAATAAAACATATTTTAATGTGATGACTGTAAAACAAACTAGTATTCCGGTTTCAATTCAGTGAAACATCATTACTGACACTTGACAGCAAAAACGGTCGGTACTGAATAAAATTCTAGGTGTCATCTGGGGCGCAGCTCATTTTTTTTTGTCAACATGAGAAATAAAGCAATAAAGCTTAATCAGCAATTTTGATTTCTTGCTTTCAGTCTGTCCGGAGCCCTCTATGTTGGTATGACCCTGGGGAGTATTGATAAGACTGCGGGGAAATGTTATCTGATCTGATATTTTGCTATTCTCACCTGAATGGTATATTTTCTCAAAACATACCAAAATAATTAAAATGTATCAAACAGCGTCATCAGATACTTTTGACTTGTGAAATTGTTGTTATAACTCAGTCAAAGTTAAGAAAGTTTGCGGTTTAGTTCAAACCTGGGGCTAAATTTTAATGAATTTTAATGAAATTTCCATTTTTCTGCGTAATATCAGGATATCGTCATTCTCCCGTTAGCCAATGATTGTCCTTGTATTGAGGTTGATGCAAAAGTACTAATACATGTTTCTTCAGTCAACCCTAGCTGTATCAATACATATCTCTGAGTATGAACGTGTGGGACTACTTTTTCGTTTTCGCAGGTAAATGCAACTGAGCCTTTTAATTTAATACAGTATAATTGCATTTGTCAATGGACTGAAAATAGATACTGTCAAAACTTGTCCTATTCAGCTGTCGCAGCAATACGTATACATACATACTATTATATTAGATTCATTTATGAGAATGTTATACCACCCTTACCAGAAAACGCCAACTTAAGCACGAAATATTTCGCAATGAGCAAGGTCTACACTGGTAAGGGTGGTATAAAATAGTTATACCATGGTTTGTTCGCCTGTACGGGATATTCCACTCGCTAAAGCTCGTGGCTTATCTCCTCGTACAGGCGGACAAACCATGGTATAACTATTACATATACATATGCAATACAAATGCAATAAGATATACTAGTTGAAGATGAATTTTGTTCATACAAATATCAGTTTTTTCGAATTGCTTATCTACGTAGCTGATAAAGATGGACTGATGCAATAATAATAATAATAATAATAATAAGATAAAATAAAATAGCATAAAATAAAAACGCGAATAAGTAATGATACTGGTACATTTTAATAATAATGTTAATAATGCTAATAATAATAATAATATAAACAAAAATAGATTGTATCTATTTGACAACTGATTCTGCGATTCTTTTGCTTCATAAGATAGTGCATATTACTCAGAAGTATATGATTTTAAATGAAAAGTAAATTGTAATCTACAGCTTTTAAAATCCCTAACGTTTAGAAGAGTTGCAATTTCATAAAGAAAATATGAGACTACGAAGTCTATGTAGTGTTGTGTTTAACGTTCTTAAAAGTATAATATATAAAAGATAATTAGCGCATGGTGTTACCTGACGCGCCGAGTATGCAATTAAGTAACTAGACAGTTTTCATGTCATGTTGCTGCAAATACAAAGATGCTGCGAGTACGAGAAAAGATAATCCGAGTCCCGTTGGAGGCGAGATTTAGGCCGAACCTAAGCGGCACTTCACTGCGCAAAGACCATCGTCCAGGAATCCTGATTTGACTGTTTTTTTTCTTCTTAAAAAAAGGATGTAAACCCATCCATCTATCCATATCACTTACATATACATATACGAGGGGCATTTCAGAAATAATAAACTAATCTCGGTGTATCCTGTTGGTTAATATTTATATAGCAGTGGTTTTATATATCATTTGACAGGTAAATTTAACTGATGTAGAATTATATGCGTTAAAAGAATTTCTAAGTCACTCATGCATGACAGCACATGCTTATACCTCATACAATAAAGGTCAGGATACCGAGAAATGTATATTTTTGTGTTCATTCGCTGTTTGGTCAATAAGACAATATTATATATTAAATGAAGAAACACGAAGTATTTTTTTGTAAATGTAAAATAAGAAAATTATGGAGAAATCGTGTTTTTTTTTGTTTTTTTTTGACAGCTGTAACAGTCCTCCAAACATTGGCAGCCCCAGTTAATGACGACCTTCGAGATGGGGAGATTTATAACGGGAACGATGCCCAACCCGACCGTTACCGCTGGATGGTTTGGATAAAACGTAACGGAGGATTTGTTTGTGGCGGTACGCTGATATCTAAGTGGTATGTGGTAACTGCGGCGCAATGTGTAGAGTAAGTATACCTTGTACAGCGGATTAACCCATGTATGCCTGGCTGTTCTTGTTGTTTTGCAATTCTTGTAACGAAATTCCCCAACTGGCTCAGCGGTACGTAACAATAGTTGCTTACACTTGGCGCCGAGTGCCAAGTGTGTGCAACTATTGTTACTTACCGCTGACGCCTAGTGCCCTATTCTGTCCTTATATACCGGATGAGTTCATTTATTTTTAGGGGTCTTCGGTTTAGTTTTTGTCATCATTTTAGTACAGTCAATTATCCCATTTATGCCTAGTGCACTATTCTAGTCTTATATACTGGACGAGACCATTTAAGAGTTCTCTGGTTTAAATAATAGCTATTTCATGGTTTGTCCGCCTGTACGAGGAGATAATCCACGAACTTTAGCGAGTGGATTATTGCCCGTACAGATGCACAAACCATGGTATAACTATTTTATACCATCCTTATCAGTGTAGACCATACACATTTCAAAATATTAAGGGGTCAAGTTTTTTTTCTGAAAAGGGTGGTATAATTTTTTTTATTATTTTATTTTCTTCCAAAGAGAAGTACGCATGTTTATTATGCAAAAAATGTAGACCCTGATCATATGCCACATTCTGCGGCATTTTTCTGCAAATGTTATTTTATGGCACGCAATGCAAAATATGGGTTAAGGTTATCTCAAACACTGCCCACTAGAAGTACCCTTGCGTGTATTTATTTCATTTTATTATTTTACAGAGAAGTCATGTTTACTTTGCAAAACGTGTAAACCCTGAGCAGATTCCGCCTTCTGCGGCATCTGATCTGGTCTCTTGTGTTTGTAAATACCTGTTTTATGGGGCGCAAAGTATAAATTGGTTAATGTTCACAGTATCCGAACGCACTGTACCATCTCTTCCGGTTTTCATAGCGTTGAATCGAGAGTACAAAATTCGTTTATAACCAGTAGTCGGAATTCATTATGTTTTGAGATTTTATCTGGAATCTTTTGCGTCATTTAGAGTTATTCAGCTTGGAAAATGTAAAGAGGTAAGTTTAATATAATTTGCTCTTCGGTCTTTTACCTTATTGACCTGTACAATGACAACCTCATGGCCGTTACAGAAATTTTATTCCGAACAGCTAATTTAACACGAGTTTGTGTCGTGAAAAACCTAGCTATCGTCCTACTTTCAAAACTAACGAATTGTAGATAACGCCTTCCGTTTATTTTAAAGATTATTATAAAACATGTAAGAAAAGGCTCAAAATGGTTTTAGAATCATGCCAAGGGCGATTTGAATACTGTGTTCATTACTATCCACCCATACACGACATTGTGCAGGGCAATAAAGTAAAAGACCGAAGAGCAAATTATATTAAACTTACCTCTTTACATTTTCAAAGCTATATGACTATAAATGACGCAGCGAATTCCGGATAAAATCTCAAAACATAATGATTTCCGACTACTGGTTATAAGCGAATGTTTGTACTCTCGATTCGACGCTATGAAAACCGGAAGAGATGGTACAGTGCGTTCCGATACTGTGATGTTATTTCAAATACTGCTCACTTGATGTACCCTCGGATGCATGTCTTTGCAAGCAGTGATTGTTACATCAGTAATCTACTCATAAATATGTTGAACCCAGAAGTACAGTCACATATAACACGTCTCTTCTATGTTGTCATAACATCAATTATTAGTTTCGAAATTGCAATTATTAGTTCAAGCGAAAACACGCCAAAACACAAGATTTTACATATGAAGTCTAATTTTTTTTAAAATGAATCACCTTTGTTTAGAAACCTCTCGGTGATTTATCTAAGATTTTACGCATAAAGAGCAAAATGTACAGCATTGTTTATTGGAAAATGCACAAACACTTTCCCAGTCGTTTCCCACACACTCAGTTGTTATGAACTCTTTATACGATGCTTAATTTTAAGCAGGCGTATACTAAACTCATATTTTCTTCTGTTCAACAGTCGTCCATCTATGTATCAGGTGGTTGTAGGGGATTATGATCGGGCATCCCTTGACGGCTCCGAAGAAATGATATATGTACATAATAGGACTTTGGTAAGTATCGTTTTAGTATATGACTCTCTAGGTGTATTAGGGGTACAGGGATAACCTGGAACAATTTCGATGCCATTGTATCAAAGGGAGGCAGCTTTTGCGGTACTGTTAGCTTTCCTCACCTCTACTGTAGGCTTTCCTCACCTCTACTGTGGGATTTCCTCACCTGTACCGTTGGCTTTCCTCACCTGTACTGATGGCTTTCCTCATCTGTACTGTTGGCTATCCTCACCTCTACTGTTGGCTTTCCTTGCATCTACTTATTGGCTTTCCTCTATTCTACTCTTGGCTTTCCTCACCTCTACTGTTGGCTTTCTTCACCTCAACTGTTGGCTTTCCCCAACTTCACTGTTGGCTTTCCTCACCTCTACAGTTGGCTTTCTCACCTCAAATAATGGCTTTCTTTACCTCTACTGTTGGCTTTCCTCGACTCTGCTGTTGGCTTTCCTCACCTCTACAGGTGGTTCTCCTCTATTCGACTGTTGGCTTTCCTTACCTCTACTGTTAGCTTCCCTCACTTCTACTGTTGGCTTTCCTCACCTTTACTGTTGGCTTTCCTCACCTTTACTGTTGGCTTTCTTCACATCTACTGTTGGCTTTCCTCACCTTTACTGTAGGCTTTCCTAACCTCTACTGTTTGCTTTCCTTACCTCTACATTTGGCTTTCCTCGCCTCTAATAAAGGATTTCTTTACCTCTACTGTTGGCTTTTCTCGACTCTACCGTTGGCTTTCCTCACCTCTACAATTGGCTTACCTGTATTCTACTGTTGGCTTTCCTCGACTCTTCAGTTGGCTTTCCTCTCTTCTGCTGTTGGCTTTTCTCACCACCACCGTTAGCTTTCCCTACTTGTATTGTTGGCTTTCCTCACCTCTACTGTTGGATTTCCTAACCTTTACCGTTGGCTTTCCTCACCTCTACTGTTGGCTTTCCTCATCTCTACTTTTGGCTTTCTTTACCTCTACTGTTGGCTTTCCTCACCTTTACTGTCGTTTCTTCACCTCTACAGTTGGCTTTCCTACCTCTATTGTCACCTGTTACGTAGATGAACCACTTGCCGCGAGTTTTCACAGTAGATCCATTTACAAAGTAGTCTGTCTTACAGGAAATTCCTGTAAGACAAACTCACTATAATTGGGTCTTCCGTGAAAAAATAAATCGCTGCAGTTGAAACAAGATGTTTCCTTTGAGAGCTGTTTCATACTGACAAGGAAGGCAGAAATGCAATCCAGTAGAGTAGCTTCCCCTGAAACTATAACGCCTTAAAAACCAACTATGTGGCTGTGCGCCCAGCTCAGAATCAAATCAGCCTGGGCATCCACCTAGTCTGAACAGATTCTTTGCTAAGGGCTTAAAGGTAGCTAAGGGTCTAAGTTACCTACATGCGGGCAGCGAAGACTCTGATCAGACTGGGCGGATGTCCAGGCTGATCTGAGTCTGCGCTGGGCGCAAAAAAACCACATTGTTGGTTTTCTCGTGTCGCGGCTCATATGTTTTAGCCCACTCGCACGAAGTAAATAATGTTGTAGTTACCGCGGCCTTGCTTTAGCGACTACGTTCGTGCGAGCGTCGTTGTCAACCTTTACACTTTGGTTAAAAGACGAATCATAATTATACTTATAAGCATTTTTCCCTTTTGACTAAACTCATTTAAAGAGTTGTCATTTATGGACTAAAGGTGTACTCTTAGAATACCAATCAGTTATAATACATGAAAATTTTAAGAGTAACTACACTACAGGAACTGACTGAATCAGATCCCAAACCCTATCCCTAACATCAAAGGGAAATATTGACAAAGACATCCCAACAAACAATAAATTACAAGCGATAAGCCGAGTCAGCAGCTCTTTCCCAAATAGGTGGCAACTCAGCTATCTTTATTGAACTAAATAATTTAGACCAACAAAAGGGTTACAACAGACTAAGCAAATTATACGAAAAACATTTAACAATTATTTTTACCTATTTTCTATTTTTATTATAGAAGGATTAAAATAAGAACACAATAAATTAAACAGCACCGAACATAAAACGAATGCAACTGCAACGAAAGTACCGCCTTTGGACGGTCAGTAATAACTACTGGGGGGGTTAAACCGGTTTTACTGGGCCCAAACCTTCACCATCATCCTCCGCCGTGGTGCACACAATTAGCTGGTAGTTCGGTTCGTATGGAGGTCCCCTAACTCATCAGAGAGTCATCACGGTCAACAATAAAAATCAAGAAAGACCGTGATGAAGCAAGGATGAGGACTCGACAGCCGAAACGTGTTGAGACACCTGGAGATCCCTGGGGCGTCGGCAACATCACTGGAGCACTGGGGCAAAAGAAGACCACCAGTTGAACCCCGGTGAGCCAAAAAACAGACAAACATCCCGCCCCAACCAACTAATATATAGCTTTATGTAGGGGCTATCATAGAGTCTGAACCCCGACCCACCGGCGTGCAATTAAAGAGGACAACAAAGTTGTCAACAGTGATTGGGTTAACCACTAAGCATGCAGACTGTCGCATTACATCTATGTTATAGCCAATGCGTTTAAATCGTATGATAATTTTCTTAAATTGATCAGGAAATTCTGTTTTCCCTACGATTTTGCGTAATTTATATACTAAGTCACCATAAAATTCAGGATCCGATAGGCCTTGTTGCAAAAGTGACCTTAACCCTGTATTATATTTAGAAACCAATTCAAAGTGTCTACGATAAAATTTCACAGTATCCGAACTACATGTACAATCTCTTCCGGTTTTCATAGCGTTGAATCGAGAGTACAAACATTCGCTTATAACCAGTAGTCGGAAATCATTATGTTTTGAGATTTTATCCGGAATCTGCTGCGTCATTTATAGCTATTCAGCTTCGAAAATTTAAAGAGGTAAGTTTAATATATTTTGCTCTTCGGTCTTTTACTTTATTACCCTGTACAGTGTCGTGTATGGGTGGGTAGTAATTGGTACAGTTTTCAAATCGCCCTTTGCATGATTCTTAAACCATTTTGAGCATTTTCTTACCTGTTTTATAAACAATCTTTAGAATAAACGGAAGGCGTTATCAATCCACAGTTTATTAGTTTTGATAAAAGAATGATAGCTAAGTTTTGCACGACACAATCTCGTGTTAAATTAAGCTGTTCTGAAAACAAACTGCGACGGCAAGGAGGTTTTCATTGTACAGGGCAATAAAGAAAAAGACCGAAGAGAAAATTATATTAAACTTACCCCTTTACATTTTCGAAGCTGAATAACTATAAATGACGCAGTAGATTCCGGATAAAAACTCAAAATATAATGATTTCCGGCTACTGGTTATAAGCGAATTCTGTTATCTCGATTCCACGCTATGAAAACCGGAAGAGATGGTACAGTGCGTTCGGATACTGTGAATTCAGAAAAAGCTTTCCGAAGTTTATGATACCGATACCCCTGCTGTAAAAGTTTGGCAGTCAAACTTTTATTTCGAGCATTGAAATCAGCCAAATGACTAGACACCCTGGCGAAGCGAATAAGCTGAGAAATGTAAACACCATAAGAAGTGGTGCGGGGAAGATCACCATCCAAAAACGGAAAATTAACAATGTCGAAATCAAAATCATCGCGTTTGTCATAAATTTTAGATGAAACAAATCCATCTAAAACTGATAAATGTAAATCCAAAAATGGGGCCTCGGTATCAGAAGTATTTGCTTTGATTAACTGCAATTCACCAGGATAAAATTTGACTAACCATTCCTTCAAACTAAGGATTGTCAATATTTAAAAGTAGTGTCATGACGTGGCTGTTTTACTGTCTTCAATTCAAGATAGACCTGTTTGTCAGATTTTATGATCAGAAAACCTTTCAAAGGACCTGGTATGATAAGGCCCATATTTGGCCCCCCTGAAAACTCATTTTACAAAAGTTTTATTTCGATAAATAAAATGCATTCATAGGAAAGGTCTAACCTAAAATGTAACAGCAAATACAAAATCAACCAATTCTTGCATAAAATATAATCTTGAACATACCCATACTCCCTACGGCTTCTTACGAAAATAACGAATTTGGTAGCCTTTGCGGCTTTCAAAATATATGAGCCCGGCCTCCAGCACATTTTATATTTTACATGCAGACATGCATGTAACTTTAATATATTTACATGTCATGAGAATATTAAATGTGCTGGAGACCGGGCTCTATGTTTATTTTTAACTTTTTGTTACCATACTGGCAGCTTTTGGAACATTTCCCCTGGTTTCTCAACACTAAAACGCCTATATTTCCGTTCATAGACAAAATAAAACTATGTTGTGGGTATTCATTTTATTAGTTAGAATACAAGGAATAATTTGGTTTTGATCATTTTGATCTGTTAGAATTTTTTGGTTAGCGTCTCTGGACTTGCAAACTTGAGTGGGTGGGGTACCTTGACAGGCCTTGTGCAGAGCACAGGTAATTAGCCGTGGTTTCCAACGTATAAGCATTTCATCTAAAGCCTATTATCAAGACATTTCAAAAGTTATTGTACGTAAATGACTTATTTCTTTGAAGTAAAAGTTATTAAACTCAGTTTTTCTTGCAATTTTCCTTCATATTATTGAACCAACTGGGGTATGTCAGAAATCATGTTACTCTGAGAATTAGCCTAAGTGAAACATATTATTTCTGTTTGTTCTCATACGCACAAATGATAAGCAATAGAAACCACCCGCAGGGCACAATTTTGAATCGACACTGAGTCGACGTTGAATCAACGTCACGACGTTGATCTAAAGTCACGACGTTGAACCAGAGTTGACTAGGGGGTTATTAGGTCTTGCGTGCCTGCTATGGCTGGTATTTTCAAATTGAAGTGAATCCGTCATGTGTCTGTGCAAACCTTTAGCTTTAAAGCAATTAGAATGTTTTGGATTCGTATGCTCCTTTGCATTTCTTAAGAAGTGGTAACTGACGGCAAACTTAAAATTCCATACCCCGTGGAGCTCTCCTTTACACAAATTTTGCTCTGTTTGACACTAAGTCTTGTTGTCCTTTTCACTGCATCTTTTCTGTTTGCCTCTTCTAAATGTCCCACCGATCACACAACGTTGAGTCAGTATTGAATCGACGTTGGTTCAACGTCATTGACGTTGGATAGGCGTTGATTTGAAGTTTATTGATCTTTGTGTTTCCGCCGTGGACTTTCATAACTTTACTGTCTTTACTGTCTAGTATCTTCTTCCCGAAATACCCGGTTATATGTTACACTTTTGTTAGTCATCTTTGTTAAAGCTATATTGATTCTGTAGTCAATTGTTGAAAGTTTCAAAGTTCAAATTACTATATAATTGTTGACATTATCGGCCACATACTTTCGTTTCTCCTTCCGCTGATTCAAGAAGGGCAGTTGTCAGTTACTGGCGAAAGTATGTGCACTTAGTACTGATTAACCGCTTAGGTGGTCTAAGCCTGCCCAGGAATGGTTTGGTTAAGATACTGACCGTCCCGACATGACCATGAAACAATAAATCATAATCATCTGAACAACAGACGAACACACAGGATTTAAGGCGTGTGATCAGCCCTCATAATGAGGTTAAATGGTCATATGATAAACAGAATCTTACACGCGTGGTCATTTTATACAAAATTTATAGGACTCGCCGAAAGTTCGTTTCATATACTTCATATGAAATGACCACTCGTGTTAGATCCTCTATAAATAAATGAATGAAATGTTTAGGGAAGTCAATGCCTTATTAATAAATAAAAGAAACCCTTTCCGTACTTACTTTTTGTATCACTGTTAACTGAACGTCCTACAGAACTGCCACATCTGGATCTTCCCTGTTTCTTCAGACATGTCAGTTGCAGGTCTTCCTTGTTTAATGTTGGAATAATGAGCCGCGACACGACAAAACCAATAAAGTGGTTGTCCGACCAGCGCATATTGAGATCCTCCCATTCTGATTTGAGTCTTCACTGTCCGCATGGAGGTAGCTTACACTCTTAGCTACCCTTTAAGTGCTTAGCGAAGACTTTGATCAGGCTGGGCGGATGCCCAGGCTGATCTGAGTCTGCGCTGGGCGCACAACCACTTTGCTGGTTTTCTCATGTCGCGGTTCAAATTATTTTTCATTTTCTTTGTAGCACCCAAACTGGAATAGAATGACTTTGGAAAACGATATAGCTATTTTGAGGCTTGCAACCCCAGCAAATATGAACAGCACAAACATTGCAAAAGTACCGAGAGTTTCTAACCAAACAATAGATCAGTTAATCGTGGACAATACATTAGTAAAATGCGTGGTTACTGGATGGGGATATACGACACATAACGGTAAGTTCTAAGACTTGAAGTCTGGTAGTGTTGGTCGAGGGGCTTACGATCTCAACTCATAAGACAGAGATTTGGGATGAACTTTTGATGGAAATCAAAAGCGCTAATTTGTATTCCAAATATACTGACACAAAACAGAAACGTCCGTTTTAAAATGTTCTGTATCTTATGAACCAATAAAGTTGTCAGCCAAAAGAAATAAAACAAAATATTTTCCGACGTCTGACACACATAAACATGCAACCGTTTTAATTTTTGTCCATAATCACTAGGGTTATCGAACCTAATGAGAAAACAGCTTTTTTCATCCTCGGTAGCATTTTATTCACTAAAACATGAAACGTTTTGCGTTAGACGAGGGTCAGAAATGTCGTTAAACATAAAACAACGTCTAAAAAACAAAAGCAGCTGATTAAATGAACGATAAAGCAGCCCGAAGTCTTCAATTAATGAAATCATCTCCCGTGGAATTAAATTAATAACGATTTTAGAACTTCCATATCTCCATAGCCGCTCATCATTTTGACACCGTTTTTGTTTTAATTGGATATTCTTGTATACGACAATGACAACATGCACCAGAAAACCAAACTTAAGGCAGAAATCTAAAATCCGAGTTCACTAAAGTTTGGTTTTTATCACCCAATGTCTTACAGAAAAGTAATCAAGTAATTTTGCAACCAACCTTTTGCAAGCTGAATTATGCAAATTCCAATGATATTGATGGCTAGAACTGAAATGTGAAGTAGTTCTATACCACTGGCTTCCAAACGGATAGACCAACAAGGTACTGTCTGCGTGTATCTAAGCACAGTCATGATCGACGTTTTGTGACGTCACTTTACGTTAAAGATTTGTGCCAGTGATGATGACAGTGAGGAATGCTTCTAGCACTCATAGTATCTCAGCAGCGTGTCTGCTCAGTGATGCTGGGATGTGCTGTGATCGTTAAAACATAAAGAACACCCGAAATATTGATTTTGTGACTTTCGAAATTTGGGTACTGGTGTATTCGGCGTTGTCATTGGCGCTAATGTTCATCGAATGGATTTTTGTTTGGTGCATACCATGGCTAAATGATCGATGTTATTGAAACGAAACACTTGAATGAAATGCCTGCATGTCTTTGGAATTAACACACACAAATGTCAAGCGGACGTTTCTTGTTTGTGTCAGTATACATGTACCCTCTCTCAATAGTGCGTGAAATGTATGTACATTTATTGTCATCCTTGTTATAGGTACCATAATCAGTTCAATCATACGCAAATCTGCACATTTTTGTTGAAAAGCTTAGAGAATATGCAGTTCCTCTCTCTCCTCTCTCTCTTTCTCTCTCTCTCTCTCTCTCTCTCGATTCTCTCTCTCTCTCTCTCTCTCTCTGTTTGTGTGAATCTTTTGCTTGGTCACTTCAAATAAACTCGGGTAAAGTTTTTGCTAATTTGATACTTGTCCTGGGACGAAAGGAAAATAACTATATTCGAAGATTATGAGAAAATAGTTTATTAAAAACTGTACAGGGAAGGCCGTATTTTGAAACATGCCACTGTTTGTGTTTACTGAAATTTAACTGATGCGTGTAAAACAATGCTTGACTACCTTCAAGATTGTGTTAGTATTTGTTGTGAAATGTCGTTATCATATTCAACAAAGTGGCACATGCGCACAGTGAAGACTCAGGTCAGCCTGGGCGTTAGCCCAGCCAGATCATAGTCTTCGCTGTGCGCTTAAAGTGTAGCTAAAGGCCTAAGGTATCTCCATGCAGACAGCGAAGACTCTGATCCGACTGGGCGGGTGCCCAGGCTGATCTGAGTCTTCGCTGGGCGCACATGCCACTTTGTTGGTTTGGTCCTGTCGCGGCTCAGTTATATTGTAAACATAAAATTTGTTTGCGTTTAAGTATTTTCACCGATGCTTATTCATATGTGCTGAAGACTCATATCTGCGCTTTCTTACTATTTTGGTGGCTGAAATTATCGACCTGATAACTAATCTCCTCAGTCCATTTTGTTCGAGTTTATCAATTTCCACCTGAGGCCATATTTTTAATTCGATGAGATGCGCTAGTTCATTTAATTAAATTTTATTTTCATTCGATCCAGGTGTTTGGATGCTTGGTCCATTGTTGCAAGAGATTGATATCAATATCATGAATGATACACGTTGTACAGAAATCCTACTAGGTTCTTACAACCCCGTGACACGACTTTGCTTTGAAAACGCAGACTCTGGCACTTGCTCGGTAAGTACGACATACTAGAGAATGCACAATGTTGAAACTTCTTCTTTACTAAATGTACATTGTAGAACAACACTTATATGGCAAAAGCAGTCTACCTCATACCTGACAGAGATTGAGCTTATTTTGACAAACTCGGCCAATGCATGCAAAACTCGGCCAATACAAATAAAAATCTACAAGAGCAGAACACACATTCGTAAGAAGGAACATGGGCCATACAAGCCAAACTCGACAAATACGGGCGCAGCTCGACCTGTACAACTCCGCCAATATCAAAGCCGCAAAACTTGGCTAGTATCATTGACGTTAATTCATAAATTTTTCATTAATAAAAAAAAAATTCATATTGGTCCAGTTACAGGTTCTCGAACCTGTAGTGACTGGGCGTTCTTGATGAGTTACATTACTGGAGCATGATTACATATAATAGTATAATGTTTAGAAACAAAGCTTTTCTGTATTTCATACACTTATATCAAATGCTCATGAGTTTATGTACATGAATTGTTTGAGAGTTTAGAAATAAAAAGTTGTAACAATTTGGAGAATTTAACACTTAAGCCGTGTTCATGTGCACTTTTTGCACCCGGGTGAAAAAATACACCCTGGGTGCAAATTTGCACCCCGGGTGTTTTTTTTGGCCACGTGAACGGTGTTTTAAGAAAAAGAACCCGGGTGCAAATTTGCCCCCGGGTGCAAATTTGACCCTACTTTCGAGGTGGTGCAATTTTATTTGCACCCGGTGTAAATTTGCCCCCGGGTGCAAATTGTGCACATGAACGCAAAATGTGTTCATCAGTATACATTTTGTTCTAGGATTTTTCAAAATGACATGACCTTGTATAATCCAATACCAAAATAAGCTATCAAAGTTCTTTTTTATCAAATTGAAAATCAGACTGTTTTCAAAACAGATATGCATGAATTACTGAGACTACGATTTTGGTCATTCTTAAGCAAGATGTCCACCCGTCAACATTGTAAATGTGGATGCGGCTGGGACGACGAGATAACAAATGTCTTGTTGGACATCTGGCGTGACAACCTGAAAAAAAGTTGAAGAGGCGCATTTCCCTCCGGAAACTTAACGTAGGCTGTGAATAGCTCGTCCATGATTGCCGAGTAAACCCATTTCACACATTCACACACAGTGGGCTTGGCAATCCTAAAAAGGTTCCCTAGCGTCCTATACTCTGAAGTCCCAGCTAAATGATATAGAGTTACTGCCACTTGCAGCTCAACTGAAAGAACGTGTACCCGCGCATCCCGTTGGAGCTGCCCGCGCAGTCTGTTACACAGATTGTCAAAAGAGGCCTTTGAAATCGTTCCGCCACTGATCAACAGTGTGAGTGCCAAGTACTATATAGTCGTCCGCCACACTTGACAACGCGATTTCTCCCAAATGGCCTTTTCTCTGCCCTATTCTAAACATCTTAACACAGCGAATTTCTCCTCAAAATTGGGTAACTGATGTTAAGTTTAATGTCAAATCCAGGTACGTATGGACACAATTTATTGGCATATGAACGCTACACAAGGGGGTGCAAATTTGTCCCCGGGCGCAAATTTGCACCTGGGTGCAGATATGCAGCCGGGGGCAAAAAGTGCACATGTGAACACGGCTTTAGACTCCAGATATTGTGAGGTCGTTTTTGCCGAGTAGTTGCCATTCGGTACTTTTGGATTCGTGCCTGGCAGAGATCATTTGTTTATTTTTTTTCATCTAACCTCTACATCCCACCATCCTCTTACTAGGTAAACATTCCCGCATCGGGGCAAAAAAAAATCCATCCGATAATATGTATGACTTGAGCTGCATATGCACTCAAGAGAATTAGAAACGCAAGACGGAAAATTCGAAACTTAAACTTCAATAATATAACCAGGATGCTGATTTTTAATTTATCATATGACGTCGCATCTGAGAGTGTAATAAAGCCATGCATTAAAAACGATAATCCACTAGTGTATTAAATATGCAAATTACGTCGTAACGTCATACGTTGACGTCCATTAAAACGTCGCGTTTTCTAATGGCAAAATCGTGACGTTTTAGTGCAAATTTTGCGTATAAAATGCGATTTTAGTGTCATATGATAAATAGAATCTTGCATTCGTGTCCTGTATTATTGAATTTATTAAACTCGTTGGGGAAAACCGATAAGATGCTCGGCAAAGCCTCGCATCTTATCTTTTTCCTCAACTCGTTTAATAAATTCAATAATACATGAGCACTCATGTAAGATCCTCTATATATATGATACCGTACATGTACGTATCAAACGGCTGCTTTTTATTTTTTTGTTTCCGGAGCATATTTTTCCGACTGTTTTATCACGCTACACATTAAGAGGTTAAGGCATACTTTTAAGAACAAAGATTCCTATAAGATTAAATGCGCCGGCTGATTCACTTTTCTTCATAAGACTAGACGTTGTGGATCCAGTTTTGATTATGTATTAACCAAAGTTTTTTTTTTAGATTTGCCACGTTACTTTTATGTTGGCTTATAATGATGGAAACATAAAAATCTTATTTTGCCAAAAATGTTCCATCTGAGGAAACTGGGATGTCCGTCATACTGCAGATATTCGTTAAGTCAGGAAACGAAAACTGGAATAAATTGTTACGGTTGGATACGCTGAATTCGTAAAAAGTTATTGACGATGTAAGCTGATACTAACGTTAGCCTTACCAGCATGCGTTTCTTTTTAGTTCGTTATCATTCCAAACATTTACCTGTTGGCTACCGAGTAGGCACATGGCGTCGAATGACAAGGTACTGACGTCGATGCAACTTTATTACGTCGCATCGATTTTAGTACTACGTCACTTCGACTTCATGTGCCCGCTTGGTCCATAAGCACTTCTAATAAACTAGAAAGCCCATTGTCTCTTATACATAACCATGTGTTTTCCAATGAAAAGAAGAAGCGTTTATATATTTTACTCTTCAGAGCATACAATATATCGTCATGTATAATTTTTATTTTGCTTATTTTCTTCATATAGGGCGACAATGGCGGACCCTGGGTCTGTAAAATAGATACGCGTTGGACGTTTGTTGGCGTTCATTCGTATGGGGTAATGCATGACGGGTGTCGTGCAGGAGGACGAGCTGGTACCCGGATTTCTCATTACGTCGACTGGTTAAAGAGCTTCGTTATGAGTCTAAATAAAGATGATGATGATTATGATGGCGAAGGTGGTAATTCCTCGGGAGAATGATGAAACACAGACACTATATTGTAGTCTGAGAATTGACTCTACCCAAAATCATCACTACATTAGCACATATGCATTCCAAAATGGAGGCTTCATATCCCTAACCCAAACTCCGTTTCATAATTCAACATTTCGACTTCGAACGCCACTCTACCACATCACAACAACCTTACAGAGTGTTGATTTGTTTTATTGTGTCAGTCTAACACCATGAAGGACAAAAATCTTTTACGTTGTAAATTTCTTGTAACATACATATGCCTATTTTCAGAGATAAACAAGAAATATAAATATTCAAACAGACTTTGTAATCTATTTAGCAACCCGTTAACAAGTCGGACAGAACCGATTTTTAAGGAGTTCCGGGTACACACAAATACTTCAGTGCTAGCCTGTTTAGTTAGCGGTCCCAATTCGAACCTCGAGAAAAAATCCATTGCAATCGTCAACGAAGTTTCATTTCACACATCTTTCTATCGGCTCGAAATGACTGAAATAACGGATAATGCATAAGTCACTAGACCATCCAAGCCAGACATGTCACTAAGCAGAATTTTACATACCCTCTTTCCACCAATATAGCAGTTGCTTAGAAAACTGTACCTAGTCATAAATATATATCATACACAATTACTGCACATTAATGACGTCATCAGGTAATGAAGAAAAGATTACAGTACTACTATATTAGCATTTATACATAAGTGGACTAGTCACGCTGTAACGGATTATCTGGGAAGCAGAAGGTGTTACCGATCAGTTGTCAATTAAATTACGAGTACTTTCAGTGGATTAAATAAAATTCATGCTTTAGCTTAAAATTTATTGCATGCACTTTGAATTTGGAATTAGACACAATGTACCATTTTTTGAAAGCCTCTTCTTTGCGAGTCGTTACTGATTCAAATACAAAGCACATTTTTTTGTTAATGCGTTTTAATAACTGGAATAGTGTTGGATTGCCCAAAATTGTCATTTCTACTAGGTAAAATTAGTTGTTGATATACAAATAGGCTAAAACATAATGAGGTGCGACACGACAAAACCAACAAAGTGGCATGTGCGCCCGGCAAAGACTCGGATCAGCCTGGGCATCCGTCCAGTCTGATCAGAGAGTCTTTTCTATCCACATTGAGCTAGCTACCTTCAAGCACATAAGGGGGTGGATGCCCAGGCTGATCTGAGTCTTCGCTGGGCGCACATGCCACTCTGTTGGTTTTGTTGCGTCACGGCCCATATGTTTAAAAAAACATATTATTTACACAAGTTATCGTAGGCTTGTACACCCTAACCCAAGAAGCCTAAGACGTAATCAGTTATTTGTTATCCCCTCGGGGATAACCATATTAAGTTTGGATTTCTAACTCGATTGCACGCCGTTTCCTTTCGCTGAAATAGGGTCCCACTATTTCCCGATACTTCTACATTTGGTGCACCCTACTGCAAGATTCTCGCCAGTATCGCAAATGCATGATCTTTATAGCTTATCTTGAACACGTTATTATGCCCTATGCAAGCAATTAACCGAGAGTTCAGTACAGCTTCCAAGACTTGTAACTTACATGTAAGTGTACAGATCAATAACAAGTTGTATTCGATTATGCGCCATTTTGTTTCGCTAAATGCGGGTCCCACTATTTCCCGGTATTTGTTCCCATGTTTTTGAGCACGCAGCTGCAGGGTCCCTCCCAGCATCGCTGAGGCATGAGCTGTAAAACTTGTCCTAACACTTCGTCTCACATAATACAAGCACCTCACCTAATACAAGCAATTAGCAGAGAGTACATTTTACTTAGGAAGAGCTGTCACTAAACAGTACAGGTCACCTAACGAAAGTTAATAGCACTGAAGCTCACCTGTTACAAGCAATCACTAGACATAAGGAAAAAGCTGTCAAACTCGTTCCTTACCTACAGCTTCAACAAAGTCCAAGAATACAATAAAATTAACTTGTATCGCTGCTGATTTTCTACTGTTACCACTTGCATCCTATAGATTCATTGCTAAGGGATACATGTAACATCTCAAGCTTTTTCAAAAGCTAAAATTGTAGTCGGCTTACTTTGGTCTTTTCCACCGCACCACAGACGGTAATGGCGACATTCTTGAGATACATGTGACTCATGCCTTGATTAGTTGACAGGTTAACTCAATATAGGCGGGGAGGTTTTACTTGCATTCGCAAAACGTTGCTGGGTCGCCATTACCCAGAATGTTATTGTGTAGGTAAAAGAAAAATAAAAGAGAAAAAACAAACAAACAAAAAACACTCACAAAAACAGAAATTTGAACTACGGTCCTTGAAGGGTTTTTTATGTCAGAGGTGGTGTCACACATAAGTAAAACAACGGAAAATGGTTTCCTGGCCTAAGTTGCCATAGAGCTTTATCAGGGCAAAGCTAAACCAAGATAAAGTTATCGTAAGTTTGGCTGTATAGATTTGAGCCGCGACACGAGAAAACCAACGATGCGGTTGTGCGCCCAGCGCAGACTCAGATCAGCCTGGGCATCCGCCCAGTCTGATCAGAGTCTTCGCTGTCCGCATGAAGGTAACTTAGACCCTTAGCTACCCTTTGAGCACTTATCGAAGGGTCTGATCAAACTTGGCGGAAACCTAGACTGATCTGAGGGTGCGCAATGCGCACGACCACATTGTTGGTTTTGTCGTGTCGCGGCTCAAATTTTATATCCAGGAATCATGTTTTCTGTTAAGATGTATGGGACCACGTCTGTGTTATTTTCGCCATTTTACAAAGGGGAACAATTTTTGTTACTTCCTGTTTTCTTTTCTGGTCAACCTATCCCCTCGAAAAGCATATACGCTTAAAGAGAAGATTTTGCTTCGATAGGAGCAAACTGTTTCCATTAAGAGTTTATCCCAAATGAAATGAATGCAAAAATAAAAAAAAAGGCCGAGTTGCTTTCCATGAAGTGTACCCAATCACCTAAAATGCAAGTTATCAAAATATGCCCATGAAAAAAGTTGGCAGGTTGTTATGACATTTTGTGAGTCTGTGCCGACATAATTCTAAGTATTTTTCGCGGATGTAGCGTATACCCAGACCTGGTTGTCTCATGAGGGTCCCTTTCCGTTTCAGCCGATACGTTTATGTAACATTTTCTGATGTTGTAAATGGCCCTTCCCAAAATCAAAGATGGACTAGGCCATGACAGACTGCAGTAGGGAAACAGTTAAGTTAGTTAGTGTGTCCTAATACAAACGTGATTTTTGTAATCATGGTGCAATGGGATATCATTTTTTCACGGCATCCGTGTCTAATATCGTGGTTGTGGCAAAAAGGAATAACATCAAGTAAAAACAGTACCTGGTTAGCTTCAAAATAAGTTTTAAGATAAACTTATTTACTTTAAAGCTATCAAGTTATTATTTTTTTCTTTCTTCTTTCGCTATGATTTTATCCATTAGATGCCTAAGCAAGTAAACGTGCTTTTTATGTGGAATGGAGGGATGTTCAAAAACTGTATACTGCATTTTTATTGTTGGTAGTCTAACACATCAGCTTTATGTATTGATGCCGTCACATCATACAAACAGAATAAATTGCTTGATGTTCTTGCTTTTTTCAGGGGCGTAACTAGGGGCAATTTCATGATACGCACAACCATGTTTTATGCTCTACTTCTTGAAAGGGAAGCTAGTATTTCAGCCACTTTGGTAATTGGTATTGAAATCTTGTCTAATTTATAAAATTTCAGCATGCAAATATGCAGGTGCGTTTTGAAATTTTGTCAATTTTGACAAAATTTCAATACGCACTTGCGTATTTGCCGTATACGTAGCTACGCCCTTGTTTTTGACCAGAGACACTGAGGATTTGACCTAGTCATTCTTCAAAGTGTGCTAGCTGCCAACCATGAAACGAACTAGAAACATGGTAACTAATACACAGTTTCGAGCCACACACAGAATGTCAATCAAGATCACGTGATATCGTATACCTGGCCAGTGCAGCAACAACTTAGCACGTGACATAGTCTCACAAACACATCGCACGTGGTCAATATTTTACATAAGTCTGTAATTTCACCTCACAGTTAATGGAGGAATGTAAACCTGTTTAAAGTCTCCATAGGCCTATCTGTGGTAAAAACGACTAAACGCAAATCCTTAAGACAAGCGGTTCAACCTACACGTATAGTGATAAAATGAGGCTTGCTATGCATATATTGAGTCATAAACCTAGCAAAAAGTAGAAGGAATAGTTTTTTGAAAATGACAAATCACTCCACAAAATACGGCTGTCCTCTTCTGGTTTCCCGTTTAGTAATGTTCCATAGCTGTAGGCGGCATAGTGAATTGGTCTCCACGCCTGTACGTTGTATTTTTACCATTTTATTCATGTTTACGAAATCGTAAGTAGGTCATATTGGTTGGCAACTAAAATGACCCAAATCAGAATTCAAAGCCATTTTTTTGTGAATCTCAAGGATATTATATTTAATTAGAGTATGCTAATCACGGTCTTTTACTATGACGAAACTGTAGTGAGAAGCTTGCCGCGATACCTCGCGGTAAAATTTTAATCACTGATAGAGCGATGGGGCCTTTAAAGCAAACAAACTAACACCACTTATAATAAACTTACCCTGCTTTGCAAGAACAGAACGCATCGAAAATGCATGATGCGCCAACTTCCATGTGTAGATCATGAGGAGGCTGATTCTTCGTCATAGATCGCCAACATTTAGCAAACGCTAGCATTTGTCATTTGTTTTTCCGCGATCTTTATGTAAAGCTTGTAAGACGAATTAAAAGAAATACATGTAAGTAGGCGGAGCTTAGGGGCTATTCTCGGAACTGTGTATAGGGCCCCGCCTTTATGGGACTGTTGACGGCATTTAAGTCATATGTTTCCAACCAGTAGAAAAATAACAACTTTCTCTTTATGATGTTGTTCCTTCATATTTAATATGAGCCGCGACGCGAGAAAACCAACAATGTGGTTGTGCGCCCTGCACAGACTCAGTTCAGCCTGGGCATCCGCCCAGTCTGATCAGAGTCTTCGCTGTCCGCATGGGGATAGCTTAGACCCTAAGCTACCCCTTAAGCACTTAACGAAAAGTCTGATCGGACTTGGCGGATGCCCAGGCTGATCTGAGTCTGCGCTGGGCGCACAACCACATTGTTGGTTTTCTCGTGTCGCGGCTCATATGTTGTTCGGAATCGAGCCTCATGTAGAGTCATTAAGAACTGGGTTAAATACAAAATCATGACTGATTAAAACAAAGGAAACAACTCTGTGAAGCATGAAGAGTTACCATTCTTGCACTATGCACAGCTTCAGATCATATGAGGGTGCTTTGTATTTGTACCCAGTTTTGTGAAAATAACGAAAATAACTTCAAAGGATTAAAGTTATACCCCCGGCAAAATCTCCATACCTTAAATTACAAAGGAGCATAATTCTGTTCAAATGTAGGTATAGTTAAGGTTCTTGTTCTACACAATGTCTGATAAAGCTTTTTATTTGTGCTAAGCTTTGTTAAAATATGCTCAACAGTTTTAAAGCTATAGAGCAGAAACTATTTCCATTAAGACAATTACAAAGGGACATAATTCTGTAAAACTAAAGGTGGAGATACGGCTTTTATTTTCTGCACATCATCTGATGGTGTTTTATATTTGTACCAAGTTTTGTGAAAATATCGTCTACATACTTAAAGTTATAGAGCTTACACAGTTTCGTTGCTGAAAATTACAAAGGGGAGTAGTTCTTTGAAAAAGTAAATAGAGTTTCGGCTCTTATTCTACCTATGACGAATGATGCTTAATATTTGTACAAAGTATCATGAAAATATCTTTGACGGTGTCAAAGTTATAGAGCAGACATGATTTCCATCTTACAAATTTAAAAGGGGCATTATTCCGAAAAAATGTTTGTGAAGTTACGGTTCTTCTTCTCTGGACATTGTCTGGTGATGCTTTATATTTGTACAACGTTTTGTGAGAATATCTTGAAAGGTTTCAGAGTTATGGTGCGGACAAAATTTCAATACTAAAATTTCAAAGGGGCATAATTACATAAAATCTATAGGGGAAGTTACGGTTCTTGTTCTCTGCACATTATCTGATGATGCTCTATATTTGCACCAAGTTTCGTGAAAGTATCTCAAAAGGTCTCAGAGTTATGGCGCGGACATGAAATCCTGACGGGGAAAAAGGCAGACAGACAGACGGATGGACAAGCTGATAACTATAGGGCCTCCGCACACTTAGTCGGGCGGGGACGTAACTAGCTAAAACATGATGAATTGGCATGTTGATATGCAATGGGTCGACCACCATTAGTTACGGTCCTTCCCTACAATACAAATAGCAGGCGAACAAAAGTGACAAAAGTGATACAAGTACAAACATATTACATGTATAAGATGAAATATATAAGATAAAACTGCGACGAATGAAGGTCCTGGACAAGGGAGACAGAAAAGGGTCAAGAACAGATGAGTCAGAAAAAAGTGTAGTTTAAATATGTAAAAGAGACATAAAATACTACATGTATAAACAAATAATTATAACAACCTTTTGGTCACACAACATCGATTCAACATGTTATCTACCAGAGGCGTAGCTAGGGGTAATTGCATGTTACGCACAATTATGTTTTATACCTGTTGAAGGCATGAATAAGAGTTTAGCCCCAAAGATATTTCATGTAGTGGCGTCTGTTTGCAGTTACTATTGAAATCAGGGGCGTAACTAGAGGTAATTTCATTTTACGCACAACCATGTTTTATTCTCTACTTCTTGAAGCGAAAGCTAGTATTTCAGCCATTTTGGCAATTGGTATTGAAATCTGGTCTAATTTATAAATTTTCAGCAAAGCACATATGCAGGTGCGTTTTGAAATTTTGTCAATTTTGACAAAATTTCAATACGCACCTGCGTATTTGCCGTATAGGTAGCTATGCCCTTGGAAATCATGTCCAATTTACAAAATTTTAGCATTATCAAATATGTAGAAATTGAAAAAATTTCAATACGCACCTGCGTATTTGCGCATAGACAATTACGCCATTGTCTACGCTGATTAAACGTCCAGAAAAAGAATCAACGTTTCTCAAGGTTGATTCGATGCCGTGTGCGTGCCTGTAATATTGTCTCAACCAAATTATGATTTAAATAAATAGTAGGCAAATAAAGAACACTATAGTCCGGACGCGATAAGTTGGCAATGTTATTGGTTTGTGTTTATTTTGATTTGGTGACTGATTGGCTATACAGCAGAGTTCAGTTTATCCAACTCACGGGAATGAAAGAATAAATTTAAATAATTTTGTTACATTCAATTTTGTTATCAATGATATTCTTAAACTAGAGCCAGTTCCTGTCTTTAAGCTTTCAAACAGTGTCGTTTAGATAAATTAGAACTGCCAGTTAATCGTAATGTGCCATTATGACCATAGGTCAAGAAGATACATGAACTGCACCGTAATGATAGTACAGGTACTGTTGACATTAAAAATGTAAACAAAACATTGCCACTATAGTGCGACCGACCTATAGTCGGGCTTAACATTCCACGAACACATATGTTATACGGAGACGGGCCGTCGGTTTAATGCCCCATCCGAAAGAATAGAGAAGCGGTGGATCGAACCTAGAACCCCTGGAATGGTTGTCTAGCGCTTTATCCACTGCATTACCTCCACTCCTGCATTTCAGTGGACAATGTCGTGTCATAAAAATCGCATGACCACACATGTAATAACACTTTGGCGTGTACATGTAACGTCATTGACAACGTCCATGTCAGCAATGCGTTTTCTTATCAAAATAATGGTCAGTTGGAAGGCGTTAAAATCCCATTTTAAAGGGGCATATGATAAACAAAATTTTATACTCGTGGTCATTTCATATGAAATTTATGAAACTCGCCGAAGGCTCGTTTCATTAATTTCATATAAAATGACCATTCGTGTAAGATCCTCTATATGTGCATGTTTCCTTTATTTAATGATCACCCCTCGTAAAGATGTACTGATACACCTTAATAAAGGATTTTACAAGGTGGCTCATGTGTAAACTGCGAAGGAATATAAGCACAGTCTCATCTTGGCTTCTTAATCACTATATATTGAGAACAAGAAAAAATATTTAAAGTCCTAATCAGGCTGCACGAATGCGGTTTCCTGTCCTATACATAAGCCTTAGCATTTGACGTCTGGTTGATTTTCTTGTGCTACAGCTAACAGATAAAAAGTTCCATTTAAACGTCTGTGAAAGTTGAGCGTGTAAGAAGTTGTCTCAATCTCTCCAAGTGGCATAACGCAGCAACACTTCGAGGATGTATAGACTATATCTTATCCTTGTTCTGTTCAGTCTCTGGAATGTAGCAATCTGCAGACCGAGCTTCGAGCCTCATTGCTCCACCTTCGACTACGATGAAAGACTGTTGGAGAAAATGGTTCGGATGGAACATGCAAACGAAGTTATGTTTAAAAACGTTGAGGAATTTAAAGATCAGGCAAAGCAAAATTTGGACTCTTTGGTGAAAAGTCTGGGAGACAAATTTATGCAGAAAATGGTGCAGATAGAACATGCAAATGAAGTTATGGTTAATAATATTAAAGGGTTGGCAGATAAGACAACGGAAAACTTGGAAACTTTGAAGAAAGAACTAGATGAAAAACTAACAAATATAACGTCAGCTGAGGGTAAGGATACACGTTTTGTACACAGAATTAGTTTTTAGTGTTGGTTTTTTGCCAGTTTACCCGTTTTGTTTTCGTTGAAATTTTCAGTTACAATTATCATAAGACCAGAAAATGGATATATTATGAATGATGTAGGCTTTAATTTTACAGCAAGTTTGCTTCTTAACTATACATTATAACAAAAGTGTCAAAATAATTATGATGATAAACTATGATTTTGCATTTTTTCCACTTTTTTACGAGCTTAAATACAAATGTCACCCTAATAGTAAGAAGCAGATAAATCAATTTTCGGCCTAAAATAAGGTTTTCCCTTAGCCTACAGATAATTGTTTTCTACTCCCCCCCCCCACCAAGGGTGTGGTGGTCGGGCAATCATGCTGGTTATAACTTCCAGTGCCGGGGCGTCCTATTTATTTGGATAAAGTAGGGCAAGGACCTACTATGCTTACACTAGGTGCGAGCTGGGGTTGTTTGGATTTTTTTCTCTCGTCTATCATTATTTTTCTTTCTTTCTCTCTCTGGGAGATGGCCTGCTATAGACTGAAATACTGTTTGTGATTAATTCGCCGGGATTTACACATCGATAAAATCGTCAAAAATAAAATTAATTCCAAAATAAATAAATAAATAAATCAATAAATAAAAAAAAATATTGAAAGTGTAATTATAGAACACTATGCCCCCAACAATATGCTTGCCACTAAAGGTGTCAAATTTTAGATATTTAAAATTAATTCCAAAATAAAATTTATCAATAAATATCCCCCCCCCCCCAAAAAAAAAAAAAAAAAAAAAAAAAAAAACTAGAAAGTGTAATTATGAACACAATGCCCCCAATAATATGGTTGCCACTAAATGTGTCAAATTTTAGATGTTTAAGCCTGAAAAGGGGCACATTTCTGTTGTTTTTTTTTTTCACATTTTTTATGGTAATTCCTCCTAAGTTAATCAGATAATCTACATACTGATTCCCAGCCGCATGCTAAATATCCTAGCTCAAACAGTTCTCTAATTCTTGTTTTAGGTAAATGCCAAGTCTGAGTCTAAAAACATACTGACTATCATAGCAATAACTTTCTAATTATTGAATGCAGAGTTATCTAGCCTTTACCAACATATTTTACATATCAAGAACACCCAATATTCCAAAAATCAGCTTCCTATGTCAAGAGTTTCAGAAGTTGGGAAAATGCCACATTCAAACAAGGGGCATCACTTGGTCATTTTTGATGGAATTTGCCCAAAAGTTAATCAGTCCTTGCAGCTCTCACCATCAACCTGTGTGTAAAATATCACAATCCTTTCTCGAATACTTCTTGAGATACCCCGGTAACAAGATTTTTGACACAGGGGAGGTAATTCTACAAGTAAAAGTTTCACGGTGCTAAAAAAGATATGGGTCTGCTTATTCATAATCTGTTCATATATTAAATTTCAAACCCTACACCCAGTGGTTCTTGAGCCACATAGCTGTGAGAGACCGCAATATTCACAGAACGCATTTTTCACACGTGTCTGATGAATACGGTCGTATTCTTCACATTTGCGAGTGTGACAAATGCGTTCGGATTTTGTAGCGATTTTTAATAGAAACGCACTTTTCACACATACGGCAAGGGAGTATAAGAATGAATGATTTGTTTGCCCTTTCCAACTACGAGTTTGAACCCCAACTGTTTTGAGCCTTCGGCTCTAAAGGAGTGTACATGGACAACAATTTGCGGGAAAAGGCATCTAAACGTGGGTTTCGATTTTTTTGAGGAATTTCTTTTAAGCTGGTGTAGATCATCTGATTAAATTTGCGACCAGTTTCGTAAATATATGACTGACGTATGCCTTATTGTCGACTTTGGAATTTTCCAACTTTTTCTGCATGCTTTATATTTGTACCAAGTTTCCTAAAACTACCTTTTAAAGTTATAAAGCGGAAACGATTTGTGACGGACAAACAGACAGACAACTATGGGAAAACGATATGTCTTGGAACCCTCCCATTTCCACACAGATATAGATTTCCTGTACAACATGTTCTGAAAAGTTAGATCCTTTGGAAGCAAGGAACACACCAAAGAATAGAAAATAGCAGACTCGGTTTAATTAAGTCTGTTCATGACTAGTAATAACATGTGCGTCACCATCCACGCCCCCTAGCGCCGGCTTAAGCGGAACTCTATTTTCAAAATTACTCAAATGAACTAGAACCAGAAACTGTAATCTGCACTATGATGATGTACGGGGGGACGTTTTACGGCCGCCACACGGCACAAACATCAGCTTCAGTGAAGATAAATATGTCCTGAAAAGTTGGGTCCTATGGAATAAAGGAACACACCAAAGAATAGAAAATAGCAGATTTGGTTTAATTCAGTCTGTTCATGACTAGTAATGAATTGTAAGTCACCATCCACGCCCCGTAGCACTGCCTTAAGCGGAACTCTATTTTCAAAATTACTCAAATGAACTCAATGATCACAAAGGACCGGAAACATATCTGTACTATGCCAATGTTTGGGGAGACGTTTTACGGCCGCCATTCGGCACAAACACGAGCTGCAGTGAAGATAAATATTTTCTGAAAAGTTAGATCCTTTAGAAGCAAGAAACACACCAAAGAAGAGAAAATAATAGACTGGGTTTAGTTGAGTCTACACCAGCCACGCCCCTAGCACCGGCTTAAGCGGAACTCTATTTTCAAAATTACTCAAATGCACTGAATGATCCCAAAGGACCAGAAAATATAATCTGCAAGTATGATGATGTACGGGGAGACGTTTTACGGCCGCCACACGGCACGAACATCAGCTTCAGTGAAGATAAATATGAACAACCAACTGAATATACCAATACCTTTAATTTTGAAGCGGCATAAAGGATGTTAAGAAGCTTCCTCCCATTTATTCTATTGGAAATGCCTAATATTGCACAGTAATACCGCAAGGTCTCCTCCCGCTGGATTATGATACCGCCCTACAGTTAGTACTAGAACCTGTGCACTACAGCCTACGTCATTAGCATATATGTGAATTAAAACAAACAAGGTCAAGGTTTTCCACAGTCTTGTGGTCGTAGGGACAGTATTTGTTTGAGCCTACAGCATCATAGGCACAGGTTATGAAAGAGGGGACCTATTCCTCTCCTTTCGTAGACTTTAACCTTCCCTGATTCGGAACAGGTACCCATTTACTGCTGGGATGACAGAGTCAATGTTTCAGTCGTGACCCTGGCGACTCCAAGTGCGACCTTCTGCGCGGAAGAGCGGAGCAGATTTCTAGTTTTCTTTTTGTTTACTCTGCCGTTTTCCCGTCCACCATAACTTTCATAATTTCAGGGTTATAAAAATATCAAGAAGTGAAAATTGCGTTTTTGTGATATTTTGTCATATTTTTGGGGTGTTGCATGCGTTCGGCAAATTACGTTTTCATGATATATAACAAACGCAAATGTCACAGATATGTGAAAAATGCGTTCAAATTCTGTGAAAAATGCGACCGGATTTGTCACACGTGTGAAAAATGCATCCAGATTTGTCACACATGTGAAAAATGCGTTCTGTGAATATTGTGGTCTCACATAGCTGCATAAGTACTGACTATCAGGGGGAATAACTCTGTAATCACTTAACAAGTATTACCTAACCTTTATAAAAATATTTTATACATTAAGAAATACTAATTTACCTAGAGGCATTTTCCTAGGTCAAGCAATTCAGAAGTTGAGAAAAAGCCAAATTCAACAAAGGGGCATAATTCAGTCATTTTTTGACGGAATTTGCCAAAATGTTAAATAGGTGATCTACACCTTAGCCCCTAGCAGTATGCCAAATATGAGCATCCAAGCCCAAACGGTATTTCCAGGATTTTGGGAACACTTTTATATGTATTGTTTTCGAAAAAGGGGCAAGTACATGGCAAACGGAAAAGAAAAATAAATACAGGTCTGCTTATTCTTATTGGTCTACCCACCTCTGAAATATCAAGGCCCAGCAATTATTGTTCTTGAGAAATAGACCACCCATCACCCATATTTATCTTTTATACAGATGAGAAAAGGGAAATAACTCTGTAAACAGTGAATGTATCATAGCGCATTTAATATCAGAATGTTTGATACATCAAATACTAATAGAATACTAAAAATTAGGGTTCTACGTCAAACGGTTAAAAAGTTGGAAAATGCCAAATTGAACAAAGGGGCATAATTCAGTCTTTTTTCACGGAATGTGCCTCAAGGTTAATCAGGTGATTTACACCTTAATCCCTCGCAGTATGCCAAATATGAGCATCCTAGCTTAAGCAGTATTCCCAGGATTTTGGGAACAAACTTTTATGTATTTTTTCGAAAAAGGGGCATAATTCTGTAAGTACATGGCAAACGGAAAAGAAAAATAAATACAGGTCTGCTTATTCTTTATGGTCTACCCACCTCTGAAATATCAAAGCCCCAGCAATTATTGTTCTTGAGAAATAGACCACCCATCACCCATATTTATCTTTTATACAGATGAGAAAAGGGAAATTACTCTGTAAATAGTGAATGTAGCATAGCGCATTTAATATCAGAATATTCAGCACATCAAATACTAATAGAATACTAAGAAAAGCATCGCAAACGACTGCGTAATACCCCGCCACTGCAAACCTATACCCCTTCTTTTATCTTTTATACATTTTTTTGATCATGACATGAAGCTCATAGTACCTGTTTCAGGAAAATTCTGTTCATCATTGATTTTATACTAATTTTGTCATAATTGTATACATGTACATTTTGTATATAGCTCTGGGGCAGGGGCAGGTAACCTATGTGGACTTAATACTTCTTGTAACAGAAAGCTTATGCTATGTCGATTATTTCTATGAAATTTCATCAAGATATACCAAGCATCTGATTTTGTATAGTTTTTTTTTCATGATTTCATACATGTATACAGCTTGTGTCAGGGGCAGATAACCACTGGGGGCAAAATTTTGATCAAGACAGAAAGCTTATATTGAAATGATAATTTGTTATAAGTTTCAGAAAAATCCCTTTCGACTCTAATTTTATACATTTTTTTCATCATTTCATACATGTATATAGCCCCAGGGCAGGGGCAAATAACCCAGATGGACAAAATTTTATTTATAACAGAAAGCTTATGTTACTTCGATCATTTCTGTGAAATTTCATCCAGATATTTCAAAGTGTAAAGGAACTACAGACCAAAAGCTATTTTTAAGACCATGCCAAGGGCAATAACTCCATCAGAAGACATCAAAATTTGCCCATTAACAATCTCAACCGAGATCTTGCCAAGACCAATGCACATGCCAAGATTGAAGAAAATCTGTTAATAAATACTCAAGTTATCGAACGGAAACGAAGTGCTCACGGACGGACGGACGGACGGACGTACGTGTGACGGACGGACGGACGGACACACGGACAGCCAGCGGGAAAACATAATACCCCGCCACTAACGTGTGGCAGGGTATAAAAATTAGGGTTCTACGTCAAAAAGTTGGAAAATACAAAATTGAACAAAGGGGCATAATTCAGTATTTTTCGACGGAATTTGCCCAAGAGGTAATCAGGTGATCTAAACCTTAGCCCCTAGCAGTATGCCAACTATGAGCATCCTAGCTCAAACTGTATTTCCAGGATTTTGGGAACAAACTTTCATTTAATTTTTTATTCTATAAGTACAAGGCTGATGGACATGAAAAAAAAACCGTATCCTCCAGTTTTTTAGTTACGGTACTTGAGAAAATGTAGTGTTACAGTAGTGTTAGTGATTTGTCACGCTTTATTAGCCGAAACTACGTAGTCTGGCCCATGTTCCTACTTCTGTATGTATTCTCTGCTCTTGAAGGAACTTTTTTAGATTTTAATTACGTACGGACGGACGAACGGAAGGACGGACGTACCGACGGTCAGGCCCAAACCAATATGCCCCCTCAACTTCTTCGAAGTTGGGGGCATAATAAAATCAATCATTATCATAAAAAAACTATTGACACATATTTCACAAGAAAGTCATGACGTCATTTAAAACAATAACGTCAGATTTGATTTAGCTGATCAGGGTGATAGTATTCAAAGGGTGATTACTCCATAGCAAGGGCTCATCCAGCATTTAAATTGCACCATGTGTTTTGGCAGATATCATTGTCTTAGAAAATGCAATTATTTGAAAATCGAACATCTACCTCCATCAGACCCAAAATCTCAGAGAACGTCACAAATTTAAGAAATAGATTCTTGCTTACAGTGATTTGTTGCTCAATATATCACTGGTTGGAGGTCAGTCGTTAAGTGAATATATCACGAGCGCGAAGCGCGAGTGATATATTCCTGATAACTGACCGACAACCAGTGATTTATTGGGCAACAAATCACATGTAAGCAAGAATCTATTTCGATTCTAACGCGCAGGAAAGTACAATAATGCACGTTTTTTCTTCAGATTTTTCCAATTTTCCGCCATTATTACACGAAGTATTCCGGCCAACAGCGTTGACTGTAACAGAGGCATTTACAGGCATTTCGTGGGTTTTTGATGCGAGCTAACGACGTTACACCGTCTATCCTATCGGAAATGAGAACTGACGTCATCAAACGAATCAAAATGACGTTTGAATGGCGCTAAATAACGTTACGCTAGTCCGCCCAGTGATTTGTCACGCAATAAATCACTAGATTTTACCATTGGCTATATAGGCGACCAGTGTTAGAATTGTATTTTATACTCGATCATTCGTATTTATTAATTTTATATAATTACTATTGTATCATTTTTGTATTTCTATTGCGTATTGTTATATTTTTATTATATTCTCGATCATTTGTATTTTGTGATTTTATATTACTATTTTATCGTTTTTGTATTTTTATTGTATATTATTTTTTTCATTCCATACTCGATCATTTGTTTTGTTTTTAGTTTATATTACTATTTTATCATTTTTGTATTTCTATTGTAAATTGTTATATTACATTCTTAACGAAGAAACACAAGGATTTCTTGTCAATATAAATAAAAAAATTATGCTATTTCCCAGTTCTCTATGAGGAGTTATTTCCTCGAGGGAAATAAATCCCAGGAGATTGATTACCTTCCCGATAACATTCGGAGATGAGTTATTATTGTACGACCGGGTACTGGCTTTTAGAACTACTTTCCTAAGCTCTTTCTTTCCACTGCAGTTGTAGCTATAAAACACCCTTGGAGTTGCCTTTTGTAATCTTGAGAAAACAGTAGACGCACCCTTAGCAAATCTATAACAAACTATGATGTGTATTTATTGCGTGTGGACATAAATAAATTTACGAAAATGCCATTTTATGTGGAAATGCATAGCCTTTAACGTTACACGCTCCCACTGTGCACGCTCCGCAATGTGCAAGAAGAAACATATCATCCAACTCATAACAGAATTTCATCGTACGAACCTTGGCTCGTCGGGACAAGTAGCCGTACAGACAATGATCGTAAAGGCATGATGAAGGTTCCATTTGTCAGTGAATTTTTTTTATTATAACAAACATTGGCCAGTTCAAAAACAAAATGGCGGTCAAAGCACTTCAGTTTTCATGTATCCTTTCGCGCTATTGTATACAGGCTCTCGGAAGGACACTTGAAAACATAAATACAGATGGAAATATTCTTTAAATCTAAGGCATACGAATGTAGTAAACAGTTTATGAAGATATGGGATTTATAAACCTCGGGAGGTTTGAAGATCCGATAAAGGACGAGGGTTTGAAGATCCGATAAAGAAACTCGTCCTTCGGACTCGTTTCTTTATCGGATCTTCAAACTCGTCCTTCGGACTCGTTTCTTTATCGGATCTTCAAACCTCCCTCGGTTTATAAATCCCATGTTAAATGGGACGATTAATAAACTCTATGGGCCGATTGCACAAAGCTAGTTTAAGAGTTAACCTTGGGTTTATCCTCAGGTTTAAGGATTTTGGATTGCACAATTGCAGTTTAAATTAACCTCAGGGTTAAGTGAAAGTTTAACGCAGACGGATTGCACAAAAGTAGTTTAACTATCCTCTGGCTAAAGGATTAATTTTTTGGATTGCACAAAACTATTTTAGCTAAACCTTGGTGTTAATCTATCCGTCACCTATTGAATATTTAAACCTGCTAAGGGGGTAGTTTAAGACATTTTTATGTCAAACTTACAGAATATACTGGACGAAATATGCGCAAATTCCACATAGCAATGTATAACAAGACCTGTCATAGGGCCAGGATAGCTCGCCTGACAGCGCCTTGCCCATCACATAAAAAACTTTAACGTAAAACTTTAACATTTTGCTAACGCCGACACCGCCACCAACGCCGACGCCAACGCTGACGTCAACGCTGACGCCGGGGGTAGTGCAATAGCTGTTCCTGAACTTCGTTCAGGCGAGCTAAAAAAATTCATGAGAAAATAAAAAACAATAAATACAAACAATGAGATAAAAATATAATTTCGGAATCCAATTTACAGGCAAAAGTTATATTCTGAAAAAGGATATTTGCCTTTTATGTGTCCCATCCCAAACACTAATTACAAAGATCTGATGTACAATGTATTTATTTATTTTTTTTAAATAATCATTAGAAGAGCGACATGTCCTAATACAGGGCTTCAATAAACTGATAATTTGTCATTTTGGCTCATTTGCATAAAAGTACATGTAAAGGAAGAGCTACTGCAGGTAACTAAGGTCTAGCATCCAGATGGGCATGGTGAGGGAACACTGCATTAGGTCACTCGGTATGGGAAATTTGGCATGCAATTCTAAAGGTCTGTGTATGTATCTATCGTTTACCCTTTGATGGAATTTATAGATACTGCAGTAGACTGCAGTGGTCCAACATATAACATATTTCTACCTTGTTATTTTCAACTGTCGAAGGGGTTCTGTCACACACAGCATTTCATTATTGCCATCCAATCATCCTGATACTATTGAAATACTGTTGAAAGAAGATAAAATTGTATGTCACCCATCTATCTAATTTTCTCCATGAAACTGACTTAGAAAATTAGTATTTAGGTTAAGTTTCCTAAGAGTGTACAGTTTCACAGCACACAGATGGATTTTGCTGGTATTTGAATGTCTCATTGCCCTCCCAGTGGTATTAATTCATGCAATATTTTATCTTGAAGTATCATCACAAGATTTCTAAACAGATTGCCACAGTTATTACGTGACTGGCCAGCTTTCAACTAAAATAGAAAAAAAAGCATTGACCTTCTCATCAAAATGACCTACTTTCGGTATTATGAGCATTAATATATACTAAAAGTATAATAAACAGGTGAAGTATACCATCATTGTCTTGCTTTCATTCAAAAGGGAAGTAGAATAAAAAAGGACTTTGTGGTTAGAGGTTTGCCATTTTTATCCCCCCAAAGGAACTTTCGGCGGCATGTTAAAAACCACACTGTCCATTCGTCTGGTTATCCGTTACAAATCGTGTTTCAGTGATAACTTAAAAACTACTGGAGCAAATTAAATGAAACCTCACAGAATGATGCAGGATAATGAGGCAGTGTGTTGCATTCAAGGTCAAGGCCAAGGGTAAACAATCCGTCGAGATGTCAATTTTTATCTCAAATCGTGTCTCAGCAATTACTTATAAAATACTGAAGCAATTAATGAAACTTCATAGAACGATAAAGCGTAATAAGAAAATGTGTCACGCACAAGATTCAAGGTCAATGCCACAATCAGGGGTAAGAGGTCAAAATGAGTCTCAGCAATAACTTAAAACCTGTTCAAGCAAAGTTTATCGAAGAAAGGTAAACCATAATTATACCTCCGGCATATGAAGTATGTTGAGGGGTATATAGTTTTCGTCTTTCCATCCGTTCGACCGTCTTTCTGTTCGTTCATTCGTCTGTTCGTTCGTCCATCCGTACGTAAGTTAACAATTTGCATTAAAGTTTTTTTCATTTGCTTCTATTGTCAGGACCTCGCTCAATGATGCTTAGTGTTTTAACTGAGGATGGATACTAATAAGTTTGCATCATCTACATGCTGCTGCTGCTGTCCTAAGGGTATGGGGTTAGATCATGTCTTGGCATTTACTCAGAAAAGTACCAAAGCAAACTTTTTAAACTTCACAAAAAGATGAAACCTAATGAGAAGGTATGCAAAGCACAAGACATAGGTTCCCACCCCAAGGACAAGGTCGCAGTAAGAGGTCATGTGGCTTTCTCTTCATTAACTTAAAAACTACCGAAGCAAATTTGATTTAACTTCATGCAAAGGTGAAACAAAATGAGATGGTATGTCACAAACAAAATTATGGTTCTATTGCCCACGGTCAGGGCCAGAGTCAGGGCTCAGAGGTCAAATCATGACTTCGAAATGACTCAACCCTAATAAAGCAAATTTTATCAAACTTCATAGAAAGGTAAAACATGATAAATGGTATTTTTTTGCAAATTTTAGGATCCCATGCCACAATGTCAATGTCACAATTAGGAGTAAGACATAAGATTTCTATATACTAACTCAAAAATAGCTGAAGCAAGTTTAATCAAACTTCACAGAAAGGTAAACATGATGAGAGGGTCATGCTCAAGATGTCCCATGTATAGTCTTCGACTTTTGAAGTACATTTAACATCATAAAAAACACTAGAAAATTGTGTCTGTAAGACACAGATGATGCCCCTGTGCTGTGAGTGCCCCCCTCCCCCCCAACTTCCCCTCTTCTCCCCCCCTACCCCACCCCTCCCCCCTCTTTTGTTCTTTATGGCATATCTTCAATATGTTGGCAACATCTGCAACAGGTCTCAGACATTGTTTAAAAGCTGTTGACAATATTGAATATACAAAATTGTATTGCGTTAAAACTGTATGAGGAGTTGATTTTACGATTTGAAAAGGCAGTAATTTTATCAAAAATATTTTATTCCTTATGAAAATGACACATGCATATTTTCAATATATCTGGAACATCTGTGCTAAGTTTCTAGCTGATAGCTTACAAACTTTGGGGTAGTTTGATTATACAAATCTGCCATCCTGTATTAGCCAGAACCTGCAGAATTTTAAAATTTAAAAAGGTCGTAATTTCGTCAAAAATGATTTTTTTCTCTTCACAAAGGCAAATACACATCTTCAATATGTCTGTAATATCTATGCAAAGTTTCAAATTAATTAGTAATAAATTCTGGAAGGAGTTGATTATACAGGTTTGTCATATTGTTATAGTCAAAACCCAAAATAATTTCTAAGTTTAAAAAAGCCTGTAATATTGTCAAATTTTTTTCCTCTTCGAAAAAGCACATGCACATCTTCAGTATGTCTGAAACAACTGTGCAGAGTTTCAAATTGGTAGCTTAAAAACTGTGGAAGGAGCTGATTATACAAACTTGCCTTTCTGTTATAGCCAGAACCTGTAAACATTTCTAAGTCCGAAAGGGCTGTAATTTTTTCAGAAATGATTTTTTTCTTTTGATAATGGCAGGTGCACATCTTCAATATGCCTTCAACATTTGTGCAAAGTTTCAGATTGATTGCCTCAAAAACAGTAGGAGATTTTGATTATACAAACTTTTTAGGCGAGATGGACAGACAGACAGGGATAAAACATAATGCCCCCTGACTACCGTCAGGGGGGGGGCATAAAAAGGAAATAGAGAACATATGTCAGTGTAAGACTTAGGTTCCATGCCCACACTTAAAGTAAAAGGTTCACTGTTGAGCAATGGAGTATAAACAACAGTGGGACAATGAACGGGTCACAGGCTTGTACATTGTATTTTTACCATTTATTTCTTTTTGCCAACTAAAATGACCCACTTAATTGATAAACCTTTTTATATGAATCTCAGGGACATTTTGTTTGTTAAAAGTTGGCTACTCACTGTCATTTACTATGACAAAACTGTACTGAGAATCTCGTAAAAACTATCAGTATATCACGCCTGGTAAACTATCACAGGTACCTCCGCGGAGGTACCGATAAAATGTTGTGACAGGCATCCGGAGCTACCTGTGACGGACCAAAAATAAACAAAAACCGGTAGGTATTCGTATTTTTTGATAAAATACATTATAACCAGGGAGTTTATTGAAAATCAAAGAATGCTATTCGACCGTTATATACATTAAGTTTTGTCACACAGTATATCCCCTGGAACTTTACATATATACAGAAGATATGACTTTTGAAGTGGCTTTAGGGTCAGTCGAAAGTACTCAAAACAAGAACAAATCGGTTATTTTAGGTCCTAAATGCACTTTTCTTGCATAAGAATCTGTTGATCTGGATACACTGACGTAAAGTAAACCTCCTTGCCCAAATATAAATGCCGATAAACTCCAAATAAGGCTGGATCGGTAAAAAAAACAACTGGAGGTGCCTGTGACGGAATGGAGGTGCCTGTGATGTAAGAAAATATAGCGAAAATCTGAAGATTTATAGCGGTTGCAAATATTGATATTCTTCATCTCTAGACCACTACCTTGAAAGAATAGTTCATTCAACGTCGCAATTTTATCTATCATAATGCGAATATCAAGCATAGTATTGTTAAAACGACAGACAATGATCAAGAACTTATACAATCAGATTCTACATTCTGCTCTCAAAACCAAAGCAGATCATCTAAAAGAGTTATTGTCGGTTTTGTTTCCATAGCTGTTAGTCAAACATTGACGAGTTGTACGTAGCTGTTGAAAATTTACTGCCTAATTCAGTGTTAGAATAGTTATGAAATGCGCTTAAATAAGAGGCAGCGTTTTTGTGAACGGTGATGACTGCCTGTCAGTCATTCCGAATCGTTAGAAATTGTCGAGGTCACACGCCATGCTAGCTACTCGAAACGTTTGCAAAAACAACGTTTTAGAAGACGACTTTTATGTAGTAAAAGTGCTCTTTTGTTACCAAATTTGATGCAGTGGCTATTCGGAGAATTAGAATTACATGTTAGTTACAGTAAGATTCCGATCACTTCAATATACTAAACGGTGTAATATTGAGAACATGTCACCTGCCGATGATGTAATCTGTAGGCCTTACGGAAGTATATGGATTCTTGCACCAACAATTCAAAACTACCCAGGCTGAATCACTTGTAGCACCTATCACTCCATTTACCACAAAGTTAACACATACAGCGAGCGTCATACGACACATGCGAGCGACACATGCGAGGTACCAAAAGGATCAACACTATAGATACATGTACGTGTATGCCTGTTGACGGGTATCGGCAATTTTGACAGTTTGACACACCATACGTGTAGCTGGCATGACGTGTGACCTCGACAATTTCTGACAAGTTGGAATGACTCACAGCCAGCACCTCCTGATCACAGTCATCACCAGTCACAAAATGTTGACTCTGATTTAAGCGCACATTTCATAACGATTCTAACACTGAAGTGGGCAGTTAATTTTCAGCAACTATGTGAAATTCGTCAATGTTTGACTAACAGAAGCGGAAACAAATTGGGCAATAACTCTTTGAGATGGTGTTTTAGAAATTTTAACATGGAATTTCATGATATACGCATTATAATAGGACGTTGAATGAATGATTCTTTCCAGGCAGTGGTTTAGAGAAGATGTCAATATTTCCAGCTGCAATAACTATTCAGATTTTCACTATATCTGCTTACATCACAGGCACCTCCACACCATTGCAGGCACTTCCAGCTGTTGTTTTAAAAAATCAAGCCTTATTTGTAGTCAATCGACATTTCTATTTGAGCAAGGAGGTTACCTTAACACCAGTGTGCCGAGAAAAACAGATTCGTATGCAAGATCACTGCATTAGACCAAAAACGGCCGAATTCTTTATGTTTTGAGTACTGTGGGTTGACATCAAAGCCACTTCAAAGGTCGTATCTGTGGTTAATACGGAAAGTTCAGGGGGATATAATGTGTGACAAAACTTTATGTCTATAAGGGTCGAATAGCACTTTTTGATTTTTAATAAACTCCCTGGTTATTTTATATTTTGTTAAAAAAAGAGGAATACCTACCGTTTGTTGTCATTTTTGGACAGTCACAGGCAGCTCCAGGTGCCTGTCACAACTTTTTATCGGTACCTCCGCCGGAGGTGCCTGTGATAGTTTACCAGGCGTGTATATGTGCATTTCACCACAAATAGAGCTATGGGGCCTTTCTGTAGCAAAATCCAACAGCAACGACTTTCTGTGAAATGAAATTTATACAGAGTAATTTGTTTCTTGATTCCATAGCTTACGTCACACACTCACAGCATTTGTTATCCTAGGCATAATGAAACCCTTCAAAATAAGACATGTATTATGTTGATCCGGGTATGCCCCATGATTTTGGGGGAAAAATATGACTTTTTAAAAGTGGTGAGTTCATTGATGCTGAGTATAATATATATCGCTATAAGCAACTGTGAATCAAGACTCGGAATGCAAAAGCTTTCTGGTACTATGGGCTCTTCTTTTCTTACATACATATGCAAGAAAAACGCCTTTATTCAGCAGGGACAGCTCATATACAACCTGTAGCATTGTTTAACTCAGTTACTAATGGCAACACAGGTGATATGAGACAAATTGCACCAATAATTTTATCTGGGCTAACCTTGCTCTTATCCTAGGATAACTATCCCAGGGATAGCTATTCCTTGCTTAAACTTCTTTTCTGCAATCCACTTTAGTACTCAGTTCTAACTATCCCAGGATAAGCCTTAGTCAAGGGATAAATTAAAATAGTTTTGTGCAATCGGCCCTATATATTTTGTATTCTATACTCTGTCATTCTTATTTATTGATTTTATATTACTATTTATCATTTTTGTATTTCTATTGTATATTGTTTTATTTGCATTCAATACTGGATCATTTGTATTTTTTATTGTACATTATTTATCATATTTGTATTTCGATTTATCTTGCTATATTTGTATTCAATCTCTGTTTTGCAACGTCCATTAGATCAGATTGCATATTCGTTATGGCAATGCTTTGTATAGATTGATTTAAATCAATATTCTGTTCAAAATGTGGATGTGCATGCTGATTTGAGCATTGCTCTTGACACGTACCTCAGGCAGCTTTTTCATGTTTTAGCCACATTCTGTGTTTCAGAACCTGACAGCAATTCTCATAAGACCGGGGAGGTTTACGGTTTTTCCGCATACTGGTTGTCTAGTACAACTCCCGCTGAACACGATGTCATTGTCTTTACGAGAACACTTTATGACAAGGGCAGTGTATACAACACCAGAACGGGCAAGTTTACAGCCCCTGTCGCTGGCATATATCTTTTTACTGCGACACTGTGTACAGGCTCAAGTACTTGGACGAGTTTTCAGTTTATGGCGGATGGAACTCGGATTGGGGCGTTCGCGGCAGGTGATAATGATTGGTGGACATGTTCATCCGGGTCAGCGACAGCGCTGCTTTCAAAGGGATCAGTTGTGTGGCTGAGGGTGCACAGTGTGCAGTCTGGGGAAAAGCTATGGAACGGTGATGATGATGCATTTAATGGTTTTACAGGAACCTTGTTACACGAGACAGATCGAGAGAAACGAGTGTACGGATACAAGATACAATTCAAGTAGAGCGACGCCGCTATTTTTCTTTTGCCCAATTCTCAAAAGGGATCAACTCTTTCGAAAAGAATTTGCTCCCATATGAGCTAATTCTTTCCTTTTAACAATTGACCTCTTTTTAGAAGGCTTTCGTCCCCGAGGGAAGCAAACAGGAATTCACGTCATTGCATCCCTTTGTCAAAATGGCGGCAAAAACACAGAGGTGTACCTTAATTTATCATATGACGTCGCATCTGAGAGTGTAATAAAGCCATGCATTAAAAACGATAATCCACTAGTGGATTAAATATGCAAATTACGTCGTAACGTTATGCGTTGACGTTTATAAAACGTTGCGTTTTCTAATTGCGAAATCCATAGGGAACTTAATGCTTCAATATGGCGGAAACTACCGATAGCGACTTACGGGTTTATCCGAGAGCTTACCTGTTCAAATAATGTCGAGTGTTATATGCAATTACATAGAAATATAATATAAAATGTGAAATTAAATACATACATGATACTACGACAATTTTTTATAAGTTATGATCATAAACTTCAGTCTTTGTCCGTTAATATGGTATAAAAATATACAAATTAACTTCATGTTTTGATACTTCCATCGGCTTTTGAAGTTTGAAGCTTCAGTCACATGAAATTTTATAAGAATAATGTCGAAAATGCCTAAGAAGCTATGTTCAGCCTAAAATTTGAAAATGATCGGATTTTCTATAAAACTTTTATAAGTTATCACCACTGAGAGATTTTTATAAGGTTTACATTGATGTAATTCATTATAAAATAAGTATACTATAAGTTTCTTCCATCGATCTCTAAACATACAGAAAATCGCGTTTCGAAACAACCTCGCTCATAATAGTTTCAAATAGTTTAAGTCCAAATCCGCCTATATTGCTCAAAGGCTTAACACTTCATTTCTTGGTATTCGTGTTTTGTTTATGTATTTATATATGTGCTTTTATGATCTAACTAAGAAAGGAAGAATATCCATATTGTCTTATTAAGAAAGAAAGAAGGAAAGAAAGAATAAACGAATGAACACAAGAAAGGAAAAAAGAGAAAGAAGCCACGTAACTTCTACACGTGACCATCAAAAATGAACAGTCATTTAATCGACTACTTGTAGTTTTAAAAATCCCTTTATAGGCTAAAAAAAAAAAACCTTTGCAAACCAATTACATATTTTTTTGGTAATGTTCGATCAGTCTATTAATTACTATCATAATTGCTAATGTTTGTTCTAACATTTTTGATTGAAATTTATTTGAGTGTGGTGGGGCGTTTTTATCAAAGAAACCGAAATATGTTTTGTGTATCCCAGGGAAGAATCTTAGAATCCATAGAATTATATTTTTGACTGGCAGATTTGCTCATTCATAATCAGGAGACACGAAGATACATAAACTGTATTGCTCTCTTAAGATAAATAATGTAAGAAACTAAATCATGGTGAAGATTTTCGCGTAACCGTGGTAGTGTAAGGATTAATCGCTATGGGAAAAAATTGCTATGAAACATTTTTCTTGCAAGGCTATAAATTAACTTTATTAGTAATATTTCTGTTCATAATGCAAGTTTGTCACTTTAATTTTATGACTGTTTTAGTGAGGCTAGCAAGGAGTATTGAAAGACATTTTTGTGATTTTTTTTTTTTTTGTATTTTTGCTATAATATGAGTACTTACGATAATAAATCTGTGCACCTGCGGACACTTATCAGCCTCTGATATGTGCAAACTGATAAGACTGAACAATGTCTGATCAGTTTGCGCAAGCTGATCGGAATTTGTTGACAATATACAGTACAATTAACATATTTATAATTACACGAGGATTAATCGATTATCGATCATAAAATTCGATATTACCTCTAATGTCAAACCGTTAAAGTTTGTTAAAGTCATCATGACTTGAACAAAAATAAATGCAAAAAATATAAAGCTGCAATAGTCAATTTATGGAGTTAATTATATATGCAAACTGACTCAGACCAACTTATGCACTTGCAAAACACTGGTCTGAGTTTATGATCAGTTAATAATTTGTCAATATTAGTTGAATATGAGTTTGTACATAACCTAACCCGTGTTTCTGCACAAACCAAACTGATCCGAATTTCTGTTCAAAATATTTTATCAGGCTGTGACTGTGCGAAAACCATTTAAAATTATCATGTGGAAATTAAATTGAGATAGAATTAAATGCAGTAAGAAATACGGAAAGAACAGTTGAAAGCTGCAAGGCACTGGTCAGCGTTCCGCCCATGGACAGGTCACTTTCTTTTCTGCTCAATGTTCAAAAGTTTCCTCATATGAGCCGCAATACGATAAGACGAACAAATTGGAATGTGCGCCCAGCGAAGACGCAGATCAGTCTGGACAGCCACCCGGTCTGAGCAGAGTCTGAACTTGCGTTTAAAGGGTAGCTAAGACTCTAAGCTACCTCCATGCCGATAGCGAAGCCTGTGATCGGATCAGGCGGATGCCCAGGCTGATCTAAGACTTCGCTGGACGTACGTGCACCTTTGTCGCGGCTCATTTAATTGTTTGCTAAAGACATAAACTGAGTAGTCGCTGTCGGTCGGAAGGTGTGAAAATACAGCTTGTCACACGTCTTGTCAAAACAATGCAATTTCAAAATTAACACCTGCTAACGGCAATGAAGGTGAGAAATGGATATTTAATTCGAACGTCATTCTTGTGATTATTTTTGTATGAAACAGTAATTTCAGTCGCGTCGCAACAAAATCAACGCAGTGCCATAGCGCCCTGCCAAGACTCAGATCAGCCTTGGCAGCCGCCCAGACTAATCAGAATCTTCGCTGTGCGCTTACAGGACAGGCAATGGTCTAAGCTACCTCTATGCGGAAAGCGAAGGCCCAGATCAGATGGGTGAACGCACACGCTATTCTGAGTGTTCGCAGGGCGCACATGCCAATTTGTTTTTGTCGTGGTATGGCTCATTAGTTTATTTACTTTTGTTTTCAGAAAAACAGAGAAAGTCAGACTAATCTTAAATTTCTATCTTATTGTTTTAAATAGCGCAGCTTAGTTACATGCCGAAAGACACAGTTTACATAAAACTTTTAAACAGTTTTGTCAAATCAGAAAATCAAGAGAAAACGTTATCGTTCCTGTTGAGTAGTGTTTTAACGATTTAGTCGTCGAGATGTTGCCTCTGAATTAGTATTGCTCGGCCTGCGATAAATGACACCCAGGACTAGCAGCTCTGTCGCAGAAGCACCAGGCTGCCAGTCTATTTCGCGAGCCCCGATGGGTGGGGTAAAAGGAAAAAGAAAGAAATGAGAAAAACTATGTGGGTGGATGGGTATCTGTATCAGGCTTAATCTTTCCATAAAGATGAGACCGTAAAAGGGATAGAAATATCATAATTTCATTATTATAAGTAATTTTATGTTTTTGTTGTCAGAAACTAAATCAAACCGCTGTCAAAAACTGACCAATAATCAGATTTATTTTCTCGCCAATTCTTACGAAATTTGACCTAAATATCAGAGAGAGGGGAAAAACGAGACTTATTAAAACGAGAAGGAGCAACTGAAAAAGTAAATTGATTTGATCTGAGAAAAAAAATGAAAATCCACATTGCTAAAAATTAAAAATGTTTCCATCCAGCGCATTCGTATTGTTAACACAGTGATGACAAAACCGGCTTCAGAGAAGTTCAACACCTGTCCTGGGATATGGACATCGATATGACATTCCAAATATCGATTAATGCCTATCGCTCCCCGGGTCTAAGGGAAATAACTGCATTCACATTAATACTCTCTCCAGGTAACAGGTAACCGATTACACTACTCAGCCCGAATTGAAGACATTAGCTCCAGTTGGTGACGTTTTAGTGCAAAATTTGCTAATAAAATGCGATTTTAGTGTCATATGATAAATAGAATCTTGCATTCGTGCTCCTGTATTATTGAATTTATTAAACTCGTTGGGGAAAACCGATAAGATGCTCGGCATAGCCTCTCATCTTATCTTTTCCCCCAACTCGTTTAATAAATTCAATAAAACATGAGCACTCATGTAAGATCTTTTATGTAGTTTACTTCGAACAAACAGCACAAGACAGTGTTCGCGCAAATGTTAAAATCCGCAAACAACCGCTGACAGTTTCCATGCAAATTTGCCTATTTTATGACAAATTACTGCAGCTTTCTTGGGAAGCCGGTAATGAAAAATTTGGCATTAATGGGTAGAATTATCACTTATAAAGAGGTTTTGATGTTGATTTTGAACAATCATTACATCTTAACACAAACACTAACTGATTCTCGCAAGAGGGGTCAGTGAAATTTTCGGTCATCCTAAATACGAGATATTTTTCGCTTTTTCTGATTTACTGAATTTTATTGTAAAATAAGCTAGCCTTATTTTTAGACACATAGGGTCTAATTACCCCACCCACTTTTCCGTTTTTTTGGCTGTAGACTATCTTTCGCCCCGTGCCTCAGCTTGCCACTCATATATAATGTGTATATTGACACTACACATATGCACGCAAAGTGGGTGGCTGAGGCACGGGGAGGGGTAAGCATCTTTATAAAATTTTCCTGTTTTCCAAACACTTAGTTGTAAAACGTTGCTTTTTACCCCAAAAATCTAAGTCTGTGTGCGATATACTTGAATAATTATTTTTGTGCCAATTATAGGAAATTCAGAGTAACACATTTCAATAAAAAATTTTAAGTAGACCGAAAATTCATTTTCCCCCATTTTTATATTGTCAGATGTCCTTAGTCAGGAGTGAGAAGTACGAGACAGTTATATATACTCCTCGCCAAAAGTTTAGCGTACCGTTAGTGCAATTGGAGATTATAACAACTGAATTCTAACTTTTTGTGGAAGTTAATGCATTCTATCATCAACACTATTGATTAGTCATTGTAAAATTTGCAACTTTGAATTGAATTTCAGTAACAGCTTCACAAATCGAGCAAAGACGTATATGTCAAAAAACACATTTTGGGAAGAAAAAAATATCTTTGTAATGCGTTGTGACTGACTATTCTTTTACACAAATTGAACGTTTTGTAACCAAAATGCTTTTTGCGAATACAAAGATACTGTTTTTGTATTCATTAAAACGAAGCATTGTTTTCTTTCGAAAACGTGAAATTTTGGGGCATTTATTTCTGTGCTCTTTTTGTGTAGTGCTTCCTCAAATAAATTTAAATTTGGTGTTTTTACAATGATTTTTGCATTGGTGTCTAAAATACGCCGAAAAAAGCACCCCCACCCCTACGATTATAGCCGATTCTGGTAGTTTAAGAATTTGTCTTTTCGATGCCATGTCTAAATTCGGAAACTTTAGAAAAGGAGAAAATTGGTAGTGCAATGACTATCATGCAGGGACGTAGCTAGGGGCAAGAAAACAGTACGCACAATCATGTTTTATACTCAGTGAGGGCAATACTAGGGGGTTAACCCGCTAAGATATTTCGAATTTGCGTGTCTGTTGGCAGTTAGTATTAAAATTATGCCCAATTAACAACATTTCAGCATGAAAATACGCAGATGTGTGTTGAAATTTTGTCAATTTGACAAAAATTCAATACGCACCTGCGTATTTGCGTAAAGGTAGCTACGCCCTTGCTATGTCATATTTTTCACTAACGCAGTTGTCATTCGTTTACTGTAGTACCATCCTACACTAATTGCAGTTCCATCTGCATCTTTTAGAGGTATTGTAAAACGAAACTATCCCATTTTAAGACAATTACGGTAACTTTTTCAGGTTTCCCAATTTTTAGAATGTTTACAGCATTAACAATATAATTTGAGGCTTTGCTAATTTCGGAACACTACTGTATAGATATTGCTTTTCTTATACTGTTATTTATTTATTGCTATGCCATTCTTTTGGGAAATCGCCACAAAGTCACTCTAAAAACTGGATGCTTTCTGAGTATAACTTTTGTAACAACAAGTCGCCCAAGGGCAACGATCGCTCACCTGCCAGTATATGCTCAGGTCAAGTGGCCAAAATGAAAGCTTTCGGCTCAGGCAGGCTAATAAACAGGCTGCAATTCTATAGGATTGGATAGTGAGTGTGCAAACTGTTCCACCATGGCCACTTCTATAAAATCACTAAATGACCTTGACCTCTAGTATTTATAGAGGTTGAAGTTGACTGCATTTCCATATCACAGAGCTCAATCGCAACAGAAAAATGCACTTTCTCATCTTTTCCCATTCAAAAGCCTAAGGAACCAAATTTGATCTTGCCATAAAATAGGTCAAGGTCAACCTAAGGTAATCATTTATATAAACTTTGTAGTACTAGAGTCCTTGATGCTACATACCAAGTTTCAAAGCAATCGGCTCAGTGGTTCTTGAGAAGAAGAATTTTTAAGTTTTTTACCATATATGGGCATGGTGGCCATCTTGGTCATGTGATCTGGGTCAAATATATAAACATTTGTTTCTTTATATTGTTAAGGCTCTATATGAAATTTGGCTTCAATCAGCCCAGTGATTTCTGAGGAGAAGTCCTTTGAAAATGTTGACAACGGATGGCGACGACACAGACCTTGACCTCTAGAATTCGTAGGGGTTGACAATGACTGAATTTCCATAAGCAACTGAAAAATGCACTTTTTCAGCTTTTCCCATTCAAAAGCCTAAGGGACCAAATTTGAACTTGCCATAAAACAGGTCAAGGTCAAGCTAAGGTCATCATTTATATAAACTTTGTAGTACTGGAGTCAAAGATGCTACATACCAAGTTTCAAGGCAATCGGGCCTGTGGTTCTGGAGAAGAAGATGTTTTAAGGTTTTTACCATATATGAGCATGGCGGCCATCTTGGTCATGTGACCTTGTCCAAATGTATAAACTATCGTTCCCACATCCTGTTAAGTCTTTATATGAAATTTGGCTTTAATCGGCTCAATGCTTTCTGAGGAGAAGAGTGTTTGAAAATGATGACACCCAATGACCAAATGACCTTTGATCAAGGCCACTAAATGACCTTGACCTCTCATATCCATAGGTGTGGAAATTGACTACATTTCCATATCACAGAGCACAAAAGCAACAGAAAAATGCACTTTTTCAGATTTTCCCATTCAAAAGTCTAAGGGACCAAATTTGACCTTGCCATAAAATAAGTCAAGGTCTACCCAAGGTCATCATTTACATAAATTTTGTAGTACTGGAGGCCAAGATGCTACATACCCAGTTTCAAGGCAATCGGGCCAGTGGTTCTGGAGAAGAAGATTTTTAAATGTTTTTACCATATATGGGCATGGCAGCCATCTTGGTCATGTGACTGAGCCAATTATATAAACTATTGTTCCCCCATCCTGTAAAGACTCTATAAGCAATTTGGCTTCAATCGGCCCAATGGTTTCTGAGGAGAAGATGTTTGAAAATGTTGACACTCAATGAACAAATGACCTTTGGTCAAGGTCACTACATGACCTTGATCTCTAATATCCATAGGAGTTGAAATTGACTACATTTCCATATCACAGAGCAAAAAAGCAACAGAAAAATGCACTTTTTCAGATTTTCCCATTCAAAAGCCTAAGGGACCAAATTTGACCTTGCCATAAAATAGGTCAAAGTCAACCCAAGGTCATAATTTATATAAACTTGGTAGCACTAGAGTCCAAGATGCTACATACCAAGTTTCAAGGCAATCGGCCCAGTGGTTCTGGAGAAGAAGATTTTTAAAGGTTTTTGCCATATATGGGCATGACGGCCATCTTGGTCATGTGACCTGGGCCAATTATATAAACTATTGTTCCCACATCCTGCTTAGTCTTTATATGAAATTTGGCTTCAATCGGCCCAATGGTTTCTGAGGAGAAGATGTTTGAAAATGTTGACACTCAATGGACACATGACCTTTGGTCAAGGTCACTAAATGACCTTGACCTCTAATATCCATAGGAGTTGAAATTGACTACATTTCCATATCACAGAGCACAAAAGCAACAGAAAAATGCACTTTTTCAGATTTTCCCATTCAAAAGCCTAAGGGACCAAATTTGACCTTGCCATAAAATAGGTCAAGGTCAACTCAAGGTCATCATTTATATAAACTTTGTAGTACTAGAGTCCAAGATGCTACATACCCAGTTTCGAGGCAATCGGCCTAGTGGTTCTGGAGAAGAAGATTTTTAAAGGTTTTTACCATATATGGGCATGGCGGCCATCTTGGTCATGTGTCCTGGGCGAAATATATAAACTTTTGTTCCCCTATCCTGTTAAGGCTCCATATGAAATTTGGTTTCAATCCGCCCAGTGGTTTCTGAGAAGAAGATGTTTAAAAGTGTGGACGCCGACGCCGACGCCGACGACGCCGACGACGACGACGGACGACGGACCAAGGCTATACTATAAGCTCACCTTGACAGGTGAGCTAAAAATTGAAAATAATTCTCTGAGTGGCAAATCCCTTCCGAAAAGGGTCTTCCACTAAATGAACCCTTCCATTATGAGCGGAACCCTATAGAGAAGGAAGGCAAAAATTAAAAAATGGCAGAGTTTCTTACCCTGAAAGTTCACCCATTCGACTTTTAAACACATTTAAAATGAACAAAACTCTTATCAGTCTACTAATATTCACAGTTGTATCTGAGTCTCTAAGAATCCCCCACCATTATTGTATATATAAATCCGCACAGCCTGATCTGAGTCTTTGCTGGTGGCTGAACAGACACCAACCCCTACAAAGGCGAATATAAACAATCCGATGAATGCCAGTACTGATATGATTCCCATCAGTCCATGTTAATAACAATCATTGATAGGGTCCATGCGAGTTCGATCTTTGGACTAGAATGGATTGTACCAATACACCTTCATGTTTTTTCTCGCCTTTTGTTTTTTCCAAAATCACATCTTCTGCGACTTCCTGTTTGCTTTCTTGGACAACAAAGTCCTTTGAAAATGGGGTCAACTCTAAAGAAAAGAATTTGCTCCTTGGGGGAGCAGATATTTTCCTTGATGATTTGATGCCGATTTCAAAGGGGGAACAGAAATGGAAGAGTTGCAAGGGCGTAGCTACCTATAAGCAAATACGCAGGTGCGTATTGAAATTTTGTCAAATTGACAAAATTTCAACACACACCTGAGTATTTTCATGCTGAAATGTTGTTAATTGGGCATGATTTTAATACTTACTGCCAACAGACACGAAAATTTGAAATATCTTAACGGCTAAACCTCTTATTATTGCCCTTAATGAGTATAAAACATGATTGTGCGTACTGAGTTATGGTTATTGTCCCTAGCTATGCCCCCGAGTTGCTTCCCCTGGAAGTATACCCATTCACCTTAAGCCCGATTGGCATCTACCGTATTGTGACTAGTGATAATTGGATCTTTACATTTAATATTATGTGTGCTCAAAATGTAACAAAACAAACAATAACGAACTCACCAGTTTATTTATCACAATGTACAGATTTTATAACAATTTTATATTCAGAAACTTTCGATAAAGTTTAGTAAGATGTTATTTCTTGAAAAATAAAAAATATTTTTTGGCGCAAATTTGGTGTGAAAAAGTGAATTATATATATTATGTTGTTTTTTTTTCAAATGTATATTTTTAGAAGACTGTAATTAAAAGGCTTCAGCTAAAAAGGAACTTAAGGCATGATATGTGCCACCAATAAATATTCAAATTAGCTTGTATATGCGCGTTGAGAGATCAAAGCCTCACTTTTCTTTTCATAGATTCCTTTGTAAACACGTAGGTTGTAATACTGTGCGAACGCTCAGGCTTATTTGATCAATGCTGATCGCACGTACATTAAAGTACAATTCTATAAGTTAATTTGCTTTTTTTTTAAATTATTTATTTCAGTTCAAACAATACTAGAAATCCATGTCAGGTACATTGAAACTCGGGCTGCCGCCTTTGCGCCTCCTCTGCAACCGTCCAGATTTATTCTAAACGAATGAACTCCTACCAATGTCCATTTTGAATTCACTTTGCACATCAGAGGGCTGCCACTGTCACCCTGCAAAATAAAGAAGCCAATATTCCACGCTTTAAATTTGGACAAATCCGTTTATAAAAGTGCAGACATAGACCAGGTTCACATTGGTTGAAAAAAGGCCTTTTACTAGGACTCTTCGGAAAACTGACAATGTGAACCCTGTTGTTAAGTCAACGTTTATTCAGTGTTGATTCGGCGTTGTGTGCCTGATGGGAATTTGTAAATTTATTGCTTAATTCTTTCTATGAAGGCGAGTAAATGATTACTTACGGCACAGGTTCCTGCATTTTTTGCTTTATAACACACGTTGGATGGGTTCCTTTGTCCAAGTAGAAAATAATCACATCTACTGTTACCGATTACGTCAACTTCTAGTTCTTGTAGAACTGTTGCCATTCTCCAATAGCCTGAAAATAAGTTTGTATAGATACACCGGGGTACATTTTTTTCTTTCTTTCTCTTTCTGCCAGTTAAACACAGAAAAAAAGTTTGCCTCCACGAAGAATGATGCCATTTAAATATGGGGTACTTTTACAGGAGACTCTTTCTCCTCGAGAAAGCAAATTCTTTCCATTAGATTGTTCCAAAATAATCCTTAAAATCTCGATTCGTCTTATAGATATTATTTTCAGAAGGTAAAAGTCTAGTAGCATAATTTAGAACTCAGTACCGTATTTCTTCGGAAAAAATGCCGGTGAGAGGATCCATTTTTTGAAGGGTTTTGTCGACAAGGACAACAAACATGAAATCAAGATGTTGTACCACTTCCAAAAATTGCGGTAAAATATTTGGATGTACTAATTCAACTTTATACACCTCCAGATGATTCCACGATACCACAAAACGAAAAAACTAGCGAAGACTAAATCAGCCTGGGCATCCGCCCAGTCTGACTAGAGTCGTCGCTTGCGCTTAAAGACTAGCTAAGGGTCTAAGCTAACTCCATGCAGACAGCGAAGACGCTAGTCAGACTGAGCGGATGCCCAGGCCGATCTGATTCTTCGCTAAGCGCACAGGACACTTTGTTGGTTTTGTCGTGTCGTGGGTCAAATTTAATAAGCATGTCCAAATCTGAAGACAGAACAGACGAGGTGACGGATCATTTACAGATAATACCTTGGTCATCAGTCTCATAGCCCCACCCGGTTACAAAGCATTTGACTGACGCATCTTGTCGTACTTGGGTGTCTACTGATGAATTTGACAGGCGGGGTATCTTGCCTATGTTGCTGTTGGACGTGTTAGCCCTGGTGTTTAACCGTAAAATAGCAATATCGTTATCCAATGTCAGATCGTCATAATCTGGATGCTGCCAAACAAGAATAAAAAAAAAATAATTAGTTATATTTATCATATGACGAAGCTGTTATTCAGTCGATAACGTCGTGTCATTAATCGAATGACCACACGTGTAATAACGCTTTGGCGCGTACACGTATCGTCATTGACAACGTCCGTGTCAACAATGCGTTATCATATTGAAATAATGTTCATTTTGAAGGCGATAAAATCCCATTGAAAGGGTCATATGATAAACAGAATCTTACACTCGTGGTCATTTCATATGAAATTTATGAAACTCGCCAAAGGCTCATTTCATGATGAAGTTCATATGAAATGACTACTCGCACGCTGGTCTGGCATTCAACACAGGCAACGAGGCAACGTACTTTAAAACACGATTGTTTTCGCATACTTCTTACATTAATTTGAAAATATCATTCTTACGGACCCGGCAGTTTGTTAGACCTCTTAGTCAGACCAGATTTTCGAAGAAATTCCGTCTAGTATTGATGCAGTGCTTGAATAAGTTTTTTCACCAATTCGTTGGCTGGTCGTTGTAGCCAAAAAATTGTTTTCAAGCATTTCTTGAATATGCATATAAATTCAGTAAAACTTTTGAGTCCTATTTCAAGAGTAGGGGGTCGGATGGTCCGTGAGACTATACTTCTGAAACAAACTTATCCTGATGAGCAGAACAAGCAGGTTCCTTGTACGCTGTCTTCGTTGCCTGTGTTGAATGCCAGACCAGTATGACTCGTGTAAGATCCTCTATTTACATTTGCTACCGGTTCATTGGATCAATAGAAGATATTTGACTTTTTCAGTGAAAGATCGATTTTTATTTCACCGAATTGAACACCAAAAGCAGTGACTTCGCCACTCGTGAAAATACAACTTTTGGTGTTCATGAGTGAAATAAAATTCACCTTACACTTGAAAATCGCAATAATTCTGTTATTCAAGAGCGTCAGACATCATGACAGAAACACAACTTTTTGTCCTAGCCGTTTCGCGTCAAAATCGATGCTTCCAGTGTGTTTATTGGGTATGATATTGGTTGTAAACAAGTTTGCAACTGAAAAATAGCTTCAAATATCATTTTGATAAACAGATCTCAAAAAATTTGTCAAGAAAGAATGCCTACAGGAGACTTAGGCGGTCTGACGTCGCGTGCAGTAACAATGATACGTGGGCGCTTTAAGTGACGCCATAAATGTCGTAATGACGTGCAAACATGCGCGATGTATTTTTTCTCAATGCAGATAAGATTAAGCCATTTAATTAAAAAAAAAACTTGAGGCTATTTCACAAAAATCCTATTTATGAAACAGTGTAATCGAAAGTGATACTTTCACTGTTTGAAACAGTGAGATTATCAGTTTCGATTTCAAATCTCTATAATTCATTGAAAAGTATAAAAGAAAATGGTTTAATATACCGACGAACGTTGATTAATCACATGACCTGACGCATACTGATAGATGTATTACCGGTAAAAGAACAAGTTGATTGTCCGTTCTAACGTTCGATAGACGCTGTGTGTCTGCAAGGACAAATATAGTGTCATATCCCACCGAAATTACTTATAAAAGCAAGTGAACCAAAAAACGACAAAAGAGAGACGCAAATACTTTAATCAGAGTTTTTGCTGTTTTCTCAAGAAATTCCTGAATTTAACCCAGGTGGTGTAGGGTCTGATCAGACATCACTTTCTGTGCCGTCTGGTCTGATTACACTGTTTGAAAAGGTACCTTTCATAGAGTGCCAGGCACAAATTGGTAAGTACACCCCTAATGTAAGACTTAATGAGCCGCGACACGACAAAACCAACAAAGTGGATTGTGCGCCTATCGAAGGCGCATATCCGCCCAATCAGATCAGCGTCTTCGCTGTCGGCAGGAAGGTAGCTTAGTCCCGTAGAAACCCTTTAAGCGCATAGTGAAGACTTTGATCAGACTGGGCGGATGCCCAGGCTGATCTGAGTCTTCGATAGGCGCATATGCCAATTTGTTGGTTTTGTCGTGTTGCTGCTCAAATTGGCTAATGCAACCATAAGTTAGACTAAAAACTATAATTACCAGGGTTATTTCTTGCACATCGACTTCTTGCTCATCCCCACTTGTGCTGTTTCTGTCTAAATCTCCAAGTACTACTGTGTAAGCACCACTCCGACTGAAATATTAATAGCACAATTATCATAAAGGATCTTTTTTTTTGTTTTTCGCTTTTCGTTCCTCACCCAATAAGGGACCGACCATTTGATATTCTGGGGGGGGGGGGGGGGGGGGTGGGGCCTGGTATTCTTGATGGAGACACGACATTTTATTTCATTGGCCTCTGGAAACAATTTCTTTTTTTTTTTCACCTTGTGGGAGCTAATTTATTTTTTTTACAAACTAACTCAAACAGGTTATTTTTTTTGTTTTAATTTTGTAGCTGAACTATCAGATCCTTGTTTACTTGACCTTAATATCCTTTTATTTTACCCACATCAGTATTTTTTTCACCTTTTTTTCTCACAAAAAGAACATGTTGCTGTCTTTAACCAGGCCAAGGGCATGGCTTAGCTTGCTTTTGCAAACCAGTGCCTGGAGCATGTTACTCTTTTCAGCTAAGGTACAGATACAAACATCCCTGTATGAGTTTGGCAAAAAATTAGGCCTTAAATTAGGGATATTTTGGCCAAAATTTAGGGCTATTTTGGCAAAGTTGTAGGGCTAACATTAGGAATTTAATTTTTTTTCTATCCCAATATTTGCCCAAACATGCTTTAGTCGTACTTTAGAAAGTTTGATAAATACTTACTGATAGAGTCACATTATGCATGAATGGCAATTAATAAAATGGCTGAAAGTTATGTGCTAAGAAGTTATCAAAGGGGGGTCTGGCGGGCAACGTCCCCCAGACGCTAAAGCATTTTCCCAATTTCAATGGCAATTTTAAGACTGGAAACAATACAGAAAAACTAGGAATGATGATAAAAATAAGGGTTTTTATATTAGGACTTTTGCCTTTTAGAATGTTTATTTTGCCATAATGGTTTTGTCTCCCATAAGCTAGTGACTCTTTTGCAATTCAGTTTTAGCGGAAACATTTACTTAGTAATGTGGCAGATCAATAATACATGTATGTGAATGTTGTATAGGATGTTTTTGTAAATGTATGCACATGCGTGCCCGCTGGTGTAAATCAATTGTAGATAATTTTAAAATATTACTATAAATATGCGGGTCTGGGGGGCGCAGCCCCCCAGAAGCCAGAGACATTATAAAAACTCAATTCCAATGGAATTATCTGCAGACAATATTTTTGTTTTTAATTTTGGGTGGAGACAGGTTATTTTTTTCTCTTACTTTTGAGGCCAGATTATTTTTTTGAACCCCCTTATGAGCCAGGTTATTTTTTTCTTGCATATCCAAAGACAGGAAATTTTTTTGATAAATATACCAGCCCCCCCCCCCCCCCCCCCAGAATATCAAATGGTCGGTCCCTAAAGGAAAAATGTTTCACCATTTACTAGGAAATTGTCTGGTTTTAATTAGATATAAATTTTATGGACAAAAGATACCAGGCTGTCTAAAATCGGAAAATAAGATAGGAACTGAGCATGATTACACAAAATTTATTTTAATTTATCATGCATTTTTGTCCCATCACTGGCGCAAGATGGTTCTTTAGAAGGGCAAAGTGTCACTGGTATTTTTCTATCGTATTTTTAAAGGTTCCATTGACGGCACTGTTTTCGTTCCCGAAAGTTTAAATCAATCAGGTCAGATAACTGGCATACATATACATGCTCCCGCTTTTTTCACCTTACTTCGTCTCATTCACCTTCAAACAGCCCTGCCGGGCGGCGTAGCGCAGTCGGTAGGCCGTCTGACTTATAAGCCAGAGGGTCGATACCCGGTCCGTCCACTTAATATCATTTCTCCTTCCGCTGATTCAAGAAGGGCAGTTGTCAGTTACTGGTGAAACTAAGTGCACTTAGTACTGGTTACATGTATCCGCTTAGGAGGTCTCAGCCTGCCCAGGAATAGTGTGGTTAGGTTAACTGATCGTCCCGACATGACCATAGCTGTTTACCGTGGACGTAAAGCAACAACAACAACATACACACGCTAGTGGCAGACAAGACAAAGACGTTAGCAATATGCAGGGGCGTAGCTAGGGTAAATGACACAGTACGCACAATTATGTTTCATTCTCATTAAGGGCAATAACAGATATTTAAAATTTTCGTGTCTGTTGGCAGTTAGTATTACAATAATGCCCAGTTAAAAACATTTCAGCATGAAAATACGCAGGTGTGTGTTGAAATTTTGTCAATTTGACAAAATTTCAATACGCACCTGCGTATTTGCGTATAGGTAGCTACGCCCTTGATATGGGCAGCCCAAGAGGAGCAGTCTGATGTGGGGGCGCACTGTTTGCTCAACCATTCATTATGGTATGAAGAAGAAATAATAATAAGATAAAAATCTCTTACTCAACACAATGGGCGGATGTCAATACATATCTTCCTGATAGAAGAGTCCCTCCACATCTGTATCTGCCAGATCTATAAATAGCAGCCATCCAGCGCCAATCGCCAGACCCTGCATCGTCCCCGTTGAAAATCTCTTCTGACGGGGCTGGAATTGCGTGCGTTGGAATGAGCACGGCTAAAATGTAAAAAAGAAGATATGGGTTTATATTGCAGAAAGATGTAAAACCACTTACTAAAAAGGCAGAGTAGCTTTCGCGCCCAAAATAGATAACGCTGCTCACGTCATACTGCATTGCATTTTGGGATGGTTTTAACCCATCCGCCATGCCAGGACATAGCAAGAGAAAACTGACCTTTGGAGAATGGCATCAGAAATCGCGCACTTACATAGAACTCTTGGAACTGGAATTCCGACGAAAGAAAATAAACCAAAAGGGAAAACGACTATTTTCTTCAACATCTGACGATTTTCTCAGTAGCAACAAATTCAGAAAAATAAGAAAATTCAATACTAACTCAGAAAAAGACGAAATTATTTTGTGAACATAATTGTTATCGCTAGTCCAGGAACCTACCTTTAAATTAATGTAAGTGTTTGAACAGGCGTTTTCAAACGTTCGCCTGCATTTAGTTTAAAACATATTTTATTGCCAAAAACAACTGGCAAATGGGTCGGACCAAGTTCTATCAACATTTATGAATCGCCAGACCCTGCATCGTCCCCGTTTCTGTCGGGTTTTGTATAAGTGGTTTGCATTTAGTCACAGCAATTAAGATGACATTAGCAGCAGGGGCGTAACTAGGGGTAATTTCATAATACGCACAACCAGTTTATAGTTTATTTAAGTCTCATTTTGGTGTACATCACATTATATACACACATATATACATATATTAAAACAAACATATAAAATACACCAAACCATTCTGTACAGAATTATAAGAGACTATATAAAAAGTAAGTTTCACCTAAAAATTTCTATCACAGTTGATTACCAAACACCATATAGCTGGACTCTCCGCCCCGAATAAATGGAAGAGTTACTGATATCCGGACGAGTTCCAAGTGATTGGGAGGGAACCCCATCTACATGTTCCTCGGCCCAGGGTGTCAGTAGTTTATTCATTTCTGTCTCCAGTGGTTTTAAACATTATATACATCTTCTATTTACATCTTTAAAATTGACTAAGCCATTTTGAATAAGAATTATAAGGTACTAACACAGCATAACTTGTATACATGTACAATCACAGCAAATAAAATACAAATTATGACATAAAATATTACCAATGTTTAAAACAATGAGGTCAGACAAAAAAAAAAGAGATAGCCTCCATCCTGCACACTAAAGGGCCACGGGAAAGAACCTGCAAGCCACAACATAGTTTTATTCTCTACTTCTTGAAGGGAAAGCTAGTATTTCAGCCACTTTGGTAATTGGTATTGAAATCTTGTCTAATTTATAAATTTTCAGCATGCAAATATGCAGGTGATTTTTGAAATTTTGTCAATTTTGACAAAATTTCAATACACACCTGCGTATTTGCCGTATAGGTAGCTACGCCCTTGAGCAGTTATTTCGCTTCTCTTCTCTTGGAGTAACTTTCCTTAAAGCCTGCGATCGTTTTGGAAGGACCACGTCTTCCGTAGAAGCAACTTGTTTGCCTTAGAAATAGTGGTTAGAAACACATTGAGTTCTATCGATTCGGCTTTAACGTATAAGGGCTCAACAATTGTGTCACCATTTGTGGCTTGAGAAGGTATATGGATGTATGTGACAGTGTCTGACATTTGAGCCTTATGGAGTGAAAATCGGAAATTGTGTTTTTAACTTTTCCTATTTATTAGTGCTTCCAGACTAGAAGCACAAAGAAATAGCGCTTAGGTGTAATACAGAAGCAAAACGTCAACCCGATTTTTTGTTTTTCGTTTCGCTGATTGGATACAATTTACATGCTAGCTGGATGAATTTTTATAACTCTGGTACGTGACATCAATTTTCAAAAATCTGTAATGCGAACATTCTTGAAAAAGTATAGTGAACAAAAGTAAAGGCGCCGACAGAAAGCGTCAGTGCGCCTAAATCCAATTTGCTTTAAATTTATGTGCAAATTATGACGTCACTTTCATTTCACGCTTCGTGTCGTCAACTTCGCGCATCCACAAGGCTCCAAAAGTCAGACGCTGTCACATATATCAAGATGAAATGTTATACTTTCAGGAGAAGCAAGTCTGCCATTTTTAGTTTGCATGCCTCAGTCTTAAATCGGGTTGACTCTTTGAGAAAGAAAATGCTCCTTTATGAGCTAATACTTTCCTTTAAAGTTTATTGCTTTTCTAGGGGCAAATTCCTTCCTTCAAGAGTGGATCCCCTTTTGGAAAATTTTCGTAGGAAAGCAAACGAGAGTTACAAATGTTTTGTTCCTTTTAAAATAGAGGAAGGGCATCGAAGTTTACCCATTCATCTTAACTCGAGAGCACCCTAGGTAGAAAAGTGCCTCTGCCTCTGTAATCAAAGAGAGTGGTTACCCTTGCAGAAAATATGATTCCCTTATATTATCACCCTTTAACAAACTGGAGCAGACTCTAGTGGTTGTGCGCGCAGCGCAGACTCAGATCAGCCTGGGCAGCCGCCCAGTCTGATTAGAGTCTTCGTTGTCCACACGAAGGTAGCTTAGACCCTTAGCTACCCCTTAAGCGCTTAGCGAAGAGTCTGATCAAACTGGGCGGATGACCAGGCTGATCTGAGTCTGCGTTGAGCGCACAACCACATTGTTGGTTTTGTCGTGTCGCGGATCATTTATATTTTCATAAAGAATGACTTCCTATGGAGGCGTGTTCATTCAGCGTAAGCTTCTTCTTCATGCGTTCATCGTTATCATTACAATAAGCTTCGAATATACTTTGAATAAATGTATATGGAAAAAACAGAATTACTTACCTGCTAAGTAAAACAAAATTTTCCACATGGTTAGCGGACGAAAATTTTCGAAAGAAAGACTAAAAGTCTTGTTAATTAGGTGGTTGTTCGTTACCACGGTGCTATATAACCCTTTTATGCCCTCCGTTGTTTACAATATCAACAAGTAAAGGAAAGCCCCGGGTGTTTCAATTAATTTTTAAAATTAATTACGTAGGTACAATATGCTATGATGATGAAGTAACATGTACAGTGTATTCTGCAATGACGTACTTGCAATTATATTTGGCCTATCGTAACAGCCCTATATAGGATGATCTTATGGTAAATTGGAAAAGTTTCGCGTGTGTGTGGGTGGATGGGTGAGCGTGTTTTTTTTTTCTTTTGGGGAGGGGGGGGGGGGGGCAACTCTAATCCATGTACACCCCTGTCAATTGAGGCTAACTCGTCAGAAAGAGAATTGCTCCTCTACATGCTCTAGGAACAACTGAGCCGCGACACGACAAAACCAACAAAGTGGTTGTGCGCCCAGCGCAGACTCAGATCAGCCTGGGCATCCGCATAGTCCGCTAAGACTCTTCGCTAAGCCGCTTAAAGGATAGCTAAGGGTCTAAGCTACCTCCATGCGGACAGCGAAGACTCTGATCGGACTGGGCGGATGCCCAGGCTGATCTGAGTCTGCGCTGGACGCACAACCACATTGTTGGTTTTCTCGTGTCGCGGCTCAATTTTTTTCTGTTAAAAGTAGAGCTGCTTTTGGAATGGTTTTGTCTCATAGAGAACTTTAAGTTAGTAATTCACAAAAGTTGTCGCCCTTTGTACAGATGACAGCAAACTATGGCGGCATATCCATATACCTTAATGGGTCTGGATACCTCTTTAAAAGTTATAACTGTGAGTCGAAAGTGTCTGATTCCCTTTTGACATTAGAAAGTGGAGGGGTGCTCTTAAAGATTTACACCCTCAATATTTCTATTAACTTTTAAATTTCTCACAAAAATTCTATCCTAGGCATGATAATGATTGCTATTAAAAGTACATTTATCTTCCAAATTTATGATTTGTGATTGTCACTGAAAATAGGAGAATTTAAAGAAAATACATAAAAAGAGCGGCAATAGCGGGTCGCCATTCCCGCCAAAAATGAAGACTGGATACGCCCAGCCCCCAGCTATCATAGTTAATCAGGTTAAAGTTATATCATGAATAATTACAAGCCCTTTCTTTAATCGACTTCAGACAGTTATTGGCTGAAAAGAACTCACGTGCACAGATTAGAGGTTAATGCTATTGTTAAATTATTTACTCCACCAATCATAAAATTCAAACATGCTTGCAGAAACGCCTGTGGGAGTCAATCAATTTATGACGACAAAATATTCGTGAATATTCACGAAGGGTATGCATTGATATATCGTCTCTGCCTCCGTAACAAAGATGTTTTCGCTGAAGATTATTTGAACAAATCTTAATTGTGTTGCATACAACTAACTAGTTTCTTAATTTTGTGATTATTTCGTAATGAAATACGAGGGAGTATACCTTTAAAGAAGAGTGTTTGCTCCCAGATAAATTCTTTTAGGAGTAGACCCATTGAGTAGAGTCTTTTCCACACGGAAGCTAATACGAAGCCCCTAAAGTTGCCACCCGTGGATAACAATTCCTTGATTTGAGTAATAAGAAATCTCAAGAAAAGTGTGAGTCATCGTAATGATATTGTATTTAATAAATGACGGGCCGTGACACACGTGACAACCAGAAAACTGGTGATATTCATGGATCGTCGAAAGACTGAATTGGATCCGGTAATTGCTGTGTTTTAGAAATAACAACTTATGCATAAACTTGACTTTAGCAAATCTTGAGGCAGACAAAATGATCTCTACGTCATGAGGACGGGGACTTCTTATAGGTTAGAACAAAGATGCCGTGAAAATTGTCCCGTATATTGACGTTAGTATATTAAAGGCCCCATTGCTCTATCAGCATGAAAAATTCAATCATAAGGTATCGCTGCAAGCTTCTCACTGTAGTTTCGTAATTGTAAATGACCACGATAAGCCAGCTTTTAAAAACTAAAACATCCCTGAGTTTCTCATGAACAGGATTCGAAAACTTATTTGGCTCATTTTAGTTGGTAACTAAAATGACCTACTTTCGATTTCATAAAATGGTAAAAATACAATGTACAGGCGTGGATTCTCATTCACAGTCCCGCCTACGTTTATGTAGCATTGGTAGACGGGAAACCAGAACAGAAAATTGTATTTTGTGAAGCAACTTCTAATTTTTTAAAAACTTGTTTTCTCTACTTTTTCCCCGTTATATGACTCAATATATGCACACCAACCCACATTTTATTACCAAACGTGAAGGTTGAACCGCTTTTTACTATGATTTTTACCGCTGATAGGACTATGGAGACTTTAATGCAGTAGATCGTGGTTCTTTTTTACTCGCATCTACATGTATCTACATGTAATAGTATCAGAGAGGCGCCTGGTAGAGTGCTTAGATGCGCTGGCTACGGTGCAGAAGATTACGGTTCAATTACCGTTGGGCCATCCAGCGTCTAAAAATTCTCTCTGTCAACACAGGAATAAATGGAGTCGGGGAAGGATCAGGCCCGGATCCAGACCACCACGTACTGAAGGGGCTTGGTGGTGCTGGGAGATGCCGAGATGTGGGGAGGGCAAGGGGGCTTGAAAATATGACATAATTAGGGTCAATTTCATGAAAAATTCTTATAATGTCTTATTTTGCCTTGAAATATATGTTGTGATATTTTATTAGGATCGCATCGCCGAGGCGATTCTAATGAGACATCACAACATATATTTTAACCTACCCACATGAATAAACTGCCGGGCCGGGTAGCGCAATCGGTAGGGCACCTGACTCGTAAGTCAGAGGTCCTGGGTTCGAATCCCGGTCTGGCCACATACTTTCGTTTCTCCTTCCGCTGATTCAAGAAGGGCAGTTGTCAGTTACTGGCGAAAGTATGTGCACTTAGTACTGGTTAACCGCTTAGGAGGTCTAAGCCTGCCCAGGAATAGTGTGGTTAGGTTAACTGACAGTCTCGACATGACCTTAGTTGTTTACCGTGGACGTTAAGCATCAAATCAACCAACCAACCAACATGAATAAACTACCTCAAACTGTCATTAGATACTTCTTATTATCATGGGGCCCACATGTCATACATAACACAGAGGCCCAGATGGCGGGGCTGAAGCCCCTAAGCCCATCCCCTGGATCCGGGGCTGAGGATAAAGGGGCGAAAGGCGAGGGATTGACTCCTTTTTTCATGTGCTGTGTCCAAGTTAACGTAGGCCTGTAACACTCACTGTCCCTATGACCACTAGAGTATGGGAAACTTCTGCCCCGTTCGCTGTTCTATCGTTCTCGTCTTTATTCTTTAGTCTTTATTCCGCTCTCTGAGACAACCTCTGATCCGCTTTCTCTAAAACCCATTTAAATTATCAGTCATTGTAAAGACCTTTTAGCAGGTACATACATTGTAACCTTTAAATGTTAAAAAAAATATAACTTGAAGCAGTTATAAATTTTTGCGACTTAAGCAAAAGTAACCTGTTTAAGTTAAAGTGTCTTTTTTCACCTTCATATTCTGGAGTTATAGTAATTTTTATGCACAGGTGGGTAATTTTCCCTAAAAGATCTCTTACATAACTTTATGATAAGGCAATAAAATTCTGTACGCATCGTCTAAAAATTGGTACGCAAGGCCCTTGAAGATCAGGAAATTAACAACTTTTTAACTTAAAACAGTTATTTTTTTTGGAGATTGCAAATCTGACCTTGGCCTAAATAATAATAGACATAACCTAAATAAGTTATTTTCTACAGCCTCACTTTGAAATTAGTGGTAAATAGGGTACTTTATAACTGCTTCAAGTTAATTTTTTTTAACTTATAAAGGTTATGCACCTGACTGTTTAGACACTGCAATCTGTTAAAACGAGTATATATACCCGCAGAAGAAACTATGTCATTTTCATTATTGCATCCCTTCTTAGAGTAGGATTAAGTTTTAGCGAAAAGTATTTGCTCCCTTAGGAGCCACCAGTTTGGAAGAGCATCATCGTTCAAAGTCACAAAACGTGTGTATAATAATTATTGTAAAATGGCGATAAGTTTTGCGGTTTGTCCATTTACCTTGAATTTATATGAAAAATGTATTGCTTATTAAATATCTACAGTTTTTAAATTTTGATATTCATATACATGTACTTGTACATGTATCTGCTTTTATTTTAACCGTTTCACCCGCTTTATGCTTAATTCATACTGTTTTCATTGTAAATGCAAAATAGGATCACACACAAATTATAACAACATCACATGTAGATGGTCTTCAAACATGTTTGAGTGAACATACAGTGTTAGTTATAAACAAATGTAATGCGTCTTTAGCAGATTTTGGCTTCCATTCTTTTCAGTTATTTAACATGTTGAAGGTTCTCGCTGTATTATACATCGCATTCCTGGTGCCCTTGCATGCCGTCTTCCTTGGGCCATTGGAGTTTAGGTGCTTCTAGTTCGTTGATTGTATTAACAAGGTAAAGGAATGAATTTCTTTTTTTTTTTTTGATGTTTATCGAAGTATAAACTACATTGGGTCGCGTGCAAACTAAGTGAACCCCGGTTCATGTAAACTTTGTTAGCGACCCAATGTAGTTTATACTTCGATAAACTGATGTTTATCGAAGTATAAACTACATTGGGTCGCGTGCAAACTAAGTGAACCCCGGTTCATGTAAACTTTGCTAGCGACCCAATATAGTTTATACTTTGATAAACAACAGTAAAATTAAGTTCATTGCTTATATTTACATTCTTTACTATTTACGAGGGGCGTTCGTTTAATGATGTCATTGGGGTTCTACAGGGCGCGTTTTAATTCCATTCACATTACGTTTACTTCAATCCTTCGAAGTATTCTCCCTTGACGGGAACACACATTTCAAGTCTCGAAATCCATTCTGTAAAGGCAGACAAGTGGGCCTTTTTAGGTATACCCTGAAGACACTGGTAAATTGCACTACCAAGTGGACTTCGGGATTCATAACGACGACCAGAAAGGGTTGTTTTAGTAAAGGAAATAGGAAAAAGTCGCAGGGACTAAGGTCTGGCGAATAAGGTGGATGAGATAGCTGAACTACATTTTCTTCTTTCAAGAAGTCTTGGACAAGAACACACTTGTGAGCAGGTGCGTTGTCATTGATAAGACACAGACCTCTTAAACCGGTTACAGGTCTTTGTTTTTGATAGTGTGCCTTTACTTTTGACAGCACACCATTCTTATAACATTTACCTGTGATTGTCTTTCCACTTGGTACGGGAATTTGAACGATGGGCCCATCGAAATAGAAAAATACAGCATACATAATTTTGCCACGCTTTTAATTCTTTTGGCAATGACCGGCCTTGCTTCTTGGCTGGCCGTGACGGGGCTCATTTTTCAGGTCAGTTTTACTACCTTTAAATTTTTATGCCACCTTAAAACTGATCTTTTAGAGACAACAGATGTCCCATATATATCTGTGAAACTGAAAAAGCCAAAGAAACTCCATCGCACCTGCTGCAATAACTGCCGGCCCTGCGGTAGGTGAGGCATTAGGGTTTTTAAGATCTATCGTATCTATTCTTTGTGGCTGACGCTTATCTTGCCCGATATCTGCGGGTACACTCTCTTGTGGATAACGACAGTAGGTGTGGCTCGGAGAGGGATGTCGGTTGAATGCCCAGGCTATCCCATAACATACATATATTTTTAGCTCACCTGAGCCGAAGGCTCACAGGTGAGCTTATAGTATAGGCAGGCATCCGTCGTCCGTCGTACGTCGTCCGTCCGTCAACATTTTCAAACGACATCTCCTCTGAAACTACAAGGCCCATTGTAACCAAATTTCATATATAGCATCTATAGGCAGGAGGAACCAATAACACTGATTTTTATCCAAATCGCTGCAGAACTTTGGTTGCTATGGCAACTTAAAGTTTCCATTGACTTGTATGGGAAAAATCGAAAATTTGCATTTATTGCTATGTCACGGCAGATATTTTGACAAAACTTTTACAGAAATGTTCCTTGAGTGGTCATCTATCAATAACATGAAATTAATGTCAATTGCACAATTTGGCTGGTTGCCATGGCAACCGAATGATAAAAAATAGATAAAATATTCAAAAATCATCTCCTCAGAAACAATGCAACCAATAAAGCTCAAAATTCACAGAAAGGATCTTAGTACTGACTTCTATGTAAGTACTGTTTTTCTTGGCAATTGCTCTAGCAGTTTGGTTGCTATGGCAACTTGAAATTGCTATTGACTTATAATGGCAAAATGGAAAATTTGCATTTATTGCTATGTCACTGCAGATATTTTGACAAAACTTTTACAGAAATGTTCCTTGAGTAGTCCTCTATCTATTAAATGAAATTAATGTCAATTGCACAATTTGGCTGGTTGCCATGGCAACCGAAACAGAATGATTAAAAATAGAAAAAATATTCAAAAGCCATCTCCTCAGAAACTATGCAACCAATAAAGCTCAAACAGAAAGGATCTTAGTACTGGCTTCTATTAAAGTACTGTTTTTCTTGGCAATTGCTCTAGTAATTTGGTTGCAATGGCAACTTAAAATTGCCATTGACTTATAATGGCAAAATGAAAATTTTTCATTTATTGCTATGTCACTGTAGATATTTTGACAAAACTTTCATAGAAATGTTCCTTGAGTAGTCCTCAGCCAGCCTTATTATCTCCTCACACAATGAAGTTGATGAAGGGATATAGGGTCTGTCCGGTTACGTACATACATATGTATGTATGCACGTATGTTCACCTTTTGTCATTGCTCTAGCGGCCTCATTTATTAACTGATTTTGGACAAGTTTGCGTTTCAGCATTCTAGGGCCAAGGTCAAGACCACAGTGGCTATTTTCAGAAAAACTTTGTCATCACTCTAGCACCTTCATTTATGATCCGATTTTGATTTAACTTCACACAAATGTAAAGTATAACAAAATCTTGGACAAGTGCATGTTTCAGCATCCTAGGGCCAAGGTCAGGGTCACAGTGGCTATTTTTAGAAAGACATAGTCATTGCTCTAGCACCTTCATTTATGATCTCATTTTGATTAAACTTCAAACAAATGTTTAGTGTGACAATATCTTGAACAAATTTGAGTTTCAGAATTCTATAGGCGTCAGGGTCAAGGTCACAGAGGCTTTATATAGAAAAACTTTGTCATTGGTCTAGTGGCTTCATTTATGGACTGATTTTGATGTAACTTCACAAAAATGTATAGTATGACAATGTCTTGGACAGATTTGCATTTCAGCATCTTTAGAATAAAAGAATTACCCGTTTTTCTTGGCAATTGCTCCAGCAGTTTGGTTGCTATCTCAACTTAGAATTTCCATTGACTTATAATGGGAAAATGGAAATTTGCAATTTTTGCTATCTCACTACAGTTATTCGTTTTTTTGTCTACAGAAATGTTTCATGAGAATGTTTCATATGAAATTTGTCCAAATCACTGAATTTGATTGGTTGCCGTGGCAACATACAGGAAAAAAATTCGAAAATTTATTAAAAAATCTTCTCAGAAACCATAAGGGGGATGAAGCTGATTCTTTGCATACATGTTCATGACATTAGCCACTACATAAATAACTTTTTTTTTTTTGTTATTGTTGCCTGTGTGGTTTTATTGTTATGGCATTTCTAAGTTTCCATAGACTTGTATTGGGAAAGTGGAAGCTGGCATTTATTTCTGTGTTACTGTAATATTTAGACAGAAGTTTTTTCAGACATGTTTTTGGAGTAGTCCTCTACCACCCATGTGAATTTTGTCAAAAGCACTGATTTTGAAGAGTAAAGCTTGAAGCCACCATCATTGTTGCATCTTGACAGACATTTCATTGTTCACTGCCTGTACAAACTTTGTCGAGTTTTTGTGTTTGCTGGTTCCTCAAGAACTGAAAGCTATAAGCACAGTAGTTATGAAACTTGGGTCATTGTTACATCTGGAAGAGTAAAGCTGAAAGCTACCTTCAGTATTTCATCTGGACTGACATTTACAGTTTACCGCGGTTTTGCAGATTTTGTCACGTTTTCTCCTATAGCTCTGTTTGTGCGGAAGTATAAAGGCCAAAGCTATGAAACTCCATGCATACATTTGGAAGAGTGACAAGGAAAGCCATTATCAGTAATGCGTCTTGACCTACATTTTAAGATTCACTGACTATACAAAATTTGCATTGTGTTTTTTGTCTCACCTGCGACTGGCAGAAGTGAGACATAGGTATTACTTTTCTGGTGTTAGTGGTGTAGATTTTGCATGGAATTTTAGTGCTTAGCTCTGCTTTGTGACAATGAACAGACAGGCGAGACAGGAGATCCCATAGATTTCTCATTCAACTGGAGAAGATGTCGACTAGTCTGAAGTCACCAATTATTTAAAAAAGTATGGGGTTTTGCGAAATAAATTAGGTATACTGAAAATAAGAAGCTGTTTCTTTCTATTTTCAGGCGAGGCATTAAATGCCTAAAAAGATTGGGTGAAGGAGATCAGTGGTGATGTCTGTAAATGTCAGTGGTAGGGCAGGTAGTATACTGAACAAAAATAAAAGCTTGACAGTTTTTATTTCTTAATTCCGGCCAACCTAGCAAACATGTAATGTATATATGGATTTTTTCATGTTGGACAGATGTCTGATTTCTTAAATCATAAAAATATATTGGATAATTTTTGTCCGGTCCAGAGTTACGTAACTTATTCCTATTTTGATAACTCAGACCAGAACTTTAATTTGTGCATGCGCAGAAGAAAGTTTTCTTGTAGACAATAGTTCCAGTATGCACAGAAAGCACTTTAAACGCTTATAATTGTAATCACAACCTGAAGATAATGTTTAAAGATTCAAAATTTACAGATTATCTCCCTTTGAGTTAAACATATAGAGATTTTCGAGATGCCATAGTTACTATCCCAGTACATCTTTTTTATTATTTTCTTTGAGATTTGTTTGATTGTCTTGCAGACTCATTGTCTTTATTGCTAAATTACTTTGAAAGTTATTTCTTAAACTGCCATAAAGACTAAAATGTGTAATGGGAATTCCATTGAAACTGAATTTCCAACTTCATAATGGAGTGGACTGAGGTTTTTCATCTGATCCTCACAGACTCCTAGTCAACCATGCATTTGGCATAATTATATTTTAGCTAATGAGTCCATACAGATTAGATTTAATAATGGAAAGATATTGCCAACAGAATTTTTGTCATTTAAGCAGACTTCAACAATTTTAAGTTCGATAATTGTTTTGTTTGTAGCATAGAAAACGGAAAAGCACCCTCGTAACATTTACAATAGTCTCAATATTGCTGTATTTAAAGAATCTTGAATTTTGTGTGACAGTGATATAACAAAATGATTACTTTTTCTTAGATTAAAATAATTTTCATGTCTCACTTTTTCATGTATACTGTAGGATGAAAAATAGTGACTGTCGAGTTTTTATTTTTGCTAAGTGTATCAGGTAGGTAAGTATGAGGACAAACGTAATGAATATGACGTGACTGAGGAGCTGGCCTCACTAAAAACAGAAAACGAAGACATAGTGACTCCTGTCACTGAGCCAATAATTCTGCCAAATATTTTGCTAAACAATCTGCCAAATAACCTGCTAGATAAAAGAGACACTAGAAAAGTCAATCAAGGACGTGAGACTCGAAATCTGTTATTATTGCTGTTGCTATTTCTAGGATCAGTAGAGAGCCATCTAAACATTTTATAGTTCACTGACTTTGCAAACGTCTGTCAAGTTTTTATGTTATGGGCCGTTTCTAAAAATCTAAAAGCACTAGAGGCATGAAGTTAGGGTTATTGTTTCATTTGGAAGGGTAAAGCTCAAAGGCACCTTCAGTATATCATCTGGACTGACATTTTACAGTTTACAGGTTTGGCTAAATTTGCATAGAGTTTTCAGATTTAGCTCTGTTTCTCCAGAACTATCAAGGCTAGAGTCATGAAACTGAGGTTATGCATACATCTGCAAGAGTGCGGATAAAAGCCATTATCAATCAGTCTTGTATGGATTTACCTACATTTTATGGTTCACTGACTTCGCAAAACTTGCATTGTGTGTGTGTGTTTTTTTTTTTTTTTTGTCTTGATGGTGTCCGGCAGGGCAGCTGAAAACAGGACATAAGGGAAAGGGATTGTTTCGTAGTCATCTGTGGTGCCCCAATGACCTTGTTAGGTTATGGGATAGAATAGGTGACTGGCAGAAGCAAGACATAGGTATTACTTTTCCAGTGTTAGCAGCGTTAGCTTTGAATCGGGGTTATTGTGTTTAGCTTAGCTTTGTGACAATGCAGAGACAGGCCAGACACAAGAGTCCATGCAATTCCAGTTCAGTTGGAGAAGATGCCTAGTCAGAGTTCACCAATCATTTCAAAAGGCACATGGATTTTGCTGTACCTGCTTTAGCAAGGTGCGCTATAGGTGTCCGGTTTTCCATCTGTCTGTCCGCTTGTCAGTTTGTCCATCCATCCACAATTAACATCAACCCTAGCATTTAAGTCCATTCAAAAGACTAATTCTCTTAAACCACTGCACCCATGGTTCTCAAATATTAATGTGCAGCATGAACAAACTGTGTAGCTTCAGAATGGTAAAATTCAGGTTGGTCTAGAATCCAATATGGCTGCTGTTACTAAAAATAGCAAAATAAGCAACTTTTTCTCCATAACCCCTTTGTATATTTGGCTGAAATTTTGTATGAAGCATTAATGGGTCCTTGGTATCCAAAATTTTCAAAATGAAAAATTCTGTAGCAGAATTAGTGATCATTGAAAATTTATGTTGACCCTAACTTAATCTATGTCAACTCTCACATGTAAGTCCATACAAAAGAGTAATTCTCTCAAACCACTGCACCCATGGTTGGTAAACCTCACATGCAGCATGATCAGACAGCGTGGCTTCAGAATGATGAAGTTCAGCCTGGATGGCTGCTGTTACTAAAATAGCAAAACCAATTAAATCAATTTTTCTACATAACCCCTTGGTATATTTGGCTGAAATTTGGCATGAAGCATTAATGGGACCTCAGTTTTAAGAATTTAAAAGCAAAAATAAATCTTAAACAGAACTAGGTCTCAGTGACCTACTTTCTGTTAATGAGTCCACTTTTGCATAAATGCCAATATATCAAGACACTATTTAATCAGATTCAGATTTTAGTCAGATTCAGTCAAAATGACCCAAAAATGGAGCTCTTTGAAATTTATGTGACTGGGCAGTCCAAGATGACTTTTGACTGCTGTTACTCAAAATAGCAAGAAACATGAAAAGGACAATTCTTTACAACCTGTCAATGAATGTGGACCAACTTCATATAACAATGATCCACTCATGAAGCTATTTCATTTTTTTGCAAATTGGCCATCAAATATGGCTGCCATCAGCTATTACTAAAGATAGCCAAAAATATGAAACAGACAGTATCTCATAAATTGCCAAATGGGGTTGACCGAATATGCCTAAAACAGATGCTCCATTTACCAAATGGGGTTGACCAAACAATGCATCAAACACATGCTCCATTGAGTTAATGTAAAAATGCAAAGCAGGTGTGACATAGCATTTTGTGGAATTCTTCTGTATATGGATCATCTGAAAATTTTTTTTCTTTCTATTTTCAGGTAACTGATAACAATGCCTAAAAAAGGGGTGGAGGAGGTCAGTGGCTATGTTAGGGAATCCCAACGCAAGGACAGGTGAGTATGAACCAGGTAAGTATGAGGACAGACGTAGTGAATATGACGTGACTGAGGAGCTGGCCTCACTAAAAACAGAAAACAAAGACATAGTGACATCTGTCACCGAGCCAAAAAATCTGCCAAATAATTTGCTAAATAATCTGCCAAATAACCTGCCAGATAAAAGAGAGACTAGCAAAGGCAATCAAGTATGTGACACTCAGAGAAAGTCTGTTATTTGTCCTGGTGATGTTTCTAGGATCAGTAGAGAGCCATCTAATAATGTTGAAAATGATGGTATGAGCAATTTAAATACAAATAGTCAGAAAGCATCATTGACAGCTTTCTCTTGGAATGCTTGTGATACAATTTTTGGGACTTTTCATCAAAATAATCATAGATTTTCAAATGAATCAAGAGGATTTCAATGCACATGCAATGCATTGTGTATTTTATCATACTCAGCTTGTCTGGAAATAGAGAATAGTTCAAACTTAGATAAAATTCTTTGTGATGGAGATGCTGTATATCGACATGTGATAAACAGGTTGAAAGCAGAAGGAAAATACACACACGCATTGTTGAGTTTGGAAGAAATTCCTGATAGTTTTAAAGTTGATATTGGAACATTTACTGTGGAGAAACAACCAGTTATAAGTGGCATATTGGTAAACACTCAGCAAGATGATGGTTTTCCAGCACTTCATCGTGCTTTACAAACAGCCTTTTCTAGTACATCATCCGGCCTCTTAATGATCGGAGCAATATGTTCAGCTGTATATAAAAAGAATGATTTGTATGTCTTTTTTGATTCTCACTCACACGGAGAGAATGGACTTTCATCTGCAGATGGTACATCAATTTTGATATCTTTCTCATGTCTGAATGATCTAATTACTTACCTGTTTGCATTCTATAATAGTATGAGAATAGATATGAGCTTGCAGTTTGACTTTTTGCCTGTTGCTGTCAGAAAACATGAACTGAATGAAAGCTATAAAGGATACTTGGAATGTAGCCTTGATGCTTATTTTGAAGGTCAACTGTTAAAACAGGCTGAAAAAATGCAAAGTCATGCAAGTAACTTAGGTATGTCTAAAGAAGCTTCACATGCTAAGAAAAGGAAGAAACTCACTGAGTACAATACGGCATACAAAAAGAAACAAAGATAAGATCCTGCTTTTAAAGCAGATGAGAAGGTGTATGAGCTTGCATCTAAGCAGAAAAAAAGACAAGATCCTGCATTTAAAGCAAATGAGAAAGTATATCAGCTTGCATCTAAGCAGAATGCCAGAAAGAAGCCAGGTGTCCTATCCAAAGAGCGTGCTGAAAAGAAGAATTCAAGACAAAATCCTGCTTTTAAAGAGAAAGAAAAAATACATCAGCGTGCATCTAAGCAAAATGTCAGAAAGAAGCCAGGTGTCCTATCGAAAGAGCGAGCTGAAAAGGAGGATTCAAGAAAAAATCCTGCTTTTAAAGAGAAAGAAAACATACATCAGCGTGCATCTAAGCAAAATGTCAGAAAGAAGCCAGGTGTCCTATCCAAAGAGCGAGCTGAAAAGGAGAGTTCAAGAAAAAATCCTGCTTTTAAAGAGAAAGAAAAAGTACACCAGCGTGCATCTAAGCAAAATGCCAGAAAGAAGCCAGGTGTCCTATCCAAAGAGCGTGCTGAAAAGGAGTCTTCAAGAAAAAATCCTGCTTTTAAAGAGAAAGAAAAAATATACCAGCTTGCATCTAAGCAAAATGCTAGAAAGAAGCCAGGTGTCCTATCCAAAGAATGTGCTGAAAAGAAGTCTGCCAGGGAAGACTTTGCCTTTAAAGCTAAGGAAATAGTATATCAACGTAAATCAAAACAGAAAGCAAGAAAATCACCTTATGTACAGGAGTGTGAAAGGATCAAGCAACATCAAAAAAGGCAACAGAAACAAAAATTGAATGTGCTGTCTAATTCAGATGACCCAAAATCTGATAAGAAATGTAAAACCGTCAAAGATAATGTTCATGACCATAACTCAAACGAATTATCTGGTGGAAAAAGGTCAACAACTATTAATGAATGTATAAAGCAGTTTCATTCAAGTATTTCTGTTGGACCATTATTTGTGTGTACATCCTGCCATCAGACATGGTTTAGAAAAAGTGTTTCAATATTAAAGAACACCCACATCTCAGCACAAAGTAAAAGACTTTTCAGCACCAATTTCACATCTGTTAATGATGAAGAGTGGGTTTGTCATACTTGTTTGAGTGCATTAAGAGACGGTAAAGTTCCAAAATTATCTGTCGCAAATGGAATGAAATGGCCAGAAAAGCCTCCCGAACTATATTTACATCAGCTTGAAGAAAGGCTAATAGCACTTCGTATTCCATTTATGAAGATAAGAGAATTACCACGTGGTGGTCAATACTCCTTGAAAGGGAATGTTATTAATGTACCAGTTGATATTCAGCCCACTGTTAACTGTCTCCCAAGACCCATGGATGAAAACTTTACAGTTGCTATCCAGCTCAAAAAGAAATTGTCATATAAAAAAGTTGATTTTAAAGAAAATGTTAGACCATTAAGAGTTTTAACTGCATTACACTGGTTGGTAAATAATAGTGAATTATACAAAAATGCAGGTTTATCAGTTGATGATGGCTGGTTTCAGGAAGTTACTGAAACAGTAGAAGACACCGTAAAAGAATTTTTGGAAATGTCAACAGAGAAATCCAAGGACAGTAATAGCCTGGAGAATCCAGTATATGAGCAAGTGAAGAACATTGATACAGTTGCTAAAGACAGTACTGAAACTGATGGCTATGATTCTGATCATTACAGTGAAATAGATGCCAATCATAATGTTGGAAATGTAGATACATTAGTGGATGATGCAAATATTGCAAACAAATATGATCAGGTATTTACCTTTGCACCTGGAGAAGGACAACATCCACTTAGTTTATATCAAGATAAAGATGCAGAATATTTATGCTTTCCTACAATATTTTGTGGTCAGAGACCACCAAGCAAAGATGAAAGACCTGTTTCTGTTCATTATACTGATATTGTTAAATGGGAATTACGAAGTATTGATAGGAGAGCAGCACAGTCAGTTCCAAACATCTTTTTTAAACATAAAAAGTTACAGATGAAACAGATCAGTGACAAAGTGAATTTAGCTGTAAAAAGATGTAAAAGTAAAGGCAAGAAAATTACAGCAGCTGAAGCTAGAGATTCTACATATTTAGATAAGCTTGTAAAACTTGATGAAGGCTATTACATATTTCGTCAGCTCAGAAATTCACCTGCTTATCTTGAAGCAAGAAAAAAGGATATTTTTGCCATGATAAGGCAGCTCTCCTTGCCCACTTGGTTTATGTCCTTGTCAGCAGCTGATACTAGATGGACAGATCTTTTGAGGATGTTGGCAAAACTTAATGATGGTGTTGAATATTCAGACAAAGATATAGAGAATTTGACATGGCAAGAGAAAACAAAACTTGTTCAGAAGGATCCAGTAACATGCTCAAGGTACTTTGATCATCGTGTACAGGAATTCCTGAAAACAGTTCTTAAAAGTGATTGTCAGCCAGTTGGAAAATTGAAAGACTATTTCTATAGAGTTGAGTTTCAACAGCGTGGTTCTCCTCATATCCACATGCTTGTTTGGATAGAAAATGGTCCAGTGCTAGAAAAGAATTCAGAAGAGGAAATAGTTCAGTTTGTCGATCAATATCTTACATGTAATGCTGATAATGAGGAAACTGCAAGTCTGGTTAACTTACAAACACATAAACACTCAAGAACTTGCAGAAAGAAGGGAAAACCAATATGTAGATTTGGATTTCCATGACCACCTCTTCCAAAAACTTTGTTGCTATATCCACTTGATGATGAAGTCGAAAAGTACACAAAGAAATATACAGAGCTTCAAAAGGCCATGAATGAGTATAAAGACAATGTAGAAATGACAATTGAGGAATTTTTGGAGAAAGTAGCCAAAATGGATTTTGAAGATTATATCAAATGCATACGAAGCTCACTGAATGCACCAAAAGTATTTCTAAAAAGGAAGCCAAATGAAATGAGAGTCAATCTGTTTAATGTAAAAGTTCTTCTTGCGTGGAAGGCAAATCTTGACATTCAGATAGTTCTTGAACCATACGGTTGTGCATCATACATTGTTGGTTATATAAGTAAATCTCAAAGAGGAATGAGTGCACAGCTTGATGCAGCAGCCAAAGAAGCTCGTAAAGGAAGTTTAGATCTTAAAAAGCAAGTCAGACATATTGGAAATGTTTTTTCAAACTCTGTTGAAGTGAGTGCTCAAGAGGCAGTTTACCTTGCTCTGCAAATTCCTTTGACAAAATGCACAAGGCACATTGTTTTCATAAATACGTCAACTCCTGAAGAAAGGGTATTTCTGCTGAAACCCAAAATTGTTCTTGATGAGCTACCTGCTGAGTCTACAAACATAGAATCAGATAATATTATCCAGCGTTACTCAAAAAGACCTAGGCAGCTTCAGAAATTTTGCTTGGCAGATTATGTCTCAAAAGTTGATGTTATTTATCCTAAAGAAAACAGACTGTCAGAGAAAGTGGAAGATAAAAATGATGATAGTGGCAGTGAAACAGATTCAAGTGATGAAAATGAGGGGAGCTGTGAAGAAGAAAATACTCCAAATGAAACAGATTGTTCAGACTTGATATACAGAGCAAATAATGGAACAAGATATAAGAGTAGAAAGGTCCCTAGAATAATACGGTTTGTAAGGTATAATAGGAAAAAGGACCCGGAAAATTACTTCAGGGAACAGTTAATGCTTTACATGCCGTGGCGTAATGAAGAAAAAGATCTGTTAGGTTCGTTTGACACCTATCGGGACCATTATAACTTGATGAAAGAATCACTGCAGTCTAAAAGCAACGAGTATGAACATCACACTGAAGAACTTGAACTTGCTAGGCAGATGATGGAAGAAGAGGAGAATGCATATGATCAGATTGCACCAAATGCTCAACAAGAAAATAGAGAAGCAGAAAAAGAAGGAGTGAATGAATCTGAAAATTTTGTATATTTTAATCCAGATAGAGTAGTCGAGCACAGACAGTATGATATTGGTATAGAACTGCAGTCCACATGTTCAGTACCGCCTGTAGAAACAACTGGCATTATGCTACCAGAAGAAGAATATTTAACTCTTTTGAGGAATCTGAATTTAAGACAAAGAGAATTTTTCAACCATGTAGTGCATTGGATAAAATGTAAAGATGAACCAATCTATGCTTTCTTATCAGGGGGTGCAGGTGTTGGCAAATCTGTAGTCATAAGAGCACTTTATCAAAGCCTGTATAGAACTTTGAATTTGAAGGAAGGAGAAAATCCAGAAGATATAAGAATTCTACTCTGTGCTTATATGGGCTTTGCTGCTTTCAACATAGTTGGTCAAACCATTTGCTCTGCATTCCACACAAAAATATATATCAGGGTACAAGCCTTTTATCAGCTGATGAGTTGAATACATTTAGAATAAAGTACAGACATCTAAAGGTTGTTATTATTGATGAGATATCTATGGTTGGCACACACTTACTCAGTTTTATTGACACACGACTGCAGCAACTGACTGGAACAAAAAGAATTTTTGGTGGCTTAAGCATAATTGCTGTAGGTGATTTTTACCAACTGAAACCAGTAGGTGATTCAATGGTATTTCATGACTTGGAAAAGGAAGCTTCTTCACTTGCACCTAATTATGGAAGGAACCATTCAAAATGTATGAATTAGTAGATATAATGAGACAAAAAGAGGATCATGAGTTTGCTCAGTTACTGAATCGACTTAGACTTAATGAAATGACTGAAGAAGACAAAAAAAGTTGCAAACACGTGTTGTTGACCGTCATAGTGATGACTATCCAAAAGATGCCCTTTATTTGTTTTCCGAAAACTTAGGTGTGGATAATCATAATGAGAAAATATTGAATCAGATGCCTGGAGAGAAAGTTGTTATACCTTGTCATGATACAGTTGTTTTAGCAAACATTTCTGCACAAAGATCTCGTGAGCTAATTAATTAACTTCCAGATGATTTCTCAAAAACAGGCAGTTTGTTGAAGTTGTTGACAGTAGCTGTTGGAATGATTTATGTTATGACAGTGAATGTCAGTGTAGAAGATGGCTTAACAAATGGTGCTACAGGGATTGTAAAATTCATTGAGTACAAGATGGAAGGAACAAATCGTCCTAGTATTATTTGGGTTTTATTTGATGATTCTCGAATTGGTAGGTCAACCCGAGAAAAGTTCTTCAATAGAGGATTCTATAATGTTAATATCCAGACAGAATGGACTCCAGTGTTTGATACAGAGAGAGCTTTCATATACAAGTACAAAACCTATCAAAGACTTCAATTTCCATTGAGACCTGCTGCTGCAAAAACGGTCCACAAAGCTCAGGGTGCCACAGTAGACAAAGTAGTGATTGATTTTACTCAGAAAACTGTTAGAAAAGTACCACATATTCACTATGTTGCACTTAGTAGAGTAAAGAAGCTTGAAAATTTATACATTTTGAATCTTAATGAACGTGCTATGGCTTTAGATGCAAAAGTGACTGAAGAGATGCAAAGATTAAAGACTGAAGCAGTTTTGAAACTTTGTTATGTGCCATTATATAAAGTTGATCCAGAAAATCAGAATTGCATTTAAAAATGCAAGGTCTTTGCGTAAACACTTTAAGGATATAGAATTTGAACCAAATGTGTTGGCGGCAGATGTTGTTGGTTTTGCAGAATCACGGTTATGTAAAAGGGATGAAAATGTTCATTTTGCTTTAAAAAGATTTAGGCTGATTAGATTAGATGATACAGAGACTGAATCATTAAATAGGCCACACCATGGACTTGCTGTATACATAAAAGAATATTTTGAAGTTAAAAAAGTCATAAAAATGCGTTGCCATTCATGTGAATTCATTCTGACTGCATTGCAAAGCCCTTCAAAAGGATATTTTCAAACTGTACTGTTGTACAAATACCCAAAAAGTTCCCAGACTGATTTTAAAGACGACATTCATTGCCATTTGAAACCAGTGGTAAATGTCAATGCAAAGTTAGTCATATTGGGTGATTTCAATATTCAGATAGATTCTGTCAATTCACAGTTTGTTGATTTCATGGGAACACTGTTCAGCTGTGTGCAACAAATCAAGAACTCTACTACTGACTCTGGATCAATATTAGATCTGATTTTTGTGAATTGCCAAGCATTTTGTGACATTATTGAAGCTTATTGGACTGACCATAAACTTATCTATTGTGCCTTAGATACGTAGCAGTTTAAATCAGAAGCATTGTTGGTGTATTTCATCTGTTTTAAATGTAAAACTTTTTATATAGAGCAAGAGCCGGTTGTACGACATGTAAGGTAGAGCAGGTTATACAGCATGTTGTATAGCTCGTTTCTGGATGTTATACACATTTTTTTACCATGTTATACAGATAATGAGTCCAGACCTTCAAGAATGAAGTTAGACATTAGTTAACTATTTAACTTGCATATAATGTCAAATATATTGTTACTGAGAAAGTTGAAAAAAAATTACATGGAAGTTTCTTTAAAAAATGCACATTGTTTACTGGAAAGTTACTGATTATTTCATGACATGTCATCCGATTTGACAGATCACAAACTTATATATTGTTTCATAGATACATTCTTGAAAAGCATTGTTGAAGGATTTTATGTGTTTAAAAGGTGCAGCTTAATATCTGTGACAGGATGTTATACAACATATTATTACTGCATGTAACCATGATATGTTATAAAGATAACGAGCTCAAAATTTGAACATACAATTGAAATTTTATTTATTGATCAATATTTCTATGGCTTCCACTGTCAAAAATATTGGTACTAAATTCTCATGATGAAGAAAGTAAAAGCTTGTTTGTTATTTGGAGTTGAAAAAATACACATTATTTGCAAGGAAGGTGCATGAAAGTTGAGAATTTAAATTCTGTTTTAAGATATAATAATGGATGACAAAATTATGGATACTATTTGCAAGGAAGGTGCATGAAAGTTGAGAATTTAAATGCTGTTTTAAGATACAATAATGGATGACAAAATTATGGATAATATTTGAAGTTATTTCAGAAAGTTTCTTAAATGAACTTTAATAATTTAAAGAAACTATTCAAAACCCAATGAATATACTAAAATATATTTTTCAAGTTTTTTTTTTCTCTCTTTTTTTTTCTTTTTTTATGTGCTGTGGACATTGATGAAATTTGGATACATAGCTATGAGTCACTATTTAAGTCCCAATCAGCCCATTGGCACATCACAAACTTCCTATGACCAGAAACGTTTTGGTGTAAACAAGGATATGTAAAGACATTGCTGATATGTGTGTCTGTTTGTAAGAATATTATTATCTCAGTGCTGTTCAGAAGGTCAAAATGTAAACGAAGAATACTACAGAACATTTCTTTCAACAACATTGATGTCAAAACTGAAATGCAGACACCTTTTCTTGGGTCTGTCAAACCACTTACTTTTTAAAAAGAATGTCTAATGTCATAAAGCAGATATTGTGATGTCACTATTTCAATATTTGGACTGGGGTTCTTCAAAAGCCTACTTACTCACCAGAGCTAAGTCCATCTGAGTTTGGTCCATTTCAAAATTAAAGAAGTTGACAGCCTCACTGGATCTATTACAATAAACAGCTAAAGCAAGCTTTGTGTGCACGTGCTTGGCATATTCATGACAATTGCCTAGCAACCAGTATAAGATTGAAACCAACGAGATGACTGGCCATCATTGATCACACGGGAGATAAGCAGCCCATTGTTGATCACAGGGGAAATAACTTCAAAGGAATCTAGATGGGTAAGTACCGTATCTTGCTAAATATTCAAAATAGACACTGCTTACTGATCCACTCTTTTACTATCAAAACCCTTGAAGCCGTGTGCCACAGTGATATACAAAATAAAGAACAGCATAAAAATAACTGAAAGAACTCATTAGTAAAAAGATTTAATATGGGTAATCAATATTAAATATTACCTTGGTATATAAAACATTTACTGTGAGCAAAGCTTGCTACTTGGTCCATATATTATTTAAAACTCAGTATGTATGACCCCTACTTCAAAGAAATTGATAGAGCATATTGATTTGAGTTTTCCATGCATCAGTCCATTCCTCAAAGTACATTTTTTATACTTACAAACTATGTATGTTGGTGCTTTGAGATTTCATTAATGGATCCTTCATGAAAAACATTTCTGATCATATTTTAGCTCAACACAAAATATATTCATACATTCAGTTGTCCCTTATCACATTACCAAGATGGCTGCCTTGTCCATGTCATTTTTTTGTGCCAAAGATCTTCTTCTTAGAAGCCATTAAGGGGGGGATAAAACTTATTTTTTGCATAAATGTTTGTGATATTATCCTCTACATAAATGGTGTGTTTTATTGCTGTTGTGCATGTTGTTTTGTTGTTGTGGCAACTTAGTTTTTCCAACATAACCTCAGTGCTCAGGTGAGCGATATAGGGTCATTGGCCCTCTGGTTGTTTCTAACATTACGCCATTAACATTACTTTAAATGCAACGTTACGTCACGAAAATACAAATGACGTAAGCGTAAAAGCAATATTGACTGGCTGCCCGATGAATATCACAAATTATTATATGACCAAGATGTAACACACAATTTCATTGGCTAATCTGACGTCACGTGCCGGTCACTATTTTGCGATATTCACCGGCTGGTCAGTGAATAGTGCTTTTACGCTAACGTCATTGTATTTTCGTGACGTAACGTCTGATGTACCTTAATGTTAATGGCGTAACGTCGCGAGATAATACCATGTAGTACCATCATAAATATCAAAGGAAACTGTATTTAGAATTATCATATAATAAAACAATTGTTGACCTTTATTTCGGTGAATATGCAGTTTTATTGACCTGCAAACATAACATATTGACCTCCGCTTCGCGTCGGTCAATATGTTGTTTGCAGGTCAATAAAACTGCATATTCAACTCAACAAAGGTCAATAATTGTATTATATTGAACGTCACGTGACGTCGATTCAGCCAATGAAATTGTGTGAAAAATTGTGCTTATATAATAAACAAGAAACATCTTTAAAAAATATAATTGTCGAAGATAAAATTCGTCTTTAAAGAACAACTTTTTAGTCAGGACGGATCCACCGCTTCATGGGTATTATCAGTACTGTTGTAATGTAAATGTGTTTTGTTCAAGGACAAAACATGAATTCCCGAGTGCGGATTATCGTGATCAGCCTTGGTCGAGTTCGATTACAACTATTGTCTGGCGATAGTATGTCATGGAAGAAGCGGGTCAACTCGGCCTGCTCTCTGTAAGCCTGGGGTCTTCACGGCTCCTGGGTCAACTCGGCCGCCATTCAACTCGTCCGGGTCTATTCGGCCTGCTGCCATTTGCATCCTCGCCCCAACCTACGAAGATGGGCTGCGCCAGGAATGAACGGAAACACAATAAACGAATAGAGTTTGTTGGGTTGTTGATTTAATAAGAAGTGCTTCAAAATGGTGGACAAAACATGAATTAATATAAAGGGCAACCCAATAATCCCTCAACGGATAACTGCAACTGCAGCTAGACTATGGTAACGGGACGTTCCGGGCCTACAATAATACAAAGACGCCGGGATAGCCGGACCAAGGTGCATGGCAATTATATTTTAATTGTTTCAATAGTGCCGGAGTTTTAAGATTGGGGTCCTTTACCCTGTGAGATTTTCTGTAGTATAGGGTCGAAATAAGAGCAAGATTGTTACCATCAGCTAATCATCACAGGTCTCTGAAATGTAAAAAATCCGTTTTTGTAGGTGGGGGTTGTGGATACAAATGACTGGCGCCTAGATATACAACCATGCGGCACCATGGCCATAACTGATGTTTTCCTTACTCATTTTCATACAACTTCGATATCCTAATTTATTTGCCACAAGTAAGATTTACTGGCATGACTGAACTGCAAAAATACCGATACCTCACCAGGAGCTAGCTGTAACCGGGGGAACACTTATTAACAGTCTATTTCTTAGCGCTTTCTGCCTCATATTCTCATGATTTTCCCTGACTTCGTTTGGCCCAATTGCTAAGGGAGTGAATTCGTGAGTTTGTGAGTGAGTGAGCGTGTGTGCAATTGAGCGAATGAGTATCAAGATAAGCCTGCATCGAAATAATTCCTTATCTAGAAACTTTTATCGCCGATGCAATGAATTGGTTTCAAAACTCAATGTCAGGTTAAAATCACTTTCACATGAAGGCCTATCGGAACCAGAATTTTATGATGACTTAGTATACAAATTCAAAAAGATATGGGGTATGTCTGATATTTTGTTCAGCTTCGAAAAAGTAGTGTTTTGTTCTCATTGTATTTTGTTCAGTGCTAGCACTAACCATCAAAATCAGGAAGTCATATGACTTCCAAGGTTTGTCATTTGGAAGTCATGCTGAAGGATAGACTTGGTTTCTTCCAGAATGTCCATATTTATATTGCTTTCTCCTTTATAATGGGTGAAATACCATTATTACAATAAATTTAACTCATTATTTAAGTCAATGTTTACTTTATAAATGTTAGGTTATATAAAATTGGAAGTCACTGACTTCCTGCCATTCAGTTTTAGAAGTCACAGACCCCCACACTTCCACTAGTGGAAGCATTGTTTGTTTCTTTGTAATTTTAGTTAGAAATACATCAGTTGTTAAAGAAGACTGATTTCTGGCGCGGCAGATCGGAAGCGCGGTGCGGTTATGGCTTTCATACTAGACCTTTAAATACACGATTGGAAAACTCGAAAGCGCCTGATCTACGGCTGCTCAAACGGGTCATGAAATTTGCAAATACACGTTTCTTCATTCGTTATTATTGAATAAAACACGTCTATCCGCAAATAACGGCGATTAAATTAAAAAGGAAACGAAGCCAAAATAAAGTTTATATTCATAAAACGTCATTTTAAAACTGTTTCTTTTCACAAATGGTAGATTGTGTTTATTATCCCCCATACAATAACAAGAGGACCATTGGTCCTGTAGCTCACCTGGGTCCATTCAGCCTCAGTACTCTAGGGTAAGTTACTCTAAGACCATTGGTCAATTGGTTCTAGTGAAAACTTTTTTTAAAGGTTTTAACCATATATGGGCATGGAGAACATGTTGGTCATGTGACCTGGACGTTTGAAACCCCTGGAGGCTCTATATGAAATTTGGTTTCAAAATTGGCCCAGGGGCTTTTGAGGAGATGGTTTGATATTGTCAAAATGACAGAGTTCTGGATCAAAATTCAAAGAATGACCTTGACCTCTTGTACCCATGAATCTTCATGTACTCATTAAGTTGACTGTAGATACCAATTTTTAGGCATAAATCTTCAAAACTTTCCATGAAATCTTATGTTCTAGCACTTTCCCACATTTGACCTTGCAGTAAAGTAGTCAAGGTCAACCCAAGGTCATTATTTTGAACAATCTTGATAGCACTGGAGTTCCCAATGCTACATACCAAGCTATAAGGTCATCGGTCAATTGGTTCTGGAGAAGAAGGTTTTTAAAGGTTTTTATCATATATGGTCCTGGCGGCCATGTTGGTCATGTGACCTGGACTGTTTGAACAAATTTTCATTCCCTCAATCCCTGGAGGCTCTATATGAAATTTGGTTACAATTGGCCCAGTTTTTTAGGGGATTGTTTGATATTGTCAAAATATGAGAGTTCTGGGTCAAAGGTCAAAGAATGACCTTGACCTCTTGTACTCACAAATCTTCATGTACTCATTAAGCTAACTGTATATACCAATTCTTAGGCATATCTCTTCAAAACTTTCCATGAAATCTTATGTTCTAGCATTTTCCCATATTTGACCTTGCCGTAAAAAAGATCAAGGTCAACCCATGGTCATAATTTGAACAATCTTGATAGTACTCGAGTACCCAAAGCTACATACCAAGTTTCAAGGCCATCGGTCAATTGGTTCTTGAGAAGAAGATTTTTAAAGGTTTTTTACCGTATATGGGCGTGGCGGCCATGTTGGTCATGTACCTGGACCGTATGAATAATTTTTTGTTCCCTCAACTCCTGGAGGCTCTATATGAAATTTGGTTTCAATTGGCCCAGGGGATTTTGAGGAGATTGTTTGGAATTGTCAAAATATGAGAGTTCTAGGTCAAAGGTCAAAGAATGACCTTGACCTCTTATACTCATAAATCTTCATGTACTCATTAAGATGACTGTAGTTACCAATTTTTAGCCCCAAATCTTTAGTAGTTTCCAAGATATCTTATGTTCTAGCATGTTGCCATATAAAAGCACAAGGAAGCAAATTTGACCTTACCATAAAAAAGGTCAAGGTCAACCCAAGGTCATAATTTGAACAATCTTGGTAGTACTCACTTACCCGATGCTACATACAAAGTTTCAAGGCCATCGGCCTATTGGTTCTGGAGAAGAAGATTTTTTTAGGTTTTTACCATATATGGGCATGGCGGCCATGTTTGTCATGTGACCAGGACCGTTTGAACAACTTTTTGTGCCTAAGATCCCAAGAGGCTCTGTATGAAATTTGGTTACAATCGGCCCAGCGGTTTCAGAGGAGAAGTCGTTTGAAATTGTGGACGGACGGACGGACGGACGGACGGACGACGGACGACGACGGACGACGGAGCCTGACCATACTATAAGCTCCCCCGGAGCCTCTGGCTCAGGTGAGCTAAAAACCCGGATGCAGGTCATGCATGCTCTGATAGCGAACACACGAAGTATGTTCGCTTTACTGTATCAGTTTTGGTCCTATATACGTAGGCAGATAAAATGTGTGGTAACCATCATGGTTGCGGCCATCTTGGAGAACCGGATGTTCGAAAGTCATCGCGAGACTAGTCACGAGCCAAGTGCTCTAATCGATTTTTTTTACGAGTTCACAAACTTATTTTTGCGACCACTCTATAAAGGAAATATATATTAAATATTTCTCGCTACAATAATTCTCGTTTTTGTTAAGTATGTTCGTACAGTGTAGAAAGGATAGCTCAAACTATAAACGTTTTAGTTTGAGGTTTTGTCGTCAGCTCGGGACCGGAACTTAGTCTAGACCGGAACTGAGTTCCTAGGTAAAACCCCGTACCATGGCGCGTCAGGTGAATTGGAAATGACGGCGCACCCGAGAGTGCACCAGAGAGCCCACCTAGGTTAGAATGGAGCAGGAATTGTGTGTTTGGCCAGTGTTAATAAGCACTTTGATGAAAAAGTTGATTTCTACGATTTTTTAAAGTAAATTAATCATGACACAGCCTTAACATCTATATTTTAGCCCATTTCAATTATCTTTGGAACTGAATAAATAACAATCAGATTCCAAAAACGAATTTTTTGATTTGCTAATCAAAGCAATCATCATGAGTACAATTTTAAACACCATATGATTTAATACTCAGAATTAAACGAATTATCTGAAATGTCTCTCAGCTGCGGAATATAAGGTTTGCTGAGAGAGGGCAGCAGGACTGACTTCCGATAATATTATTTTGAAGACGGTTGAATCCCTGCCTCTTAATGGTGCAGATCGCTGAGGAAAGTGTGGACTTTCAGATGATTAGTGCACCCCACCACTGTCACAAAGCAGCTTAATATTGTGACAGCAGACCATAAGGACACCTTAAGAAGGCGAGCCTACATATGTTTCCATTCTATCTGCATACCGAACAAGTCTGCTATGGTTCTTTCTTAATGGGCACTGTGGTTCTTCTTGGACATTTAAATTCAGACTCTAATCGATACTGGCATGACGTTCAACCCGTCTTAAGGATTGCAAAACCAGTCGAATAAACCCTATAAGGTGTATTTTATTTTATTTTATTTTTTTTTTTCGTTTTTCATTTCATTTTTTTTTCTTAAACTTTTTTCTTTATTCTTTCTTTCCTACTATGCATTACTCCAGTGCCTGACCCCGTTGCTGACGCCCTTTCCTGCACAATGAGGCTCATGTTGCTCATGGGTACTGGTGGCTTAGCAACGTCTTCGAATCAAATCAAATCAGTTAACTGTTCTTAAATCCAGTTACAGGGCTGACCCAAAGTACAGTACAAAACATACAACACATAAAAACATTCGGTACATGCAAGTGATGTATTTTCTGACCATGACAGTGTATGGCTTACTTACTATATATCATGTTAAAGTGAAACATCTCCAGAGGAAGCAATTCAGCCTTCCCATCTCTGTGCCCCCTTCAACGCAAGACCAGCTCCCTTATAAAAGAATTTGCCATCATTCGTTGAAGCAAATGCTTTCCCCTATAGAAGACCAATCTGGAAGGGCTATGCCTCCCGAGGAAGCAAAACAGAAATCATAAAGGCTGCCTACTTATGTAAAAGTGGCGAAAAATATGAAGGTGCACCACAGTTAGTTGCTCCTGTAGTAGGAGGAGAAAATTCTGTAAAGAAAATTTCATTGAGCGCCCCAACCTCAAGATTATAAAGCGAGCACACAACCACTAGGTTAAAAGGTCCGGACCAGTTGGACTAGTTCTTTTCTACTCTGCAGCCATTGCTTCGCCCTTGGGCTCCAATGATAATCATCCTGGTCACAGCACCACTGTAGTAGGAGAAAAATATGTACAGAAAATTTCGGTGAGCGACCCCAACGGGGATCGACCTCTCCACCCCAAGATTATAAAGCAAGCACACTAGGCTAGAAAGTCCGGACTAGTTAGACTGGTCAGTTATATACTCTATATACCTATATACATATTTACACATAATTAGCTGGCCGTACTACTACACTCCATTGAAAAGCTGGTGTTTTTTCACACCTTAACTGTAAAAGTATCTGAATGATAACGAGAAGGTTAATGAGAACATCCTCAGGGAAAGCAGGTTGGCAAACCCAGACTCTGTGACTTCAAAACTGGGGCCAACACCCAAAGGATTTGATTGTTTTGAGTTTAACGGCCCTTTGAGACAGTATTTCAGTCTATATTGGGCCGTATCCCAGAGAGGGAGAAAGAGAAGAAAAAAATGTCCAAACAAGCCCCACCCGCACCTACTGCAAGCACAGTAGGCCATTGTCCAACAATGTTCCAAATCAGTAAGACGCCCCGGCACTGGAAGTTACACACAGCACCATCGCACCACCCGACCACCCCCAACACCCAAAGGAAAGAATTTGCTCCCTACAGAGCAAATTTCCTCCCTTCAGAGTGGACACCCAGCCACCCACCCACACACATAAAAATGGTCACACTGCCAACTTGAGTGCCAAGGTAAACATGCAAGAAGACACATAAGTTGACTCTCCTTTGTAAAAATGGCAGAAACTTGCACACACAGCTATAGTTGCCTTATTTTAGTGCAGCATGGATGTCACACGAGCTGCACCGATCTCTCAAGGATGTCACCATTACCATTATAGCATGATACAGTTTGCTAATCCAGGTGAGTGCCACTCGGGCCAATTTGACCCAAACAACAATGACAAGGTGGTCCCTAGGGTAGCACTTCACCCCAATCAAAGATCTTCAAGGACCGTAAAGCGCTTGTTCGCACAAAGGCAGTGCCTTAATTTCATATTATGTCTACGACAAATAATAGCAACCAACCAACGAGTTGTTTGCCGCCGAACAACGAGAGTTGGTTGCTTTACGATTAAGGCGTATTTCTGTTCTATTCTATTCTGTCCCGTACCACTAAGGCTTCGAAATATTTCCGGTTGGCGTTTTTCTTTCTATGGAGAAACGAGACGCTGGCATTTTTATTGGAGGAAAATAAATTCCTGAACTTCCGCCGACACTTCCCTGGCAACACGCGTCTGAATTCCAAACAAGAGGACCATTGGTCCTGTAGCTCACCTGGGTCCATTCAGCCTCAGTACTCTAGGGTAAGCTACTCTAGGGCCATTGGTCAATTGGTTCTGGTGAAAAATTTTTTTAACGGTTTTAACCATATATGGGCATGGAGAACATGTTGGTCATGTGACCTCGACGTTTGAAACCCCCCTGGAGGCTCTATATGAAATTTGGTTTCAAAATTGGCCCAGGGGCTTTTGAGGAGATGGTCTGATATTGTCAAAATAACAGAGTTCTGGGTCAAAATTCAAAGAATGACCTTGACCTCTTGTACTCATGAATCTTCATGTACTCATTAAGATGACTGTAGATACCAATTTTTAGGCATAAATCTTCAAAACTTTCCATGAAATCTTATGTTCTAGCATTTTCCCATGCTTGACCTTGCAGTAAAATAATCAAGGTCAACCCAAAGTCATTATTTTGAACAATCTTGATAGCACTGGAGTTCCCAATGCTACATACCAAGCTATAAGGCCATCGGTCAATTGGTTCTGGAGAAGAAGATTTTTAAAGGTTTTTATCATATATGGTCCTGGCGGCCATGTTGGTCATGTGACCTGGACTGTTTGAACAAATTTTCATTCCCTCAATCCCTGGAGACTCTATATGAAATTTGGTTACAATTAGCCCAGTTTTTTAGGGGATTGTTTGATATTGTCAAAATATTAGAGTTCTGGGTCAAAGGTCAAAGAATGACCTTGACCTCTTGTACTCACAAATCTTCATGTACTCATTAAGATAACTGTATATACTAATTCTTAGGCATATCTCTTCAAACTTTCCATGAAATCTTTATGTTCTAGCATTTTCCCATATTTGACCTTGCCGTAAAAAAGATCAAGGTCAACCCATGGTCATAATTTGAACATTCTTGATAGTACTCGAGTACCCAAAGCTACATACCAAGTTTCAAGGCCATCGGTCAAATGGTTCTTGAGAAGAAGATTTTTAAAGGTTTTTTACCGTATATGGGCGTGGCGGCCATGTTGGTCATGTGACCTGGACCATATGAATAAGTTTTTGTTCCCTCAACTCCTGGAGGCTCTATATGAAATTTGGTTACAATTGGCCCAGGGGTTTTTGAAAAGCTTGTTTGGAATTGTCAAAATATGAGAGTTCTAGGTCAAAGGTCAAAGAATGACCTTGACCTCTTATACTCATTAATCTTCATGTACTCATTAAGATGACTGTAGATACCAATTTTTAACCCAAAATCTTCAACAGTTTCCAAGATATCTTATGTTCTAGCATTTTGCCATATAAAAGCACAAGGAAGCAAATTTGACCTTACCGTAAAAAAGGTCAAGGTCAACCCAAGGTCATAATTTGAACAATCTTGGTAGTACTCACGTGCCCGATGCTACATACCAAGTTTCAAGGCCATCAGCCTATTGGTTCTGGAGAAGAAGATTTTTTTAGGTTTTTACCATATATGGGCATGGCGGCCATGTTGGTCATGTGACCAGGACCGTTTGAACAACTTTTTGTTCCTAAGGTCCCAGGAGGCTCTGTATGAAATTTGATTACAATCGGCCCAGCGGTTTCAGAGGAGAAGTCGTTTGAAATTGTGGACGGACGGACGGACGGACGGACGACGGACGACGACGGACGACGGAGCCTGACCATACTATAAGCTCCCCCGGAGCCTCTGGCTCAGGTGAGCTAAAAAAAATCCTATGATGGCCGTCAGAATATTCGGCTAGAAGGCCGTACAGCTCGAAAAAAACAACAACCCTTACCTACCTTTCAACTGCGGCTTCTCGGCATCTGTTTATTGGTGACACGCATTATATTTCTAGGTCGGCAGCAGGCATGTGCACACGTGATGTAGCTAGAAAGCTTTACAACTGTCTAGAAACTGTCTAGAAACGACAAAGGCTGACGGAGAGATGCAAAACAGCTTTTGACTTCCACTAGGCCTATCGGTTTTCCCTCAGTTATATAAATAATCTCTCATGATCGTGATTCATGTTGCATCTTTTATGTGTGATGTCAAAACCAATACTGGTTGCGTTCGGGTTTTTGCTAATGTCACTATTGACTTGCCAATGACGCTCTGAGTTTCAATATTGGCACTATTGGCTCTACCATTGAAACCAGCATTGCCGACCATTGGCTGCCAATACTGCAGACAACTAAGGGCGTGGGAAAAATTACCGTGGTGGTAAATTTGCGTCATTCAATACGGCAATTTATTGAACCCATCATAAACACTCGAGTTTTTTTGGAGTTGACAAAGGAGAATTTTTCCCCATAATAATGAAAGAAAATTAGAAAAACTAAAGCAATGGTGCTATAGGCGCCATCGGCTCTACCAATGGTACCTTTGGCGCCATTGGCTCTACCAAAGCACTGTCAGTGGTGACATTGGCAATTTTGCCAGTGGTGCCAACGGTTGCCAATGGCACCATTGGCTGTCGATACTGTGCAGGGTTTTACGATTGCCAGTGGTACCATTCTCTCTGTCTGTCTGTCTGTCTGTCTCTTCAAAACACCTGTCCCCTGTTCTGTCTCTTGCCTAGGCCTACTTTTTTATTCTCATTTCATTATCATTTATTTGATATCTCGTGATACGAATGTGTTGTTCAGATGTCGACCGAAAATGGTAAAATCAGTCAATAAATCAATCAATAAATCAATCAAGCAATTAATCAATCTCATAACAAAAGGAACTATCCATGCAGCTGTGCTAAAATGTTCTTGTTTCAGTTTTTTACTGGAGTCATAATGTAGGTTGGTTGCAATTTAGATGGCGCCTATTTCATATTATTATGTACCTGCCACTGTGTGTGTTTATGTTGGGTGGGTGGGGGAGAGGGGTTATCAGTTATGATGAGAACTGGAAAACCCAGTAGATGTGTATACCAAGTACTCTTATAGCCATTTTCGGGTGGGGAAAATGATAATGACAGAGAAATGTTGCCCTAATAGATGTTGTCGATTCCCCTTGAAATTAAAATCAGAGTCGCAATAACACTATCAGCGCTTTTACACAGGGTATAATCGATTCCGCCAATTTTCACTTCCTGCAGAGACTCTCCGTCATATTTGGCTTCCGCCGAGACTGTCCGTGAACTTTTGCTTCCTGCAGAGACTACTGTCCTCGAAAAATGGCTTCCTGCCGAGACTGTTTGCGTGATTCTGCTTCCTGCCGAGAGCCTCGGCAGGAAGCAGAATCACGCGGACAGTCTCTGCAGGAAGTCATTTATCATGTACAGAAGTCTCGGCAGGAAGCAAGAGTAGAGTTCACGGACAGTCTCGGCGGAAGCTAAATATGACGGACAGTCTCTGCAGGAAGCGAAAATTGGCGGAATCGATTATACCCTGTGTTTATCCATTCCACTAATACATCCATGCAAGTTTACTTAAATTTCATCCGTCTAAATTATTATTTTTTATTGCCATGTACACATTTGCTCAATGGATGGAGGTGCTGGCCGGCGTATACATGAGCTTCTATTTACTTGTTCTGTTTTTTTTCCAAGTTTCCATGCACTCAAGTTGCACCCAGCCGAAGACTGGGATGTATATAACTCCGGGTCTATATCTACCTTGTTGTTGTTTCAATTCTTGTAACGATGCCTGCGACTGGAAGATTATTAGAATAGTGATCTTGTTTGTGGTTCAAATTGTTTTCGAAACTTTATTGAGATAAATTTGGTGTGTTAGTGATAACAGAAGAACAGGTTCTCATACAGGCCGTTAAAATATACATTTCTGGCTCTATTCAGGGGCGTAGCTAGGGGCAGTTACACAGTACGCAAAATCATGTTTTATACACATTAAGGGCAATAATAGGGGTTCATGCCGCTTAGATATTTCAAATATTCGTGTCTGGTGGCAGTAAGTATTAAAATTATGCCCAGTAAACAACATTTTAACATGAAAATACGCAGGTGTGTGCTGAAATTTTGTCAGTTTGACAAAATTTCAATACGAACCTGCGTATTTGTGTATAGGTAGCTACGCCCTTGCTATTTTACGCATAGTGAACTCCTCCACTGAAATTAAGGTGAAGCAATATACATTCAGGGGAAGAAACTCTGCCGTTTTTAATTTTGCTTCCCTTCTCAACGAGGGTCAACAGTTAAAGGAAAGTGTTTGTTTCACAAGGAGCGAACTCTTTCTATAAATAGAAGACTTCTTTTATGGAAGAAGGTTTAGCAGGATTCATAAAGGGCCTGGGGTCGTATTTATAAAACCACTTAAGTCGTTGCTATGCTATTGCTAAGACTAAATCTCCTACATATAAATTTAGCCTTAACAACAGCATAGCAACCACTTAAGTCGTTATATAAATACGGCCCCTGGCCCTTTGCAAAATGGCAGAAAAACATGGAGGTGTACTTATCCCAATATCATCGGTTCAGCTAGAAGTAAATATTTATACTAATAGGTGTTTCGTATAACGTTTTCTTTATGTGTGTTTGCAAATAGTTTTATAAGATGGTGACATTTGACGAATCTCAAACGAACTGCTATTACGTGCAAGACACTACAGTTATTTGCATGGTGGTTTCCTTTGAAATTAAATTTCTCAACCAGGGACAAATGAATTCTACCGAGAAATAATTTTTCCTTTCCCGTGAATTATCGCTGATTCATGTTTTTGGAGGGCAGATCACGAAATCTTAATTCACGACGCCAAAGCCGAAGTGAATTAAATAATCGTATCTGCCCGACAACACATGTTTCAATCAGCGATAATTCCCGGGTAAGGAATTTTTTTTCGATTCCAACATTATACAAAATCAAAATGGAACTATATTACAACATTTTCTAAAAGTTTAGTTTTGAGGCGGACGTCAACAGAAGCAAACGTTTACATTCGACGCCATCAAGGCGCAAAATTGGCAAGTCTCGACGTTAACAACGTGAATTATCACAAATTTTCACACGACGTCGTTTCCTTGGCCTTCTAATGGGGGAAAACGTTAACGTCATGTTAGACTATGGTACATTATGCTAGTACAATGGCAAATATTTCGGTAACTTAGCGACAGGCGACGAATGTTTTCGAAACCTGACTGCTATAACTTGCTATTTTTTGGCAGATGCTTTTTTCCGCACCGTGCTCATCTTTGAAATTCTTTTTCTTATTATGGGTCAAGCTAAAGCCAAATGAAATTCACCAATGAATTTCTCATAACAATACATTTATAAATTGGAATTAAATGACTCGAAAATAATTATTTGTTTGAGAAAATCTGAAAATTCTGTTGAAAGAATTTCAGTTTGCAATGGTATAGAAAAAAATGGCGGGGCATGGCATATACTGTATACCATGCTGCGATACCAATGACGTCATGAATAAGTTACCATAGGAACTAAGAGTCGATTATGATGTGAAAGTCACGCCATCGAGACGTCATTCTGGCAAGGCACTAAGTACTACAGTTGCCTTGTTTTTAAACGCGGGTATAATGTACAATCAAATTGATTGCGAAATCTACAAAATGCCTTGTCCTCGAGGGGCGAGTTCGAATGTCATGGAAAGTTAAGCTTTTGAATAACTTAACTGATACACTTTCATGAGATTCCGAAGCAACCCTGTCATTTTTGTTTTGGCCTCCTTCCTCAAATGGAGTCTACTCTTAATGGAAAGAATTTGCTCCTCAAGGAGCAAATTCTTTCTATTAAGAGTATACTCCTTCTGTAAGAAGTTCCTCCTCCAGAGAATCAAACAGGAAGTCACGTGCTGTTCCCTTTGTAAAAAATGGCGGAAAATCAGGCAAGTGCGGCCAGTCATCTTAAAGTGAATGGATACAACACCAGTTTTCTTTCAGTTTAGTGCTGGCTGTCCGTTAAGATGGACGATAGATGAATTGCGACTTTATGTCCATTTCAACAATATTTCAGTTACGGTATATCAGGACGATAAGAGGGTTATAATGAAGTGTTGTGTGCAATTGAACCCCGTTTACGTTTGAAATGATATCCGCCTTCAGCAGGTATCGAACCTGGGACCGCTAAATCAGCAGGCCAGTGCTTCTCCTACTGAGCTACCGGGCCTCCTGCTCAGTGTAAGGGGTCCCTTCTAACGTGAATAACAGGCGTTTAGGGGACCAACTTGTTCCTGTAAACCATTTAACGAAGTACATGTAGTTGATCGTTATTAACCCATTTTAGACCAGATACCCATTTTGGTGGCATATGCAAACAGTGAAGACCCAGTTCAGATGCCGCATAACGCGGCATCTGATCAGGGTCTTCACTGTTTGCTTACAGGAATTTCTATACAATATGCAATAAAAATGAAAACATTCACCAGAAACCCCTAAAACTAGAGATTTACTCATCCAAATGATAAGGATGGACAAGTCCACTGGTCAAAAAAGGGTTAAGAAGGGACACAGAAGACACAGAAGACAATGGCAGATTAGTGTAACACTGACATAACGAAAAAGACGACAAACAAGTTCTCATGTGCTGATTAGTTTTAATCGACTGAGGAAGACTGAATGATTCCCGAGATCCAGTCCCTGTACTGTGACACTCGAGTTGCCGCCCTTGCTCCCCCTCGACAGCCATCCAGACTGGATGATACGGAATAGACACCCATCAGAGTCCATTTCTTGTTCACTTTACATATGACAGGTGATCCTTCGTCTCTCTGTAATAACAAAATATGCACCAAGTTGTAAGATGAATTCCAAGCATGAATTCAGCCAGCGTATCTTAGTGTCTTTATTATTACGTAATAAACTATTACTTGCCAGAACTCTATATAAATGTATAGGGTAAAATCAAATCCTCCAGTATTGTCGTACATGTATAATAGTTTTTACCTAATAAATCGATAAAGCATAACTAATCGTTTACTTTTGCATACACACAGTTTGGACCGAGATCCAGAAAATCCTTTTTGAAGAAACGGAACAGACCACCAAAGATGGCGGACAGGTTTACACACGCTAGGTACATATAGCTGCTTCATTTTATCAAATGTTCTGACCACATATTATACGCATCAGTCAAACGAGCCATATGAGAAAACGTAGAATGCATTTCTTCATATAAAACAGACAGTGATGTGGTTATAAGTACACACATTCGCTTGTATCGGCATATTTTCAAGTCTGTTATAGTGCAGTTTTTAATTTTAGTGGTGGCCCAATTATATTCTTGACTTTCATATGATACGCCATTCAGATATTCCTACTATTTTTATAAGATACGATGCCAAATTTAATTCTATCCCAGACCCCGAAAATCGTGTTTAATCTGTGGGCTGGTTTTTTAGAAATATTCGTTTTTATTTGCCATGTAATTTGCATTTGTCACCAGAACATACTCGCTAGTTCATCACAAATTATGTCTCTGTGTGAAGGAAAATATCAACGGACAGTCTCGGAAAACATCATGACAATGTCAACGGGGTTCGCCTTATTACTGCACATTTTATTTGAGAAACGCGCTCTTCGTTCGCTGATATGGCTCGTTTGACTGATGCATACGATATATAGTGAGAAAATTCGAAATAAAGAACACCAACCTAGCGTGTTTAAACCTGTCCGCCATCTTTGGTGGTCTGTTCCGTTTCCTAAACAGGATGTGTCGGATCCTGATCCAGACTTTGATATATTCAGTATCTTTTCGGAATGTATTTTGGATACTGCTTCGCAAACCCTCAATACCCTACCTTACACATCATCATTACCCACCTTGTCCAAGTACAGTTTGCTCTTAAGGTGGACGTATACGGAACGACTCTGTTCTTACTTGTTTAAAAAACAAAACAGAGTTATTGTTCATCATCAAATCGATTAACTGTGGAGTATATACAGTTACAATGTCTACAGTAAAGATCCTAAGTTTTCGGGCACATAGGTCTGTACAAACAGTGGAAACCGAGATCAGACTGTTCCTTAGGAACCAGAATGATCAAGATCTTCGCAGTATCCATTCCATCTGTGCATTTTTGTCGACATTACTCTATGGTAGAACCGAATAACAGGAAAATAAATAGTAGGGCAAGGACCGGCTGTGCTTGCAGCAGGTGCAGAATTTGGACAGTCTGTTTTGGGGATATTTTGAACTTAAACATTGTTTTTCTAGGAAACAAAAAGGTGAAATGTTATTTTTTTGTTTTATTCTTTAACATGCAGTGTAAGTTTTACTAAAATAATATGCATAAGCTTGCCCCATCGACTGAATATATATTTTCATGACGTTTTTCATGAAATTCAATGTTCTTGCATTTTTCTAAAGAATGTAAAAATATACTTATTAACAAGAAAACTGCATTTTTTGTTAACAGTTTGTTTCAAATATCCTATATTACAGATTATATGATTTGCTGAAATAAACGTGCGTTCATGTGCTAGAGATATAAATTTTAATGTAAAAAGTGTAAAAAAAAGTATGTAGAAATACAGAATATTGTTTTTTTAGGAAACCATAACGGTGAAAATTGTTTTTTTCTTATCCAAATGTTTTATAGCTCTTTGGGTTATTTAGATGGTATAGTGGTTTGGATGCCCCGCCAATATTTCTATTCAGTATTCGTCTACCTTAAAAGGCCAATGTTTCACAATGAATCATTTCGAATTCTTCATATGAATACCCATTTACATGTAGATATCCCTACTTAGTCGATAAGTGTATGACTGCAAAAACGTTTCCCATATCTAAGATGTATGGTGACTGGTTTGTGCCATTTCGTCTTTTTCTTTTTGCGCGATGTCTTTTCGCGGCGAAAAGATGAAATGGCACAAACCAGCCACCATGAAGATGAACGCAATGCATTTCGAGGCAAGAGTACAAGGAAAGCTTAGTACAGGGAAAGCTTGTGTTGGATTAAAAGGGACCCAGTCTCATTTGACAATTAAGATCTAAATGAGTTACCGTGCAAGTTCCAGCACCAGATGCTCGAAAACAGATGTTGGTGGGAGTAATGTAGAATGGGATCAATTTCTGACATCTCTCGTTGGAAATGATGGTCACCTGCAGCTCTTGTAATTTATTTGGATACATCCACACACCTGCAAATGAAACATTACGAGTTGTAAATTGTTTAAATTGCGTAAGCTGACGATACAATGCCACTTAAAGACAAGCAATATGCTTTCACTTTAAGGATGTTCGCTGGCGACGAATTTTGAACCGTTCTGCGCATGTTTTTTCTTTCTTTGATTACTCAATAATGAACCTTCAAACCTGATTAATTCTTTTATATTTTAGATCATATTCGTATTATAAGCAAGATACGTTAAAGTTCTAATAAAATTAAAATTTTGGCATGTTTTGCATGCAATTTTCAATGGTAACGTAGGGCAACATTTACATTGCAGGGTGAAGGTTTACAGAAATAAGAAAATATTGATACAGGATTTTTCAATCTCTGATTTCATTTGTTGGCTTGATGAACAGAAGAGTTCACATGATTCATATATTTTAAATGCTACTATTATTGTTAAAAGTTATATTACTTAAAATTATAAATATATTTACTAAACCTATGGCACAAAAATGAAAATCTCATTTTACGAGATGCAAACTACTTGTTATATGCACATTGACATATATGAACGACGGTTTCTCATGATTTTTTAAGCCACTTCTAAGAGTTTCTTAAAGGCCCCGTTGCTCTATCAGCATGAAAATTTTTATCATGAGGTATCGCTGGAAGCTTCTCACTACAGTTTCGTAATTGTAAATGACCGTGATTAGGCAGCTTTACAAAAAATAAAACATCCTTAAGTTTCACATAAAAAGGGGTTGAAAATTTATTTGGGTCATTTTAGTTAGCAACTAATATGACCTACATTCGATTTCATGAAATGGTAAAAATACAATGTACAGGCGTAGAGTCCCAATCACTATCCCGCCTATGTTTATATAGCATTACTAGACGGGAAACCAGAACAGGAAATTGTATTTTGTGGAGCGATTCGTTATTTTTCAAGAACTTATTTTCTCTACTTTATGCCAGTTATATGGCTCAATATATGCACACCAACCCATATTTTATTACCAAACCGCTTTTTACAATGCTTTGAGTTAATTAGGCGTTTTTACCGCTGATCGGAATATGGAGACTTTAAACGGATTCATATTATAAAATGTCAGAATAACAACCATACACGTTTTTCATTGCATTAACTTTTGCCTCGTTCGGAGAAAGTTATTTGAAAACGAGGCAGTAGAAGTTGAACACTTGGCGAACGCGCCTTGTATTGAAACAACTTCCTCGGGACCAGGCAAAAAGTGGTTGTGCGCCCAGCGCAGACACAGATCAGCCTGGGCATCCGCCCAGTCTGGTCAGAGTCTTCGCTGTCCGCATGGAGGTAGCTTAGACCCTTAGCTACCCTTTAAGCGCTAAGCAAAGACGCTGATCAGATTGGGCGGACGGTCAAGCTGATCTGAGTCTGCGCTGGGCGCACAACCACTTTGTGAATCTAAGTAAAACATGTATGCTCCCTATATAAATGCAACTTTGTTTCAATACTTGGTGCTTTCTAAGTACTTACAGTTACTTACCTCTATCATCTGTGTACCGTCCCCAGCCTGTGACGTAACATTCAGTAGATTTATCCTGCCTCACCATCTCGTCAATGGTATCGTCCGCTAGCGCCAGAATTTTACGGACATACATATTGTCGATGGTTGCTGGTGTGGACAGTTTGAGCAGAGCCAGGTCGTTGGTGTACAGTACTTGGTTGAAATCTGGATGCTGTCAAGAGTAAAATGATAATATTATCAGGCTGGGCACAGTTGCCAAAGTAGATATTTATTGCATACCTTGGTCGAGTTAGATTGATTGATTGATTGATTGATTTGTTGTTTAACGTCCACGGTAAACAGCTATGGTCATGTCGGGACGGTCAGTTAACCTAACCAAACTATTCCTGGGCAGGCTTAGACCTCCTAAGCGGTTAACCAGTACTAAGTGCACATACTTTCGCCAGTAACTGACAACTGCCCTTCTTGAATCAGCGGAAGGAGAAACGAAAGTATGTGGCCAGACCGGGTATCGAACCCAGGACCTCTGATTTATGAGTCAGGTGCCCTACCGATTGCGCTACGCGGCCCGGCAAAAGTTAGAGTTCCTAGATTAAGTATCCTTTGTATGTTTTAGTTCGTAGCTGAACCTACCAAAAAGTTGCGTTTTCATATATGCTTGAAGCGAATGAGTGTACTTTCATGGGAAGCACCCCTGTCGTTTAAATATTTGTCTCCTTTTTTCAGTAGGGGTAAATTCCTCAAGGCAGATTGTGCTCCCCTAGGAACAAATTTTTAATTTTAGGAGTGTACCCCAAACCTATCTAATAAGGATCTTGCTGTCCTGTAAAGAAAACAGTAGGTCACAAAAATTGTTTTCCCTTGTAAAAATGTTGGAACACCCAGGCACCTTAAATGCATCGTCTGTTTTTATAAGATCATATTTTACTTGGAGCGTAGTCCTGGCAAAAACTAAAATCATGCTGGAATTTTAGATATGATAGTAGTGTGCGCCTGGTAAATTGCATATGTATCAATAACATGCTCTGAGCTTCAAGTTCTATTTCGTTTTTTTTTCATTGAATGCTTGTCAGATTTAATTTTTCGTAAAACATATACTCTTTATATTTTGTGTCCTCCTTAGAAATGATTCGCATCTGGCAGAAAACTCGTTACGGTGTCAAATCGATAACTCTATACTACCTGTAAATTTTAGCCCTTGGCCATAAATGAGATTGCTTCCCTTTCCAGTGTCTTAATGGTTAATAGAGAGAACTTAGAAAATTTTCGACCAAGCTTCGAATCAATAGGTAGCAAAATTAGGCGTTCAGGGAAGAAATTTCCCAATTAGCTATGTATGTATAATGAACGTCCGGACACGCGTTGCAATAATAAGAAATTGAGTAAGGAAATAAAAAAAATATGTCGAAGTCACGGCATCCAGGCCCACCCTTGTGTGCAGCTATGAACGAGACAGAACAGAAAAAGAATGAAAAAAATATGAATAAATAGATAAACAAATAGAAATATATAATCAGGAGAAGGAAAGATAAGGAAGACTCCACGGGGGACCCCGGGTGAGGGTCTTACCGAGTAACCAAGACATGCTACGCTGGATGGCTCGGTTGGTTTGTGTTGCCATGTTGCACACAGAATCAAAGGCTAGAGATTGTCTTTTTGATAAAAATTGTATGTAATTAGACATATGTACAGTGTGTCTGGAAACGCTTCGTTTTCGAAATGAAAGACTGTACAGCCAAAAAAATAGACTCATTAGCTTCATTTGTTAGCTCTAGATTCCCAAAGAGTAGAGTATTTAGTGTTGGAGTGGCTATTTCAGAAATGGTCGCTATCATCTCTTGTCTAAAATTTATTTATGAGCTTCTATACATTTCCCTATTAAACTGAGAACCGCATACAGGTAACCGCTTACCTCCGGCCCTCTTGGAGATTATCGGAAAATCCCGTCACTATAGAGAATTCTTCCCTATGGAATACTGTTTAATAAGATTTAAACAGTGGCACAATAAAAGTTTCACCCTATAGCACACCAAGAAACAAGTGCATTATTGATGTGTGTGGTAGTGTGTGGGGGGAGGAGGTGGGCGGGGGGGGGGGGGGGGGGGGGGGGGTAAAATGGCCTTTCAAGGCTGGTGAGGGGTAATACATCATTGTAATCAGTGGAATAACAGCTTTTAGCTCATACGTTATAATAGATTCGCAAATGTTAATTTATATGTGTTATTTAGGTCCAAAAACGAAGATTCGCGTAATTTGAATAAATTGTGTTAAGAAACTTATGGTTTATAGAAAGAAAACTATGGGCTCTGATGGAAGAAACTTCTCATTGACACATTTCTATGATTTTTATACCAGATCAAAGAGCTTGAAATGCTCTTTCGTGCTAGACGTTATAATTTAATGTATCGGAAAATATATTAAATAAGAAAATTTAATTTATTTATGAGCTTCTATACATTTCCCTATTAAACTGAGAACCGCATACAGGTAACCGCTTATCTCCGGCCCTCTTGGAGATTATCGGAAAATCCCGTCACTATAACGAGAATTCTTCCCTATGGTCAGACTGGGCGGTTCAAATAAAATTTTCCACGAAATCTATGTTCATTAGGTACGCTAACCCTGTCGGAAGCTCAGGTCGTTCTGGGTCATTGAAATTTTATTTGCAAATTAGTAACACTCCTCATTAAAAAATTCTGCAGTCTTTCAGGGAACATTATTGTATTACCTACCCTTTGTATGTCTTCCTTCATTACGGTGATAGTTTGCTCATTTCCAGAAGTAACGTTTCTGTCAAACTCCCCCAGTACAACATCATAATCTTGATTGGTCCTAGATGGATAAATATAAATACAGTCAATTCCCGATATCTCAAACACTGATATCTCAAAGTATCTTTTATATGCAAGAATACGGTTTGGACACATTTCTTATTTTTATTTATCTTACAAGAAATGTTACACCCCAAACTACTGATATCTCAAAGTAAATTTTCTGGGACCAGAAAATTTACTTTGAGAGATATCAGTAGTTTGAAATGAACTTCGACTTTGAGATATCGAGAGTTGATTGTAAAATACAGACTCGAGTAGTTTCTTTATAACAAACATCTAGTAACCGAGAAAATCACAAATTTCGAGCAACTGAGTGTGTTTGTTTCATATCGCCTGTAAGCCCCTGTAGCTCAGTGGATTAAGCGGCGGCTTTAAATCCAGTTGGAGGTGGAATCCTTTCCACCTGTAAACAGGATTCAGAGGATGTTCCTTCAGGATTTGTTTGTTTTTTTTTGCACTGCAGCTTGTGTTGTGCTGTGCGGCGATCGTAAATCGTCTCCCTCTACATCATCATAGTGACGTTTATATATTTTCTGGTTGTTTGGGATCATTAGGCTAATTCTGAGTCATTATTTTGAAAAAGAGTTCAGCTTGGGCCGGTGCTGGGAGAGGAGAAGTAGAAGAAGAAGACCGGTGCTGGGAGAGAAGAAAAAGAAGAAGAAGAAGAAGAAGAAGAGAGAGAGAGAGAGAGAGAGAGAGAGAGAGAGAGAGAGAGAGAGAGAGAGAGAGAGAGAGCGTGTGTTGTGTTGGGGCACTGCATTGCTGCACATGAGCAGACTCAGTCAAACCGAGTCTGCTATTTTCGTTCAAGTCTTCGACGAGTTCTTTACTTCTAGAGGATCTTCTTTCAGGATTTATTCCACTGCACACAGCTTTTTACTACCACCCTTCCATCGGCTCGATATGACTGAAATACTGTTAAAATGGTCGCTAAGCTATAAGCCATTAATATCTGTCATTTCAGCTCAATATCCATACTATAGCAAGGTATATTGCGTAAAAAAGTTTGTGTTCTTTTTTCTCAATCTGGAGACAAAATATCCTAATCAGGCCCTGAGCTTATAAAACTTTTTTCATGCTCAACTCAGCTGAGCATGAAATTTCTCTGCTGATAATTATGAAAATGCCAACAAATGTTGGCATTTTCATATTCATAAGCAGAAAAAATTTCTCACTCGGCTAAACTGAGCAAGAAAGCAAGTGTACTTATCAGTAATTTGCAATTTATTAGCAGGTAAAATTTAATACTCCGCTGAGTTGAGCGTAGAAAAAGTTTTATAACCTCGGGGCCAGCTTCACCAACAGTACTTACTTCACACAGGCAGCAGCAGTTAAGACCCAACGTTTAGCGAGCAACACTCCGCCACATCTGTCTTTTATATACACCATCCAGGGCCATTCAGTGTCGTTCGCTGTGTTACCCTTGTAAATTTCAGGGTCTCCAATCAAATTGTCAATATTTTCTTGTAACGGACTTGCCCGTACCAGCATGAAGCTGCATGTTGCTGGAATCAAAGGTATAATATAACTCTTCAACTATTTTGATATACCTTCGAATTCATATAAATTGGGACAGATAGGGCTGAGCAAACAGCTCACATCTGATCCTGTCATTCCATCCGCATCTTTTTGACGCAGTACTGCATTAGAAATCAAACGGTTCTAATTTAAGGGCAATTACGTTGGTTAGCTGGTTGATTGTTTTGGGTTTAATGGCCCTTTGAGACAATATTTCATTCTATATCTTTGTCTCCCAAACAGAGGTTGAAAGACGACAGAAATAATAGACGGGAGAAAAATGTCCAAAAAAAACACCACCCGTACCTACTGCAAGCACAGTGGACCCTTGCCCTACTATTATCCAAATCAGTAGGACGCCCCGGCACTGGAAGTGATACCCAGCACCATCGCACCACCCAACCACCCCAAGGCCAATAACAGTAATTATTTTTAGGTTTCCCATGTTTTATTTTCATGGTACAATTTCAAAGTTTTTCTAGAAGTTTATAACACATATGATTTATTTAGCTATCCATTCCTTCTTTGTATATTTTTTTTTATTTATTGATTATTTACAGTGTTTCCACTGAAAAAAAAAGGTTTTTTCATGTACGTGTGCGCGTGTGCGTGTCGGGTTAGCCAGCTTTGTGCAAACAAGAAAGATACCGGCCCACGCATGCGCCCACTTTCGCTGTTTAAGTGACAAGTGCTCTTCGAACTTTGTGGAAGTCTATTTACGAAATTAGGCCAAAGTGTGGAATAGAACAAAATGATACGTCAAATACAAGCACGATAGTTATCAAATCTAGGAAACAAATTCTTTATTTATGTTTTCTAAGTTACACAAATTCTAGACTTAAAAACCAAGCACATTTATCATGGCGGGAATTGACCTTGCACAAAAATGAAACAACTCAATAAATAAAATATTGAAAGATTTTAATCTTACTTGCTATAAAATAAATTAATTTCAACATTCTCCCATGTTCCGGTCATAAAATTTCGAAAATAAGGAAACGTTCACCTTCAGGTAAACTTCTTAAGAAACAAATTATTATTATTTTTTGAACCAAAATTGCCTTAAACTATTCGATATGACCCTTAACCAGTTCAAATTATACAATTTTCTATATTCGGTCATACTCTCGTATTTGTTTAATTAAGTTAGAAGGAATGCCCCCAATGTACTGATTGTTTACAATAATAATAATGATGGCTAAACGTTGTCAACAATCTTTACCGCTAAATACATGTACATATGTACATGTAGTACAAGAAAAATGTATAACAAACTACTACAACAAAATATAGTTTAGTTTTATTCAATTCAAAAGGCTGTTAGGCTGTAAAGCCCTCGAGCAAACATATATACAATAAAGCATTCTGTGGCAAGGTTTGACACAATTATTAGAAGTATAACTATATAAAAGTCAACACGCGATAGGGAGAGTAAAGAAGACTGAGTAAACTGTGGGGATTGGGAGATAGTAACTTCCTTTGAAAATACCAAAAAATGTCCGTTATAACTTCCCAGAGGCACGCGATCCGCAAGGCAATGTCACGCCATTGTTGATGAAAGGAGATCATGCCCTTGCATCAGCTCTAGCCCGACCGCGCCCATAACCTCCCGTGCCTCTGGGCTGATATGTTTCAAAACAAAACAACGCTGATACACGCAGACGTGTCCTATGTAGGTTCCCAGAAGGCACTTAAATATGAGAAAGGACAATAGAAATAAAGTATCAACGTCCATCCAGTCTCATCGCGACTGTATCGACGCTGATACGGTACAGTTTAGAAATGTGCACTTCTGGGCTGACGATGTACCAGTTTTGAAAGCGATTCAGAACTGTGCTGAAATTCCGTTCTTTGTAGTCACACTTGAATCCGAAAAATAACCGTCGCATCGACATCAGTGCAAAGCTATCTGACCCTTGCACTGACGTTGACACGACGCATTTATATGACATCACCATTGAAAAACATAATTTAAGACATTTCTCTATTTTCTAACTCGGTCCCAAAGCGTCGATGCAATTTAAAATTCAATTATCCGGGAACTATTTGTTCAAGCTTCAAATTTAGAAATATTGAATATCATATTATTAGCAAAAGTATGGTGATTGTTTGTTTTGGTTTAACAACCCTTTGACGAAGCCGAGCCGTCTCCGAAAGAGAGGGCGATAGAATACTGTGATAGGATAGGATTAGAGTGAGAGAAATCAAAACAGCCCCCATCCGCGCCTACTTCAAGCACAGTAGTACCTTGCCCTCCTTTAGGCCAATATAGGTAGGCTGCCCCAATGCCGAAAGCTTCTCGATGTCTTCGCCCAACCCTACCACACACTATTATTACAGCCTTTGTTGATATTGCTAATACATGTACCATTGCTACATTACCATAACAAACAGGCGTTACTTTGAATGGGATAATGAAATAACAAGATGCTGCGCTATTGGGGCTATCTATTCACATATGATTCTAGTATGCAAGGGCATCCAATGTATGCTCTTGCGGCATACAGTGTATGCCATTGCACACTTGAATTGGTAGTGAGATTTTAGCATTCTGGCACCAGTTGTTCACGACTAAGTTGTTAGTTAAAGTTACGGTAAAACATATATTACATTCTTAGCGAAGAAATAGGATTTCTTGTTAATATAAATATGATATTTCCTAGTTCTCTTCGAGAATTTATTTCCTTTAGGAAAACAAATCCCTGTAGATTGGCTACCCTCCTCATAATATTCGGAGATTGGCCATTAATGAAGGGCCGAGTGATGACTTTTAGTACTACATTCCCGAGTTTGTCTTTCCTCTGCAGTTGCAGCTATAAAAATACCGTCAGAATTGCATTTTATGATCTTGAGACAGACAAAAGACGCTGTATTACAAAATGTCAAAACTTTTAAAAAATTTTCGTGTGTAGTTCTGGTGTGTGGACATGAATCATTTAATGGATTTGTCCATTTGATATGGTATTGCATTGCTTTATATCACATACGCTCTGCAATGTGCAATAAGAAAAGTTTCATTCAGCTCATATAGCAGAGTTTCTTCAAGCCTTTGAATCGTCTGGACCAGTAGCTGTACGAAGAATAATTGTGGAGGCATGATGCAGGTTCCGTAGGCCAGAAAATTATTCTTATTATAACAAACCATGAACCTTTCAAAAAACAAAATGACGGTCAAAACAATTCAAATTTCATGCATTTTTGCGCTATTGTGTATAGGCTCTGGGAAGCACCCTCGAAAACGTAAATTCAGATGGAAATATTCTTCAAAAGTGAGACATACGATGATCAGCTTATTGAATCGCACCATTTAAGATATTGGATTAATACACCTCGAGATTTTAAAGATCCGATAAAGAAACTCGTCCTTCGGACTCGTTTCTATATCGAATCTTTAAACCTCCCTCGGGTTATAAATCCCATATCTTAGCTGGAACGGTTAATAAACTATATTTATCAATTAATTCGGCAAATGAACTGATCTTGTTTCTTCAAGAAAAGGAGTAGGTTTTGCAGTGTAAAAGAATTCTTGGGACAGGTAAAGCCTGGACCAAGGTTTTAGAGATTTGGTTGCTTTTTTTTTTTCAAATAATAATGATCTGATTTTGCTACTCACCAGTGTTTTCCCTTGAAAGAGAAACCAGTGTATTTTTTTTTTAGAAATCAGTGTATTTTTTGATATATAAAATTTGCTGAGCTGTAACAAATCCATGTGTTAACGAGTTTGTTTGGACATTGACTGGGCCCTAATAAGTTTTTTTTTTCTCATTTCGCACCAATATTTCTATTCATTGTTTTACATGTATCTTGTTCTGGGTACTAAATGCAGACTGACGAAACTGAGTACCTCGACGATCTTAAGTCATCACTCATAGGTTTTAAAGATTTAAAACCATAGGGCAGAAAGGTCGTTATAGTCACGGAATTTTCCGATAATCTCCGAGTGTCCCGGAGATAAACAGTTACATGTACATGTGCATAAGGTCCTCTTTTTAATAGGGAAATAGATAGAAGTACATAAATAAATTTCTTTTCCTTATTCAATATTTTTCCGGCATTAAATCGCAACGCCTTTGATGCGACAGCATTTCTAGGTCTTTAATCTTTTATAAAAAAACAAAAACAAAAAAAAACATAGAAATACACCAATGAGTAGTTTCTTCCATCTGAGCTCTGAGCTCACAGTCTTCTTTCTATAAATCCGAAATTTGTTAACATTTTTTTTTCATATAACGGAGTCTTCGTTTGTGGTCTTTTATGACACACATAAATACGTATTTGCGAATCTATTATGACATGCATACGTATGAGCAGAACGTTAGTATTCGATTGATTAAAATGAAGTAATTTTTACATGTATTGCTAAATGGGAAATTTCTGCCCTGTACGTCTAATTTTACTAACTTTTGATTCTACATGTAATGTCGAACTATAAGCTTGGCCGAAAATTTTGTTAGTTGTACTTATGTAAAGTGGGGAAACAAATTCTTTTGTGGCCAAAGGCTTTATTCGAGGGTAGTTTTAAACCGTAACGTTTTTTTTTTTTTTTTTTTTCTGCGAGATGTATCTTTGGTGTATATGAACGGTAGATTTCATATGGCTCGATTAGCTTCATATATCGATCCCCTGCTTCTCCGGTCTTTTAGGTGAGACTTATGGCCCATTTTCCTTCTGTTGAATTTGTCCTCTGCTCTTGAAGGAACTTTTTTAGATTTTAGTTATAACCGAGTTCCCGTCTCCGTATGACCCAGTTGTTGGTGGCACATTCACTCCCTCGCTCGCTCGCTCGCTCGCTCTCACTCACTCACTCACTCACCAAACTTACGTAAGAATTTCTAAAAATTTGGAACTCTAAAAGTATTACCGTAATTGTCATAAAAACGGAAATGCTATGTTTTACAATGCAGCCATGAGTCCAAAAGAAACAGAGACTTGGAAAACAGTGTAGGCCCTGATCAGACTGCTCCTGTATGAGCAGTCTGATCTAACCTTGCACCGTTTCCCCTACCTACCAAGAATTTTTATCGTATGTGTAAAAAGATCCAAAGATATCACCGATTACAGTCCCATTTTAAAAATATTAAGTTGCTCACTGAAAACATATATTTCACCAAGCTCAAATCTGTTCCTTGAAAATATTTTCCTACCCACAATACTTGAAGTCCAGTACTTTACATATACGCCAACCCGGAATTGTAGCTTGTAATTATCCTATAATGTATTATCTGTGGGCAGGTGGAACTTAAAAGTCGTCCCCAAATTCAGCCAAACATTCATGGTTTATCTGCCACTCTAAATGTTTTTTCTTATACGGAGGGACCAGATTCCCAGAATGCACACAACTACATGACCGGGTAATTAATCTTTGAAAAATCCCTTTGGACCCTGATTTTTATAGCCTGTGTTTAATGCTTAATGCATGGTCAATATCGCAGAGCACGGACAAATATGTGTAAATTGAGCAAACTTTTTATTATGATAGTGCATGTATAGAGATTATTACATGCGTTTTTCGTTATCACCCGATTTATCATCCCGAGACTCCAATATCGAGCCGAGGGCTTGGCCGAGGTTCGATATTGGTCGAGGGCTGATAAATCGGGTGATAACGAAAAACTCATGTTATGATCTGTTTAGTTAAGAAAATTTCTGCAAAAACAATCGCTATATAGTCAACATTTTTAAGTGATGAAACTCTGCTACCACAACTTAACTCTATGACAATACGACAGCGAGTCGGACGTCTTGGTGTCACGGACTGTACTTTTATTTATTTATGTATTTATTTAATCATTTATCTATTTATTTATTTATCCAACAAGTCTACGAGTCTTATGATGCGTGTTAAAAAATACATGCACCCGCACCTGCTGAAATATTTCTCGGCCACCCAGTCATGTAGCGCTAGCCGTTTTGAAATTCTGTAATTTCACCTTAAGGTGGTGATTTATGGTAACTGTAAAAATCTGCAATAAAACCATAAAAAAGTAATGTATCTCCCTGAAAGTTAGCAGACTTCTTATTTTTGTTGTTCTTTACAGTTTAGAATACAAAATAGACGAACATGCTGCTTAAAAAAGTGTTTTTATAAGGAGAGATCAAAGGGTAATTTTCTGCGAATAAATCTGGAAAAATAATATTGTTATTGAAAGTTTACGTAGTGCTGAAGGTGCATTATTGCATAATGAAGAGCGTCCTAGCAATTATTTATTCCAACTCCTTCTCAAACTGTAATGTAGACCAGATGATAATGGTAGCTTTTTCTCAAATGTTCAACCATGTACAAAGTAAATGTACACTGGACGCATTTATTAAATATAGGGTAGGCAAGCATACCTATGTTAACACCTACAGTATAAATAATACATTACTGACATGATCAGTGGTGTGTCGATGAAATTGTTCAACCTTGTTAAAATTGTCTCACCTGTGTGTTTTGACAAAAAAATGGACACAGACTGCATCTTTTTTCATCTGCTCAGCCTGATAATGTGTGAAAGAGTTTGAAAAAATAATTGCTAGGACGCTCTCCATTATGCAACAAGGTACTCTAAGCACTAAGTGTATTTTCAATAACTATATTATTTTTTCAGATTTATTCGCAGAAAATTACCCTTTGATCTTGCCTTATAAAAACACTATTTAACATTAACAAATGCTGCATTTTGGGATTCTAAGTTATGAGAAACAACATAAAGAAGGCATCTGCTAAGTTTTGGAAAGATCAGTGTTATTTGGAGTATTTTATGCAGATTTTTGTCTTTGTCCCAAATCAGTGATTATCACCACCTTAAAGTCTGATACCAACGTGTTCCTCTTGATCTAATTAAGAAAATGAGTGATCACACTTTATGTCTACGATGGCTAGTTCGAGAGATATGACGTTAGAAAGGATGGGATTTTTTTCTGTTTTGGCACATAGCACTCGCCATTTTAACGTCAAAGTATCTCACGCGACGTCGTTGAAGTTAGTTACAGTGTGCCGGCCTGATAAATCATTTATCAGACTAGGGAATCATTTATCGGACCGGCGGGCGGCATAAAGACTCTGAAGGCTTGGCTTTATCAAACATGCAGATTGCCTCTTATACGGTCCGAAATTCTGTATCTATATGATAAAAGCATTTATAACTTCGATGTGTCGTGTGTTTTATATATATAAAAACAAATTAAACAATCCAGAGATTAGATAAATCATTTAAATATGTTATAAATGTAGCTAGGCCAGATAAATTTGGTGGAACAAACGTTTGAAACGGAAACAAATATTCCCTGACCGGTCAAAATATAATTTCAGTGACACTGACATAGCAAACATTTATGCACTGACCATCAATAACGTTTATTTCAAGTTTCAAGAAGATCCGTTGTGAAATGTAGCTTCTCCCATGACGACAAGATTGTCCAAAATGTAAGCCTATGAAGATTTACCTTTCAATAGCATTGATCTTCCCTTACAGAAGATGCAGTTAATCTTCTACCAGATGAATGCTTGATAAAAAATTTCGTTAAAACTGAATATGAGGCTCTAGAGATCCCAGCTGGCACATGACGTCAAAGTTCGATGCGACGTCGTTACGTCGCATCGACGTCAGTACGACGTCATTTCAACGTCATGTGCCTGCTGGGATATCTCTGTTCGACATTTGATGTAGCATCCGACAACAACACTGCTTTTCATCCTTTAAGTTACCGTAGCAAACGATGTTGCCATATGATATAATTGTAGATTCGTTCAATTGAGCCTCCTGGGGAACATCAGTCTTAGAATTGGGCATACAAATGTATACTCAATGTCTAATCTAACGCATCATATAATGAGTAAAAGCATGATCAGTAAAATGACGTATAAGGAGTTACAAAACATGTTTTATATAACCAATCGTGTGCGTGTGTGTGTGCGTGCGTGCGTGCGCGTGTGTGCGAGAGAGAGTGTGTGTGTGAGAGAGAGGGAGAGAGAGAGGGGGAGAGAAAATTTCGTTCTCCATTACCGATACCCATTCCTTTTTGTAAGATAGTTATTTTACTGTACACTCTTGCACTAGCTCTGCAAGAGTATTTTGTCTTATAACCATCTATCAAGTAAAAAAGAAATAGGTACTGTTTTCTATACATGTATCACCGCAGACAAATAGTAAAGAAACGTATTTAAAGCACTACATTCTAAGCAAGCGTAAGTGTGATATGACCTTTACGAGATATAGTTTTGTAATAAGATGGTGTATGGAGAGTTTTCGTTAGAATTAACGTTTCTTAAAAGTTGATATGTTAGCTTGCTTCGTCGTACGTTCAAAGGATTTTTTGCAGTCCTTTATTGCAGCTAAGAGAAAAGATCTGAAGAAAAGATTTGTTCTAGAGTGATGGGTTACAAGTACATAGTTAACAATACTAAGATTTAGACTGGCTGCAGTCCGAAACATTGATTTGCCTGAAAATCATATATTTTCTTTCTCAAAATTTTCCTTTTCTTTTCTTTCCTTTTTTAAAAAAATAAATTTCATGCTTTCTTTCGGTCGATTGTTATTTTTCGTGAGAAACATTTAGTCAACTTAAAAACGAAAATAGATCTATATGATTTTCAGGCAATCAACGTCACAGATTGCAGCCAGTCTACCAAGACTGTAAGGATTATTTTCGTGTACATGTACAAGAGAAGGTCAAAGTTCAGACAAGAAGCTAAAGACAAAGAACCATTTACAGAATAGTACCGTAACAACCTCGGGTCGTATTTACACTGTAAAAATCGCGCTTAGCTATAAAACACAAGTGGTTACATGTTTAGGTGTAAACATGTTTAGGAATACGTCATATAGCTAAACATGTACGCCTTTTCTATTATTTTCCCGGACAAAGTCTGCTAAACACGTTTTATTCTGTTACGCGTTTCGGATGAATCCATTCTCTCTTTCACCCGTTGAAGAACGAAACAAAGAGACGAAAATGTTCACAGAGGAAATTTTCAAAATAAGAGGTAAATATAACCAGTTTTGTACATGTTTAATTTCTAAACATAAACCTAAATATGTTGCAAATTGAACATGTTACGATTTAAACACATAAAAATTCGGACTGCATTTGTTGCATTGATTCTAAACACATTTTTTACAGTGTATAAAACCACTTATTAAGTCGTTGCTATGGTGTTGCTTGGGCTAAATTTCAATGGAGGAGACTCTTGTTCTGGAAGAACAGTCTTTTTTAAACTGTTCTTCCAGAGCAAATTTCATAGCTGTAGGGAATCTCCTTTATTTAGCCTTAGCAACAGCATAGCAACCACTTTAGTCATTTTATAGATACGGCTCATTTGGATTTTCACTGTTTGCAAATTTTGTCCGAATTTATTCGCTGTCCGAAGTTACCCGACTCTACCCATGTACATATGTAAAAACAAAGGTTTAATATGTGTGTGTTTTTTTTTTTGTTTCCGTATGGCTTCTGATTTTGTATTTATGTACAGTTTCAATGTGTTGCACTGCTCTGTCTATTATCAAAGGTGTATTGTTTCGTTTTAGGTTTTCCTGTCTTCTTTTGATGTCTTCTTGGATGGGTTGAGATTTGTGATTTTGGCCTTTCCTTTGTTTTTCCATTTACAGTTTTCCTAAGATATAAAGACATTCGTGTGGATTTGGATATTAAATTAGAGCATTTTTACGGGAGTTATAGACCATTTTTAACCTGGAATTCCCAGTGGCGTCACTCTTTCCTATATGGATACATTATTTTTGCCATAAAATAGCCCAATGAGACGTGTTATAATATTCCTGATATACATGTTTTAGAGACGTTGGGTGACAATAGGCCTTCGGCCTTTAAGTTATATGAGTACATTTGTACACGCCCATGTTATCCCGCCACTTTTACTAAGGGGGAACAACTTTTTTGACTTTCTGTTTGCTTCCCTGGACGTTGCATCTCTTCCAAAAGGAAGTCTACTTTTAAAGCAGTAATCCTGCCCAAATTTCATATTCTCAAAATCTTTGTGTTGAGTGTTTTTATGAAAGTAAAGCCATTATAACTCTGATTTACTTTCACTTAAGGCCTCATTTACAAGCGGGAATGATAATGTTGGTTTTAGTGTTAGCCTGTTTTATTCTAAGTGACCCGAAAAAAAAAATCAATACACACAGGAGCATGTGCATTGTCTATGTTGCTCAATCGATTTAAACACTAATTGAGCATGAGCTTTCTAAAAGGCTAAGAAGGTAGGTTTACAGTAATTTTAAATAATAAATGGAATGGGTCATTTTGAGCAGGACTACTGCTTTAAAAGAAAGAATATGCTCATTACTAAGGAGAGCTAATGCTTTTCTTTAAGAATTGACTCCCTTTGAGAAGGGAGCAAAAATGAAGAAATCAGCATTGCTTCCTGAAGTATACCGATATTACTTAATACTGAAGCCTGGAAGCATTGCTGAGTGAAACGAAGCTTTGCCGTACCTGAGTGAAACACTAATTAAGTAAGAAACGGAAGTTTTGTCGTGTGAGTTTTACTCCATTGGAAAAGCTTATTCGCGCTAAAGCGAAAAGTATGAGGGCTGTTGAATAAACAAAAGACCTTTAGGTGAATGGGTTCATCTTCAAGGGAAGCGACTCTGCAATGACTTTTTGCCTCCTTTCGCAATTGGGTCAACTCTTATAGGAAAGAATTTGCTCCGATGGAGCAAATTCTTTCCTTTAAGAGTAGACCACGCTTTTGGAAAAGCTTAGTCCTCCAAGGGAAGCAAACAGGAAGTCACGATTTCAAGTTGTTCGTCTTTGTAAAAATGGCGGCAAACTTGGAGATGCACCCATATACCGTGACTATTAAAGGTGGATAGATGAATTAATTACTTTAGAGCTTTCGACAAGATTTCAATTATCGAGCCCAGAAGGACGATAATGAAAGGGTGCACGCAAGGGAAAATCGTTTACTGTTGTAGAGCACTCGGGCTTCTTTGGGAAACGGACTCAGATCGCTGGCTTAGCATACCAGCACTTAACCCGTTGAGCTAATCAGAGCTTTTCTGGAGTAAACTTCATTCATATTTCCGAAAACCACGCCTACTGTAAACAGGTATACATTCCTCCATTAACTGTAAGGTAAAAAAAAAACATGGACTAATAAGGGACATTGAACACGTATGATTTTGTGTGTGGGACTATGTCATGAGCTAAAGTGTCAATGCATTGGACATTTATACACTATCAGGTGACTTTTGAGTGTGACTCGGAAGTATGTACTACTAGTAGTACTAGTATATGTCCTCGTATAAAAAAAAACAAAAACAAAAAAACTATTAAAAAACTGACCATGGTAAACGTACAATGATACCATTCCTATCATGAAAATAAAAATCAAGTTTGCAAATAGTTGGCCAAAATATAAATTTGCTATTTGACTTGTTTATACGTTTATACATGTATACGTATTATATTTATGCATTCAATTTGATTTAAAATAAGAGAAAAAAAAACGAAGCTTGTGGTGTAATCACAAAACTTCTAAAAGTGGACAAATCGAACTTTCCAGTTTGGCCACAGTTTAAGGGGATTTGAGGTAACTCCATAACTCCACCATTTTATCATTTACGCAGCTGAAACATTATAAATGACCCCCGACAAGAGAAAACCAACAAAGTGGTTGTGCGCCCAGCGCAGCCTCAGATCAGTCTGGGCATCCGCATAGTCCGCTCAGACACTTCTCTGAACGCTTAAAGGTCTGAGCTACATCTATGCGGACAGCGAAGACTCTGATCAGTCTGGGCGGATGCCAAGGCTGATCTGAGTCTGCGCTGGGCGCACAACCACATTGTTGGTTTTCTTGTGTCGCGGCTCAAATGTGCTTCGCATACGTGTGAGTCGAATAGCACTGTAATATTTTTACAAACTGTCGTAGACGCTTGAACATTTAATTTTCAAATAGGAATGGAGTTACAAATTTACCAAGAGTAATTTAGTGACAACGACGATTTTCGTTTCAAAATGCCTCAAATTTTATTTTTCTCAAAAAAAAACAAAAAAAAACGAGAAAATATTACAAAATTTCTCGCTTAAGGTGAAAGGGCACACCGCTATGATATTTCTCTATTTTTCGCTAACGGAGACAACTTCAATTACTTCCTGTTTATTCCATGGACGATGAATCCCTTCCAAACATTGGTGAGTCTACACTCAGAGGAAAGAATTTGCTCCTATAGGAGTAGTTCTCCCATTGATGTCATTAATTTACGAAACGAGTCACTACGAAATGTCTACTTTTTAGATATTTGACTCGATCCAGGTTTTGAACTGGGAGACTCTGGTTCCTGCCTTGGGTCCTCCTCTGCACCCGTCCAAGGTCAGCTTAAAGGAATGTACACCAACCAGGGTCCATTTACCGTCTACACGGCACACCACTGGGCTCCCGCTGTCACCCTATGAAGCAAAAAAAAAGTTTGAGCCGCGACACGACAAAACTAACAAAGTGGTTGTGCGGGCAGCGCAGACTCAGATCAGCCTGGGCATCCGCCCAGTCTGATCAAAGTCTTTGCTGTCCGCATGGAGGTAGCTTAGACCCTTAGCTACGCTGTAAGCGCTTAGCGAAGACTCTGATCAAACTTGTCGGATGCCCAGGCTGATCAGATTCTGCGCTGGGCGCACGACCACTTTGTTGGTTTTCTCGTGTCGCGGCTCATATGAGCAGCAGCATGAAAGAGCGTACATTTGGACACAAGCAAACAACAAAGATTGTTTAACCCTCTCAAGACTGGAACCTGCTTTTTGGGATTTATGCAAACTGTACAGACGCTGTTCAGACGCCACAGAACGCGGCTTCAGTTCAGGGTCTGTACAGTTTGCTCTCAGGGATGTTGATGCAAAATACAATGAAAATGGAAAATGAAAACCGCAACCTGAAAACCCTAAAACTAGAAATGGACTCGGCCAACAAATGGTAAGGCTGGATAAGTCCACTAGTCAAAACAAGGTTAGACTGTTGCAGTGCATTCGACTATTAATAGTTCACTTTTCATGTTCATTAATATTGGTCACATAAACGTTGTTGTTGTTCCCATTGTTGATTATCATAACACTGTCCCCAGGAGACTCTACGGTACGTTTCCATAGTTGCACACTCCTGGCACCGGGTCTAACTGTTGCCCAAGTAAACGACATATCAACTCACTCTTTATATTATGCAATATTATCGCCATACGGGATAGAGATTTACATAAGTCGCCAGACTTTCATCTGGACACTTTCTGTAAATTATAGTTTATTGCTATGAATATCGCCTCACCAAAATTGCTTATTTAATATTTACACACCAAACCTATAAGAGCCGCGACACGAGAAAACCAACAAAGCGGCTGCGCGCCCAGCGCAGACTCAGATCAGCCCGGGCATCCGTCCAGTCTGATCAGAGTCTTAGCTGTTCGCTTTGAGGTTGCTTAGACTCTGATCTGCTCCAGCGAAAAACAGCTTATTGAAGCCGCGACACGACAAAACCAACACAAAAGCATGTGCGCCCAGCGATTATTTGGATTAATCTTGGCATCCGCACAGTCTGATCAGAGTCTTGGCTGTCCGCATGGAGGTCGCTTATACCTTAGCAACCCTTTAAGCGTAAAGTGAAAAGCCAGATCAGACTGGGCGGATGCCCATGTTATTCTGAGTCTGCGCTGGGCGCACGACCACTATGTTAGTTTTCTCATGTCGCGGGTCATTATCAATATGCCTGTTATGGTTTCGTAACAGACACAATAACATTATTCGTTACAATTGTTAAAGCTGCAAGATCCGTAACTTTTAATCTTTTGTTTTTGGAACTAATGTTTCTAATCTTCAAGAGTACGGCAATATAACAATTTTACCAGACTCATAAACCTTAATAAATTATCGCTGTCTAAACAACAGCATTTAGGTTAACAATCAACTATCTAGAATTTCTGGAGGGACGTAAATAATTATCAGAAAGCGAAAAACTTTTATTCTGTGTTTATTAAGTTCATTCACTTTTCTGTTGTTTTTGCTGTAATGCACAGATTTATGGTGGAAGCATACTTCATTCTACTAAAACAAATGATTTATGAAGAAAGTAAAAAGAGGGAGCGCCGTAGTCGAGTGGTTAGAGTGGCTCGGCTATTGTGCAGAAAGTCACCGTAAGGTCGTGAGTTCGCGGCTCACTGTCGCCATACGATGACTGGAAAACTCTCTCTGTCAACCCAGCGGTAAATGGGTACCTTTTTCGAATCAGGGAAGGATAAGGCGGCGAAAGGAGAGGGATGGGCACCGCCTTTCATCAGCTGTGCCCAAGATACAGTGGGTCTCTAACCCCCACTGCCCCTACGGCTATTAGGCTATGGGAAACCTTTACCTTTAGCTTAAAAACTTTCAGAAAGTGATCATAATTGCAGCCTCTGTCGCTTTCAGGTAATTAACTGAGTGCTCCAGACAAGCATGTTAAAGCGAAAACAAGGAAGATTGCGACATGCTCATACTATGCAAAACGCGGCGACTCATCAGGTCTACACTGCTTGCATAAGATAAATCGGTATTCGTCCTTGAAATGAAACAAAAATAATGAAACAAAATTATACAAAGATCTAAACCGGACACTATTTAATTGACAAACGGACATATCCATTTGATAAGAATAGAATTGCCAATTGGCCATTAATGTGTTAAATTAAATGAACTAACATTACATGAGGCAGCCAATGGGGCTTCGTAGCATATGTTTGTCGTTGGATCGTTATAGCCCAGCATCACATCCGTGCAGCGGGTGTTATTCAGTATGGAGATTTCAAGCTCCTGGAGCTTCGGTGCAAGTCGCCAGATACCTGTAATGGACAAAAGTTTGAGCCGCGACACGACCAAACCAACAAAGTGGCATCTGCGTACAGCGAAGACTCAGATCAGTCTGGGCAGTAACACATTTTGATCAATGTGTTTGCTCTGCGCTTAAACAATAGCTAAGGGTCTAAGCTAGCTCCATGCGGATAGTGATGACTCTGATCAGTCTGGGCGGATGCCCAGGCCGAGTGAGTATTCGCTGGAGGCACATGCCACTTAATTGGTTTTGTCGTGTCACAGCATCAATAAAGCTAAACCCAAAAACCATCTGAAAGATCTAGATCCGTCTTGTAAGACGATCTAGATTTTTCCGATTGTTTTGGAAGAGAAACACCACTTTATAACTGAATTACACGGCTGATTTACATAATTGCGGTATTATGGAACGATGAATTCCCGTCTTATAACCGAATAAATGAGCCGCGACACGACAAAACCAACAATGTGGTTGTGCGCCCATAGCAGACTCGGATCAGCCTGGGTATCCACCCAGTCTGTTCAGACTCTTTGCTAAGCGCTTAAAAGGTAGCTAAGGGTCTAAGCTACCTTCATGCGGACAGCGAAGACTCTGATCAGACTGGGCGGATGCCCAGGCTGATCTGAGTCTGCGCTGGGCGCACAACCACATTGTTGGTTTTCTCGTGTCGCGGCTCAAATGGTATATGTCTTTAGGTGAATGCATTCGCGGTTAGGTGAAGATGGGTTAACATTTGGATCTCCATTCTGAAAGTTGACCAACACATACAGGAAAAAACATTGATCTTTGTTTTTGTGAAAGAAAAATCAGGTCACAAGCTCTCTATCATATCCTAGCTTCTTGTTTTGGTTTCTCGTTATAACGAGTTGGTTTGTCGTTATTTCAAGAACTTTATATTTGTTCTTGTTTTAAAATGTCTCAAATTATAGGCTTTCGTACAATATGTTGTAAAAAACTGGAATAAAATAGTGTTCAAACCAAGAATTCGACTCTGTAGAAGCAACTTCTTTTCTTTTAGAGCAAACACCTTTATTGTAGCCTCGGATCAATGTAACAATAGCTACCGAAAGAAAGTTTATGAAGGTCTGACGACTAAAAATAAACCTGAACTTCATCAAAACCTTGTTGGTGGACCAATCAATTAGTTCACCGACATGGGTTTGATGGAATTAGTATTTGTTTTAATGTAAGATTTTAAGAGACTTTCTACTGATAGCTATAAACTCTTAGATCGTGTTTTAAATTGAACAAATTGATCGTAATTGAATCGAAACTGTAGGAACAAAGTTAACAGTCCCAAGCAAAGTGACCGTTGGGACAGTGGGGCTAGCGGCCCACTGTATCTTGGGCACAGCATAAAAAGGCGGGGTCCATCCCTCTCCTTTGGCTGCCAGAAGTAAATTGGTACTTTTGAATCGGGATAAGATAATATCTTATCCCGATTCAAAAGTACCAATTTAGATAATATCTTATCCCGATTCAAAAGTACCAATTTACTTCTGGATTTACAGAAAGAGTCTTTCAGTCAGTAGTTTACCCAAGGTCAAACGTCAGCTAGCCACTGGAAAACTCATCTGGCTTATAGAATAGACTTGACTAGACTAGGCTGGGTTATGGGATAGACTAGACTAGATCAGACTAGTTGACCCGGTGAATCTGAATGAAGACCACAAATGGACATTATCATGCCAGAACCTTTTTTATTTTCACTGGCTGTGTCATAAGCCGTGGTATTTAAACCACTGAACTCTGTTTGCGACTTTAAAGTGACGACATATCTGACCTCAAGATGATGTTACTTTGTCGTCACACACCCTAACGCTAAAAGCGCTTCATCGTGGTACAAGGAGCCGTTATGATGACACTACTAATAGCAGAAAGCAAACTGGTTTGCAATGTATATCTTTGCGTGTGAAATATCGAGTATTTTCATCTCAGAAAAGTTATTATCGAATAATGTAATATATAAATTTTACCATTGTTGGTGGTTTCGTATCCCCATCCAGTAATATAACAATTCGTAGCTGGGTCGAGAATTGTGACATCGTTAGCGTCAGTCGCTAGTCTCCCGATTTTGGCGACCTCACTCCCAGAATTGTCGGCATTCGACGATAGTTCAAGCAATGCTATGTCACTCTCGAGCGTGCTTGCGTCATAGTCCGGGTGCTGAAAATGTCAGGAAAGAACACACAGAACTATTTAAATACCGTATACGCGGTAATTTTCGCGGGTTCAACTTTTCGCGGTTAAGGGTCAAATACATAAACATTAATTTTTGCGATTTTTAATTTTCGCGGTTAGCAACATGCGCGAAAAGCAAAACTACTTCTTTTTTACTTGAGCCAGTTCGTCCATAAACCTGCGGCACGGCTGCCGCAGGTTAGTGAAAGAACTGGCTCAAGTGAAAAGTATACCAGCAATTATCGAAGCAGACAGAAACAAAATATATGAACACTGTGTCTACAGAAGATACTTTGTAAGAAACAGGAAATTATTTCGCGATTTTAATATTCGCGGTTTCTGTGTGAAAAAATGGAACACCGCGAAAATTATCGTGTATACAGTATATGTGCCGAAAAGGCGTGTTGTGCTAACAACCATCCCTTCTGTAGAATAAACATGTAACTTGTAAAGATCGTCTTTGTTGCCAGTGCTTTTGCTTATTTTCTGGAGAAAAAAAAATGAAACTTTCAATAAAGTTCTAATGCCACAATGATTCTCATAACAACAGAATTTGAAGTAGTTCCAATTAACTATGATAATGCAAAAATAAACGGCTTCACATAATGGTGTCGTATACTGTATTAGTTAGAATGGCCGGCTGCTGGTAGTTTTGGAAGGGAACGGGTACCGTTCCGCAAAATACCAGTACTCGAACAGCCAAAATACGTTTAGTAAGCGTCAGCGAAAAATCGCCATTCAAGTTCTGCAATGCTGCAACACGAGAAAACCAATAAAGTGGCATGTGTCCCACGCGAAGACTCAGACCAGCTAAGCATCTGCCCGGTCTGGTCAGAGACTTCGCTGTGGGCTTAAAGGGTAGCTAGGGGCTTAAGCAAGCGCCATGCGGAAAGTGAAGACCTGGTGGATTCCAAGGCTGATCGGAGTCGCCGCAGGGCCCACATGCCACCTGTTGATTTTGTCATGTCGTGGCTCAAACGTTATTCAGCTATTCGAACGCTTTGAGCTACTGGTCAGGTGATATTTTAAAAGTTGTAAATGAACATGGAACTACTGTGTCAGAGCCCTAGATAAGAGTGAGTATTTGGTGATAATTAGGGATAATTTTTGTTAAATCTGGATAAAAACATATGTTGTGACCCTCATCTGAACCGTCTCGTCGAGCCGGTTCAGATGAGGGGTCACAACATATGGTTTCAATGAGAAATAAAGAAAATTATCCCTCAATTATCATCAAATACCCCTCTTATCTAGAGCTCTGCTGTGTACAGCTTTCCTAGCACAAAGTATGTTCTTCATAAACTGAAAGCATCTGCACAACAAATGAGCCGCGACACGAGAAAACCAACAATGTGGTTGTGCGCCCAGCACAGACTCAGATCAGCCTGGGCATCCGTCCAGTTTGACCAGACTCTTCGTTAAGTGCTCAAAAGGTAGCTAAGGGTCTAAGCTATCTCCATGCGGACAGCGAAGACTCTGATCAGACTGGGCGGATGCCCAGGCTGATCTGAGTCTGCGCAGGGCGCACAACCACATTGTTGGTTTTGTCGTGTCGCGGCTCAAATGGATTTGGAATAAAACTTCTATCAGTTATGCATATTTTGTGCTTAAAGATAGATGGGTCACATGCTTTGGAACAACAACAGTCCATACGTAAAAGATAACGGATGATTCAACAGCCAAATTCACTGGGATCTCTTCTTCGAATTGGACAGGGCAGGATACTGACATGAATTCGTTCCGCTGAGTTTTGCGGCATTAAAACGCGGCGTCTGGTGCCTGGCCTTGTACTGATTGCTTATGGTCTTTTCGGTAACCAGGCATTCAAACGTTTAAATGGCGATTAATCAACGTCAATGACGCCTCAGCGGCAAAGGTATGATTTTGTGTCTGTGCTAGCAAGATGGGCAACCTATGCCAAGACCACGTGCTTATAACGGTAAAAAATGTTAGGTTTCAAAAGAAAATAATTTCAGACCAATGAAGAAAACAATTTAAATCTAAAGTCATACTTGGCCGATATCAATGTCGTAACTAGCAGTTACCCCAAACTAATGATATTAGTCTGAGGCAACTGTCATTGGTCTATGAAAGGAAGTCATTTAACTCTTTCGGCGCCAAATTTTTCAGACGACAAATTTTCGTCTGCTCAAATCATCAGACGACAGATTTGTAATTGGAAATTTTAACAATCTAAAGACATTTTTCATCAAATCAGGCTTTTTAAGTTCATATTTGAATGGCAAACAGTGTCGATCCTGATCAGACGGCTCTTTTAAGAGCCGGCTGATCTGGATATACGCTGTTTGCAAAGTCGCATTTTTGCGACTTTGGCGCCGAAAGAGTTAACAAGACACTTCGGAAAAACTGACCATGAGGTCAGTTTCCCGAAGTGTCCTGGTGAAGGGCTTCATTTCATAAAATGATAGCATTTGGTATAGTCAAAAGGGCATTAGTGCAAGGTCGTTGCGCTTAACGAAACAAAATTCGGATTTTAAGACCTGCGGCATAGCTGATTTTCTTACTTTCTTTTGAAACGCAAGTCATTTAGCGTGAACAGTTAAAACCATGGGTAAGTGCATATTGGTTTTTTACTTACAATTATTATATTTTCCACACTAATGGTTTGTTCAGTTCCTTCATCCACGTTTCTATTGTGGTCTCCAAGAACAACGGTATATGTGCCCGCCCTACAAGAAAGAACTTTTAAATGAACATGTATCATGTGTCACTCCAGGACCCTATTGTTCAAACGGTCAACAGGGTCGGTTAAGTCTCACACTGGTCTGGCATTCATCACAGGCAACGAAGGCAACGTACTATAAAACTTGATTTTTTCGCATATCTCTTAAATTAATTTCAAACCATTATTCTTACGGACCCGGCAGTTCGTTATACCTCTTAGTCAGACCAGATTTTTGAAGAAATTCCTTCTAGTTTAAATGCAGTGCTTGAATAAGTTTCTTTACCGATTCGTTGCCAAGACGTTGTAGTCCAAAAATTGTTTTCAAGCATTTCTTGAATATGCATATGAATTCAGTAAAACTTTTGATTCCTATTTCAAGAGCCGGGGATCGGATGGTCCGTGAGACTATACTTCTGAAACAAACTTATCCTGATGAGCGGAACAAGCTAGATTCATGTACGTTGTCTTCGTTACCTGTGTTGAATGCCAGACCAGTGTGAGTCTAATGTAGGCATAAAATCAAGTTTGCTCATATTATGCGAGGAGTTTTTGCACTGCAAATGTTCCTCACATTTCTCGTCAAAATAAGCAACAAAACCGACAAATAAAACAGTGAATGATGGCTGAAAATATTATCGAAATTATCTTACGTAAATAAAATATTACATGTACGAAATTATCTTACGCAAAAAAACCCGGTAGGGGCTTGAAATTAATGGCTGCAGGGTGCAGAACCGGCTATCACGCGTTAGGGTAGTCTGATTTCAGTCGAAGCTATTTTTAGTCGGTTCTTTCTTTCTCAAAATAAAACACACTGATTGGCTGCTTCCGAACATGTGCTCGGAAGCAGCCAATCAGTGTGCTTTATTTTGAGTTTGAGAACATTCTCAAGTTATGTAACCTCTGGGCCAGGACTCAAGATTGTTAAGTCAGAAAAGTATCAGAGGACCGTATCTAATGTTGAAAGAACTTGTGGTCCGACCCATTTGCTTAACATATTAAGTAGCAATCAAAGATGTTGAAACTAAAAGTATCAGAGAACCTAATGAAGTAAAATTTCTAGCAGCTTCTATATGGTAAACACTATACTTCGGCGCGCAAAACTGTTGACACTAGTAAGCATAAACATTTCTTTTCTTTTCTTATTTTTGTTTTTACCAGGTTTTTGTCTGGATTATGTGCAAGATCTGATCACTACTCGCGCTTTTCTTTTTATTCGGTCTTCAAACGGGAAATTAATCTTTCCATAATTACCAAATACATGTGAATCGCTCCTGTGTAATTCAGCTACAAAATGGGGTCTCTTCCTTAAAAGAATTCCAAAGATCTAGATCCAAATTACAAAGTTTTGGATTATTTATGAAGCGGAAAACCTGTCTTCTCACAGAACGAATGCGGTAAATTGGCAGAAATGTCTTCTACTTGGCATTATTGTAGTTTTGCAATAAACGGTGGCTAATTTGTCCTCAATCTTAAGAAAATTTAATAAATTTAGAGGAATTTTTCGAATAGCAGCAATGTAGATAATCATTTTTGACGTAGAGGCAGAGTTCGAACAGCTGCATTAAAGACCAAGGTACAAGCGCAATGTGAACACATTTGAGCCGCGACGTGAGAAAACAAACAATGTGGTTGTGCGTCCAGCGCAGACTCAGACTCTTCGCTAAGCGCTTAATGGGTGGCTAAGGGTCTAAGCTACCTCCATGCGGACAGCGAAGACTCTGATCAGACTGGGCGGATGCCCAGGCTGATCTGAGTCGGCGCTGGGCGCACAACCACATTGTTGGTTTTCTCGTGTCGCGGCTCATTTCAATCTGACATAGAAAAAATGGTTTCCGCGACACCATGGCGGGTTTTTACTTGAAAAGAGTGGCACTGCAGCAGTTTCACTTTGATTTTGTAGATTAAGAGGCTGTGCGAAAATTCAGGTTTAAATGCTTAGTAGACAACTTTTCAGTAAACATGGAGAGATAGAGAGAGAGAGAGAGAGTGACGCTAATATTACACCAAATAACAACACTGAATCCACAGAAGGATATATTTACAAATTCAAAGTTGTATGTATTGAGATTTAATCATGCGCATTGCAAAAGTGTAAGCAAGTACATGTAAGTCAGAGTTTCAATCATCTTCACGCATACATACAACATTCCAGATCCCCTCGGGTGAGATTTCCCTGTCCTACATAGACACTCATGACGGTTTCTTATAATCTGTCATTTATTTGTAATATCTTTCACATATAAGCAACATGATATTTTCAATTTTTGCCAAATACATGTATATCAGTTTTAAATGAAGAAAACGGACATGCATGCAAGTATGACGGCGCTTGATAGCATAATAACATAATAACGTCACTAAATCCAGTCGTGTACTTAGATTCATTTTATATTGTGCTCAGGCAGATAAAAAAAGTCAATACATTGAGTTAACTGGCTATATTGAAGGTGCAAACGATATTATACTCCGTTTTGAGACCCAATAAACACACTGAGCTGCCCAAAATTTATTTCAGATCACTCAGGTTCACGTTCAAGTTGACATTTTTTTTTTCTATCTTGAAGCTTGATTCGATTTAAGAGTTTATAAGTTCGCTAATAGCTATTATTAGCCAGGCTATGTAGGACTGGGTCCGTATTCATAAAGCCACTTAAGTCGTTGCTATGCTGTTGCTAAGGCTAAATATCTATAAAGGAGATTCCATACAACTATGAATTTTGCTCTGGAGGAACAGTCTTACAAAGACTGATCCTCCAGACCAAATTTCATAGTTGTAGGGAATCTCCAACATTGAAATTTACCCTTAGCAACAGCATAGCAACGACTTAAGTTGCTTTATGAATACGGCCCCTGGTAACTTAACCTCCAAGTCGGAACTACCACCAGGCACTCGGCAAGTCTCGCCTGACTGACATTCCTATAACCCTTTGGTGGGATTTCCCTATCCTACACGGACACTAATGATTTTTCTACATATACGTATATTCCTTCGATTGCATTACTTGCGGTAAGCATAACAGAGTAAAATACTCATGTATTTGGTAGCACGTTACTCTTGAGATGCACTGTGACGCCAACAAAAAAAATCCCCTGTCACTGTCAGTGTGTCCAATGAAAAAGGATAGCTGAATCAACAGGGCATAAATGGGTTTAGGAGGGCAAATATTTAAGACAACCCTGCGGGTACATGACGTCAAAATGACGTTGTACTGACGCCCATGTGCCATTATTACGTCGCATCGACGTCAGTGCGATATCTTTTCGACGTCATGTAATAATGTCGCATTGACGTTAGTGCAACGTCATTTTGATGTCACGTGCTTGCTGGGAAATATGACATACGTACCTGTTTACACAATGAGCTGCAGTTACCACCCATTTCCTCTTAAGAAGCGTGCCACCACAGATGAAACTACCATAACGTTGCAGATGAACCATCCAGGGCCAAGAGTTTGGCGTAGCCTCTTCTCCGTTGTAAATTTCTGCTCCCCACGTACCGACATCACCGTTACCTGTTTGGTCTCCAACCGGTACGGCGAAAATTGGAGCAAAAACCGCCACTGAAAATATCACATGATACTGGAAGTACGAGCGAGAGCATGGTATGTATGCCTTACGGAATGCACGAGCGTTAGCGAGCAGACAGTTGACCGTACAGGCGGACAAACCGTTCCCAAACTTTATACAACCCTTACTGCTGTTGACCTTGTGTATCTCGGAGTATTTCATGTTTAATGTGAATGGTTAACACCTCCATTTTTATCAGCCTTCCCTTTCCTCCCTTCACAGTGGGAGTCAACTCTCAAAGGCCCTATTGCTCTCTCAGTAGCATAGATTCATGCAATATTTGACTGAGAGGTACTTCTGCAAGTTTTTTTTTTCTTTTTTTTCTGCAGTTTCGTCATTGTAAATAACCAAACTTTCAACAGCCAAATTGTCCTTCAAATTCTTGTCAAAAGAGTTGAAAAGTCATTTGAGTCGGTTTTTTGGGAAATTTAAATACCTATTTCGATATCTTAGACTTTATTTATTCAAAAGTGCATACATGGATTTCAGGTAGGCACTGACTATATTTGTCCTCTTAAGTTGTAGCAAGTTAAATACATACACGACCACGACATTAAATAACTTGAAAATAAGTATTTGTTTGAGAAAATCTAAAGTTTCTGTCGAAAAAAATTCAGTTTGTAATGCCGTTAAAAATTGTAGGAGCATGGCAAGCACTGTTTGCCGTGCTCCAATACCAATGGCTGTTATCATACAAACTATGGAATTGCCAACCGGTGTGCTTAGTACCGAGCCAGAATGACGTCACTTTGACATCAGTATGAGGCCTCAGTTGCCATGGAAACAGATATATGACGTCATGGGATCAGGAGCACGGCAAACAGTGTTTGCCATGCTATGCCAATTTTCAGTGACATAACAAACTGAAATTATCTCAATAAAAACTTCAGGGCCCAGTTGTTCAAAGCACCGTTACTCTAACGAGCTCGTTAAGAGGTCAACTCGTTAAGAGTTTTATGACTTCATAACCAAACACATTCGATATTTTTGTTGGAAAAATGTGAATAGCTTTTGGAGTGCAAACGCTTCTCACATTTTTTGAACAAAAATAATGCTTTCACTTTTTATGTATTATGCATTTTTATACCTGTAAGCAAACAATGTAGACCCGGATCAGTCGCCGCGTTCTGTGGCGTCTGAAATGCACTGTCTGCATATGTCTCAAAACGGGCTTCCAATCTATATATATTTCGGGAGAAAGAGAGAAAGAAAGAGAGAGAGAGAGAGAGAGAGGGAGAGAGAGAGAGAGAGAGAGAGAGAGAGAGAGAGAGAGAGAGAAATCTTGCTTTTGGTTACATCTTTAATTTCTACTGATTTCACTATAATTATTATTGAGATCATCAGGACGATAAAAGATCTGGGCCCAGTTGTTCAAAACTAACGATGTCGTTAGTTAACGTTTCGTTAACATTTCAAACATAGATATTTCAACTACGCCAATAAAGAAATGAACTCGTCAAAATGACAACGCTGGACAGGTCCACTGGCAGAAAAAGGCATCCCACTGGACACACAAAGTTGAATCAATATTAAATCAATATTGATTCAACGTCATTGGGCACACAAAAATGAATCAATATTGAATCAACCTTGATTCAACGTATGACGTTGAATAAAGGTTGATTCAATATTGATCCACATTTATGTGCCTGCTGGGACTTTTCAGACGATACTAGCGTCTTGCAATAACTGGTTATGCTACACGTATCAATGTGGCTGAAAAAACTAAGTCTGTTTAAGATGAAGCAAGTGGCCAAAATGTCAGTATTAAATGATAAAAAGTATTAACACATCTTTAGAGCGTACTCATAAAGGAAAAGAAAGAAAACGAACACGAAACAAGATAATAAAATAAATCTATATACAAGGACTCAAAACAATCGGGCTAAAACCAAATTAAACTATTTGCATATGGCTCACTTAAAGATAACAACAGCAGTTACTTAAGTTTAAGGGTTTCGCTTTTCTTTTTATAAAGTGGGATGAAATTAAGCGGTTGGTGCAGCAAGTACCCATGAGAGCCGCCATGATTGTCAGCAAACAACTTTGGTTCGAATCGGAGTCGGTAATACACAATACCACGTGGCTCTTTTTATTCATTCGCTGTCGCTGAAAACTGCGGACAGCTTGTGGGAATTTGAACCATTTTTGTATTGATTGAGAACAAATGAATGAATAAATAAATAAATAAATTAGCGCAGACCTCGCAAAGACGTTCGAAAACTGACGCTGTCGCTGAAAACTGCGGACAGTTTGTGAATTTGAACCATATTTTTTTATTGATTGAGAATGAATAAATATATAAATAAATAATTTTCCGCAGACCTCACGAAGAAATTCGAAATTATCGACGAGGGCAATATGGTAAGAATCAGTTTTAAAGACCCGCTGGTAGCCTTTATTGGGGCTTGAGCATTTATTAGATTAAATGATGTCAGTCTAATAAAAAAGATATAAACTGTCACGTACCTGCACATAATGCGAATGTCACCCACATAATTGTGAAAAGACTATGCTCTTATCAACGGAAATTTAAAATGTTCAAGATAATGCGAGAACATATCACAATATATATACTAATTTATTTTAATTTTCATTAGTTTTATCTTAATTGAAATTTAGAGGTGAAAATTATTCCCGAAGGGTTTTCATTTTAATTTGAATTATTAACGCGTTGGTCATCAGACAATTGTCCCAAGGACTCTTGGTGTCGCCAGCGTTATGATAACACCTTAAAATGCGGTAAAATGTTTCTTACTAGATTTGGTTTCTTACCAGATCTTACCAGACTTTCATAAAGTCTGTTTTGGCATATGCCAACAGTGAAGTCTGCGCAGGCTTATCAGAGCCATTGCTGTTCGCGCATGCTCATCAACAAGCAGAAAACAAAGAAAGCACGGATTCACATACTGGCTTGAGACCACTTTTTGTGTGAGAAAGCACTTAGAGCCCTTTTCACAATTTCTTATCTCCACAATCAACATATTTAACAAGACAATGATTACATCAAACAACTTAACTTGACAATGTGTGTCAGTGCCTTTAGATACACTTCAAAGCTCCCAGACGCAAATCATTATAAGAAACGGTTCTACTTTCACGTGCGGTGACAACACATCTACTGATAAACGGCAAACATAGGGGGACTGTTTTTTGGAAAATGATACATCTCTGCACAAAATATTTATCGATATATGAAATATAAATAAAATCGATATAATAGTGATTGTACATGTAAACCGTGGCCTGTATATGGTATTTGTACCATTCATTAATGTTTATCAATGAGTATAAACAGCGATTCTACCGTCATATTTGATGGCAAACGTAGCTCAATGTGCATTCATTGTGCTATATACATGTAACTGGGCCATAGTGCGGGAAACAGGTTTTTCACATATGACAAATCCCTCCGGAATATCCGTTTTTATTGCCAGTTCCCGTTGAGTAGCGACAATTAATATACAAAAGCGAGATACTGCATGGGGTCTGGCGTCCTGTACACTATCGCCACGATATGGAATTTTCTATATATTTGTTTCGTTTTTATTTTAACTTATTACTTTTTTACCAGCTGAAATGACCCAAATAATTTTCAGGATTTTTTACGAGAAACACAGGTTGTTTTCAACTTTTAACTCTTACCAATAATGGACATTTACAATGGAGAAACTATTGTGGAAAGTCATGTAATTTGTGCTTTGACGCTCCTACAACTAGGAAAGGGCTTTAAACTTTAAATCAACGTTTGTATAATTTGGCCAGTGTTCAAACTCTTCGCAAATGTTGTGACTGTGGAAATCAATTTACGAAAAGCTCATTTCTCGAAAATTACGTACGACTTGCCTTCTATTCCGTGAAAGCGCCTGGTATGATAAGGCCCATATCTGGCTCCCAGAAAAGTCATATTTCATGAGTTCTATTTTGACAATAGAAATGTATAAATAGGATGGTGCTAACCTGAAATGTAACAACAAATACAAAACTGACCAGTTCTTGAATAAGATAATAATTATTGTGTTTTTTATCTTGATCATACCCATAATCCCAGCGGATTTTTACGAAAATGACGAATTGGGGAGCCTTTGCGGCTTTCAAAATGTATGAGCCTGGCTTCCAGCTCATGTTATATTTGATATATTAAGATGCCATGAAAATATTAAATCTGTTGGAGAACGGACTCTATGTTTATTTTCAAAATTTAATTACCAAACTGGCAGCTTTTGTAATATTTTCCCTGCTTTCTCAACATAAAAACGCCAATATCTCCGGTCATAGACAAAATAAACATAGGCTATGTTGTGGGTATTCATTTTCTTAATTAGGACACATGGAATAAATTAGGACAAATGGAATAAAATTTTTTATCTGTTGGAATAGTTTGGTTTGCCTCTCTGAACTTGCAAACTTGAGTGGGTGGGGAACCTAGACACGTCTTGTGCAGTGTACTGGTGGCTAGTAGTGCATTCCAATATAATTAAACATTTCAACAAAAGCTTGTTATCAAGATTTTTTAAAGCTATTGTAACTGTCATATTTCTTCGAAGGAGAAGCTAACTTAAAGGTGAACTTAAATTTTCTCGCAATTTTCCTTATTATTGAAACAACATAGGCATGAAAAAACAAAAAACAAACACAAACAACAACAACAACAAAATTCTATTCTGATAAATCAATAAGTCACAAAGACGAAACATATTATTTCTGTTTGTTCCATACGCACGACTATTATGCACTAGAAACCACGTAGGTTTGAGAGATTTTGAATGGGACCAAAAATCGGTCCTTATCGTACCAGATCCTTTGATCGACTTTACTTTAGCAGTCCATGAATACATGTGTATGTAATTGCGGAGACAAAATTCAACCTGCACCTCTTGAGTCTGGGCCAGAAAACTTTACACTTGCGTGCGGCAATTTACTAAATGAGCCGCGACTCGATAAAACCATCAAAGTGGTTGTGCGCCAAGCCAAGACCCAGATCAGCCTCGACATTCGCCTAGTTTGATCAGAGTTTACTGTCTGCATGAAGGTAGCTTGTAATCTGAGCTACCTTTTCAGTGCACTTCAAACCGGGCGGATGCCCCGGCTGATCCGAGTCATCGCTGGGCGCACATGCCACTTTGTTGGTTTTGTCGTGTCGCGGCTCAAATATTTTATTCAAAGTTTTGAGTAATTGCAGAGACATGCTTAACTTAAATGCGTGGCTGTGACCTTAACCTTTAGTGTCAAAAGCTATTTATTACGGTTAGCACACCATTACTGTGCTGACCTAGCATAGATTTTGGAGAAAGGTATATGAATACGCCCTCTACAGACATCTCTGTGATCTGGGGTATTTATAATTGAGCTCCGACATGACAAAACAAACAATGTGGTTGTGCGCCCAACGCAGACTCAGATCAGCCCGGGCATCCGGATCAGAATCTTCGCTTTCCGCAGAGAGGTAGCTTAGACTCTTAGTTACGCTTTGAGCGCTTAGCGAAGAGCCTGATCGGACTGGTTTGATGCCAAGGCTGACCCGAGTCTGCACTGGGCGCACAACCACATTGTTGGTTTTCTCGCGTCGCGGCTCATATCCTTTCGCAAACGGTGTTACTCTTAAGGTGTATGGCTACACCGCCATGTTTTCCTACAATGTTTTGAAGAAAGGAAAGTTTTGTGATTTCCCGTTAGCTTCTCTGGACGAAGACGGCCTTCTTAGATAGCGACTATTCTTTGAAGAAAGAACTTCCTGTGGAAGCGAATGCTTTAAAGATATTGGCCTTTACATTGTATTTTTGTCATTTGTTAACGTTTATTGCATCAAAAGTAAGTCAGCTTGCCAACTAAAATGACCCAAATAATTTTTCAGCACTTGCTTTAGTTTTCCTGAGCAAACGGTTCCTGGGGAGCATATATCATGAATGTATGTGGTCAAAGTACCCGATCATAAGTCCGAACTACTTTAGATACACAGGCATGGACCACTAAACAGAGGTGTGATTAGGTGCCCGCGGGTAGTAAGCATCATCGGGCTATTATAATACACCCGCCATATCTCTGTATCTGTGGATAAAAAGTCAGTGAAAATGAAAGTCCGGTATTTGAAAGTTTAACTAAGTTTCGGCAGAGGCAATCAAATCGGAAATTAGTTTAGAAACGGCCACATTGTAGGGATCAACGAGGTCATGGTGTCTCCCATTAAACTTTTTAAATGTCGACTTAAGCTTTACTTTATGATAACCCTTTTCCAACTGTTTACGAGTGAGTAGCTTCCTTCTTTCAGCAAAGTCTTGATATTTGAAACAGGCTCTAGCATATCGGACTAGCTGAGAAACATAAATTCCGTATGCAGGTGCCGAAGGGATATTACTACTAAAATGGAAAGTTAACTATGGGAAAATTGACGTCATCCCTCTTGTCATAAAGCCTAGTAACAAGCTTTCCATAGTCAGTATAGAGGTAACAATCTAAGTAGTGGGCAGATGAACTGGACTGTGTGGTATCTTTAATTTCAAGTCCACATGGATATGAGGATGAAAGGTTCAATCGTCCGTTGTCTGTAAGGTAATGTTTTTTACATTCGCTGGGTACTGATGAAGTTATTTTGAAAGGAGACGTCTGCTGAGTGTTCAGTTTTCTGTCAACCAAATAAACGGGCAATAATAATAAAACAACAACATAAGAAACACAAAAAACATGTAATGACTTTTAACCGCTGCTTTGGAATTTCACGGTATAGTTCTATTGCAATACATGCATACTGCTATGACCTCAGACTTATTTTGTATGTGTGTCAGTAGTTCAAAATTACCCATGTTTTACGTAGACAGTATAACTCGCGGCCTAATGCAACGCCAAGTATCGAATACATGGCTTGCTTAGTGTTCCACTGTCTCTTCAAAAATACCATATATCCACTTTCTTAGGCTTTATTTGAAAATGACTCTATAAATTTTAATTTAAATTTCAAAGCAGTTTCTTGAAAGCCTACATGTTTATTCAAATACATCTTTACTCCAATAAACACATGAAACGGGTATGTTACAAAGATATTAAATTTCAAAAGGCAAAATGACTGTTTATTTTCTTTTTTAAGTCTTTAACTGGAAAGCAAGAGAACGTTTCTTTTATAAGAAATATAGGTGTTTAGAACTATCAATACGGATGAGTGCAAACATGAGAAACCGCAATCATTAAGAAATCAGTTCTGAAAAAGAAATACTTCAAAATGTAAAGGCGTTTCAGAAATACTTCAACATTAGAAGCCGTTTTCCATGTAATTATGATAAAGGATTCTTCAGGGGAAACTCAGTTCGCAAACATTTCACTAGCGACTTTAGAGAAGGTTAAGTGCTATCGTTGTTGGATGCTGGAGATGGCAAAGCTTTTGTTTTGCAGCGGTTTCAGCATAGCTTTACTTCTGTTATACTTCTCACCAAGATGTAATAGCGGCGAAATAGGCGATTATAGATGCTATTGTAAGTAAATATGCTTTTTTTTAAAAATAAAAACTGTTATGGATATGCATTTTCTCCAATTTCATTCATTTAGTAATACGTTGCAGGTCCTTTCAGTTATGCTTACCTGAAAATAAGTCGATTATTATGTTTCGTTAAATTTCTCAATAATAATGATAATAAAAAAAAACGCTGCAAAAATAAGTGCAAAAAGCGTTGTTTATATAGCCCCCCCCCCCCCCACCAGGAGTTATTACTGACCGTCCGAAGGCGGTACTTTCTTTGCAGTTGCATTTTTTTTTATGTTCAGTGCCATTTAATTTATTGTGTTCTCATTTTAACCCTTCTATAATAAAAATAGAAAATAGGTAAAATAGTTGTTAAATGGTTTTCGTATAATTTGCTTAGTCTGTTGTAACCCTTCTGTTGGTCTAAATTATTTAGTTCAATAAGGATAGCTGAGTTGCCACCTATTTGGGAAAGAGCTGCTGACTCGGCGTATCACTTGTAATTTATTGTTTGTTGGGATGTCTTTGTCAATCTTTCCCTTTGATGTTGAGGATAGGGTTTGGGATCTGATTCAGTCAGTTCCTGAAAAGGTTACTCTTTAAATATGAATGCCATGAAGTCTCGTCTAACATCAGACCGGAGAAAGATGCATGACGTCATTAGAATTGAACGAACACTGAGATGCCCACAAAATCATCTGTCGTCGAATGAAAATTAAACAAAACTCACCAGGAAGTCGATCAAATTCTACATCTAACCCAGATATCCTGATTGGCAAAGAACAGAAAAAAAAACGCGCAGCAAAACTAAATGCAAGACAATAGATACGAACAATTAAGTAAACAGAAAGGCAAAAACAAACAAAGCAGCAAGTAATATGTTAACACATAGGTACATGTATCGCCGGAACGGCCAGCAGTGAATACATCGGGAGCTATACCGGTTCCAGATAAGTCAGTCTTCTCCATAGGATCTGATTTCGTTCAGAATTTCATTTCAGTACTGTTCTTTCTAACAATCTTGCAAATTCAACCTAAAATGATCCATGGTCGGTATATAAAATGATCTTTTTACTACAATACTGTGTCTGACTTTGTCACAATGACTACGAATTATGTTTTCTCTATCAGTTAATTCTTGGTGTCTGAAGTATCCCAAGAATACATTTTTTATGAATTTTTAGGGGTTCGATTAAAAAGCTAAGACATATCTTTTTCTTCATGATCCAATAAATATGATACAATATATGGAGTATCATTACAAGGAGAACGGTTCTTATCACTTAGATAAGTCTGTCTTAGTTTTAGAATATTTCAGACATTTTTACCAGCGAGAGATTAAAGGTTGTTTCAAATATTAGTTACTATTCTAACGACCAGAATCAGCACTGACGCAGACTACTAAACGGACGGACACGGGCTCTAAATTTTTATAGTTATCACACCGAAACATAAGATTACTAGTTTGTATTAAAATATGTATTTCCTTGCTACTAGTATGAGATTTTGCTGACAAAAAAGACTCTTTTGCTTTAGCCCTTTGAAAATGGCCTTAGGTGATGGAAAAAATTTCATGGTATATTTCAGTATCCAAAAACTGAACATTATTTTCTATTCCTTTCATCAGCATCATTCAATCACAAAAGTAGCGATCAAATCAAACTGAAAAGTAAAACGATAGGCAATGATCAATACAACCAGATCTCATATCCCAAAATCAAAAACAGAAGGGAAAAAGTAAACACACAAGCTGACAAAAGTTCAGGAAAGGCATTCGCGGTAATCGAATTTCGAGTTTTGGTATCACTGTACAGAATATTGTATATAAATCATATGACAATCACGTTTATGTAGAAATTTGGTTTTATTATACCCCGCCACACGTTAGTGACGGGGTATTATGTTTTCACGTTGGCTGTCCGTGTGTCTGTCCGTCCGTCCGTAGTACGTACGTACGTACGTCCGTCCGCACTTCGTTTCCGTTCGATAACTTATGTATTTATCAACGGATTTCCTTCAAAGTTTGAATATGCATTTGTACCAAAGATGTCTCGCTTGGGCTTGTTAATGGGCAAATTTTGTTAATTTCTGACAGAGTTATGGCACTTGTCAATGTACAAAAAATGGTTTCTAGCCTCTAGTTCCTTTACTACTTGGAGTATCATGATGAAACTTCACAAACACGATCGAAGTAACAAAAGCTTTTTATGAGCAGAGAAATTTTATCATCAGGGGTTATCTGCCCCTGCCCTAGGGCTATATACATGTATAAAATCATGAAAAATTCCGTATAAAATCAGAGTTTGAAGCAATTTTTCTGAAACTTTCAGCAAATGATCAGAGTGATGAAAGCCTTCAGCGATGCTCAAACTTACTCCATGGCAGTTATCTCCCCCTGCCCCCAGGCTATAAACATGCATAAAATGACGTTAAAATCTATATAAATTCATGTGAAACAGATTTTCAGAAACTTACATCAGATGATAGAAGTAATAAAAGCTTCTTGTGTTGATTAAAAATTTGACCCTCTAGGGGTTATCTGCCCCTGTCCCATGGCCACATGTTTAAAATCACTAAAATTGTATTCCATTAAAGCGGTAAGTAATTTATCCGAAGCTTATTTTTAAGTTATCAGAGTAATGAAATGTCCTGTCATGCATGACAACGACTTTTATCTGTGTTCAATGGTGTCAGGCTGCCCCTGCCCTGGGGTTATACAGAAAAACAATAAATCTGGAAAAATCGTTGTGTGCAAAAGGTTTGCAGTGGCGAGGTATCACGCAGTCGTTTGCGATGCTTTTATTGCAGTTTGGGATACAGATTTAAATAAGTCCTTGGACTTTCTTCTGAATCCCACTTGTATGATTTTTGTATTGTTTTTACTTGTATTTGTTGTACATTATATGATTATTATGCAAATAAATTAGTGTTTAAACCAATCGAATTTATCATGCATCTGCTGCAAAACTCACCTGATAACAGGGGTATGATAACATGACGTGATATCATGTCAATGTAGATCTGCGCATGCGCGAATGTTATCAGGCGATGCCTTTAGAAGCGATCTCTGAAGACGACTGGCTATGTACCGACGTTTTCCCCGATAACAATGTTCAATTGGTTTAATGACGTCACCGACTTACATCATAACGCATACGCGACGTCAGCAAGTTCGAACAAAACTGCGTTTGCTTTTCATTTGTTTGGCTTTCTTTCCGCCTTAAAATCTCCTTAAGATGCAAGATAAATAGAAAACCATGTAAGTGTCTTTTGATATCTAGTTTATCAGGCGCAACTAGAAACACGTCGGACTGGCTCGGCAAGCCTCGCCATTCCTACGCTGTTTCTGGTCTCGCCTGATAAACTTGATATCAAAAGACACTAACCTGGTATTCTCTATGAAGCGCACGTTACCAAAAAAGGCTGATCATTCAAACAATAAAACACCACTCACACAACAAGTGAACGAAAGCAACGACATGGAACAATAAGAGCAAGTAACACTAAGGAATCACGACAAAAGTAACGTTCTGGGGCCGTATTTATAAAAGCACTTAAGTCGTTGGTATGCTGTTGCTAAGGCTTAATTTCTATAACGGATATTTTCTACAACTATGAAATTTGCTCTGGAGGAACAGTCTTTTTAAGTCTGTTCCTCCAGAGCAAGTGTTGTAGTTGTAGAAATCTCCTTAAAAGAAATTTAGCCTTACATGTAGCAACAGCATAGCAACCACTTATGTCGTTTTATAAATACGGCCCCTTGAGGTTAACTGTTTAAAGTATTATTGTTTCGTTTTCTTTGGCGGTTTAGTATTTTTTGTCAGTCTCTGTTGGCGTTCTATTAGTCCATGACTTTTTGTCACCCGTTGTAGGCGGAGGGGAATGACCCGTGTCCGTCCGTGTGTGCGTCCGCCATTCCGTCCGTCCGTCCGAAATTTTGTTCCCGCGACTCCTCCTACATTTTACATCGGATTGCTTTAAAATTTTACAGATTATAGTTTTATTATATGAAGATGCGCATGTGTTTTTTATGTTTGTTTCTGTCAATTTTGATGGAGTTACGGCCCTTGCTGATTCAGACAATGTCCCTAAAACTCCTGTCACATCTTATATCAAATAGACTTGAAATTGTGCGGCATGTTTCATTATGAACTGAAAATGTGCATGTGATTTTGGAATTTCAATTGTCCTATTTTTTACAAAGTTATGGCCCTTTGTCGTTTTTGGCATTTTTCCAAGTTTAAAACCGTTTGACCGAGAGATCTGAAATTCAGCATGCTATTAGTATTTGGTAAATTAATTATTCTGGTTATTGTTAAGATGTGCTAAATCAATAAATGACAGTTATTCCCCTTTCATAGATAAAAAACATTCACTTAAAGGTAAAAAGATAACTCCAGAACTATTCATATTAATTGGCTGATTTTTCATGAATGAATTGTTCAGTTTTCATCAGATAAATATTAGCAGGATTATTGCCCTTGTTATTTTGTTATTGGGTATACAGTCTTTATGTTTAGGGCATTCCTTAAGGGCCTAAGGTTTCAGTAACCTGATTTTACACATACAGGATACCCCCTTTCATAAATTCATAGAGGCCCAGTAATTGGATATACATGTATGTCTTTGATTATGCTTCAGTTATTATTTGCTTACCAGGTTCTGTATAACACATATTTTCTGTTTTTGGCCATACAGTTACTCTGAAACTGAATAAAGGGTTGGAATTTGTGTCACATTTCAAACGTCGGGTGACACTTGGCCAACGGCCTTTTATTTTACATCATAAAGAGTAGCCTTCTGGTCAGCTTGTGAGAAAGAGCGGACCCCGTTGCTTTCGTATGTCTTGTTTTCCTTGGTGTGCCGTCTTTATTTATTTTCTCTGTCCTTTACAATATGGTGTTTGGGGCAGGATGTGTTAAGCTTTAGTGTCGATTCCTGACCGTTGCTTTCTAGCTTTTAGTGCTTAAGCCGGTGCAATGGGGTGTATGCAGCCTTTAACATTGCATGCTGTAATAGGAAGTTTCTCAATGATCCCGTTAATCACGTGACCAGCAGTATGGCGGTTGTGGTTTTGTTTTTTCCTGTTGTGAGATTTCTGAATTTTTGTGGATATTAGATTGTTCGAGGTTTGACATTTAATATCAAATTCTACAGGATCTGACGTATATATGGCTCCTAAAAGTGAGCGTAAAAATGAACCAAAAAAGGAATCTGAAAGTGAGAAAACTGTGAAAAAGAAAATCAGTCAGTTAAACAAAAGAAACACAGAAAGCGTAAAAAGCCGCAACAATCGCCCGAGGAGGTATATAGTGGCCAGTCAGAAAAGCGAATGTCAATGCAACAATCAATACCAGGAGTGGATACGTCACCTGTGAGCGGTCAAACTAATCCTAATCCGCCTATTCAAATGTATGGACAGTATAATCAATCATTGGCTCAGCCGCAGTTTTATTCACAACAGCAAATGATTAATGTGCAGAGCTATCAAAATATAGCTAGACAAGATCAACTTCCCATTCAGAATATATGCAAAATACGTGACGTCACAAGCACTAAAGCAAGCTATTATGAACCGTCGACGTCTGGGCTCAGTTGATCATCGCCGTAAGTCACTAGACTCCATTGACCAGCAGTTGTTAAGTATTAATGGTAAAATTTCGTCTTTAGAATTCCGAATGACGGAAAATGAAAATACTGTCAAATCTATAACGAATGTGGTAACTGACCTTGAGGAAAGCAAAAACTCTGATTCTCAGGCTCTGGCTTCTCTGAGGGACAGTCAGAGAAGACTTGAGCGTGACGTCGTTTCAAGTCAGATTTTACGTAAAGAATTACAGGATATCGTTGCGCAAAATATACGGACGAATGAAGAATTGATTGACCTCAGAAGACTAAGTATGAGGGACAATATATTGTTCTTAAATTTTCCGGAGCAGCGTCAGGACTGAAGAAATGAGCCATGTATTGAGAAAATATTTGAATTCTGTTGACTTGAGCTTGGTTTAACAGATGTACGACAAACTGTGAAAATTGATAGGGCGCATAGGATTGGTCCAGCAAGTTTGGATAAAATCCGGCCAATTGTGGCTAAATTTAATTTTTACCAGGATAAAGAACGGATTAAACGAGCAGCGGCGGAAAAATTAGCAAATTCGTAATTCAATGTTGGGGATCAGTTTCCAAAGGAGATACAACAAAGACGGCGCGGGCTGGTTCCGGTACTTAAAAAGGCTCAGGGTGAAGGTAAAACGGCAGTATTAGTGTATGATAAACTGTATATCAATAGCGTTAAGTATGAGGAGGACAGTAGTAGTAACGTGAGACCAAGTGATCGACGTGAAGGAGAACGGCGTTTTAATGACGCTGGCAAGGACAATCTGCAACGTCCGCTTCGTTCGCTTGGCATAGTAAATTCACGGCAGGGTCAACATAATGGTATTCGAGGGACTCAGGTCTACAATGTTAGTAGACACATCGAAAACTGGCTACGATGGTGAGTCTGAAAACTCAACTTATGCGTCTGTGCTGAAAGCAGCGTTGGAATCTATGACGAGCGAATCGGAAATGGAGGTTACGGCTAAGGCTGAGGTGTCGAAAGCAACGCCTGCCACGGCAGGCAATCTGGTGCTTGGGGCGTCTGGAGGAGCACCGGCCATGCAGAATACGACGTCGGGTCAACGTGATAGTGCAAAGGACATGGGCGCTAGAGCAAAGACAAATATTGGATTTAAATCTGGCATCTCGACTTAGGGGCGTCGGGAGCAGCTTTCGTACTTGATATGGACCATTCAAGGGCTTGTACATACACTTTTTGATCCGAATTTTATTGACACTATCAGTTATTATAGTGTTATATTTTTGTGTGAGACATGGCACAATAACTTGACTAATATTGACATAGAGGGTTACACCTCATTTTCATGTCCAATACCTAAATATAGTCGGCGTGCAAAACGGAACAGTGGAGGTCTTGTCGTTAACTGTAGATCATGTCTCGCAGATGGTATAAGCATACTAGTCAAACCGAACGAAAGGGGAATTATGTGGGTGAAATTCGACAATTTTTTTTTCAAACTTCAAAGTGATCTTTATTTCTGCCTTTGTTATATTCCGCCTAAAAATTCAAGATTGTACACAAATGTTAACAGTTTAAAAAAATTGGATTTTTTTGACTGCATAACTGACGATATTAGACACGTTAGTAATAATGGGGATGTATATTTATGTGGGGATTTTAATAGTCGGACAGGACAGTTGTCTGATTAAGTTGAGCGACTGGGGCTCGAAAGATATATTGACCTCCCGAACGATAATGATCAGTCCTTTAAAAACAGAAATAGGTCATCTTTTGACTCCGTTGTCAACGTTTTTGGTCATAAACTAATATCTTTATGTAAAGAACAAAACATGAAAATTGTAAATGGTCGTCTTGAGCCCGGTAAATTTACGTTCATTGCCCCAAGTGGCGTTAGTGTAGCAGACTTCTTTATTACGCAGGCGAACAATTTTGCAAAACTTTGGAACATGCAAGTCTTGGAAATCTCTGAATGTTCAGATCACTGTGCGATCGAGGTTGTTTTAGATATTACTTTCGAAAAAGTGAGGAAGAATCCAAAACGTATGATAAATTTTACTGGGAGTCTTTAGACACTGCTTTACTTTAGGAAGCGCTCGAAATTTAGAGAAGGACATTTGATATCGCGACGGAATTAATTTGTAATGACGTCAATGAGATAGATGGTCAGATTATTCAATTTACAGACTTAATTTATGATGTATGTTTCTCTGTATGCGGCAAAACGGTGAGGGTAAAACCGGAATTAAAACAAATACATCTAAGAAAGCAGCTTGGTTTAAATCAAAAGTGAAGGGAGAGCAAAATTAAATTTCTCAGGGCAAAACGACTCTTTCAAAATTCAGCATCTGATGAAGACAAAAGGATATTTCTAGAAGCTAGACGTGCTTACATAGAAGAAAAAGGGAAAACCGAACTCATTTTCTATAACAGTCAAAAATCTAAATTGGCTGAAATAGGCAAAAAGGCGCCTAAGCAATTTTGGAAAAATATAAACCGATTTAGAAAAACTAAGAATCCATCGATTGATAGTCTAACTATTGATCAGTTTAAATACCTTTTCAGTAACATCATGAATACCGCCAACATTGATGTAAATGCTGATAAATCTAATTTACCAAATTTTGATATTCAGGTTGAAGAGTTGAATAAACCGATTTCAGAGGCTGAGATACTCAAAGCCATTAATTCTCTCAAAAGGGGAAAGAGCCCGGGGTTCGATGGCATTTTAAACGATTTTTTCTGGATGCCAAAGAATTTATCATTCCTTATCTCGTTGAAATATATAACAAAATTTTTGATAGTGGTTTATACCCGGAAGCATGGTGTAAAGGGCTGATAGTACCGATTCATAAAAAGAGAGATAAAAATGACCCTAATAATTTTCGAGGCATAACTCTAATAAGTTCCTTTGCAAAATTATTTCACTGGTTTTGAGAAATCGTCTAAACGGGTGGTGCGAGAATAATGATGTATGTAGTGAATTTCAGTTTGGTTTCAGAGATTGTAGGAGCACTCCAGACTCTATTTTTATTCTGCATTCACTTGTTCAGTGTGTGCTTATGGATAATGCAAATTTTATTGTGCAGTCATAGACTATGAAAAAGCGTTTGACACGGTCGTTCAAACTAATTGATAATCAAACAGTCTGGTTCAAACTAATTGATAATGGAAGAAGTTGTAAGGTGTTAAATATACTTAAGTCACCGTATAGTAAAGTTTTAGCCGCTATAGAAATGCAGTCTGAGGTGTCCAGTTTTTTTAAAATCTCTCTTGGAGTCAAGCAAGGGGAACCTATTTGCTATTTATTCTATTTGTCAATGACATCTACTCTGATATTATAAACGTGAATGGTCATGGTAGCCTAAAGGGCGTGGAAAGCAATCGTATTTGCTTTTTTAGCTCCTTTTTGCTGATGACAAGGTACTGTTTTCAAAAGGTCCGATAGAGCTTCAAACATTGCTTCATATACTATACACCTATTCAGCTGAATGGATGTTGAAAGTGAATACAAAGAACAAAACATGTGTATTTGAAAATCGTAAAACTGATAGAAACCAGGAGTGGTAATTTAATGGAGAAAAACTGGAGGTTGTCGACTGGTTTTAAGGTATCTTGGTATTAAGTTCTACTACAATGGAAATTTAATGCCATGTGTTAAAGCTTTATCGGCCCAGGCTTTAAAAGCAGCAAATAATCTTTTAGCGTTGTTCAAAAGAATGAATTGGCGCTGTTTACTTGATGGTCTGTCGGTGGAATAGCCTAAGAGGTCCAGAGAAGGTTGACGTGATGCTCAGTGGAAACGCCAGTTGCCGCCCCTCATTACAGCAGTCTCTAATGCGGGATGAAACTGTTTCAAATCCTTCTCTGGAGCTCCAAATGACTGTTTTCATGCTTATCCATGTATAGCTTAATATCGGCAGCGTCAGGGGATTATGGGGCCTTATGTATTGTTTATAAACGGTGAAGACCTGGAGCAGCCTGCTCATTAGTATTAACTGTTGGGGTCTCTAATTAGGGTAGTTCGAGGATTGTGTTTACAGAAAGTGAGGACTCCTGCTAGATTCACGCCGGGCCTTTACTATTTGTACATTTCATAAGGTTCCATTTCCCCTGGTCAGTCTTAATCTCTGTATTATCCATACCGCTGTTGTTGATAAGGATTGACCTGGCACTCATTTTTTTCCGTCACTGCACTCGGATGTTTTCGCTAGTTTTAGCGATGATTTACCGGAAAGTCACCCGTTCGACGATGACGCCGTAGCGTAGTGGAGAAGACTTCCGACGGCAGCTACAGATATCTTAAGATCGAATCTAATAGTATTCGTTTTTAGTGATTTCATTTTTTTACTTTTTGTCTTTATTTTCAATGTTATGAATGGAAATGCATATTTTTACTTAATAATTTCAAACGATTTTCTGTCGTTTGTGTTTCCTCCATATATTTTCGTGGGAACGTAAGTGTCACGCTTTCTCTTGATTCCGACGTACTCTGAAAATTGTCCTTCTGCTGACACCAGCTGCATTTATTGTCTGTTGGATACATGATCCGTCTGCGGGTGCTTGGTTTTCCTAAAAATGCTTTGATGTAGTTTGTGTTTGAATCCGAGATGTTTTTGGTCGACACTGTTGTAGGAATTACATGTACATGTGATAGTAGAAAGATAGTGCATCTCGTTCCACAGTTGAATGGGGTTGTCGGGTCGGGCGATGGTGCATGGTCACATTTGGTGCCCGACCGCCGCCATACTAGTTTGGCTGATAGTGCAGCAAAGGGCTACTGTGTTTGCACTGGATGCGGGTTGGGCCTTTTGGATTTATTTTTCTCTCGCCTGTCATCTCTTCTTTCCCCCTATCTTTGAAAGACAGCTCGATATATGATGAAGTACTGTCTCAAAGGGCCGTTAAACCAAAGACAACCAACCAAACAACCAACCAAATTAATAGCTGGATTAATAAAATTTTGTGTCGAGCATGGCAAAATTACCTGCTGCTTTTACGCAAAGAAAAAAAAAAATTAACAAAAAATATTAAGATTGACCCATAACTCCAAGATTAAAGGCTTAATGCCCTATCCACTGTGCCACTTGATACAGTATTTTTTCTGTTTAACAGTAATAGTACTGACGCTGCTTTTACCCGTTCGTAATCGGACACCGTGAATTAATTTACGGAGGTGAACGGAATATTTGCGCATAGTAGGAATCGGTACAATTCCAGAATTGTCCTGCGCAAAGTAGGAATTCTCACTTTGTGTTACAATTCCGGAAATTGTACCGGTACAATTCTAGAATTGCGCAAGGGATTTGGTGGTTTATCGAACAGGAAAATGTGTCTGCGCAATGTGGGAATCTTTAGGACAAAGTGAGAATCGAGTATTCATTTGATACTAGTACATGTAACAGTGAGTGGACTTTTAAATGAGGAATCTGTATTTTTGACTAAATAACGGCCTTTTGAAACTAAGAAAATTGTAGGTTATGGCTAATACTGGATGACAAATTTATACTCATGAGTGCCAGGTCATCATTACTTACGAACAATATATTGTTGCTTATTGTATATAGCCAAAAGCATTGTATCCTTGCTGATTTGCTAATAAACTTGATTTGATTTGATTTGAATGAAACCGAAATCCCGATTTTCGTTCTTGTATGTGAGACACGAGAAAAACAACAAATGGCATGTGCATCTAACGAAGACCCATATCAACTATGGCATCCGTCCAGTCTGATCAGAGTCTTCGCTCACCGCATGGAGGTAGCTTTAGTCCCTTAACTACCAATTAAGCGGCCAGTCAAGACTCTGATCAGACTTGGCGGATGCCCAGGCTGATCTGAGACTTGGCTGGATGCACATGCCACTTTGTTGGTTTTGTTGTGTCGCGGCTCAATGTGTTGTTTTGTTTTCAATGACAAACTTTACAGATTTTAATTTGTCGTCACTGTAGCAGGTTTTAAGTGTCGTGTGACGGCTGTAAAATGTTTTAAGTACTTCACCATAGTGCAGAGTGCCACTGGGACCATTGAATCCATGCTATTTACTTAGTAAAGCAAGTACTACTTAAGCCGGTCCTAGCGCAAGCAACCTTGCAAATGACATTTTAACTATGAAACGAAGAGCTCAATAAAACCTAGACTCCGATTTTTGTTCTTGAATCCGTTGTATTTGCTTCCAAGGGCAACCTTTATAGGTAATTATATAACCCCTCCTTCAACAATTTTACTACTGACAGTTCCACTGCGGACTGGAGTTTTTCGTTGTTTTACCGGTTGTGTGTTTTTAAAAATGAGCCGCAACACGAGAACACCAACAAAGTGCTTGTGCGCCCAGTGCAGACTCAGATCTGCCTGGGCATCAAACCAGTCTGATCAGACTCTTCGCTAAGCGCTTAAAGGGTAGCTAAGGGTCTAAGCTAGCTCCATGCTGACAGCGAAGACTCTGATCAGACTGGGCGGATGCCCAGGCTGATCTTAGTCTGCGCTGGGCGCACAACCACTTTGTTGGTTTTTTCGTGTCGCGGCTCAAATATACTTGCCGTTTTACTATAAAAGTGGATTAAATCGTGATTATTTTTCTTGGTAAATTTTATTATATTAGATCCTAGCAAGACTTATTACATGTATATGCTTCTTTTTACTGTTGTTGATATTATATGATTCACAAACCAGACATAATTGGTATACCAGGATCAAGGAACACTGTCAACGATGTTGGAGAAATCGCGTTACCCAGTGATGTGCCAACACTATCGACGGTTTTTCAGCTGCATATACCTTTTGATCACAGGAAAAGAAGGAGAAAAAGGGGCGTTTTAGCAGGAGATGTTTACCTCATTAACAGTTCTTCAACTTTTGGATTAAGATGGAGTAAGAAAGTTTGAATTATTCTATTACGCATAAATACTGAAACATTTGCAGCTGTCTTCAAGTGTATAACAGGGTTAGTGCATTTGTATTTTTTTATACAAAAGAGTACCCTTTTAATGATAAAACAAAGAAATCGCTAACAGGGTTAGTGCATTTGTATTTTTTTTATACAAAAGAGTACCCCCTTAATGATAAAACAAAGAAATCGCTAACATGGTTAGTGCATTTGTACTTTTTTATGCAAAAGAGTACCCCCTTAATGATAAAACAAAGAAATCGCTTTTATACGATGAGTAATACGTTGCCAAATTTTATCTGCTTGGACCCCGGGCTATACTTTTAATGAAGTCAGATACTCATTAACGGAGAGGAACTATCACAATGCTTCTACAATATTTGTCTTACTTTTCTACTTGTTCACAATGAAATGACCGGGCCGCGTAGCGCAATCGGTAGGACATCTGACTTATGAGTCAGAGGTCCTGGGTTCGATACCCGGTCTGGCCACATACTTTCGTTTCTCCTTCCGCCGATTCAAGAAGGGCAGTTGTCAGTCACTGGCGAAAGCATGTGCACTTAGTACTGGTTAACCGCTTAGGAGGTCTAAGCCAGCCCAGGAATAGTGTGGTTAGGTTAACTGACCGTCCCGACACGACCATAACTGTTTGACGTAAAGCTACAAATCAATCAATCAATCAATCAATCAATCAATCAATCAATCAATTACTATAAAATGGCATTAGTCTATAAATTAATCATTGATTGATAGATGATTTCGATTTAATGACCTTTCGGGGGCCTTAATCAGAGCCGGCTCATAGGGAGAGGGAGAGAATAGAGAAAGAATGGCTAGACAAAAGTAAAAAAAAAATGTTAAGTAGAATGGTGTTAATAAAGAAATAAATAAATTAGTACATAACGTTATTTTTTTTAATTAAACATACTTCACATCATTTTTTTACAGACATTTCCGAACTGCAACATGAAATGTACACAAAAACATGCCTTACTGCGGGATACACAGAAACTTTGCAGCTTGGGATTTCAGACAGGCGCGATTATGGCGGGTGTAGTGATTCAGATCTGAAAATTACTATATCAGCAGCGGTAATATATATTTTTCTTGGTTCTTTAAGAGTGGCATCAGGACTGTTATACTGATTTAAAGTAATCTTATTATTATCATAATTTCAGTTTCTGTGATGATAAATGTTTTTGTTATGTAAATATTTTGACAGCAACTACGAAAGTAAAAGTACTGGGCCCGGTTGTTCAAAACTAACGACGTCGTTAGTAAACGAGACGTTAAAATTTCAAATGTTAATATCTCAAATACACCGATATTTTTTGTTGAAAATATGTGAGAAGCTTTTGCAATGCAAAAGCTTCTCATATATTTTCAACAAAAAATATCAGTGTAGTTGGCTTTAAAGTCCCAAAACACTTAACGAGTTGACCCCTTAACGCGCTCGTTAGGCTAACGATGCTTTGAACAACTGGGCCCTGGTATTTGCCGATGTCAGAATAACGTCACTTCGAGTCATGCAGCATTAAGTCCGATTGCTGTTTTTTACCAAATTGCACTCGCGATCAATGTAAACCGTGTCTGTCCAGCCGGAGGCTTGGATACAGTGATGTAAGACAATACTGTCAGGAGTAATGAAAGCCTAATCTAATATGACAGAAAATTATCTCTACACAGTATGGTTATTAAACTGTTGGAAGTAAAACTGATCATTTATACAAACTAAAGCACTGTTAGTAAAAACAAAATCCGCGGTTTCATCAACAACCAAAACGGACTAGAATAATGACCGTCGGCTGTGTCGTCTACACAGTGTCAAGCTAAATCGTAAAATTGTTCCTATGAGAATAATTATTCTTGTACTTTGCCCTCACCTTTTGCTGCCTTCACCCTTCCCTGATTCAAAAAAGTATACGTTTACTGATGGGTTAAAAGTGAGAGTTTTTCAGTCGCTGGGTAGCCCAATGGGCATTGAAACTAACGACCTGCTGCACCATAGCCGAATGCCCGTAATGCACATCTACATGTATACACAGATGAAAAAAAAAATTCACTTCATAGAGATTAGTTATTAAATTTAATTAATGAATTTAAGTGTGGTAAATGCGTGTAGGATTAATATTCAACTACTTATGGTTTGGTGTTTTATTGGTGTCCTCGGTCTTCGTAAATGGATTCGCGTCGCGTCGATCAATAACATCAACCTTGGACCACAAGATGCGTTAGTTCATAAAACAGCCCAAACCCTTGGTCGAATCTCAAAGTAATGCTATTAATTGTTTTGGTGTTTGAGTGTAACTATATAACACAATGGTCCGTTTTTATTTCCTTCTTTGAACCGAGGGCTCCAGGGAGAGTACTAGGATAAACAGGCTTCATGTCCGTCAGCATTATCAAACGTTTTCTTCCTCTCGTTTTCTCGTACATCGGTGGGCTGATTGCAGCAAAATGTCATAAAGATCATCTTAGGGTAGTGGGAAGGAAAAATGGCTTAAGTGATTGCAGTCTGAAATTCACGCTTAGCCTTCATGTTCATATAACAATTAAACATTTAATATAAAGGAGCCGCGACACAAGAAAACCAACAATGTAGTTGTGCGCCCAGCGCAGACTCAGATTAGCCTGGTCATACGTCTAGTCTAAGCTAACCTTTGAGCACTAAACGAAAAGTCTGATCAAACTGGGCGGATGCCCAGGCTGATCTGAGTCTGAGCTGGGCGCAAATCCACTTTGTTGGTTTTGTCGTGTCGCGGCTAAAATTTATTGTCCAAATTTAGTACCACAGCTGCACATTTCTGTATTTAGCGTCTTCATTGTCGCCAAAAGCTTGCCATATATAAAGTTAAAAAAAGATGAGAATAATACAATACAGGTAATATCACAGTATCCGAACTACATGTACAATCTCTTCCGGTTTTCATAGCGTTGAATCGAGAGTACAAACATTCGCTTATAACCAGTAGTCGGAAATCATTATGTTTTGAGATTTTATCCGGAATCTGCTGCGTCATTTATAGCCATTCAGCTTCGAAAATGTAAAGAGGTAAGTTTAATATAATTTGCTCTTCGGTCTTTTACTTTATTACCCTGTACAATGTCGTGTATGGGTGGGTAGTAATTGGTACAGTATTCAAATCGCCCTTGGCATGATTCTTAAACCATTTTGAGCATTTTCTTACATGTTTTATAAAAATCTTTAGAATAAACAGAAGGCGTTATCAATCTACAGTTTGTTAGTTTTGATAAAAGAATGATAGCTAAGTTTTGCACGACACAATCTCGTGTTAAATTAAGCTGTTCGGAAAAAAATCTGCGACGGCAAGGAGTTTTTCATTGTACAGGGCAATAAAGTAAAAGACCGAAGAGAAAATTATATTAAACTTACCTGTTTACATTTTCGAAGCTGAATAACTATAAATGACGCAGTAGATTCCGGATAAAAACTCAAACTATAATGATTTCCGGCTACTGGTTATAAGCCAATTTTGTACTCTCGATTCAACGCTATGAAAACCGGAAGAGAGGGTACAGTGCGTTCGGATACTGTGAATATGCAGGTCTTGATTGTTTTGACGTATGCCACGAGACACAGCAGTTGCCCACATAAGGTAAGAGACGCCTACGTTTTATCTCGCGAGAGCAGGCGCCCCGACCTCCACCAAGGCAACTCATCTCTAGTGTGACAAGAAAGACAACAGGCTCCCGAACACATTCACTCATTCAAACAAGCCATAAATAATGTCAAAATGAGGTTTTACTTAGCCTAACAGTGTTGCAAGTTGATTTGGTAGAAACAATAAAAACGGGTTCATGGAACAAACCTGCATTCCCGTATGAAATGAAAAGAAAGCACTATTTCAGTTCCAGTTCAAAAAGCAATGATCTTGTTCAAAATATTTCGTATCTTAAAAGTCATATGTACATCTTCAATTTTGATGAGGGTTGCGAGCACATGTAATAAATTTTGTTCCTTGCCAAATGTAAACAATTAGCAATTTTTAAACAGTTTGGTTTAGTACGTATTGGTGTTGTAATGATTTTCATTTTACTATTTCAGATACCAAAATTTGATGGAGAAAATTCTGAAGTGCACGTTGATCCCTGCTCGAATGAAGGAACCATTGTGGAAGTTTTTTCACTTATGTTTAGCAACAATGGAAACTGTGTTAAAACATGGAATTGCACAATCAATTCCACTAATGATAAAAAACGTTTCTGGATTGCAGACGGTAGTTCTATGTTTCTAATCTACTATTCAAACGAATTCAAAACCTCTTGCAAAATGTGGCGTGCTGTTGACAGTATTTGAGCCGCGATACGATAAAACAAACAAAGTGGATGTGCGCCCAGCGCAGACTCAGATCAGCCTGGACATCCGTTCAGTCAGATCAGACTCTATGCTAAGCGCTTAAAGGGTAGCTAAGTGTCTTGGCTACCTCCATGCGGACAGCAAAGACTCTGATCAGACTGGGCGGATGTCCAGGCTGATCTGAGTCTTTGCTGCCATTTTGTCGCTATTTTGTTGGTTTTCTCGTGTCGCGTCTCATTTCATTTCGGTTTCCTTATAACTGACAATGTCGTTTACCTCGTTTGGTATTTAGATGTTGCAACTTAGTACCATACACTAGAATAGACATTTACTTGGTAAGATAATGGTTAGACAAACGTCAATGTCAATTTAGTTAGAATTCGGTCTAGCGGTGTCTTGTTTTAGATGTACTCCGCCGACAGTAGGCACCGTGGTCGACTCGCTTAAATTCTAAGATTCTAGCCATTGGGTTGCAAGTTCAAATTCCTCCAGACCCTAAATTGAAAAAAACAAACAAAACAAAACAAAAAAAAACAACAAAAAACATCTCTGTCAGTAAACCAAACAGTATTTGATTACATGATTCGAACTATAGAAAAATACTCCTTAAATGCCGCACTAAATCATATAGAATTAATGAATACCAAACAATCCAAATAATGAAAACATAAATTCGGATTTTCATTATAAATTGTATACATTTCTGACATCGGTATCTGTAATTCCAGGTACAATTATTCATACGTATGTAGACGACATTGATTTTACTAAAGAGTATGAGATTGAAGTCACCTGCGTCGAAAACGGCACTGCTACAACTCGAGTTCCAAGTGATAATAAGCACACCTACTATATAAAATTCATGGAACATACTTCAACGTGTACTACTTCGCCTGTGACACATTATTCAACAAAATATAGCAGGTCTAAAGAAACCAGTATTTCTTATCAAGGCAATGCAAGAAGCATCAACGTTGGATCTTCCGTCCAGACACTGATGGACAGGAGGGGTCTAGATAAAATCACTGTCAGAATGCTTCAAACGACAAAACCCTTTTCGACCATATCTGAAAACAATGACGATGAAGTTGGTAAATCGTTTTTCGAAAGTACTATAATCGTTGCTACTATCTCTGCCATTGGCGGCATTTCTGTTGGAGCCGTTGTGAGTGCTGTGCTGTTTACTATGGCCAAATCGTATATTGTTAAGAAGTAAGAACCCCACATGTGACTTATGCTTCATAAAGATGGATAAATCGGGAGATGTTTTATATTTATTTTCTGGAGACGAATTTTGTTTGAAAATTAATGCTACATACTAAAATATAATCTGCGTGAAGTTCTCCCGGAGCAGTTTCCTGGTATATTTAATTACAATTTATACCATGAAAACGTAATAGGCTTTGTTTATACTATGTTCTTTAGTTTGTAAATAGAGCTTTGCCAGAGTCATTCATCTATTATTTTCTTAATGACGTCGCTTGTTCGGTTCTAGGATCTTTTGCTTTTTGTTCCGACATAACTTCCTTCTGTTAGGTTAAACAAATTCTAAAAACAACTGTTTATACATGATAATTTCATATTGCCAAACTAAATAGCTTGTATATCATTGAGGGTTATTATTTTGACACTTGGATATTAAAAAAAGGGATCTTTAATTATACTATTTCCGCCCTAGTTTGCCTTTTTAAAACAGGTACATGTACAAATCAATGAGATGGTGCTTTTGGCACCTACGGAGATTGTATTGGCTTTCGTGTAAAAGCGTCTTTTTTCAATTTTAAATTAAAACAGAGTTGTTCTGCAAGTTTTATTATCTCTACAGTCAGCATAATTTGTTGTTTCGCTGTCTCTCATTATCACAATAACCTATGAACATTCGTGCACGTATAGAATGACCTAGAATATAAATTATAAGAGCTTTAAAACACACTCAAAGTCATGAATATTATTTTTTATCATGTCATATACAAAACAAAATAAAGATTTGATAATCTAAATCATCAATCACAATAAATGGGTATTCAACAGTTAAAATACCAATAAACAATTACAAACTATTATGTGTATCGGCGAAATGAAAAATTCAGACAATGTGGTCCTTACTGAACATAACTGTCACAGGGGAGGAAAATTCGAGGCCTGACCGGGACTCGAAACCCTGGCCTCTTGCTTACCACGCGAGCACTCTGCTAGTCGGGCTACCGAGCCACTTGGTCGAGCTTTGACATTTCCCCCCTGCTTGGTGTAAACATATTTTATTTCAATTTCATACAAGTTATGTACAGGTTACAAATAGTATACAATAGCAAAAGGACCTGAACGGAAGTCAGGAGCTTATTTAGTTCATCTCCTGTGAGATATATCAATTTATACCACAATTAGGCAGATATTTATGCAAATAATATAGTGGCCGGTACTTAGTAGAATTGTAAAGCGCAACATTAAAATGTGTGTATAGAATACAAAAACAATAAACCAAGAGAAAAAAAAATGGAGCATTACCAAACAAAAAAGGAGTAAAGCAACATGTTAATAGTCAGGACGAGGTATACCCGAGTAACTTATTTAGCTTCTAGTAAGCCTAGGTGATAGCTTTGTTACATTGACAGGCAGTTTCCAGGTAAAATTCAAGGTAATTAGATTCGTCCCCGAATCTACCTGGTACCACGGAGGAACCAAAGAGACATGCACTTTTTGATGCTTGCGTCCCTAGACGTAGACTCACACTGAACCACCAAATGTCACAAGGGAGGACAAAATCGTGGCCCGACCGCGACTCGAACCCAGGGCCTCTCGCTTACCATGCGATCACTCAGCCAAATGAGCTACCGAGCCACTTGGTCGACCTTAGACATAACTATCACTCATCGTCGGATCAGGTACAACTTAGAAATAACTTTATCATTTCTTTTGAAGTACTTTACCCCCAAAATTGTGTATGTAAAGTCAGGAAGATGAAAAGTAATTTAGACCAGTACATTGACATATCACTGGCATGCAATTACTATAATATTGTTTTACTATTTGTGCATATAAGTTGTGATAAATTAAAACATAGACTAACAAATGATTGTATACGTTACTTTTTTCATTTTTCTGCTGTTTCTCCCTTTTTTACTAAGATGCAAGGTATAACTAAAATTTAAAGGATTGCTGAGATCTATTACAGCAGCATTGCCCTACATGAAAATATTCGATCAATTTTCATGTGCGATTTCTTTTTGCAATCAGGACAATGTGGAACACTATGAGTTAAATAGAAAATATCAAATTAAAAGTTAATCCAAGATCCATGCTGAAGTGACCCTTTAAATGACTGTGTCAAGAAGCCATTGTCAGACCAGAAAGAAAAAGGAACAAAAACATAGAAGAAGATCCCCATACATAAATTAATCCTCATAGGCAGACGCCATATTGCTGCAATAGTGTATGACACGAGGGGGCATATTGTTTTGGCTTGTCCGTCCGTCCGGAACGTCTGTCCGTAACACTTTAAGTATGCTTTGTAACTTAGGAACTGAAAAGGCTGGGGTCTTGATATTCTATAGGTGGATACATTAATAAAAAATAGGGAACCCATATTTTTTCTCTTTTCCGTCAGCCATGTACTTTCAGAGTTATGCCTCTTTTTCGAAAAATTAAATGTAAGTTTGTTAGCAAAGAAGTTTTGGAAAAAGGATCTGAGCTAGGTTGTTCATATTTGGAATACTGGTAGGGCCAACAGTGTAAATCACTTGATTAACTTTTGGGCTGATTTCGTGAAAAATTGACTGAATTATGCCCCTTTTTTAACTTTGGCATTTTTCCAAATTTTGAACTGTTTAACCTAGAGACCTGATTTTTGGTATACTTATAGGATCTGACGTGTCAATCATTTTGATGATAATTACATTGTGTTGAGTTCATTACTGACAGAGTTATGCCCCTTTTTTATTTTTGCAAAACATCTTAGGTATGATCCATTACTCAAGAACTGTAACTGCTGGAGTCTTGATATTCCATAGGTGGATAGCCCATAAAAAATAAGCAGACCCATATTTTCTTTCTTTTCCATCAACCATGTGCCGTGTGGCGGCCGTAAAACGTCGCCCCGTACACCATCCATAGTGCAGATTATATTTCATTTACATCCTTTGAGATCAGAGGATAGTTTCTGAGTTATCTAAAATTTGAGATCGATTTAGACTATTAGTCTAGATCATCGTCTTTTAAATTATTTGGATCCTTTTGAAATTAATCAGTCTTTGAATCGACTGCCTAATTAAAATTAAGAAATTACAGTATGATTTTTTTCTGGTTTCGTCCCCAGATATTGTCAGGGTCACTGACGAGGCTTCATTAGCCGAAACAACGTAGTCTGGCCCATGTTTCTACTTCTGTATGCATTCTCTGCTTTTGAAGGAACTTTTTTGAGATTTTAATTTTAGAGTTATGGTCCTTTTTCGAAAAATTAAATGAAACTTTGTTAGCAAAATTTTGGAAATGTGGCGGCCGTAAAACGTCTCCCCGTACATCATCCATAGTGCAGATTATATTTCATTTACATCCTTTGATATCAGAGGATAGATTCTGAGTTATCTAAAATTTGAGATCGATTTAGACTATTAGTCTAGATCATCGTCTTTTACATTATTAGGATCCTTTTGAAATTAATCAGTCTTTGAATCGACTGCCTAATTAAAGTTAAGAAATTACAGTATGTTTTTTTTTTTCTTGTTTCGTACCCAGATATTGTCAGGGTCACTAACGAGGCTTCATTAGCCGAAACTACGTAGTCTGGCCCATGTTCCTGCTTCTGTATGTATTCTCTGCTCTTGAAGGAACTTTTTCAGATTTTAATTTTAGAATTATGGCCCTTTTTCGAAAAATTAAATGAAAGTTTGTTAGCAAAATTTTGGAAAAAGTATGTAAGCTAGGTTGTTCATATTTAGCATACTGGTAGAACTGAATGTGTAAATCACTTGATTAAATTTTGGATTAATTTCGTAAAAAAATACTGAATTATGCCCCTTTAATAAATTGGGCATTTTTCCAACCTTTGAATTGTTTGACCTAGAGACCTGATTTTTGATATACTTACAGTATCTGATGTGTCAATAATTTTGATGATAATTACATTGTGTTGAGTTCATTATTGACAGAGTTATGCCCCTTTTTCTTATTTTGCAAAACATCTCAGATATGATCCATTACTTAAGAACTGAAACTGCTGGAGCATTGATCTTTCATAGGTGGATAGACCATAAAAATAAGCAGACCCATATTTTTTTTTTCTTTTCCATCGACCATGTAGTTTTAAAGTTATGGCCCCTTTTTGAAAAATTAAATGTAAGTTTGTTAGCAAAATTTTGGAAAAAGTATTTGAAATAGGTTGTTCTTTTTTAGCATAATAGTAGGGTCTTAGGTGTACCCAACCTGATTAACTTTTGGGCTAAAAATGACTGAATTATGCCCTCTGTTAACTTTGGCATTTTTCCAACTGATGAACCGTTTGACCTAGAGACCTGATTTTTGATGTAGTAATAGTATGTGGTGTGGTGATCATTTTGATGGTAATCAAGCTACATGTATGTTGAGGTCATTATTGAGAGAGTTCAGCCCCTTCTTGAAAAATTTAGTGTAAGTTTGTTAGCAAAATTTTGGAAAAAGCAAAAAAGCATTTGAGCTAGGCTGTACATATTTGGCATTCTGATAGGGTCTAAGGTGTAGATCACCTGATTAGGTATTGAGCTAATTTTGTAACTATTAACTGAATGACGGCCCTTGATTAACTTTGGCAGTTTTTCAACTTTTGAACTGATTGACCTAGACATTTCATTTTGGTATATGAATAGTATTTGATATACCAATCAATCTGATGATGGTTACGTTATGTTGCATTCATGATTGACAGAGTTATGTCCCTTTTCATGTCTGTACATAATAGCAAGCACTCGCATGCGCATAGCCCCTGCAATTCAAAGCTCCGAGCTATGCTAGAGGATTGGTAAAGCATATTTTTGCCTTTAAATTACATTACTTTCAATAGAATTTCTTTCGTAGGGACACCAAACGGGAGTGACATATTTCTGTCCCTACGTTATGTAAAGATGTCAAACATTCAGTTCCAAAAATCAAGATGGCGTCAACGTTTACCGCTTTTGTGCGTAGATCACTACATGGTGATTCACAAAGGAGGCTGAACGTTGGGTGAAGTTTGAAGGAAATAGAAAGTGTCAAAGAGAAGAAACTAACTGAAAAAAAAATATAGCCAGTTTTCCGAGGAGAAAGATCAAGTGGGGAAAGCTGTTCTCGGTCAGTTTCTCGTCCGTTTTTCAGACGTAGTTGGCAGTTGTTGAGTTGCAAGAATTTTATTACAAATTTCAAACCACAACTTGTGAGATTGAATCCAGAATCATACAATGAGTAGTCAGATCAGGGTTTACACTTCGACTATGCAGTTTTGTCTGAAACTTTAGAGTTTACATGGTGACAGCCAAAGAGGCTTTATCATACCACCCATACATTGTAAACAGCGATGTGCTTGCCTAAAAGCAGAGCCTATTTTCATATTGTTTTATGGTTGATCTATTACTCAAGAACCGTAACTGCTTTGGTTTCGATATTTCAGAGATAGGTAGAAAATAAAAAAATAGCACAATTGTATTTTTGTTTCTTTTCATTGATCTTGTTAGAGTCAGGCATATAGTTGGGGGCATAGTCTTTTACAAACACATTTTCTAGTTCTCCCGTGTTTCTGAACCATACTTTAAGATCATGCTCCATATATAAACATTTAAAACTGCAATCAAAAGGCAAGTTTTAGTAAATCTAGACTATTTTTCTCACGAGTTGCAAGATCTCAATGTTATAAACCCCTTTCACGTACTGGCAGACCCTCTACATCATTCGTTTCTTATCATCATCATCTTCTTCTTCTCCGTCTTCTTCTCTCGTCCTCTTCTATCTTTTTCATTCCTTCCATAGAATATTTTTGGACGCATCTATTCAATATATGAGTTTAGCAAATGATTGATGTTATATAAGTACATATTTTGCAAATTCTTACTACTCTCATAAGTATTTATATATGTATCGTATGTACTTGTTAACAGCCGTCTAGGAGAGGATAAATATAGGCCTAGCCTACATCCAATCCTAAGACATTTATATATATGTTTGTTTTCACAAATGTATGTATTTGTCGGAAATTTGTAATAAATTAAAAACTGCATATAAATGGACTAAATAAGATACATCTATTTGATAAACACAATGGTGTTATTCCTTGATCTAATAGACCTTGAGCTGACCATAGACCCCCCTCCACCCCGCCCCCCAGGGGGAATTTTGTTGGACACTATGATTTTATGAAACTACATTATATATGAAACAAAATGACACATGTTAGCCCTCTGAACGCTGGGGCATTAACATGTAACGTCAACGTTAACTACACTACCCAAATTTACATATTCACGTTATAATAGAAAATACACATTGGTATACACATGTTAGTATTCGCCCTAAATAATGTTGGATTTTGTCTGCTAGTACATAAATCGCTGTTTCAAGGTAACTGACATTGTCAAGGATAAGTTGACTAACCCGTATAACGTAGTTTACATTGTATTTGACGTTTTTGCCCTTCAGTATCTAAATACATGTAATGTAAGGAGCAAATTGTAAGAACTGAAGTGAAGAGAAAAGTAATTGTCCTATATATGACTGCTTCAATACTCTTGTATAAAAAAACAAACAAACTAAAGTCTTACTAAACTCGTCAGCAGTCACAATAAATATGTAACGTATATAACCACAACAAAAAATTCGGGGAAAAACAACCAGACAAATAGCTGAATTGGTGGACTGAAGTTTATACGTGCTCCATCAATCTTCTTTGATTCATGTCCAGCTTAGATTAAGTTAGGCATCAGTTAGCAGTGGCGATATTAAATGTGGACAGAAACTATCTTATTTTTGAAGAATTTAACCTACAAAATGACGAGAAAAGCTAAGAAAGCCAACATAAGCTGCATTTCATTTTTAATATTATATGTATTATGTCTTAAGTAGACACTGTTGTATATGTAAATATGAAGAAACGCCAATGTTATATGTCTTCAAACTATAAAAAAACATTGGATAGTGTATATTTAAAAAGAAATCTAACAGTAACGTTACGTTACATAATTGTAATATGTCGGGGAATAAGATTTGTGAGTCATCTGTTATCAAAAATTTAGTTCCTGGGCAATATGAATTATTCAAGGCTGTAGTATTAGCTTACCACTGGTAGTCAGATGGCAATTTAGCTATTTGAAATACACAAGAACTCAGCAAGACGCACATAGATTGTTATAGCTGAAGCAGTTCGACCTTGCCTTCAATTCAGTTTCACTTAAAAGTGACTTCATAAAAATGATTTCTTTTAATTTTATGCATAGAATGAAATAAGTAAGAGTTGATATATGCTGCAACTGATTAATATTTAGGTTCTCGTCATGATGGGGATAAAACCAGTTTCGCTCCCTGTGCTGTTGGCTGAACCATTCAATTACTCTACATACAAATATGCAACTGTGACTGCCAGCCGAGGCAATCAAAAGCAGTACCAACTCTCCCAACAGGGATAAACACCTTTTTGGCTATGCTGTCTGTCGAATCGTCAGCCATGAGCCTCTATGCACAGTAACTGCTTTACATAGGTTAGCAAATATGTGTGGCTCCCGTGATCATAACTTACATGTTAATTTGTGATCTACGTGATTTGTTAATGCAGCTCCCGGCCATCAAATACATTACAAACTATTAACTGTGTGAAAATTTAAGGCTGCTAGAAAGTGACATACTTTATAACGCATACATCATTCTGTCATCAGCTTGTTCAGGAGTTCTATTTTTCATTATGTTGTTACAGATATTTAACTGGTCAGGTAATTTTGCAAACCCCATGGTTTTATTCCCACTTGTTGTTACTATCAAAGACTAAAGGTGTTACGGATACAACTTTCGGTCAGACAATTTTTCAGTATGTAAGCAACTAGAATTGTTGCTTGGATATTGCCAAAATGCTGTATTCCCTAACAGTATTTAACATATTTGGACAAAGATGATGAGATAAGCAGTAAGATATCATCAATAAGCAATTTTCAAGCTTATTTATTGCTAAAAAGCAAACAATATGGCAATACAAGGTCACAGAGATCAACTGCAGTTAGTTATTTAGGTTACCCTTTCTTGGCATGTATAGGTATGCACTATTTCTATTGTTTGATTATTTGCTCTTTAGAAATACTGTATTGCTAGTTTAGGATATCGGAAATGAAGAATCCATAAACTCGCAATGAATACGTTGTATACGTTACTTGTTCGGTCTTTCTTTCCTTTTCTTTTTTTTTGTTCTCAGTATTATGCTGCAAAGCATAACTACAGTGTAAGCGAATACATTCTGAAGGAGAACAACAAAGATTTTCTCATAGATATCTGAACAGCGAGGACCAACATTAATATATTCTGTCATTTTCATTTGCCATTTCATTATGTGTGCAGAGCTACTGGAACATTTTTCCTAGAAAAACAACAACATTTTTGTCCAATTAAACGTATCTTTATGTTCTTTGGTGAATAGATGATTTAATAGATGGTTGAATGTAGTTAGATTCTTTAAGAGATGATCGAAAGTAGTTAGACTTTAAAGAGAAAGAAACAAAAGCATAGAAATATAGATCATCTAAAACATAACATTTATAGATTGCTACAGTATGCTAGTAAACAGCCAGTGTCTCTTTTCTGTATTAAATGTTTCTGATACTATTTTCCCTAACTCCTGGTTGACACGTTATTGATAGTTACATAAATTAACTAAATAAAGTAATGTATTGACACTACCATTAATTATTTTCAAAAGTTTGTTTCTTAACTGTAACTCCGCAATGTTATTTCCCTTGGTAACGTAAAATGTACGAAAGTCTTACAAAAGTAAGTATACGCTGCCAGTAAATATCTACATTAGCTTTGATGCAGAACTGTATTTGGCTTAATTCTTCAAACTTCAGGTTTACTGTTCTGCTTTATAGTTTTTTTTTTCAGTGTGCATGTAAAAAATATACCAAATCCTGTCAATAAACAAGGTGGTACTCCATTTGCATTGTTAATTACTGATTATTTTATAATTTTATACTAAACACGTCAAAAGCGCTTAGCTTTTAATGTTATCAAACTGATTGTGTATCATTTTATTCGAGCCCTATATGCAAAATCTATGCTGGCTTAGCTGCGGCTATATCATTTTTATCTTTTCTGATGTGGTATTTTGTTTTATTTATTTTATTTATGTTGTATTTAACAAAATTTCACGTATGTTACTGTCTCTAGAACTCAGATGTACATATTGTAAAAGAAGCAAACTGGGCAATGTCATTATGAAATACTTCTATTTTTAATATAATAACAAAGTTGCCAGCAAAAAAAAAAAACGTTTTACATGTGCAGAATATGTCAATGCCCTTAACATTACAATTTGTAGTATACTGTGTTTAATCACATATAAAACACACCTCATGAATCCCTAAAAGTAATAACTGAGAGGAGTGTTGCTAGGTCCAAGTACACAATATATCATAAGAAAACCCAGACTTACATATGTTATTGTTTTTTTATGTGACAGTGGGAAAAAACCTGATTAAAGGTATTATAATGAAATATTTTAAATGTTTATGTTATTTACGTTACTACTAGTAATGACTTATCATAGAAAATAAACCAGAATGCATTTTTTTCTTCTATATTTAAAGATTATTTTATGAAGAAACTGCTATCAACGAAAATAAAATGATTCTATCGTCAAATTATACGAGTTTAACAAAAATAGCCCTCGGTAACGTATATAATCGATCATTATGGCCGACTAAAATGCGTTCAAAATATTGTGGAACTGTTTCTTGCTGTTTAGATAGGCTGGCATATTCAATATTACCGTTTACTGTTGTTTTCTAATTCATACGGTGTAGTTCAAGCACTTGAATTATACAGAAAGTGATAATTGTATTATGGAACATTTATAAGGGGGTACTGTGTTAAACATCCAATATCTCATTAAGTATACAAGATAGGATAATAATTTTTGCAGAATTGAAAAGATCAATAAATTGTCTTTAATACAGTAACAAATATATGTCTAATAATAAAGGAGTAACTTACAAAAAGAAAGTATTTTGGATAGACATAGCAATTTTAATGGAGTGTAAAGACAAAAGTCACGTATATGACACCATGTAGGCTAAAGTGACCTGTTAAACATCATAACTTTTAGCTACTGGATTGTTCTATTAGACTCTACTATAACTTAAAACATAAGAAAGTGACTTCTATTTTTTTTTATAATTTTTGATCATTTTTATTTTATGTTTATTTTTTTAATGGGTAACTTTTGTAACAGGCTGTTACAGCTTAACGCCCCACTCGCCAGAGGGCTAACATGCTGCAAAATACTTTTAAGATGCTGGGCTTTAAGAAAAGTATGGTCTACGAAATTCCCCCGGGGGGGGGGGGGAGGTAAACCATATTTGGCTCATGGCCTATAAACTATTTGTTTTCAATAAAGCAACATTTTTTTTATTTGGTAACGTAAAGTATGTCTGTAGTCGTACAAAAATAAGTGAATTCTGCAAGTAGGTCTTCAAGATAGCTCTGACAGATATTCGTGCTTTCTATATTATTAATCTTTAAATTTCAGTTTGTATTTCTGTCTGCATTATTTTTGTACTTCTGTGGTCATGATATACCAATTTCTTTGATGCAACAATTAACGCCATGTCTAATATTGTAGATTACTTGCATTATTGTAGTTTTATAGTCGTATCATGTAGTATAGATTACTTATACATGTATTATTGCAATTTTACACTCAGCGAAACAAAGCTGCTGAAGCTTTTACTTCATTTAAGCGACCAAATGAAAATTGATGTTACCCCTACATGCAAAAATGCCGGCATACAACGGCAGCAGCTGCAGCCTTATCTTTTACCTGTTGACTTATGTATCTTTTATGCTTAACACAACCTGACATCACCTATGCTAATGCCATGGAAATCACAATAAAACTGAGTAGCTTTAGGTCATGTCATTTAAGTTATTGATTTAGGCTAATAAAATGAAGAACCAACACGTAAGATTGTATGTCTTTAAAATGTGTTAAATTTTAAATCGTTATAAATTTGAGAGACTTCTTTCTTTATCATGTTCAAAACACGAGTAATATGCTACAACTGATTGGCTGATGTGTAAACATGTATCATTCAATATTTTTTTAAGAATTGTCAGAATATTAAATCAGACGAGTTTCCTGAGAGGCAGTCGAGCAAGTTGATAAAGAATATTGTAAGAGGTGAGATCATAAATTTGTTATTAACGTAACTACTGCTAGTAGCTAATGATAAAATAATCAGCCATATTGTAATTATTATAATAATTAAAGATGATTTGATAAGGGAAAAAGCATATAACAAACAAAATGCGAAAACGATTACGTCATCAGATTATAGTGGTCTTTAGGAAACACAATCATAGGTAACATGACTTTGTAATCCGTATTACGGGCTTAAACCCCTTATGTGTATTCATGATTACCAATGTTGAGACATTTTCGAATCTGAATATTGTTAAGGGCTAATAATAGAAGTGTAGTATGATAGAGTGAAAGGGAACATACAACAGAATATTGAGTTTTTTACGTGAATGTAGTTGGAACAATTTGTTTTTTAGCAGCTTGACGTGTTGACCCTTATATGGCCTTGAACTTGATATCAAAAAGCGACTGGAATGCATGTTTAATAAACTCTTTTCACATAAAGAAAATATTTTTTTTTCTTTGCTGTAAAATAAGCATTTAGGAAACGCAAATAAATTGGACATCCCAAGTCCGTGTTTCTCACAATGGTGGCAATCTTTGAACCAGAAGTCATCTTGACGTTTCTCCTGTCTGTATCAATGGTAACAAATGATGGCGCACCTTTTTGTTTATATATTCGAGGACTTATCCTAGACGTGTAATACGGAATACAAATCGGAACGTTAAAACACATATAGAAATCTTAAAAGGATAGAGTTGTACCCGTGATGTTTTTATACCAATTTAACCTTTGACCTTGAAAATGACCTTGACATTGAGATCTAAAAGCCATATAAATAACTCTTTAATTACTTTTCTTACATTTAGGCACATTCATAGTGTTTGATTTGTTGTAAACACAGTTTTAAGAGAGTTACTACAAACTAAATATCTCCAGCCCCTGTTTCTATCAATGGCAGCCATCTTGGACGCCATCTTGGATACCTCGGCCCGCACCAACTTACGGCAATGTATCGCATTGCTTTAACAAACTACAGACTATAAGGTACATTTTGGTATATGTCATGTTTTGTTATACTTTTATTTCCACCCCACCTTCATTTTAGCCATTAAATGCACCCTACTATAAGTAATGTTTTGTGAAAGGACCTCTGACAGTTGTAATGTAGATTTGCCCATAAAAATCGGGAAAAATGAACTTTCTGCATACTTCAAAAGTTTCATTGAAATGTGTTGGTCTGAACTCCTTATAAGTGACACAAAAATAATTTTTCAATTATATCATATGCAGACTAAGATTTTTGGTGTAAAAGGCAAGTTTTTACCATTGAATGTATGGAAAATAGGAAAAGTTTTATAAAGATGCTTTCCCCCCCCCGTGCCTCAGCAAGCCACTTTGCATGCATATGTGTACTGTCAATATGCACATTATATATGAGCGGCGAGCTGAGGCACGGGGGGGGGAAAGATAGTCCACAGCTGAAAAACTGAAAAGTGGGTGGGGTAATTAGACCCTATAAGTCTAAATATACGACTACCATACTTTTTATTTACATATTATTGCATACTATGAGCGTCTATAGAGTTTTACTTTGTTTTAAGCATATTTAACAAATAAAATTCATTAAATAAGAAAAACCGAAAAAATATGTATTTAGGATGACTGAAAATTTTACTTACCCCTCTTGCGAGAATCAGTGAGAAGTTAGTATGCAGATGTAATACTTGTTCAAAAGCAATATCAAAACCTCTTTATAATGGATAAGTCTACCCGTTAATGCTAAAATTTTTATTTTTGAATTCCCAAGAAAGCGGCAGTAATTTGTTGAAAAATAGGCAAATTTGCATGGAAACTGTCAGAGGTCCTTTGCCCACAAGTTAATCAGTTTTTGCATATCTCACAACCAATCTGTACATAAAATTTCATCATCGTAGCGTAAAAACTATATGAGATATCGTGGTAATATCATCTACCAGGGGAAGGTTACTCTAAAACTACCAATTTGACGTGATCTATTCATACATGTAATTTCCAAACCCTACGCCTAGTTGTTTTGTGAGCCCAGAAGCTGCTAAATACTAACCATCAGGGTGAACAACTACGTTACCAAAATAATTTACATATTAAAAACTACTTATATACAAAATATCTGTTTCGTATGTCAGGTAGTTCGAAAGTTAGAAAATGCCAAATGCAAACAAGGGCCATAACTCAATGATAATGTGATAAAATTTGCATAAGAATTTATCCTTTCTTGCACATCTCACCATCAACCAGCATATGTGATAAAATCATCCTTGCTCAAGTATTATTCCAGATATCATGGTGAAAAAGACTTCCTTTTCTTTTCAACAAAAGGGGGTAAGTCTAAAATAGGTGCGCTCATTTTTCATGGACTATTAATAATTATGAAATGTTAAATACACATTATTATAATACTAACTTGATCTGGCGTACCGTATCACGTCGAGTTGATGAGCTCATACCATCGGATCACCCGAGACGCTTGCGTCGAGGGTGATCCGATGTTATGAGCTCATCTACGAGACGTGATACAGTACGCCAGATCAAGTTACTATTATAATAATTTGTTTATTATATACCTTAGGGAACAGCCAAGCATTCATACTTGCCAGAGCTAATGCATCGGCCCGGAATTGACCCTGCGCGGCAGAGGTATGTAGATAGTCGTGAGACAAATAATGCCGACTGATCAATCGAGGCGCGCCATTTTTACGTGTTTGTTGACATTACGTCACAAGTCCTGTATCTCTGGTTATCGTTCTACGATGCACGTTAAACAATGACGCGCCCGAAGCTGGAACTCACACATAGCCTCGTTTTAAAGGATTGTGATACGGATTCAGAAAACGTCAGTTTGACACGGCGTTCTGTATCAGATGACCAGAAAACTGACAGTTCAAAGGGTGTATCATTGATAGGTATATAATAAAACCTTATGTCCAGTGGCTAATTTATCCAGTGGCTTTGTTGACTATCAGGGGGAACAACTCCATAATTACTGAATGCAGAGTTATCTCTTACGTAACAAAGTATTTTGCCAAAGCAAGAACACCCATATACCAAAAACCAGCTTCCTAGGTCAAGTGGTGCAGAAGTTGAGAAAATGCCAAATTCAAACAAAAAGAGTAACTCAGCTATATTTTGACGGAATTTGCCCAAAATCTTCGCTTTTTTGCATATTTCATTATCAACATGTGTATAAAATATCATAATCCTAGCTTCAATAACGTCGCAGATATTCTTGTAACAAGACCTCCTTTCATTTTCGACAATGTAAAGACAAATTTTAAAGTTTAAATTTGTCAGAGCAAAAAAAAAAAGGAAATAAATAAAAACAAAAAAAATAAAATAGAATAAGGCTCCGCAAAGTTGACTAAATCTATTGAATACATGAAGTCTCAAAACCCTTTGCCCACTGGTTCTTTAGCCCAGTAGCTGCATAAGTACTGACTGTCAGGTGAATCAACTCCATAATTACTGAATGCAGATTTGGTTAATTTAATTCAAATATTTCTTTTCTCGTCAAAAACAGCTAATGTAGAAAATCAGCTTCCAATGTCAAGTACTTTAGAAATTAGAAAATAACCGAAATAAACCAAAAGGGGCATAACTCGGTCATTTTTTCGACGGAATTGGCAAAAAATGTAATCAATTCGTGTACAAGTTTGATCAAGTTCCAATATAAAGTATGTTTCTGTGCCCATAACAACACTTTTCTCCATTTGTAAGCCTTTGGGAAAAGTTTTGGTCCTCAAGGGCAAGTAAATCTGAAATGAACACTCTGATCTGGCTTAACTCAAACTCCTCCAAAATTTTATGTCTTTCCTGTTCATCTTCAAATTTACTGAATATACAATAATAATACTAAACGGGATATGCTTTTTTCTTCTCTGCCCTCCCCCGCCCCCGCCACCCATGCGCACACACAAATAAGTGTCTCTTTCACCAATCTATTATGTAGCACAATTTGAGGTCAGATATATAAACTACTATCGAAAGGCATTGGATGCAAAATCAAAACACGCACGAAATCGGAATAATTTCTTCTTCTAAATCAGTTGCATTATTTTATTTCCGTAAAGAAACTGCCAAGAGTAATTTCAAAAGCGCTTCTCGTAAAAGCGAAAACCTATAAACTCACGTCACAGTCAGATGTGCATGAAAATACAAAAGCTTAACAATAACTTCAATTGCTGGTCTATTTGTTAACCCTCGTTGTCGGAGGGGACTATAGAAATGACCTTCGTCCGTCCATACGTGCATTATTCTGTCCGTCCGTCCAACTGTCCGTCTGAAATTTTGTCTTCGCAACTCCTCTTACATCTTCCATGGAGTTATGACCTATGCTGACTTAGACACTATCCCCGCAACTCCTTCCACGTCTGTACTCGGACTGACTCGAAACTGTGCAGAATTTTTTGTCATGCTCTGAAAATGTCTATTTGTATTTGTATTTTTAATTGTTCTTTTTTTTCTGACAAAAAATGGCCCTATACCAGTTTTTACATTTTTTTTTCACTTTTTGAACCGTCGATGAAGAAAAGTGAATTTGGGTCAACTATTAGTATTTGGTGCGATAAACATTCCGATTATGGTTAGGGTTTGAGATACTTATCGTTAACAGAGTTATTGGCCCTTTTTACACAATAGAAACTCCCATTCAGTTGAAACCGTATCTTTAGATGTACATGCGTATTCATATTTAAATGCTGGAATTTCAAACATGCACAGTTCATGCAAAAGAGGCGGGATATTTCAGCCAGAATCATAAGCGCAGTTATAGCCCTTGTCAGAAAGAAGATGGATTTGGTGGTAAGACTCTTATCCAAATTTCGCATATACATACAGCCATGATATTTAAATTGTAAGTTCCTAAAGTGTTGATCGTCTGATAAGCTTTAAGCCACATTTTGTATATTATGATTGAATTGTGTCCCTTTCTTAACCTTGGCATTGTAGAAATTAACTTTGGATTTATTATCAGTATTCGTTTATGCTTTGTCTATTATAATTGCGCTATTTTTGTCCTTAATAACAGGAAAGAGACATACACGTTCTCTAATACTGGCTATTATGACAGTCCACTGAGTAAAACGCTGCAGTGTGTGCCACAAATTACACGTCGGGTGACGCATGGCCTCTGGGCTTTTATTTATTTTAGATTATGTTGCGGGTGAAGATAACAAATGAGGCGTCTACTTTTTTCAAAACGAATCACGTGTTAGAAATTGCTATTTGCCTTCTGCAAACAAATCGAGCCATAATATATACATGAGCCGCGACACGACAAAACCAACAATGTGGTCATGCGTCCAGCGCAGACTCAGATCAGCCTGGGCATCCACCCAGTCTGATCAGACTCTTCACTAAGCGCTTAAAGGATAGCTAAGGGTGTAAGCTACCTCCATGCGGACAGCGAAGACTCTGGTCAGACTGGGCGGATATGCCCAGGCTGATCTGTGTCTGCGCTGGGCGCACAACCACATTGTTTGTTTTCTCGTGTCGCGGATCACATATTGCTGTATGTAAAATATTGACATTTACAACATTTGACGAGACTTTTCATAAAAAAACGAAATATAGCTGCCAGAATTGTAAGTTTAAGATATTGAAATGCTTTAGTATTGTCAGATTATCGGATCGACATAAAATAGTTATTCTTACATTCAGCACTGAAACAGAAATTAAACATTTACTGGATAGATGATGGTGCAGCTTATCAGCTGTAACGCAAAAAGTTTTATGCTGATTTTAATTCTGATTGTCATTCTGCTTCGATTCGATCTTGCAAAAAGATGTTCTCGTGAGTAATACTGACGGAATTTGTTGCAAAAAATGTCGGAAATATTTGAGCCTCGACACGACAAAACAAACAAAGTGACATGTGCGCCAAGTGGAAACTCTGAGTAGCCTGGGCATTCACTAAATCTTATAAGAGTCATGGCTGTACCTTTAAAGGGTAGCGAAGCTAGCTCCAATCAGACAGCAAAGACTCTGATCAAACTGGGCGGATGCCAAGGCTGATCTGAGTCTTCCGTGGGCGCACTAGCCACTTTGTTGATTTTGTCGTGTCGCGGCTCATTGTACGACATAGATAATTTGATATGAATTTGTTTATGTTTTTGATATTCATAGGAAGCAAAATAGATAAATATACATAAATATATAGTAAATATACATTATAAATATAAAAAATGTTAAAAAACCCTTCTAATTAACACGTTAATAAACGTTTCTTTTAGGGCAATGGTTTTAATCAGTATTAGAACGAAATAATATAGACGCTAGAAAACTGGACCAGATACAAATTTGAGACCTCTAGATCTCCGAGCGTTTTGACTGGCCTAAAAACGAGCAGTGTGATCGGACAGTCTTAAATTCCAGTTTATAATTGCTTTGTATCAATGAAGTAATAGTGTGTCTCAGAATATTAAGCAACCAATAGTCAGGCACAAGTTTTATCATCTTATAGCGCCTAGATATTATCTTATATCCCTAAGTTTGAATCTATACCAACTTCTCGAAGACTTCTTAAGCCCTTGTACTGAAGTAATGCTTGAAAAATATGAGAGACCCTGATCAAAGACTGGCCTTTGACCTCTTGTTCTCTGAAATCACTGTTATGTCAAGAGGATACTGCCGGATCCCCGGCTGAGGGGATTTGTTACATAAACAAGAAAACAACACTGTCCTAATGAATGACTCTTGTTAGTAAACTATGCACATGGTTACTAAGGAATGATAACGCTATTAACTCTCACTGTGAACTCACTGTGTCGACATCATCTAGGCAGTTCTGCCTCTTCAGATGCTTCTGAAAATTGTTTTCCCAGTCTTGAATGTAGTCCGGTTTCATAGCATGCAGCATCGAATTTATTTGGATGATTGGCCCAATGTGTGTTCAATCGGCCTTTAAATGAGTTTATGGAGGGTGCCCACTGAATTTGGAAGTACCTTACATATATCAACTATTCTGTTACTGAAGCTGTTTGCTCTGATCTTGGCTAAAATAGTTTGAAAGTATGTCCTCTTGTCTGTGTTTCTACATGTATATTCAACTGGATTAGTTTATCTTTTGCCACTCTGTCTATGTCATTTATGATTTGAATAACATCAGCTCGAACTCGCCTGTATTCCAATGTTGGCAAGCCTAGAGATTTTAAACTTTCTGGGTATTACAGGTTTGAGATCGAACGAACAAGTTTTGTTGCCCTCCTCTGCACATTTTCAATTGCAATTTGATCTGTTTTAAAGAATGGGGTCTACTTTTTAAAGAATGGGGTCCAAAATTAACTTAACGTCATAGACGTTATTGACGTAACGTCGTATAATTATAGTAACACGGATATTGCAATCACCTTTTACTCATTTAAATGACTACATACCAATTTCTATGCAAAAATTTTCTATAATGTTCATGAACTCATATGCTCTACCATTTTCTCATACTAAGCAGCAGAAAGATGATCGAACCGTAATAAAAGCCATTTGAACTTTCTTGATAGTATGTGGGTACCTTATGCTATGTACAAAGTTTCAAGGTTATCGGTGAGTTGGTTCTGGAGAAGAAGATTTTTCAAGCATGGCGTCTATTTTGGTCATGTGACATGTCCCTTTTAAGACAAATCCTCATTCCTGCAGCCAATGAAGAATGTATAAGAAATGTGGTTCCAAATGGTCCAAATGGCTTTTGTTGAGAATTTTGTAATTGTCGAAATATGAGTTACCTTGATCAAGCTCAAGTAATGACCTTGATATTATCTGATATTTCCTGAATGTTCCTAGATAATATATAAAGACCACAAATTTTCCTTTAGTCATATTTGTAAACTTTCACCAGTCTGTTATTGAATAAGTTTATGCTGGAATTTAAATACATTGGATTATTTTGTGACTTTCATTCTGGGATTATTGGAATATTCTGCTGACTTTAATATTTGGGATCAGAAACTGTGAAAAGACTTGTGTTTTAAATAGGACATTCTGAGGGACATTCAAGATTAATTAAGGTATCGTAAATTAAACATTTTCTTGATTAATAATGACTGTTTTAATTATGATGTACATGTAAATAAAATTTTTTAAGTCTTAAAACAGGCTTGTTGCTGGTTTACTTCCATCTTTCTTGTTATCACTGCCAGGTCGTAACAAATACGTTGAAAAGGCCATTTTCTGTCAAAATTATTTCTAGCTTCATCAAAAACCCACATGCTCATCTTCAATATGTCAACGATATGTAAGCATCGAAAAGATCCATTGAAAACTGTGGAAGGAGTTGATTACACAACATCTGTACCATGCAAGCCAAAATATTGCCTAAAATGACTAAGTTCAAAATGCTGTAATTCTGTCAAAATTAATTCTAACCCAATCAAACATCTACATGCACATTTTCAACATGTCCACAATATGTATGCGTAGTTTGAAAAACAGCAATTGAAAATTGTGGTAGAAGTTGATTAAATACGCTCCTTACCTCACAATGCAAAACAAGCAGTCTAAAATGACTAAGTTCAAAAGGCCGTAATTCTGTCAAAAATAATTCAAGCCCCATCAAAACCCACATGCACATTTTAAACATGTCCACAATATGTATGCAAAGTTTGTAAAACATCCACTGAAAACTGTGAAAGGGGCTGATTACACAACCTCTATACCGTACAATGCAAAAATCACATAAAATGACTTAGTTCAACAGGTCGTATTGCTGTCAAAAAATATATCAAGCCCCATCAAAGACCTACAAGCATATTTTCAACATGTCCACAATACATATGCAAAGTTTGAAAAAAATCCACTGAGAACTGTGAAAGGAGTTGATTACACAACCTCCAGACCATACAATGGAATAAAATACCTAAAACGAGTTCAAAAGGCCGTAATTATGTCAAAATTTATCTTAGCTCTATTAAAAACCCACATGCACATCTTCAATATGTCCACAATATGTCTGCAAAATTTGAAAAATGTCGGTTACAAACTGTGAGAGGAGTTGATTACACAAAATCTTTACCGTAAAGTATGACGAACGGATGGGCAGACAGACAGACAGACGGACGGACACACGGACAGGAATCAAAGCTTAATGCACCCTAACTCTCGTCACTGGGACATTAAAAAACATTAAAAGTCGTACGAATGTAGAAAGCTTGAATCATAGTACATAGTTAAAAGTTTTAACACTCATGTACTAAAAACAAAGGTTAAGGGATACAATTTCGAAAATTCATAAATATGGGGGCAAAATATGGCCAAAATCATACCAGGCTCTTTAACGTCTCGTTTTACCTATGACGTCGTTAATTATTAACAACTTCGTCAAGAATGCCAGTTCAGTATGACGTTGCGGCTACATTTAAACCGCATTGCATTAACAAGCATGTTTCCTGGTTACATTGAATTAGATGAACTTGGTATACCTGGTGAAAGAACATCCGTTGACAAAATTGGTGAAATAATCATATCCAGTGATCGTGGAATTGGAGAAACAATATTAACTATGAGGCTAAGAACTACGAATAAGAGGAAAAGAAGAGGACTTGAGGAAAGAGATGTAATTTTAATCAGTATTTCTTCACAATTTGGGTTACGATTTAGTAAGTAATTGATGTTTTTTGTATTCTGATGTTACCAATAATTTAAATGCAAAAATGAAAGTAGCATCTAAAAACATTAATGACCCCATATATTGTAAGACATTTGTTCGTTCAGTCGTTTTTGACAAATATTATAACAGGAAAAATTAATTTGTCGCAAAATTCATTGCAAGAAAAACTAAAAGTATGAAGGTGCATATAGTATATACTAATGGGCCAGTGTATTCATGAATTCAAGTTTGTCTGTGGAAGTTGCTTCATGATCATGCCTAGACAAACAACCTATAAAACACTTGAATGATAATAAATTATATATTGTAACAAAATCCGACAGATCGATTTTAACGCCTGTTAATTGCTTGTTGAACTCAATTGACGTCAGTTATCAAGAAGCAAACCTATGGAACCCCACAACTGTCTTATATTCGGACATGTCATTATGTTATATGGACAAGCATTATATGCTGTTCAGTTACATTATGTTTCGTCAGGTTGACATGCTGTCTTTCTCATTCGTTATTATATGCTGTTCGTTTTCAATTTGTCTTGTCTGAAAGCCTTAATATCAGCTCGGTTTAACATGCTGTCTTCTTTACTCGTCATTATATGTTGTTCATTTTCATTATGTATTGTCTGAAAATCATTATACCTTGTCAATTTGACATGTTGTCTTCTTCACTCGTTATTATATTACATATTTCATTATGTATTGTCTTAAAGTCTTTATTAGTCAGCTTAACAGGCTGTCTTCTCCACTCGTTATTATATGCAGTTCATTTTGCATTTTATCTTGTTAGAAAGCCTTTATGTCATGTCTGAAAACCATTATATCCTGTCAGTTTTACATGCTGTCATCTTCACTCGTTTTTATGAGCTGTTCATTTTCATTGTATCTCGTCAGTTCGACACGCAGTCTTTTTCAGTCGTTATTATATGCTTTTCATTTTCACTATCTCTTGTTAAAATCACATAACGTCTTGTCAGTTGGACATGTTGTCTTGTCCACTTATTATTGTGTGTTGTACATTTTCATTATGCCTTGTCAAAAAATAGTATGTCTTGTTAGTTTGACATGTTCTCTTGTCAAGTCTTATGTTGTGGGGTGCTGTTGGGTGGGACGTGCCGGTTGGCAGGACAAACAGGAATAGAATACTTTACCTCTAACATCTTATCTGCCCTGAACCCTCTCCCAGGACCCCACCCTACCTCTTCCCTAGCCTACCCTTCCCAACCCTAACTCACCATTTTCCACCAAACCATTCTCACCATGCCCTCATACCCAAAGTCAAAAATGAAAAATGCTTATTAAATTCGAAACCCTTAAGTAAGACAGTTACTGAAAGTATAAAGAGACACTCCACAGAAGCCTCAGCCCTATCTTACCACCACCACATACCATTCCCTCCCCTCCCATGATCTGCTCTGCTTTACTCCATTTTACTCTACCCTACATACACCCAACAATACCCAAACCAAGCCCCATCCTTACGCGTACCTCCTCTATACGCACCAATATCTCAACCTCTTTCCCTACCCCTACCCTTCTCTATCCTACTATTCATTATGCTAACACCTATGCCTACGCCCACACATATTCAACCCAATGCTTCCACCTACCCTTACAATCCCACAACAAACCCTCATCCATCCCAATCCCACCCAGTCCTCTTCCATCCCAATCCCACCCAGTCCTCTTCCCATATCCCGTCCTGCCCTACATTACCATACCCAAATGCTCCAAGCCTTGCCCAGATATCCACCCCACCATTTGTTCTTCCCCATGCCATGCAATCCAAACCCCTTCACATACCTTACCTTACCTACTCTTCCCCTCCTCACTCCACCCCGTTTACGCCCGTCCCACCCAAACCCTCTTATACCATATCCTATCATACATTACACGATCTTACGAACATGCTCTCGGCTCCACCCTAATCCCAATGTCAACACTTGTTCTTTCCCACACCGTGCCATCCAAACCTCTTCACTCACCCTACCCTACTTATCACACCCCCCAGTCTATAACTACCACAACCAAACCCCTACTCTTGATGGTTACCCGCCCGAAGCCACTCCCATCCAGATCCCTATTCCCGCCACTAACGGTTCTATACACAACGCCAGCCAAATTCATTCACCTATCCTTCCGAAGTTTACACACTCACCACTACCCCACCACCACTCCTTCCCCACAGCCATTCTTACCCCTCTCACTACCCATATCTTTCCTTACCCTATCATGTTTACCCTACCCACTTTATCCCCACAACTCCAAGCATACACTCTACCCATCCCAAACAACCCCAGCCCATTCTCCTACCCTACCTTCCCACTCCTTCATACCACAAATTTCCATATCCACGCCCCTGCCCTATGTATGATTTAGAATACCATGACTCCTATCCCCTTCCCCCTCCCCCCAACGCTAATCTACCGTGTAATACACAAGCAACGACAGGCATGCAGGCAGACCGGAAGATAAATAGACGGACTTCGGGAGGAACTAGAAAATGTGTTAATGAAACACTATGCCCCTTATGCTTGCCTCTAAAAAGGGTTCGCTTTGCAGAAAGGGGTATTAACCGGTTCGTTTACATCTTAGTCGGATATTTTGTTCGCAAGCACGGCTTATTTTTCATGAATATGCCACACATAGAATTTCAAGTTCCTTTCTATAATAGTTCTTGACTGAATGTAAGGGTTCTTTTGTACCATAGGCTTCAATGCACTAAATCGAAAAAGGGGCCTTACTCGATCAAAAATTAACATTTTTCTGTTTCAAAAGTAAATCATCTACACCTTGGACAATGTCTTCCTCCACAAAATCATGATCCTAACATCAGGGGCTCTCGAGATATTTTGTCAACAAGGTTCCATAGACTTAAATGCACTAATTTGAAAAAGGGACATAACTCGGTCAAAAATTCACAATTTTTTTCAGGTCATCTACACGTTGGGCAATGTCTTCCTGCAAAAAATAATGATCCTAGCATCAGGGGTTCTCGATTATCTAGTTATGGCGCGCACAAGACTTGTAGGGAAAAATGATCAAAGGGGCATGACTTGGAAACTGAGGAAGGGGGAGCAACCATTCTTATACGCGACTATACAAACTGTCCCAACCTAATACATATTCCTACCATATTTCACGAAGATATCCCAATCGATTTCTGAGTTATTGCGCGCACAAGAATGTTTACGGACGGACGGACAGACAGACGGACGGACAGTGCCATGACATAATACGTCCGTTTTTTTTTCAAAACGGGCATGTAAAAACTAGGGATGATGATAAAGAATAAGTTTATTTTAGGAATTTTGCCTTTTAGAGTGTTTATTTTGACACAATGGGTTTGTTGTCTCCCATAAGCTAGTGACTCTTTTCTAATTCAGTTTTAGTGGAAACATTTACTTAGTAATGCGGCAGATCACTAATACATGTATGTGAATGCTTGTATAGCATTTTTTGTAAATGTATGCACATGCGGGCCTGCTGTTGTAAAACAATTGTAGTTAATATCAAAATATTACTATAAATATGGGGGTCTGGGGGTCACAGTCCCCCCCAGAAGACAGCCACATTTTACAAACGCAATTCAAATGGAATTAACTGCAGACTATTTTGTTTTTGTTTTGGAAAGTTTGGGTGGAGCCAGATTATTTAATTTTTCACTTATTTTTGAGGCAAGAATATTTATTTAAATCCCCTCATGAACCAATTAATTTTTTCTTGCACATCCATAGACAGAGATTTTTTTGCAAAATAAACCAGCATCCCCCCCCTCGGAATATCAAATGATCGGTCCCTAAATGTTTTACTTCTCTTTTTTTCTTTTTATTTCATTATACCCCCCCCCCCCCACCTCGGAATATCAAATGTTTGGTCCCTAAATGTTTTACTTCATTTTTTTTATTATTATTTGTTAGACTTCATACTCTAACATCTTCGTTTTGGGGTTTTAGGGAGGTATAAAGGGATCAGAGAGGCAAGTGAGATTTAATGTGAATATCTAACATCTTGGGCTGACAAAAGTCTACCCATACCTATACTTACCGTACACTTTCTACCATTCCTATGTCATCCCCAAAACTCCCAGCATATACTCCACCCATCCCAACCAACCCCAGCCCATTCTCCTACCCTACTTACCCACCCATTCACACCACAAACCCCCGCATCCTAGCCCCTGCTCTATGTATTACTTAGCATACCCGGGCGGATGGATGGAATGCTGGATGTTAAGGAGACAGCATACAAGGGACTGGTGCGTCCAGTCCTGGAGTATGGCAGCTCGGTTTTGGACCCTCAAAGTATACTTCTTCAAGATGAACTTGAGAAGGTGCAGAAAAGGGCAGCTAGATTTGTAACGGGAAATTACACATATGAAACTGGGAGTATGACTGGCATTCTGCAGAAACTTAAGTGGGAATCCCTAAAAAAGAGAAGGAAAGATAGTAGACTCATAATGCTTTACAAAGGTCTGAGGGGTGCAGCCAGTAAACCCATAAATGACCTTGTTCCCCCAAATAGGCGTACCAGGAATCATCATTCCCTGACATTTCAAACCCCATTGGCTGGGACTGACATTTACAAGTCCAGTTTCTTCCCCCAGACTATTGGAGATTGGAACTCCCTGGAAGATTCACTTATTTCTGCTGCTGAGGGTGCAGAGGACTCAGTTACTAAGTTTACTTCTCTTATTAGGGCTAGGGACTAACTTCCCTGATTCACAAGTCCTAGTGAATGATTGTCCTTGGACGTATCACCAGTAAACAATTCTGAATCTGATTCTGATTCTGGACGGACGACATTCAAACACTATTATATTTTCTAGTGAATATTCCGTGTAGGTACTGTACTACCGGACGCCCTAACAGTTACCGGGTTTCTGGTACAGGGTTTTATCGATTTCTGGTACAGGGTTTTATCAAGGCAACAACATAACTTTTTAACACAACAACATATAATGATTACTTAACAGCAGGTTAAGATAAGTTGAAATGATACTCTATGAATGAACTATGTTGATTTAATCGCATAGAATGATTCTTTAACTTTACATAACGGCAAGTTAATGCAAAAAATCAGCCAGTTAACAAGACAACATGACAGATTGACAAACCATGATGATTTTCTGTCAAAACATAATGGAGAGTAACAGCATCAAATAACAAACAAAAAAGACAGTACAAAAAGCGCCTAGATGAAATTGGGTTCTGAAAATACATAATGAAAACGAACAGCCTACAGCTGCACGTTAAAAAGACCGAATGACAAACTGATAAAGCACGATGGTTTCTGACAAGGCATAATGGTTTCCCAACAAGACATAATGGTTTTCTGACAGTACATTCCAGAAGAGAACAGCATATACTAACGAGTCAACCAGACAACATGTCATGGTGGCAAGACATTATGGCTTTCTGCCAAGCAATTATGAAAATCAGCAGTATACAATAGCGAGTTAACCCGACAGCATATCAAACTGACAAGAGATCACAGTTTTCAGACAAAACTTTATAGAAATGAACAATATAGTAGTGTTTGTCAAAAGAACGTAATGACATGTCCGAATGTAAGATAGTTGCGGCGTTCCATACATACCTATATTAGAAAATAAAGAGTGTGTGTGTGTGTGTGTGTAGGCTTGCAGAAGGGAAGGTGGGGTAGATACACACACAGCCATAATAACAATTGGAAAAAAAACACATAAAAAACGTGTATCTAAAACGCTCGCAGGTCAGAAACATTTTTAGTTCCATAAATTGTATAATCATTGCACTGATTCTGAAGATATCACATTCAAAGCCTATTTTACATTGCAGATGCAGATCTGGAACATGAACTATTTCTCAAGTCCTGCCCTGTCGCAGGGCAAAAAGAGATCCTACAGTTAGCTATACATGATGATCGGGATAATGGACAATGTAACGATACATATATAAAGATTACAATTACGGCTTCGGTGAAGTATTATATTCTTGTCTCTCAAACTCCTAAAATCAAATGTGGGATTTCTACATGCATAATCGATAGATTGTACTAAGTCTGATGATTTTTTAAACAGACGTCATTTATTGTTACTAAGGTAAATATTTCGCCAGATCACATTTAAGACAGAAAGCATCTTTGCTGAATACCATTGACTTACTATTGCCGAAACATATCTGATAAGTCAACACGAATCCTTTTATCTGGCAAAAAGCAGGTTGTAATGACATTATTGAATTTGATCGACTCATGTTATTTTAAGTTCACACTGATAGAACTTACATAATCGTTTACTTTTCAGCAAATAACAAAAGACATGCCAAGGAAGTACCTCAGTCACAGATCATAGTTTATCAATATAATGATTTTCCTAAACTGTTAAATATTTGCTTTCCAACAAAATTGTTTCAGATAATTGGCTAGGTAGCACTGTCTATGTAAGTTTTATTATATGTTGGGAAACTGTTCGGCCTGTTACATGTACATAAACCTTGTCTTTTCTTACTCTATCAGTATTAAAGTCTCCATAGTCCTACCAATGATAAAAATCGTCAAAATACAAATCATTATGAAACCTGTACAGCCTTCAGAATTAATGAAAATATTTCGGTTGATGTGCTTTTTGTATCATATAACTGACAAAAGAGAAGGAACAAGGTATTTTGGAAAAATGATAAGTCTCTCCATAAAAATACGGTTTTTGTCACTGGTTCCCCGTTAAGCAATTAAATAATGCAACCGCGGCTCAATCAATGTGATCCTTGCTTAACATTTTCGCACGTTGTATTTTTATCAATTGTAAATTGCCTGTACCTTGTATTTTTATCGCTTGTACCTTGTGTTTTTACCATGAAATATAGCTTGTGAAATCGAAAATAGGTCATTTCAGTTGGCAACTAAAATGAGCCAGTTATTTTTTCAAATCTATTTTATTGTAAACTCAAGGACGTTTTGATTTTTCAAAGCCGGCCAATCTCGATAGTAATCAATGGCGAAACTGTAGTGAAAAGTTTGCAGCGATACTTCACGACAAAATATTTCATGCTGATAGAGCTATGGGGCCTTTAAATCAAACAGAAGAAAATTCATTCAAAAACGTTCAAACCTAACTTAGATAAATAATCTCTTGAAAAGCAAATACATCTTATAATTCTACCACTCATTTTAATATTTTCAAACGATTGCTGATTTAAGGCATGAAATAAATGATAAATACACATGATAAAATTTTGTGCCGGCCTGCAGCAAGTATCGTTCACAATTTCCTGACATCATATACATATACATATAAGTATATACTTGTGCCAATAGATTGGACGTAGGCATTGTCTATATTTGTCTAATATTTTAGACATGTATATGTTTGTGTTGACAAGAAATTGTGAATAAACAAAACTAAGTATCGTTCAAAACAGTTTGAAAATTTACGGGTTAGACCTCGTAAACGAAAAAAAAAAAATAAATAAATAAAAAAATGACGCCTGGCCAACAGTCTAACTGCTCGACGTCGTTCATGCATTTTACAGCGATGGATTTCTTAGGAGAACACTGGTCACAATTAAATAAGGCACCAAATGGGCAAATTAGACACGACATCGTATGGCACTAGCTGTTGAGTAGCTCGTATGAAAAGCTAAGTAGACAGCTTTCTCCCAGTCTTATCTTACATCTAAGTTTTCAAATTATCGAGCTGGCAACCTATTATGCGTGCTTTGCTGTTGTTTAAGTACCAATGGAGCTTTACCTAAATTGGTTACTACATTTAAAGGAAAAATCCCCTGGGCAGATTCCTCTTTGAGAAAAATATCTCCTTCGTTAACGAAATGAAACAGAATACATCTTCTTCTCGGTTAGAATTACTCCCTGCTGCGATTCCCCATTCGGTTTCACGGTTCATGAGTTCAGCAGAGCAGAATTATACCAAGACTTGGTTGCTGAACTTCAAAACGAGTTGATATTTATTCGGAATATTTTTTTTATGTCTATAAAATGGATGCAAAGTCAAACGTACTGACGTAAAACTGCTATATGACTCGATTTTATATGAATAGTTTTGACACAACGTCCGATGGTAAATCATATCGATCTTTGCTATTGTCATAATGACAACATACAGCAAGCATAAGGAACTTGACGGTTGATAGCTTTTCATTGTTTCTGGAAACCAACAATTTTGGAAACCATATATTCACACCTATATTTTGTGGCTTGGAACTGATCAATTATTCTTTCATTTCAATTCTTCGGGTTGTCGTCAATTTTCAGAACAAAACGAAATCGAAAACGTAAATAAATTTCGATTTAAAAGGAAATGTACCAAGGGCCTCTGACAGTTTCCATGCAAATCTGCCTATTTTTCAAGAAAATACTGCTGCATTCTTGGGAAGCCAATGGTAAAGCTTTTAGCATTAACAGGTAGACATATGCATTATAAAGAGATTTTGATACTGATTTTGAACAGTTATCACATCTGCATTCTTACTCTCACTGACTTTCGAAAGAGGGGTAAGTGAAATTTTCGGTCATCCAAAATAGATCTATTTTGGGCTTTTTTCTTATTTACGGATTTATTTTTGTTAGATATGCTTAAAATGAAGTAAAACACTACTGTAACAGTTGCTTATAGAATGCAATTATATGTAAGTAAAAAGTATATTCGCCTATTTTTTATATACAGTTAGTCTAATTACCCCACCCACTTTTCAGTGTTTCAGCTGTAGACTATCTCCCCCCCCCCCCGTGCCTCAGCTTGCTACTCATATATAATGTGTATATTGGCAGTACACATATGCATGCAAAGTGGCTTGCTGAGGCACGGGGGGGGGAAGCATCTTTATAAAACTTTTCCTGTTTTCCATACATTCAATTATAAAAGCATGCTGTTTACACCGAAAATCTAAGTCTATGTGCTATATAATCGAAAAATAATTTTTGTGTCAGTTACAGGAAGTTCAGAGCAACACATTTCAATGAAAATTTTGAACTATACCGAAAGTTCATTTTTGACCATTTTTATAGGCAAATTTTCATTACAACCGTCAGAGGTCCTTTTATCTTAATATGAAAATGTAATCCCAATTTATATTTCAACAGTAACCTTGACTTCTGTTTCTGACATAGCGTTTAATCAACGTACTGCAGGACTGTATTCTGTGTTTGGTTTTTTTCATGCAACGATTCAATGTCTCTGGTTATCAGAAAGCGCTTTTTGAGTCTCAAGGTTATCTAGCGACTTTAATCGAACTTCCAACATATTGGTGACATTGAAACTTTAACGTTTACGTCAGTGCACAGAATCATAAATTCAGTATTCCTCTTATTGTCAAAGAATTATATAAAATACAGTATTAATATAGAAATTGAATATTTATGCAGAAATTTGGTTTTTCTATCAATATAGAGTATCCCTATAACAATTTGCAAGGAAAGTTACTGATTCATAACTGTGCACGTGCAAGACATTAAAAAACATGCAAATGTGGCATACAAAGGATTTTACAAGTTCAGTCGAGCAGCAATAAGTGCACAAATTGTTCATATTCAACAGCTATTTATTCAAATACATCATAATTATGTCTGTTTATATAAAACCATTAAATGACAGACAAATAAAAATCGTCCAAGGTTTTGTTTTTGCTAAGTATGTATTGTAAACTCTTTTGCAGCCTCCAACATTTGTCGGAGATTCGGCTGAGGTTCATGTTGATCGCTGTGAATTAATTGTACCTGTAATAGACGTTTCAACACTTATATCAAACGCAACCGGCGAATGTGAGAAACAGTGGAATTGCTCGGCTAACAGTACAAACGGCGAGAAACTGTTTTGGATAGAGACAGGTACTGACTAGTTCACAAGACGGGTTAATGTTTATTGCAAATACGCATAAAAACATATTGGTAAAAAGGTTAAGCTTCCAGGGATGTTATTTTTTTCACAATGAGCCGAGAAATGGGGTGTTTCGAAATAACGAACCAATGTATTTTTTGGCAACAATATCGCATGTATAATTAAAGAAACTAGAACAATTTCTGGCTTACATCTAAACCTATACTTAAGGGCATTTAAAGTTGTCCATTGAAAATATAAAATTCCCAGGTAAAATACAAAACGCAGGACTCTTTTTAATAATTTCTGAAATAATACAGAGAGTGTTTTCGTTCGATAATTCTATGTAACGTCACACATAGGGGATCTTATATCCCTTACGATAAATATAAGCTTCATCGGCATGTCCATCGGCCGGTTCGCACTTGATTTCGATTGCCAACTTAAGTAAGAATTAGCGGGTTTTCTATTGTATTCAATTAAGCCATGGTAATGACCCTTTTAAGTTTGATAACGATCAAATTTCGATAGTTTCTGGCGGAGTTTAAGCCTTGAATCTCACTTCACATAAAGAATGTTTGAGGTAAACTTCAAATGAATAATTGAAGTCAGGTAAGCTTAACATTAACGTAAACTTTTGTTCCACGGGGTTGTTCGCCCCTACCATGAGACTGTTTTCATGTTTATTCGTCCGTATATTATAAAAAGAAAAACATGTGACTTGTTGTTACTCCACTCTTCAGAATTATTGGAATTGAAGTAATCTTTCTGCTGCAATCGGACGTTTGTCCGACATGGCCAAATTTCCCTATCCCAAGATTACATGCATATGCATAATTTCGAAAACAAAATTTTTTGTTCTGTTATCCCATGACTAAGTCGAGTAGGAATATCGTGGTGTAATTTAGCAAAGATGATCTAAGTAAGACAAGATTTCCCTTTACAATAAGAATTTTCCCGACAGGGTTATCTGTCCTTACAGCAGAGCTATAATTCATCTACAAAACGCGTGTCTTGGTTTGTTTTCTATTTAGAATATCTTGGTGAAGCGTCAAATGAATAATCGACATCACGGAAGCTTTCTGTTAAATAAAAATTTTGTCAAACGGAATTAACTGCCAGATGCTCGAAGAAAATATACATCTCCAATTATAGAGGCGTGTGGCGGATAGTTCTTTAACTATTAAGATTATCTGGGCGAAAACTCACAGAAATTTCTAAAACAAGGTACGTTCGTTACAATAAGAATTTATCTGACATGTTTATCTCCCCTACCTCGGATCTAAAGTAGATGTAGAAGAACAAAACCAAGATACTAAATTTCAAAACAACTGAAATAAAAACGAAAAACCTCTATTTATCAGGTAAATCTGGCCTGATTTCGTATACAAATTCTATTGTATTCTGTCCCATAGCCTTATAAGGTCTTTGGGGGCACCACAGATGACTTCGAAACAATCACTTTCCACCTTTTCCTGTTTCATCGGCCCTGGTTGTGCTGGCAAAGACCACCTAAACCCTTTAATACCGTCTTACTTCTTCGTTAGTCTGCCTCTTCTTCTCTTTTCCTTTACTGTGCCCTTTAGAATTGTCTTTGCTAAACCAGAAGACCTTGAGACGTGGCCAACCACCTCAGTTTCTATTTGTTGACCAGGGTCATAAGTTTCATATTCTCCAATGGCTGCTTGCATCTCTCTTACAACTGGAAAAAGAAATGGAACAAATAATTGCTAGGACGCTGTTTTTAATGCATTATAGTTCCTCCAAGGCTAAGTACATTTTCTATAACAAAGTTAATGTTTTAGATTTGTGCGCAGAAAATTACCCTTTGATATTTCCGTATAAAATCACTTTGTATTCTAAACTGTAGAGAACAACAACCAACGAGGGTTCTGCTTACTTTCAGGGGGATACATTAATTTCTTTTTCAGAGTATTGTTTTTACCACAAATCACCATCTTATGCCATCGTTTTGCAGATCAAATTTCTCGTTTCTTCTATAGCTTGCCTTGGTGTGCTTTGTCTGATCTGAATGATTTCGAATGGCTTGATGAGGTTAAAGGAGTATAGGAATATATGAAATGCAGCTGCGGCAAGGTTACATTATACCTATACTCTCATTATTCTTGCGAAGTCTTGTACATTGCTCTCCGCAAGCGTACAAGTACCTTTGCGGAAGTATCTTAGAGAGGCAATAATACCATGTGTGTCGTTGTTCGTTGATAACATAACTTAGACCAACCTTATGCATAGTTTCACGCGTAAATCTAAATAACTTAAAGGAGCTAAGAAACTGGCTATGATATTAGTGTATAATTAAGGTATGAGGAATAGGCGATGAGTTTAACGATTGGGCGTTTGAGCGAACTTTTTAAGTATTTTATTGAATGGGTCCGTTTTTCAATCTGGTCATTTTATATAAGGACAACCTATAATGCAAACTATCTAAAGAGCTCCTCCAGCCTTAATCCTTATATTTGGCTTGCAATGACATTAATGAAAGAATACAAAGGTACTGCGACGGATGAGTATTTCTGTACCAGATTTTGGAAAGGTCGCTGGGCCACAAAAAAGAGAGATAACAAAAGTTGATAGGCGAGTCGAAAATGACCTGAGTTTTTCTCCGTTAGTGATTGATTTCTTTATTCTTTATGACCCCATCCGACCATCGCTTTTATATGGAATCAATCTTGTCGCAAATTGTCTGAAGAACCATTGAAGCTATTAAGTAAGATATACATGTTTGGCGTTCAGCTGTTTACTCCCATTTAGATGACACGCGTTACTTTTTTACATGATTCGTAATTATTTTTCTAGCTATACCCCTTTCCTGTTTCAGGCATTTTATGAAGGAATGATTTGTCAACAAAATAATTAAAATTATGATAAAGCTAGGATCTCAGAAGTTGATACAAAATTGGGGATACAGGTAATTAACATGATTAATTTTCAGTAAATGCTAATTGGTCTATATCCTCTTTATGACGTAAGCATTAAAGGTTTAACCTTTTCTAGAGACAAACTTATGGTTACGGGGCATAGTACTATGCTTAAAAAACCATTTTCTTTTGTTGCATATCACGTGAAGGTGTGTAAACGGTAAGAACGGGCGAAACCTTCTGCATATGTCGGCGGTCTGAATAGAAACTTCTAACATTTGTGCTTTTAGACATGGTTCTTCAAACACAAACAGGAGATATTGATTATGCTAAATCCTACGACGTAGAAATCATTTGTGTTGAGACAGGCACGAATCTTCTGGATATACCGAATGACAACAAAAAGGTGATTGAAGTAACTTTCAAAGAAAATCGTACTTCTTGTCTGTCAGTGCTGTCTACAGCAACCATGCAAACTTCACATTCGTCGACACTTTCGATAATACCCAATGGTAACGGGAAAAATAGCAACTCGTTCTTTGACGATGCACCAAATATTGCTATTATATCTTCCGTGGGAGGAGTGGCGGCTGGCAGTGCTTTAGGAGCTGGAGTATATCAAATGGCAAAGAAACAATGCAGTGTCAAAAAGGAAGCTACCAGGTAATCTTATTCTTGTTTTTAGACTGCGTTTAACGTAATAAGCACTGAACAGTTGAATCTCTTGGAAGCAAAGGGTACTTAAGAAAAAAAATAGCAAATGCAGCTAATTGAGTTTGACCAGTAATAAAATGACCACCACTGGCTGCATCCCCCCCCCCCACCCCAGCACGGGCTTAATAAGAATTCTATTGTCAAGAGGACTCGAAGTGAACTCAATAATCCCAAGGACCGGAAAATATGCTGCTCAAAATAAGTAAGGGATATTAAGATATTTAAAAAAGCAGTATTAAGGAAAAATGAGTAGATGAATATTTTACCGTTATAAATCATAAAACAAATAATCATAGAGACTTTCAATACGAAAATTAATACTTTTAAGCTCGTCACGTCGCCTAGAGTAAATTGAAAGTAGACAAAGTGTCGACACCCAAATTTCGCACAACTTCTGCACAGTATGACTTATCATTTTTATACAAACTTTATTAAGGCCGACGCCTAATGCCTCAGTTAACAAAATGCAGATACTGCTTTCATGCGGTTTTATCACAGAACGAAATGGTAGCCATAAACGATACTATTGTGTGGTGAACCGTCTCACCGATGGTGACATTTGCATGGGCCGTACACCTTAAATGACTCAATAAAGCCTACCAAAGAGGACGTTTTTAATTTTAAAAAATTATGAAGAATCTAAATATTTACAAAAATTTAGGGTCCAAAAGAAGTTTTTCGTCGATGCGAAATTGAGATGTAGACCCCATAGACTTTACGTGTTGCTCTAGGTCACATGACCTGTTGTGACTGTTTCTGTTTTGGTGTTGAATATTGTCGCTTGACTAGTGCCTTATCGATATACAATAATAATCTAACTCAGCCATTGATATCTATTTTGGTACTCTCTTCTATGTCAAAATATCCCCTACTTTTTGTGAGCAGTATGTAAACGGTTTTATGTACGGGTTTTCGACCCCACAAACCGAGGAGATAATCGCCGAGGAACAGGCTGGGTTCCGAGCAGGAAGGTGCACCACAGAACAAATCTTCAACCTTAGAATCCTGTGTGAGAGGATCTCCAGCATCAGCAGAATCTGTACATGTACCATGTCTTCATTGATTTCAAAAAAGCCTTTGACAGGGTATGGCATGCAGCCTTATAGGCCACCATGCGGAAGTACAATATCAGTGCAAATCTAGTATGCACCATTTAGCAGCTATACGACAAGGCTACAAGTGCAGTCCTGATAAATGGCAGCACAGGAAAATGGTTCAGAACAACAGGTGGAGTAAGACAAGGATGTCTTTGGTACGAAATGGATCCAATCGTCGACTTTGTCGTCGAATTATTTTTATCCTTTCAATCAGTAGGGCTACAGTTTTTAGGGCAACTGTGGTAATAAAACGTTTACGGAAATTGTGACTACGTTATGCATGGGTTGTTTGTGAATACCTCTCGTGGACAGCGTGTTGCATGATTTTAATGTGAATACCTGCCACGCTTATATTCGAGTTGCATGATTTTAATGTGAGACGCATAGTATTTATACGCCTATCTTTTAATGAAAAGTTAGACGTGGCTGTTTAATTCTTGATGGATGTTATTTATATTGTTGTGTGCCCAGATTCTGTGTTAAGACCTAGAAGGGTAAGATTTTATTATATTTATTTAGAATAGTTTGGCTAAGAATGAAAAATGTGACTTCTGATTGATATGGTATGATTATATGTGTCGACTGATTTGATTTTGTTGGCAGTGATCAGGCTGCGCATGTGTCGACCGATTTTGTTAGTAAGCATGCTGCGCATAATATTTGTATATTAGGAAGTTTTGTAAATTTCGGAAATAGTTTATATCACTGATGTTGGTTGCAATGGTGTGCGTCTATTTGACGTCCAGTGACGTCAGTTGCATTCATGTTATTCATGTGACGTCAGTTGCATTCATGTTATTGCGACGTCAGCACTTTTTATATTAGTTTCACGTATACGTGGCCTATAGAAGTAGATTGATTTGTAATGGAACTAATTTATATACTCGTGACGTCAATTGACGCCATTGCATGCACCGCATTAAGGGTTTTTTCCATAAGTTATAATGGTAACATTTGGTCATCATGCGTTTGATTTGCCTTCATTAGACGGCGTCATATGATATAACATCATTGATGTCATGATGTCAGATCAAACGTTATGATCCCAAATGTGTGAGAAACGCTTATTCAGCTATTATATTCTATGGCAAATGGTATTACGCTTAGTTTAAAGAAGTGAATTAATAAATATGTATGCGAGTTAGATTTTGGTAAATCAATTTAATGTAAATAGGTCATTGTTTAGATTATTCATGTTTTATGTGGGGTATGTCATGGTAATGCCTGTTGACGTCAGTATACTTCTTGACAATGTTTGACGTCAGATCCTTCGACGCACATGCGTAGTAGGATCTACGTTTCTTCATTGGCGGAAGTGGTAAGCACACTTTTAGCTTTACATCGTGAGCGCGAGTCGTGTCTAGTGACACGGCTGGCGTGTGCACGTTATGCTCGGCATTCGCCGAGGGCGTTGTATGGTATTTCCAAGACAGGCCCAAGTCTTACGTATTGTTATTATGTAGTTACAATGTATTAAGTGTAAGTTCGTTATTTTTAGGCACATCAAGTCCGGCAGTCAGCTGTTAGGGCTTAGAGCCACGTCTCACCTGGAGATGCGATATACGTCTCCAGGTTAATACCAACCCGGGTAGAGGCAGTTACAACGCCGTTTGTGCAGGGTTCCCAAGCAGAGGCGGGAAGCACAAAATGTAGGCGGAAGTGGTTAGCACAGTTTTGCCAGATTCTGCGATAAGATCTGAAGGTCACATCAAGTGTGGGACAGTGTTCGTCCACTAAGGTGTATTAATATATATATAGACTGGTCCCTGGTACGATCCAGGGAGCGACCAGTATATAATCGTGCACGTGTTAGAATAAGTTGGTGTTCCTCATGATATATGGACTGGCCCATGACATGATCCAGGGAACGACGAATTGAAGTCTACCAACATAAGGCCTTGTTTTTTTGTATGAGCTCAAACTAACGTTTTTTTTGTTCTTTGTGTTTTCCTTTAGTTCATGGCGCTGAGCCGAGTACGGTGTTGACGTCAGACGGTAATCTATTTGCGTTCTATACGCAAATCGATTACATATTTGAAACAAACACCTTACTTGGGCCAGCGACATGAACTAATATGTGTTGTATATTATTGTAATTGTGACAGTTGTAAATTGTATTGTTGTATATAGAATTTACATTATATATAAACTTAAAAAATTCTAACGTTGTTAGAGTTTCCTTGTCAGTGTATTACACTAGTAGATAACCCTTTAACCGGAAGTCACCCTCCGCCGTCCTGGCGACGCATAAGGCTCTACACCCGTGTCGACCGAGTGTAAAACCTTCTGCGTAACAGTCTTCTGCCACCCACCCTCTTCAACATTTTTCTCGAACGGATCATGTCTGATGCTCTGGAAGAACATGAAGGAAAGGTTAGCATAGGCGGCAGAAATATTACCAATCTGCGGTTTGCCGATGACATAGACGCTCTAGCTGAGGAAGAGCAGGAGCTGGAAGCTCTAGTTTAAAGTCTCGACCAAACCTGCACAAGGTATAAGATGGAGATCTGTGCTGAGAAGACCAAACTGATGACGAACAGCGCAGAGGGAATCCAGAGGGAGATCAAGGTAAACGGGCAGAAGCTGAGTACCGTAACAAGCTTCAAATACCTTGGAGCAGTTGTCTCAGATGATGGCTCAAAACAGGAGGTTCTCTCAAGGATTGCACAAGCTACTTCAGCTCTTACCAAGCTGAAACCAATTTGGAGAGATAACAATATATCTCTTGGATCAAAGGTGAAACTTATGCGCTCCCTTGTCATTTCCATATTTCTGCATGCCTGTGAGTCATGGACCTTGACAGGAGAGTTAGAGAAAAGAACGCAGGCCTTTGAGATGAGATGCTACCGAGGGTTACTGAACACTTCGTACAAGGACCATATAACCAATGAGGAGATTCGCAGGAAGATCCAAGCAGCCATTGGAGAATATGATGAACTCCTTATGCTGAAACTAAGATGGTTTGGCCACGTCTCAAGGTCTTCTGGTTTAGCAAAGACAATTCTTCAGGGCACAGTGAAAGGAAAAAGAAGAAGAGGTAGACAGAAGAAGAGGTGGGAAGACAATTTCAAGGAGTGGACAGGAATGGATTTTGCCACCTCAGCTAGGGCAGCTGAAGACAGGACAAGGTGGAAAGGGATTGTTTTGAAGTCATCTGTGGTGCCCCAACGACCTAGTAAGGTTACAGGATAGAATAGAATAGATAGAATGTAAACGGTTTTATGTACGGGCTTACGACCTCATGCGGCAGAACTGTTTAAATAAGTATTTTTTTTTTTCAGCGAAGACGAAGAGCCGGAAGAATTGACAGAGGAAACTACTGAATGAACTCAGATTAGCTTTAAATGGACATAGTCCAGTTGTGTTTTATACCGTATCTTTGGTGACGTATTCTATACTTAAGAAAGGCTTTTAGGTAATCAAATCAAGCCAGGAATTATAGTGACATTGATTTCTGAATCTCACCTCCTTATCATGCCCTCGGCATGCGGAGTATGGCATGGGGTATTTATTTTTCATTTTCGTCTTTCGTCAGTTCTGCCGTCTGATTGACCGTATGTTTATTTGTTCGTCCAGTTTTACGTCAGCTTTGTTTCCTGTGTTCTTTTTCTTATACCTCCAGCCTTCCTCTTCATTCCGATTTTCTCATATTTTAATAGAGATCAGTTGCCAACACTGAATATATGAGCAGCTTTGCTTTGTGAATTGCCTTATTTCACCTAATCCATAGTAGATTTGTTTGATTTAATATTTGTATTCGGCTCAAAAAGCCGCCATACTGTACACAACTGTATTGTGATAAGGAGATGACAATAAGTTTCTAGCTTTTGTTCTAATTTCAATGTTGTATTGTCTACAATATAATTGAGCCGCGACACGACAAACCCCAAAAAGTGGCATGTGCACCCTTTGGAGACTCTGAATAGCCTGGGCTTCCGCCCAGTCTGATCAGAGTCTTTGCTGTGCACTTAAAGAGTAGCTTAGGATCTAAGCTGCTTCTATGCTGCCAGCAAATACTCTACTCAGACTAGGTGGATACTCAGTGTCTTCAGTGAGCGCACGTGTCACGTTGTTGGTTTTCGTTTTGTCACGGCTCATATGTGTATATATTCGAAAAAACAACAACAACAAACTAGAAAATTGTGTCTGTAAGACACTAAAGATGCCCCCGTGCAGCACCTGTCACATGACCTGTATATCCATACAGCACCTACAAAGAATCCATTGTAAACATTACTTAAACTCCATAACCTACCATGTAAAAAATTGCCTAAAATGACTAAGTTAAAAAGGCCGTAATTCTATCAAAATTATTCTTAGATCTATCAAAATGCCTCATATACGTCTTCAAATATCTCCACAATATGTAGACAAGTTTTGAAAAAGATCCATTGAAAACTGTGATGATAACACAAGCTCCATACCCTACAATGCCAAAATTTCCCTAGAATGACTAAGATCAAAAGGTTGTAATTCTGTCAAAATTAATTCCAGGTTCAAGACAAATCCACATGGACATCTTCAGTATGTCTACAATATGTATACAAAGTTTGAAAAAGATGATCTATTTACAACTGTGGGAGGAGTTGATTACACAAACTCTATACCCGAAAATGCAAAATTTTGCCTAAAATGACTAAGTTTAAAAGGCCATAATTCTGTCAACATTAATTCTAGCTCCACCAAAAATCTACATGCAATCTTCAATATGTCCACAACATGTCTGCAAAGTTTGAAAAAGATCCATTGAAAACTGTGGGAGGAGTTGATTACACAAACTCTATACCATAAAGCGTGACGAACAGACAGACGGACGGACGGATAGACAGACGGACAGACAGGGCAAATCTGAATGCCCCCTGACTATCGTCATGGGGGCATAAAAACAAATAAAATAAGTTTAAACCAGCAGCTGAATGTTCCTGCCCTCAGGTTCTTACATATTTGTGTAGCATTGTATTAAGGTTTTATTCTTTCCAGTGGAAGAGGTTGACGTGCAACTAGGCATTATGTTGACAGAGATAAGGTGATATAAATCTGAATGCTTCTACTGGCGCTGGTGAAGGTCACAGACTTGTGCATCCAGCGAAGACTCAGATCAGCCTGGGCATCGCTCAGGCTGATCAGTCTTCGCTGTCTGCATGGAGCTAGCTCAGACTCTTAGTTACCCTTTAAACGCACAGGCAAAAACTTTGATTCGTCTGGGCGGCTGCTGAGGCTGTTATGATTTTTCGCTGAGCGCACATGCCACTTTGCTGATTTTGTTGTGTCGCAGCTGATTTTTTTATTGATCTTCAAACAGGAAGTTTAAACCACTTATCATAATGATTTGTGTTTAGCTGCTTTTACCACTGGTTGGGCTGTGGTGATTGTTAAGTAAAATAAAGCGCTTTGTTTAAGTCCTGAGTTTTAATAAGATATCATGACATGAGAATATGTTCCAGTAAACGATACTGCCAAGTATTTACGCCAAAATAATGACGCATTTCAGAAATTGTCCAGCGCAAACGCTTGATAATTTTACGAATGATGTTAAAAATTTATGTAACATTAACTCATTAGAATCGGGTTGAAAGTTAAGCCTGATGTAAAGCATTTTTTTTCTGGCACATTTATTTAGCATGTGATGCACCGAATACGTTTCTTTATAAGAAAATGTTTAGAAGCAAAGTTTCACTTTTTCTGGACATTACTTTCAAAAAACATTAGTCTGGTCAAGATATAAAAAAACGGTCTCCGGATCTGTCACGTCGTACTAAATTTTTATCGAGTCACACAATGCTACCCGGAGACGTTTAGGGGTACCTTTGAAAGAGGGATCAAATTTACCTGAAACAAAATGGATCTACATTTTAAAACTTTTAAAAAATCAGACGCAAAGTGATATAACAAACCTAGCGGTCCTTTATTTTAGAAATAGATTCTTGCTTACAGTAATTTGTTTCCCAAACTTATCACTGATTAGAGGTCAGTCGTAAAGTGATATATTCACTGACGACTGACCAACAGCCAAGTATATATTGGATAACAAATCACTTGTTAACAAGAATCTGTTTCGATTCTAACACACCAGAAACGATGAAAACGCAATTGTTTCCTTCAGATTTTTCCAGTTTTCCGCCATTATTACATGAAGAAATCCCGCCAACAACTTTGATTAAAACAGAGGCCTCCACGTGTATTTCGTAAGGTTTTGATGCGAGAAAATGACGTTACACCGTCGATCCCCATGGAAATGAAAACTGACGTCTCCAAACGAATAAAATTGACGTCCAAATGGCGCTAAATACCGTCACGCTAGTCCGCCAAGTGATTTTTCACGCAATATATCACTAGATTTTAGCATTGGCTCTATAGGCGACCAGTGTTAGAATAGTAAAGTGATATACACTTCGGGAAAGCAGTGTCACCGCCATTATCAATGACTACAACACAGAAGACATCAAGCCAAGGCAATAATGGTGAACTGTATTGTACACTCCATGGTAGCTATACCAGCCTCTCAACACCTCCAGATAATGGGCGCTACTACACGAGACCAACAGTACAAATAAAGAGTCTCATACAGTAGAACAAGTATCTACAAGGAATCCTTCTTCCCGTCAGGCATCATATTGTGGAACCAGCTGGCAGTGGAACTGATAGCCGCTGAATCACTGGAGCTGATTTTAGCTCAAAACAGTCCTGGACTACAAGATGAATTTTATCCATTTTTCATCCTGTTTTGACCAGTCTTTGGCCACTCGCCATGAGTATATAGCTTTTGTCATCAGTTCCACCTTGCTTGGTTCACCGGCCACCACTTGAACGCTAAGAAGAAGAAGTAGGGGAAGAAGAAGAAATTAACTCCACAATTTTAATTTTGCCGCCTTTCTCAGTGACTTTTTATTATATATGAGCCAGTCTCTGAGAAAACCGGGCTTAATGACATGAAAATAAAAAAATAACTAACTGCATCGCTGAAAAGTATTGGCTTTTCTAAACATTTCCTGAAAATTTGAGATGGTTACAATCATTCATTACTGAGATATAGACTTTAGAAGCACGCAGGTAGAGTAGTTTCTTTGTATGACGTTATCAACGTCATGTAAGTATGTTTTGACGTCAACGTTATTACGTCTGTTTGAACGAGCGTTTGGTGCTTGTTAACAAAATAACTCAAAAAACGAGCGTTTGCTTATTTTCAAAGTGTATTTCATAGCACACACATGGCAATTTGCATGAATTAACATTCTTTCTCAAATGATAGGTCTTTATGATGGTATACCATCTGTTTTCAAGGCTTTGGGGTTACCGTGGAATAACCGTTGTCATGGCAACATATGTCATATTAATAACTGGATTTTGTCTGAATTCATAGGTTTTCTCTTATATCTCAACGCCTAAGGTATTTTCATGGAAATAAAGAGAGGTCAAAAAAATTATTAATTTTGGGGTTTTTCATCCGTTCACAACGTAATTATTACGTAACGTCATTAAGCCCGGTTTTCACAGAAAACGGCTCATATATATATATATTATATTTTAAAATCTTATTTGTTGTTCCGATTATATATCCCGCGGTCACCGATATCGCCTTCCCAGGTGGATATTGTGTCAGGTGCTACGGTATGTCTATTATTATTGCTGTCACCGCTATTGCCTCCACAGGTGGATACCGTACTGCGGTATGTCCATTATATTAATTATTTTGGGGTTAGTTTGAATATCGATATCGCCTTCCCAGGTGGATATCGCATTACTAGAGTATTTTCATTCTATAACTTATATTTGCTTGCCGGTAATAATGGACTTTATTATATGACCAAGATGTAACACACAATTTCATTGGCTAATTCGACGTCACGGGCCGGTCCATATTTTGCGATATTCACCAGCCAGTCAGTGAATACTACTTTTAGGCTGACTTCATTATACTTTCATGACGTAACGTCTGATGTACCTTACTGTTAATGGCGTTACGTCGCGAGATAATACCAAAGGCATGTGATGCCATCATAAATATCAAAGGAAACTGTATTTAGAATTATCATATAATAAAACAGTTGTTGACCTTTAGTTCGGTGAATACGCAGTTTTACTGACCTGCAAACATTTCTTATTGACATCCGCTTCGCGTCGGTCAATATGTTGTTTGCAGGTCAATAAAACTGCATATTCACCTCGACAAAGGTCAATAATTGTATATTATTTGGAAATTTACTACAGAAAATAAAGTACAGAACTGCAGCCAATTCAACCTGTTCTATTGTAACATTAAACTTTGACCTTATATGATTAATGTTTTAAGATAATTATCTTTTGTTAGAACTGAATAATTAGTGATAAACTTATTTTGGAGGTTGCAACAGTCAGTAAATACACAACTTTAGTCAATTCAACCTTTTCTGCTGTCCACATTGTTTCTTACATGATTAATATTTGGCAAATTGAACATGTCTGAGTCATGCTTCAGACGGCTCTATCTCGCCATCCAATGCAACCAGTCACCCCCGCAGAACTTTGTGCCGCCTTACAAAAGAAGTGGAGGATAATTCCACAATTCAAATGTACCCGGCTCATTCCCAGCATGTCAGTCGCTGTCAGGGTGACATTAATGCCGGGGGTCATCATGGGAGATATTGAAACCTATTCCACTAAACATTATGAAAACACAAATATTCCTAATTTTCTAGTTTTCAGAGTGTTCAGGTTCCAACAGGCTTTGTATGAAAAGAGGTTTAGTTTCACATAAAATTTACATACCAAGTTAAAGTTGCGTCGATCCAATTTTAAAGAAGAAAAAAAGTTTTACAGAGATTGGGATACTGATAGATTTGTTTTTTGAAGCATATCATGTCATTTGTAAGTCTGACATGGTTAAAGGCCCCGTTGCTCTATCAGCATGAAAAAAGTTATTATGAGGTATCCTGCAAGTTTCTCACTATAGTTTCGTCATTGTAAATTACCGTGATAAGCCAGCTTTGAACAAATAAAACATCCCTGAGTTTCACATAAAAAGGGTTTGAAAACTTATTTGGATCATTTTAATTGGCAACTAAAATGACCTTCTTTCGATTTCATTAAGTAAAAATAAAATTGTAAAAATACAATGTACAGGCGTGGAGCCCCAGTCACTATCCCGCCTATGTTTATATAGCAATGCTAGACCGGAAACCAGAACAGGAAATTTTATTTTGTGAAGCGATTTGTTATTTTTCGAAAACTTGTTTTCTCTACTTTTTGCCAGCTGTAAGACTCAATGTATGCACATTAACCCGCATTTTTGTTACCAAATTGGAAATATTGAACCGCTCTTTACAATAATTTGAGTTTAGACTTTTTGACCACTGACAGGACTATGGAGACTTTAAGCTGGAAGCTGGCTTTTTAGACCCGTAGGCCATCAAGGGGAAGTGAGGTAAATTGTCCACTCTTACTAAGTAAAAAGATAACCAATGGTCAGAAAGTTATACCGGCAGATCCCATAATCCGCCCTCAACACCGAGAGGGAAATAAGTGTATTGATAAATTGACAATAGTTTACGAAAATCAAGCACAGTAAATCAAATTGACAGTTCTTTCATAGACAGGTTGTTATTCAACTACCCCGACTGCCAACACCACTTACATAACAGGTGAACGACAGCACCAGAATGGACAACCAGAGCAAGTGTTACAACTATTTTTACCTATTTTCTATTTAAGACTACAAAATAAAACAGAAAGCAACATGGGCAGCAATACATGTGACCTTTTTTGTAGAAGACCACAGACAAACAGACATAAGACCAAGTAGCATTGCGTCACTACAATAGTCGTACAGTCTCGGAACGGTCAGTAATAGATTACTGGGGGATTACTCTCGTTTTACTGGATTCAAACCTTTGCATTAAGCTTCTGCAATGGTTTAAAACAGTTAAATTGGTCCGCGTAAAAGTTTCCCACCCATCAATGAGTCATCAAAGACAACAAAAAAAAATCACAGACGTTTGGTCAAGATTGACGGCGCTTGGGAGGAGAGAGAGAGTACGCTAATGCCTTGCTTTACGTAACGTCCATTACGTATATAATAATACTTCAACTACTACTAATAATAAACACTTTATTTTCAGTGGGTGACTCAATTAGCTACAAGCTGCTCTTTCTTGAGGCCAACTGAACAAAATATGTACAAATCAAAATGTATATCAAGTACAAATATACACCATACACTGTTCAGAGAAGTCAAACATTCAAATATAGAAATTCATAGTTACAGGCCTGATCACAATCACTCCTCAAGAAAGGAAAAGGCATTAGCAGCGATCACTACTACCGTAAAATTCTAAATATTTGGACACCAAAATACTCACCGTAATTGTCCCAAACATGGAACATAATTGTCCAAAAACATGAAACAGCCTGGTTTTACAATGCGGTAACCTAACGATTAAGATGGATTAACATGTAGTGTAGACTCTGATCAGAAGGCTCCTCCTCTATGAGCAGCCTAATGCGGGTCTGCCCTGTCCGCTCAGACCTGTCTGTCCAAAATCATAGAATGTTTACGGTAAAACGGAATAAAAATAAAGAAGCCCAATACTGTAGCCTGCCCTTACTGAAAACGAAATACAAGAACGAGCCCCGGTCCATAAAAAATCGGGTCACTTTAAAAGTACATACAAATAAATCGGAACATATTCCATATGTATGCTCAAAACACTCACGCAAAATATGACCACATATTTTACTATGAAAACAAATAAGATTGGACAAATACAATGAACTCTCTTTCATTCTGTAAACCTACAAAAAACATCAGGATTTTATCCATTTTATGCATCTAGTATGGAAGATTGAGATATTATTATATAATTTGATAAATTCAGGTAATATATTCCATATAAGTGTACAAATGTACCTGGAGGTTGATAAATATTTATAGAAAATTCAGAGGATGTCTCAAATGCCTCTAACGACTTTATTTATTCAAGTTGCTGAGAAAATTAAAGAATCGGTCATTCCTTCAAATCATGATAAACTTAAAATATTATGCAATTATAGCAAACTTCAATCAAACATTAATTTTAACATCCCTTTTAATGAACGGCATAATGTTGAATCGTTTTTTGAGAAGCCTAGATACGTCAAAAGCAACATGAACTAATAAAATTGGCCCTCGTCTCCTTAAAATGTCAGCCTCAATCATTTCTGATTCTGTTACTATTTGTAATATTGCAGTATTAAAAAATCATTGTTCTCCGACAAATGGAAAGACGCTTAAGTTTCATTTTTACACAAGAGCGGCCTATGTGATGATATTAACAACAGTACTACAGACCAATATCTTCATTATCTACTTGATTGACACGTTCACACATCCTATTTAAAGGTAGTTTCCTGAACTAGCGATAACAATTATGTTCACAAAATAATTTTGTCTTTTTCTGGGTAGTATTGAATTTTTTTATTTTTCTGAATCTGTTGCTACTGAGAAAATCGTCAGATGTTGAGGAAAATAGTCGTTTCCCCTTTTGGTTTATTTTCCTTTGTTGGAATTCCAGTTCTAAAAATAGATATGTTATATGTCTATAAGTGCGCGATTTCTGATGCCATTCTCCAAAGGCAAATTTTCTCTTGCCGTGAGCTCTCCTAGAGGTCCTGGCATGGCGGATGGGTTAAAACTATCCCACAATGCAATGCAGCAAGACGTCAGCTGCGTTATCTATTTTTGGCGCGAACTAAAAATAGCCCTAACTGGTGTGCGAAGCAGAGTTAGGAAATCCCTTGCAAAACAACTTTTTCTAATAATTTTTTTATTTACACTAGTAAGTGAAACTATTTATTCCCTTTTTATAAGTGCTTTCCAACAACTTGAATGAAAGATCATCAAAATTATGATGCATTCCAAAGTACAGGAACCTAGCTTTAATGGGCTATTACTTACATATTGTACGTGTTGTAGTTTGATTTTATCTTCGTCGTGTTACCACTGGTAAGCCAAGTTCCATGATGGTCTCTGCTTCAAAGGTCTTACGTATAGAATTTAAACCGAGCTCTCCATATGGCCGTCGTGTTGGCGGGACGTGAACCCGAGTTTACTAACTCTAAAATGGTGAGACTTTCTGCTGATCTTCATTTATATTTTGATTGTATCATCAGAGGAAACAAACAAAACATCTCGGATTTTTTTATTAAGGCTAGCCTTATGTCAACCTATGTTCTCTTCTTGTATCAGTTCACGACCGTTGTCCTACTGCACTATAGCACTCAAACTGCTCTAGATCACCTTTTACAAAACAAGTTAACAATGGTCTGCTTGTGCGAATATCCAACCCACACTGGGTTTCCGAGATCCGTCCTGAAGTTCTGTAAGCCGCAGTCTTTTCAATCTTTATCAGAACATGCATCCTAGATCATTTGGCCATATACGTTAGAACTACTTTGAGGAAAATCAACATTATTAACAAAGTATCTCAGCTGCTATAAAAGACCTTTATTTTTTAGAAGTTTAATCTGGGGCTACTAGAAAGCATTACAAGAGATTTCCACAGAGATACAAAAAGTGGGTACTGTATCTTACCACTGATAACCAGCGCCTTGAATTAAGTATACCTTTGTGTACTGTTCTAACCATGTTTATTATTATATACTGAAATGATTTAACCTCCCCCCTTTATTTTTAATATCTCAAAAATGAATGCAGCTACGTCCACAACAATTTCATAACATTTATATTCTTTTATACCTGATTATGTCAGTATCACGAATTTGAAATTATTCAACCGAATCGGCCAGGAATAAGCATGTGTTCCTCATGTTTCTAGTACAGTTTACAAACAGATGAATCACTTCATCAATACAATTTTCTGAAGAAACCTTTCTCGTATAATACCAAATCAACTTTTAAAAGTTTGAAGTCGGTCTGTGGCTTTATTTTGCATAACGCGCCTAAATATCGCAAACGGGTGCAGATGTTTGGGCCACTTAAATGCTGAAATTTCAAAAAGTTACGTCGCGAGACAATTTTATGAGTTAATTACGGCAATTTACAATCTTAGACAACGTGCATGATTTACAGGAATCCCTAAAGACTGCCAGAAAAACAGCTAACCGAAACTAAAACCAGAGGCCATGACGTTAACTTCGCTGTCTCCGTAAAAGGTTTTGCGCGACAGCATTGGGTGCAATCATAATTGCAAACCAACGTGGATGACGTAACAATATATAGATAGTAAGAATTCGTCTAAATGAATGTTGCATAAGATAGCAACGTCATCTCTTATGCATTTCAGAGATGTAACGCTTTTTTACTGACGTAATTTACGTAAATGATTCGAATAAACTGCATAATCTTTAAATTTGATGAGTTTCACGCATTTAGTCATAAAATGTTAAACGCTATCACTCGTGAAAGGATCATGAGCCAGCAATTAAAAAGTGGAAGTTTTTAAATCTTCTCAGTATATCATCAAATACCGTGCTCCCGGAGTGCTTTCGACAACGGGCAAACATTTTTTTTTTGTTTTTGTTTTTTGTTTTTTCAAATTTTACAACAAATGTTATAATAAATTTGGAAATAGAAGTGAAAGATAATTGAACTTGGAGCTATAAACAACTGATTCATATTTAAGGATTTAGCTTTTGCAAAAGTGGCTATTGTAGGTAACCTGACTGTATACGTTCTCTCTGGCTCCTGGTGTAAATGAATTGTTTTGCATAATATTCCTGATGTATTTTCTTACTATGAAGAGCACTTGCTTACATGTTAAAGACATGAGACCATCACGAAAGGGCTTCAGTTCATGTTTCAAACTGTTCTAAATCATTTTATGTACAATTAGGACAGACACAATGACCTACTTTAGCAAGCAGAAACAGAATTGCCACCGCTTCAACATTTCGATGTATATCAGCTATGTTTGCATCTTCGCTTCGACTCATACCTTTCATACCGTATCACTTCATGTTGTGACCGGCCAAGGTAAATTTACGTTTCCGAATTTATGAAGTCAGGAAATTGAGTCACCCTTTATCCTTTATCCAGTTGAAAGCATAAGGTAACAAGGAAAATGTCTTTACAGGGTTAGCAGAGTTTTATGAGAAGTAAAACGGTGTAAGGCTGTTCGGGTCATTCGTACAAAAATTGTATCAATGTTTCATTTTTTTAGAATTTTTACATTTTGGATTCGATAAGCAGGTTTAGCCGAAGAGATAATCGCTGAAGAGCGGACTGTGTCCAGAGCCGGAATGAGTACCAGAGAACAGATCTTCAAATTTAGAATCATGTGTGAAAAGTATCCCCACATCAGCAGAATCTGTACCATGTCACATTGATTTCAAAAAGCCGTTGTCAAGTATGGCATGCAACCTTATAGATGAACATGCGGAAGTGCAATATCAGTGCAAATCCAGTTCGCACCATTGAACAGCTCAACGACATGGCTTCAAGTGCAATCCTGATGAATGGCAGCACAGGAGAATGGCTCAGAACAACAGTTGGGGTAAGGCAAGGGTGTCTTCTGTCACTCACCTTTTTCAACATTTTGTTCAAACGGATCTTTCTGATAGAACATGATGGAAATGTTAGCGTAGGTGGCAGAAATATAAAAACTTGCGGTTTCCGATGATATAGGCGCTCTAGCTAAGGAAGAGCTGAAATTAGAAGTCGTGTTTGAAGGGTTTGATAAAATCTGCACATAGTATTAGATGGAAATAAGTGCTGAGAAGACTACCTGAATATAAATAGCGCCTATGGCACCAAGGTGGAGATCAAGGTAAAAGCGCAGAAGTTGAGCACCGTAACAAGCTTCAAATACATTCTGAAAGTTGTCTTAGATGATTGCTCAAAACAGGAGGTTCTGTCGATGATTGCACAAGCCACGTCAGCTCTTACAAATCTGAAGCCAATTTGAAGAGATAACAACATATCGCTTGGATCAAAGTGAATCGTATGCGCTCCCTTGTCATCTCCATATTTCTGTATGCCTTTGAATCGTGGACCTTGACATTAGAGTTCGATAAAAGAACACCGTCTTTTGAGATGAGATGCTACCGAAGGTTGCTGAACATTTTGTACTAAGACCATATAACCAATGAGAGGTTCGCAAAGAGATGCAAGCAGCCATTGGAAAATATGATGAGCTCCTGACTCTGGTAAAGAGACGGAAATTAAGGTGCTTTGGTCACATCTTAGTGTCTTCTAACCTAACCGAGACGATTCTACCAGGCACAGTGTAAGGAAAAATATTTAGAGGAAGAAACTGAGAAGAAGAGGTTGGAAGATACTATTTAAGAGTGGTCAGGGATGGAGTTTGCCAGCTCAACTAGGGCAGCTCAGGACAGGACAAGGTAAAAAGGAATTGTTTCGAAGTCATCTGTGGTGCTGCAACGACCTTGTAAGGTCACATGATAGAATAGAAAAGATAGATAAGAAGTTATCGATCCGGATTGATGGGTTTTCCCTTAATATTTTGCTTATGACAAAATGCGCATGTCTTTAAACATTAGTTTTTTAGCTCACCTGAGCCAGCGGCTCCGGGGGAGCTTATAGGATGGTAAGGCTCCGTCGTCCGTCGTCGTCCGTCGTCGTCCGTCGTCGTCCGTCGTCCGTCCGTCCGTCCACAATTTCAAACGACTTCTCCTCTGAAACCGCTGGGCCAATTGTAACCAAATTTCATATATGGCCTCCAGAGGAAGGGGGAACGAATAGTTGTTCAAACCGTCCTGGTCACATGACCAACATGGCCGCCACGCCCATATATGGTAAAAACCTAAAAAAATCTTCTTCTCCAGAACCAATAGGCCGATGGCCTTGAAACTTGGTATGTAGCATTGGGTACATGAGTACTACCAAGATTGTTGAAATTATGACCTTGGGTTGACCTTGACCTTTTTTACGGCAAGGTCAAATTTGCTTCCTTGTGCTTTTATATGGGAAAATGCTAGAACATAAGATATCTTGAAAATTATTGAAGATTTTGGGCTAAAAATCGATATCTACAGTCATCTAAATGAGTACATGAAGATTTATGAGTACAAAAGGTCAAGGTCATTCTTTGACCTTTGACCCAGAACTCTCATATTTTGACAATTTCAAGCAATCTTCTCAACAGCCACTGGGCCAATTGAAACCAAATTTCATATAGAGCCTCCAGGGGATGAGGGAATGAAAATTTGTTCAAACGGTTCAGGTCACATGACCAACATGGCCGCCAATACCCATATATGGTAAAAACCTTGAAAAATCTTCTTCTCCAGAACCAATAGACAGATGGCCTTGAAACTCGGTATGTAGCATTGGGTACTCGAGTACTATCAAGATTGTTCAAATTATGACCTTGGGTTGACCTTGACCTTTTTACGGCAAGGTCAAATATGGGAAAAATGCTAGAACTTAAGATATCAGGGAAAGTTTTGAAGATTAAGGTCTAAAAGTTGATATATGCAGTCATCTTTAATGAGTACAATGAAGATTTGTGAGTACAAGAGGTCAAGGTCATTCTTTGACCTTTGACCCTGAGCTCCCATATTTTGACAATTTCAAACAATCTTCTCAAAAAACCACTCGGCCTATTGTAACCAAATTTCATATAGAGCCTCCAGGGGATGAGGGAATGAAAATTTGTTCAAACGGTTCAGGTCACATGACCAACATGGCCGTCATGCCCATATATGGTAAAAACCTAAAAAAATCTTTTTCTCCAGAACCAATTGACCGATGGCCTTGAAACTTGGTATGTAGTATTGGGTACTCCAGTACTATCAAGAGTGTTCAAAATGATGACCTTGGGATGACCTTGGCCATTTTACAGCAAGGTCAAATATGGGAAAATGCTAGAACATAAGATTTCATGGGAAGTTTTGAAGATTTAGGCCTAAAAATTGGTAAATACAGTCATCTTAATGTGTACATCAAGATTCATGACTACAAGAGGTCAAGGTCGTTCTTTGACCCTGAATTCTCAGAATAGTTTGACAATTTCAAACTTCGCCTTAAAAGCCAATGCGGCAATTGTAACCAAATATTATATAGAGCCTTCAGGGGTGGAGGAAATGAAAATTTCTTCAAATGGTCTGGGTTACAAGACCAACATGGCCACCATGACCATATATGGTAAAAACCTTTCAAAATCTTTTTCTCCAGAACCAATTGATCAGTGGCCTTGAAACTTGGTATGTAGCATTGGGTACTCCAGTACTATCAAGATTGTTCAAATTATGACCTTGGTTGACCTTGACCTTTTTTACAGCAAGGTCAAATAAGTAAAAATACTAGAACATGAGATTTCATGGGAAGTTTTTGGCCTAAAAATTTGTATATACAGTCGTCTTAATGAGGTCATGAAGAATTATGAGTACAAGAGGTCAAGGTCATTCTTTGACCTTTGACCCAGATCTCTCATATTTTGACATTTTCAAACAGTTTCTCAAAAGGCAAAGGGCCAATTGTAATCACATTTCATATAGAGCCTCCAGGGGTTGATTGAACGAAAATTTGTTCAAACGGTCCAGGTCACATGACCAACATGGCCACCATACCCATTTATGGTATAAACCTTAAATATTTTTTCTTCTCCAGAACCAATATACCAATGGCCTTGAAACTTGGTATGTAGCATGGAGTATTAGAGTACTACCAAGACTGTTCAAATGATGACCTCGGTTTTTCCTTAACTTTTTTTTGCGGCATGGTCAAATATGGGAAAATGCTAGAACATAAGATTTCATGGAAAGTTTTGCCTAAAAATAGTATATATGGTTGCCTTAATGAGTACATGAAGATTTATTAGTACAATAGGTCATGGTCATTCTTTGACTTTTGACCCAAGACTCATATTTTGACAATTTCAAAACATAAGAAAAAGCCACTTTGCCAATTGTTCAGGTGAGCGATTCAGGGCCTCATGGCCCTCTTGTTTCTTATACAAGTCATATTTTTCACAAACCTTCAACTGTAGATGAAATAAACGCAAACATATTTGGAAATGACTGTTCAAATCACAGGATTTGAAATAATCACACACCCAAGGATGTCCCATATACTAATGCCCCGAGTGCTTATCTTGCCACCTAAGCCTCACAATGTGTCTTTTTATCCATAATGGTTTGGATAGCTTGTACTCAATTATATGTCTCGGGTCTCCTCCAACTGATATAAAGTGTAGTATGCAACCAGAAACATTTGTTCAAAACACCTGTCCTCTGGTAGCATTGGCTGCCAAGTTACTTTCTGTTTTGTTTGGTAATTCAAAGATAAGATGTTAATTTCGTTTTTCACTTGGAGTAGCCAAATGACCACCAGTTTAGGAAAGAGCTGCTCACGCGGCTGACCGAGCATGTCCTTTGCAAACGTATGTACTACTAGGTACTTTCCTTTTTGGTTTAGAGGGCGGGAGTTAGGGTCTGGTTGTATTAATTTCTAGCCATTGGTTATCGTTTTACTTCTCTTATTTCAGATTTTTAATGGCCAAACCGTTTACTAGCTACATGTTTCGCCGTGTGCACAGGGAAGACAACAGTTTCTTGATTTCGCACTGTCCCTCTACAAAACCAAATTCAGTAGAGCCATGACGCGAGAAAATCAACAAAGTTGTGGTATGCCCAGCGAAGACTCAGACCAGCCTTGACATCCGCTTAGTCTGATCAGAGTCTTCGCTGTCCGCATGGAGGTAGCTTAGATCCTTGGCTACCCTTTACCCTAGGCTGATCTGAGTCTGCCCTACTAGCTAGGCGCACCCCATTATGTTGGTTTTCCTGTGTCGCGGCTATTTGCTGTTTAACATAAAAGTTGAAAAAGAAGAAGCGATATGGACACTCTAGGTTCAGACAAGCAATTTGTCAAGGGATTTCGAAGGAAATTGTTCCCGGTCTCTCTTATTTGTTTGTAATCCGATTCTTGATGAGTGTGTAAATAATCGAACTAATCGAACGTTGTTATCACTGCCGACGTCAGTCTGTAGCCTATCGTCTTCACAGATCGTTTCTGTAGGCAGCATCTGATAACGTTTGCGCAAGCGCAGTTCAGAAGTGACGTGATATCACATCATGTTATCATACCCCTGTTATCAGGTGACGTTTGCAGCATATGCATGATAAATGAAGAATGGTTATTAGAGTTTGAATTATTGTCTACTGATAATCTTAATAGTTTGCATGGCAGAGAAGAGAATGAAATATTGAAGAGTGTCATCAACAACAGTTATACATTTTGTGTGTACGAATTCCCCCTTTTTCTTAATGAGCTTTTGGATAACAACCGTGGCTTCTTTGGTCCAAGAAAAACTCAATACTTGATCATTCTGATGAGCCGCATGTTACCGACTCTGCTCGTAATGCATCAACTACATCGATGTATGAGGGTCAGTCAAAAATAATGATCAAGGCCTCAAGCCTTTTAATAATAATTATTGTAAAATAAACTTTTTAACCCTTAAAAGTAATCTCCCTTGCTTTGTATGACAGAATTCCATCTCCTTGGCAACGCTTTGATGCTGTTTGTAAGACACGTAAGCTTATCCATCGGAGCTTCCCATTCACTGCACAATCTATTATATCCAAACTGTTGTAGCGTAATCATCAGGGGGCCCGGGTGGAGAAAGTCGGTAGGAGTAGGGTGGGGTGATCGAAAACTTTCCACTTAAATAACTGCAGTAGCTTCTTGACAACGATTGCTTTGTGGGGTGACGCGTTATCGTGTAAGATTAGTGACGTGCTATGATAGTCTTGCAGCTTTCGGCGTATTGCTAGACAAAATATTATACTAATACACTTCTACCCAGTACTATACTGAAAGGATTTAAAAACTTCTACCCCGTAATTTTCAAATATCTCAAAAATGATAGCCGTAATAGCCATGAAAATTACAGGGTATACGTTTCGTTTTATACATTGTTATGTCCATATCACTAGTATGCATTCAACCGACCATATCGACCACTACAGAACACGTGCTCCTCGTGTCATCAGGTCAGTGTATATATCGGTAAAGGAAGGTGGAGTTTCGCAAAGAGTGGTCGCAAGAAGATTTAACGTGAACGTCAAAACAATTTACAATTCGAGGCGACGTGCCCTGTTCACAGGCAGCGTAAAAGACCGTCCAAGAAGCGGTCAAGCACGGGTAACTACCAGACGTAAGGACGTTTACATACGTCAATGTCATCCTCGGAATAGGTATACAAATTCAAAAAGATTAAGGGTAGGACTGATTTTTCTGATCAATTCCGAAAAATAATAATACGTCACAAACGTATTGGCTATAATTTAAATGTTATGCGACAGTCTGCATGCTTAGTGATTAACCCAATCACGGTTGATAGCTTTGCTGCACTCTTTAATTGCACACCGGGGGATCGGTCGTCAGACTCTATGATGGCCCCGACCTAAAGCTATATATTTTAGTTGGTTGGGACCGGAGCCTTTTTGTCTGTTGCTTGGTCCACCGGGGCTCAACTGGTGACCTTCTTTTGCTTCAGATTTCCAGTGGGGTTGTTTGGCAGGACAGGGATCTCCACCTGTCAGACGGCCCGTTGTATCTGTTGAGTCCTCGTCTTTGCTTCTTCATGGTGTTGAAATTTGATTTATGTGTTTACCGTAATGATTCATTGACGAGTTAGAGGGTTATTATGCGAACCGAACAACCAACTAAATGTTTTGTACCACTTCAGAAACTGAGGGTGAGGTTGGGCCTGTAAAATCGATTTAACCCCCCAGTAATTCATTACTGACCGTTCCAAGGCGGTAGTTCTGTTGTGGTTCTTTGTTGCCTGTTTTTGGTGTCAGAGTTTCTGTGATGTTTTACCTTATGTATGTTATTATTATTTTTGGTTCGGTTTGGGTTGCTGAGTGGCCACCTTTTGGGAACAAGCTGCTCACTCGGTTGGCCATATGTTCTCTGTATCTTGATTATTTGTAATCTTAGTTGTTTCCAACTATGGTTTGAGGGCTGGATTTGGATTTTGATTGTTTCAGTTCCTGGTCTTTGCATACTTTTTACTTTTATTACGGCAGCGTCAACGGCACGGATACTTGTCGGCCAACGTGGTCGTCCAATCGACGCTAAGACGGTGAGAAATCGTCTTAAAGAGCAAGGTATAAGATGCCGTAGGCCATACAATGGACCTAATCTGGAGCGACCTCATCACCTTTTACGTCTGTAGTGGGCCAGGCAACAGCTCAATATTTTGCGTTGAAACCGGAGAAACGTTATCTTCAGTGACGAATCTCGTTTTAATTTGAGTATCGCTGACGGCAGGGCAAGAGTATACAGACGTGTTCATTAACGTTGTGCAGATAACTGTCTTCAAGAACGCGAAACTTTTGGTGCTGGTAATGTGATAGTATCGGTGCAATTAATCATAACTTTCGTTCAAGACTCATTGTTCTCAACGGAAACTTATCAGCTCGTAGGTACATTGATCATGTTTTGACCCCAGAGCTTATTGCTCTTCTTGGCAGACAACCAAACAGACATCAGTTAACCTTTCAGCAAGATAATGCAAGGCCTCATTCCGCTAGAGTCACGTCAGACGTTTTACGTCAACATTAGGTGAACGTTATTAACTGGCTTTCCAGATCACCCGATTTAAATCCCATCGAACATCTCTGGGACGAGTTACGGCGAAGGATCAATAAACGTCGACGTTAGCCAGCAACTTTAAGAGAATTATTCCAGGCCCATGTCGATGAATGGAATCGTATTCCTATACGCATTGTTCATGGTCTATGTGGTTCTATTGTGACAAGACTAACGGAATGCATTGCACACAACGGAGGGCATACCTGGTTCTGAGCTTATGAGGGAGAAATTAACGTAATCTTGTTACGCCCTTTTGCTTACGCAATTCAATAAAATGACGCAAACAAACTTCATAATCTTAAATTTTTATTTCCTGTGAGCATTTTACTATGAAAATTATTTGAAAAGTTTTTAAATCTTTTCAGTATATTTATCTACATTCTCGCCGGTTGGTACTCTATGAGTTGACAATACTCCGAGAAAAAAGTACACAAAAATCATTATATTTTGGTACAGTTTGGGACTATGACGGAATTTTTGGGTTCTTAGAGAAGTTTTCATATGCCATTCACTACTATGGCATTTCAATTTGGGTTCAAATGACCGCATCATGTTCCATTGATGCGACAGTGCGTTGTGACATTTCATCGCCCTCCTCACTATACATTTGCAGCAGTCTCCGGGCAATTTCCTGACAGCATGCGGGGCACCCTCCGGGCCACGATCTGTCGAATTTGAAACGTTCCGTAAGAATAAAATGCAAGTAGAGATTCTAACTTAAAGCCAAATTTTTCGGGCGCATGCTGAATTTCTATTGCGCTTTTACCCTGTCTTGCCGTTCAATCTTGATATTATGCTATGCATCGTCCGCCATTCCATTACTGTAAATGAAAGTTGTCAAAGTACCCAAATCATAAGTTCGAACTCGTAAGTCATTTTAACATTGAAAATTCCGGAATATTCTAGATACATTGACATGGACCCCCAAATAGAGGTGTGATCAGGTGCTCGCGAGTAGTAAGCATCACCTACCTATTATAATACATCCGTCATATCCATGTATCAGTGGAAAAAGTCAGTAGAAATGAAAGTCCGGCATCTGAGAGCTTAACTAAGCTTCGGGTGAGGCCATCAAATCGAAAATTAGTTTAGAAACGGCGACAGCTAATGATAACTGTGTTGTCAACAGTTTACGGGTGAGTAGCTCACCTCTTTCAACAAAGTCTTGATATTTGAAACAGGCTCTAGCATAGCGGACTAGCTGAGAGGCATAAACTCCGTATGCAGGTGCCAAAGGGATATTACTACTCAAAAATGGAAAGTCAACTATGGGAAAATGGATGTCGTCCCTTTTTCACAAAGCCTAGCCACAAGCTTTTAATTGTTAACATAGAGATAACAATCTAAGTATGAGGCAGATGAACTGGGCTCTTTGGTATCTTTAATATCAAGTTCAAATGGACAGCTGAGGTCAATCCTTGGATTATTCAGAGACAGAGCATCATCTAAATAACATTATGTAAATGTCATCACATGTTAGACATGTAAAGTTATTTTGTCCCTCACAAATTATCCATGAAACATGCTCAAGACTCGTGCTAAGTATTGATAACGTTCATCGAAAAATGATAAAGAAATTATGAGAGAGTATTCAGTTAATATTGACTAACGCTCATTGTGTTGCTACAACCGAACAATTAATTCAGAGCAATGCTCCGATAGTCTGCTTCTCAAACCGTATAACCGAGATGACATTTTCCGAATGATATTGAACAAACGCCCTCTGTGGATAAGTTCACCACGTAACCTCGAATTCATTTTTGCATTTGTACACCAATAGAGATGTCCCGTTGCCAAGTGGATAGAGAGCTTAACTATGGCACAGAAGGGCTAGGGTTCAAATCCAAAGGAAAAACGGCTGAAAAGCTCGGCTACAAAGCTCAATTACCCAGCAGTAACAGGGTACCGTTATGGTTCAGGGAAGATTAAACAAAGAGAAAGAAGATGGTCGGGCTTCTTTTCTCATTTTTCATCCCGACTTCCTGTTTTACCCGTTTATGTCAAAATGACAGTGACATAACATTAACTACTTTGGTATTTGCATTTCTGTTTGTGTACATATATAAACTCTCAATGGACATTTTAATTTTCGACATTATCAAAGGCTGAATTTAACAGCGAAGAATATTGGCGATGAAGCTATCAAAGGAGAGTAAATTATTTTAAAAGATAATCAGATTTCTGCAAACAAATTTAAATACATATTGTGGCATGATAATTTAGCTATGCTTTAAGGTAAATATTTACGTAAGACGTCTAACGATATTAATATTTACAAAATGAAGTAACAGCAGCATTCACGCCCATTCAATACATAATTGAAATGCTGTGATTTGTCTTAAAATAAAAAGTAATCATCTGTGATTGCGTAGCATATAAATGCCTTACATATGCGCAGTTACTGCAGAACGAACGCCTTAGCCGTAACTTAGACAATGGATAAGCTTATATTGTTCAACGCAGAATTTCTGGTTGTTATCGTGACAGTATTTCAGCTTCGATCAGATAATGCAATTGGATGCTTATGTGGGTAATGCTATCTCAAAATGTAAAATGTCTGTCGCTGTCTTTCGCTGTCTTTGCCAACACGGTGTCTCGTGTTGGAACTGGGATTGAACTGTGTCAGTTCCAGAGAATCTTCATTCTTACTCTTACAATTATAGATGAACTCTAAAGATGATGCATTCACACTCTATAGACGGGTAAAATATCTATTGTCATTATTATGATTACCGGCTTGTTAATTATTATTTTGGGATTGTTACAAGATAACTCCTTACGAATATGTCCCGCGTGTCGAAGATTTGAGGAGATACATGATGGTGAGCTTTAAATTTAATGCGCTTTAAACCGTATTTAGTCCACGTAGGCCCCGATAGTGAATGGTAGTGGTGATGATGAGCTTTTAGCTCACCTCGGCCGAGGGCTCTGGGGCAGATTTTAGGATAGGCAGGCGCCGTCGTCCATCCCTCCGTCGTCCGATGTCCACCATCAGTCCAGCCGTCAACAGATTCAAACGACATTTTCTCTAAAACCAATGGGCCAATTGTAACGAAATCAGATGTAACCTTCAGGGGTCAAGAGAACGAAATGCTGTTTAAACTGTTTCCGTCACATTACAAATATGGTCGCCACGCTCAAATATGTAAAAAAATCAACATATATATTTTACCGAAACCAATTGTCCGATGGTCTTGAAACTTGGTATGTAGCATTAAGTGCTCAAGTACTTTATTCCGGCAAGGTCTAATTTGCTTTCTGGAGTTTTTATATGAGAAACATAACAAGGGGCGATTGAAATGTTCTAAGCCCCACATGTTTTGAAACTTTTGGAGTGGATCTGAAATATTCATTTTAAACGGCCATTCTAAAGAGCACCAATCATCAAATTTCGGGAATTTAATTTCAATACCAAGTGGATGACATTTCGCATTTTACAGTTACACCCATGAGTGCACTGTATAACTTTTTGCCCCAGCATTACTTTAGCAGAGTCAAACATTTTGCATTTTGTTTTTAGCAAATAATGTCCTACAGCATCCCTGTATGACAGTATATATGCATACACAATTTTTGTCCATTTCAGAATAAAAAGCAAAACTTTTTTTAGGAAGTGTCTACTTTGAGAGTTTCTTCAGATAGTGCACACTCGGAGTCGCATGCTCTTTTAACTCCTTTTGACGAAAATTTTGAAAACTGTCAGTGTTTGTTTGTGTATAAACATTGTTTGGTTTTGCTCACACTGTTCCTAATAAACACGAAAGTAGAAAGCGGGTCTCTAAATTTCAGGGTTGCAAAATTTAAGGGTTTACGGTAAAGCCACCATAATTATATCAAAATATTATGCATTTGCATCGAACCCTTGTCATATTTGCATTTATTACAACAAGAACTGTTCAAATATTGTAGAATGTGAAATATGAGTTTTCAAAGTGATGCAATGTATTTAGATTTTAAATTTATTTTAAAAAATATGCCACCCTCTTGTCTTTAAGGCGCTTTTAAAAAAGAAACCTTATGCCATTTTTTTTAACTTCCGACGAAAGCTAGTGAATGACAACTAATTACATTTCTGTTAAGCTTGCATGCACAGACATACTATAAGTATCTTAGGCTCAGAACTTTTCAATCGTCCCTCGTAGCACATAGGCTTTCATGGAAATTGTCGAAAAAATGGGGCTAAATATTGGTTTATGCAGTCTTCTACATTAGCAAATAAAGTTTTAATTTGTACAAAAGGTAAAAGTCTTCTTTTGTTCTTTGATCCAGGCCTCTCATACTTCGAAAAAACAAACACTTCAAAATCCACTAAGCCAATTCTACCCAAATTTCATACAAAGTCTTCAGGAGTTAAGGGAACGATTTTTGTTTTCAAACGGACTAGGTCACATGACCAACATGGCCGCAACGCCCATATATGCTTTTCGCCTTTGAAAATCTTCTACCCCCAGAACCAATTGACCGATGACCTTGAAACTTGGTATGTAGCATAGAGTTCTCGAGTAATCTTTAATTTATTTTAAAGGAACCACCAAGTTTATTCAACCGATGACCTTGGGTTGACCTTAACCTTTTTAAGGCAAGGTCAAAGTTGCCTCCTGGTGGTATTTTAGTGGAAAATGCAAGAACATATTTAAAAGATCATGGGAATTATAGAAGAGTTTGACCCAGACATTGATATACACCGCTATCTAAGTGAATACATAAATATGTGTGTGTTCAAGAGGTCAAGGTCATTTTTAACCTTTGAACGATGTCGGTCATTTTCAAAATTTTAAACTTTTCCTCAAACGGTACTGGGCTGATTGCAAACCAAATTTCATATAGCACCTCCAGAGTTTTTGGGAAAGAATATTTGTTCAAGCAGTCCAGGTCACATACCAACAAGCCGGCATGTCCATATAATTATGGTGATAACTTTTAAAAATCTTCTTTGCAGTTTGTAACATCGGAGACCCGAGCACTACAAAGATTGTTGTAATGGAGACCTTGGATTTGCCTTTACTTTTTATGGCAAGGTCAAATTTGCTTTCTTGTGCCTTTAAATGAGAAAATATTAAACATAAGAGGTCATGGAACATGTAGAAAATTTTGGTGCAATATGTGATAAATACTCAGTCTTATATGAGAATAAAGGTCAATGTCATTCTTCGACATTTAAACAAAGTATCTCATATTGTGACGGCTTCAAAGTATCATTTTGTTTAAGGTAGTTGAATACTAAATAAGAATATTGGTGGGGCATTCAAACCACTTTACCAGCCTAATAACCCACAGGGCTATAAAACACTAGGATAAGAAAAAAACTACTTTTACCGTTTCGTTTTCCAAAAAATCAAAATTTTGTATTTCTACACACTTTTTTACACAGTTTCTTTTTAATTTCAAATTTCTAGCATATGAATGCACTTTCGTTTCTGCGATTCATATAATCTATACTATAGGATGTTTAAAACAAACTGGTAAAAAAAGAATACACTTATCTTGATAAGAAGTATTTATTTTACAATGTTTAAAAATGCAAGAAAATTTAATTTCATGAAAAAAAGTCATGAAAAATACTTTTGATCGGTGGGGCATGCTCATGCATATCATTTCAGAAAAACTTACATTGTATGTTACATGATAAGACAAAAATACAAAATTTTCACCGTTTCGTTTCCTTGTAAAACAATGTTAAAGTTAAAAATACCCCAAAATCTGAGAAACCCAAATAAACAGACAACCCCCATTCCGCACCTGCTGCAACCAAAGTAGGCCCTTGCCCTACTATTTATTCCCCTGTTATTTTGGATCTACCATAAAGTAATGCCACCAAAAATGTGCAGACGGAATGGCAAATCAGAAATGTTCCTAAGGAGCAGTCTGATCTCAGCTTCCACTATTTGTACAAACCTATCTGCTCAAAAACTTAGGATCTTTACGGTAGTTAGTGTCATGGTATAGGTAGCTTACCACCAATTATTTCACATAGGCAACAGAAATAACGTTTGTACATCATCTAAATTGGTCCTGCATCTAAACTGGTCCTGGCCTCTATTCTGGTCCTAATCAGCCTCTCAGCCTCTAAATTGGTCCCGGCTGGCATCTACATGTATTATGATGTGATAAGCAGCCTCTAAAATGATCCCGACAACTATGCGACAGTAATGCCTTCTATGAATAATTTTGGATAATAATGGATAATGTGAACCTAGCGAAGCTTCAGATCAGCCTGGGCATCTGAGTCAATCCTCATGAACGAATAAAAACGAAATAATAATGATAATAATAAAAACGTATCAGTATTTTCTTAGACAACCGGCAGCAAAAATGGATTGGCACTTAATTACATGTACTTTTAATAATTTGTCTTAAAAATAAAGTCGATGCACTGTCATGTTCTCTTCCCACCTCAAGCTATACCTTTAGTGGCTCCAACCCCTCCCATCCCCTTCGCGCCTCGCCACACCCCACTTTCAGCCGCAGTCGCCTCACTGAAATTGTAAAATTATCAAAAAGATATAAACTTCTCATAGGGTCATTTTTAAATGGAAGGCGCAATACCAAGGCCCGATTTAACGTCACAGTACTCAGATTAACAAGTCCGTGGTCTATTTTACAGTAAGGTGCAGTGTAAAAGTTTGGTGTTCCGAATGCTAATTTACACGTACTTAGTGCGACGTGAAATCGGGCCTAAATGTCAAAGGTTATAGCATAGGCTCGGTACCTGTCCCTGTGGTATTCTGCTATCATCTATAGACCACGTACGATCTCTGTCCCTGTGGTACTCTGCTATAACCTTTAGACCACGTATGCTCTGTCCCTGTTACTTTACTGTCGCCTAAAGGACAGCTTTATCCCCGTAGTATCTGTCCCCCGCCACCCCTATGGTACTCCACTCGATTATATTGAAGCTTTATATGTCTATCTATGATATTCATATGCCCATGTCCACTGTTTGTCCCTTCGATATTTTACTATCGCCTAAAGGCACATTGTTGGGGCCTGGAATACTCTACTGTCAATTATAGGCCCGGTGGCTATCCATGACAAACCCTGCTGTTACCTATGTCCCGGTTGCTCTCTGCTGCCACTCATAGGCCCAGTGCATATCCCTGGGGTACATGTTCTATACTTTCACCTAAAGGCCCTGTGTATATCAGGAGTCCCAGTAGCTCAGTTGGTTAATTGCTGGCCTACTGAACTAGCTGTCCTGAGTTCGAGTCCCGCTGGAAGCAGGAATCTTTCCAACCGCAAACGGGGTTCTATTGCACACAGCCTTTCATTATCATACTAACATCGTCCTAGTATGACTGAAATACTGTTGAAAAGGACGTAAAATCGCGAGTCATCCATCGATCCATCCATCACACATCACCGTTCATGATTTAAGTTTCACATTCTTCACTTTCCACATTTTATAACATTAAATTACGTGAGTAATGGTTTTGGAAATGCCTGAATATATAAACGGACTTCTGTTTGGCCGTGAGAAGCAGTTTTAGCTGGTTTTGTATATAATTACGTTTAGTGCTCAGGGCCATTTTAGAGTCTGCTTAGCGCATCATAATAGATGCCAGTCGGAACCAGATTAGAGGCTGATTATGACCAAGATAGAGGCCAGGACCAGTTTAGATGCCATGACCACTTTAGATGATTACAAACGTTTAAGCTAGTAACTAGAAAACTCGAAATTATTACATGTACCGCATTTTAAATAACGACTCTAGCCAATGGTTTAAAGAAGAAAAAAGCACATGTTCCCTGCTCTGGAGGCCGCTATTTCAACCAGAACACGTAACCCCAGCGCAAGCAGTAAATTTGGCGCGTCAGTTTAGTACTGGATAAAGTTATAAAATTGTCTGATACTTCAGTGGCCAACAGCAAAAAAAAAACAATGTTACCATCTAATATGTTTCATGTGTTATTTTACTTAACGATTGTTTACTTTAGTTACCTGACTAATGGTGGCCATTCTTACCATTCTCTTCTTGACTGAAGCTTTTCCCCTAAAGAGGTGGTTCATGAATAATTAGTGGTAAGCTGTCCCAAGTTGAGCGAACAATAACTCTGTTTTGTTTGGACAAAAGGAAATACAGAGTTCTCCTGTAATCGTCTACCTTAAGTGATGACTCTTGTTTAACCTTTGACATTTTTAACTCGGGAGAGAGATTCAGGGCCTCATGTCCCTCTTGTTTTATGATCCAAAGACAAAGAAAGAATCACACTGCAATTAATATATATAAGGATCATACATATTTGGCATTCATTGACATTTGTCGGATCTAAAGAAAGTTGTTTTAATATTATTCGCCAAGTATTTAGAATTCTTCGGAGGCAACGAGGAAGTGTTAATGCCATGAAAAGAATACGCACATATGTTTGATCGTTTTTTTCTTGTATTTTACAGCATGAGTCTACATAAGCTATTGAACGTCCTTGGAAAAACAAGAAAGCCGGCTTTCATAGTAAAATGGACGTCTTTAACGTTTTCTGCGAGAAACAGAAATGATTTTGACGTTAAAACCATGATGAAAATGAAATGCTTGTTCTGGCACAACGTTCAAACAACACGAGAATCCATGATTAGAATGATTTTTGTGTGGCATTCGACCACGTTCTTAAAGAACTCTACGCATATGTACCACCTATACAAGAAATCTTTACTCAGTAATTTTAAAAATGTTGAGCAAATTCAAAATTGGCCCATAAAGGGAAAAGAATAAACAAACAAAATATTGACTCTAAACAAATATTTTGTTGTCTTTACATGATACTATGGTGTATAGTTATTCATTGTTCTTGAAAACTGATGGTGCTTACAACAGTTCGTACATACACAGGGCTTAGGCAAAAAAGAACACGTTTCTACATTTTTCCGAATATAAAGTTTCTTAATAGTTTATTTCACTTTCATTTGAATAAACTCTTCATCAGGCTAGCTAATAAAGAAGAAGGAGATAAACGTTTGCACAAACTGCCCCAAAACAAGACACAATAAAATCACGCAAAAGTTTAAGTTGTAAATTTCGCGAATATCGTAACAGTAAAATAGAATTATCTTCTTTTTATCCGAAACTACTTTCTTACATCGCCATTTTTGGATTGGAAAAGCTGGTTGGGCCACCGTCTTTAAATGCAATCAAAACTATTATTCTTTGAATAGGTTGCAAACTTTGCCTTGGCCTGTGATTATGATACTATACCACTGTCGGGAAACAAAGTCCGTGACAGAATCATTTGTGTATACGTCACAGGCGATGCGCCAGTTTTCGAAGGTATCATTACTGCATAAAACGGGTATTTTCGTTTCTTTCTTGTATATCTCTTAGAATTGTAATTCGACGCCGTGCCCATCATATGCGGCATAAAATTGGCTTTATACCAGTGCCTCCATTTTCTCAAAAAGCTTTGTTATTGTTTAGAGCATTTTTCACAAAGTGCTGAAAATGTCCGAGGTAGGTATCACGGACGTCACCGAATTGCGATCGGAAATCAGTTTTATTCCAATTTATCGATAAGTCAGCATTGACCTCAGTCATACCTAATAAGCCTATCGAATATTGTATACAATACGCCCTTTTTCGTCTTCGAAAAGCTGTTATCCAGTTCAGAATTATCAAATGATGGGTATCACGAACGGACGCTCGTGAGAAAAACTGAGGTAGCTATCACGGGCCGTATATACAAATTGATAATGAGTGGCGAGTGATGAACGATTCGCATGTAAGTTTGCAGTCCAACGTTAAAATTCTGAAATAAATGAGAAACGTGGTTCAAGTTTTAAAACAAAATTATACTTTTTTACATATGGCTTAGAAGTACATGTACTTCACGCACTGAATATTTTGTAACTTTATGAATCACAACGGAATCTTCAGCAAGGGCTGTGCGCATATGAAACCGGATTAAAACCCCTCCCCCTCCCCAGCTGTAATTTATTACTAATCGTTCCTATCCGTTTATCCTGTTGTGTTTTATTATAGTTTGTTGTACTTCTTGCGTTGTGGTAACATGGTTGGCTGTCCGCTTTGCTTTATGTTTTGTTTTGTAGACCAAAAATTATGGAAAATAGGTAAAATAGATGTTTTATATATCTTATGTGGCTCTTTGGTTTAACCACAACAAAACCTAGGGTGATGGTGATGCGCGAAAAAAAAAAAAAACAGGTCTAAGCCCCCTCCCCCCACCTTTACCCCCAACACACCGCCTAATACTTAGTGCCCACCGTTCAAAGGCGGCGCTTCTGTTGTGGTTAACTGTTATTTACATTGTCGCCTTAGCCTTGAGGCAACCGGCTGGGAAAGAGCTGGCCTCTTGGCTTTCTTGCTTTGTGTTCCACCTTTATTGGTTTCCTTTCGCATTTAGTGTTTAGGACAGGATGTGTAAATCGCTTGTGCTGCTTACTGATCATAGTCCTCTCATTTACCTTGCGAGTGAAAACATGTTACTGTCAGTGATAGCTCCCCTCCCCTAGCAAACTTTCCCCACGGAAAAGTGGATCATATCATAGTAAAATTCCTCACCACTGTAGTAGGAGTTTCCTGTTTGTACGAGGGGCGTTCGAAAAGTAATGCAAATGACGTAATTTCTCGGTAACCAATATAAAAACAGAACTTCTGATTGCAAAAACACATACAGCTATGATATGCGTAGGAAAGTCTGCAAACACGGTGTATTTTTTTTAAAAGGGCGCATTTTTATCATCTTTGAAAGAGGTATACCCTAAAGACACTGCAGAATTTTAGTTTAGTAGGCCGTAATTTATATATCGCCAGTCTTTGATTTGTTTTTATTTTTGCTACTTAAAGACAATGTCCAGGCAATGTTGTCCTGTAAATATCGCGGAAATTATTTTAAATCTGGGTTCCAGACTGGCCCGGGAATATGGATTATGTAGCAAATCCATAGTAGCAAATTCCCCCTTTCTACCAAAAATTAAATGATTTCGTAATGAAAACAAGTGTATTAGCATTCAAAATCTTGTCAGCAAGAGCATTTACATTGGACAACGAAAACCTGTCAATAAATTCAAATTAATGGCAAAAACGAAGCCTCTACAAGCTTTTCAAAATGACGTTAACGTATATTTCAATAACGTCATAAGAATTGCGCATTGCTTTGCCAGGAATAAATCGATAACAGTTGCCACCCTTCTAACTTTTGTATGAATATTGTAGGCAACAATGGACAAGCAACTGACAAAGATGAATTTTGTATTTGCAATGATATTTGACTTGAATGCCCAACACTGAAATGATTTTACATATGAAAATAGCCCAGTGGTATGACAGGGGCCTAATAAAATGCGTTGTAAGACAATATGGAAAGGTGTCTTTGTACAGCGTTTGGTATCATTGTAAAGACAAAATGTAGTGTTTTCAGCATATGCATAGCATTTGTACCCAGTTTTCCCCTAAACAAAGTTATAAGGCCATTTGCATTACTTTTCGAACGCCCCTCGTATATAATGGAATTCGCCCCCTGTCCTCTCTCAAGAGTGAGGTCAAATGTTAAAACAGAACTGAGAAGTATCTATTCAGAAAACACCGTCTGATAAGGACAGATACTTGCTTCAAGAGTGGACTCACTAACAAGGGAAACAAAACGAAATGAGTATAGTTGCCCCCCCCCCCTCACGAAATATATATAAACAAGAAAAGAGCAGGATGATCAGCATCTGCACTCTTTTTCAACTTGATATCAGTTCACTAACAGTTGGGACTTGAGGTTAACGCTCGTTCATGATGTCTTTCACGTGACTTTGCTCGAATGACTGATAAGGCTGATGGTCCTGTAGTTCTAGCAGAACTGTTGATTGCCTTGTCAGTGATTGTAAAAAAAGGGTATTGACTCCGTGAAGTTGGCCAGGTCTTGTGACAGATCTTTGTTAAAACATCGTTTATGGTCTCCCTACCTACTTGAACAAGATACAAGAAGTTTATTACGAATTTTCGGCCCACATAGGAGCACCTATAGAAGGTAATAGGTGATAGAGGAACTAAATATAATCAAGGCAAGAAATCCAAATGGCAGATCAGATCAGAAACAAAAAGACGGATATGCACACTTATGTAATACAACTACAATTTGAGGTGGAAAGGTACACTTTCAGGGGGACAAACTGTCATTAAGACAGCTGCTTCCCCTCCCGGAGCCAATCCTCTCATATGGAAAGAATTTGTTCCATAGGAACAAATTCCTCCATCGAGAGCAGAGCCCCCTGAGAAGGGCTGCGACAGTTACGGAAACAGACAGGAAGTCACAATAAGTCACCCTCTGTAAAAAAGGCAGAAAAAAGAGATATGGAAGCGCACCCTTGCACCTTATATGCCATGAGCAACGACAGACCTCCCGGTTTTCATGTAAAGATACAAGCGATATGTTCACTGATCATCAATTCCTGTCCATATGTATGACAGATATAAGTGTAAGTAAAACCTGGTAAACACTTTTAAGGTGAATGGGTACATCTTCATGGGAAACAACCCTGCCTTCTTTTTCCTCCACACACCTTTAGGAAGCAAAGCTCCTGAAGGGAAGAATTTGCTCCCCGATGAGCAAACCTCCCCTCAAGAGTACATCCAAGCTGGAAGGGTTCCACTTAAGGGAAAACATACACGAAGCCACCTAAGTAGCCCCCCTTTGTAAAAGTGGCAAAAGAATATAAAGGTGCACCCACACACCCTAAATGCCATAAACAGTGATAACCACTTTAACCGAGAAAAATAGTGGCACAAGTGGTATGCTTTACGTTTTTCCTTCAAGGCATGAACTATTGCCAATAACACAAACTAAGTATTTGAGATTACAAAACTAATTCAAAGTCACGTGACGAGGGCACTTTTATTATAACAATCATGAAGGTGTTTGAGTACTCCCTAGGTAAACCACCCTGCCATTTTCAATTTTTGCCTCCCCTCACCCAACAGATCAGCCCCTGAAGGGAAGAATTTGGTCTCCTAGAAGCAAACCCTGCCCCTCAACAGCTGATCGTAGTGGGAGGGGCTTTGCCACACACAGGTAAACCGGATGTCACCAGGATAGTCCCCTTTTTATAAAGATGGTGGAAAAATATCTAGAACAACCAAACACCCCCAAAGACAAAGCGACGATGCAAGCAAGAGTTACTGACATATTAGAGAGTTCATGGGACACCATATGACAAAACATGAAATAATATGCAAGGGCAACCCCTTCAAGGGAAGCAACACTGCCATTCATTTCAGCCGCCCCTTTTTCATAGGGCCAACTTCTAGAGGAAAGAACATGATCCTCCCTGAGCAAATTCCTTCCCCCAAGAGATCTCTGAAGGGTTACAGCAACCAGAAAAGCAAACAGGAACCCAGAAAAGTTACTTCCCTGAAAACATAGCGGAAGAATATAGAGGTGAACAAGTTCTGCTGGTATATTTTCAACTCCGCTGACTTCTCCTTTAGCGCTACTGCTAAGTGCTTCTATCTCAACTGCCTCAATCGGTTGTAGATCTTCTTCTAGGTGCTGATTGCATTCCAGGGGCCGGTTTTTCAAAACTAAAGATGTCGTTAGTTAACGTTTCGATAAAATTTCGAAGGTTAATATCACAAATATGCCAATATTTCTTGTTGAAAAAATGTGAGAAGCTTTTGCACTGCTAAAGCCTCTCACAGTTTATCAACAAAAATATCAGAGCATTGGTTATAAAGCAGTAAAACACTTAACGAGTTGACCTCTTAACGAGCTCGTTAGGCTAACGATGCTTTGAACAACTGGGCCCAAAATTGCATTGTCGCCATTACATTCATGATTTTGTTATTGTATAGTTCTGAACAATATTCTGTCCATCTGCTGAGAACCTCTTCTATTCTTTTGCTAAATATTTCGCACACGTCCTGGATGGTGGATCTACCATATTCTCTGAAGTAAGATCCTCTACTAGCTGATACCTCTCCTGCTGCTGTTTTCGGGCAATTTTTGATATGGCCTCGATACCTATCCAGGCTTTGTTACTTTCTTTAGGTACTTCTGAATCCTCTTGTTAGCTTCCCTGTATGCTTTTGCTCCTTTTGATTTATACAGCATCTTCTTTAAACCTCTCCTTTCATCACAGAGGTTAAGAAAATCACTGGTGACCCAGGGCTTTTTATATCGACGTTCCTTCCAAAGTATCTCACTGGCTATGTCAGTCACTTCTGTATCGTACATGTTAATCATTCATCCGACCGCTAAGTGGTGCAAGTTTCCCACTTATTGTTGATTGAAATGTGCATGTCACGTCTTGGTCTCTAAACTTCTCAAGGTCAAACATCAGACTTGGCTGAGTTGGCTTTCTTGCCTTCTTTAGACGAACTCGGAAAGTCATCATCACCAGGTCATAGTCAAGTCCTATGTCTGCTCCAGGAGAGCTCCTTGTCCCATGGATGTTACTCCTGGTCGGAAATGCTTCTTCACCAAGATATAGTCAGTCTTGTAGTGGTGCTTCTTGTCTTGGATGTATCATGTTCATCTTCTGAATGGTTTTTAGGGGTAGTACTACGTAGATTGTTTAAGAGTACAAACTCTAGGAATCTGTAGACCTCTCTCATTTGTCTCGGCATTACAGCAGGGTCTACAAACATTTTCTCAGTCAGCCTGTCAATCCCTTCCAACTCTAGCTTTCTAGTTCCCTGTTACAATTAGAATGTCATTCTGCGGTGTTTGGTCTATGAGTTCCTGGAATTGCTAATAGAAATCGTCGACCTCGTTGTCACTTTGTCCAGATTTTGGTGCATACACCTTCATGATGGTGATATTGAAAGGAGCTGCTTTCAAGCAGATTGACATTAGACTGCTAGAAACTGGTCGGCAACACAGTGGCTGTTCCGTTCCGTTTCGTTCTGAAAAATACCAATAGCAGTTTTTCAGCCACTCTTATTCTTGACAAACTACAGGCTGATATTTTGACTGATGGCTCGGTACCATAAATATTATGCATGGCTATTTCTCAGCCTATGAAGTCACATAATTATAGAGCTGAGATGAAAAAGAAAATCGTCACTTGTCTACCGTCCGTGAAGGCTACCTCGTTTTTTTCTCACGAGCGTACGTCCGTGATACCCATCATTTGATAATTCTGAACTGGATGTGTTCCTTGCTTTTAGAGGATTTTCATTCAGCACGTAGTTTATTATATATATGCTTTGTCGCTATTGGTATAGATTGAGTAATTCGAATACCATCTCCAGATTTAACGAAAATTACACTTGATAGATTTCCAAGTTAAAGCTTTAAATCACAGTTCATTTGACATCGAAGTAAAATCCTTGTGCGATCGAACTTAAAATTTATTTGGCCGGTTTACTTGTTGCTTTGGAGGTTTAACGGCTCTGTATTTCAGTCTGAATTGTGCCGTTTTCAAATGAGAGGAAGAAAACAAGATAGGATGGACACCAGTAAAAAATCCTCATCTTAAAACTACTGCATAAACGGCCGGTCCCTGTCCTACTATTGTCCAAAATGTAAGATGAATCGGCACTTTGGCTTATATAGCACCAGTGCCAATCCGACTCGACCTCCCCGACTGAGAATTTTCCAATCACGGATAGATTATTGATGAAGTTGGATTCTACGTCCTTTCCAACAATTTTTCAGTCATATCAGGACAAAGAGATGGTAATAGTAAGAGGCTATGTGCAATAAAGCCCCGTTTACAGTAGACCAAATTTCGGCTTCAAGCAGAGTGCGAACCTTGTTTCCTTAAAGAGTGGGCCAGCGTTTAACCCAGTGAGCTACTGGTGCTTCTTATTTCCGATATTTCAATTCTCTTATATTATTTACATGAATATATGTTTCTTTTACATTTAGTTGAACTTGGTATCCCTGGTGGAAGAAGGCAAACTGTTGATACGAACGGTGAAAAATTCATAGACAGCGATCATGATATTGGAGAAACAGTCATCAGCATGGTGCTTAGACATAGCAACAAAAGGAAAAGAAGACAAGTCAGCTCGTACATTGGCGACGATGTATTATTAATCAGTAATTCGTCCCAATTTGGTTTAAGATTTAGTACGCCTTTCTACACTGTTTTAAAACCATACTTAGTGAGGTAGCAAAACTTTGCATCGTTTATCATTAATATCAAACAAATACAAAAACACACACTATAATACACCGAGTGGTTTGGAAAATGAGTCAGTCATTTAATTTACACTATACTCTGTTGCCTAACGGCGCATATGTGGTGTCATTAGTCCGATCTCTCGGTACCTCAGTTCGGTTGATCTCCGCATGCTTCGACGTCCATTTCATGTTATTGCCTTCCCAGCTCTTCTTCTTTCTGCTTGGATTCTCTAATCCATAATCATTTTTCATCGGAGAGCAGATTTGACTCAATCTGACGAACGTACAACATTGCCATAGCGTTTCGGATTGCGTTTTTGGGTCGAATTGAGTAAGATTTTTGTTAGGGATGTTGCTTACATAACAACCTAAATTAGTAGAAATAGCGACCGGACTACTAAAACTCTTTAACAAGGGCTATATCGGTATCATCAACTTAGTAAAATGTTCTCTAATTTTACCGCCGATACTCCGAATTAAAAGCTGAATAAAACGTGGTTCTACAACACTTCTGCAGCAATGCAATGCGAACCTGAGGTGTTTGGTCTCTTTTTGATTATTGTAAATTTAGATGATTTGTCATATTTGTTTTCTTTCAGACGAATTCCAAACAGTAACATTTATTTATCGTTACATGACCAAGATTAACACATGCGCCACGATCCCATGATAGAACGGTAGACAGCTTATATTTCAAAAGAAAACATTCCGAAAAGAAATAAGAACAATATCTGTATCTCGGTTCTTAGAGTCCAATTTTGGTTTAAAAATTATTTTGTTCAAGAACATTTGTTTACAACATAATACGCATACAACAAATAGATCAGCATTTGACAGTTAACTAGAAGCTTATATATATCATCTCCTGAAACGTACACAATTTTCAATAGAACAGATGGTTTAAATATACAAGAAATTTAAAGTGGTCCAATTTTTAGTCGTAATCGCAGTTACCTCGTCCTATCGTCCTTGGTCTCTACATTATGCTATCATTTTATGACATGAAGCCATTTATCAGAACACTTTTGAAAAGTGACCTCATGGTCAGTTTTCCGACGTGTACTGGTCAATGGATTCATTTCATAAACCCATGACAGTTGCTGCAGATACATGTATATGACATTACTACGGGATGCCTTCTTTTTATTGAAATCAGCCTTGTAAGACCTGAGATGTCGCTTGTTTTTCTGAGATATTTTTCCTTCGAAATATACGATATTTACCGTTATTAGCACTTTATCGTGACAAAAATGCCCACCTTGAATACGTTATAGGCTACTGCAATGATGTTGTGCGACTAACTGTTTGGCTAGCTTTTCACCTAGTTAGAGTTCTCAACTATGCTTTCCTGTTTGATTTGGAAAAAAAGTTTACATCCTATAGTTTGTGATTTCGTGTTTGCTCTCATGGGGTACGAAGCTCTCAAAAATAAAAGGCAAACTCTTAAAGGTGGTGATTATCACTGATTTGGGGCAAAAACAAAAATTTGCATAAAATGCTGACAATACAACAGATCTTCCCGAAACTTAGCAGGTGCCTTCTTCATGTTGTTTCTCACAGTTCAGAATCCCAAAATGCAGGACTTGTTGATGTTTAAAAGGATTTATATAAGAAAAGATCAAAGGGTAATTTTGTGCGAATAAATCTGAAAATTGACCATCATTATTGAAAATGTAAATAGGTCTGAACATAAATTAATGCATTATAAAGAGCGTCCTAGAATATTTTTTGGTATTTTTTGCACGCTGTCAGGCTGTGTAGATAAAAAAGGGTGTGGCCTATGTCCAAATATTTGTCTTATATACACAATAGAGTCTATTTTCAAGGTTGAATAATTTCAATAACACACCTGTTGTGGTCATTGTAATGTATTATTTATACTGTGAGTATAATATAGGTATAACTGACCTACCTATATTTTATGAATGCAACAAGTATACATGGACTACATCATGGTCAGACATTTGAGAAAAAGCTACTGTTTTTTATCTGGTCTACCTTACTATTTGAGAAAGAGTTGGAACAAATAATTGCTAGGACGCTCTTTTTAACTCATCAAAGTATCTTCAGAGCTAAGTACATTTTCAAGAACAGATTTTTATTTCAGATTTCTGCGCAGAAAATCACCCGTTGATCTTTCCATATAAAAACACTTTTTTCAAACAGCATGTCCCTATATTTTGTATTTCAAACTGTAGAGAACAACAACAAAAAAAAGCTGCTTACTGTCAGGGAGATACGATAAGTTTTTATAGTTTTATTCAAATTTTTGTATATACCACACATCACCAGCTTAAGGAAAACAATGCTCATAAAGGAGAAAATTGTTTCCCTGAGAGCTTAGAGAAGTGAGGCAAATATGAAAATGGCAGAGAATTTTCACTCTAAATATACCCCTTCTTTTTAAGAACCCGAATGTTTTGTTCATTGACCAAATGTAAACCTAGCAGATATATTAGTTCAGATTATTCCTGTCCTTTAGAAGTAAGGGGTACATCAAGGAAAGAAGTAAGCAAACATGGTTTAATTTAGTCTGTTCGTGACTAGTAATATTAGGTAAATTATGTACCTTTCTTGATTCGTTCAAAATTTTCTGATTTTACATAGTTACATATTCGTGCTTGTTTTTCTTAAGACTAGTAATTGTACTTAAGCCAAATAAATAATATATAATAATAATAATAATAATAATAATAATAATTTTGAGAGTTATAAATACATTTCCAAGAGATTTAGCTCTTGCATAGAGGAATTCGCATCAGCTGATAGAAGAAAGTTTTATTTCTGTCTCTCTCTTTTGACAGCAAATAATATTCTTCTGTAACAACTTACCACCTTCCCAAGGAAGCAGGGCTTAACTTAACTTTAAAAGATGCAAATAGTATTCAGCTGATCTATCGCTTGTAAAAGTGCAGCCACACCATGACATTATGGACCATGCAACTTAATACCGAACTATATCGTCACTTTAAGTCTTAGTTGTTTGCTGTGTTATTCAGTTATAATACTTTTTCAGTCAAAATGATCATCATTGTCCCGAAAAGCAATACATTTCAGATGAGTCAGCACCTCAGCATGAAATATTTCTCAAGTCATGTCCAGCAACAGGACAGAAAGAAACGCTGTATTTAGCTATCAACGATGCACGAGATAAAGGACATTGTCCTAATTCATCTATAACGATTTCGGTTCAAGCTTCGGTAAAGGTATACCACCCAGTATATCTATTTAATGTAACAAATTCTACGTACATCGTACGAATAGTCATAATTCAAATTAGATAGACATGGTAGGATATACATAATTTTACAGTACCGACAAATAATATGTCTTAAATAAGAATAACTCGACCATATAAATCTACCAGTTTCCATGGAAGACGGACACTAGAACTACACGGTCAAAAATGAACAGTTTCCTTTCTCTTTGTCCTTATCCTTTTTTCTTTCTTCGGGTGATAAATATATGTCAACTATTATTAATTCTAGTATTGTTCCTATATTTAGCAGATTTAAAGGGACAGATGCGAACATGCATAATTCGTAAAATTACTATTTAGACAAATCTGTCATTACATTTTGTTCGACAACTAAGAATTAGGAAAAAAATGTTCATTTTCTTTAATTTTCTTATTCCTTTTTCTGTCTCCTTTTTCGGGCGATAAGGGCATATCATACATTATTGATTCTAATATTGTTCCATTACAAAGCACAGCAATAGTGCCAAATCCGAACACGCATTATTCGGGATGAAGGCATTTGTAACCGATTGTATTTGTATCTGTTAAATATATCTCCATGACTGAGTTGGCACAAAAACAACTATCTAAAATCCCCGTCTTTTACTTGGGTTGGTTTAAACAATGTTTTATTTAAATACTTTATTTACACATGTAAATAAAACGGTTGAGCAATACAGGATATGACATTTAGCGTGAAGCTTTTTATGTAAGTAATTTTCTGAGTACTGCATGGTAGTTCTTGTTAAGAGTTCCGTTCTGCTATGGATCTGTTACAGCTACATGATTATTTGTTTCGCGTGTTACATCTTTTCTACCTTCGATGTATTGTGTAAAATGTTTGAGACTATGCCATTCAGTTCCATTTGTATTTTTATATATTTATACAGACTCCGAGATTCGTCGAGAATTCAAGTGAATTTGTTTCTGTCGATCATTGCGCAGTTACAATTGCTATAGTGAATGTTTCCTCACTTATACTTAACTCAGCTGATGCGTGTGAGAAGCAGTGGAAATGCACGGTCAACTGTACCAACAACGAAAAACTGTTTTGGATAGGGACAGGTAGTAACTTGTAATGATACTGAACAGTCCTCGCAAACATGTACAAAGTTATAAACACTGAAAATGCTCGGGAAGTAAGTGCAATCATATCTCCACGTCTATCCCCAGTCCAAAATGGGAAAATAATAGATAAAAACATGTAAGAATACACATCCACATGGCTTAGTAAAGAGCGTTTGCCTAGACAATGCCTCTAAAAATGGCTTCAACAGAACCAAAAAAAAAATGTCAAAATTATCTTAAAAGCAGACAAAACAAACAAAAGCAAAAATAAAGACAATGTCAAACGGAAGCACCTCTATGAGAGCTTTGTAGAGAATTTAGATAAGTTGGACCGGTTAAGCAAGCATCAGCCCAAGCTTTACGTCATAAAACATAAAACAACATGAAATACAAAGATAAACAGAACAGAAGCCTCAGGGTGATAGGTTGGAGAGATACTTTGTTGCCGTTTGTGTGTGTACGGGAGCGCAGAGGGATCCGACAGGTTTTGACGCTTCAACTTTCGTATATAAGTGAAGTGCATTGTAAGAAAAAGACAGACATTAACATTGGTTGTAACAATGCAACAACGACAGACACATCAGTTCAACTGAGAAAACTTTCATGGAAATGGAAAGTATAACGAGCAATTGTTCACAATTCATAGCTGTACATATCTACACATTCATAAAATAAGTGTTTGTTTTTCAACGGAAACAGAGGCTAACCGAGTTTTAACCCGCTGTACTCTTTGTTCTGATCATATTTAGTCTTTTGTTAGTTGCAGTTCCTATTACATGATGTCTTACATGAATGTTTGTTTTTGTGATGATACGATTTTCATATTTATATGTCTTGTGTTGGTTGTCTTTTATTCGATTTTGTGTCGTGCCTGTGACAGACATGTAATCTTATTGTAATGTCTCGGTATTCGTGAAAGTATGTTTCGACAAACATACAACCACAGAGAAACTGCCTATCGACAAAGTCTTTCAAAGTTTTCATTATTCCTGTCCCTTGATTCCTTACATGTTCACTTTCTGTGTGTATGTGCTTCTTTCCCTATCGGCTTTTAGAGCGGAATGTGGGATTTCAAAGCGTCTTCTTGAAACCTAATACAGCAACTAATATTATTGAGATACATGTAACACGCGTGTGAGCCTTCGTGCTATCGGAAGGCTTCCATAGACCTATGGCTCCTGGCTAATATATTGCTGCCATCCATTTTTTTTTTTGCTTTCTACAGCTGTTTTAAGGTTGATAGTAATATAATGTGAAATATATTCCAAGACGGTGCTTCAGTTGTGTTTTGTGTCCGCTTATTTCCAGTTTTCAACTAATCGGTTTGTTTAATTTGTTTGCTCTCATTCATTCTGAGATCAATTTTCACGTATATTTCCAAATAAGAGTGAGGTAAACTTATATGTTTTGCGTGCCTAAATGATTTCCTGTGCTGGGTTAATGCTAAAATAGTGTCTACCTAATAGATGTGGGAAAAAGCTGCTCGTTTTGGTATGCGCACGTTCCTTCTTTCCCTTTGATGTTAATCTTTCCCTTTGATGTTGGGGATAGGGTTTGGGATCTGATTCAGTCAGTTCCTGAAGTTTAGTTATCCTTAAAATTTACTGCTTGTGTTACTTCATGTTAATATTTTCTTTTCTATTTTTGTCGTGGATGGAATGTGAACTTTGTGTGTCTCAGTTCCTTACCATTACTCTCATACACTAAATAAATAAAAATAATGAATGATTGGGCTTAAAACTAAAATTCAGTGGTTATGTTAATGTATATGTACGTGTGCTGTCAATATGCGAAATATATGTCGGCCTTAAGGATTAAATATTGTTTACTTTTTATTTTCAGACATGGTTCTTCGCACATATACAAATAATATTGATTATGCTAAAATATACGATGTTGAAATCACGTGTGTTGAGACAGGGACAGACCCAATGTATATTACAAGTGCCAACATGAAAAGTATCGAAATCAGCTTCCGCGAACATCTACTTTCTTGCCCTATCACAATGTCTACCATGGGATTGCAGAACCCAAATCTGTCACTACTGTTAACAACGCCTAATGACTACGAGGAAAACGTGAACTCTTTCTTCGAGGATACGAAAAACATTGCTGCCTTGTCATCAGTTGGTGGAGTGGCAGCTGGCGGTGCCATAGGAGCAGGAGTATATATAATGACAAAGAAACAATGTAGCACCAAGAAAGAAGCAACACGGTTTGTATAATTTAATTTCATATTACCTGTTTTAGAACCCTACTTGAGATAAAAATGTCATCAATGCTGTATTGTATGTCGTCCATACATAAAATCAAATAATAGTCAAGAATGTTTCAATAATTGGGTCAATTATATAACTTCATTAATTTATTTTCAATAGATAAAACAAGAAAGAAAAAGAAAATGTTATACTGATAAAGCAATGATTATAACAAAGGGCCAAACGGGCATCGTATCAATCTTCTGTGTAGTATGCCGAAATGTATCAGAAATGTATCAAAACCTTCTAATGGGTCGTCACTTGTATACATAATCAAATGCCAATGCCCATTCCAGCGGTTCTTGATTTTTTTCTCATTTTCGTGTTTTGCTGTATTTAGTAACATTTGGTGGCCATCTTTGATGGTATATTCTTGCACTTCCTGAAAGGGTAATTTTCACAATACTTTTTGTCAAAATGCGTTCAGTGGTTCACAAAACGGTGTGTCATTTTTTAATATTTTGCATATTTTTTGTAACAGTAGGTAGTGCCCATCTAGCTCTGCACAGATTTGCACAATGTCCATGGACAGATCAGTCTGACCAAATTTGGTAAAACACATTCAGGGGTTCTTGAAATTTTCTTTTTTCCCTATTTTGCTTAATCTAGTAATGGTTGACAGCTTGCATGGTTGGTTTTCGCATCGTTTTTAAATATTTATATGCATGCATCATTTTGATACTTTTTTGGTAAAAATCCGTTAAGCGGTTCATACGCTATTGTGAGATTCATTTTTCTTAGTATCTGTAGATGTTCGCCATTTTAGACAGTCAGTCTGCATACATTTGCAAGATGACTATGACCAAATTTGGTCAAATTTCATTAGGCCTCCTTTATATGTCTGCATTTTCACGGTTTGCTATTTTTAGTAATAATTAATGATGATTTTAAATGGTTCATTTTTTGCATTTATCTTAACGACATCCATGCAAGGATAATTCTGACGAAAATTTGGACCAACTCCGTTCAGTGTTTTTGAGATATCTAATTAATGTTTGTTTTTTTCTGGCTATATCTAGTAACAGGAGAGAGGAGTCATCTTTAATGTCAACTGGTAAAAAAGCCATCTTTGCCAGTCCAGACTTTTATAACCCTGAAAGAACGCCATTAATGAAACATTCTGTTAAAATGTGGTCGAAATCCGTCAGTGGTTCTTGCGATATTACAATTTTTCTGTGCTACTCTAAGTCAAGGCAAATAAAGCCATTTTTGATAGTCAAATTGCAAAAACATCTATATTGCTTTATGCCAGGACCATTCTGACACAAACTTAGTCCAGTTCCATTAAAGGGTTCTTGAAATATTGTCTTTTCAAGTTTTTTGTGTTTTTTTTTGGTAAGTTAAACGTTACTTTGCGGCCATCTTGGAAGGGCCTTACGCATGAATTTTATATAACTCCATTCCAGGCTCATTTTGACCAAAAATTAAAGTCCATTCATATGTTCATGCGATATTGGTATTTGAGCAAACTCGGACCCGTAAACACTCAGGAGATCATTGCGACCTAATTCTGCTACAGGTATTTGCATTTCTACAAGTTTGGTAGTCAAGGTCGCACTTATGGTTCAAGCCTAATTTCAGCCAAATGTACCAAATGTCTTTCATCTGAACAGCACTTGAAGCTTTGTAATAGCAGTCTTCATTGGCGCGAACTAGATTTGCATTGATATTATACTTCTGCAGGGAAACCCATAAGTTTGCATGCCATACCCTGTCAAATGCTTTGTTTAAACTATGAAGCAGGGTTGAGATTTTGCTGATGTTGAAGTACTTTTTACACGGGATTCTGAGACTGAATATCTATGCAGTGGTGCTCCTTCCGGCTCTAAACACTGTAGTCAGGTCATGCTCCCCATGAAATTCGAGAAACATAAATGCAGTGGTTTCTGAGAAGAAGTTGTTTGCATAAGTTGTTTTAATTGTGGACTGACGACGCACGATCCACGTCCAATGCGGACACTATGGTATGACCAAATTCGATATGTCCATTCGGGCCAGATGTTAATTATCTACAATGCATCCAAAACGCAAGCTGAAGTAGATGCAAAGCACCAAAAGCAAACAATTATTTCTGAAGGCAGACAGATCCTTCCACTGCAAGAAAAGCCTCAGAAGAAAAGAAAATACCAGGCTCGGTTTAACCGCTTCTATTCGTGTACAATCCTATGAAGTATAGACTACCGGCTGTTATGCTATGAATTCATTATGTCCCATTTATTTTCTTTCAGTGAAACAGGAGACGTAAATGGCGGGGATCCTGAGTGATTTTATAGAACTTACGTATGACTTGTACCAGAGGGTATTTTAAACTCAATTATTGCTAAAATCTATAGATATACTGAAGGAAACTAGCCCAACATGCAGTCTTATGACTACGTTCCGCCCTACGTTTGGCAAAAAATTGTACTCCGTATTTGTAGTTATTTAGGTGCTGCTACGTTTCTAGTACGTTTCGAATACGTTTAATTACGATTTACTTCGTATAGCCCGGATATTAAACGGCTACATGTAAGTACCACGCTTTCAGAAAGGATGGGAATAGTTTACTTACCTTTTATGATTCCAAACGGTTTACTAGCGACTACTAGGTTGTATCCGGGATAACACTCCAGTTAAAGTGAGTAAGCATAGCAAAACATACCAAATCGTAATAAAATGCAGAATTAAACATCACAAAACGTACTAAGACGTGGGAAAGCGTTTATTATGCGTAGTTGTACGTACATAATCTTCACGTATGGCTACGTATGTAAAGCTACGTTCTAGTAGGTTTGACAACGTTTCAAAATGATTTTACTACGCATCATACAGTAAGTATATCGAAATGCTACGTTTGAGTTGAATTTTCAAATCAAACGTGGCTACATGTAGGCCACGAATTGGCTATATAAATATTCAATACGTATATTCCCGTTTTGGTACCTTTCAAATACCCAGTCCTCTATACGTGACAGTGAGACGGAGGCTTAGAGAACTCTATTCTATTCTTTTTACGTGTTTTGGTACGTATTTAATGCGTTTCGGCTACGTTTTGACCACGTTTTACTACGTGTTGCTACGTTTTACTAGGTAAATATTACGTATATAAAATGCCATGTTTGAGTTAATCATTCTAAATCAAACGTAACTAGGCCAGTCTCTAGCTATATCTATATACGTATTCACTACGTTTTACAACTTTTGCTGCGTTTTGACACGTTTGGAAAACGTAGTTAAATCTAACCCTCAATACGCGACAGTGATACTGTGGCTTAAAGTTTAATTACTTATACCTTAACGTATTGAGCTGCACGGAGACAAAACAGACGAGAAGGCAATACATGTAACCAAGACGCACCTGCTTTAGCAAGATGAGACAAAGGAGTTCACTGTTTTGTATCTCGTCATTCGATGAAAGAAAAAGGTGTAATAGAGTTATAGTGTAGCCGAAATGTGTTCGTCCGTACATCAATCCTTCCGTCCGTGCTCTCATTTAAATACGTACGGGTCTGTAAGCCATATCTCTTAACTGAAGTAAAACGTATGCAAAGACCAGGAACTGAAACAATCAAAATCCAAATCCAGCCCTCAAACCATAGTTGGAACCTCTCATATAAGTGTATGGAACTTCACAGATGGCTGTAACATTTAAAGACAAAGTGTCGCGAACATTAATTACAACTCTTGCTCTTTTGATTAATGAGACAATATGGAACTTCACAGATGTTATTTTCTTTTATACTTTTCAATGAATTATAGAGATTTCTCGGTGAAATCGAAACTGATAATCTCACTGTTTCAAACAGTGAAATTATCACTTTCGAGTTCACTGTTTCTGAAATAGGATTTTTGTGAAATAGCCACAAGTTTTTTGTTGATTAATTGGCTAAATCTTATCTGGATTCACAAAAAATACGTCACGCATGTTTGCACGCCATTACAACGTTAATGAAGTCACTTAAAGCCCAAATGTAACATTGTTACTGCACGCGACGTCAGGCCGCCTAAGTCTCCTGTAGGCATTCTTTCTGCCAAATGTTTGAGGTCTGTTTATCAAAATGATATTTGAAGCTATTTTTCAGTTGCAAACTTCTTTACAACCAATATCATACCCAATAAACACGCTGGAAGCATCAAATTTGACGCAAAAAGGCTAGGAAAAAATTGTGTTTCTGTCGTGATGGCTGACGCTCTTGAATAAACATAACTATTGCGATTTTCAAGCATAAAAGAAATAGAAAATTTGACTATTCAGTGTAAGATGAATTTTTATTTCACTCATGAACACCACTCGTAAAAATACTACTTTTGGTGTTCATTCGGTGAAATAAAAATCGATCTAACACTGAAGAAGTCAAATATCCTCTATATCTTACCCAGGCAATGTGTTGAGAACAAGAGTTTACAACTCTCGCTCTTTTGATTGATGAGATAGCATGGAACTTCACAGACGCTTGTATCTTATCAAGACAATGTATGGCGAACAAAAATAGCAACTATGGCTGGCTCTGTTGATATATGACTTATCAACCCTTGGCGATGGTCCTCCGTGGTCATATGGATAAGAGCGCTGACTTTTAAACATTAGGCCTTCGCCGGCGCATAAGTGAGAAAGCCATGATCGGCTTGCCGAAGGTCATGTCCTTTCCCCCAGAAGATCCGAATTTTTGCCTACCTTTGCGGAACGGTCTCAACATAAGTGAAATATACTGTAAGACATATCAGCCCTTCGCGAAAATTTGTGTGAGGGTCCTCACTCTTGATATGTAGAGAATACACTCCGTAAAGCTGATTTCAAAATGTTATCGACGCCACTACAACCTGATATTAAAAGGACGAGTTACACTTTACAATTGCAATGTGCCCACTGAAAAGGCCGATGTTCGAAGGTAGGCAGATAACCACAAAAACACGCAGAAATATTAGCTATATGTTTCTAGTTTATTCTGTACGATTTCATTTTCCCGTATTTCAATGCCTTTTAGGTTATTTTTGCGGTTGAATACATGTACTGTCTGCAACATTTAACATTGAGCCTATGGGAATTTTAACCACCAACGTCCACTAAGCATCCAAATTTCACTTCATCCTACCTTCGTAACCACTACAATTTTTATACATAATTATTCCTCATATACATATTCATCATAAACGGGTTATATTACAGTGGTTACGAGGGTAGGAGTAAACGAAAAATAAACTTTTTGGGTAAATTTTCATGTATCCAACACTAGGACTCAAGGATTTATATCAAAATCGCATCAGTATATTTTGTAATAGATAAAAAATAGAGGTATATTCGACACAACACATCTTTTTCAAAGTGTTCATTGTTCATCTATGTAGTTTGTGTTCCTAATGCCTCCGCCAAGGATTCTGTGTGTGTGTGAGGGGGGGGTGGGGGGGGGTAGGGGTTGGGTTGGGGAGGGGGCGCGGCGCTGGGCATGCGTATAGGTAAGGCGTTATGTGCGTATAAAAGGCGTAAGACTGAATGTCCTCCATCACCATGCTGTGATATTACCTTTGATGTAATAATGTTGCGACGTGGTCAGATGATGTATCCCTCTGTCTGAAGCTCATGCACTGTAAAATTCTGTGACCTTAAACTTTGGTCCACTAACTTTGTATGAAAAGTTACTTGGATGAGCTTTTTCCTTACCTCTTTAGATATCTTTTGGGTAGGAGGCCTGATATTTGATCAGATCATATCCTTAAAATGTAGGAACTGCAAAGCATCCTTGAACTTTATGCATGTACCAGGATTTTCCCAAGGCAACACGGTTTTTGGATTCGCAACATAATTTCAAATAGTTGGTCAGTCAAACGATGCGAAAAAATCCTCATATTATTTGTAGGTTACTGTGACATATATTTAAAAGTGCACTGTACTTTTCCTCATATATTCAACCTTATATATCTATCATACTAAAGAAAATGGTTCAGTCAGACATTGCCAATGACGTCATACTATTTGTAGGTCATTGTGACTTGTATTTAATGATCGATTGAATTAATGTTTTATTTCGAACTAATATTTAATTGAATCTTCATCGGGCTTGGAGTAGTAAGTCACTTCAGCGTTGCATCTCATTTGGTACTACATGTAGATCCCTGTGACCTATATTTCTTGGTTCACTGATTTTGTCTAATATTTTAAACATCTGTACCTGTGTATCATCCATAGATATGTAATATTTCATACGTGTTAAGATTTGATATGATGAAGCCTTAACTATATATATAAATAATGAATAATGCTTAATAAACGAACAAGGTTAATGACCTTTTCACGCACTTGCCAGAACACACGCGTGCAAAAGCGTTTCACAAAGAATACATTTGACAATATCGGTCGGTTATAATCGACTTCATGTTCATTTGTCTCATTTTTTTTTACAAAAGCAAACGCTTTACATGCTTATTATTGTGTTTATAAACACTTGTAAAATCTACTGTTCTGAAGTTTCGTAAAAATTCAAATAAAATTTCTCCTTACTACATGGTTTGAGCGAAAATATCTCTTTTAGACTGTGGATAAGCACCAAAAGTATTATATCTGTCAGTTTTGAGGGCTGATATGTCAGCAGAATTGCTGATTGTATCGAAAAACCGCAGGTAGCTAGTGTGCCCCATTCAGCACCGCATATGAAATAAACTGGAAGTCACATGATTATTTATGAAACCGCAAACTTAAATATATGCTTATATAAAGTGCCAAATGCCAAGCTTTTACATACATAAGTTTTATCAAGATCGGTCGTGGGCACAAAATCGGCCAAAGTGTAACCCGTCCTTTAACAAGGGGCTCTAGATTCTCTGCTTGACCTAATGCCTGACGGGAAGACCTGTTATATAATTATAAAATAATCTTTGTCAGAATGATCCTTCTGATCGAGTAAGGTAATTAATCTCTAGCAAGTAGCATAATGCGTCTAATGAGCTCTTGTCTCTCGTTGTAAAAGAAACGGGTATGATGAGTATAATGCGACAAACTTCATCCCTGGTGGATAACGCAGTCACGATTAGTAACGTTGCGACCCTTTTCAATTCCCTGCCGTTTCGTCGGGCCTCAGATTTAATGATGGCTTCCTATTGAGTTGGTAAGGACCCGATAATCTATCTTTGGTCGTGACAAACTGAGACTCAACTTTTGGACCTCTTTTGCTCCAGCGTTTCAGTGTCGTTCATTTCATTTTTGCGTTCAATCTTTATTTATATATTTGCTAGATAGATATATTGATGGTATGAACGTCCTTAACATGGATCACTTACTTATATGTTTATGAATAACAACAGAATCATAAACCGTTTTATCATATGACGCCGCTGTTAATCAGTGGATAACGTCGTGTAATAAGAATCGCATGACCATCCGTGTAATAGCACTTTGGCGCGTACACGTAACGTCATTGACAACGTCCATGTCAACAATGCATTTTCTAATTGAAAAAATGTTCGGTTTAAGGCGTTAAAATTTCATTTTAAATGGTCATATCATAAAATATCATAAACAAAATCTTACACTCGTGGTCATTTCATATGAAATTTATGAAATTTAAACTCGCCGCTCGTTTCATAAATTTTATATGAAATGACCACTCTTGTAAGATCCTCTATTTAAGCGCCCTCTCCCCAATAATTTATTACTGACTGCTCAAAGGTTGTGTCGCTGTTGTATTTTACAATATTTTATGATTGTGCGTTTCCTGTCTGTTAATTAGGAAAACCTCGCGGCCATCTGCCGGGATAGATATGACCTTTCAGCTTTTCCTTTCTTTTTTGTTGTTTACTTTGTTGGCAGTCTTCATTATTTTCTTTTCTATATGTTGTTTATGGTAAAGATATGAAAATCGATTGGGACGGTTCCTGGTCATTGCCTGTTTTGAATAAGGCTTTATGGGTCTCCTGGTGTCGCAATACGTTATTTCTGTCGAGTCTTCATCTCTGATTCATCATAGGTCTTATACGTGATTTGTTTGTTTCTGATGATGATTCATTGATGGGTTCGGAATCCTTCATGTGGACCAAACAGCTAACCACTGCAGAAGCAGAGCGCGAGATTTGGATCCAGTAAAACATGTTTAAGCCCCCAAGTAATCTTTTGCTGACCGTTCCAAGGCGGTACTTCTGTTGTTGTTCCTTAATGTTACATTGTGCTATGTCCGCTTTCTATGTGCTTTGGCGGTTGGGTCACTTGTTTTGCTACCCAATCTGCCTTCTGTTTTGTTTTGTTTTGTAAGGTAAAAATAAAATAGATGGAGGTAGATGCTGATGCTGTTTTTATTTAAGGTAGCTGAATGACCACCTGTTTGGGACAGAGCTGCTCATTTGGCTGACTATGCGTGTCTGTCGTGAACTTGTGTCAATTTCTCCGTGTGTGTGTGCTTCTTTCTCTGTTGCTTTTGAGGGCGGGATGTGGGGTTTGATTGTATTAATTCCTGATTATTGTCTATCTTTTCACTTTGCTGTCGAGTGCCGATCTTTGTTTCATCTAGGTATTTAATCTTGTGTTTTTATCCATTGATGGGTAAGCAGCTCTTCTTACGGACCGAATAACGTATATATATGAACCATAACATAAAAATTAACCAAGTTTTTTGTTGTGTGCGTGTAAAATTGGTTTAAGCCTCTCGTGAATTTATTAGGATCAAGTCAGGTTTATTCGAACAGCATGTAAATTCGGACATTCCATTGCAAAAAGTGAAAATCCAGATGAGACGGCTCATAATGAGCCGTCTCATCAGGATTTCCACCGTTTGCCTAGTTAATTTTGTTTTCATTCCAAACAACTGACATATGAAGGAAACAATGTCACTGTCCGAATTTACCCGCTGTCCGAAGTTACCCGACTCGACCCTACTGATCGTTCTCAGGCGGTGCTTCTGTTGTGGTTTATTATTAATGTCATTGTTGGTCAGCTGTCTCTTATTCATTGCGCCTCATTATTTTAGAGAGCCCCATGACCAACTGCTGGGAAAGAGCCGACATACGACCTCCTCGCTTGTATTGTTTTGCTTCCAACATCCTCTTTTTTGCTTCCATTTCGAAATGGTTGTGTCAGTTTCTGAATATTCCCTACTCATCCTCCATTTATTTACTTTCACAGATATGTTTATCATATCAAGACAATAGGGAGGTTAAGAATTTTAACTTGTACGTGTAGGTGTACGTCTAGCGATGATTTGGGTGCATGCGTCATCAAAAATTGCATACTCGCTACCAGTTAGAAGTAAATTCTAGACGTTGACCACTTCTAAGGGCCATTTACACGTAGCTTAATAAACGTGTATTTTGAATTCATTTTTCGGATTGAATTCGTAAATGTACATTTTATTTTATGGTATCAAAGTTGAGAGCATATATCTAAGAAATGATTCAAAGCGTTCGCTTGAAAATCAGTGAAGCGTAAATAAGATACACCAATGTTTAAAGTGAGGGTGGTACATGCGAGGAATAAGGCAATAGTTGTTCTAAAGATGGATCGATGAATGATTTCGCATTATACGACCTTTTCAACAGTATTTTAGTCATGTGGTGCATATTAGGAAATATATGAAATATGAACGACGCTGAAATAAAACAAGATTCAGAAAAGAAACGTGACCTTAACTGGATCTTGATCATGAGTCTAGAGCATCAACCTCCCAGCAAGCAGCTAAAAAATCATGTGGTCACATGTCAGCATCATAAATGGGACTGAGTTGGGAGGTGTGTGTATTTCAATATTCTTAACGACGCCCCCTCTCCCAACCCCTCCCCCTCCACGCACCTCAGCGGTACGAAAGCATGGCCGCAGAAACGGGGCGCCGTGAATCCGTCCATTTGAGAAGGATAAGTTGATCGGGGTAATTTGTATTCCAATCAAAATGGGGAAATCAGACTGTAAGCTGACTGGGTATGGCTAAATTACCATTAAACGATAAAAAAGGATAAGACACAGGGAATTCTGTTGGTCGTTGTAATCAATTAAAAAGCTTTAGAAAAAAAATCGGGGACAGTGAAGGAGAACTGACAATAGTAAGGGCTTTCCTTTACTGTTAAAAAGTATAGGATAGTACCATAACATTTTAAGATAGAAACTGACTGCACTGTGTAAAAAACTGTTTTAATTCCGCGTTTGGTTGTATATTGATTATAAAGAATTAAATGCGGTTTTAAAGCAAGGTTTTTACACAATGCAGTCGCGTTTCATATCAAAAGCTAAAAAACTAAAAACTAAAAAAGTAAAATCCCATAGTTTTTAATGGTGAAAGGCCTAGCAGCCGTAAAACGTATGGGACTTTGTAACAGTGCGATTCTTACGAAAAATAGATGGTCGCAGGGTGTGATATCGATCGACGGGCATGTACGCTTTCTGTTTGACGCCAAAATAATTAGAACGTTAAGTTTCGACAAAAACCGACCGAAACAATCGGTACAGAGTAGATAATGTTAACCTACAAACGTACACACGGACGAAAAGTCATGCAGATAGCTTTTTCTATAATTACTTCAACCCTCTTAAATAATTCGCCGCATTTATTTTGGTTACACGTACACGTGCAAGTTACATTTATCTTAACCTTTAATAACTATAGTTAGAACCTGTACGTGTACGTGTAGCTACCAGTAGCCGTACGCGTACAAGTTCTAAATCTTAACCTCCCTATTATGTGGCGAGCAAGATCACAGCTCTCGATTTTGTGGTGTTTCGTTTATCTGTCCTGGACAAGAACTCATGTCCAGGACATAATTGATGCATCTTAATGCATTCACGAACAGTATGCCAGTATAGCAAGCACTAGGTGGGGCCCATCCGTGTCCAATGGACGCTTTTTGTAGGTATAGGCCATTTGCTGTCTATAAAACAGGTCATTTTGCTAAATATCTCTTAAACAACTACAGCTATCACTGTGAAGTAAAGTGCATGTTTAATGTCTATCTTATATATAACTAAACTATAACATTCCTCAAAATTATATTTTGAAACTAAAAAGTTTCTTTTGAAAACAGCCCATTTTGGAAGATATTTTGACTTTATTTTACAAGGGAGTGTTTATTTATGTAACAGCCTTAGACTGGTCAATATTTAGCTATGTCAGTTGGTAGTAATTGTACAGAGTTACTCTGTATACCTGTTAATCTTTTTATACAAGGGAGACATTTCAAATAACCCTGGTAGGTGAAGGCCTTATCTTAAAGTAGCGACTTAGCTCACTAGAGAGTCAGAGAGTTTTTTTTTATTAATGTGAGCCCCGACACGAGAAAACCAACAAAGTGGTTGTGCGCCCAGCGCAGATACAGATCGGCCTTGGCCTCAGCCCAATCTGAACAGAGTCTTCCCTAAGCGCTAAAAGGGTTGCTAAGGGTCAAGCTCCTTTCATGCGGACAGCAAAGACTCTAATCAGACTTCGCGGATACCCAGGCTGATCTGAGTCTGCACTGGACAAACAACTATTTTGCTGGTTTTCTCATGTCGCGGCTCATTTTTTGTGAGACGGGAGGCAAATACATCCCTGTTTGAATAATCGTCCTTGTAGATTTATAAATATATCTAAGAGGTTAGGCTTTCTTGGAATGCCTACAACCACAAGAAAAAAATCAGTGTTAGAAAAGTTGCAAGTGTTACAATCCGAAGCGTAGAAAAGAATTCTGTTTGACAGATTGTTTGGTTGTATTATTAGTTTTGCAATTTTGTTTTTCATATGATTAATTTTGCTTTCTTTTATAGTATTCTGAAAGAAGCCTTGTTTTCTGAATATTATTTGGTTGTTGAAAAGAATGAATGCCTTGCTCTTTGTTGTCTTGTCTTGTGTGATTTTGTTTTCATTTAATAATCATTGAGTTTTGTAATCATAGTATTTTAAATTAGACTGTTTGTTTCTGAACACAAAAACTTTGCTGGTTTGCAAAAGAAAACATATACATGTATTAATAAACAGCATGCAATCATATGAAAATCATTTTCACTCTTTGAAAGGTAGGATCAAGCTGATTATAAAAGCTGGTACACTAGACTAAGTACATTTTTTTTCAAATTCTTTTCACTGCTGTTCTTCTATGCAATTTATATCAAAGTTTGATTTATTGATGTGCCAGCGATCTTGTTTTCTCATCACACGCTCCAGGGCATACATATGCACTACCTGCTGTGGGTACACTTTCCAGGAAAAAAACATTTCTATTGCAAAATCGATAAAAGAAGCGTATCCCTGTCTTTCAGCATGCTTGATTTTCATCATTATTGTTTTTAAGTTTCTTCAACTACCGGCTTCGCTGTGTATATATACTGAACGCCAAAAGAAACGCATACAAGTCTAGGTTCAGTTTTCTTCTGTCAACTGATTTATGGTTTTAAATCACATATAGCAGAAAACACTCCTGACGTCTGCCAACAATATAAACTTATCTTCTTTCTTCTTGCAAAATTAAACTTGGATTAATGAGTTATCTCAGTTTATTGTGAAACATTCAAAAGTAAAAAGTATGCAAAGACCAGGACCTGAAACAATCAAAATCCAAATCCAGCCCTCAAACCATAGTTGGAAACAACTAAGATTACAAATAATCAAGATACAGAGAACATATGGCCAACCGAGTGAGCAGCTTGTTCCCAAAAGGTGGCCACTCAGCAACCCAAACCGAACCAAAAATAATAAGAACATACATAAGGTAAAACATCACAGAAACTCTGACACCAAAAACAGGCAACAGAGAACCACAACAGAACTACCGCCTTTGAACGGTCAGTAATGAATTACTGGGGGGCTTAAATCGATTTTACAGGCCCAACCTCACCCTCAGTTTCTGAAGTGGTACACAACATTTAGTCGGTTGTTCGGTTCGCATGATAACCCTCTAACTCGTCAATGACTCATCACGGTAAACACATAAATCAAATTTCAACACCACGAAGAAGCAAAGAAGTTGTCTTTCCTTTGGTTGTATAACAAATTGTTTCCAAAACACGACCTTGATGTGTGGTTATGAAAAAAAGTCGGTTTTATTACCATGGTATTCTTCTTAGGAACATGAAAGCAGTTTGAAGTTGAACACTTGTCAAATTATCTCCCTTGCAATTAAACAAATAGCAAAATGGAGTGTCCAATAACATCAACAGTTCTGCAGTGCTACGAAAAATGTCTTTGCAAAGCTTTTTATTTTACTCTTGTTAATTCATTTAAAGGTAGGTTCCTGTTCTTTGGACTGCATCATAATTTTGATGATCTTTCATCCAAGTTGTTGGAAAGCACTTATAAAAAGGGAATGAATAAGTTTCACTACAAAGTGTAAATCAAAAAAAATATTAGAAAAGTTGTTTTGCAAGGAATTTCCTAGCTCTGCTTCGCACACCAGTTAGCGCTATTTTGAGTTCGCGCCAAAAATAGATAACGCTGCTGACGTCATGCTGCATTGTATTTTGGGATAGTTTTAACCCATCCGCCATGCCAGGACCCCTAGAAGAGCTCATGGCAAGAGAAAATTGACCTTTGGAGAATGGCATCAGAAATCGTGCACTTATGGGCATAATAAACATCGTTTTTTTAGAACTGGAATTCCAGCGAAAGAAAATAAACTAAAAGGGAAAACAACTATTTTCGATTTTCTCAGCAGCGACTATTCAGAAAAATAAGAAAATTCAATACTACTCAGAAAAAGGCGAAATTATTTTGTGAACATAATTGTTATCGCCAGTCCAGGAACCTACCTTTAACCTCTTCGTATAAATGGTTTCTGTTCTTTCCAAGAAATACAGGGTGTTAAAAGGTCTATGGAAATCCAATGGTAAGCCAGTGTTACTGTTTCTACTGCCAACTTTAACCTGATTGTTTCTCTAAAGAGCAAGGCTCGACTGCTTTGATTTTTTTCGCTGTTTATTACCCTTGCCGCGGACATTATGTCTGGAGAAAATAATTAGCTGAACATTATATGGAATTTAAAATTCAGCTTCTGAAAGTATGGTGACTTAAAGTTTAACCCCATCTAAAACGCAAGCGTTCTGGTCTCTAAAGTTTATTGAATATCGATGCGTTAAGGTGCTCATTCTGTCGGAATATCATTAACAAAGTAACTCAAAATGTCCAAATAAGAGCATATACCTATACCTTCAAATAAATTGGGCGTATACATTGTGTGCGTTTCTTTTGACGTTCAGTATAGAATTGAAACGGTATTGAATAGAAACTGTATCTTGTTTTTCAGGTAGATATTGCTTTAGGTAAAACGCGTAGTTCTTTGTGCAAATTGTTCTAATTATAACTAGAAGTGTGTTCTGTTAACTTGGATCTTTATTTCGCAGGGCGAAAACATTTATCTGGATAAGATATGAAAACGATCTCCGGATCTGTTACGTCGTCCCAAACTTTCACCCAGTTACACAATCCTACACGGAGACGTTTAGGAGTACCTTTGAAAGCGGGATCAAATTTACCTGAAACAAAATGAATATCAATTTGAGTCGCGACACGACAAAACCAACAAAGTGGCATGTGCGCCCAGCAAAGACTCAGGTCAGCCTGAGCCTCCGCCATGTCTGATCAGAGACTTGCACAGAGCTAGCTAAGCCCCGTTGTTATTCCTTAAGCGCATAGAGAAGACCCTAATCAGACTGGGCAGATGCCCAGGTTGATATTAGTCATCGCTGGTTGTACATGCCACTTTGTATGTTTTGTCGTGTCGCGGGTCAACAACTTAAAATTCTTAAAACTCAGATGCATAGTGATATAACAATTCTAACGGCCCCTAATAAGTAAATTTATATACATTCAGAGCAAGCAACTCAATAATTTTGATTTTGCCGGCCTTCTAATTGACTGTATGTTATGTTTATTTCCTCTGAGAGTAAATTCTTGCCTTTAAGAGGGGATCCGCCATTTTAGACGGTCGACTCTGTGCAAGGAAGCAAGCAGGAAAAAATAAATAAATAAAAGAAAAATATTAAAAATAAATAAATTAGAAGTTCAAAAAATGAATTAGAAAAATAAAATAAATAAATATATAAATAAGCGAGTAAATATTCGTTCGATGAACGGGGAATCATATGGAAGTGTACACATTCAATCTTAAACGGTAGGTGTACAAAAATCCGTGTATATCTCCGTTTGCAGAAGGATTTCACTTCAGAATATTTCATGCGTTTTTCCATCGTATATTTTCAAAACCGTTTTATATGGGACGCGGCAATGGTCTGCTTTTTTACCGAACCTAGTATCTATACTGGCAGGCGACCAGTGGTGGCCGTTTTTTGTTACATTTTTTTTATCTTGTAGCCGAGATATTATTTGCAGTGATTCTATATTTTGATTAAATAAACTAGGGATAATTGTCGGCGTACTACTGACCTTTTCTTGAAACATGTGCCTGTGACAGATCCTCAAACTTGGCCACCAACAAGCATTAAAATACGAACGTATCGTACCATTGTTGACCATCGCAATTGCAATGCATTGAATAAAGCATTTTCCAAAACGTGTTGTGGATTCAAACTTTGATACTATGTCGTTGTATTTCTATCGTCTTTGTCACATATCAAACATTTCGGCAGAGTCGGAATATAAGGAACAGAAACATTTATCAGAAACTGACTTTAAAATTCTGACGTAGTTGTTAGTAGTAGTATTTCAATTCTCATATCGACGTTGCCCCCGCACCTCAGCGGAACGAATCCATAGCCGCAGTAACGGGGCGTTGTCTCGTACAATGTAGGCACACTCTACATATTACGTCGAAAACAAACATAAAAAATGGTTTCACGGGGGTTGAGATTCACAAGAATCTAGATGCTTTATTACAGGTTGGTTGTAGGTTGTATTTTTTCGTGATAGGTAGACATTAATAAAGCATTTGTACTTGTTTATTTGTGGATATTAGGGGTTGTAGTCCTCGGAAATGCAATAGTATTGGCGTGAGGGTCGCTAAGGGAGATTAATAACATTTTGCATCCAAGACAGAGAACTTATCAGCTTTTCTTTTGTATTCTTTCACAAATGGTGGAATCTGAGACGCAACAAATAGATGTAATTGCGAGTGCAAAACGGAAACGGTCACCACTTGTACGCGGCTAGTACTGTTCCACAGCCAGTACATCGTTAAAAAAAAGAACACTTGAAACAATTTACTAAAGCTGCATGGAACTTCTACCATTTCCACGAACTCCCAAGTGGTTTAAATCTACCTGCAGAACGTAAACGAATAATCTCTAGCTGACAACGCCAAGGGTAGTTCGTATAATCCGTTTCAAGATAATGTATAATAACCATTTTTTTTATTTATCTATCATGAGGATAAAACGATTAGTACCTAATTTTCAAAAATGAAATTAGCTCGTAACAGTTAATGGCTACCCTGGATATTGTAAAAATAATTTTGATAAAGCATGGTAGCTATCCCACTTGCTAACGGGCATGCGATATCCCTGTACAATCTGACGAACCATTCTCTGTAATAGAATCACGATAAAACCAACAAAGTGGCATTGCACCCAGCAAAGACTCAGATCATCCTGGGCATCTGTCCAGTCTGATCAGTCTTGGCTGCCGCATGAAGCTTAGATCCTGAGAACAAAGACTATGACCAGACTGGACGGCTGCCCAGGCTGATCTAAGTCTTCGCTGGGCCTAAGTACCACTTAATACATTTTGTTGTGACGCGGCTCATTAGAGATCAGACTCACCCGTCAGCATGTAAACTGTATCTTTTATTAGAGATATTCCACATTCTTCCTCACTGGCAGCAGTACTCACAAAGAAAAAGTCGATATCGAAGAGATCATTTATCTGAAATAACGCTTGTAGTGTTTTCATTCGGCTATAAAACGGTGTTGTCCATCTATAGACTGACCCTAAATGTCTAAATCAGTATTGTGAAATTCAAACCAATAATGGGGTTTCGCCTTCCAGAACTATTCCAAAAAAGTTAATCCAAATCTAGCTTTAAGCCCCCCCCCCCCCCCCCCCCCCCCCCACACACACACGCTATCCTCGTCCCACCTCCTCCTCCCGACCCCGCCATATAAAATCAACTGAAGCTCTTGATCGGATTACAGTGTTAGCAAACCTTCAGTTTTAATTTGACATTTTCAATGACCTAAAACCAGTATACAAGATACTGAAAGAAAGCACTATGGAAGAAGAAAAATGCAAGCAGCTCACAGTTTTTTTACATAAAAGTTCATTGTTTATTGTTAAGGATCAGAGTTGAAGTATAAGACTGAATCAGGAAATACGAAAATATGTTTAGTGAGTCGTCTTCAATATTTTTATATGCAGCATTTTGTACAGCGCCTAAAATTTGACAACAAGAATATGCCAGTAGCATCGACTAAAACCTGGCCCCGAGGTTATAAAACTTTTTTCGTGCTCAACTCAGCTGAAAACGAAATTGTCTCTGCTGATAAATATGAAAAAGCCAACTTATGTTGGTATTTACATATTCATAAGCAGAGAAAATTTCATTCTCAGCTAATATGAGCTAGAAAACAACTGTACTTATCAGTAATTTGCTATTTATTAGCAGGTAAAATTTCATGCTCAGCTGAGTTGAGCATGAAAAAAGTTTTATAACCTCGGGACCAGGTTTAAAACAGAGCCAACAGAATGCCGCAAGTCTGATATGCACCAATAATAATAAAACGCAAAGAGAGAGAGAGAGAAAAAAATTTGTTACAGTAGTGATATGATTATATGATTTCCAATAGTTGAATAGCAATCAGCGCGCTAAAGTTAGATGGCTTACAGGCATATTAGTCAGTTTCTTTTTTGAAAAAATGGAAAGTTACTATAGATACAGCACGTTTTCATTAGTAGAAAAGGTAAACATGTAAGGATTTTCCATATCATAGTGGCCGCAGGAGCAGTTAGAGTTATGGGCCCTCCGTATCTTGGGCAGAACAATAGAAAGGCGGAGACCATCTCTCTCTTTTCGCCGCCATATTCTTCTCTAATTTGGAGAGGGTACCCATTCATCATGGGCTGCTAGGTTGTCAGAATTTTCCTGTCGCCGGCTGGCCGAACGGCGACTCGATCCTGCAACCATCCGCATCATAACTGCGGGTCCCTGTTCACTCGACTACACGCTTTGAGAAGAATTGTCAATAACATTTTACTGAAGCCAATAATGTCATCATGCTCTTCTAAATGACAGACGAATGAATAGTAGAAAGAATTACTTTTACAAAATATTCACTCCTGTAAGAGCTTGCTTAAGCGATTCAACGGAGAAGCAGAACTTGTGTTTTTCTCTTATTCTCTTATACCGCTATTTATGTATGGTTGCATATACACTTTTGTTTTGTCTAACTTGAAGGCAAACATGTCGCGCAATAATATCATATGTACGTACTGATGATATGTTTCCCATTAAAACTGCTAAACATACTATGTTTCTAAATGCACAGCATTAATTACTTTGTTTCTAAAGGCAGATAGAGCTGAGAAAAGAGTGCAAAGCCAGATCAGACTGCTCCTAAAAGAGAATCTGATCAGACTCTACACTGTTTGCCATTCAATCTACACGCATGACTGCATTATCAAACCAAAATGTTTCATTTTAGGACATTCACGATTGTTATTTTAGGTGCCCCCACCCCCTACCATATGCAGATTTTTACTAAAATATACTGTATATATAAGGCAAAAAATATATACCCGGTTCCTACCACAGCCTCGACGCATCCTTGTCACCATTTTCTGCTCATCTTGCTCCTCTGTTTTAATGGGGAAAGCCTGTCACAAACCAATGTAAAAATACAGTGACACATTAATGTCAATTGGACCACTCCACCTCAGAGTTTGGGCTGGGGCGCCCCCCCAAAACAGGAGGTGTCTGGTTTTAGATTCGTTGATTCTTTCTTATTAACTTTGGCGATCAAGATTGTAAATACCCCTATAATGAAACGCAGTGCAATAACATGTAGATATGAGTCTTGGTTTGCGGGCATGGGCTTCTTGCACACCAGATAGAAAATGCCATTTTTTCCCTTGGGATAGAAAATCTTATCTTACCCTGGTGGTTTTACCCTGGACCGGATGAAAATCACGAGCATTCAATGCATTGGTTGTATAGGAACTCACGTACCTGCGTCTTCAAGTGACGTTGGCATTTTAGATTATAACGTCACAAAGACGGCAAAAATGACGTCAGTTTATGCACGCCAGTCATTGACGTATAGAGCCGAATGGCGGTCGTTGAAAGCGAATCCTTCTTTCAAAATCAAATTGAAACCTCTCAAGCACTAGAATTACGCATTTTAACAAGTTCTGAAGTTAAAACAAAACGTGGTGTGCAAGAAAAAGTATCTATTACTCGTATGGGTGTGAGATGTGGATAGAAAAATCCGTTTCTCGGGATCACTGTTCGGCATCACGAGGCTTGCGTGATGCCGAACAGTGACCCTCGTGACGGAATTTTCTATCCACACCTCAAACCCATGATAAATACTTTTATTCTTAATTTGGAGACCACCTCAATGCTTGACTGACAGTCAACAAAGAAAACAAATATTGTTACACCCTGCCTTCTTCTCTGACCAGGAAAATTCTTACAAAACATAGGTCAACTCTTAACCCATTCCATTCGGGATACCCCTTTAGGGGTATTTGAGCAAACAGTTTGGATCCAGATCAGGCCCCACAAATGTGGGGCCTGATCTGAGATCCAAACTGTTTGCTGCCTAGACATCATTTCTACAAGAGTTAGTTACACCGATATTGTCAAAATATTCTTGATGTTTGATGCAGATGACAATTTCAGCAGACGATAAAATGTACCCTAAATGCAATGGGTTAAAGGAAATAACTTGCTTCCGGAGGAGCCAGTTGGTTCCTGTTTCGATTTGAAGCCGACTTGCGTTTTCACTAGTTCTTATATATTTAACAATCAGAAGAACATAGCTTGTACGTTTGCAAATAAAACAGCCCTCGTCAGACCGAGTAAAGTTACATTTTTGAATCTGTTTCTTCCTCATTTGCATATTTTGCTTGGAGATTAGCCAATGGTCCTGTGAGCCGCAACACGACTAAACCAACAAAGTGGCATGTGCAACCAGGAAAGAGTCAGAACAGGCTGGGCATACACCCAGTCTGATCAGAGTCTTTACTATGTGCTTAAAGGATAGCTAAGTGTCTGAGCTACCTCCATGTCGACAGTAAAGACTCAGATCAGACTGGGTGGATATGCCACTTTGTTGGTTTTGTCATGTCGCGGCTCCTGTAAAAGAACATACTTTGCAAATAAATTAACACTGCATAAGTTGCTGTGAATATCTTAAAACATTTTTCCAACGGGCATACAGTGTTGCAGGAAGAAGCACCACAGAACAGATCTTCAACCTTAGAATCCTGTGTGAAAAGTATCTCCAACATCAGCAGAATCTGTACCATGTCTCCATTGATTTCAAAAAAGCCTTTGACAGGGTATAGCATGTAGCCTTATGGGCCGCATCCGGAAGTAGAATATCAATGCAAATCTAGTTTGCACCATTGAGCAGCTATACGACAAGGCTACAAGTGCAGTCCTGATAAATGGCAGCACAGGAGAATGGTTCAGAACAACAGTTGGAGTAAGACAAGGATGTCTTCTGTCACCCACCGTCTTTAACATTTTTCTCGAACGGATCATGTCTGATGCTCTGGAAGAACATGGCGGAAAGGTAAGCATAGGCGGCAGAAACATTACCAATCTGCGGTTTGCCGATGGCAGAGACGCTCTATCTCAGGAAGAACAGGAACTAGAAGCTCTAGTTGAAAGCCTCGACAAAATCTGCACAAGGTATAAGATGGAGATCAGTGCTGAGAAAAACAAACAGATGACGAACAGCCCAGATGGCCTCGAGAGGGAGATCAAAGTAAAAGGGCAGAAGCTGGGTTACCCCGTAACAAGCTTTAAATACCTTCGAGCAGTTGTCTCAGATGATGGCTGACAACTGGAGGTTCTCTCAAGGATTGCACAAGCCACTTCATCTCTTACCAAGCTGAAACTAATTTGGAGAGATAACAACATATCTCTTGGATCAAAGGTGAAACTTATGCGCTCCCTTGTCATTTTTATATTTCTGTATGCCTCTGAATCGTAGACCTTGACAGCAGAGTTAGAGAAAAGAACGCTGGCCTTTGAGATGAGATACTACCGAAGGTTACTGAACATTTTATACAAGGACCATATTACCAATGAGAAGGTGCGCAGGAAGATCCAACTCCTGACGCTGGTCAAGAAACGGAAATTAAGGGTGGTTTGGCCACGTCTCAGGGTCTTCTGGTTTAGCAAAAAAATGCTACAGGGCACAGTGAAAAGAAAAAGAAGAAGAGGTAGACAGAAGAAGAGGTGGGAAGACAATATTAAGGAGCAGGCAGGGATGGATTTTGCCAGCTCATCTAGGGCAGCTGAAGATAGGACAAGGTAGAAAGAGATTATTCAAAGTCATCTGTGGTGCCTAAATGACCTAGTAAGGGTATGGGATATAACAGAAATAGAATACAGTGTTGAGACAATGTCGTATAAAGAAAGAATTGCACAGCAATGTTGAAAAGTGTCATATAAACGATGACAATTTTTCCAACGTTGTCCGTCCACTGGAAATGTACTAACAACATTTGAAAATAATGAAACGTGTTGTTTGGTAGCTGAAGTATGTTACGGATTTTACCGACTGAATATGAAATAAAAAAGAGAAGTACCATGCTGGCGACCTGACTGTGCCAATCTATGAAAATATATTTAAACTGATATCTCACCGGTAAATGATACACCACTTGTGGTTTAATCCCATAAACCATGTCGAAGCCCACTCTCTTTCCGGAGTCTACAACTTTTGCCTTTATTCCTGAATAACAAATATATGGTATACAAATTTGATCGAGTAAAGTTTTGATAAAGCAAGTTGGCTCTGATTTTGTTTCTGTGTCTCATATATTTCTTATACTGAGTAACAACATAAGCTTACATAGCTGCCTGAATGCTAAACGAGTTGGACCTTAGAGGGGCTAGAACACGTAACCTTCCAACAGTGTGCTCTACCAAGGTCAAGTCATGTAAATTCGGACAGCAGGTAAATGCGGACGGTGACATTGTTTCCTCTATATGTCAGTTGTTTGGACTCAAACACAAAAATAGCTGGGCAAACAGTGAAAATCCTAAAAACACGGCTCATGATGAGCTGTCTCATCCGGATTTTCACTGTTTGCAATGGTATATCCGAATTTACCCGACTTGACCCTTATGAAGATGTGAACAATATGCTCTACTTACGAAGGATACTCCTTATTCGTGTATTAGCATCTATAAGTGTACACAAACTTTGGTGAATGGACGGTGAAGGGAACCTGTTACTGTAGAGGTTTCCTCGAATTGTAAACGACAGGGGCAAAACTGCATCATTTTGGAAATGGTCTATACAAGCTATGAGCTTTCGACCAAATCCTTTTCATGAAAATTGTACTTTGAATGTAGCATATGTAGATAATTGAATAAAATATTCTTTAAACCAAAACTGCATCATTTTCGGGATATATGGACTCAGAAGATGACATTTTAGGAACCACATATATGTTTCTTGGAACAAAGAATAAGAGTCTATAACGGGTTTGGGGTATTTAGAGTCTGTTGCGGCACTATGCTGATGGTAACAACCGACGCAAAGCGGAGGTCTTGGACACCGAACGAGGTCCACAGCCTTGTTCATATATGAGAGTAAGTTGGTGAATAATATTCTATCAGAATTTGATAGATCTTTAATTAATTGAATCAAATTAATTTAATCAATTAAATTGAGCCGCGACACTAGAAAACCAACAGAATGGGTGTGCGCCCAGCGCAGACTCAGATCAGCCTGGGCATCCGCCCACTTCGCTAAGCGTTTTGAGGGTAGCAAAATGTCTAAGCTACCTACATGAGGACAGCGAAACTCTGAGCGCACTGGGCAAATGCCAAGGCCGATCTGAGTCTGCGGTGGGCACACATCCACTTTGCTGGTTTTCTTGTGTCGTGGCTCAGTTGTTTTTACCTATCAAATGATTAGATTTTTCGCACCTGTGTCATTCCCATATAGCGTAAAGACGATCACAGTCTTGTGCAAATTGCTCACAGTCAAGTGCCGTAGTAGAAATTCTGTTTTTACCTTTTTTGTATAAAATTTACTACTAAATAGTCTGTCTCTCCGAAGTTATACGGGATAAAAAGAAGAATTCGCCTGCGAAAAAAGAAAAACCCAAACACACACACAAAAGAACAGGACCACAGTCAGGGCGTAAACACTTGCTCGGAGGTAATTGGACAAAAAATTCGGCTTTGAAATATACATTTCTGGAACTGTACATTTATGCGTAAGCAATAGTAGTAAAGGGTGTCACTCTGGCCTCATCGTCCGGAGACTAAGTCCACAGCCTGGGGGAGTCTCCGGCCGGGATGAGGCCAGAGATGACACCACTTTAGTAAGCTTGAAAAGGCTAGTTTGAAATAACTTAGTCTTTTTTCTGGCGGGAAGTCTATGTAATATGGCATAGGAGATGGCTTAAGAGGCTATACAGTAATATGCGTCTGCTATGAGTCTCTTGGCCCTGTATCTCAAGACCTCACTATACCAGAGGCATAAGTCTATCGCTCCCTTAGTATTAGGGCAATCAGTAGGGTATTCTTTCTGATATAATTGGTAGTCCTGAAAAGGACTGTTTTTGTGGTTATAGCTGAGAAGAATCTATTGTTTCTTCTTTCGTTTTGAATTATCTATGTTCTTGCTATGTGACCCAAGTCCATTTTGAGTTGGTACGGTCACAGACGATTCTGGTGTCATTACTTCTATAGTTAATGGTATTCTGATCGGCCATGTGACGTTGTTGCTTTTGGTCCTCTAACTGCTGTACTCTTTTCTTGAGATCATTGAGTTCTTTGAGCAAGACTTCTACAGCTCCCGTCTTTGGCTGTGACACCTGTGGTTGTGTTTGTTGCAGTTGTGATTGCTGTGGGTGGTAGTAATAGGTCTGCACGTTCGGTTGTTGTTGTTGAGTTAACGATCCATCAGTAGCAATTGAGTTAATTGCCGCCGATAGAAGGTCTGGTTCTTTTATGAGATCGTCTATGGTCAGTAGTGGCTCCATGACTGAGTTTGTAAGTAGGTCAGTGCCATTTTATACTCCCAAGACCGGATTGACCTACTTCGAAAAGTGCTTTCTTTCAGGTCGGTGCTGAGAGAATAAATACTGGAACACTGACCCACTTCGTCACATTGTCTTTATGCTATACACAGAGAAGATGTTGAGCGACGAATATCTCGATGCTTTGGAGGCACAGACTAGGTCTGTAATGGAGAGTGCAGAGAGGCTCGTAGAGCTGATAGGCATCGTAAGAAGGATGGTGACGGTCGACAGACAGATGGCTGTGGTGAAGCAAGAGCCCGAAGAAGTGAAGCAAGAGCCCGAAGAACGGCCATCCGGTGAAGATTGGGAGAGGGAGGCGGACCAGCCACCATTCTACTTGCCAACAGGGAGGACTGTGACGTACACGAGCTGGTCAGTACGCTGTCCAGCTTGTGGTGGCAGGCCCTCGCGGTGTCCTTGCTCATAGAAAGGTTTATTAAAACCTCAAAACGGCCCTTTTCAGGGCCATCACAACTTATTTAGAAAGAAATACCTTATGACTAGCTTTAACTCTTTGCTCACGGTATCGAATAACTGTTTATGCAGTGTGAAAATTGTTTTCATTCACGTCCGTGCGTGTCGCATATATAAGACCTAAACCGATCGATAATTCAGATTTGTATTATGTGTATTGGACTCGTAATAAATATTTACTTATAACCTGCATTTAACAGCTTTCAGTCGCAAAGAAATATAGAAATTATTATTTTAACGTTAGGAAAACTTGTCCATTTTAACCACGGGAAAGAACTTTTGCGTTTTTCCTGTTTGCTTCCACAGACATCTGATTCTCTCCGAGTACAACTGAAATACTTTGTTGACAGTCGTGTGACATTTTTGCTAAGGGGAAGAACTTTTGTGTTTTTCCTGTTTGCTTCCACGGACATCTGATTCTCTCCGAGTATAACTGAAATGGAAACGTTTCCATTTTTGCCAAGGGGAAGAACTTTTGTGTTTTTCCTGTTTGCTTCCTCTGATATTTAATTCTCCCTGAATATAACTGAAATACTTTTTCGACGGTCGTGCAACATGTTAGAACGTCATATTTGATTGGCTATGAAACTGTTTTCTTTCACGTCCGCCATGAGTCAATATATATATTCAACTGCCTTTAACAACTTCATTCTCAAAAATGGGTTTGTCAAAGTATATTCCTTTTGACCTCAGCCGACTGTGTAAAGCTTTTAAGAAGAACGATTGGAAAGAAGTTGAAAGGCAGCAGAATAAGATGGGGTTTGAAGTATTTATGAGGCGGAGAGGGATCGACTTATCCAAGACGAATCCTGTTGTGGGGATTGTAAAACCTGTGTCTAAGTCTTCACAGTAAGTGAAGACTTAGAACACCCAAACAGCCCTTTTCAGGGCTACCCAACTTTTTCGTTTAAAGAGTAACCTTATGAAATGACAAAGACCAATACTTTAAAAACAATTTTATTGAATAAAAACTTACATGTAACTATGAAAACTAATCCATTATGAACACAATAGTAGTCACTGTCCAGTAGACACACAATACCGTTTAGATATTGTCTATCCACTAGGTCTCTTATCTAGTCACTAGTTTTTCACTATTTCAGGACAGTTTTTCATCATATGAGTGTCTTCTTTGCACACAACACAGTATTTCTTCTTCTTATGTTGTCTAGCAGCAGGTTTTGTCGGTTCTGGTGAAGCCGTTCTTGACTTCTTTTTACTTGGTACATCAGAGTCATCATCAGTATGACGTCTTTTCCTCGTAGTTTCTGACTTCTCGGCCGGTTGTGGTGATCCCAAGCTTTCATCTTGTAAGTCCGTATGAGGACATGAGGGTAGCCAGTGATCAGGCGAGCCACAGTTGTAACAAGTCCCATACGGTGGCTTCTTTGTAGTTTTCTTCTTCTCCTCGGTACATGAGGCAGTCCAATGATCAGGTGAACCACAGTTGTAACAATTCCCATTGGGTGGTTTATTTGTAGTAGTTTTCTTCTTCTCCTCGGTACACGAGGCAGTCCAATGATCCACCGACCCACAATTGTAGCAATAACCATAGGGTGGTTTCAACAGGCCTTGTTCTTTTAGTGAAATTTCCAATGGCTGAATTAATTTTCTGTCATTCTCTTTCAAAAGTTTCTTCAATGCTGTGCAGTGATAATAAATACTGCTGGCATCACTGTATTTATTAAGTCTTGGATCCACAGGTTTACTTTCCATCTTGACAGTTTGAAAGTCAGAGCTGAAATGACTCGCAGATCTAGTTGTAGTCCTTATATACGCCTTGTCTTCGAGTGTAGATAGTCAATCACTTTTGAATTGTTGGCCACATGAAGTTTCCAGTTGTCAAATGTAAAGACCGTCTCCTCTGATATTTCCTGTTTCGCACACGAACACCAGAGTCTTTTAAAATCTTTGAAATATTCTTCTGTGTTTAATTTCATCTGAATTTCATCTAAAGTAATGTTCTTATGTGAATGCAGTATGTAAACACAAACTAGTAATTTTCTGTAAGGTCTGAATCTCAGAATTTGTGTCAGAGGAATTTCAAACCACTTTGTCTCCATGCTTGCCGTAAGATAAATGATTTTGCAAGAGACAAGCAGTTCCACTTTATAGTGTCAAAGCTTCAAATTTTGCAGTCAATTCATCCATGTCAATATCCATTGGTTCTTCCTGTGATGCCTGTTCAATTTCCATATTTTCTGTTGTTGTTGTTGAGTCGATATCCATAGACGCCTCTTCAACTTCTTTGAGTACGTTGCAAAGGTAAGTAACCACGCCCTCGTTGTTTGCCACATGAAGTAGCCATTGCTTATACTTCACAGGCGATGCGTCTAAAATAGTGTTCATGATCAAAGCTGTTTCACACATGGCTTGTCGAAAGGTCATGAATGTTTCATATCGTCCCAACCACGTTCTGAGTCCATCTTTTGACTTCAGAAATTCTGAACTTGTAGGCTGTAAGGACAGCGTGTGTTCAAGTGACCCTCGATAAATGTCAAACTGTAAAATTCTACCTAACGATACTGGAGGAGATTTCTTGATCACGTTCATTGTTTTATTCCAAGTAGAAAGTCTGAATAGACTGTTGGAAAACTTAGTGGTAATAATCTCTCTTCACTCTCGATACCTTGTTCATATGCGTCTCTATTTCCAAATGTCACATCACGACCATGCAAACTGTTTATATGCTCTTCCCAGGTTGATAATAACAAATTGTTCATAGGTGCAGGAAAATTTAACTGGTAAAGAAAAGGTAAGTAGTAAAAAAATGCTAAACTCTGAAAGAATACTAGAAGCCCAGTCAGATTTCCATTCACGATTTTTCCATGTACGTAAATGTCATAATGGAAAGGAAACAAGTTTTCAAAAAACTGTTCACATGTTTCCTTGTTGAAATTGTAAATCGTAAAGATCCATCGGTCATGTCTAGAATGAGTATCCTTCAACACTTCCATCATGCGTTTGTGAAAGTATAATCTCATGTTCTGATCAAGATTCGATATTCCATCGATGTCATATAATAGCTGTGCTAGCCTTTGGTAAAAATTGTTGCAAGACAGAGCTCTTTGAAAACACATATTAAACCACGTCAGTTGCAGTTCGTCTCTAAACGATTTACTTTTCCTCGAAATATTGACGAGCTTTGAGTAGATTATACTTCTAATTTCAGTTGGTAACACACCCAGATCGACTAGTTCTTCAGACATCTTGAAACTTTATGGGCTGCAAAAATGAAATGTACACATTATATATCTTCATTTGTATGGTTACAGGTTCAAATATGTTTCTGAAATCTTGTTTATAGAGAAGGTGTTATGGTACATGCGAGAAATAAACCATTGTTTGGTTGATATTGCAATCATATTTGTTTTTTGCTTCTATGTAAATGAACGAATTATTGGGTTAAATTGTGTACAGACTAGACAAAGTGAAAATCGATAAACTAAATATGTACTGACTTGAACTTCTTACAGTAAAACCGACACACGAGAAATAGATTATTTAATTATCAGATTATGTATGCTTTATTGTCTTGTACAAGGTTTAATAACGAAATCTCGTTTAACGTCTTCATACGCCTGTATCAGCTAGGTAGTTAGAAATATAGGTCATAAAAAAGTGGCGTGATCTTAGTAAGAGTACATAACGTCACGCGATTATTTTGATTAACGTTGCCTTCTATCAGGTCTGATACCGTTAGAATGATTCTAATAACTAGGTCAGTAGGACATTGTAATACTAAAATTTATTAAGAAAGAGCGTTTAACTAAAATTACTATAAGACATATTACTCATTGTTTTTATTCTGTAAATGCTATTAATCCAGGAGCACAAAAATTCCTTAAGCTATGTAGTCTAGCCTGTAGCATGAAAAAAAAATAGTTAAGATTGTACAAAAGCTGTTAGCAATGTGGCCTATCCTCCCATTATTTTCTTCAACCTTAAAGTATGTAGACAACCCTAGTAATAGATTTCCATGAATCATGTCTCTTGCCTGACCACAAGAATTCCGTAAAGCCCTGTGTCTCACCTGTTTAGCCATAAGCAATGTGTCTGGCCTGTAGCACAAGATTTCCATACAGCGCGTAGTCTACCCTGATAGTTAATTAGAATTCCGTAAAGCCCAGTGTCTCGCCTGTTTAGCCATAAGCAATGTGTCTGACTTGTAGCACAAGAATTCCATAAAGCGCGTAGTCTACCCTGATAGTTTATTAGAATTCCGTAAAGCCCAATGTCTCGCCTGTTTAGCCATAAGCAATGTGTCTGACTTGTAGCACAAGATTTCCATAAAGCGCGTAGTCTACCCTGATAGTTAATAAGAATTCCGTAAAGCCCAATGTCTCGCCTGTTTAGCCATAAGCAATGTGTCTGACTTGTAGCACAAGAATTCCATAAAGCGCGTAGTCTACCCTGATAGTTAATAAGAATATAGCATGTAGTCTCGCCTGTACCACAAAAGTTCCTTAAGACTGTTGTCTCGCCTGTTAAGTCAAATACTATGTATCTTGCCTGACAAATCTTGTATGAATTGATGATAGATATATAAGTCAAATATTCAGATTTTCTGACATTCTGAGTTTGAACAGTGACAAGACAACATGCCAAAGAGACATTGGAAGAGAATACGTACCCCACCCACTTCATCAGACTCTGAGGAGGACGAGTTACCACCGCCAAAGAAGGTGAAACTTGTGGATTATTCCGACAGTGAAGAATCTGAAGATGAATTGTCACCACCAAGAAAAAGGCCTATGGTGATTTATTCGGACGATGAAGAAGATGATTACCAGCAGTACTATGTGATCAAGCCTGTTAGAGAACGTGAGTCGAGACGTTTCAGAACAAGAGCTAATGTGTACAATGTGGATGTCAATAAATTTCCAGAAGATGTATCACCGCTGGAATTTGTACCTCGAATGTTTCAATAGCTGGTGGATGACATCAAGACCCATTCTCAAGCTCAGGGCAATGACAGGATTCGAATGAGCATTTACCATCCCGGACTGAAATTAGGAATCTTTGTACCATTCACAGATGTGACGAGTCTGACTGGGGAATCTTTGACTCAAGAAATCGAGAAAGTGTTACAATCCAATGAAGACTTTAAAATCAATGATGGACAGATGAGCTTGGAAGTGACACACACCAAGTTACCAACTGGGAGTGGAAGAAAGGCATTACACCATGGACTTTACTTTGAATCACGCAATATGAGAAAGATGAAAACTAGTATCGTTCAAATCAACAACACCAAAGATGTCATGTGTATGGCTAGAGCTATTGTGGTAGGAAAACATCATGCCGATAGGGACACATCTGACTCATGGAAGAAGACTTGGCATTACATCAGAAATTCTGACAGACCACTACAAACTAGAGAAGCCATGAAATTATTAGATCGTGCTAAGATTCCTCACAACCAACCTTGTGGATTTGAAGAATACAAGAAAATTCAAACTGTGTTAGCTCCTGACTATTTGATCAAAGTACATTCACAGCATCCTAAAGACGGATTATTGTTTCCACTTGGATTTAGACCTAGTGACAAAACAAAAGTGGTTCATATCTATTTCAATGGCACAGATCACTATGACACCATTACCAATGTCAAAGGATTTCAAGGATGTATATACTATTGTGAGTTTTGTGACAAGGGATTTAGCAACAGAGAGGATCATGCTTGTTCGAATGGATGTACTAGTTGTTATAGTGCAACGCCATGTCTTCACGAACAAAACCAGTACTGTACAAAATGTAAGAGAACGTTTCATAGTGCATCTTGTTATGCTAATCATACCTTAGTCAAACCAGGACAGAAAAAATCTATTTGTCAACTTGTGCATAATTGTGAGAAATGTGGAAATAGGATTATAGGAAATAAAAGAAATCATGTGTGCCCAGGACAGAAAAAATGTAAGTTTTGTAAACTGATTGTTGGAGCCGAACATCAATGTTATATTCAACCTTACGTGTGCAAACCCAAGACCGAAGTGTTGCAAGAAGATGCCGAGGAGGACGATATCATCGATGAAGAGAAAGGTACCGTTATTCAACCTCAATTTATATTTTTTGACTTTGAATCCAAGCAAGACTCTGGCGAACATATTGTCAACTTTTGTATTGCACATAGAGCGTGTGATCAGTGTATGGATTTACCTATTGAACACCCATGTAAAATTTGTAATAAGTTCACAAACAATGCGTGTGACCATTGCGTTAATTTGCCTGTAGATCAGTATTGTGACATTTGTAGTCAGTTTGGAAGAGAAATGATCTTTGAAGGTGAAAATACGTTATCAGATTTCTGTTCCTGGTTATTTAGAAAAGAAAATGAAGGCGTGACTGTCATTGCACATAATTTTGGAGGATATGATGGACAATTTATTTTACGCTACATACTAGAAAATGGAACATTTAAACCCGATGTGATCATGAATGGAAATACTATCGTGACGATGACTGCTGCCAAAGTCAAGTTTTTGGACTCGTATCATTTTCTGCATATGAGATTAGCCAATTTTCCAGATACCTTTGGATTGACAGAGATGAAGAAAGGCTATTTCCCACATTTGGCAAATGTTGATGCCAACCAGAATCACGTGGGAGCTTACTTTCCCGCGGAGATGTATAATCCTGGACAGATGTCGGTCAAAGACAGAGAAGCTTTCCTGGAATGGCATAAGCAGAAAGTGGAATCCAATGCCATCTTTGACTTCAGACGTGAAATGGAAGAATACTGTCGCAGCGATGTTGATATCCTGAGGAGAGGTTGTGCATGTTTTAGAAAACAATCGATAGATATCAGCGACTTGGATCCCTTTGCTAATGCATGCACGATCGCTCAAGCCTGTTCACAAGTATGGAGGAAGAATCACATGCCTGAAAACTCTGTGGCCATCATTCCACCAGAAGGCTATCCCAACCAAAAGAAGTATTCTATCAAAGCTGTACGCTGGATTCAAGCCGTGGCTAGAAAGAATCACATCCAAATTCGTCACGCTTTGAATGGTGGAGAACAGAAAGTGTGTGGACATTATGTGGATGGGTACGATCCAGAAAACGAAACAGTGTACGAATTCCATGGATGTTACTGGCATGGGTGTCCCAAACATTTTCCAGACAGAACTAAGATCAATACTTACAACTGCCAGACGATGTACCAGCTATACAAACAGACTGTGGAGAAGACCGAGAAATTGAAAAGAGCTGGGTATCAAGTGATAGAAATGTGGGAATGCGATTATGACCAATATTATCAAGACGACAAAGATTTTAGGGAGATGGGGAATGCAGAATTTACCAACTTGGATCCACTCAAACCCAGAGATGCGCTATTTGGAGGACGTACGAATTCTACAAGACTGTTCTACGAAATTGAAGGAGACGAGGAAATTAAGTATATCGATGTGTGTTCACTTTATCCATACATCTGCAAGTATGGAATCTTCCCTATTGGACATCCAGAAATTTATTCACAAGAAGACATCGACAGAGATAATATACATCAATATTTTGGACTGATTAAATGTAAAGTGTTACCACCCAGAAACTTGTATCATCCGGTATTGCCGTACAAGTGCAACAACAAATTACTGTTTCCACTCTGTAGAAGTTGTGCAGAGACATCTGACAATTCGAAATTATGTACTCACGACAGAGAAGAAGACAGAGAATTAGTGGGAACTTGGGTGAGCATCGAATTGTTTGAGGCGACGAAACTGGGTTACCAGCTGAAAGATGTTTACGAAATATGGCATTTTCCCCAATCTTCACAGTACGACAAGTCAACTGGACGAGGTGGAATCTTTGCTGGATATATCGATACTTTCCTGAAGATTAAACAAGAGTCAAGTGGCTATCCCGACTGGTGCAAGACGGAATTAGACAAGATCAAATTCAAACAGGACTATTTCGAAGCAGAAGGTATCAGACTAGAGAAGGTGGAAAAGAACAAAGGTCGACGTGGAATCAGCAAGATCAGTTTAAACAGTTTGTGGGGAAAATTAGCACAGAGAGACAACATGACCAAAACAGAATATGTGTCAGATCCTTCTGACTACTTTGAACTGGTGACTAATCCATTGAAAAAAGTGAAGAACGTCGAAGTATTTGGAGAAGATTTTTTATTAGTCAACTGGGAAGATCTGGAATCGATTGTAGAACCTCATGCTTGCAGCAACGTGGTGGTAGGATCCTTTGTGACAGCACAAGCCAGACTGAAGTTATACAGTGTCCTGCATCAACTTGACAAACGTGTGTTGTACTTTGATACGGATTCTGTCATCTACATTCACAAACCAGAATTATGGAATCCAGAGATCATCAACAACAGACTCGGCGAATGGACAGACGAACTGCCTACTGCGAAAATCACCAAGTTTGTGGGTATGGGACCGAAGAATTATGGCTACGAGTATGTGGAGCACGATACTGGGAAACGCAAGTCTACCTGTAAAGTCAAAGGACTGACCCTGGATTACAATACTTCACAAGTAATCCATTTCTACAACATGATGGAATGGGCCCATAGTGAGAAGAGGGACTTTCAAGAATCTGTGGAATATCACCACCGTATAAGAAAACATAAAGACAGAAAAATTACGACTGAGAGACAATCTAAGACATATAGATTTACTTATGACAAACGTGTGATTTTAAAAAGTGGAGAAACTGTTCCGTATGGATATGTACTGTAAACCAAAGAAAATCAGATAAGAGACTGTTGTGAAACAGTGTTTTCAGTAAGAAAAATTATTTGTAAAGAATGTTAGTAAAACAATTTGTTGTTAGTAAAAAAATAAAAATATGTTATATATACACATGTCTTTCATTATTCTTTCTCATTTTATCTTTCAATCATGTCGGTAACAGTTCAAGAAGAAAATATTGGTAGTTTGTTTTTTAAACATCCTGCTAATATTTTATATCGGGTCCAAGTGGATCGGGAAAAACTGAATTTGTTAAAAAACTGATTCAGTACAAAGAAGACTTGTTTGATATTTTACCACAACGTATCGTGTGGTGTTACAAAGAATGGCAACCTGTGTACAATATCTTGCAAGAACGCAAAGATTTAAACATCAGATTTATTTCAGGAATTCCAAATGACGACGACGATATTGTCACAGACACGAGTGAAACTCACTTGATTGTCTTTGACGATATGTTGGGCGACAAAGACGAAGAAAAAATTAAACTTTGGTTCACGAGGAAAGGACATCACAGAAATGCAAGTGTTGTGTACATCACACAAAACTTGTTTCAGCAGAGTAAATCGACACGTACCATCAGTTTGAATGCCCATTACTTGATTTTGTTTCAAAGTCCAAGAGACAAAATGCAAATTAAAGTTTTGGCACAACAACTTCAAGCTCCACACTTGATGTCTGCCTTCAACGATGCCACTTCTAAGCCACATGGTTATTTACTGATCGATTTAAAACCAGGCACACCAAATCATTTGAGGTTTAGAACAGATATTTTTACAAACTGGTATACAAAATCGGATCAACAGGGTCCAGTTGTGTATTTTCCAGTATAAAAACGTGTGTTTGGTCTTACATGGATCAGAATGAAACCAGACATGGCTCAAAAAGCATCGGCAAACTTGATCAGGGCTCTCTACAATTTGAGTAGAGAGCATGATTCGAACAAAAGAAAAACGTTGCTTAATGCGGGGTTGATGGAAATGATCAAATGGTTTTCTTTAGCAGCTAGAAAAATAGCTGAAAATAAAATGAAATTACCAAAACAAACTCAAAAATTCATGGACAAACGCAAAGACGATGTTAGAAAACTAGCAAGTCCTTTGGTAAATGCAGATACAAAACGAGAAATCATTCTAAAACCTGGTGGCGGTGGGTTTTTTGGTGGGGTGATAATCAGATCTCTCATTCGTTGGGACGGTAATAAAATACTTAGACGGTTTTCTCAGAAAAAGAAAGTGGGTAGAAAAGGTCCTAAAAAGTCTAAGAAAAAAACTGGCAAGAAAAAATCTCCAAAGAAAAAAACTCAGAGGAAAAAATCCCCAAAGACTAAATCAAGGAGAAAAATAAAAGTGAACGATAAGTTTGTCACTGTAAGAATTAAGAAACCTAGAAAACCTCCATCTCCTGTTGCAGGACCGTCAACTGCAAGAACTCCAAGTCCATTTGCTGCATCTACTCCAAACTCTAGTCTAAGAACTCCAAGTCCATTTTCTACTCGATTTTCTACTCCAAGTTCAAGTATCAGAAAAATAGGTGAAAGATTCACTCCTGCAAAAACACCTTCTCCATTTTCTACTCAATTTTCTACTCCAAACTCTAGTCTCAGAAAAATTGGTGAAAGACGCACTGCTGCAAAATCACCTTCTCTAGAAATTTCTAGATTTTCTCCTCTAAGGGCTTCTCCTCGAAGGAGTTCTTCTCCTGCAAACGAATATCTTCGTACTGCCAGAAAACATGGATTTGAAGCTGCCATGAAACAGATGTTGGCTAAACGTAAACTTTCACTATAAAAGGACTTGGTTGACATGATCGTTTACTAGTTTAATTCTTGACTGCAATCATGGCTGCACGTAAGAAAAGAACACATATCAAAAAGAAAAGAGGTTCACTGATTAAAAAGTATGGTCCTTTTCTGGAAGGACTTTGTAACATTCCATATCGGTTTCGTCAAAAAATTGTCAATGATTGTCCAAAAGAGATATTAGACTGTGTAGGGGAATGTTGTTTAAATCTTATAAAAGGCAATGTCAAACTCACAAAAGCTCAGAAAGAACAATTACGTTCTAGGAAGAATGATATTCGACTATTGTCTACAAAACGTGTTGCACTAGCAAACAAGAAAAAAATTCTCAATCAGAAAGGTGGTGCACTCCTGGGTTTACTTTTAAAACCTTTGCTTGGTTCCGTCTTAGGATCTATTCTTGGTCAGTAAAAAATTGCAATGGAAGGGCGTAAAATGGCCGTGGTACCATTTAAACTTTGGGAAGACATGAAACGCTGGAAAGAAGAACAAATTCAAAAACCAAGACTTCCACCCAATCCAAATGTTTCTGCGACGGCCAGTCTTCAAAGAGACTTGTCTTCGGTCATGGCCAACGAAGATTTGTCAGAGGCAGAAAAATCTCAATTGTTTGGTCAAACTTTACATAAATTTAAAACGGCACATCGCAAAGCATTGACAGAAACAAAACTTTCTCTCCCAGTAGAGCCTGAATCGAAAATTAATCAACGTATTTTTGATAGTGTTCCTACCACGATGCGAAAGAAAGCTAAATTATTGATATCTTGGCTAGAAAATAATCCTAACTTATCTTGGGACGAAGATGGGACGGTTAAAATGTATGGCAAACCAGTTGCAGGGTCTAATATCATAGATTTAGTCAATGATGTTTTAAGACAGAGAAAAGACACTGAGCCCAGGGGTTGGCAACCTTTTGCTGAGGCTCTTAGAGACATGAACGTGCCTCAAGATTTTGTCGGAAATAAGAAACGATGGGAATGGATGCATCGTACTCCTCTTCAGCACGAAGATGAAGAAGAGTATGTCACTCCTAAAACCAAACACCGACGCATGCCTACTCTTAAAAAAAGAACAAGTCCCGTTACACAATCTGTTAGAAAACACATCAAGAAAGACTTATCTCAAAGTTTGTCTGCCACTAGAAAACATATCAGAGACGAACTGTTTACACCCAGTTCTATCAAACCTATAAAAGAAGAACTGTTTGAATCACCCAGAAAATGGTTATCTTATGATGAACAATGAATAAATTATTATCAAAACTTTATTACGATCCTAAAAGTCCAGTGGGATATACGGGGTTGCAAGCTTTGTATAAAGCAGCAAAGAAAATTTCAAAGAAAATCAAACTTGACGATGTGAAAACTTGGTTGAGAAAACAACAAACTTACACTTTGCACAAACCCATACGTAGAAAATTTGTGCGTCGCAAAACTGTGGTGGCAGGAATAGATTATCAATGGCAGGGAGATTTGGCAGACGTATCTAGTATGGCAAAATATAACGACAAATATCGTTACTTGCTCTGTTTGATAGACGTATTTTCAAAATACGCCTGGGTTGTACCGATCAAAGACAAATCTGGAAAAACTTTGGTGGAAGCTTTTACATCTGTTTTGAAACATGGACGTATTCCAAAAAGTTTGCAAACTGATAAAGGTACGGAATTCAAAAATAAAGAGTTTCAAAAGTTCTTGAAATCTAAAAATATTCATTTTTTCACGACAGAAAATCCAGAAACAAAAGCAAGTATTGTAGAAAGGTTTCAAAGAACTCTGAAAAGTCGCATGTGGAAATATTTTACTCATAATCGTACACTGAAATATGTCGATGTACTTCCAAAATTAGTTCACGGGTACAATCATGCTTATCATCGCAGCATTAAACGTACGCCTGCATCTGTCGATGTCAAAAATGAAGTTCAAGTATCCCAAATTTTGTACGGCAAAAAGCAAAAAGTTGCAAGTCCTGATTTAAGAGTGGGTGATTTTGTGCGCATCAACAAAACAAAACGCACTTTTGAAAAAGGTTATTTACCAAACTGGACGCAAGAATTGTTTAAGGTTAGGGGTGTCATACAAAGTCAGAGTCCCGTTACCTATAAAATAGAAGATCTAGACGGGGAACTCATAAAAGGTACTTTTTATTCGCAAGAATTACAACGTGTGGACAAAGATCAAATTTACGAAATAGAATCTGTCTTAGATCGTCGTAAACGAAAAGTTGGGAAAAAGTGGGTCAAAGAAATTAAAGTTCACTAAAAAGGTTATCCATCCAAATTTGACAGTTGGATTTTGGAATCCGATCTTGTATAAAAACACGAACATGAATTTTAAATCTTCAGTCATAAGAAGGGATACGGATTCTTTGCAATCTTCTGAAAGTTTAGCCAAGTTACCCAAAAATAGATTGACATTTTTATCTCAAATCATTATCGTTTATGCCATCATCATCACTTCTCTAGTTCAAATCAGTCTTCAAAGTCCAGATAAAGAATTGTGGTTGATTTTATTGAGCAGCTCTGTCGGTTATATTCTTCCTTCCCCAGGGTTAAAATTCAGAAAACGTAGTGGTTTTGAAGAAACTTCCAAACAAGCACCATGACAGGGTTTTATTTGACATTGTTAAGTGACAGTTCAATGACGACTTTTCCTGACAATACACAAAGTTCTTTTACTGTCAGATTAGATCATCCCATCAACATCGAAAAAGAAAAGTGGGAAGTTGCTTTGGTAGAAATGATTACACCAACTCAAATCATGAATATTTCGGATGAAACCAATTTTTTCTACTTGAGATTTTACGATAAAGTCTTAGCTCAAGAATTCGGAGTAGAAAATATGAGCGAGGATTGTACGGAAGACAACACCTGCGCAGAATACGAGTTGAAAATTCCCAAAGGAAATTACAGCAGTCCACAACATTTGGTGGAAGAAATACAAGGCATCATCGATACACGTTTCGGAAGTGCTTTGAGAAGTGTTAATGCTTCGATAGAAATGAGTTATGGCAATAACAGTAAACGTGTCAAAATATTTTACAACAATCCAAAAGTCGTCAGACTGATATTCCCAAAACTACTTGGGGAGAAATTAGGGGTAAATCCAAAAATGTCAGAAAGACCCATCGGAAACGAAAGACATGCTTTTAGATACGAAGTAGATTTAAACACGGCTAATAATCAACTGTACGTTTACTCGGATATTGCCAGTTACACTTACGTAGGTGACATAACTGCTCCTATTTTGCGAGTTGTTCCATTTGAGATTTCAAAACGCTCTCATCATTCTCATCAAGAGTTTGTCAACTTGCATTACGTTCCGGTGGCAAAATCATTCATAGATCAAGTTCACGTGAGTATAAAAGGCGATACGGGAATAGATATTCCATTTATCACGGGAAAGTCTTTGATCAAGTTACATTTCAGACTCAAAGATAATTAGCCAAAAAAATGTATTTCCAAACTCGTGGTGTAGTGTGTCAACAAGGGTCGGGTGTAAATAACTTTCCAGTTTACAGAGGTGTATCGAGACAGTACGGTTATGGTTTAGGGTCCATGTTTAAAACTGCCTTGAGAACGGTCATGCCAATCTTAAAACCTGTTGCAAAAGCAGGTTTACAAAGTATCAAACATGTAGCCAAAGATCAAGGAATTCATGCACTTCGCGACATCTTGGATGGTCAAAATATCAAACAAGTTTTAAAAAGTAGAGGTAAATCAGCTTTAAAATCTTTGGGAAAATCTGCTTTGGATCATTTGGCTTCGGGAGGTATAAAATCAAGTCAGAAACGTAGAAAAACTCAGTCTAAGACAAATCGTCGAACTGTTCACAACAAACTGCAAAAGGGTAGAGGCAGAAAGAATTCTGTAAACAGAGCCATTAGGAAAAAATATTCAAATCTAAAATTTGACCGCGATATTTTTGACTAAGAAAATGATGCAAAGTGGATCTTGTGAATGTAGCAAGTCTGAAATAGACATGCAAACTGTTCCTCCAACTCTGACCACCATGCAAGATTCTCAGTGGATAGATTATCATCCCATAGCTTCTCTAGACAGTTATCATGCACCCATCGAATTTGTGGTACCAGGCCATACGGAATATTACACTGATTTATCACAAACTTATTTGTACTTGAAATTCAGGATTTTGAGAGCAAACGGTGACAATCTTGAGAACGATAAAAAAGTTGCTCCCATCAACAACTTCTTTCACAGTATGTTTAGTGGAATTGATCTATATCTTAACAATAAACTGGTGACCAGTAATATGGATACGTATCCCTACAGGGCTTACATTGAAAACTTATTTTCTTTTGGATCTGATGTGAAAGACAATCAACTTAAAGCTGCAGAATTTTGGTACGAAGATGAACCTGGTCACTTTGAAGATTTTGGTCATGGCAATGTAACAGCCCGTATAACCCCTTTTGAACTAAGTAACCCTAAGGAACTTCAAGGGCGTTTACATCTAGATTTGGCCATGCAGGAAAAATATTTACCTAATGGAATAGAATTAAGACTTCGTCTCAATCGTGCTTCTCCTCAACTTTGTATCATGTCTAAGGATGAGTACCCTGTTATGGTTAAGATCGATGCAGCAGTCTTATCGGTTCGCAATGTTCAACTTTTGCCAGCCATAGCCAATGATCTCAATCAAACTATTGCACATCACAATGCAAAATTTCCCATACGGCGTGTAGAAGTTAAGACATTTACCATAGGCACCGGTCTTAGATCAAAAGTCGAGGACCACTTGTTTCAGGGACAACTTCCAAAACGATTATTCATTGGCATGGTAGATAATGCAACATTCAATGGATCGTTCGCCACAAATCCTTTCAACTTCAAACATTTCGGTCTCAGCAAACTTGAAGTGAGTTGTGACGGTCACAGCATTTATGGAAAACCATTTGAACCGAAATTTAACTTGGATCAATATCTCAGATCTTACATGTCTCTGTATCAAGCTTTGGGCAGTCAAAATCAGATTCAGAATTGTAACATCGACTACGACGACTACAAAGGTGGATACTGCTTCTGGGGATACGATTTCACGCCAGACCAAGGAGCCGATCAGAGCCATCTACATCCTATAAAAACCGGCAACCTGCGAGTGGAACTTCAGTTTGCTAGAGCACTCGGCAAGACCATCAACGTCATAGTATATGCAGAGTTTGACAACCTAATAGAAATCAACGGTTTGAGAGAAGTCATCACAGACTACTGAGACCATGAACAATGGATACTTTGTAGAACAAGAACTAAAGTTTAGAGTGGAATGCTACGAACAACTACATGGATCCTACTCTGACGAAATTGGTTCCTTGGAGGACGAACTTGAACAGCTGTTACACCCAAAGATCAGATCTGTGTGTGATAAAAACGGAAAACTGCTAGAACAATTTGATGTGTCACCACCAAAAACATTTATTGGCAAAGACAAGACTGCTTTGATATTTGCAATGCTAAAGAACCTGAGAATAGCTGTCAGAGAATATGCTCAACACGAGTGTGAAGGTTGCAGAATAGATCATTCCAGCCAGAAAAATCACATGCTCTGTCTAGGAGCCGGAGATGATTGGATAAGAGACTTACACTATCACGAACCGGCATTAGAATGTCTCAACATCTACGATGTCATCAAAGACTGGAACCATGAACTGTGCCTAAAATTTGGCTTAAAAGACACTGGAGATGCAAGAGGCATGAGTCATCTCACGCCGGAAGAAGCCGTGGAAGCCTATAAAAACTGGATGTTTCTGAAGAAAAACCAATACTGCTCTCCACTGAATGAAGACTGGAAAAAATACTGGGAACTGAGAATCTTAGACTCCTACAACAGAGATGAATACGCTAGAATTGACGGCCCTTCTGACCAAGGCGTCTCAACTTTTGCATTTGAACGCCAAAGTTGTCTCGAAGGATCTCCTGCCACAGAAGAAGCCATTGGATGTGAAAGCATACATCATTAATACAGATGACTCGGACCAACCAGGAGAACATTGGGTGGCCTTATACTTCAAAGATGACAAGGCGATTTACTTCGATTCATATGGACAACCACCATTAGAAGACTACATTCTACCATTCATACAAAGAAATACCAAGACGTGGATAGAAAATACAGAGATGCTTCAGAGTCCATGGAGTAAAGTGTGTGGAATGTATTGTATCTACATATTACATCAGCTAAGCAGAGGACTAGATCTGAAGACGGCCATTCACGAGAACCTGATGGGAACAGGAGAAGATCCATACCAAAATGACAGAGACATTGAAATGTGGTTCAGTTTGAATTATGGAAGACTATACTTATCAGTGAAAAAGACAATATCACCACCAGACCAGTTCTTTGAACATAGGATTCAAAGTTGTAAATGCTTAAGATATACCAATTGTTTATCAAAGAAATATCCAATGTATACGATGTTGTAGATATGTTTGTAAACGATGGCAGAGGGACGACCCTAATCCTTTGTCAATCGTCAGTTAGTTCGTTAGCGGGGTAATTGAAGTTCTGTTATTGAAAAAATACAGTCGTTGTTATTTTTTCAGGTAAACTTTAGAAGGCTAGTAAGAAATAATTTCAGTCCAGAACATTAAAATCTTGAGATACAAGATTTTATAATCCCCAAGGAACAAGTACTGACGCTATAGAGTTAATCCTCTGGTATAGTGAGGCCCTGAGATACAGGACCAAGAGACTGATAGCAGACGCATATTACTGTAAAGCCTCAGAAATTGAAAAGAATGAACAAGAGTATGCCACAGCAACTCATACCATCAACTGACGCTATAGAGTTATGCCTCTGGTATAGTGAGGTCTTGAGATACAGGGCCAAGAGACTCATAGCAGACGCATATTACTGTATAGCCTCTTAAGCCATCTCCTATGCCATATTACATAGACTTCCCGCCAGAAAAAAGACTAAGTTATTTCAAACTAGCCTTTTCAAGCTTACTAAAGTGGTGTCATCTCTGGCCTCATCCCGGCCGGAGACTCCCCCAGGCTGTGGACTTAGTCTCCGGACGATGAGGCCAGAGTGACACCCTTTACTACTAGCAATCCTTGAGTAAACGAAATATAGTATGTAAGAATAAACATTTGTATCACATTAAGCCTCGTTGAATCTAAAGACTGATTGAACAATATTTCACTAGGATCTATCTTTATGTAAACAAAACTGAACAACTTTATGTAAATAAAACTGAATCACTATATTTGAGCCGCGACACGATAAAACCAACAAAGTGGCATGTGCGCTACGCGAAGCCACCGATAAGCCTGGACATTTGTCCAGTCTGATCAGAGCCATTGCAGTTAGCATGGAGGCAGCTTAGTCCCTTAACTACCCGTAAAGCGCATACCAAAGACTGTGATCAGACTGGGCGGATTATTGACAGCGTTGTTGGTTTTGTCATTTCACGGCCCACTTTTATGTAGTTAAATGTTTATAATAAAAACCACTGTCTTTTTTTTTTGTTCTCCTTTTTTGTTTCCATTTTCTTATTTGATAAACCAATGTAGAGATATATTGCTAATTATATGTAACACAAATAACACCAGAACCTGGAAAGAAAACAAGAATTAATACCAATTGGACCGTACGGATAGTTTGTTCTCTATTTGAATAAAAGTTTGGCATATTAGGCAGAAAAGTAATGCAAACATTAAAACCAAAGATTTCTCTTTAATAAGCTTGCTGATCTGCGCTGCCTGATCAAAGCGAGAGTCTATCTCACAATGACTGTCTCAGCATTTGCAGTTACTCGACGCAGAAATGAAAGACTCGTGATTTTTCCTGTAGCTTACCGAAGTCTGCAGAGCAAATACTTGTTTTGTTCGGCCGAAAATCGCATATGCATGCCTGGGTTTCCCATACACAACATAGAGCGTAAAAGAGTAGCCAAAATACTTTCAAACGATCCCAAAAATTCATTTTCACTGGCAGATAAATCGTCCACGAAGCTTCTTCGTAAATAGGAAAATATCTTATGGCAAAACTTTGAAACAAACAGCAATTTATTTTAACCTATTGATGTAAAATTCATTAGACTATGAATTTTACATCAAGATATTAAATTATATTGCTGTTTGAATAAAAGTTTATTTTTTTATTATTTAAGGGACTTCAACAATTAAGTATAAAAATGTCATATTGAAATAAAATTGAAGGTTGCGTCATATCATGAAAAAATACCTTAGGCTAGCTACTCAGATCTGGAAAATTGCAAAGAATGATAAATCTTAAGAAACTGCAGTCAATCCAGCAAGGATGCAGTAATCATAAAAATACCTTTTCTGACTGAGAGGTAATTACCATAATAAAAATGACATTATTGCTCACAGTTACGGTTTCGATAGGCAGGCAAGTGATATTGAACTGAAACTATGAACCCGTCCGTTCAGCATTAGTTTTATCTTTATGTATCTTCTTTATGTATTATTCGGATTCATAAAAAATATACCATATTCAGTTTTTTTATTGGTCGATGATACAACCAACATGCACTAAAATAGAAAAAAAAAAAATGAAATGTGTCCAGGGGACATAGCTTCCCCGCCCTGTACTCGTAATTTAACTGATTGTAGCATTTATATATTATTATTAAAATCCAATTCTATAATAACTATGAAATTAGTGAATAAATAAAGAAAGAAATAAAAATGAAGCCAAATAATGCATTGAGTCATAAAACAGGGGCCTGTGCCATTAGTGTAGGTTCAGATCAGTCACTATTGCATGTGGCGTCTAATTTGAGTTGAACTGTTTTGCATTCATATTATAACTCTGCTAAAGCATGTCTTGACTAAAACAAAAATGCATCCTTCTAATTTGCGAAACGAAAGACACCACTTTTTGAATACTTGACATGAAGGGTTAACAAGTGAAAATCATAGAACATTTAAAAGCATGGTCAACCTCATATTAGACTCCCCGTGGTAGTGTGAGAGGATGTAGCTCGCTGAAATTATCTCCTGTGAAAAATCGATTACTAAGTGATATCCAATATAACGTGTATCTCGCGCTCATCTACGAAGCTAAGATATACTCAACTCTTCAGGCTGAAAAGTGGATCACATTCGTATAACTGGGTGAATATGAGGGCTGAACACCAAAACACGTGTTCAGGCACTGATAAAACCGTATTCCACAACCTACATACATTGTCAAATGACAAACAAATAGGAACAGCACGTGACAGCATTATCAAAGCAAAACGTGCGTACAGCTAAATAAACAGTTTTTGCCGAGAAAGGTGTCACGCAATTTAAGCAGCTTCCATCCGAACCCAGTGATACTCACTTACTCACCTCCTAGAAGGACATAATCATATATCCTAGAAGAATAGCGTTAGAAGAATATTTAGTTATACATACGATTTATGCGCACAGCTTTACATTCTCTTCTGATGGATCGCAATTAAGCATTAATGAAATCATACGAAAACTTTCCATGTCATATACATGTCATCAACTTCTTAAATTGCCTGTTTTGTTCTTTAGTTTACTATTTTGTCGTTGTAACGTTTTATTTCTTATTTTCTTTCTTTTAAGTTAAATACTTTTTTTTTACAATGTACCATTTTCAATTTTAATTTCCTCGTGAAGCTGTCATTGGTTGGAATACCATCTCGCTACATACCTTAAAATAATACTATCCAGGAACTGATACAACTAAATTCTGTATCCTGCCCGCAACACCAAATGGAAAAATACCTAGAACAACACTTGACAGGAATCATATAAGCTGATATGCAAAGTAAAAAGATAGGCAATAATCAGGAATTAATACAATCAAATCCCACATTCCGCTCTCAAAACCAATAGGGAAAGAAGGACATACACACAGAAATTGACACAATTAAAATTTTAGAAAGTTCCTTCAAGAGCAGAGAATACATACTGAAGTAGGAACAAGTTTACGAAAGACACGCAAAGTAAACCGAATGAGCAGCTCTTTCCCGAACAGATGGTCATTCAGCTACCCCAATAACAGCATCAACATCTATTTCTACTTATTTTTTTATTTCAATTACAATACAAAACAAAACTGAAGGCAGATCGGACAGCAATACCGGTGACCAAACCGTCAGAGACCGTGGACAAGCGGACACAGCACAATATATCATCAAGGAACCGCAACAAACAAATCACGGATAAGGCCTAAGATGATTCAGAGATGAGGATTCAACAGAAAGAACGTATTGCGACACCTGGGAAGTCAGACAACACCAGTGACATACCGAAGCAAAAGTAACCATGTAGCAGACAAGGCAAACTCCGGCCCCAAACAACTAAATTAAGTAGCTTTATTTCGGGCCAATCATTGAGTCTGATGCCTGACCAACCGGCGTGCAATTAAAGCTTTTAACCATAATTGGGTTAACCACAAAACATGCGGACTGTAGCATTACAATTATACTAAATTCAATACGTTTATAACGAACAATAATTTTCCTAAACTGATCAGAAAAATCAGACTTACCTTCAATTTTTTTGAATTTATAGACTAAGTCACCAAACACAACATGTACAGCTTTTCCCAGGTAGCCACCAAGCTGGCAAACGCTAGTTTTACAGTCTAGTTTTGTCAAATTCTCTGTGTGTCATTCTTTCGCTTTTGGTTTTTAGGGCGGGATGCAGAATTTTATTGTATTAATTCCTGATCATTGCCTATATCTTTTTACTTTGATTAAAACTGTTTGTCGTCAAACCTTACACTATACTTGAACCGCGAAACGACAAAACCAAAGAGGTGGTATCGGCGCGAAGACTCAGATCAATCTGAACATCCACCCAATTCGATTAGACGCTTCGCTTGTGCTTAAAAAGTAGCCAAGGGCGCATGCCCAGGCTGATCTGGGTCTTCGCTGGGCGTACATGATATTTGTTGGTTTTGTCGTGTCGTGTCTCATTTCCTTTAAACTAGCACAAAGTACATGTAAATCTATTTCATTATGGTGTTCACTCTACATTTTGGATTTTGGTTGGTTGATTTGATGCTTAACGTCCATGGTAAACAACTAAGGTCATGTCGGGACGGTCAGATAACCTAACCACACTATTCCTGGGCAGGCTTAGACCTCCTAAGCGGTTAACCAGTACTAAGTGCACATACTTTCGCCAGTAACTGACAACTGCCCTTCTTGAATCAGCGGAAGGAGAAACGAAAGTATGTGGCCAGACCGGGATTCGAACCCAGGACCTCTGACTTACGAGTCAGGTGTCCTACCGATTGCGCTACCCGGGCCGGCTACATTTTGGAATGTAAATAGATTCTCACAGTGTAAGCCACCACATCATCAATGCAGGTGTGATCAAAAAGCACTCATTCATGCTACCGCTTTAAGGATGGTTCCATAAACGTTCTAACAACGTTCATTCCTTTCGCTCATACGTACGAAACGAGTTGTATACGATTCATTCTATCCGTCTCTTCGACACTTCACGGGATAAAGTTTTACAAGCACATGTGTATAAACATTTTCAGACTCCAGACAAAGCAGGTTAACTCTAGCCGGTAGCTTTCTTTCCACTGGTGGATCCTTAGCTTTCTTTCAGCATATCCTTTATGATTCTGTGCTTTAACTTGTGTTACGTGTTTTTTTGTTTAAATTTTTGTTTTTGCTATTAATCCCTTTATTTATTGTAAAGAGAATAATGACTTCCAGATAAATAGTATTTTTTTTATCCACGGCTGTTTATGAAATTGTCCGTTCCGTGTGTGATATATATCAAGCATTGTTGTCATGTGTATATCTGCTTTGCTTTATGTGTATGAAAATCACTCGGATGTTTTACTGATGAGTTAGGAGGCTGTCACACAGACTGAATACGCACTTGTGTTTAGAACTGCATCAGGCGGGAGTGTGAGGTTGCGGAAATTAAATAAATTAACTAGAAAATGTGTTTATGAAACACTATGCCCCTAACCATATGCTTGTCTCTAGAGAAGGTTCATCCAATAATGCTTGTACCTTTGTACCATAGGCTTACAATGCACTAAGTCGAAAAAGGGGCTTAACTCAGTCAAAAATTTACGAATTGTTTTCGAAAGTTAATCAGGTCATCTACACCTTGGGCAATATCAACCTGCAAAAATCATGATCCTAGCATCAGGGGTTCTCAAGATATTTTGTTCACAAGCTTCCATAGGCAAAAAATGCACTAAGTTGAAAAAGGGGCATAACTCAATCCAAAATTTACAAATTATTTTCAAAAGTTAATCAGGTTAACTACACCACAGGCAGTATCTTCCTGCATAAAATCATGCTCCTAGCATCAGGTGTTCTTGAGATATATTGTTCACAAGGTTCCATAGACTTACAATGCACTAAGTCGAAAAAGGGGCATAACTCAATAAAAAAATCATGATTTCTTTTCAAAAGTTAATCAGGTCATCTACACCACAGGCAGTATCTTCCTGCAAAAAATCATGCTCCTAACATCAGGGGTTCTTGAGATATTCTGTTCACAAGGTTCCATAGGCTTACAATGCACTAAGTCGAAAAAGGGTCATAACTTTGTCAAAAATTCACGAATTTGTTTCAAAAATTAATCAGATCATCTACACCTTGGGCATTCTCATCCTGCAAAACCTCATGATCCTAGCATCAGGGGTTCTTGAGATATTTTGTTCACAAGTTTCCACAGGCTAAGTCGAAAAAGGGGCTTAACTCTGGAAATACATTGCCAGCGGAAAAATAAAAAAATACGGGTCTGCTTATTTTCCATACTGATCATGTGTATAAAGTTTCAAGTTCCTAGCTCTTATTGTTCATGACTATATGTAAGGGTACCTTTGTACCATAGGCTTCATTGCACTAAGTCGAAAAAGGGGAATAACTTGATCAAAAATTCACAATTTTTTTTTCAAAAGTTAATCAGGTCATCTACACCACAGGCAGTATCTTCCTTCAAAAAATCATGCTCCTAGCTTCAGGGGTTCTTGAGATATTTTGTTCACAAGGTTCCATAGGCTTACAATGCACTAAGTCGAAAAAGGGGCATAACTCAGTCAAATATTCACTAATTTGTTTCAAAAGTTAATCAGGTCATCCACACCTTAGGCATTCTCATCTTGCAAAACCTCATGATCCTAGCATCAGGGGTTCTTGAGATATTTTGTTCACAAGGTTCCACAGGCTATGTCAAAAAAGGGGCATAACTCTGGAAATACATTGCCAGCGGAAAAATAAAAAAATACGGGTCTGCTTATTTTCCATACTGATCATGTGTATAAAGTTTCAAGTTCCTAGCTCTTATTGTTCTTGAATATATGTAAGGGTACCTTTGTACCATAGGCCTCAATGCACTAAGTCGAAAAAGGGGAATAACTCGATCAAAACTTCACGAATTTTCTTCAAAAGTTAATCAGGTCATCTACACCACAGGCAGTATCTTCCTGCAAAAAACATGCTCCTAGCTTCAGGGGTTCTTGAGATATTTTGTTCACAAGTTCCATAGGCTTACAATGCAATAAGTCGAAAAAGGGGCATAACTCAGTCAAAAATTCACGAATTTGTTTCAAAAGTTATTCAGGTCATCTACACCTTGGGCATTCTCATCTTGCAAAGCCTCATGATCCTAGCATCAGGGGTTCTTGAGATATTTTGTTCACAAGGTTCCACAGGCTAAGTCGAAAAAGGGGCATAACTCTGGAAATACATTGCCGGCGGAAAAATAAAAAAATACGGGTCTGCTTATTTTCCATACTGATCATGTGTATAAAGTTTCAAGTTCCTAGCTCTTATTGTTCTTGACTATATGTAAGGGTACCTTTGTACCATAGGCCTCAATGCACTAAGTCGAAAAAGGGGAATAACTCGATCAATAATTCACGAATATTTTTCAAAAGTTAATCAGGTCATCTACACCACAGGCAGTATCTTCCTGCAAAAAATCATGCTCCTAGCTTTAGGACTTCTTGAGATATTTTGTTCACAAGGTTCCATAGGCTTACAATGCACTAAGTCGAAAAAGGGGCATAACTCAGTCAAAAATTCACGAATTTGTTTCAAAAGTAAATCAGTTTATCTACACCTTGGGTATTCTCATCCTGCAAAACCTCATGATCCTAGCATCAGGGGTTCTTGAGATATTTTGTTCACAAGCTTCCACAGGCTAAGTCGAAAAAGGGGCATAACTCTTGAAATATGTGACCCGCGGAAAAAAGAAAAAACACGTGTTCGCTTATTTTTCATACTGATCATGTGTATAAAGTTTCAAGCTCCTAGCTCTTACGGTTTTAACTTGAGTTAGAGGACAGACGGACAGACGGACAGGCCCAAACCAATATGCCCCCACAATTTCTCCGAAATTGGGGGCATAATGATAAGGTCCGTTTCAAGACGAAAACTATGTAGGGGATGATGTAAGTTGATTTTAGCATCCGTGAAGCGAAGGTTGTTGGGGAGCTACATTGACTCGGAAAGTCAAACTTTGCAGTCTGACGTTGTCGTAGTCCTCAAATACGAGGGGTGATCATTAAATGATGGAAACTAGCATTTATTTCATTAGCTATGTGTCAAAACAGTACTCCAGATAAACCTAAGAAGCAAGAATAGTACATACAATTTAGTTCTTAGTACTGTTTAGGAATTGTCGTTGCCATGGCAACGATGCCTTAAACTTATAAGGGTTAAGTCTCTAAATTTTTTGCATATTTCCATGTATATTTGCTGCTGATAAGTGACAAAAATGGATAAAAGTTTGTGATGATGTAATTGCTTGATGCAAGTCTTAGTTACTAAAAGAAATATATAGTTATTTATGACTTGGTCTCAATTCTGGCAGAAATACAGACTGTGAAAGATTTTTGATCGAGCACAATTTGACGTTTTTCGCCAATTTTAAGCCGGAGGTACCAGAATTGTGACGTCAATGCACTTTGACAAGCAGAGTCTTGGGGAAATTGTATAGCAGAAAGAACCAAAATTATCCTTTACTTGATAACCGATCAATTAACTTTAGCATAATGCTGGAAATAACGAAATAAGATGTCAAAAATCAATTATTTTGACCCCTTCTATAGATTTAATTCATCTCAGATTTCAGAATATTTTTATCAACAATTATCATATGTGTGTTTCTATTGCCAAAACCTTACTTTAACGGGAGGCGTTCCTTAATATCTCTTTACATATCGTACATAATAAGCATAATACAAGCACCAATTTACCAAAAAAATGTCGAAACAATTCACATGCAGTACCCCGCATGAACGTGACGTCATATGTTGCTATGACAACACGTGGAAATTTCAATCTAAAACATAGTTTCGAAAGCACAAAAGACACTCTTTGGTAATATATGAAGGTTATGTATTTCTGTATAAAATCAAATAATCTACAAAGGTGTTCCACTATTTAATGATAACCCACTTAGTTCCAACGGCATTTTCATCTTAAGCTGTCGGGATTTCCTATCGAGTGACCAAGCTTCCGGTAGAAATGAAAGTGGTCAAAGTACCAAAAGCGTCAGTCCGAACTCGTAAGTCATTTTAACATTGACAATTCTGGAATATTTAAGATACACAGATATGGACCCAAAATGGAGCTGTGATCAGTAAGCATCACCTGCCTATCATACTACACCCGTCATATCTACGTATCAGTGGAAAAAGTCAGTGCAAAAGAAAGTCCGGTATTTGAAAGCTTAACAAAACTTCGGCTGTGGCCATCAAATCGGAAATTAGTTTAGAAACGGCGACATTGTAGGGATTAACGAGGTCATGGTGTCTCCCATAAAACTTTTTAACTGTCAACACAAGCTTTACTTTATGATAACCCTGTGTCAACAGGTTACGGGTGAGTAGCTTCCCTCTTTCAAAAAAAGTCTTGATATTTGAAACAGGCTCTAGCATAGCGGAATAGCTGAGAGACATAAACTCCGTATGCAGATGGCGAAGGGATATTACTACTCAAAAATGGAAAGTTAACTATGGGAAAATTGAAGCCGTCCCTCTTGTCATAAAGCCTAGTAACAAGCTGTTCATTGTCGATAAAGAGATAAAAATCCCAGTATGAAGCAGATGAACTGGACTCTGTGGTGTCTTTATTTTCAAGTTCACATCGATAGATTAGACCAATAAACTCCGAAATCTTTGGATTATTCAGAGACAGAACATCATCTATGTACCTGTAGGTGAAGTGAACTTCTGAGCAAGGTCAAGGTCCCACTTGAAGGTCAAATGATAAAATGGCCATAAATTTAGCTTGTCCGAGCCATTACTTCTACATTTATGCATGGATTTCAAAATAATTTGGCAGACTTGTTCTTCTTGATGAGTAGAAGTGCCATTTGAAACATTTTTTTGTCGAGCTCGCTTGCGGTGAGCGAGACATAGTTGTTACAACTTCAGTTCGGTGTATGTGCGTGCGTGAGTGTGTGCGGTCGTGCGTGTGTCCGTCCGTCCGAATTTCTCCGGGTCATATCTTCTACATTTGCAGATGGATTTCAAAATAATTTGGCACAGCTGTTCTCCTTGTTTGCTATTATTTGCTGCTAGCAAATCTGTACAAATATCTCTTGATTTTAGTCCACTTGAGCTTGTGTTTGGTCACACAGTGTGTGAGCCATTGAAACTTTTGAAAGAGAAATTTCTCTCTACAGAGCTCTAGATAAGAGGAGTATTTAATGATAATTGAGGGATAATTTTTGTCGAGCCCGCTTGCAGTGAGCGACACATGGTTGTTACAGCTTCAGTTCGGTGTATGTCCGTACGTACGTTAGTGTATGCGTGCGTGCATCCGTCCGAATTTGTCCGGACCATAACTTCTACATTTATGAATGGATTTCAAAATCATTTGGCACAATTATTTTCCTTGATGAGTGAAAGTGCCATTTGAAACATTTGTTCAGGTAGGTCCAAGGTCAAGGTCACACTTGAAGGTCAAATGATAAAATGGTCATAAATTGAGTTTGTCCGGGCCATAATTTCAACATTGATGGAAGGATTTCAAAATAATTTGGCACAATTGTTCTTCTTGATAAGTAAAAGCGCCATTTGAAAAATTTGGTCAGGTAGGTCCGAGGTCAAGGTTACACATGAAGGCCAAATGTTTAAATTGTCACACATTGAGCTTGTCCGGGCTATTACAGCTACATTTATGCACGGAGTTCAAAATAATTAAGCACAATTGTTTTCCTTGATGAGTAGAAGTGCCATTTGAAACATTTGTTCAGGTAGGTCTAAGGTCAGGGTCACACTTGAAGGTCAAATTATAAAATCGTAATAAATAGAGCCAGTCCAGTCCATACCTTCTACATTTACAGATGGATTTCAAAACAGTTGGGCAAAATTGTTCTCCTTGATGAGTAGAAGTGTCATGTGAAACATTTATTCAGGTTGGTCAAAGGTCAAGGTCCCACTTGAAGGTCAAATGATAAAACTATCACAAGTAGAGCTAGTCCAAGCCAGTACTTCTACATTGAATTTTATGCATGAATTTCAGAATAATTTGGCAAAATTTATCTCCTTGATGAGTATAAATATTTGTTCAGGTTGGTCCAAGGTCAAGGACACTTGAAGGTCATGTGCTAAAATTACATAAATTGAACTTGTCATGGCCATTAGCTCTACTTGTTTTCCATAATGGAAAATTTATAAAAGAAATGTGCTGTATAAGCATGATATTGTTTGGCTTCTTTCTAGATTGAAGCAGTTAGTTTTGACATACTTTTAGGTCACGAAAGCAAACAGCGGGCTCGACAAGTTGTTCCTGGACAACCTGGTTTGAGTACAGTTTCAACTGCTTTAGACATTTTCTCCAAAGCCTAAGCTGTTTCAGTGCCTGTAATGAACAGATTTCATATGTGGGTAAGCCGTATGACATATTAATCGGTCCTGCTTACGGGACGTCACACTTGGGAGTCCTCTTCTCGGGAATTCTAGTGTCATTCCTGTCTGACGTGAATGCTTTTACAATAAAGATCGTCAATTTACCAAGTACTTGGAAGTTCCAGGATATGACTGATTGTTATGTCACTCACAAAAGCATTTGCAATGTTTTTTGCGTCAAAAGTACCATGTTGATGGACGTTCTTTAGGCGTAAGTCCGTTTAGAAGACGTTTGGCAATTTGGACAATTATTTAAAGGAATGAATATTTTATAAACTATAGAAATCACGAGACATTAATATTATAAGTGTATAAATATGTTAATGTTTGCACCAGCAATTCGGAGAACGAAATTCGTTTTTATGATATTCACACTATTTTCATATAAATGTATTCAAAATGTGCCATTTCAATCTAACAAACCCGTGTAACGTCATATAATGGCACATTCGGCATGTGAGACCTGTATAATCGTACGACACCATAAGAAATCAACTGAGATAAAACCAATATTAGATAGTAGACAGTCAAGAATTCATACCTTTCATACTGATATTTAGCGTAACATAACGCTTGCGAAATAATTATAACTTGAAACACGTGCTTCGTATTATCCCGCGTAATACGCGAAAAGGTAGCAACCTAACTGATTGCCCCTGTTCATCATACATGTATGTATGTATTACCGTTATGATGCCGAATAAACCATTTTATCATATGACGTCGCATCTGAGAGTGTAATAAAGCCATGCATTAAAAACGATAATCCACTAGTGGATTAAATATGCAAATTACGTCGTAACGTTATGCGTTGACGTCCATGCAAACGTCGCATTTTCTAGTGGCGACATCGTGACGTTTTAGTACAAAATTTGCTCATAAAATGCAATTTTATTGTCATATGATAAATAGAATCTTGCATTCGTGCTCCTGTATTATTGAATTTATTAAACTCGTTGGGGAAAACGATAAGATGGTCGGCATAGCCTTGCATCTTATCATTTTCCCCAACTCGTTTAATAAATTCAATAATACATGAGCACTCATGTAAGATCCTCTATGTAATTTGACTAAAACAGAAAAAGAAGGAGTTTAAAGCAAGCGCCGTCGACAAACTACAGTGAAATATTTATTATGTAAATTACTAGGCTATACAATAACATACCCTCATGAAAAGAATTTGCTTTGAAACGAATTTTCTATAACAAAAAGCTTAATTTACGATACGAAATTCATTTAGGCACAAGAAGCCTCTCAGAAACTAATAATTAAACTAGTGCATGTCTTGTAAGTGTCATATGTAATTAAAATGCACATCTCCAGGGTTTAGTTTATTCAAATAACTGCATAGCAACTGTCCTGAAACAAATTACATACTTGAAAGAACATTGTATTATTCAATATAATTGCAGTGTAAAGTCAAACAGCTCTTTGGTACATATAAATGCCTTAGTTTCTGTTTCTGAAAAGCACTAATTGTATATATCAAACCTACCAACACATTCTGTGTGTCTAATTTAAAACATATATCATTTCAGCAGCAGTTATTGTGTGTTCATGTTGAAAGTGACATAAGCTTTTGCGATGAGGATGGCTATCTGCCTTATTTCATTGATCGTTGCTTTATTTTTAAAATTCAAAACCGGACACTGCGCGACAGGACGTGAATCAGGACGATTAGAATGTATTTGTAAGTATACATATCTGACACCGTATAATTATATATGTATCACACATTCTATATTGCTATTAACATAATATAAAACAGTATCATGGTTATTTTATCTGGCAACAGAAAATATTAAGAAGACGTTTGGTAAATACATTTAGCTTTTCCACTCATGAGGTTTTTATATTGACCAAAATAAGAGAAAATGCTTTGTCAGAAACTTTGCTTTGAGTCTATTTTTTTTTTTTTATTTCAATAATTAATAATTGATCCGCGAACACGAGAAAACCAACAAAAGTCTGTGCGCCACGTGAAGACTCAGATCAATCTGCCTTCGCTATGCACTCTAAGGATAGCTAAGGGTCTAAGCTAGCGCCATGCGGACAACGAAGATTTTGATCAGTTGGGCGCACATGACACCATGTTGATTTTGTTCTGTCGTCGCTCAATTATGAATGAAGATTCCAAGATAAGGCCACAATTACAACGCATGCAATTTATCAACAAAACGAAAGTAGCACACCCGGTTTGACTGAATCCTTTCATGACTAGTAAAATGTATTGTGCAAGATACACTGGGCCAACAAGACCCATGGAGCATACAGCCAAGTCAGGAAACAATTTCTTCGCTATTTTTGTCATTTGCATGACACCACTAATGGTAATGGTGACGTCATTGAGAAATCAGTAAGGCTCATACTATACCTGACTGGCGACATCAAATAATTAGGGCTATTGTAGCTGCGTTTGCAGGACGTTGCGAGGCCGCATATACCCATACGCCTCGTCAAGGAGGAAATGCATGACATACCACCCCTGAAGTCAAGAATGCTGGGTTGCATATAACATAAGCTTTGAATGTAGTTTCTTGAACTACATTTGCCGACAGGCATTATGCAAATGTGAGCTAGGTCGAACCAAGCTATATGCAGCGTCGGACACGCCCTCTAGCATCCGATTTCTCAGAACCCAATTTTTAAAATGACTTTGAATGAAAAAACGAAGGCCTTTGAGATGAGATGCTACCGAAGGCTACTGTACATTTTGTACAAGGACAATACAATCAATGAGGAGGTTCGCAGAAAGATCCAAGCAGCCATTAGAGAGCATGATGAACTCCTGATGCTGGTCAAGAAACAAAAACTAAGGTAGTTAGCCAAGTCTCAAGATCTTCTGGTTTAGCAAAGACGATTCTGCAGGGCACAGTGAAAGGAAAAAGAAGAGGTAGACAGGAGAAGAGGTGGGAAGACAATATTAAAGAGTGGACAGGGATGGACTTTGCCAGCTCAACTAGGGCAGCTGAAAACAGGACAAGGTGGAAAGGGATTGTTTCGAAGTCATCTGTGGTGCCCCAACGACCTAGTAAGGTTATGGGATAGAATAGAATAGAATAAAATGAATGAAAACAATGATCCCGAAGGACCAGAAAATATCAAATGTACACCCTGATTAAATACCTGAAAACGTTTCACTTTGGATTCATTAAAACTCGTTTCAGCGCCACAATCAGCTACTACTGACCGTGACAAATCGGTACGTTCTTGTTGTTCCTCAATGTTGCGTGTGCTTATGTCCGATTGTATGTGGTGTTTTTGCAATATAGTGACCTGTATACCTGCCCATTTAACGCTTTGTTTTGTTTCGTAATGTTAAACAGAAAATAGGTAAAATAGACTTGTTTTTAGTTGGGGTAGCTGAATAACCATTTGTTCGGGAGAGAGACCGCCGTGCCTTATTTTTGTCTATTTGTGGTATAAGATCTGATTATATTAATTTTTATCAGTCCCTATGTTTTACTTTATATGTAGTTTATTGTTTACATATCCCAGATAACTCCTCCAAATATTTTCCCCTGAATAAGCACAACAACAACAAGAAAAAAGCAAGCCATCGTGTGTTTACATGCTATCTGAAGTCACAGACAATGCTAGTGTGCATAAAGTTCTGCAGACCTCTTCATTTTGTGTACCACGTGAGCGAGTCTCCGAATCATTTTATCACACAGTTTCACATGCTAATGAGTCTGGGCGTTTTTGATTGCAGAGATATGACCGAAAGTCAAGAATACGGTGTTAGCAAAAAATGTAACCGCTTATAGGCATTAATAAAGAATATACGAGGCGCTTTTGGATGCCAAAACAGGCTGAGTCAAAACAGGCCGAATAGTTTTGTGACGAATTAAAAGGTAAGTTCAATAAAAACCCTTTAGGAACAGACTATTTTACCCTCAGTAAATGATAATATCCCATGTCCCGTGTTACTCAAGTTAAATAAGTGTAAAATCAAATTGGATTTCTGAAGACAGTAGTTTTGTAAGAACACTTATAGTCAGTTTTGTAAAACATTTATAGTCCTTTTTTCAGTTTTAAAATTACACTAAGAGCAATCAAAAACATAGGTAGCCGCAATTTTGCTTTCTTCTGGTCAGTTAAAACGCTTGAGATCAATCAGTCGTCTTTATGGATGAATACACTTATAATTTGGGAGAGACAGTTATTTTGCTCCATGGGAACATGCTATCAGAAGTTTTGTATATATAAAACGCAAGTTTCAATGTTCGAAATTTTGTTAGCCTAAAGGATTGCTATCTTTGCGAATAATTAACAGTGGAAAATATGCATTTATGACACTAATTAAACACATGGCTCTAACATGCTACCCCCGACAGGCTAACAAGTGAGAGATTTCCACGGCTGTATAACTAGCGCCGCAGGTCGCGAGCAAACATATGGACGGACACTCTGTGCTAGGCGTGTGCAACTATGGTTACGTACCGCTGAGCCACTTGGGGAACGACGTTAGGAGAATTGAAACAGAACAGAACAGCGAGTAAACATGAACGGACACACGATGCTAGGTGTGTGCAACTATGGATACGTTCAGCTGAGCCACCTTGGAAACATCGTTATGAGAATAGAGCTAACAACAACAGCAAACTTTGGCAGTCGAAGGATTTCTGAATTTCCATCATGCACATTTGTGATACTTTATCATGCACATAAATTGAATTGACATGATGTTTAACCATATCATACTTACATATTAACTGTTTGCAACACGATGTCACCACATGTCCGAAGGACGAAACGTGATGGAAACCATAACGTTAGTTACTTCTAGTGTTTTGGCTGACCACAACAAAGGCGAAAACCCTCCAGTACTTTTCTGCTGAGAAACTGGTGCAAAATCTTAAATAATAAGTACAATTAGCATCCGTTACAAAAGCAATAGCACTATAGACTAGATTGATCGTAACAGTTTAAACTAGAATATAAGGTATACATGTTTTTTCTTTTAAATAAAATAAGCCAAACACACAGCAATATTTATCTTATTTTGACCATAAATCTGTAGAAATAACCAAAATATAGGCTGTTTTTATGAGATAACTTACAGACTCGGCAAAACGTCAACCTGAAGTGTAGACTGGTCAAGCTGAATATTGTCAATGAGTTATACTGCCATTTTAATGAATTGGATTGAAAATGTAAGAGTTATGGATAAGCATCACACATATGCGTGATAGAGGAAAGCCGTTATTCCCAAGACTCTTTTGTTGATTGCTGGAGAGCGTCGATTGCAGATCGAAGAAGAATAATTACAGGTCAGAAAGCTTCGTGGTTCTAGCTACGGACAGCGTTAAGGTATTTGGAGAAGAATTTATGCGAAAGCCTTATACCAATACAGTGTCTAACGGTTCATTGTAGTGCTGGCTCAAACCTGATGCTTCATAAGTATTAGAAATCATTGGGATAGCTAAATCCAGTGTGTCAGGACGGGTTCTATGGAAGCTAGCCCAAGGAAAGCTATAGTGTTAGCTTGAAGAGCATAGGGTTAAGCCCTGTAAGCGTTCAGTTGTTTAGACACGAATACTGAAAACACAGATTTTTGGTGGTTAAACCATTAAGGATAGATTAAAGCCATACATGCTTGTGTGTGCTGATTGTTGTGAGATACTTTTCATATGTCCAATAAATTCCTAATTATAGATTTAATCATACCACAGGACATTCCAAATAACTGCTATAAAGTCATACATCTATTAAAGTAATAAATAGTCAATTAGTCCTGCAAGAAACCTATATTTAGTTTGCTGAAAGCTTGTTTGTATTCTATTGTTTGTATCCTTAAAATAGTCGTACATGTACGGCATTAGTTTGCATGTGATTGAGGGTTATTTTGTTTATTAAATGTCCCTACATGACAAATGTTTAATCTTTAAGTTAATCCGACTGTCATTAAAGAGTCCACAGCTCAAGTCATCTCGGCCAATGCATTTTTTTAACGCAAGTACCTTTGAAGATCTGAAAATAGTTATCATAGCATAACTATCATTAAACATAAAAGACTGAAAGAAATCAATTTAAGACACTTTTAACAGTAATCTGTCATACTGACTTCAAAGAAATATATCAGAGTAGAAATGTTACCCAATAATAGCGATTAGATTGTAAATTTAGTCGTTATCATTCTAAAGTATTATATACTTGATACATACTCAGTAATTAGCAAAACTGTGCACACAGAAGTTTTCCGAAAAGAGAGAAATTCAGAATTAGGGGATGTGTTCATTATTATTCTGAGTTATAATAGCGTATATTTCACTGAATTTACTAACTTATTTGAAAAATAAATTTTCTTTCTCGACCTAAAGAATGCTTGAAATAAGCATTTGATTAATATTAAAAAAATCCAACAAAGGTCTCATTGCGTTCTCTCCATGGAGAAAGCATGTACATATAAGTCAGCATATACAGCGGTTCTACTGTTACGTGTTATGTCAACATTTCGATATACTGGCAAAAAGTAGGGCAACAGGTTTTTGAAAAAATGGCAAAAATGTTATTTTTTCTGGATCCACACTGAGCTATGCAATTGCACACAGGCCCGGCAATGAATGGGTACCTTGTCATTTACACTGTATATTTACCACATATAATATTTTTGTGATACCGAAAGTTGCCAGCAGATGACTAAAATGATTAATATTTTCCCCTTTGAAACACACACTTAAGAAGGCTTAATTCTTTGAGAGCTGGCAAATCAGGTTCATTTAAACTCCAAAAATTGCAGTTAAAGCATTCAGAAATAGTTTGCATTAAAATATTACATAGGAAAGATATGGTGCCTTTAAACGGATTCTCTAATGTACTCTCTTAGTTTAATAGTTGCATTTTGGAACTAAAGTCAACATTTAACATTTGCTTAAACAAGTTCACATTAGGTGGACCTAACAAACAATAAAGTACAACTGAATCACGTTAGCAATGGCTTGATCTGCTCGGTAATTAATTACTGAAGAGTGGAAACCTTAAGTAAAAAGATAGGCAATGATCAGGAATATATACAATCAAATCCCACGTCCCGCTCACAAAACATTAATAGAAAGAATCACGCACACACACAGACACGCACACACAGACACACACACACGCACACACACACACACATCCGAAAAAACCGGCACGCACGGCAAACCGAGTAAGCAGCTCTCTAAAAACAGGTGCTTATTCAGTTACCCTAATTAAAGCAGCAGCAACTTCTAGTTTACCTATGTTATATAACACAACAAAGCAGAAGGGATCGCTTATTCAGGTGACTAGGCTGCTAGAGACCATGGACAAAGGGACATAACACAAAGGGACAACAGATATAACGTCTTGGTACGGTCAGCAAAGTGTGGCTAGAGTGGCATCGGGGTGATTGAGTTAAACCAGTTATACCACTGCGGTTGTTTGAAACATTTAGTCAGCTGTTTGGTACGCAAGAAGGTTTCCTAACCCGTCAATGAATCATCACTGATAACAAACTTTTAAGTTCTTATAACGCCTATAATGAATCATAGATGCAACGTATTGCGACACTAGAGACCTCTGGGATGTGAAACAATACCACTGAAATACAGAAACAAAAGAAAATCATCACTTGAACAGGGGATAAATATGCCACAGACAAGGCAAACTCCGGTTCATACCAAATAACTTAAAAAGCTTTATGTCGGGCCCATCACTGGACTGGTGCCCGGTCAACCGGTATGCAATTAAGGTGGGAAGCAAAGTTATTAACCATGATTGGGTTAACCACTAAACATGCAGACTGCAGCGTTACATTATGTGAAAAAGCGTTCCTTTCGTTAAAGGCAAGTAAAGTCGAACTTTCCCTGTTTTTCGTTACGTAAAGCCGGTCAGAGTGCCACCCCTAAGTTATTAATTACTGACCATATGTTGTTTTTTTTTTTTTTTTTTTTGTGTGTGTGTTTTATATGGTTTTGGTAATTGTTATATTTTCTACTATGACGAATCCTTCGGTCCGTCGTCAGTTGTACAGTTGCCGTTCTTTGTTTGTGTATCTCTCCTTTGCTTGTGTTGTCTTGGGAAAGCCGTGTAATATGATTGTACCTGTTTTGTGTGACTTTAACCAACTTATGCCTAGCGTCCCATAACTGGGACAAAGAAGGCAAACAGTGCTGACCAAGATCAGAGGCCACAGCATTCGGCATCTCATCAGGGTCTAAATTATTTACATAAGACATTTAAAATATGATATAAATTAAATAGATAAACTAAACCAGACACCCCTTATTTGACAAATGGGCTCACCAACTTGATAATGACAGAATGTTTCACTGGACATAAATGGGTTTACTATAATATTGGGTGGGTTGCGCTTTGTGATTGCGGCTTTTTTGTTACCGTCGTGCATAATACATTATAAGAAATGTAACTTCAGCCGCGACACGACAAAACCAACAGAGTGGCATGTGCACCCAGCAAAGCTTTGGATAAGTCCGGGCATCTGCCAAATCTGATCAGAGTCTTTGTTGTCGACATGGAGGTAGTTTGGACCCTTAGCTACCCTTTAAGCGCACGGTGAAAACTCCGATCAGACTGGGTGGATGTTCATGCTCATCGGAGTCTTCGCTGGGTGCATATACAACTTTGCTTGTTTTGTCGTGTCGCGGCTCAATTATACTTTCTCTTATGGATTGTATGTGTGTGTGTGGGAGGGGGGGGGGGTTGATGAGATGATGTTGTGTATAACTTCCAGTGCAGGGGCGTCCTGAAACATTGTAGGGAAACATTGTACGGCAAGGGCCTACTGTGCTTGCACTAGGTGTGGGTGGGGTTATTTGGACGTTTTCGCTCTCCTCTATCATTTCTCTTTTTTCTATCTCTCTCTGGGAGACGGCCCGATACAGATTGAAATTCTGTCTCAAAGGGCCGTTTAACCTAAAACAACTAACCAATCGAATTTTATAAAGTGCTTATTTTGTTTATTTTCAGATTTTATTGATGGTCTTGTTTCCGACAAAGAGCTCAGTACGAATTCTGATAAAGGAACGATAATTTTAGACTTACTGCTTTCTCCGTTGTCTGGTGGCACCCACAAGAGACGTAGGCGAGGACTCAACGAAGACGATTTGCTTTTGGTGACAGAATCTTCGTATTTTAATCTTACATTTCGTGAGTGTCGGAAATATCTGAATATGACAATATTTAAATCAACTGAGTAAAGGTTTCTTCTTCTTCTTAATTATATATATTCTGTTTCTCTGACTGTAATGTTTTCTGTATTTCTGACTGCATGCATATCTGCGTACATGTCTTTGTAAATCTTTTTAACCTTGGATTCACATTATACGATGTCGGGCCTTACATGTTTTGATGAGTCCGGCATGTTTGAAATGTAGCAAATCATGAATTTGATGAAAAGGGTTTTTACAGTTGCGTAAACTTTAATTTTCGCTTCGTATATAAATCAAAGGTTAATCAAGTGTATTCCGGAAAGAAAGACCTTTAGAAACACGCCAAAGAAACACGCCAAAGAAGTGAAACCTGCGACTCGGTTAAAAGACTGTAAGCAGTTACATGTACTTCGCGTGCAACGCTGCGAATACCCTCGAGCTTCAGTAGCAAAACCCTGTTAGAAGGTACCTCACCGGAGCATTTTTCCCAATGTTATTATTCTGTCTGAATCATTGGTGATACGCAAGTTAAAAGAAATTCACAAATTTAAGATAATTTTAATTCTAAACAAAAAATCTTGATGCCATGCTATTGTCAATTCTGTCGCTCTAATATCATGAGTTTTTAATGATTTAAACTTGCAATGACTGATTGCCTCATAAAATGTAACACATATACTTTAACAGAGAGTGGCAGCCGATGATTTAACAATCAGAAATATCAAAACAATGCAGAAATATTTAACAATAGTTTCAGTTTCATTTCGGTGTTGAATAAAATGTCGATCGACACGCAGAAAAGATATTTTGCTGCAACTTCAATATTCAATGTATATAATAAAGCCCTTTCAAACCTTATTCCAGTTAAGCCTTAGCTTTAGGTCGTTCAAGTGTTCCGGATAGTTGCTTTCATTAGGGTTATGCTGGGGCTTAACGATATATTAAGAGATAAATGACCTTAATTTTAGTGATCAGCAATTAAAGACCTTATGTTTCTAGTAATTAATGATCTCAGGCGATAAAAAATTAAAATTACCACCCCTTCACACCCCCTCCCTCCTCTTATAAAATGAAAAATGACAAAAATTTATGAAATATACAATCTTTTGTGAAAATGGTTTAATCGAAGACTGATTAAAGGGGAAACCTTTTAATGATAAAGCGTTTTGGCAGCCCTCATCCAGACCCTCCTTCATGTCCAGAACTAAGAAAAGTTTCCTCTTCTTTAACTTCATTCATAGAACTTTCACCCTCAGTATAAATTTAAAGGATTGTAAATAAATAAATATATGAATAAGTACATAAATCTTTGAGATTTTTTATAAGCTCATAATGTTGTGACTGTTAGTTAATGAAAATCGTTTTATTCTAAATTTTCGTTGTATTCTACAGTTGAGGGCTCCTGGGCGCTTCAGGTTCAGAGCTGTCTAATTGCGGGTTTGGAGGAAACACTGCTGTTTTCAATGAATTATAATCACGACCCAGATGACTGTCAGAACTCTACATTAGACATCACAGTTTTACCGACGGTTGGTAATTCTAGGTTTCAAGCCTTTAATGAATTTGACTTTTGGAATCTAGCATGTAACATCTAACATCAAAATTTTAGTTGCCGTCGTTTGACGGTCAACAAACTTTTCAACGACGGAAAGTAACTTTCATTTTATTTCTAACAGCACGAGTCGCTTTCGCTTGAAGTTTTAGATAGCTGTCAAATAATTTTCAGCATATAATTGACTTAATTGGAAGCTGAATCAGAAGAAATGGATATCTTTAAAACTTTATTTCTGCCTACTGCACATGCGGAAGTACACTCTTACAGATGCATGATGATTATCAGGATCCGACGTCTCTCCCGCAATTCTTTCATTTGTCTAGCATTGTTGGCACCTAAAAGTTGCCTACTTTGCTTTCTTGTTTTGTCAAGTGGATTAATATAGGGTCAAGTCAGCTAAATTCGGACAGCAGGTAATTTTGGTCAGTGACAATGTTTCCTTTATATGTCGGTTGTTTGGAATTAAAATAAACATAATTGAGCAAACGGTGAAAATCCTGATGAGACGGCTCATTATGAGCATGGTATGTCCGAATGTACCTGCTGTCCGAATTTACCTGACTTGACCCTAGTAGATAGTCGAAGAAGGGTTCTTAATCTTAATAAAATGTGTTCGACTTTTGTGTTGTTGTGGGTATTTAAGGTACCTCTGTTTCGGACTGGTGTGTCTATTAACGAAGATAGATAAGATCTTACACAAGTTGTCATTTGATATGAAATTTATGAAACGAGCCTTCGGCGAGTTTCATGAATTTGATATGAAATGACCACGAGCGTCATTTGACCTTCTTAAATAGGATTTTATCGCATTCAAAAGGAACATGATTTGAATAAGAACACGCATTGTTGACACGTTCCTTTTCAATGACGTTACATGTGCACGCCAAAATGTTATAACACGTGTGGTCATACGATTTTTGACACGACGTTATCCACTGAATAACAGCGATGTCATATGGTAAATACTGATTGGTTTTGTCAGTTGCGTCAGTACCTTCTACTCATTATGTACATGGAGGTTTGTACTTTTTGACTGTTGCCGCTCCCGAGTATCTTCATTACATTTGGTATCTTCGAGCAGCAACAAAATAAAAAAATAAATAAATAATAATAAAAAAAAAAAAAATAAAGTTTACCATGGGACACGAGTTTATATAACATAATGTTATTTTGTTATTTTGATTTTATTACTCTGGAAAATGGTACAAAAATAATAAATGATGAAAACAAACATTATTTCTGTGGCAGTTACTATCCACGGTTCACCTCAATACAAGGAAGAATTGTCAGCTTTTTGAGGGCACCTGAAATTTACTCTTTCTTTTCATAACTTCCGATTGTGAGCAACACTGAAGAGTAAAACACTAAAAGAGGCATATGTCCAAGTAAATTTGGTTTCGATGCTTTTTTTTTACAGCAACCAGTTATAATGGAAATGGAAAGGCAGGTGGTGGATATAGGTCCATGTCAACTTGATGGTACAATCGATGTTCTCGATGTACAGTTCAGTAATTCACATGCATGTGTATCTTTTACATGTACTGTAAACTGTACAAATGCTAATAAACTATTTTGGATACATGCAGGTAAATACTAATTTATTTTCAATTTCATGTATTACTTTCATGTAAGGGAAAATATGTTGAGTACTATTTTTGAAAAACTAGCTAGTCTGGCTCATACTATATAACATCTGAATCCACTGTTTCGTTCTACTGATTGTCACCATATATAATTGCCTTGTACATCAGCATTCTATTCTATTTTATTCTATTCTATCCCATAACCCTACTAGGTTGTTAGGGCAGTTAAGGGCACCACATATGACTTCGAGACAATCCCTTTCCACCTTGTCCTGTTTATAGCTGCCCTAGTTGAGCTGGCAAAATCTAACCCTGTCAACTCCACCTCTTCTTCTGTCTTCCTCTTCTTCTTTTTCCTTTAAATGTGCACTGTAGAATCGTCTTTGCTAAACCAGAAGACCTTGAGACGTGGCCAAACCACCTCAGTTTTCGTTTCTTGACCAGAGTCAGGAGTTCATCACATTCTCCAATGGCTGCTCGGATCTTTCTGCGAACCACCTCATCGGTTATATGGTCCCTGTACAAAGTGTTCAGTAACCTTCGATAGCATCTCATCTCAAAGGCCTGCGTTCTTTTCTCTAATCTGCTGTCAGGGTCCACGATTCACAGGCATACAGATATATGGAAATGACAAGAGTGCGAATGGTTTCACCTTTGATTCAAGAGATATGTTGTTATCTCTCCAATTGGTTTTTAGCTTGGTAAGAGCTGAAGTGGCTAGTGCAATCTTTGAGAGAACCTCCTGTTTTCAGCCATCATCTGAGACAACTTCTCCAAGGTAGTTGAAGCTAGTTACGGTACCCAGCTTCTGTCCTGTTACCCTGATCTCCCTCTGGATGCCATCTGCGCTGTTCGTCAACAGTTTGGACTTGTCAGCACTGATCGCTATCTTATACCTTGTGCAGGTTTGGTCGAGACCTTCAACTAGAGCTTCTAGTTCCTGCTCTTTCTCAGCTAGAGCGTCTATGTCATCGGCAAACCGCAGATAGGTAATGTTTTGCCGTCTATGCTAACCTTTCCGTCATGTTCTTTCAGAGCATCAGACATGATCTGTTCGAGACAAATATTAAAGAGGGTGGGTGACAGAAGACATCCGTGTCTTACTCCAACTGTTGTTCTAAACCATTATCCTGTGTTGCCATTTATCAGGACTGTACTTGTAGCCTTGTCGTATAGCTGCTCAATGGTGCGAACTAAATTTGCACTGATATTGTAATTCCGCATGGTGGCCCATAAGGCTGCATGTCATACCCTGTCAATGGCTCTTGTTCCTCAGTAAGACATTTCCGAGACCTGTCCTGGATAGTTGTGGATATACATACCCTGTTTCTCTGACGTTAGATCCTTCACAAGTTGGTATGCTTTCTTGCTGATGTTTTTGTTCAGGCAAGTTTCGATCTGACTAGCTATCCAGTCCTCATTCGCTTTCTTCACTGCCTTCTGAATCCTCTTGTTTGCCTCCCTGTACTCTTTTTCTCCCCCCTGCTTCATACTGCTTCTTCTTTGAATTTTTCCTCTCATCACAGAGGTCGAGAATATCTCTGGTGACCCAGGGCTTCTTCATGCGAGCTTCTATCCCAAGTGTCTCACTGGCTGCATCAGTCACTACCGTATTGTAGGTGGTAATCATGGTACCTATGTCCATGTCATCATCCCTCAGACCAATGAGTGGTGCAAATTCCCACCTTTTGTTGCTTGAAAAGTGCATGCCACATCTGGGTCCCTTATCTATTTAAGATCAAACTTCAGTCTTGGCTGGGTTGGCTTTCTAGCCTTCTTCAGACGCACTCGAAAGGTCTTCATCACCAGGCCATGGTCACTTTCTATGTCTGCTCCAGAAAAACTCCTTGTCCTATGGATGTTGACTCCCGATCGGAAGCTCTTCCTCACCAAGACGTAATCAGTCTGATTGTGGTGTTCCCCATCTGGGCTGTGCCATTGCCATCTTCTTGATGGTTTGTGGAGACCAAGGGTGTTTGTTAGTACAAGGCTGTTACAGGTTGCAAACTCTAGAAGTCTGAGACCTCTCTCATTTGTCACGACATTGCCGTAGGGTCCATAAACGTTTTCCCAGTCTGCCTGTGCATCCTTTCCAACTTTAATATTCCAATCCCCTTATACAACCAGAATGTCCTTCTTGGGTGTCTGGTCTATGATTTCCTGGAGTTGCTGGTAGAAGTGTTCTACCTCATTGTCGTCATGCCCAGATGTTGGTGCATAAACCTCTATGAATGTGATGTTGAAAGGAGCTGCTCTCAGGCGAATTGAAATCAGTCTGCTGGAGACTGGCCGGCATGCCAAGACAGCACTCTCCATGTCCTTATGCACAAGAAATCCAACCTCATAGTCATGTTTGTCCTCTTCTCCACTGAAATAAACCTTTTGTCTGTCATCTGTTGACATCTCACCAAAGTTTTTCCAGCGCATCTCACAGAGCCCCAGTATGTTCTAGTGATAACTGTCCATTGCATGAGTCAGCTCTTCAAGTTTCCCAGCTGGCGTCAAATCTCACGCTCCATGTTCCTACTGGACTAGTACAACTAACGCTGCTATCGGCTATTGACTAAAGACTAAACTCACTGTTTAGAATAGTGAACGGCTATATATATATATATCCATTGAAGTGTCCAATGTGACTGTAGATTTTGACGATGCCAAACCTGATAAAAATTTACACCCTTTGCGTCACATCAAATATAAATCATATTGAATCGGGAAAACTGATTTGTATACTACAATGTAAACTTTAAATGATGGGGTATTCGCCCCGAGGTTCTTGAGCCGGATAACATTAAATTTTGACCCCGTGAAAACATGACCCACGCGTATATTTCTCAATGTTGAAACTTGACCCAGGTCAATTTTCAACACTGAAAAATGCTTTATGGGTCGATATTCAACATTGAAAAGTGGCCAGTTGGGTCATTTTTTCAACAGGTTCAAATTTTAATATTACACCAGCAGTGGCCCAAGATTTAGGTATGTGGCTAAATTAAAACGCGGCCTACAGAGACAAGTGGAAGCCTGGACTTTTTGTAACAATACGAGACGCGTGGAAAGTTTGAACCTCAGTGTGAATTATGATTAGAACTTGTACTCAACAGTTCTCCAATCCTCAACAATAAGCAAGAAAGGCTAAAGGTCACCTGAAAAAAAATATTTAGGTAAAAGAGTACACGTCGATGTTTTTCCGCCATTTTTGGAAAGGGAAACAACAATAATGTTAGTGACTTCCTATTTGCTTTCCTGGAAGATAAATTCCATTAAAATGGGGTCTGCGCTTAAAGGAAAGAACTTTTCTGCATGGGGGGGGGGGGGGGGGGGGGTGGGGGGGGGGGTGGCAAGTTATTCTGTTTAACACTTGACTCTCGTTGAAAAGGGAGGCAAATAATGAAAATGGCAGAGTTGTTTCCTTTGAAAGTATACCCATTCACCTTAGGGTAAGACATTGACTCTTATTTGTTAAACGTAACTTCTATCACTCCAACTTCAAAACGTTCAAGTGTAATGTCATGACATGACTCGCCCATTTACATGCCAAGGTCTCGTTCACACATGAAGGACCAGTTCAGGCACGAAAGGCGTTACACATGGAGATTCTAAAAATCACCTTTACCCTATGCAGAGAGTTTGACTCAGAATTTGACCTGTGTCCTACCGAGCCGTCTAACGCAGTCGGCAGCACGTCGGTCTGCAGATCAAGGGGTCGCGAGGTAGATTCCCAGCCCGGCCCCTGAACAGTCGAGAAGATTGATCATGAAATATTTTCTACCCTCATTCTCTCTCTTCCGCTGACGTAAGGGCAGTTGTGAGTTTGTTTGTTTTGTTGAGTATTTACGGTCCAGTAAACAGCTAAGGTCATGTCGAGGCGGTCAGTTAACCTACTCAAACTGTTCCATGACACTGTTCCATGGTATGGCCCATGTTCCTTCTTTCGAATATGTTCTCGGCTCTGGAAGAAGTGTTACGAAATGGATCCGATCGTCGACTATGTCGTCGAAATTATTTTAATCCTTTCAATCAGTAGGGCTACAGTTTTTAGGGCAACTGTGGTAATAAAACATTTACGGAAATTGTGGCTACGTTTATGCATGGGTTGTTTGTGAATACCTCTCGTGGACAGCGTATTGCATGATTTTAAGGTGAATACCTGCACGAGTCTTTTGATTGTGGACAGCGTATTGCATGATTTTAAGGTGAATACCTGCACGAGTCTCTTGATTTAAATGTGAGACGCATACTATTTATACGCCTATCTTTTATTGAAAAGCTAGACGTGGCTGTTTAATTCTAATACGAAGGATGTTCAATTATTGTCGTGTGCCCAGATTCTGTGTTAATACCTGAAGGGTAAGATTTAATTATATTTATTCAGAATAGTTTGGCTAAAAATGAAAAATGTGACTTCTGATTGATATGGTATGATTGCATGTGTCGACTGATTTTGTTAATGATCATGCTGCGCATAATATTTTGTATATTAGGATTATCGACTGATTTTCTTGGTAATGATCATGCTGCGCATATTTGTATATCATGATTATCGACTGATTTTTGTTGGTAATGATCATGCTGCGCATGGTATTTGTATATTAAGAAGTTTTGTAAATTACGGAAATAGTTTATATCACTAATGTTGGTTGCAATGATGTGCGTCTATTTGACGTCCAGTGACGTCAGTTGCATTCATGTTATTCATGTGACGTCAGTTGCATTCATGTTATTGCGACGTCAGCACTTTTTTTTTAATGATCATGCTGCGCATGGTATTTGTATATTAAGAAGTTTTGTAAATTACGGAAATAGTTTATATCACTGATGTTGGTTGCAATGATGTGCGTCTATTTGACGTCCAGTGACGTCAATTGCATTCATGTTATTCAGTGACGTGAGTTGCATTCATGTTATTCATGTGACGTCAGTTGCATTCATCTTATTGCGACGTCAGCACTTTTTATATAAGTTTCACGTATACGTGGTCTATAGAAGTAGACTGATTTATAATGGAACTAATTTATATACACTCGTGACGTCAATGGACGCCATAGCATGCAGCGCATAAAGTTTTTTTTCCATACGTTATAATGGTAACATTTGGACATCATGCGTTTGATTTTCTTTCACATGATGACGTCATATGGTATAACATCATTGGCGTCATGATGTCAGATCAAACGTTATGATCCCAAATGTGTTGGAAACGCTTATTAAGTTATTATATGGCAACTGGTATTACGCTTAGTTTAAAGATATGCGAGTTAGATTTTTGGTAAAACAATTAAATGAAGATAGGTCATTGTTTAGATTCATGTTTTATGTGGGGTACGTCATGGTGATACCTGTTGACGTCAGTATACTTCGTGACAATGTTTGGCGTCAGATCCTTCGACGCACATGCGTGGTAGGATCTACGTTTCTTCATTGGCGGAAGTGGTAAGCACAATTTTGGCTTTACATCGTGAGCGCGAGTCGTGTCTAGTGACACGGCTGCCGTGTGCACGTTATGCTCGGCATTCGCCGAGAGTGTTGTATGGTATTTCCAAGACAGGCCCAAGTCTTACGTATTGTTATTATGTAGTTACAATGTATTAAGTGTAAGTTCGTTATTTTTAGGCACATCAAGTCCGGCAGTCAGCTGTTAGGGCTTAGAGCCACGTCTCCACTGGAGATCCTATACCCATCTCCAGGTTAATACCAACCGGGGTAGAGGCAGTTACAACGCCGCTTGTGCATGTTTCCCAAGCAGAGGCGGGAAGCACAAAATGTAGGCAAAGTTCATGTTATTACTGCGGAGGTGAAAGTGGGACAGTGTTCGTCCACTAAAGTGTCTTATTATATATAGACTGGTTCCTGGTACGATCCAGGGAGCGACCAGTATATAAACGTGCGCGTATTAATATAAGTTGGTGTTCCTCATGTTATATGGACTGGCCCATGATATGATCCAGGGAACGACAAATTGAAGTCAACCAACATAAGGCCTTGTTGGTTTTTTTTGTATGAGCTCAAACTAACGTTTTTTTGTTCTTTGTGTTTTCCTTTAGTTCATGGTACTGGTCATGGACGTCAGACGGTAATCTATTTGCGTATTGTACGCAAATCGATTGCAGATTTGAAACAAAAACCTTACTTGGGCTAGCGACATGAACTGATATGTGTTTTATATTATTGTAATTGTGACAGTTGTAAATTGTATTGTTGTATATAGAATTTACATTATATATAAACTTCAAAAAATTCTAACGTTGTTAGAGTTTTCTTGTTAGTGTAATACACTGGTAGATAACCCTTTAACCGGAAATCACCCTCCGCCGTCCTGGCGACGCATAAGGCTCTACACCCGTGTCGACCGTGTGTAAAACCTTCAGCGTAACATGGTGTCATAAGTAACGGGATTTGGTTTCCGGTTAATATCTGCCAGTGTAAGACATTGACAATATATATAGAATCTGGGCACAATTTTGTCAGACATTTTTTTTATTGACTTTCTGATTGTTCTTTTCTAAGGTGACGTGAGGCTGTTTGCATTGATGTGAATTTTAGGGGAGCAATTTTGCCACTAAATTCTTTGTAAATGTAACCTACATTCAATTAAGGTCAACTATCCTTATTCCCTGCGTGATGAAGTGCGATAGCCCATGCATTAATTTGTGATAGAATGTAACAGGTTGCATATCTGAGTGGGGAAACTGAGGTATATAGACCTGAATTGTCTTGGCACGGATGATACATATTTAGTTTTAAGGTCCGTTTGAGTACCTTGGCACTGCTGTTGCATGACAATCTGTTAGTTTATTAATTTCAAACGTTTGTACGTTGTGTCGTAACCGTAACCAAGGTCCATTTTATGTCCTGATTTAGTAACGTAGGTCACCCGTAACGTTATTTAATATCGTTACAATGAATTAAACCTAATAGCAAAATCTTAAGTTTGATTTACCGTTGGTATCTTATAAAGTTTTGTTATGTAGGACGTACAGTTGTCGTGTCAGTGTTAATACGTTGCGTTACATACGTTACGTTTGTATATCCGATACGCTAGATTAAGTTGAGCGTAATGGTAATGTGGGTTATTTACGTCATCTAATTGTGTCATATGATAGTGAAAAGAGGTTCTCGGTAAAGTCAACGTCAGTTTATGACGTCATTTCCGGTCTGTTATGAACGTAACTTTAATGGCTACGTCTAGGTCGCGAGTATACTAGTTAATCAACGTTTTAGTTGGATTAGTTTGTTATTATTATTGTTAACGTTTTAGTTAACGTGTGTGACTATAAGTGAGCGTCGGTTTCAGTTAAGTTAACGTGAGCATTACGTTAAGCGTCATGGATCAGTTAGTTAAGACGGGAAAGGAGTTAGGTTATGAGTGGCAGGCTTTGCAGGAATTTGTTAAGCAACAGCAAGAGACTGAGAGGGCAGAAAGGCACGCGGTAAGCGAACTTGATAAAGAGAAGATCGCGGCGGAGAAAGAAAAGATTGCGCAGGCCGAAAAAGATAGGGAAATTGAATTACCTAAGATTGCGGCGGATAGGGAAATCGAGATGGCGCGGATTGAAAGTATAGAGCGGCAAGCCGAGAAAGATAGGGAAGCTATGTTGTCTCAAGTCGAAAGTGATAAGGAAGCGAAGTTGTCGAGCGAAGTTGAGTTAGAAAAGTTGAAGTACAGTTTTGAATTGCAGCAACGCGAGTTAAAGAATCAGATAGATTTGCAGAAGGTAACGTTTAGAGTTGAATTAGAAAAACAGAAGGCTGAAAAGTTAGCGCATGCGCGAGATCCGAAGTTACCGTGTTTTGATGAAAGTAAGGACAAAATGGATAGTTACTTATCAAGGTTTGAGAAATACGCAGCGGCGAACAAATGGGATAAAAACGTTTGGGCTGCATATTTAAGCGCGTTACTTAAAGGTCGCGCGTTTGATGTTTATGATAGATTGTCTGTAGATGATGCAGCAGATTATGACAAGTTGAAAGATGCACTGTTAAAGAATTTCGATATGACTGAACGCGGATTTAGGAAGAAATTTCGCTATGATAGGCCTGAAAAGTCCGAAACGTGTATTCAGTTTAGTAGTAGACTTAGGTCGTATCTTAATAAATGGTTGAAAATGGCGAAAGTAGACCAGTCTTACGAAGCTGTTTGCGATTTTTTCGCTAGAGATCAGTTTTTAGAATCCTGTAGTAAAGAACTATATGTTCATTTGAAACCGAAAACATTCTCGAATCTAGGTGAGATGGCTAGGGAAGCAGATTTCTTTGCAGAAGCACGTGGCGGCGTCTACGCTTCTGTAAATAAGGGGCAGCGTGATAGTAAGGGCGTAACTCAGAGTAGATCTGATAATAAGCCGAGTGCGAAACCAGAGATAAAATGTAGTATTTGTGGTAAGGGACATTTAACATATAAATGTTATAAGAATCCCGATAGGAAGCAAGCATATAGTGCGGAGGTAGGTGCAAGTGCAAGCGGATATAGCGGAAATAAGGGGAGTAGTTATGCACCGAAAGATGAGACACAAAAATCACAGAGTAAGAGTGATACTATGCAGACGAAGGGTAGTAATTCAGATCGTGGCCGTGGTCGGGGTTATTCCCGCGGACGTGGTCGGGGTGGCGGACATCAAATGAGCTTTTGTAAAACTACAATAAATAGGTCACATGAAATTGAAGCTCTCTATAAGAGTACGGAAGAAAGTCCATTAATCGATGATAACGTGGATAGGGAAGGTGTCTGTTACTTTTTAAGGTCGCGATTACCAACAGCGCAGGGTACGGTTAATGGTAAGACTGTTGTAGTTTTAAGGGACATAGGTTGTACTGGGTGTGTCGTTCGTAGAAACTTGGTTTCTAATGATCAGTTACTTGGTAGAGAATCTGATGTAACTTTGATTGATGAATCTACCCAAAGGTATCCCTTAGCAATGGTTGACATAGATTGCCCATTTTTCACAGGAAAAACTGAGGCATTGTGCATGGAAGATACATTGTATGACCTGGTTATTGGAAATATTGACGGGTCAAAACTTCCCGATATGTCCCATTTTGCAATGGCGGCAGTGACTAGGTCACAAGCTAAGCAAGGTGAAGAGGTCTATAGGAAACTTCAGGTTCCTGATCAAATATTGCTAGTGATAAGGAGGTGTTGAGGCAGGCCCAAGTTGTTGACCCGAAATTGAATGGCATAAGGCAAAGAGTGGAATCTGGGAATGTGACTATTAGTCGTGGATTGAACCGGGGTGAAACTAAGATTATCCGAAAGTTGTTGACCCGAAATTGAATGGCATAAGGCAAAGAGTGGAATCTGGGAATGTGACTATTAGTCGTGGATTGAACCGGGGTGAAACTAAGATTATCCGAAAGAAATATTTATTGTATAGGCAGTTTACTAAGGGAAACAAGGTCACTTTGCAACTTACTATCCCTGAAGGTTTTCGTGAAAAGGTGTTAAGATTGGCGCACGAAACCTTGAGGTCAGGACATTTGGGCATAAAGAAAACTATGGATAGAGTGTTTACTGAGTTCTTTTGGCCTGGAGTTTGTGGTGATGCGGCAAGGTTTTGTAAATCTTGTGACATATGTCAAAGGACTATTCAAAAAGGTCGTGTCACTAAGGTACCTTTAGGAAAGTTGCCACAGATTGACACACCATTTAAACGAGTCGCGGTTGATATAGTCGGACCGATAGAACCTCGTTCTGACAGGAGATCCCGCTATATTTTAACAATGATAGACTATGCGACGAGATATCCCGAGGCGGTAGCGTTACCCGGCATTGAGACGGAACGCGTAGCCGAAGCGTTAGTTGAGATGTTCAGTAGATTAGGAATACCGAGTGAAATGCTAATCGAGCATGATAGTAAGATCACGATTGACGTCATGAGAGAGGTTAGTAGGTTGTTGTCGCTTCAAGATCTGACAACTATTCCTTATCAATCTACTGGTAAAGGACCCGTGGAGAAATTCCATGATACATTGAAACAGATATTACATGAAATGTACGTACATGTAGAACGTCCGAATGACTGGGACAGGTATCTCCCAGCATTATTATTCGCAGTAAGGGAAGTTCCGCAAGAGTCGTTAGGGTTTTCCCCGTTTGAACTGTTGTATGGGCGTAATGTTAGGGGTCCTATGCAAATATTAAAGGAATTGTGGTCTGTAGAGGAAACTGACCAACGTGCATTATTGACGTATCAGTACGTTATTGATTTGAAAGAACGTTTAGAGAGATCGTGTAAGTTAGTACAGGATATTGTCCGGAAAATGGACGTAAAGCAGAATGCTTATTATGATAAACGCGCGAGGTCGCGTAAGTTTGGCGTCGGAGACAAAGTACTTCTGCTACTCCCGAACGAGTGCAATAAATTGTTACTTCAATGGAACGGGCCGTATGATGTTGTCGAAGTAGTCAATGCAATGAACTACAAGATTAACGTCAAAGGCGTCGTGAATACTTATCCTGCTAACATGATTAAGCAGTACGTTCAACGTCAAAAGAACGCGTCGTCTGCAGCTGTTAATGCACGTGACAATGTTGGATCAGAGGATCACAGTGATCCGAATGTCCAAAGAGTTAACATTTGTACGTCAGAGGAAGTATCACAATATGACTTCATACGTGAAAACGTAAAGCTCGAAGACGTAACGTCGATTCAGAAAGCAAACATGGAAGAACACGGTGGCGATAGTAGGTTAGAGGCAGAGGCAACGGATCCTGTGGGATCTGTCGTGCGAAGTAGGTGTAATGTCAAAGACAACGTTAATTTTACATCTGATACACTTAAAGGTGACGATTTCCACCTAGTATTCGATCAGACTTACCCATACTTCCCCATTCCATTTGAGGCACGACAGGTATGACACAGAGATTTGATTGACTTTGGGATTAGGTAAATCCGTGGCCAAGATAATTTGGGGGCGGACTACCTTAGTAGATAGTTTGGCCACGTTATGCAGCGCACCGTTGTTGTGTATATAGCAACTTTTCCAGTTTTGACATAGCCTACGATTCGATCGCATTTTGTTCTACTTCAGAAAAGAAACTTTGTTATGTTTTTTTCTCCCTAAGGGGAAACCTATGTTACGAAATGGATCCGATCGTCGACTATGTCGTCGAAATTATTTTAATCCTTTCAATCAGTAGGGCTACAGTTTTTAGGGCAACTGTGGTAATAAAACATTTACGGAAATTGTGGCTACGTTATGCATGGGTTGTTTGTGAATACCTCTCGTGGACAGCGTATTGCATGATTTTAAGGTGAATACCTGCACGAGTCTTTTGATTGTGGACAGCGTATTGCATGATTTTAAGGTGAATACCTGCACGAGTCTCTTGATTTAATGTGAGACGCATACTATTTATACGCCTATCTTATATTGAAAAGTTAGACGTGGCTGTTTAATTCTAATACGAAGGATGTTAAATTATTGTCGTGTGCCCAGATTCTGTGTTAAGACCTGAAGGGTAAGATTTTATTGTATTTATTCAGAATAGTTTGGCTAAGAATGAAAAATGTGACTTCTGATTGATATGGTATGATTGCATGTGTCGACTGATTTTGTTAATGATCATGCTGCGCATAATATTTTGTATATTAGGATTATCGACTGATTTTCTTGGTAATGCTCATGCTGCGCATATTTGTATATCAGGATTATCGACTGATTTTTGTTGGTAATGATCGTGCTGCGCATGGTATTTGTATATTAATAAGTTTTGTAAATTACGGAAATAGTTTATATCACTGATGTTGGTTGCAATGATGTGCGTCTATTTGACGTCCAGTGACGTCAGTTGCATTCATGTTATTCATGTGACGTCAGTTGCATTCATGTTATTGCGACGTCAGCACTTTTTATATTAGTTTCACTGGTGTGCGTCTATTTGACGTCCAGTGACGTCAATTGCATTCATGTTATTCAGTGACGTGAGTTGCATTCATGTTATTCATGTGACGTCAGTTGCATTCATCTTATTGAGACGTCAGCACTTTTTATATTAGTTTCACGTATACGTGGCCTATAGAAGTAGATCGATTTGTAATGGAACTAATTTATATACTCGTGACGTTAATTGACGCCATAGCATGCACCGCATTAAGGTTTTTTCCATACGTTATAATGGTAACATTTGGACATAATGCGTTTGATTTGCCTTCACTAGATGACGTCATATGGTATAACATCATTGGCGTCACGATGTCAGATCAAACGTTATAATCCCAAATGTGTTAGAAACGCTTATTAAGTTATTATATGGCAACTGGTAATACGCTTAGTTTAAAGATATGCCAGTTAGATTTTTGGTAAATCAATTTATTGAAGATAGGTCATTGTTTAGATTATTCATGTTTTATGTGGGGTACATCATGGTGATACCTGTTGACGTCAGTATACTTCTTGACAATGTTTGGCGTCAGATCCTTCGACGCACATGCGTGGTAGGATCTACGTTTCTTCATTGGCGGAAGTGGTAAGCACAATTTTGGCTTTACATCATGAGCGCAGGTCGTGTCAAGTGACACGGCTGCCGTGTGCACGTTATGCTCGGCATTCGCCGAGAGTGTTGTATGGTATTTCCAAGACAGGCCCAAGTCTTACGTATTGTTATTATGTAGTTACAATGTATTAAGTGTAAGTTCGTTATTTTTAGGCACATCAAGTCCGGCAGTCAGCTGTTAGGGCTTAGAGCCACGTCTCACCTGGAGATCCTATACCCATCTCCAGGTAAATACCAACCCGGGTAGAGGCAGTTACAACGCCGCTTGTGCATGTTTCCCAAGCAGAGGCGGGAAGCACAAAATGTAGGCGAAGTTCATGTTATTACTGCGGAGGTGAAAGTGGGACAGTGTTCGTCCACTAAAGTGTCTTATTATATATAGACTGGTCCCTGGTACGATCCAGGGAGCGACCAGTATATAAACGTGCGCGTATTAATATAAGTTGGTGTTCCTCATGTTATATGGACTGGCCCATGATATGATCCAGGGAACGACAAATTGAAGTCAACCAACATAAGGCCTTGTTTTTTTTCTGTATGAGCTCAAACTAACGTTTTTTTGTTCTTTGTGTTTTCCTTTAGTTCATGGTGCTGAGCCGAGTACGGTGTTGACGTCAGACGGTAATCTATTTGCGTATTGTACGCAAATTGATTGCAGATTTGAAACAAACACCTTACTTGGGCCAGCGACATGAACTGATATGTGTTGTATATTATTGTAATTGTGACAGTTGTAAATTGTATTGTTGTATATAGAATTTACATTATATATAAACTTCAAAAAATTCTAACGTTGTTAGAGTTTCCTTGTTAGTGTAATACACTGGTAGATAACCCTTTAACCGGAAATCACCCTCCGCCGTCCTGGCGACGCATAAGGCTCTACACCCGTGTCGACCGTGTGTAAAACCTTCAGCGTAACAAGAAGCTCTTTAAGATTTTAATTAGACCTCCTAAACGTTTAACCAGTACTTAGTGCACATACTTTCGCCAGTAACTGACAACTGTTCTTCTTGAATCAGCAGAAGGGAAAGAATGACCGTAGAAAATATTTCATGATCAGTCTCCACGAGCGTTATGTGGCCTGTCTGGGAATCGATCTCAGGACCCCTTGACCTGCAGTCTGACGCGCTGCCGACTGCGCTAGCGGGCCGCCGGCAAGGGTAGTTGTCTGTTACTGGCGGAAGTATGTTACTCAGTATTGGTAACCAGGTTAACCGCTTAGTATGTCTAAGCCTGCCCAGAAACAGTGTGACGGCAGATGAACTGACAGTCGTGTGGTTCCTCATCCAGCCTCGTTGAGGCGGTTCGGATGAGGGGTTTATAAGCAGATCTGACAAAAATTGTCACCAAATGCCCACTCGCATCTAGAACTCTGCAACTTATTCTCCTAATCGCAGTATAATTATATAGGCTCTACACTGTTACTAGAATTGGCAAAATATCCAATTTGCCCCGTATGCTACGAAAGTTTGCAAAACAACGAGAAAAATTGAAAGCTCTGGAGGTGATGAAAACTAATGAAACCATTTCATTGATAATTTCGTTTTACCTTTTTTTTCTTTTTTTTTTGCGGGGGGGGGGGGGGGGGGGGGAGGAGGAGGTGAGAGAAGGAAAATAAAGAGCTGTAACGCGTTAAGATGTTTGAAAATAGTTGCTTTCAGCCGGAGCCCATATAATAATAATAATAATAATAATAATAATAATCGTCTTTATTTACAGAGGGTAAACACACATCGATATACAGGTCCGACTCTCATACCATTGCACCAGGGTACTATATGTAGTTGTAGGATTTAAAAAAAATATTTCTTTGTTTACGACAATGACAGCGGGAGGTAATTAGTTGGTTGGTCGTTTAGGTTTTAACGGCCCTTTGAGATAGTATTTCAGTCTATATCGAGCCGTCTCCCAGAGAGTAGGCGAGAAAGGAGAAAAGACAGATGAGAGAAAAACGTCAAAACAACCCTTTCCGTATCTACTGCAAGATAGCAAGCACTGCCGGTCCTTGCCCCAAAATAATCCAAATAAGTAGGAAGCACCAGTACTGAAAACTACCCATCACCATCGCCCGACCCGACCGCCCAGTTAACCCACTAGAGGTAGAAAACACTCAGAGGCTTTCTCGCCCTCGGAGGACTTTTCCACTCGAATTTTCATCCTACTCATGCTTGTTCCACTGGTTTGTTCAGCCATTTTCAACCCAAATATCAATTACACAAATGAATAACAACAACTCATTTTAGTAAAGATGTACAACTATGCACAACGGTGAAATACACGTCATTGGACACGGTTAAATAAATAACAAAGCGTGGCGGATCTAGCTCGTTTTCCTTTTTTGCTTTATTTGAAAAGAAGGGATTGTGATTTATTATGTTATTACTATTCAAGAAAGAAACTGGAAAACTTTGTTCACGAACTTAGAGACCTTATATATGCCACCATAGGTTTCTGAAGTCGGGAATTTCGTTCTCGCAAACTTGTCAGACAATCCGCCATCGTTAGTTTTTGGCATAGTTTTTAGTCTTTAGTCGTTGGTCGTTAGTCGAGCCTTAGTTGTACTAGTCCACTGAGATATTTTCCCTACCTCTAATCGTCTTAATATTTGTTACACCAGTAGCATAAATGTCCCCTATGTCCCGATGTCCAACAGTAGGCGTGGTCATTGTTAACCTGGGCTGCGACCAATCCGGAATTAATGTATTATTACGGTTGTCTACCATGGTGTTTCTAGGGCAGAGTTTAGCCTGACGGAGCCCATTCCTCTCCAGGCTATATATGTAGACCAAATCCGAAATCTACGATTATTGTATGGCTCGCCTTGGCCATGAACACATGGCCATTGACTCAAAGCGTGCTTCCGCCCTGGTCGTTGACTTCCTCTAGGAAGACTTCCGCCCAGTGATGTTGTGTTAACACCACCCCTTGTTGACCCATAGGGTTGGGAGACTCGTGGAGGTGGGATTGTCTTATTTCCTCCCATCAAGTCGTTGACTTGTCCACTGCTTATAATATAAACAACCAGACTCAAAAAGCCGAAGTGATCGGGTCATATCCCTACCTATCAGTGACCCCCTTAATCTAGCTGTTTCACCAAGCTGAGCAGGGCTCGTTCGGTCAAGCTGCTAACACTTGACTTAGATTTGAGTTCCACTCTGACCGTGGACTTCTTCTAGAAAGCTTCCGCCCAGTGGTGCTGAGTTCACAGGTTAAGTTCATAGGTTTTGAGTAGAAACCTAGCAATGAACTCCTAGGTGGACTGCCTGCTAAGGCTAAGAGCTCCAGCCATCCCTTCTAGTTGAAATTAGAGACTAGTAACTCTTCGGACACCTTCCCAGGTTGATGAGCCCAATCCGCCTACATGCAACAGATATTACTGGTTTAAATGGTACCAGTAGCAGGTTTTGCCTGACCTGACCTGACTAAGCATAGTGCATATTATATAATACGATTGGTCCACGGCACGAGAAAACAAAGAAACTGGTTGTGCGCCCAGCACAGACTCAGATCAGCCTTGGCATCTGCCCATTCTGATCAGAGTCTTCGCCGTCCGCATGGAGATACACGTAGCTTAGACCCTTAGCTACCTATTTAGCGCTTTGCCAAGAGTCTGATCGGACTTGGCGGATGCCCAGGCTTATCTGAATCTGCGCTGGGCGCAAAAACATACATTGTTGGTTTTCTCGCGTCCCGTCCAAATTATGTTCTGATCATTTCGGATAATTCGGCACATTCTGAGACGTGTTGAATCAGAGCTCCACCGAAGTCGATGCTAGGGAGGTGTAGGCAGTGTTGCAACAATACAGTACTGCACATGCTTCTCCATGCATAATGATCCCAGAAGATATTCTGTCAGAACTTTTTTGTGCAACAATACAGTACTGTACATTCTTCTCCATGCATTTTGCTCCGAGAAGATTTTCTGTTAGAAGTTGTGTGTTTTCGTGCTTCCGCTTCATGATCAGTAAGGTTAACGCCAGGGCTTCCCATAGCCTAGTGGCCGTGGATTAGAGTCCCACTGTATATTTAGCACAACAGCAAAAAGACAGATCACATGCCTCTCACTTCGCTGCATTATTCTTCCCTGATTCGAGAAATGTATTTATTTTCTGCTGCGTTATCAAATAGAGATGCCCAGTCGCAGCCTGCCCCAATCTGCCTTCGAACCCGCGACCTTCTGCATCATGACTGAGTCGCTCTTACACTCGACAATTGCACCTGTCTGGACATCATTAGTTTTAGCTAAGTTAAGCAACCAGGAACTAGCACAATCAGATGTCAAACCAAAGAAAAGAAGACCATCATTAGACAAAAAAAATCACGAAAATAATCTATTCACACAAAACCGTGTATTTGTTTTTTTTTCCTCGTAATTTTACTACTTCAAAGCATGTTTTTATATAAATTATTATGCTGTTATTCATTTTATGTATTCTGTGTCGTTAATTTTGCTCGAATCTGGCCTATGACAATAGCTAATCCTCTATCCGAAAACTCTTTCAGAAGATTTCTGCCTATCCATGTAAACGTTCATATCCATCGCTGACTAAGGAAGGTTTCCCTAGATTCATGCCTTGGACTGTTTTACACGATATTCTAACACGACGTTAAGGTTTTCCCTTTTAGCCTATAGATAGCGGCGCCATGTGAAAATTTGTGACACATCACGTTGTTAACGCTCGGCGTGCACATTTCGCGCCTTGATGACGTCGAACGTATATAAATTTCACTTCTGGCAACGTCCGCCTCAAACGTGTCAATTAGAAGACGTTGCAATATCCATGCAATTTTATCGTAGAAAAGGTTAGAATCGAAATATTTTTCCTTCCCGATAAATTATCGCAGGTATACACATGTGTTGTCGGGCAGATACGAATATTAATTCATTCTAGCCTCGGCTGTCGTGAATTAATATTTCGTGATCTACCCTCAAGCAACATGTGTTAATCTGCGATAATTAACAGGTAAGGAAAACTTATTTCTTAGATAACATTTATTTGAGATGACAATACATAAATTAACTTTCATTTGTCCCCATGGTGATAGTACGATCGTTTGCTAGATGACGTTGTTGCGTTTAGTACCTGAGGAAGTCATTAAAAACATTTTGGTTCAGCTAAAACTAAAATAATTTATGTCTGCACAAATTCATAGAATTTACTCAATAACCGAATAATTCTGCTTATTGTCTGCGCCCATTGACCTAGCCTTTTATAATCTTTGTTCTCTCTCCAAATGCAATTAGTTACTAACGCTAACAATAACTGAATAATAAGTGACTTATATATTTTATTTAAGTCAATGCATATTAAAATGACGTTAAGTCCAATAACAGAAATTTCATATTTACTTCCGAGGTGCTGTCGCAGTTTTGTGTAAGGAAGACATTAGTTTTGTGTAAGGAAGACATTAGTTTTGTGTAAGGATGACATTTAATCGCATGACTATCTGATTTATTAAAAAACTGATAAAACACAGTATGGCAGGTTGTGCTAGAAAAATAAATGAGCCGCGACACGACAAAACCCAAGAATGTCGTTGTGCGCCCAGCGCAGACTTAGATCAGCCTGGGCATCCGCCCAGTCTGATCAAAGTCTTCGCTGTCTGCATGGGGATAGCTTAGACCCTTATCTACCATTTGAGCGCGCAGCAAAGAGTCTGAACAAACTGGGCAGATGCCCAGGCTGTTCTGAGTTTGCACTGAGCGCACAATCACTTTGTTGGTTTTATCGTGTCGCGGCTCAAATTTGCACTTTCTTCCTGAGTCAGACACAGTCGTCAGAACAGCTGGTGAAGATATCACAGTAAGCTTTTCGTATACTTTGCACATCATATGTCAAGATGCATCAGATTTAACCAACCAGGCGGAAAAACAAGGCGAACAATTTATTGAAGTTGTTTTCACAAACGACGCTCCCTGTACTCTAAGTGTGTCTGATAGTACTGTAACAACAATCTCAGCCTCAAAACTGACACTGGAAACACCGGGAATGACACCAGCTGGTTCTGGAAACACATCACCAAGTCCAGCGAATTCACCGACAGTAACGATTAGTTCTCCATCTATAAGTACTCAGACAGACGACCAGAAACCTAAAGGGTTCTTCCAAAAACCATTACATGTAGCCATAGTCTCTGCAGTCGGAGGGACCGGTGTAATAGCAACTGCAGGGGTCATTTCAGTTGTTTTGGCGTCCAAACGCTGCAACTTTCGCCAATTGGGGATCAGGTAAATTCAGTTTTAGGCTGTATGGCCACATCTCTCTGTTTTCTGTCACTTACGCTGACCGAAGCAAATTTTAGTTTGCTTCCCTGAACAATTAAGCCCTACATATTGAGACCTTGACTTAAAAGAAATGATTCCACTTGTCTTAAGTCTTAAAATTGTTAAGAGGTATTTTAACTCTAATTTTAGAAGATAACTTATTCAATCACATTTTTATTGAATTGAAGATAACACGACAAGAAACCCAAAACGTGCGGTTTCGTGAAGTACATATCTTGTGAGTAAACGGACGGTTGCGAAATATGACGTACCGCGAGAATAGCTGATCGAAACATCATTTCTGTACGCCGCTGTCGTGACGTACATTATAGTTTATGTCACCGTATATAATTGGCGCCAGGTTATTGATGTATTTACTACATCATACACTGTACTTTCCTTCACTATATATTGTCAACGTAAAATAACGCGAATCGTGGTGGTAGTACTTTGAGAAAGATTATTCCGTTCATGTTCGGATTAACCATTAATATCATGAATGGCTATTTCCGTCGTTTCCTGCTAGTCTTTAGGTATTTCGAAATACTCAAATGGCATAATATATTGAAAATATACGAAATGGAATAAGCTTAGGCGTATTTGATGAAAGAATGTATTTTTGTCTTTTGCAGAAGTTGAGCAATTGGAATTGAACAATATTTATGTCTCTTGACCGATTTAGGTAGAATAATACTAAATAACAAGACAAGACTTGTCAGACGACAATAAACACACTGGTCTGGCATTCATCACAGGCAACGAAGGCAACGTACTTTAAAACTTGATTTTTTCTCATATCTCTTAGATTAATTTCAAACTATTATCCTTACGGACCCGGCAGTTTGTTATACCTCTTAGTCAGACCAGATTTTTGAAGACATTCCGTCTAGTATATATACAGTGCTTGAATAAGTTTCTTTACCGATTCGTTGCATAGACGTTGTAGTCCAAAAAGTGTTTTCAAGCATTTCTTGAATATGCATATGAATTCAGTAAAACTTTTGATTCCTATTTGAAGAGCCGGGGAGCGGATGGTCCGTGAGACTATATTTCTGAAACAAACTTATCCAGATGAGCGGAACAAGCAAGATTCATGTACGTTGTCTTCGTTACCTGTGTTGAATGCCAGACCAGTGTGATAAAGCGCGACTTTGCGGGAGCTTAATTTTAACAAGCGCAAGTTAACATGGACAATACCGGCAAAGTGAAATCAGACCAACTGCAGTGTCAGACTCAACAGATCTCCTAAGAATAGTTCAATTTTCTAAAATACCGCCAGTGAAATATAGTGAACAGTGAAATATAGGTCACCTTGAGCTACGAGTAGCTTGAAGTCATACACTGTATCTGAGTGTACCATTACACCAAATGTATTAGAAGTCAATGAAATAGTTATAGAGATATTGGTTTTAATTACTGGAAATTCAAGGAGATGGTCACTGCAAGTCTAAGAGATTTCGACCAAGTCCTATACCATGTATTCTGTATATATACCAGTGCATTAACACTTAACATTATCAAATACAGTTTTAACCCAAATTACTGGACTGTAATATATGGGTCAAGCTGAATTAGTATGTGATCACTCAAAGTCTCAACCCACACCCAAATTCATGTAAAAGTGTTAGAATTATGATGCAAAATCACTGGACCTTGAAATAGAGATCAGTCACAGTGTAAGCCCAAACTAGGAACCCACGTGTTATGCAAATCTATGAGAAAAGTGTTAGAACTATAAAACTGAGTCACTGGAGCATCAAATATAGGTCAGGCTGACCTTCAAGTAGACGATATCATTTATAGTGTCAGCCCAAACCATTTAACTAAGTTTGATGCAAATCAATAAAATAGTGATAGAACTGACCTACTTTGGATCATACTGAGTCATAATCCCAAACTATCGTGAATATACATCAAACAGTCTTCAAGATATAAGGTTAAATCATTGGACCATGAAATGTAGGTCACTGTGACCTACGGTTAGTTTGAGGTCAGACATCTGGTCATACTGGGTCATTTTCAGAAACAATCATGTTCGTGATCAAATAATCTTCAAGATTTAAGGCAAAAATCACTGGACCATTAAATATAGGTTAATGTGATCTACTGAAAAGTTTAGGTTAAAAACCCGATGATACTGGGTCATTATCCCTAGCAATCATGTTCGTACATCAAATAGTCTTCAAGATATAAGTCAAAAATCACCGAGCCATGCAATATAGGTCAGTGCGACCTTCTGTTAGATTAAAGTAAAATATTGGGTCATACTGAGTCATTGTCCAAAGCAATCATGTTCAAACATTAAAAAGTCTTCGAGATTTGAGGCAAAATCACTGGACAATAAAATAAAACTAATTGCCAGATATACTTTACTGCCTTCAGTTGATCTTCCCAAGATGTATCTATGGCGCAAGCGTGAAACCTCTCACTCTTGTGGTTATTTGGAAACTGAGCTATACGCAACAGGTTTACAGTGCTTTTATGCCGCATCAACCGTGAAATGAAGGTCATAGCCAGTTATGCATCGCTTGTTCCAGTAGATGTTCCATAGAGACATGTCTGGAGCAAGTTTGATTACTTAGAAACTGAGCTTAACGCAACAGAAGAAATGTTGTTTTTTTCAATGTTCAAATAACCGTGAAACATAGGCCAAGGCCCAGTATGCATCGCTGCCATCAGTAGATGTTCCAAAGACATATCTATGGAGCAAGTTTAAAGACTCTTACCCTTGTGGTTACTTAGACACTACGCTAAATACAACATGTTAATATTTTGTATATTCAATGAACCGTAAATAAAAGCAGCAGCAGCAGCATCTTTGTTTTACATATTTTATATTTTAAATTACGAAACAAAACAGAAAGCAGAATGGGCGGCTGTTCAGGTGACCAGACTTCTAGACTATAGACAAGCGGACATAACACCATGTCTCACCGAGGAAGCACAACAGAAGTAACACCTTGGAACGGTCAGCAAAAGATAACTGAGTGTGGGTGTGGGTGTGGAGGAGCTTTTACTAGTTTACAGAATCCAAATCTCGCTCTCTGTTTCTGCAATAGTTCAACCCTTCCACAAAACCGCCACTCACACAGCAGACGAACGAGAGCACCAATAGGGACAACAAGAACTACGTATTCGGAAAACGTGTTACATCTATTTTGATCCAAAATACAAAACAACTTAAATGGCGAAGTGGGCAGCCATACCATATTGCTTTAAGACCAGTTAATGAAGTCTGTTTAATCATCAGTGTATGATGCTTGACATAGGAACACTTTCTTTTAAGGTCAGATAGAAGAATCAGATGATGTAACGAAATGTATTGATAAATTGTTTTCTTACTTTTTTTCCTACAGTGAAGAAAACATTGGCGACGTTGAAGATGGCGAAAACCAAGTTAACACAGTCACGGTTGACCATAGCATGAGCCATTGAAAATGGATTGAATGTTCTAAATTCAATAGATAGTAACAGTGCAGCACTTATTTTTAAGCAACGAGACCGGAAACTTTTAACGATAAATGATGGATAGTTATTGGCATTTTGCATAGTTCTCTTGAACGTATAGGCAGAGTTTTCTAAAACTTCCAACTGTAAAATTGAGCGAACCTTATGTAGCAGAGGGTTGTAATCGGATTTTTTTCCTCTTTGAAATACCGCCCTTATCGTAAGGCTACAGTTGGATAAGAATGCGCCTAGATGATAAATTCATGTTATATACTGCTCACAAAAAGTAGGGGGTATTATGACAGAGAAACGTGTACAAAAATTAATAATAATGGCTGGGTTAGTTTATTGTTGTGTATTGATAGAACACTATTCAAGTAACAATATTCAACTAAAACAGAAACAATCAATGCAGGTCATGTGACCTAGAGCAGCACATAAAGGACTGTGGGGTCTACACCTCAATTTCACATCGGCGGAAAAAATTCTTTTGGACCATCAGATTCTGTGAATAATAAAATTCTCCATAATTTTCCAAACTGAAAACACCCACTTACGTAGGCTTTATTGCGTTATTTAAGGTGTAGGGCTGTTACAAATGTCACCATATGTGAGAAAAGTAAAAAGTATGCAAAGACCAGGAACTGAAACAATCAAAATCCTAATCCAGCCCTCAAACCATAGTTGGAAACAACTAAGATTACAAATAATCAAGATACAGAGAACATATGGCCAACCGAGTGAGCAGCTTGTTCCCAAAAGGTGGCCACTCAGCAACCCAAACCGAACCAAAAATAATAATAACATACATAAGGTAAAACATCACAGAAACTCTGACACCAAAAACAGGCAACAAAGAACCACAACAGAACTACCGCCTTGGAACGGTCAGTAATGAATTACTGGGGGGCTTAAATCGATTTTACAGGCCCAACCTCACCCTCAGTTTCTGAAGTGGTACAAAACATTTAGTTGGTTGTTCGGTTCGCATGATAACCCTCTAACTCGTCAATGAATCATCACGGTAAACACATAAATCAAATTTCAACACCATGAAGAAGCAAAGACGAGGACTCAACAGATACAACGGGCCGTCTGACAGGTGGAGATCCCTGTCCTGCCAAACAACCCCACTGGAAATCTGAAGCAAAAGAAGGTCACCAGTTGAGCCCCGGTGGACCAAGCAACAGACAAAAAGGCTCCGGTCCCAACCAACTAAAATATATAGCTTTAGGTCGGGGCCATCATAGAGTCTGACGACCGATCCCCCGGTGTGCAATTAAAGAGTGCAGCAAAGCTATCAACCGTGATTGGGTCAATCACTAAGCATGCAGACTGTCGCATAACATTTAAATTATAGCCAATACGTTTGTGACGTATTATTATTTTTCGGAATTGATCAGAAAAATCAGTCCTACCCTTAATCTTTTTGAATTTGTATACTAAGTCACCATAAAATTCTGGTTCCGATAGGCCTTGGTGTAAAAGAAATTTTAATCCGACATCAAATTTTGAAACCAATTCATGGTGTCTGCGATAGAATTTAGAAAAAGCCTTTCTAAGCTTATGATACCGATAGCCCTGTTGAAGAAGTTTAGCAGTTAAACATTTATTACGAGCATTAAAGTCATCTACATGACTACACACTCTAGCAAATCTTATAAGTTGAGAAATATACACTCCATAAGAGGGACGACGTGGAACGTCACCATCCAAAAATGGAAAATTAACTATATCAAAGTCAAAGTCATCACGTTTATCAAAATTTTAGAAGATACAAAACCGTTAGAAATAGATAGATGTAAATCCAAAAAGGGGGCCTCGGTATCTGAAGTATTAGCTTTATTCAATTTAAGTTCAGGTGGGTAAATTTGGTTAACCATGATTTCAAAATAAGGATTATCAATATTCAGAAGATCGTCTAAATATCTAGAGGTTGAGTTAAATGCCTCAATGATATCAGCTTGATTATCAACAGAAAGAGAAGTCATGAAATCTCTTTCATAACAAAATAAAAACAAATCGGCCACAAGAGGAGCACAATTTGTACCCATCGGAATACCAACAATTTGTCTGTATAACTTATTACCAAATCTGATGTAAATATTATCTAAGAGATATGATAAGGTGTCACATACATTCTGACATGACCAAAGACTATATCCTCTATATATTTTACGGTCAGTAGAAGTGAAAAACGCTTTCTTATCGTTACAGGCAATATAAAGGGTATCTTCATTTTTGGAGAACTTTTTGAAGGCCCTCTCAATCAAATCAACAAGTTTTTCCTTTGTTAAATTATGGGGTAATGTGGTATAAAGAGTAGAAAAATCATAAGTGGACAAACTAGTCGCACGGAACCCTCTTGACTTCAGTTTCCTAAGTACCTCACCAGCATTTTTTATAGACCAAAACATATTTTTCCCTGACCTCTCATACACTGTCTCATAGACAATTCACCACACAATGGTATCTTTTACGCCTATCATTTTCTCCTGGGATAAAACCGCATGAAAAAAATATATGTATCTTGTTAACTGAGGCATTAGGCGACTGTCTTAATAAAGTTTGCATAAAAATTATTGGTCATGGCTGCGCTGGATTCGTGTTAAATTTGAGTGTCGACGCCATGTCTACTTCCAATTTACTCAAGGTCACGCGACAAGCTTAATCGTTTCAATATTCATATTGAGGGTCTCTATGAATATTTGTTTTATGAATTATAACAGTTTAATATTCATTTACTTATTTTCCTTACTTCTGCTGCCTTAAATGTCTTAATATCCCTTACTTATTTTGAGCAGTATTTTATTTCGTGAGGTTTTGTTTTTAGCATGACTTTGTAAATGACCGTGATCGGCTAGCTATAAACAAATTGAACATCCTTCACTATCTTATCAGAAACTATTATGGTCATTTCAGTTGGCATCGGAAATGACCTACCTTCGGTATCATAAAATTTAAATTATGGAAGAAACAGAATAAACTGGCAAACCGTCTCTCTTTCATTTATATGCCATTACTCATATATGCCAGGGAGCCAGAAGAAACGAAAATATATTCTCTGAAGGCGTGTTGAGATAAACTTACCTACCTGGCCCCGAGCTTATAAAACTTTTTTCATGCTCAACTCAGCTGAGCATGAAAATTTCTCTGCTGATAAATATGAAAATGCCAACATCAGTTGGCATTTTCATATTCATAAGCAGAGAAAATTTCATACTCAGCCAAACTGAGCAAGAAAGCAGCTGTAATTATCAGGGATGTGCCATTTATTAGCAGGTAAAAATTCATGCTCAGCTTAGTTGAGCATGAAAAAAGTTTTATAATCTCGGGGCCTGGCTGCCTGGGCTGCCGTAAAACGAAGCTAAAGAATCTGATCCTGAAGCAGCAGCTAAGGATTTTCATTTATATATATTTAACGGATTTCTTTCATCCAAAATTTATGATTAACGCCATGACTTTGATTTTGACATAATAAATGGTGACGATTCCTGTTTTTTCTCTTATGGGATTTAAATTTCTCACCTTATTCGGTTTGCTCGAGCGTGTCATAGGCCAAATCGAAAAACTTCTTTTCAAAGTTTTATCACCTACACTTTAAATGGTTTCTATATTCAAGGTTGGAGTGGTTGGATGGTGCGATGGTGCTGGGTATAACTTTCAGTGCCGGGTCGTCCTACAGATTTGGATAAAAGAAGGGCAAGGGCATACTGTGCTTGCAGTAGGTGCGGGTAGGGCTTGTTTGGACATTTTTTCTCTCGTCTATCATTTCTCTTTTCTATCTCCCTCTCTTTGAGAGACGGCCTGATATAGACTGAAATACTGTCTCAAAAGGCCGTTAAACCCAAAACAACCAGCCAAAACCAACCTAACTTCAAGGTCAGATTACCTACTCTTTTGCAGCAGGGCGTATCGGCTCCAGAATTCTATGGTAAGTAAGTCTATAGATTCAAAAACTTGTAAGTAGGGCCATTTTTTCTGATCAGGTCAGAAATTTTATTATGCTGAAGGCTACCTGCCTAGCGGTTAACCCAATCACGGTTAATAACTTTGTTTCTCTCTTTAATTGCTCGCCGATTGGTGGGGCATCAGACACAGTGATGGTCCCGGTATATAGTTATTTACTTTAGTTGGTTGGGGTCTGGGCTTGTCTTGTCAGTTGCTTGGTGATTTGAGGTTAAACTTGTGTTCTTTTTTTTTTGTTTCGGTATTTCAGTGGTATTATTTGACAACCCAGGGATATTCAGGTGTCCAAGTATCTTCTTGCTGTCGAGTCCTCAACTTTAAAGCAGAGGGCAAGGTTTTGATCCTTTTAAACAAGTTTAAGCCCCCCCTCCCCTCCCCTTCACTTTGCCCTCCCCTCCTCGTTTATTATGGACCTTAACAAGGTGGCACTTCTGTTTGGGCGCCTAACTGTTTTTGTGTCTAATTGCCCGTGGTTTGCTACCAATGTGCCTACCTGTACAGCTGCCTTGCTAAGTTTTGTAGTAAGAATTAGAAAAAAGGTAAAAATACATGCTTAATGTTTTCGGTAAAATTCGTTCTCATTGTCAAATTTGACGCTTTCGTTGGATTGTTGTGCGGGTGATAATTGTTTTGGTTGAGTCTGCCCGGATGGGAGGCTAAGGGCGAGGTTTGGAAACAGTAAAACTAGCTTTATACTTAGCTCTTGAAGGTACTCTTTAAGATCTTAATTCTATGATTGCTTATGTCGAAATAGTCATTTATTATGGACGTTTCCAAGGTTCAGTTACTGCTGCGGGTTGCTACATGTATTTTTGTCGTTTTTCGGCTTTCTGTTAGTCTCTGTCCCCAGTTTTGCGCGTTGTTTTGAAAATCATCTCGACCACCAACTGGGAAAGAGCCGACGTCTTAACATTTCGTTTGTCTTGTTTTCTTCTGTGAGCGACCTTAATTTTTTCCTCTCCCATTTCGGTGTTTAGGAAAAGATGTGATGAACGATTGTGTCGGTTTCTGGTCAGCATCACAACAAAAATGTAGCGAAATATGCGATATTTTACATCCATTGGGTTTTTGCAGTAACTTCCAAGAAATTAAAACGCAACTCTGAAGCAAATCAGGTTTTATCCGGTTCATAACGGAATTATTTTCTAGCAGAGTAATAGCCATTTACGTTTGGATACATTTAATGTTTGATTGTATGTACTAAACTACAACCAAGCGTCAAAAGTTCTCCCCAAAATATGTCCATTGACTTTAGTGCATTTGCAAGTGTGCGTGAAATTTTACTGTGAGACTAAACCTACTCCCAATTAAACTACAAGTGCTTTAACTTAAATAAATTTTCAAAAATGCATTTTTATTGACGCCAAAAGTGAAGTCGCTAAAATTTGCTGAAAAGTACTGGTGTTGTCTTTAAAATAATATTTCAAAAAGAAACATTAATTAGAGTTCAAATTTAAAATTATTATATGTTGCCAACATTATAAGTGCTGCTTCTAATCATATAAATAGAGGATCTTACATGAGTGCTCATGTGTTATTGAATTTATTAAACGAGTTGTGGAAAAAGATAAGATGCGAGGCTTTGCCGAGCATCTTATCGGTTTTCCCCAACGAGTTAAATAAATTCAATAATACAGGAGCACGTATGTAAGATTCTATTTATCATATGACACTAAAATAGCATTTTATTAGTAAAATTGGCACTAAAACGTCACGATTTTGCCATTAGAAAACGCGACGTTTTAATGGACGTCAACGTATAATGTTACCACGTAATTTGCATATTAAATCCACTAGTGGATTTTCGTTTTTAATGCATGGCTTTATTACACTCTCAGATGCGACGTCATATGATAAAATTCAATATCGCACGATAAGCAGTATTGCTACAGCACAATTTCCTGCACACTTGCATGTGCATTGAAGTCAATGAAAAATATGTTTTGGTGGAAAGACTTTGACAGATAAAGTTCAGGTAGACCTCCGTTTTCCGTCAGTCGTTGTCCGTCGGTCAACAGGTTCAAACATATTTTAGTTTTAAAAATTGCTAATTTAAGCCAAATTCATGTGATGCGTCTGCAGACCAAGAAGAGAAAGTCTTTCAAATGAACCACCTGGGCTTTAAAACCAGTTTTCATATAGATCTTCTCTGAATCGAGAGATGTAAAAAGTATTAAAGCAGTTCAGATTACATGATTAAGAAGGTCGTTAATTTTCAAATAAGGTAAAATCTGTTAAAAGTGTGTTTCAGTTTCCCTGAGTCGCAGGCCGTCGGCTGGGAGGGGTCCCTTGGTACGTAACCATGAAGGCACAATCTGTTAAAAGGTTCTTCTCCAGAGTTCATGCCTGATGATACTGAAACTTGGTAAACAGAATTTGGTATTCACATACTATCAAAATATAAATAAGCCGCGCCATGGCAAAACCATGAAAATAGCATGTGCGCCCAGCAAGGCTCAAATCAGCCTGGACATCCGCCAAGACTGATCAGAGTCTTGCTGTCCACATGGAGCTAACTCAGACCAATAGATACCCTTTAAGCGCAAAGCAAAGGGTCTGATCTGATTTGGCCGCTCCCTAGGTTGATCCGAGTCTTTGCTTGGAGCACATGCCACTTTGTCCGGTTTGTTTTATGAGGATAATCAGGAAGTGCCACGATTAAAGAATAAAATTAACCATCAGAGTCATTCAAATCAGCCTATCTGTTTTTTTTAAATTGAATAAAAATATTTGATGCGAATAAATTGTCTTTTGCAGATAAAGTACATTAACATATTTTTCACGAAAACTGTCATAAAGGCTCACAACTAAGACTTTTCGAAAATGGACTGAAACATTACAGTAGCGTTATAAGATGCACTCTGACTGAATGTCGCATGAAAACGTCACGTTAGTTTAATTCTACAAGTGCCGTATATAAAGAAGTCAGTAAGGTTTTTGGAAAGTTTGTCATTTAAAACACTACATATACCGTGTATGGTATTATTGGGATGGGGTGTTACCTCCTCCCCACTTGAATACTGAATACCGCTTAATTGGAGCTTGAATTCTAAATAGTTATTACTCTTTAGAAATGGGCTTGAATACTGAATACTATTTAAGGAATAGCGCAATGTAAAATCCTAATAAATATTAAGAAAACATTTAGCAGCATGCTTAAAGACTGACTTTAATACAGAATTTGAAGTCAAATGTTCAGAAACGTAAATTTAACTGATTTCTTAGCAATGCAAACACTAAACAGACAGTTCAGTTCAACAATTCTGCCTCGGTTTCATTCCAATTTTCAATGTGTACTCACCACCGCAGAATCAGATAGCGGGGTTTTGATCCAGTAAACATATTTAAGCACCACAGTATTCTTTTGTTGTCCGCTCCAAGGCGGTACTTCTGTTGTGATTCCTCTGTGTTACATGTTGTTATATCAGCTGGTCTGTGGTCTCTAGTAGGCTTGTCACCTGAATAGCTGCCCATTCTACTTTCTGCTTTGTTTTGTTTTGTAATTTAAAGAATATGTGAAAATAGATGTTCAACTTGCTGTTGTTTTAAGTTAGGGTAGCTGAATGACCATCTGTTTGGGAAAAGAGCTGCTCATTCGATTTGTCATGCTTGTCTTTCGTGAACTTTTGTCATTTTCGTGAGTGCTTCTTTCCCTATTGGTTTTAAGAGCGGGATGTGGGATTCGATTGCACAAATTCCTGATCATTTCCTATCTTTTTACTTCTTAACTTTTTAGCTGTGATAGTTGATATGCCTTTCGTCAGAAACAGCCATGCTGAAGCTACTGTCTCTGAGCTCCTATTTCAAGGGCGGAACTTAAGGTTGTGCTGGACAGTGCGTGCCTTGAAAATAATATCAAAATTTCTCAGCCTAGCTTTCTAAAATAGCCCTTGTTTTACATTATCATTATTCCCCGGTTCTCCATATCCCTAGAATTAATGCAGCTCAAAATATATACAGGCAAGGCATGCTTGCACCTTGTTTTAATCGAAGCTGCATACCTTTAAAATATCGATCAGGGGCCGTATTCATAAAACGACTTAAGTTGTTGCTATGCTGTTGCTAAGGCTAAATTTCTTTGAAGGAGATTCCCTACAACTATGAAATTTGCTCTGGAGGAACAGTCTTTGAGACTGTTCCTCCAGAGCAAATTTCATAGTTGTAGGGAATCTCCTTTATAGATATTCAGCCTTAGCAACCGCATAGCAACGAATTAAGTGGCTTTATGAATACGGCCCCAGATATTGTCCATGACATGTAGAAGGAATCTTTGTATACTTGCGCGGACTGCTGAAAGAAGTCAAAAGTTTTCCACTTTTCATCAGCCCTAGGGAGCAATGGGTGACAGAAACTGATTTAATCATGCACATGTTAAATGATGCCTGCTCAAACTGAATTCATATGATATGGTCACATCTAATGTTCACAAAGTCTTCATCGACTGGAGCCTCAGTATATAATTTAATGAATGTCTTGCTATTATAAATAGCTTCGGTCTCAGCCCGCGGTTTTGTCATCATAACATTTTTTCAAACATTGAAAGCTTGGTAGTTATATCCGCAATCTACCAAAACAGGCATGACAGTCTATGCGTCTGTCCGTCAGCCAATCCATTCTTCAGTCACGATTGTCACACCTAACGATGGGAACAAGAAAACTTACTGTGGTTGGCATGGTCGGGTAACATGTCTAGATGCGCACAAACACCCCAGCCTTGGGCTCCCGTCTACAAATCGATATCTTCTAGGTAACCGATTCAAATGAAGCTCTCTTTGGGCATTTGAGATATATAGGGTGCCTCAAAAAGCGTGGACCTTTTTTGAAGTTGCTCTAACTCCGTTTTCATAGAATGTTTATAAAATATTGTGTGGCTGTAGCAATATGACCATTTATTGTACTAATGGTGTTTTATTAGAAGATGGCGCTGCTAACAGGAAGTGAAGTCATTATGACGTCATATTATATTTATTACATCATTTCCTAACGTCCGCACTGCCGAAAGCACAAATTGGCAGTAAGTGAAAAAGAACATAGTTCCAATGGGTTCTCAGGTTTGCATTCTATGAAATTAATATCCCAAATAATGGAAGAGAGTCTGAATAGAAATAGAGCCCGGTGCTGTAATGGACAAGTTTGGTGGCAGACAAACCAAAAGTTCTCCAAAATTATTTAAAAAAAACGGGAAATATCAAAATACTAAATAATATTCTGTCTTTTTTCCTTATGTTGCCACCAAATTTTCTTTTATAGTTGAATGACTTTCGTACTTTAATTTTTTAATGATTTTTAAAATTACTTCCTGTTGGCCTGCAACATAAGTTTTGTGCCAGGAACATATGAGCCGCGACACGAGAAAACCAACAATGTGGTCGTCCGCCCAGCGCAGACTCAGATCAGCCTGGGCATTCACCCAGTCTGATCAGACTCTTTGCTAAGCGCTTAAAGGGTAGCTGAGGGACTAAGCTACCTTCATGCGGAATGCGAAGACTCTGATCAGCCTGGGCGGATGCCCAGGCTGATCTGAGTCTGCGCAGGACGCACGACCACATTGTTGGTTTTGTCACGTCGCGGCTCATATCATTTCATATCCTTGTTTTTTAAACGATTCGAAATACATATCCTCTGAAATAATGTAAACATTTCTTGCCTTATAATGAAAATCTCTGAAACTAAGTTAATTTCATTTGAAGTTAGTTTGCTGTTTCAACGGCGTTTACTGCAGGACTTGTTGTCATAAATATAAACTTAAAGTATAATGGTCTCTCTTCCTGTAAACAGCGTAATCTTGTAGTAAAACATCATAAGTGCAAAGGTGTATCACATCGTTACAAACACAAAAACATTTTGGAAAGTTTCCTCCAAAAAAAAAAAGGTTTTACATCAATTTAAAAAAAAGGTCAATGTCCTTTTTAGGCAGCCTGTAAACTGCATCGTGAAAAATTCGGTTTGGTAATAGTATGCTTAGGGGTCCCCGGACAGGGATGGTACTTATCAGACTGTTGCCTGTATGAACACTCATGAGGTAATTTACAGAAAGCAAAAATGAGCCGCGACGCGAGAAAACCAACAAAGTGTTTGTGAGCAAAGCGAAGGCTCAGATCAGCCTAGGCATCCATCAAGTCTGATCAGAGTCTTGCGTAAGCGCTTAAAGGGTGGCTAAGTGTCTAAGTTACCTCCATGCAGACAGCAAAGACTCTGATCAGACTGGGTGGATGCCAAGGCTGATCTGAGTCTGCGCTGGGCGCATAACCACATTGTTGGTTTTGTCGTGTCATGGCTCAAATACTAGATATTTTAAGTTCCCTTTGAACTTATGTACAAGAACATAGTGTAAAGATAAGCACTAAGATAGTATGCTTAGGCCCCAACACCCGAGGAGATTGGGTCCCAAACATACGAAAAAAATCATTTCCTTCTTACTAACGCCTAAGGTGTCAATTCAAATGAAATATTCTGTCATCATTAGAAGATGTAAACATGTGCGTGTTATTCTGGCATTGTATGCATATGCAAAGGATCCCTGGAAAAGGATGGAACTTTGTGGATTTTGCCAATTTTATGCACATTTTGTCTCTTTCACTCCTTGTAAATTGAAATACAGTTGACTGTCCCTGTTAACTCTATAAGTGCTTGTACTCGTATATTATAGAAAGATATGCACAAACATTTCGGCACAGGCCCTGCACACAATAGCAAAATCGCCTCTTGGATACCTTCATACTTCGGCTACTGGTTAAAATGTGAAAGGAATCCAAGAGGTGCTTTTGCTATAGTTCTCTACAATTGTCAGGTCTGCGACAAGAAAACATTTTTAATGAATGGCTGCCGATTGACTTATTTATTTGTATCTTTTTAATGCGAGTACGCGTTCGAATTGCTATTTTTCTTGAATACTGTGTATCATGACTCTGAGAACCCAATACTCTTTAATTTGGGCTGAACACTGCGACGATTTGTGGCGTTACAACCTCATTATTGACATACTCCCATTATCACGCTTATAACAAACTACCAATAATAAGTTTCTTTGACTGAAATGTATAAATATCAATAGCAGAGGGTGTCAAGAGCACTTGAAGTGTGTCAAACCATTTTTGTTTCAATGTTAAAAACCTTTTAAAGTAGACAGCTTTTTTAAAATAGAAAAAAATCAAATAAGGTCATTTATTTGCTATTTGCTTAAAATACTAAAGGTGTTTGAGCCAACAATCAAGAAACGGACTAAGTGCGCATCGGTCGTTTCGGTTTTACAATAGCGTTTCTTTTAGACACGATTTAAGCAGTTTCTGTACAGTCACTTAATTCTTGTGACAATGCTGACCGTTTCTTTTGTTACATTAAATGCTGCTTTTATTCTGTATTTCCCAAATGGACACTGCGAACCTACAACTACCACTGAACCACCGTGTGAACGTAAGTATAATATAATTCAGGCAGTAAAATATCAGACCATATTCATTTGTCAGTTCAATGTATTTCACGTTTGTTACATTTTATCAGAGAACTTGTATCTAATTACCGCTTAACACATTCATAAACCTAGTGGCGTCTTCACAGGGTTGGCATCGTTGCATACAATTTCTAGCAATTTCTCTACAAATGATAAAAATAAATAAATCAGACAGTAAATAATGGACTTATCCAGTTTATAGGGTAGAGTCGGGTAACTTCGGACGGCGGGAAAATTTCGACAGTGACATTGTTTCCTTTATAAATCAGTTGTTCATGTTGTTTGGAACTAAAACAAAACTAACTGGCCAAACGGAGAAAATCCTGATGAGACGGCCCATTATGAGCCGTCTCATCTGGATTTTCACTGTTTGCAATGGTATGTCCGAATTGACCCGCCTGTCCGAAGTTACCCGTGTCTCCCGTATGGGAAGAAGCGCCAATTAGACACAAATGAGTATTAATTATCGCGCAATTCGATATAACTTTACAAGGACTCCAACATGAAGAATAAAGAAAAATTCTGTAATTATAAACGACAGTCACTGTACATGTAACTGAAACAAGGACATATGCAGCGCTGCTGTAAATACAAAGACATAAAATAAATCGTTATAAACCTTAAAGAATTTTAACATAACATTACTGAGTTCTACAAGAAGTTGACTGCGCTATATTACACTAGTATGCTGAAAATCGTTTGTTAAATCCTTCATTCACCTGACTACAGCATCTCTACATTGTAAACCAATCACATGCGTTATGTCCCTTGTAATTTTTTTTCGTTCATGTAGCGCAGAACTACGACAAAAGACGTTATACATGTACGTATTATCTGCATTGTCATACATGTATGCGTTGCGTTCGAACAGGCTTTTATCATTTATTTGACACAATTTATCGCATATTGCAGGAAGGTCTCGGTGCGCCTAGAGTATAACAAGTCGGCCTTCGTCGTCATTTTGTGTCAACAGTTTCAAAGTACATGCACTTCTACTTTGAAACATTTAGGGTTATTCCGGTCATGTTTTATGTTTGGTAATGTGGGAGAAATGTTTTGAATTATATTAAAAGTAAAAATAAGCAATGATAAGGAACCAATACAATCAATCCCATATCCCGTTCTGAAAACCAGAAGGGAAATAATTCTATACCGGAATTGCCAGCGGTTCACAAACGACACGAACTGTTAACCGAATAAAGACATCATTTTCAGACATGTGATCATTTAGCTATCCCAACTTAATACAAAACTCGCATAACAGGTGAACGAAAGCGCTAACATAAACAACATGAACAAGTAATACTAAGGGACCACAATAGACGTACCACCTTTGCACGTTCTCTTATAAATTTCTGAGGGGTAAAAGCAGTTTTAATGGATCAAAATATTCGCTCTCAGCTTCTATAATGGTTCGAAACCTTACGTTAGTTGTTCCTTTTCTTAATTAGATCAAAAGGAATATGCTGGCATCAAAACATGAAATGACTGACTTTTTTGGCTCACTACTAAACGGCTAGCGCCGTACAAGACTGGGTGACCAGGAAACATTCAATTGGCGCAGTGATACTTTATGATTTTAGCAATGTCACATTTATCCTAAGATGCCTGTCTCGGTTCATTAGACAATCAAATATATTATCACACTCGCAGTTGTGTTTCCTAGATTCCCTATCTAAAGTTTTCAGCAGTGATAGCCCGTTCCGGCAACTTCAAATAGCCTACTATATATTGCGGCAATATTATTTTTGCGGATCCTGTCTTAAGCAGTGTCAATAAAGATAAACAGATCATATCGTGGGTTTCATAACATGTTTTTTTTTGCGTTATCACCGGATTTATCAACCTCGACCAATATCGGACCTAAGGCTACTCTAGTATCGGACAGAGGGCTTGCCTGGGGTCCGATATTTGTCGGGGCTTATAAATCGAGTGATAACGAAAAACCCATGTAATAATCTCTATTTATCATAAAGATACGTCATTTCGGAATGCCTAAGAAGCAACCTGCATGTTTGATAAAGCTGAGCTTTCAGAGTCCTTATTCTGACCACCGGTCCGATACGTTTATCAGCCCGTTACTAAGTCAACGATGTCGCGTGAGATACTTCGACATTAAAATGACTGTGAGATGTCGCAAAACAGAAAATTTCCCATCCTTTGAGAGCTTATATCTTTCTTATTATACATCATAGACATAAAGTGTGACCACTCATTCTCTCATTTAGATCACAAGAAACACGTCGGTGAAAAAAATAAATTTGAAATGGTTGAATATATAGAGGATCTTACATGAGTGCTCATGTATTATTGAATTTATTAAACGAGTTGGGGAAAGAGATAAGATGCGAGGCTGTGCCGAGCATCTTATCGTTTTCACCAAGGAGTTTAATAAATTCAATAATACAGGAGCCCGAATGCAAGATTCTATTTATCATATGACACTAAAATCGCATTTTATTAGCAAATATTGCACTAAAACGTCACGATTTCGCCATTAGAAAACGTGACGTTATATGGACGCCAACGCCTAACTAGTGGATTATCGTTTTTAATGAATGGCTTTATTACACTCTCAGATGCGACGTCATATGATAAATTTTGTTTCGTTACAAAACGGCAATCGATACAAGACTGGGTGGCCGGAAAACAATTCAGCTGGCGCAGTCATGCTGTGTGCTTTTACTAACACTTAAAGTAAGATGTCTGCCTCGTTTCATTAGAAACTTATCGTCAGATGGCTGCCTCTCTTCATTAGACAATAAAATATTACAATCATACTCGGGTGTCCCTGCTGTTGTGCTTGCTAGATTCCCTATGGTGCACGGGCCTTCAGCAGTACAAGTTTCAACAACTTAAAAATGTTTATTTCTAGCTACTATTTTTGTATATTGTGTTTTCTAAACTAGTATATGATAAAAAGATCATAATATGAGTTATTTCATTATCACTCGATTTATCAGCACTCGACTAATATCGGATCTCGGGCAAGCCCTCGATCCGATATTGGAGTCTCGGGCTGATAAATCGGGTGATAACGAAAACCCATGTTATTTTCTTATTTATCACTGCTATGCAGTGGATAACGCTGTGTCATAAAAAACGTATGACAATACTTGTAATAATATTTTGGCGGGTACATGAAATATGAAATGTATGAAAATCGCCGAGTAATCGTTTCATAAATTTCGTATGAAATGGCAACTTGTGTAAAATCCTCTATTTATACCATGGTTTTTTGGTAGATAAGAAGCTTCTTAGACTTCAAACACTTCTTAGCACTGATTGCATATACGCTGCAGTGCATTTTCATGTCTCTGTCTCTGATTCGATCATCTTGTCAGTTTGATTTCAAAGGTAGGAATAAAATTAATGTGAATATATTCAAAACATAAAACATTTTCTGATAGTAAGCCTTCACGAAATTTTGTTTCGAAAATATCGATTTTCTTAAGCAAGTTAATATATTTAGACACCAACCAGTGCGAGATATGAAAATATGTTCGTATTAGATATTTTGTTTTAACAATGACAGCTTTGTCATACTGAAGGGTGCGTAGCCTCATAATCATACAGAGGTAAATTATTTCTATCACATGACGTCGCTGTTATTCAATGGATAACGTCGTGTAATAACACTGGCGCGTACACGTAATGTCATTGACAACGTCTATGTCAACAATGCGTTTTCTTTAAAGTTTGCTGTAAACGTTAAGGAACGCCAAGACAAACTTCCTACGATGTATTGGTTACCTAAGCTTCACAAAAAACCGTATAAAGCTAGATTCATTGCCAACTCTAGCTCTTGTACTACTACAGAATTATCTAAATTATTAACTTCTTGCCTCACTGCTGTGAAATCTCGTGTCATTTGGTACTATGAGACAGTGTATGAGAGGTCAGGGAAAAATATGTTTTGGTCTATAAAAAATTCTGGTGAGGTACTTAGTAAACTGAAGTCAAGAGGGTTCCGTGCGACTAGTTTGTCCACTTATGATTTTTCTACTCTTTATACCACATTACCCCATAATTTAATAAAGGAAAAACTTGTTGATTTGATTGAGAGGGCCTTAAAAAAGTTCTCCAAAAATGAAGATACCCTTTATATTGCCTGTAACGATAAGAAAGCGTTTTTCACTTCTACTGACCGTAAAATATATAGAGGATATAGTCTTTGGTCATGTCAGAATGTATGTGGCGCCTTATCATATCTCTTAGATAATATTTACATCAGATTTGGTAATAAGTTATACAGACAAATTGTTGGTATTCCGATGGGTACAAATTGTGCTCCTCTTGTGGCCGATTTGTTTTTATTTTGTTATGAAAGAGATTTCATGACTTCTCTTTCGGTTGATAATCAAGCTGATATCATTGAGGCATTTAACTCAACCTCTAGATATTTAGACGATCTTCTGAATATTGATAATCCTTATTTTGAAAGCATGGTTAACCAAATTTACCCACCTGAACTTAAATTGAATAAAGCTAATACTTCAGATACCGAGGCCCCCTTTTTGGATTTACATCTATCTATTTCTAACGGTTTTGTATCCTCTAAAATTTATGATAAACGTGATGACTTTGACTTTGATATAGTTAATTTTCCATTTTTGGATGGTGATGTTCCACGTCGTCCCTCTTATGGAGTGTATATTTCTCAACTTATAAGATTTGCTAGAGTGTGTAGTCATGTAGATGACTTTAATGCTCGTAATAAATGTTTAACTGCTAAACTTCTTCAACAGGGCTATCGGTATCATAAGCTTAGAAAGGCTTTTTCTAAATTCTATCGCAGACACCATGAATTGGTTTCAAAATTTGATGTCGGATTAAAATTTCTTTTACACCAAGGCCTATCGGAACCAGAATTTTATGGTGACCTAGTATACAAATTCAAAAAGATTAAGGGTAGGACTGATTTTTCTGATCAATTTCGAAAAATAATAATACGTCACAAACGTATTGGCTATAATTTAAATGTTATGCGACAGTCTGCATGCTTAGTGATTAACCCAATCACGGTTGATAACTTTGCTGCACTCTTTAATTGCACACCGGGGGATCGGTCGTCAGACTCTATGATGGCCCCGACCTAAAGCTATATATTTTAGTTGGTTGGGACCGGAGCCTTTTTGTCTGTTGCTTGGTCCACCGGGGCTCAACTGGTGACCTTCTTTTGCTTCAGATTTCCAGTGGGGTCGTTTGGCAGGACAGGGATCTCCACCTGTCAGACGGCCCGTTGTATCTGTTGAGTCCTCGTCTTTGCTTCTTCATGGTGTTGAAATTTGATTTATGTGTTTACCGTGATGATTCATTGACGAGTTAGAGGGTTATCATGCGAACCGAACAACCAACTAAATGTTCTGTACCACTTCAGAAACTGAGGGTGAGGTTGGGCCTGTAAAATCGATTTAAGCCCCCCAGTAATTCATTACTGACCGTTCCAAGGCGGTAGTTCTGTTGTGGTTCTCTGTTGCCTGTTTTTGGTGTCAGAGTTTCTGTGATGTTTTACCTTATGTATGTTCTTATTATTTTTGGTTCGGTTTGGGTTGCTGAGTGGCCACCTTTTGGGAACAAGCTGCTCACTCGGTTGGCCATATGTTCTCAGTATCTTGATTATTTGTAATCTTAGTTGTTTCCAACTATGGTTTGAGGGCTGGATTTGGATTTTGATTGTTTCAGTTCCTGGTCTTTGCATACTTTTTACTCTAATTAAAATAATGTTCAATTTAAAGGCGTTAAAAACCATTTTAAAGGGTCATATGATAAACAGAATCTTACACTCGTGGTCATTTCATATGAAATCTATGAAAGCCGCCGAAGGCTCGTTTCATAAATTTCATATGAAATGACCACTCGTGTAAGGTCCTCTATATATGTACTTGTTTAAGGACGCTTTAGATAGAGTTTTTTGTAACAAAAGCATGTTGGTTGACTTTAAATACTCGAATTAACTTTGAAATGTGCAGTACTAACCATAGAATATTAGGCAGCATGCTAAAGTGAAAACTATAGACAGAAACAGAAAGAACAAAGAAACGGAGGAGAGCGTCTGAAAACAGAAACGCGTAATGTTTGTGTTAAAGCATAACAACACCATCGTTTTGAATGATTAATTGAATTATTTGGTATATTTTTGTGTACATTCAACAATGCAAAATACAGTCATGAAACAGAGACGCGTTAGTCAAAATACATTGGGCCGATCGCTCAGACCTTATTTGATGTTAACCACAAGGTGAGCAATACCGTTTGCATGGACTGCATTCGAAATTAGTTAAAATGTTAGAAATGTGACCTTTGGCCATCGCTCAATTTATGGCCACACCTCCTTTCAAAATCAATTTTAGTTATTGATATGCCTATATGACGTTGGTAATTTGACTGATGTCCTTTTATTTACTGCGCTCAGTCCGTTTTCTTTCAGACTTTATTGAAGGGCTTGTTCCTGACTTAGAGCTCACGACAAACTCAGAAATAGGAAAGGATCTTCTAGAATTATCTATTTCACAGTCATCGGAAGTGACTCCCGATAGAAGGCGAAGGCGAGGAGTTAACGAAGAGGACATAACTCTGGAGACAAAATCTTCATATTTCCATCTTATCTTTTGTAAGTCTTATTCAACTAATATGCTTCTTCGCGCTGTATGACTTGACATAAATATACAGTGACGTTTGAGATCTTTAGGTCTATGCAGAGAATGACTGAACCACAATTATTGTATGTGTGCCTGTCTGTGTGTGTGTGTTTCTTACTGTCGTATGTATATCGCTTGATATCTGCCGTTAGCAGTCAGTACGCTCTATAAATGTTGAAACGAAACGATTGGTTGATAGCCAGCCGATAACTTTCTTGTAGGCAAAATTGTGCATATTTTAGAAAGGTAGTGATCCGCTATTCTATTTTATCTTACTGTTTAAGGACAAATTTGTCATTGCTGCTCCTCTAGACTTGTCGGGGAGCTATTTTGAAAACATTGAAATAACAATAAAAGCTTCTTAGTAAGTCTCTTTGCGCTCTGGCCCGAGCGCTGAGTGTAGAATTAAGTAGGATCAGCGTAAATTCATTCCACAGGTAAGAATGCAAAGACTTCACTGACGGTTACAACATTCATGCCATATAAAACATAAAGTAGCCTATTTTTTTATTCAGCTCACATTTGTAAATTTATATATTATTATAAAAAACATAAAAAGAACAAAAATTTCTTCTCCACATGACATCTGCTTCAGATGAAGAGCCAGACAGGTGATTCATGCCATTCCATAGATAAATAATTATCATAAAAATAAAAAATAAATTATTATTATTAGTAGTAGTATTCTATCAGAAACTAGGTTATGTTCTTACAGATAGAAATTAGAACATGAAGATTTTCATAAACAAACTATACGTGCTCACATTACACAAATAAGATGTGAGAAATCAGAGTGCACATTTGCTTATGCCTCATAATAAATTTATACATCGGTCGGATAGCTTGATGGCTGAGTTTTACGACCCTTTAATAGTTTTCAGTCATATCGAACCTATGGAAGTGTGATAATGAAATTTTCGGTGCAACATAGTCATGTAGACAGTTGCAACGGTTACCGCCTTCAGCGGGATTTGAACCTAGACCGTAAGTTTAGCACGCCAACGCTTAATCCATGGACCTACCGGAGCTCCCTATGCTCTTTAAGAATGTATCTCTTCCCAGACAGTGGCGACTTTTAGGAATTTGATGTGACATTAAAACATTTGCTCCTTTCTAAGATGCCTTGTCTCCTTTTCATGTGAGTTTACATCACTGTTTTTGGCTACTTTACAAGGGAAAACATCATTTTTTACTTCTTATTTGCTTCCATGGAGAAACAGGTAAATTCTAAATTTAAGACCTCTTAAAAATATGTACTTCTCCTAGAGCAGCAATTTTTTCTTTATTTGAGCCGCGACGAGAGAAAAACAAAAAAGTGGTTGTGCGCCCAGCGGAGACTCAGATCAGCCCGGGCATCCACCCAGTCTGATCAGAGTCTTCGCTGTCTGCATGGAGGTGGCGTAAACCTTTAGCTACCATTAAAACGCTTGCAAACAATCTAATCAGACTGGGCGGATGCCAAGGCTGATCTGAGTCTGCGCTGGGCGCACAACCTCATTGTTGGTTTTCTACTGTCACAGCTCGTTTAAAAAGACGACCTGCAAGGGCCATAAAATGAACATTACGGAGTTACTTCCTTTGAAAGCTTATATACACCTATATAGCAGCTGCCACCACCATTGTAAAAGGTGAAAATTAACTAATACAATTAACTACAAATCTTTTTAACCGGTTTCCTCCATGGGGTGTTTGTACACATTTAGGAAAAAAGGTTTCTTTCGATGCAGCGCATATTACCTTCCTACTGGCAGTATTACAGTATGCTTTTTATTTCGACTACAGTTGAAGATCCTTGGGTACTTCGTGTTCAAGAATGTCTACCAGCTGGGTTAAACGAGACATTGACATTTTCATTGAACATCGGTCTGGATAGCTGTGAGAAGTCTGTACTAGTCATTACGGTCATACCAACGGTAGGGTTACTTGCTGCGAATATTAGGCCTTTGCTTGTATAGATAAATAGCCATTTATACTTGTCTTTAAACATCAGTTAATAGTATCAAGAAAGTTTAACTCTTAAAATATATTATGTGCCGGAGTGAACTTCAATGAATTTTCGTCCTTACATTTCAGTGTAGTTTGCTGTCAATTCAAGCCACACATGGTTTAATAAAGTAGGACTGTTCGAGTCTGTTCATGAACTGTATCTAAGCAATAGTTTCTTTGAAGGTGGGCAGATTTGAGCAAGCATTCCCATAGTCAAACTTATATGAGCCTCTATATGATTAACTAACAAAGTTGTATATGCGCCACGGGAAGACTCACATAAGCCTGGACGTCCGCCCAGTCAGATCAGAATAATACATAAGACTTTCAAACAATTGCCGTAAACATAGCATTAATTTACAACTTGACGCTTTAATTGATTGCAAAGCTTAAAGGGAGAAATTAGATTGATATCTACATTTAATTCTTACTATAGAGATACTGACCTAACAATCAAATGTGCTTATTTTAGCAACCGACACTGAGTACATCTCAATACGAGGAGGTGGATATTGGAAATTGTCTTTCTGATGGTACTATCGATGTTGTAACTCTACAATTCAGCAATTCTAATCCATGTGTATCTTTCACGTGTGTTGTAAATTGCACGAATGCAGAAAAGCTGTTCTGGATATATACAGGTAAAGCTACATATAATAATCTGTTATTGAGCTGCGACACGACAAAACCAACAATGTGGCATGTGCGCCCAGCAAGACTCAGATCAGCCTGAACATCATCCAGTGTGATCAGAGTCTTCTCTGTTCGCTTGAAGGGTAGCTAAGGTTCTAAGCTAGCTCCATGCGGACAGCGAAGATTCTGCTTAGACTGTGCGGATGCCCAGGCTGAATCTTGCTGGGTGCACATGCCACTTGGTTGGTTTTGCCGTCTTGCGACTCAATAGTGTGATGATTTTACTGTTTACACGAATTTGTCCTTGTTCGTCTTATTTTTATGTTCATCTTAGTTATTGTTTTAGTATTTTCGAAACAGCGAAAAGAAATTAAGGAAAAAGGTCAATATCATAAAGATGACAGTTCTGTGGTAAAAATAAATACACTAATTTAATTAGCCTTATTTTGTGCCAACAAGTCTCCATTCACATTCATATCTATCAGTAAACAATAACAGTCCATACTTTATCATTAAATTTCTTTAATCTTTGTGGGACTTGATAAACACAATCTGCAGATTTCAAACAATGTTTCTGTAGGCATAGTCCTTACGAAAATGTTTGCTTCATATACCCATTCAGCATGTTTCAAGAATACTCCTTCAGTTATAGTGCTTACAGAATATGTTTTATATAATTAACAGGCACAGTAGTCAGAACCTCTGCTGAGGATGTTTCAGTCGGTTTTACATACATTCTGCACGTTGTTTGTAAAGATGCTACAGATGTAAGCAATAGAGTTGACAGAATAGAGGAAGAATTTTTGGATGTAGTATTTACAAACAACGCTCCATGTACTGCAAGCGTAGCTAGTAGTACCACATCAGCTACATTGTCGAGGGTTACATCGCAATTTTCTCAAGCCGCAGCATTGTCTTTAAAAACTTCAACGCAACCATCCACGCCAGGAGTGAGGATATCACAAACTCAAACAACACCTAAAATGAAAACTCAAATGTCAACGTCATCCATGACTTCTGCCTCTCAGTCTATAAAACGTTTTACGACACTATCATCATCTGCGTCAACAACCTATGTGAATAACCAGACAGAGAAGCCAAAAGGATTCTTCGAGAAACCGTCAAATGTAGCCTTGGTCTCTGCAGTCGCGGGGACCGGTGTAGGGACAGTCGCAGGAGTCATCTCTGTTATTCTGTCTTCTAAGCGATGCAACCTCCGTTCCGTCGTTCCCAGGTAAGTCACTGATCTTGCAACATATACTGAGAGACTTTAGAAACGCACCAATTTGTAGCTTTGGATATGCTAGAAAATGATTTTTGTTTCATGCAGACATCAACTATTGTAATTATGGTTTATTCCAATTTTGACCGCGAACACGAGCTTTCAAAATGAATGCAAAATTTGGCTTTAGAATATTCCTAAAGGAAGATAAATTCGCATTAATCCATTGATGATTGAAGCGTGATTTTCAGTTTGCTGCAGTTCCGTAACTGCAGATCAGATTTCAGTGACATAAAAATCAGACTGAGGTTATTCATTGTGTATGATTTGTGTTCTTTTTATCGGTCACGTTTCTTTCTTTTCAACGTCATTTTGCAAAGATTCAAACTTTTTGCACAAAAAACCGGAAGTGAAGGTAACGGACATTTGAAAAATTATTCAAATTTGCTTCGAACTGGTACATGTAGACATACTCTCATGACCTGGGAAGGTATACGAGCAATTGGTCGGCTTTAAGTCGGGCATCTCCAAATTTTGAGCTTTACCCTAGTTTTTAAAAAAAATCCAATTTTCGAACATCGATAAAACACTTTTACAAGGATCTTTGCCTTTTTTTCATTGTTTTACAGTGTGTGGTATTCATTCAGATGCATTCACATTAAAATCCGACAAAATGTGAATTCATTAAAATTTTATGCGAAAAAGTAACCAAATTTCCATTATCTCGAAATTTCAATGCATGGTTGCACACTCTCTGTCAGCGTTTGCAGACTTAAAGAACTCAACCATGCTAACTCGCACGAGTGCTCAAACGTTTCCTATATTGCAACCTCTGGGTTAAATAACATGATATATAATGGTGCGTTTTTTAAAGTCCCTAAGTATATAATGTAATCATTTCCAAGTGTATAAGGAAAAAGAAAAAAAAAGAAGAAGAAAAATCGCAAAATTACATTTAATTTATCAAATTTTGCGCTGCACAGATAGTTTACTGGTATAACACACATTCTTTAATGGAACCATTGCTCTACCAGGGGACAAAACGTCTTAAATCATTCAATGATCGTTTCTTCTTTCACTGAAATATGTCGTTTGATAATCACGCATTATGTCATAGACCTGGTGAAACGTAGGAAAGGAGGGGTTTGATAAAAAGAAAAACGATAAAATAAATCTTTCCACGAAATAATATTTTAGTTCCTAGCTGAGCAACGAAATATACACACATTAGAGGCAATTGGTACCATATTGGTACCATATTTTTGAGTAGTGATATCGAAAGTGGGTGGGTTTGGTTCCCAACTAAGATGACCCAAATAGGTTTCACCACATATTCACTATGATGAACCTGTGGTGAAAAGCTTGCAATGATATTTGCCAATAAAGAATTACATGAATATATACGACTGGAAAAGCAAATGGGTCATGTATCTTTAACTCACCCTACGGCAAATAGCACGTAGATCATTGTTTTTTTAAAAAAGGAATTAAGCTCGCATTTGCATATTTCAGCAATGTGACAGATAGGATAAAAAGGAATCAAAATTCGTGTATTTTGCGTTCCTGGTGGACAGATTATTTTACGATAGATTGCTGTGAACAACCAGGACTGAAGAAATAAATCTCGGGACCTTGACCATGGCATGCCATTCCATTAATTTGATGGTAATGGATATAATTTACATGAGACATGGCGTTCGGCGACATATTATCAACGTGATTGTGAATCTTCACGAAATGCAGTGTCAGTCCGAAGTCAGAAAACATTCCGCGTAGACTAGCCGATAAGCGCTTGTTGTAACGCCCATTCGTATGCACCTGTCTCTAGATACTTATTATCAGCCAATGAAAAAACTTAGACAACATCTACTTGAATGTGTGAAATCGGCCTATCTTTGACAACAAAGACATATAACCATATTATAAAATTTAATCACTATTCATGTGGCATACAAAGGGGATATCAAAACTTATTCTTTACTCACGATTTTTTCTTGGATAAACGTTATCAACATTCATTGTTAATTGCTGATTGTTTATTTTTACAGTAACGATAATAATAATGACGAAGAATGACAACTCAACGACAGTGGTAGGAGGGCGATTAATTAATCAACGTGCCGGAGCACATGTCGCAGAAAATTAAGTGATCTCTTGATCAAGAGTAAATCGCCATAGATGATTAGTACTTGCTTTATTGCAGCAAAACATTTTTCCTAGTATGCAAAGCCTATATATTGCAAAATAAAGATAATTTCTCTGGTTTATTTGTTGTGTTTATTATCTTTTCAAACTGAATGCCGTTACAAAATAATGTCTGAAGAAAGATCCTCTGGAAGCAAGAAACAATTCAAAGAAACAAAATGAGCAGAATCGGTTAAATTTAGTCTGTCCATGTGCAATAATGCTGATCTGGGTCTTGGCTGGGCGCACATGCCACTTTGTTGGTTTTGTCGTGTCACGGCTCATTTCAAACAAACTTAGCAAGGCCACAGAAGTACCAGAAAATATTTAATCTGCACTTTGATGATGCACGTGGGGACATTATACGGCTACTAAAAGGCACAACACTAGCTGCAATGAAGCTAATGTAAATTCTGAAGGAATGTTGTCTTGAAGCATGGAACAAATAATAGAAAGAATTAAGCAGACTCGGTTTGATCGAGTCTCATATGCAGTTATTAATGTTGCAACACTGTCCACTCCCTCTAGCACCGGCTCAGCGGAAATCTATTTTTAGACTCACTCCGAATGAGCCCAAAGATTCTATAAATCTGCTTATATATATAAAGGTATTTTAGCTATCAGAACCTAGAGCTATCAGTGTGGAGACTTATAGTTACCACTTATACAATAATATGATGGCTTACCAGTCAAATCAAACAAAATAAAAAAAAATGGTGACAGTATGGTTGACCAAATCTACCAAGCAAAAAAAAAAAAAAAAAAGAAAAAGAAAGAAAGACGTGCTAGGAAGTCGCCATTTTTAGGTAATAGTCAAAAATGAAAGTTATGCTAGGGTCAATGTTTGACTATATATGTATAAGGAAATGGCTAAATATTGATTTCTAATTAATATTTGGGGCCATTTTACCATTGTTTGTGTTAAAATTAACTCTAAACTTTAGGTAAAAAGTAACATTAGGATTTTCTGCAATATTTTATTTTTTGACATTTATTCAAGTTTTGATTAAACTTGTTGGATTATAACTTTCTAAAATGACTTATTTTATTCATATCGTGGCAGCTTGTGATGGCAAGCAAAATGAAATTTATCTGACTGCGTTACTATATTTTTGACGTAGTTTTATGTAATTTATGTGGGGGTAGGGGTAGAGTTTGTCAAGTAAAAAATGAAATAAGCTCGATGACTTCTGCTTTTCTTTTACTTTTCTGTTTGCTGAATAGTTCTGCTTTCAAAATAAGCTTGTTTAATTTAAATTGCAGTGTATCGTTTTTTCTGTATGGTCCAAAATATTGCAAAGGGCAATTATATTTGAGGATTTTTCGGATTGTAATTAAAATTGATTTTAAAGCATCGTGTACCAGTTTGTTAATTAAGCCTTTCATGGACAGGAGTATCGTTTCCTATATCATACTGACATGACTGAGTTATTTAAACTAAAATAAAATTTATTTTGAAACCGATATTTGCCTCTTAGGTTGTTTATGGATATTTTCGGAAGAACAGTCTAGGTGTATCTTTCCAGCTCAGATTTCTTAAGATTTTGCACGATGATTTATATTTTTTAATTAATCATTGGTAAGCCTATATATGAAATGAAACATGCACAGTCTTAGACAGGTTCCAGTGTAGGACGATTTCATAGCAAACGTCCTTAAATGAAACAAACTTATACCGTGGCTATTCTTGATTTACATTCAACTATTTCAGATGTAGATGTTTCTTGAAAGCCTAATAATAAACATGATGATTTTTATTTTGATATTGCTTTTCCCCCATCTTTACATGCAAAGATTCCTCGTACGACGGATTTCGAATCAATTAACCGCATAACAAACATTTAGCAGCCAAACATCTCAATCCAGGCTACCGGTATCACAAAGTCCGTAAATTTCAACTTGAATTTAATATTTACTTGCTGTATAAATTAAAAAAAAATATTTGGTCGAAATATTTTAGATCTTCTTTTCTGATCGATTTTGATAGATAATTCCTGACTCATTAAAAAGTAACACGACTTAAATATAATGCGACTCACTGTGTGCTTAGTGGTTAACCCATTCACGGCTTGCTGAACCTAAAGCCTTTGTCTTGACGTTGACAAGTCCAGGCTTTAAGTCAAACTACCCCTAAAATGAAAGTGGTTTGAATTCCCATAGAGAATTGATAGTGTGTCAGTTTGGTTGAACATAACTTCTAAAATTGCTATGAGTTTTAAACTTGTTACACCTTGCCGACTTTAAAATGATTAAATTTGATGACTATCGAGCAATTTTGCCAAAAAAAACAACAAAAAAACTGAATTGGCGAAATCAAAATTTTGGTGACTTTGCTTCTTATGGACTTCTGACCCGTTTGATTTTGAGGGTAGTGTGTATTGAAGTCTGGATTTGGTCAAGACAATGGTTATAGTTTCGGAGTTCATGTGTACAAAACTTTGAAAATGAATGAAATGGAAGATAGAAATGATTTATTTTACCATATGTTCGAAATGTTATAGAAATCTCAGGGTAAAAGTTTGACTCCTTACCATTTTTTTTCGAGTATATTTCAGATTTTTGTTTTTCATTTTTTTTTGGGGGGGGATGTATGACAAAGGTGATGATTTTTATTTTGATATTGTATGTTTTTCCATTTTTAGATATAATCTTTTAACCTCGTAATAAACATGTACAAGCCTACCAATCGCTCACATGCGAAACTGCGGTTCAAAACGCAAACTCGTGCGAGGAGTTTCCGGTTTTGCAGAAGGAGAGTCGAAAAGTTAAACAAATTTGACATCGGCTCAAGATATGGGGTTTTTATTTTCTATGAGAACCATTATTCCGAATATAAGCATGCTATTTTGTCACATATAGATTTGTTGTTCCGCATTTTAAAGAATCAGGCACCTGGAGCCATATTCATAAAACAACTTAAGCGGTTGCTATGCTGTTGCTAGGGCTAAATATCTATAAAGGAGATTCCCTACAACTATGAAATTTGCTCTGGAGGAACAGTCTTACAAGATTCCCTACAACTATGAAATTTGCTCTGGAGGAACAGTCTTTGTAAGACTGTTCCTCCAGAGCAAATTTCATAGTTGTAGGGAATCTCCTGAAATTTGCTCTGGAGGAACAGTCTTACAAGATTCCCTACAACTATGAAATTTGCTCTGGAGGAACAGTCTTTGTAAGACTGTTCCTCCAGAGCAAATTTCATAGTTGTAGGGAATCTCCTTCAAAGAAATTTAGCCTTAGCAACAGCATAGCAACGACTTAAGCGGCTTTATGAATACGGCCCCTGGCACCTGGCCTTGCATTTTTCTAGATTTTCATTTAGCACTGCGAAGCATGTGTTCAAGCCCAGTCTCGGTGATAGAAATATGTAGGAAAAAGTCACATTTTCTTGCTTGATTTTGAGTCTATTACCTTGTCAGAAGCAAAGGCGTGAACAGAACTATTGATGCGCGCATCCAAACGTTAGAAGTAAGGTTTGCGTGATAGACAGTTTACTTATAGAAAATATACGCAAAAACTTGACATCGTCAGCCCAGTCCGCGTGAGATTATAGAAACTATTAAGAGCAAAACAGCTTCTACACAGTAATTGGATCTAGACTAACATGAATTTTGGCAAGCAGTTGGTGAAATTTCGCGGACACTGTGCACAAAAGGCCAAAATTCAGATTAATTGATATCCACAGGTAAATAAAACAGAAAGCAAAAACCAATCGAGTCTTCGAATAACACGCATACAAGACTGTTTTGCAAAACGTCTTATATGGAAACAGAAACTGAAGAAATAAAAACGCCAAAAATCATCTGCAATATGAAAAAATGATGTATCATAGTTATACCCACAGGGCACACGTTGAATCAATCTTGAATCATACTTGATTTAACCCACGATGTTGAATCAATATTGATTCAAGGTTGATTCAACCTTATGTGCCTGCTGGGTACCCACTTAATGTTTAGAAACTGTTTTAGTGTGTGATATAAAATGCTTTTTATTTTTCTAATATCTCATGCGGAAAGCTTACATCTCACGTTTGGATTTACGCATACAGTATTTCTGTTCACTTCTTTGCTTCTGACAAGGTCAGAGACTCAAAATCAAGCAAGAGAATGTGACTTTTTCTGACATGTATATATCGCCGAAATTGACATTGGAACACATGCTTCTACGTACTAAATGAATACCTAGGAAACTGCAAGGCCAGGTGCCTAATCCTTTATTGTGCGGAAGAAGCAATCTACATGTGTAACAAAATAGCATTCTAATATTTTGCATAAATAATTTTCAGAAAATAATAAATAATCCAAATTTTGAGCCGATGTCAAATTTGTTTACCTTTTCAACTCCACTTTTGCACAAACCGGAAACTCCTCACGTGGATTTGCGTTCTGAACCGCGATTTTGCATGCGAGCGATTGGTCAACGTGATTTACGGCCAAACATCTAAATCAACACTACCGGTATCACAAACTCCGTAAAGCTTATTCAAAATTAATCGACCTGATATCTAAATTTAATAGGAGACTAAAAGCGCTTCTTAAATAAGTCTTATCAAAATTTGAATTTTATGTTGACGTGTTGTATTAATTAAAAAAGATTTGGTCGAAATGTTTTTTTTTTCTGAGCTATTTAGGGAAATAATCTCGTTAGAAAGTACCTGACACTAGTACTTAAATGTAATGCGACACAGTGTGCTTAGTGGTTAACCCGTACACGGTTTGCGACTTTGCTGCCTTCTTAAATTGCACGGCTTTGGGTCTGGCCTCGGACTTACTGATTGCTCTGACCTACTTGGCTGGGGGTTGATGATCATTTACCGTTGGTTTTGCCGGGTTCAACTGTTGGCTATTCTTTGGCTCCATTGTTTCAGTCCTGGTCATCATGTTGTTGAGTGCTCATCTTCTTGTTTCATTTTAGTACTCAATCCTGATTTTGCTGTTTTGGTCCATTGATTGGTTAGAGGTCTTTTAAACGGACCGAATAACTTGTATGTTTGTGGACCACAATAGCATTCAAGGCTAGCAGGTAAACCATCGTTTACAGTCCCCATAGTCCTATCAGTTGTAAAAACACCCAAACATAGATCATTTTGAAAATTGGTTCATCCTTCACAATTGCTGACAAAATGTGGTTTGCTGTTCGTATATTGTGTCAACTCGCCGGCAAAATATAGAGATCATACTTTATATAATTGTTGAATCGCTCCACAAATTACTATATATTTCCTAGCTTCCCGTTGAGCAATGCAATTTGAACAAAGGCGAGACACCAGATGGAGTCACACGCCTGTACAGCGTATTTTTACTATTTTATTCCAGCTAATAACATCGAAAATAAGTCATTTTAGCCAACTAAAATGATCCAAATGAGATTTCAACACCTTTTAATGAGAAACTCGATGATGTTATACAAGTTTAAGTTGGCAATTCATGATCAATTACAATGACAACATTGTCGCGAAAAGCTTGCAGCGAAAGTTTGCTACTAATAGAGTGATAGGGACTTTAACCGGCTAGGCTACAGAGGTTCCACCAAACGTGTAAGTGTCCAATAACTCCAACCGACAGCCATCGTACACTTTTGAGAGCAAACGACTGTATGACGTTATGTCTCATTGTGCATTGTTTATGTATTCACAGTGAAATCCTGTGCAAAAGGCTTTGAAAAGTGCCCCATTCCGTTTAACACTACCAGCAAAACAACATTTACTATTCTAAAGCATTTCCACATTATAAGTCTACCTAAAGTTCGAACTTCCCATAGACGTATATAATAGAAATGTTTGAGCTTATTGTTATTTTTGTTATCAGAAAATGCTTGTAACATTTTGTGATAATAGTAATCATAATAATAATAAGCTCATATATTCTGAGGGAACTCCAACTGCCACAGCAAACAATTTTCATTACTGATTCGCTTAAAGCGCAAGTGTCATGTTAACTTAAATTTGCCAATGAGCTGCCAAACACATTCTACTTTCAAATTGAAAGTATTCAACAGACGGTGGCGTCTGCTTGACCGAGCTTTCGTTCCAGGTACGCTAAAATATGATTAATGTCGGGCTAACTAAGGGTTGAAACCAGCGTATAAAATTATAAAAATGGTCTTAGTAGCCTAGTCAGTTCATTCGAACGATCGGTATATATTCGGCATCATTCCATTTATTTCATGTATTTAATTTATTCCACATATTAATGGGTTTGTGAATATATTATTTAGAAAATGTAATTGGCTATACATGTAGGACTACTGTGCATGTATCTATTTATCTGGGGTTTTATTACGGAAATGGATATCCTGCGTCATAATTCATTTAATTATTAATTTTCGTTTAGCATATTCATTAAATATGTTGCAAAGAAAGTTTTGTGCGATTCAGATTTTATTAATTTAAATGTTATCTTTTTTTATTTTTTTTTTTCGGAATACATATGGGGTTTGGCAAGTGTTGGAGAAATCTATGGCTATTTGCATTTTAAATCTTAAAATTGTGGGCATTTTATGCGACATGCACTCGTCGAAGAAGTGTCGATAGCAAAATTTGCGGATCGCCTAATCATAAAACATTTAAGTTTAGGAACAATGATGGGCTAACTCTCTTTTGCAACAGAATGTAAAAAAAAAATCTGTGCAAAGCACAGACTATTACGTAGAATTATGAATAATTAGTTTATCTTATAACCACTATTAACCGAGTAAAGTTTGCAGCGATATCCTTGTAGCCTTGAATTCATTGGCGAAGATAGATATCTGTAATAAAGCATGCTTTACCAGTTACAGAATGGGTAGCTTAGTTTTGTCTGTGATAATTTCTGTGCTTTGCAATGGAGTTATAGGTAAGTAGTTCAATGCACATGCACGCAAGAGTTGTTTCATCAGATACATTAAAAAACTGTGTGTGTATTCTGTAATGACGATATAGCAATGAACATGTAATGTCTCTACCTGCTCTATGCAAGCAGTGTCATAGCTAGATCTAGAGGTGATCAATGAGTGTTGGCACCTGTGATTCGTGGCAGTAAGCGGTGAATGATGGCAGTAAGCGTTGGCTGTCACAAGTATTGTCAATGCTGGGAGTAAACGGTGACTTCTAGTATTGCCAAGAAATCGGGCATAACTGTTGTCACTGTTGTCACTGCTAGGGGTAAACAGGGAGTAATAGCAATGGTAAACCGACGAGCAGGAGATTCTGGAACTGTTGTCACTGCTAGCAGTATGCAGGGACTATTAGCAATGACAAAGCGATAAGCAGTAAATCATTTATGGCAGTGTTATGGCTGCAAGCAATAAGCAGTGTTTACTAGCAGTGTCAAAGCGTTAAGCTTTAGCTGCATGCAGTGCAGTTTCCACTAGCAATAAGCACTGGCTTCTAGCAATGGCAGAGCGATGAGCTGTAGCTGCTGATAGTGCTGTCTTGTCTATCAATAAGCGGCGACAAAGCGATAAGCAGTAACTGCTGCAGGGTGGGTAATGATAAAATTGGCAAGCTATAACTACTGGACAGTTAGTGTTGTAACTGCTAGCGGTAGATACGGTCTACTAGCAGTGACACAGTGGCAAGCAACTGTTTGCAGTGTTTAACTACTACCGACAAGCAGGAACTACTAGCAGTGACAAAGCAATCAATGTTGGAAATGTTGACACTGGTAGCGATAAGCAGTGACTACTAGCAATCAAAATGCGATAAGCAGTAGATGCTGTTAACGCTAGCGGTTGGAAGTAACCACTAGCAATGGCAGTATGTTAAGCAGTAACTGTTGACAGTGGTGTCACTTCTAGCGGTAAGCAGTGACTACTAGCAATATCAAAGCGGTACGCAGTAATTGCTGTAGTAGTGTAGTTACTGCTGATAATAAGATTTGACAGCTTGCATTAACAAAGCTGTAAAAAGTAGCTTTTTGACAGTGGTATAACTGTCAGGTAAGCAGTTACTACGGGCAGTAATGTCCTCTTACGCTACCTTATCTGGAGTCTTGATTATTTCCAGACAATAACTGAGCATGCAAACATATGAGGTTATTGTAAAACCTATGGATCGTATACGAGACTGGGATTTCACTTCTCAAACAATATTTTGCTTTCGACTCAACTCGGGATCGGGTTGGAGAACTGTTGGATGCGGAATCCAAACCTAAACTGAGCTACATTTCGTAGAGTCTTTCATAGTAACGCTCCTTTCATCCTTACATGACTTAACTACTGTTGAAAAGGACGTAAATCCATCCATCCATCTAGCCACTTATCTTGTTTTTCCGTTTATAGGTTCACCCAAGTTAATGTTCGCTAATGAACAAGACATTCGTATCACAGATGCAGCAAACCCAGGGGACAGCTTTTCTATTATTGTCAAAGACCTTGAGGGTGCGGCCGACCTTGACTTTCTTTATTCGGACGGGATGATTTTCTGGACAGATATTAATACAGAAATGATATTACGTGCCTATATCAACAATTCCAAAACAACAATCGAGCCCGTTATTACAACCGGGCTGCTCTCACCGGACGGATTGGCATGTGATTGGATCGGGCGTAAGCTGTATTGGTCAGATTCAGAAACAAATAAGATTGAAGTTAGCAATCTGGATGGTAGCTATAGAAAAGTTCTTTATTGGACAGATTTAGACCAGCCAAGGGCTTTAGCGTTGGACCCTGCTCATGGGTAAGTAGGTTTAAGGTAAATTGGATCACTTTAAGGGGATGCAACTCTGTCATTTAATTTTACCTCCCTTCTCAATGGGAGTCGACTCTTAAGGAAACTAATTTGCTTCTCTATGAGCAAATTCTTTCCTTGAATAACAGACTCAATTTTGAAGAGCTGCAGCATCCAGGGTAGAAGGGGTTAGGTTAAAGCCTCGTTTTCCGTAGTAAAAATGGTGAAAATTATAGGAGGAATACTCGTATACGAGGGTCGTCCAAAAAGTTCTGTCACTGGACTCATAACTTTGCTCACAGACGTGATAGCTTACCACGGTTGCAACAATCAACAGAACAATCTTTTATCTTTTATCTTTATACTGATATCAAGTAAATGGTGAAATTTAGTTATAAGCTCAAACAGACCTTATATTTGACACTGGCCTATTTTCACGATTTTTGTTTTTCTGCTGGCTTGCTTCATATCTCGTCAATTACATATCGCAGGGTTCTGAAATTTTCACGGTTGCTGTCTGTTGCATTTTGTGGGACACTACATAAAAATCAGCGACTGCTGTCAATTATATGCGATGCCGCGAAAATATTGATATATGAAATATAGTGAAATACACAGTCACGTGATTTTTAAGGACCCATTGTGCCTTTATTTTAGGGATCTTTTCTGAAATTTTGATTGAGTACACATTGTCATGATCTACTGCAGTAAAGATATGCTTCAGAATTTGAAATAGTATACGTTTATGAAGCTTTTGAACTTAGAACATGACCTAGTCGATTTTCCTATGGCTGCATAAAGTTGAGATTACGAAATGCTGTAAACTCTTTAAAATGGACAGAATCACTTGGAGATTTTTTCGCTGGGTTTATTAGCACCCGAGGTATCGTAGGCACCGGGCAGCGATAATAGACATCCCTTCATTGATTATTGCCGGAGTTGCATCTACTAATTTGCCAGTAGGGTGAGGGTACCCTTATTTTAAAGCAGATTGTGAATGTTATTTCATTAATACAAGAATCCGTTTTTTACAGCTATGTGATAAAAAACAGAGTTTTTTAATGGTTTTTATTTTAGGTAAATTACTCTTTTCCTTTCCGAGATATAAGCCAGTGACAGAACTTTTTGGATGGCCCTCCTACTTAATGTAAAGTAGGCCGTATAGAGAATCGGTTAAGACTGACGATGTATTATGCCCTTTCCAGCATCGTTTATCGTCGGTGAGAACATTCTGTTGTTGCTGATGTGGTGTTTGTCGATGAGGAGTAATGTTTAGTGGCATTTACACGATTGCTTGTATTTGCCATATTGAGTCTAAAGCCTTGAGTATTTGGTCTCCGTGATTTTAAACTCAGGTTCAGTCGCTTGGTATAATTGCCGCCAAATAATATTCTAATTCGGTATATATTTGGAGCTCAGATCTGAGAGTTTCAAGTGTCTCCTCATATTTTTATCCCCCGCCGAATAGATTTCTCCTTGTCCGTCCGTCTGTCTGTCTGTTCGTCCGTCCGTCCGTCCTTCTGTCCGTCCGTCCGTCTGGAGCAATACTGACTAAATAACCACTCGACGGAATTTCATGAAACTTAAAGTAAGTATATATCACTATAACGCGCTGATGCACGTGAAGTTTCATTAGACTGGCTTTTGTAGTGCATGAGTTATTGCCCTTTAATGGACTTAAAATTAATAAAATGAGTCATAACTAAGTAACAAATTATCAAAACTTCATTAAACTTAAACAGAATATGTATCACCATAACACGGTTATGCACATAAAGTTTCGTTAGAAGGGCATCAGTAGTGCATGAGTTATTGCCCTTTAATGGACTTAAAATTAATAAAATGAGTCATAACTAAGTAACAAATTATCAAAACTTCATTAAACTTAAATAGAAAATGTATCACCATAACACGGTTATGCACATAAAGTTTCGTTAGAAGGGCATCAGTAGTGCATGAGTTATTGCCCTTTTATGGTTTTAAAATTAATAAAATGAGTCATATCTAAGTCTTATCCCTACACGGATTCTCTTCATCATAACTAAGCAACCAATGATCAAAACTTCATGAAACTTAAACTGAATATGTATCACCATAACGCGGTTATGCACAAGAGATTTACTTAGAAGGGCATCAGTAGTGCATGCATTGGGTTATTGCTCTTGAATCAATGTATTGTTGACAAATTCAGCCATTACTAAGTAATCAATGAATAGACTTCTATGAGACTTTTATGAAATATGTATCACCATATCACATTGGCGCATCTAATGTTTTGTCGGAATTGTTCCAGTAAGCAATGAGTTACTGCCCTTGTATTGGTTTAAAAGCAACAAATTGAGTCATAACTAAGTAACCAATGAATTGAATGTCATGAAACTTGAAATATTTATGTATTGTCATGACACAGCAGGGCACATTAAGTTTTGTCATAATCCCTCCAGTAGTGCATGATTTAATGCCCTTGAATGGATTTGAAATCCACAAACTAGCCATAACTAAGATATCGGTGAACAAAATTTCTTGAAACTGAATTAAAATGTATCATCATAGTGCAGTGATGCTGAGACAAGTGTTTAAGAACAGCTTCAGCTTATGCATCACTTATCTCAGAGTTATGGCCCTTGATTTCATTTACAATCCACAAGTTCAGCCGTATCTAAGTAACCAGTGAACGAAATTTTATGTAACTTAAAATAAATCATAAACAAATCACGGCCACTTCGGCAGGGGATATAAATTCACCGAATTTGCTTGTCTGTATTTGCTTTTAATAAAATTAATAATCGTATCTACCGCTCTGAGAATTGTGCATAAATGCCGTTGTAGATTTCTGGTTTGCTGTGATAGATTTACAGGTTAGAACTGTTAATAGAAAAGTAGTAATCTTGGACCGAGTGCACAAGGCAGACGTAAGCCTACGCCCGACATACGTCCGTCGTAAAAAATATTGCAGAATTTCAATCGGTGTGCAAAACCGAGGCGTGTCGTAAACTTAGTCGTAAAATCGCTTCAAAACTCACGAACGTAACATTTGCGCATCGTATTCATTTAAAGTTATTCCGTTGGCGCTGCATATAGATATGGTCGGAATGTTACTCTGACTGGATGGTATAAGATATAGATGGCTTTTTAAGGTAGACGAATATTGAATAGAAATATTGGCGGGGCATTCAAACCATTATACCGTCTAAATAACCCAAAGAGCTATAAAACATTTGGGTAAGAAAAAAACAATTTTCACCGTTTTGTTTTCCTAAAAAACAATATTTTGTATTTCTACATACATTTTTACACATTTTCCATTAAAATTCATATCTCTAGCACATGAATGCACTTTCATTTCAGCAAATCATATAATCTGTAATATAGGATATTTGAAACAAACTGATAACAAAAAATTGCAGTTTTCTTGTTAATAAGTATATTTTTACATTCTTTGAAAAAATGCAAGAAAATTGAATTTCATGAAAAACGTCATGAAAAATATCATCAATCGATGGGGCATGCTTATGCATATCATTTTAGTAAAACTTACATCGTATGTTAAAGAATAAAACAAAAAAACAAACATTTCACCGTTTTGTTTCCTAGAAAAACAATGTTTAAGTTCAAAATATCCCCAAAACAGACTGCCCAAATTCTGCACCTGCTGCAAGCACAGCCGGTCCTTGCCCTATTATTTATTTTCCTGTTATTCGGTTCTACCACAGAGTAATGTCGACAAAAATGCGCAGATGGAATGGAAACTGTGAAGATCTTGATCATTCTGGTTCCTAAGGAACAGTCTGATCTCAGTTTCCACTGTTTGTACAGACCTATGTGCCCGAAAACTTAGGATCTTTACGGTAGATATTGTAAGTGTATATTATAACTGTATATACTCCACAGTCAGTCGATTTGATGATGAACAATAACTCTGTTTGTTTTTTAAACAAGCAAGAACAGAGTTCTTGCGGGATCGTCCACCTTAAAAGGAATAAGATAATCATAGACAGAATCTATCCTTTGGAAAATTATAATAACATCGAGCTATATGAACCGCCAAAGGTCGCTGGAACTGATTGATTAGCTGCGACCAGACTTAGAACTTCCACGTTTACTATAATCATTTTTCTCTTTTTTTTTTTCGTTTTTAACGGAAAAAACATTTTAAAGACCTAGTTTGTAGGGTCTCATAATTGTACTTAAACATAGCCAACATTCAGTATTTTATTATCTTCAAAGTTTGTTTTTCTGATGGACAATTTTCATTTGCATTCAAAAGTACATGTGCAATACAAGGAGTGTTGTAATGAGTATTTATAACAACAAAAGCGTAAAATGTACTGTGTAAATTATGAATGAGCCATAACATACATAAAAGGCGAAAATGTCATATAAATGCGAACAACAAAGGCTCACACTAGACTGCGCATCCTTGCATTCTGAAAATATTATGCATGTTCCCTGACGATTCTGCAAATATAAAGTGAGGGAACTACCTCATTTCATGGAGTCACAGACAGCTTGCGGTCTTGGCTGTTCGCAGATACCTCAAGGAACCTTTATGCCTGACGCAGCTCTAATCATATAAGAAACTCATTTATGAAACACACGTGCTAATTTTATTTTAGGCACACTAAGCTACACGTACTCCAGTCGCAACTACGCCTGACGTACGTCCGCTTCGTGCACTTAGATTTTAATACAGTCGTATGATGGACTTAGTTGCGCCGAGGTTCGTAACCTGCGCCGGCGTAGTTTACGCCTCCTTTGTGCGCTCGGCCTCTGGAAGCAGAAATGTCATGTGTTATTAAATAACATGAGTGATGAAACATAATAATGATGTGGTCAAAACCCTATAAAATAAGGAAATCTCAAACACGTTTTCAGATCATTTAAGTCTCTTGATCGGCACGCCTCGTGTGAGACAAAGTAGTATGACAATTGGCCTGAATTTTCTTGTCTCGGTGTAAACTCCATCATAGAATTTATTAATCTGAAAGCATATCGCTGTCCAGATGTTCAAGCATATAATGAAATTGACTTTTGCTTCATAACATTTAATACGATTACCCGATAGAAAGTGCTAATAAAGCGTGAAAACAGGCCCAGTCTGATCAGAGTCTTCGCTGTCCGCATGGAAGTAGGTTAGACCCTTCGCTACCCTTTAAGCGCTTAGCAAAGAGTCTGATCGGAACGGGTGGATGCCCAGGCTGATCTGAGTCTGCGCTGGGTGCACAACCACTTTGTTGCAGAAAATGAATTCTTAGCTTTCTCATTTGATTCACGGAACAGTTTCAAGATGTTACTTTCACATAGAACATTTCAAAAGATTGTTTTTGACGTCGCGTGAATATGTACCTTATGGTATTCGTAAAAAGGGAAGACTCAGATCAGCCTGCGCATCCATGCAGTCTGATCAGGGTCTTCTATTTCCGCATAATTTTCCCAGGCATCTATAACGAGGAGAAACAAATACTTGAGCAGAGTGAACTTGTGCGCACACTGAGTCTAGTGTTTGCAGTTCGCATATTCCTATAGTCGTTTTTCTTACAGCGGCAAGTACATGTAATATTCCATAAGTTAATTTACGGTGTCACGAAAGGCACATCTCAAAGTTTTTTCTTTTTTTTTTCTTTTTTTCATTTCCCGGGTCTATCTTAAATACAACGTGTGTGGTCGCTTGTTTGCTTCCGTGGATGTTGTAACTATCTAAAATTGGGCGAACTCATGAAGGAAAGAATTCGCTCCTACAGGCAAAAACAGTTTTCTTCAGAGCTGACCCACACCGGGAAGCCGGGAACAGAATGGTTCAGTTGCTTCCTCTAAATGTATACTTGGACTGGCCACATCACCCAGAGAGATTATCCTCACTTGGAATTTTCGTCTCTCATACCTGTACTGTAAAAATAATCCGTTGATTTTACGGTAGAATAATTGTTAACCAGCTGCCATTCCATTTCCCGTTAGTTTTACGGGCGTTTGCCTGTAGAATATTGTTGGAAATTACGATATTGCAGAGTTATGTTTACTGGCCGCACAGGAAAATACCTTTATAATGTTGAACTCAACACCTGTTTTAGTTTAACCTACTCTGCTTGATAATTCCTGCAAATTTTTACGGGCGCCCGTAAAAATAACGGGAAATGTATCGGCAGCTGGTTTCCATGTATACTACCGTAAAATCTACGGATTTTTTTAACAGTGTGAAGGAGTTATTGATAAATTCTTAGAGGTAAAGGAAAAAATTTACTCCCTCCTACGAGTAGATTTTTTTCTGGGGTGAATGGATGGGTACACTTTCAGTGGAATCAACCCTGCCATGTTCAGTTTTGCCTCCGTTCTGAATTGGGATCAGCTTTTAAAGATTTACTCCCTTTATAATAATAACAAAAATGATTTGATGAAATATTTCATGCAATACCTCCGACGTGGTCTAACTATACATTTGAATAAGCGTTTAGATAATAATATTTGATAAAAGTGACTTTTAACAAAAAATAAGATAAATTTTTATACAATCGCGGACCGCGGTTGAAATCGCATTATTGGACAAAAATAATTTATTCATACGTCACAATCACGTGCACGAATAAGAAAAATATCTCTACCTGATCACATGACACACGTGGTCAAAATCGATATTCTTACAGGCCGTGAGCAAATAGGCAATTTGCATTTTAATTTGAATATTATTTTTCATTCCACATTATCGAATAAATACGCATTTTATCAAAACTTTTACGGTTAATTATGACACTATTACATATTGTCTAACGAAATTTTGTGAAATTTTTGTTCCTGAAAACATGAAATAAACGAGGGAGACAGTCTTTAAAGAAAGAATTTTCTCTCCCTATGAACGATATATTTGTTGTTTTTTTCCTTCCAAAGTAAACTCCATCCTAGAATGACTTTCTCGTTCAGGAAATATAAACAGGAAGTGAGGAAATTGTTATCCTTAGGAAGCCCGGCGGAAAATAAAATACCAATTAATAGTACATGAGCCGTATCATGTGATTTCCAACAATGCGGCAATGGTGACAAGCAAAGGCTCTGATCATCAGAGCCGCCGCTAGTCACATCAGTCATGTATGGAAACAGCGAGGTCTCTGATTACCTTGTGGGAATGAGAAGGATATGATCTGAATATCAAATGACAAAATTTCCACATTTGCTGGAAATCACATGAGGTGTCTAAGTAATGTAGATTACTTCTATATTTGTTGGAGACCAGTGTTGGCCATTTTTGTAGCATTGACTTTACTGTTACCTAATTAAGGCATTTAGTTAGCCTCTATTTTAATTAAATATACATGTAGTAACTATCGTATTATAATACCGATCTATTTTTTAAGTAGACTCTTATATATGCCTGGGACAGGTCCTCGAAAAAGGTCACAAATAAGCAGACAAATACGCAGTACAGTATCAGTGGAGGCCATCACGGTTGCAATGCGCTAAATTAGGCATTTTCCAAGAAGTATATGTGAATTTAAATTATATGTATCAGTAATGATTTGCTGTTCTAGGACTGTAATCTATGTCAAAGTTTTGTAGTATGAGTGCGTTCGGTATAAAATTTAAGAATCTCACTATGTGAGAGTCAAGCAGCATTGTCCCCCGGAAAAATGTTTGCATGAAGGTACATGTAGCTGGGGAAAGTCTTCTACCGTTTGTACCCATGATGCGATTTGTAGCGATACTTTGTGTATGTGTCTCTATTCGAATTCTTCACAAATGCGCATATTAATCTATTGGGCAAAGATTATCAAACTGTGGGCGCAAATCGAATATGGCCTAAATTGGTACGCGACCGCCACTGGTGTCTAGCCTGTACGGATTCAAACACCAGGGACAATCACTTGATCTGCAAATGCTGATTTGTTATTAAACTTTTCCTGCAGGTACATGTACTGGACTGACTGGGGAGAATTTCCGAGGATTGAACGGGCTGGAATGGATGACTCTCAAGCAACGCGGTCTGTCATGATAGATGACAATATCTCCTGGCCAAATGGACTAACCATTGATTATGAAGATTCCAAACTGTTCTGGACAGACGCCAAACTCGGCTATATCAACAGCTGTAATCTGCGTGGCAAAAACAGGCGGGTGGTTACTAAAGGAAACTTACCTCATCCATTTTCATTGACAGTTTACCAGGACACTCTGTACTGGACTGACTGGCAAACTGAGGCCATACAGTCCTGCAACAAACGCACCGGCAAGAACAGGACGACAGTACTTGGACGTTTATACAGGCCGATGGGGATTCGCGCATACATGCCTTCAAGGCAACTGTCAGGTAGGATGCCAAGTGCAAGGGGTTGGGCAAACCAGGTCTGAACGGTACTTGATAGATGACGGGTCTATGCAAAACATGCAAGCCATAATCACCTCATTGAAAGCAAAATTGAATGCATTATATGGTACATTTAAGAAGTCGTATCTAATTTGGGGCTTCAACATTTTATCTGGAAAGAGCACACGACTTTTTAGGCCACTATGTAAAACCTTTTTCCGTGTTGTTCATATCAATTTACCTTGTAACATTAATGTTTCGGTAAACTAAAACATGTATACATGTATTGTGGTCTCAACATATATTAAAATATCGTCCCGGCATGTGTTTATGCGCGGTATGTGTTTCAGAGCCCAAACTGTAACCACAGATTGCACATGGTAGAGCATTCGTAATGAGAAAATTTATTGACATTTGTATTTTGCAGAAGAGTTTTACCCTCACTACAATAAAATATGGCCAAAACTATCGTCTGAGAGAGTGCTTCGAATAGCCATTTTGCTTATTGTACTTTAACTTGTTATTGATGTTGTAACCCTTTTTTTTCAAACGGGTATGCTTTTGTAAAACAAACATACAATCTGTTTATAATGTGCATAATATCTTCAATGTTAGGCGAAAGAAGAGGTTCACTATAGTACTAAAATTGTCTTTTTTTCAAAAACGTATCTGACAAGAGGGTCTTTATTTCCAAATGAAGCTTTAGCAGTACTTTAAAGTAACTGTATGTTGTATTGCTTTTGTTTATAATCTTTGTAAAGATGTAAACTTTGTAAAGTTGTAAAGATCAAAATTTATTTTTTTTTTCTTTTGAAGTAAATGTCACTAGGTCCAAATGTTACAATATTCATATGAATCTTTAACACTGAAGCTTGGAACTTTATAGAAATTTCAAAATCGAGAAATAAGGGGTTAACAACTCTGAAAACAGCCTGTCATTGCACCAAAGGTTGGAAGGCTGTCTTAAATTATTACCGCCGTTTCAAGAAGGTTCGATTGATGATCGACACTTTATCTCATGTAGTGTCAACAGTAACATTCTAACTCCTGGGTCCGAGGATATAAAACATGAGTATAATTTCAAACTCAAAATAAAGCACACTGATTGGCTGCTTTCGAGCGCATCACAAACTCAAAATAAAGCACACTGATTGGCTGCTTCCATGTGCTCAGAAGCAGCCAATCAGTGTGCTTTATTTTGAGTTTGAAAATGTCTCAAGTTTTATAACCTCGGGGCCTGAATCCCACACTTTTTCCTGAGCAAATCAAATAAGATTGTATTTCAATTGTTTAAATAGGGCTCTGAACACATACCATGCTTGAACGAAAACGAAAATATCTAGTCTCATCAAATACACACCCCTGATTTTATTTTTTTACTATATTTCTTGAAGACGACCAAGATGGTGGGATTAACATTACTGTGACAGAGATTTTGATAAGTTTTTGCTGCTTATGCATTAAAGGTGTTGATTTTAATCTTAAGGGCTCTGAAACTGATGTCGCTGGGATACATTAATAAATTTTATCCTGAAGAAACAACACATCATTCTATGGTCACACTATTTATCCCTAGGCGTATTGCGTGCTTATATAGGGCAGTGGCGTCCATTTTACTGTTTTTCAGCTATTGCCGGAAAAAAACACTGAGGCGTCCCCATAGCTCAGTCGGTAGCGAGCTTTGTCTCGAGACTAGCTACATATTTTAAACCTGGCGATGGAAAATATGAATATATGGCTGATCCTTCGGGATTCGCGGAGCTTTCGCAGGGTATGTCCGGCTTTCTTCCACCACAGAACAGACCACTGGAATGATAATCATACATGATTGACTCAGAGAACGAAGGGACGAAAAAATGAATAAATATGAAAATAACAACAATAAAAATATAAATAAATAGAAATAATTATGAAAATGCCATGACCAGCGGGTGCAGGGGTGGGCGGAGGGGTTTTTGTAATATCAGGATATCTGGGTGGTAGTATCGGCGTTGGATCACGACACTAGTAAAGTCTGAATGATTTTTAGAGTTTCGTTTAATCGTACACTCATACCTTCATTTGGAAGAAAAATTTACACCGAAGTCGCCATGCCATTAGAAAAGGGGTTTGTTCAAATATCTAATTCAGCTCTGTCCTAGAATACGTGCAGTTTTATCACGTGTTCAATTTCCACAGACTGTATGCGAACGAGGACAAAATAGATTCGATAAGGCAGACCTCTCTATTTGTTCGCTGTTTACAAATGTTGTATGGAATATCTCTTTTGTCAAAGCTCGTATCTTCATAACTTTTCAAACGCATTATTATCTGCCTTAATGCAGTATTGAAATTTTGTCGTATTGTCACTTTTCAAGACGCATTTCTGTACTTGCATAATACGTTTTCAGCTCACCTGAGCCAGAGGCTCCGGGGGAGCTTATAGGATGGGCAGGCTCCGTCGACCGTCCGTCTGTCCGTCCATCCACAATTTCAAATGACTTCTCCTCTGAAACCGCTGGGTCAATTGTAACCAAAGTTCATATGTAGGCTCCTGGGGTCTTAGGAACACAAAGTGTTCAAACGGTCCTGGTTGCATGACCAACATGGCCAACATGCCCATATATAGTAAAAACCTAAAAAAAAATCTCCCCCAGAACCAATGAGCTGATGGCTTGAAACTTGGTATGTAGCATTGTGTACGCAAATACTACCAAGATTTTTCAAATTATGACCTTGGGTTGACCTTGCCGTTTATACGGTAAGGTAAAAATTGCTTTCTTGTGCTTTTATATGGCAAAATGCTATACCATAAGGTATCTTGTGAACTGTTGAAGATTTTGGGCTAAAAATTGGTAGCTACAGTCATTTTAATGAGTACATGAAGATTTATGGGTACAAGAGGTCAAGGTTATTCTTTGACCTTTGATCCAGAACTCTCATATTTTTACAATTTCAAACAGTCTCCTCAAAAGCCACTTGGCCAGTTGAAACCAAATTTCATATAGAGCATCCAGGGGTTAAGGGAACGAAACTTTATTCATACAATCCGGGCCACATGACCAACATAGCTGCCACACCCATATATGGTAAAAACATATAAAAATCTTCTTCTCCAGAACCAATACACCTATGGCCTTGAAACGTGGTATGAAGCATTGGGTATTTGAGTACTATCCAGATTGTTCAAAGTATGAGCTTGGGTTGACCTTTATTACAGTATGAGCTTGCGTTGACCTTTTTTACAGCAAGGTCAAACATGGAAAAATGCTACAACATAAGATTTCATGGGATGTTTTGAAGATTTTGGCTTAAAATAGGTATATATAGTTATCTTAATGAGTGCATGAAGATTTATGAGTACAAGAGGTCAAGGTCATTCTTTGACCTTTGACCAGGAACTGTCATATTTTGACAATTTCAAAGAATCTCCTCAAAAACCACTGGGCCAGTTGTAACCAAATTTCATATAGAGCCTCCAGGGATTGAGGGAATGAGAATTTGTTCTAACGGTCCAGGTCACATGACCAACATGGCCGCCACGCCCATATATGGTTAAAACCTGTAAAAATCTTCTTCTCGAAGACCAATTGACTGATGGCCTTGAAACTTGGTATGTAGCATTGGGTACTCCAGTACTATCGAGATTGTTCAAAATGATTACCTTGCATCGGTTGACCTTGATTATTTTACGACAAGCTCGAACATGGGAAAATGCTACAACATAAGATTTCATGGGATGTTTTGAAGATTTTGGCTTAAAATAGGTATATATAGTTATCTTAATGAGTGCATGAAGATTTATGAGTACAAGAGGTCAAGGTCATTCTTTGACCTTTGACCAGGAACTGTCATATTTTGACAATTTCAAAGAATCTCCTCAAAAACCACTGGGCCAGTTGTAACCAAATTTCATATAGAGCCTCCAGGGATTGAGGGAATGAGAATTTGTTCTAACGGTCCAGGTCACATGACCAACATGGCCGCCACGCCCATATATGGTTAAAACCTGTAAAAATCTTCTTCTCGAAGACCAATTGACTGATGGCCTTGAAACTTGGTATGTAGCATTGGGTACTCCAGTACTATCGAGATTGTTCAAAATGATTACCTTGCATCGGTTGACCTTGATTATTTTACGACAAGCTCGAACATGGGAAAATGCTCGAACATAAGATTTCATTAGAAGTTTTGAAGATTTACGGCTGAAAATTGGTATATACCAGTACAGTCATCTTAATAAGTACATGAGGATTTATGAGTACAATAGGTAAATGTCAATCTTTGACTTTTGACCCAGAACTCTCTTATTTTGACAATATCAAACAATCTCCTCAAAAGGCACTAGACCAGTTGAAACCAGATTTGATTTAGAGCCTGCAGGGGTTGAGGGAATGAAAATTCGGGTAAACATCCAGGTCACATGACCAACATGGCCCCCATGCCCATATATGGTAAAAACCTTTAAAAATCTTATTCTCCAAAACCAATTGACCGATGGCCTTGAAACTTGGTATGTAGCGTTCGGTACTCCAGTACTATCAAGAATGTTTAAATTATGACCTTGTGTTGACCTTGACCTTTTTACTGCAAGGTCAAATATATGAAAATGCTAGAACATAAGATTTCATGGGAAGTTTTGAAGATTTTGGTCTAAAAATTTGTATATACAGTCGTTTTAATGAGGTCATGAAGAATTATGAGTACAAGAGGTCAGGGTCATTCTTTGACCAGTTATCCAGATCTCTCATATTTGACATTTCTAAACATTTCCTCAAAAGCCAAAGGGCCAATTGTAAACAAATTTCATATAGAGCCTCCAGGGGTTGATTGAACAAAATTTGTTCAAACGGTACAGGTCACATGACCAACATGGACGCTATACCCATTTATGGTATAGACCTTTAATATTTTTCTCCTCCAGAACCAATACACCTATGGCCTTGAAACTTGGTAAGTAGCATGGAGTACTAGAGCACTATCAAGACTGTTCAAATAATGACCTTGGGTTTACCTTGACCTTTTTTGTGGCATGGTCGAATATGGAAAAATGCTAGAACATAAGATATCATGGAAAATTATGAAGATTTTGGCCTACAAAATGGTATTATTGCTGTCTTAATGAGTACATGAAGATTTATGCGTACAAGAGGTCATGGTCATTCTTTGACTTTTGACCCAAGGCTCATATTTTGACAATTTCAGACATAAGGAAAAGCCACTTTGCCAATTTCTCAGGTGAGCGATTAAGGGCCTCATGGCCCTCTTGTTGTAATATGTTACACACAGTTTCAGTATGTAAATGCAAACATGCCTGGTAACTTGAAATATTTTACCTCTCCATTAGGGGCAAAAAGTCATTACTCTTTGTACCATTAAAAAAAAGGCCAGCTACGCCTAAGGATATCTTATTATATGTAAGTTGTATGGGGACATTTTTATGTTTTTCTCTGTTTCTACAACTGGAAACAACTTTGTGACTTTCTGTTTGTACCCTGCGTGCCAAACCTCTTCCTATATGTGAACTACTTTTGAAAAAGAATGTGCTCCTAAGGGAGTTAAATCACGACTTTAAGAGTTCACCCCTGCTGATATGATGGGTAAACATAAAAAATGCATGGTTATTTTCATCAATTCTATATATAGAATAACATGTTATTGTCTTTTGATATCAAGTTTATCAGGCGAAACCAGAAACAGCATAGGAAAGGCGAGGCTTGCCAAGCCAGTCCGATGTAATTTTTGTCGAGCCTGATAAACTTGATATCAAAAGACACTATCATGGTTTTCTATTTATCATGCATCATTAGAAGGTTTTACGGCGTAAAAAGAGTCGAACAAATGACAAGTAAACGCAGTTTTGTCCGAACTAATTGACGTCACGAATACGTTGTTACATAAGTCGGTGACGTCATTTAACCAATCAAACGCTGTTATCACGGCTAACGTCAGTATGTAGCCAATCGCCTTCAGAGGTCGCTTAATAAGGCATCGCCTGATAACATCCGCACAGGCGCAATGCTATAGTGACATGATATCACATCATGTTATCATACCCCTGTTATCAGGTGATTTTTAAAGCAGATGCATGATACACATATATCTTAATTGATGATTTTAGTATGTAATATTATTATTTTAAGCACCCAGTCCATGTGGTGACAACAATGGTGGATGTTCTCATTTGTGTTTGCTATCTCCGACAGATCCGCATTATAAATGCGCATGTCCAACAGGAGTTAGATTACATAGTGACGGAAAAACTTGTGCTGAGGGTTTGTATCAGATGATAACACAATACTCACCAAAAAAATTGAAGATACATCTTTACTGTCTAGAGTTGTTTAGACTCACACAAATCTGATCTTAACTTTAAATTGTACGCATGCAGAAAAAATAAATATTGCACACATCAAACATTAGTGTCAGTAGCATATGAAAACGCTTAAAACGCATGGTGTGCTGTAAACAAACTTGAAAATGGCTTGTAAATTCAAATTGTGTATCTATGAATCTTTGAATTATGCCAACTTCGTTTTATGTTCGCGGTTTGATTTTTGCCTTGTTGCAGTATTACCGTCATTACTAGTGTGGTTTGATGTACTTATTTCTATACAATGGAGAGTCTGAGGAAGTTTAATTTGTAAATGAATTATGTAGGTCAATTTTACTGTCCTCCAAGTTCATAGTGCTTTATCATGATTTTAGATAACGAATGCAGACCTGACTAAGGGCGCATTTACACGAGCAAAGTTTCTATGTCACAGAAACTTTAACAAAGAAAGTATGACAAACATTTTGCGTTTACACGGAGCAAATTATTTGTTAAAGAAAATGTGCCATAGATTTGTCACATAACCTTTGGCAATGAAATATTTCCTGCAGTGTTCACACGATCAAATATTATTCGTCAAAACTACCTGCACCGATGAAACAAAATCTTTGTCACATTTTCCACGCTTATAGCAACGTTCTTTGTTACATAATCTTTAGCAAAGTTCTCCGTTTACACGGACACATTTAATTTATCGAAGTAACTTTACCATATATATTTGTCATAGAAACATTGTCATATTTTGGCATTTACACGAGCACACTTTGTCATAGAAACTTTGGTCGTGTAAGCGCGGCCTAATTCATCCCCGGTTAGCTTTTCATAGTTACCAAACGACCAGATGACCGTTTTAATGTTAAGACATGTTTTGTCAAGTGCAAATTTTGCAACAGTTAGGCTTTGAGCATAGAAAACACAACAATTGCCCTGTGATATTTCATTGATAAAACATCAATTAAACAATCTTAAATTTCATGTGCTGACTATGTTTTTATTGTAGAGTAAAAACATTTCAGTACCACACATGCACCTGACCACGGAAGCATGTGCGCTTATGTGTGCGTGCGTGCGTGCGTGCACATGTGCTTGCGCCCGTGTGTATGCTATTTTACGTGGCTTTTTCAGTTTGACAGAATATTTTTGATACTGTCACAAAATAGTCCGAAGGGAAAACTTTTCAATTCTGTCACAATTCAAATACATAATACATGCAGAATAATTTTGTATGTTGATTCATCCCCTTAACATATAATTATACCCCGCCACACGTTAGTAGCGGGGTATTATGTTTTCACGTTGACCTTCCGTGTGTCTGTCCGTCCGTCCGTAGTACGTACGTCCGTCCGTCCGCACCTCATTTCCGTGCGATAACTTATGTATTTAATAACGGATTTCATTCAAATGTTGCACATGCATTTGTTCAAGGAATGTCTCGCTTGGGATTGTTAATGGGCAAATTTCGATAATTTCTGACAGAGTTACGGCACTTGTCAATGTGTAAAAATAGTTTTTGTAGTCTTTGGCCTCTGGTTCCTTTACTGTTTCGAGTATTATGATGAAACTTCACACAAATGATCAAAGTAACAAAAGCTTATCATTACCATAGCAATTTTGTCCTCAAGGGTATCTGCCCCTTTCCCGGGTCTATATACATGTATAAAATTATGAAAAAAATCTGATTAAATTCTGAGTTCAAAGCAGTTCTTCTGAAACCTACAGGAAATGATCAGCATACAGCATAATAAAGCCTACCATGATGCTCAAAATTTAACCATTTAGGGTTATCTGCCCCTGCCCCATAAATCATAGTTAAAAACCCCAGTATTTCTGAAACTTACAGCAAATTATCAGAATAATAAAAGTTTCCAGTGTTGCTCGAAATTGACCCCATGTGGATTATCTGCCCCTGCCCTTGGGATTTATACATGCATACAATGTTGATGAAATTTTATAAAATATAAGCCAAATAGATACCTATTTCTGAAACCTACAACTGCTCTGTCCTCAGGTTATACAAAGACACAAAAATACATCAGGAAAAAATGGATCAGTGAAAGAGGTATGCAGTGGCGGGGTATCGCACAGTTGTTTGCGATGCTTTTATTAGACTTTTAGATTACTGTCTCTTTACCTCGTTTGTAAAATTAAGCTTTAAGATAAATAAATTGGGCAAAATAATTTGATTAGGTTGAACCAAGTACTGAGCCAAAACTATACCAGATTACAAGTATAAGTGGAAAGCAAGCATCAGATCAGACTAAAATTCGTTTCACTAATCTATAGATTCTTAGGAATTCACACAAAAAACGTTGCAATAACTTGGGCGCACCAATTGTTAAACCGAGGAAACAGTCGTGCAACAGGCTTAAACTTCAATTTAAAGTGGTTGCCTTAAATTTTTCGCCGAATATACAATACGCGTGATAGATCAGTGGGTAAAGCGCTGGCCTGCTGAGCTAACGAGCTGGATTCGATCCCTGCCGGTGGCGAAAATCTTTTCAACTATAAACCGGGGGGCGTATTCATAAAACGACTTAAGTGGTTGCTATGCTGTTGCTAAGGCTAAATTTCTTGGGAGAAGATTCCCTACAACTATGAAATTTGCCCTGGAGGAACAGTCTTACAAAGACTGTTCCTCCAGACCAAATTTCATAGTTGAAGGGAACCTCCTTTATAGATATTTAGCCTTAGCAACCGCATAGCAACGGCTTAAGTGGCTTTATGAATACGGCCCCGGTTCCATTGCACATAGCCTGTCATAATCACTCTCCCATTGTCCTGGCAAGTCTGTATTATAATAAAGTATGTAAAATCGAAAGTCATGAATTATGATACATCAATTTAGTAAGAGGGCTGTTTCAAGTTCAAAGCGTTAGTAAATAAATTTATAACTAAATCATCTTGGAAATCTGTAAGTAATGAAATCTGAATATGACTTTAAACATATTTGCATTTCATGTTAGGTCCGGAAGAAATGCTATTATTGGCGAGACGAACCGATCTACGTCAAATTTCGCTGGACACACCAGATTATACGTCAATAGTTCTTCCGTTGAATAATATTAGCCATGCGATAGCCATAGATTACGACCCAGTAGAGGGCTACGTGTATTGGACCGATGATGACGTAAAACTTATCAGGCGGACCAGACTACATGAAACAGGTAGTTATCATAATTATGTTTAATACTGAGCTGCACTAGCACAGAAACTATTGTCAACTGTGAACACGTTACCGTATTAATCCTAATGAACGCCCCTACTCCAACAGAACCCCCGCCCCCCCCCCCCCCCCCACCAATAATTGTATATTTCCTTGCATGAATTCCTGTTTGCTTCTCTGAATGAGATAGCTTTTTGACATGGGCTTCACTCGTAAAAAAAAAGGAATTTGCTCAAGGAGGAGCAAATTATCTCATTTAAGAGTTGACCACTGCTGAGGAGGGAGACAAGAAATAGTAGAGTTGCTTTATCTGAAAGTATACCCATTTTTATAGGTATTTTGGCAGAGGCCGGTTTACTACACTTTAGGCTCCAAATTACGCCCGCCCCCGCCATTCGCAAAATGCAACGCTCCCGTGGCGTTTAATAGGATAATTACTGTCGTTGTATGAAGTAGTACCGGTAGAACAGCAAATAGTGCACACCCTGATCAGGCTTCTTATATAAAAGAGAGCCCGATAAGAGTGCATGACAGTGTTGAGCCGCGACACGACAAAACCAAAAATATGGCATGTGCGCCCATCGACGACTCAGATCATCATGGGTATCCGCCCAGTTTGACCAGACTTTTTGCTGTGAGCTTAAAACTTACCTAGGATCAAAGTTTCCTCCACCTCGTCCGGGAAGTCTCTGATCAGGCAGGGCGGATCCCCAGGCTGACCTGAGACTTCGCTGGGCGCACATGCCACTTTTTTGTTTAAGGCATATCGCGGCTCAAATAGTACACACTCGGATCAGACTTCGAAGTTAGAAGAGGGCCTGATATGAGTACATGCATTTTCTGCTTCTCAGACGCTCCCAAATAATCAGGGCTACCGTGTTTATTCGGCTATAATACAGGACATTCTTGTACACCGGATAGAAAATGCCATTTTTTTCACCTGATATAGAAAAACTTTTCTTACATGTACCCATGTTATCTCACCCAGGACCGGATAAAAATCACGAGCTGTCAATGCATTAGTTGTATAGAAGCTCATGTACCTGCGTCGTCAAGAGACGTTGGCATTTTATATGATGAAGTCACGGAGACGGAAAAATGACGTCAGTTTATGAACGCCAGTCGTTGACGTAAAGAGCCGAATGGCGGTCGTAAAAAGCGGCGCCTTCTTTCAAAATCAAATTGAAACCTCTCAAGTAGTAGAATTACGCATTTTAACAAGTTCTGTAGTTAAAACAAAACGTGGTGTGCAAGAAACAGTATCTATCATAGGTGTGATGCGTGGCTTGAAAAAATCCGTCATGAGGGATCACTGTTCGGCATCACGAGGCTTGCCGAGTGATGCCAAACAGTGATCCCTCGTGACGGATTTTTCTATCCACACCTCACACCCATGTACTTATATTCTTTGTTCAAAATAGGCCCAAATATGTAAACCAGTCTTGTGTAATTCAGTTATTTGATTGGGTTGTCTCTTCCAAAACAGTTCCAAAAATCTAGGCCCATCTTAAATACTCTGGGAGCCAAAATCGCCTATCTTGCCAAAATAAGGGTCGGAGGTGGCACCCTCTGCTATACTTAGTTTGAATGTATTTTTGAATAGTCTGAACCTTCAGAAACTAGGTTTGATTGTTCTGCTCGTCAAATTTTATTGTCAAAATAGTCAAATTAAGCGATGGATGTGACTACCTATAGTGGATCAAATATGATTCCATAAGTGGCCTAGAAAAGACAGATAGTAGTCTATCAGATGTAACATTTGTTTTTATATATCAAAATGATTGTCTTGATCTGTAGTGATCAGATTCAGCGTTTGCCACCTTTACAAAACTTGCATAACTCTGTAATGGGCAGTTATTTACGTTACCCTATTAAATTTTGATTATATAAAACAAGAATCGATGAGAAATATGCCGTAATGATTTGACTGTATCAAATCTCAATATTTTCCTTAAGAATAGTTAATATGCTATAAATTAAGCTAAACAGAAAACAGTTAAGGACATCGGGGCTGTCATTTTTGTTATAACAATTCATGTACCCCTTTAAAACTTAAAACGCAATTGTTTGACAAAACATAGCTAAGAAGCTATTTAAAACAGAAAAATGACCTGTTTCATTAAGATCGTACCAAACATGATACAACACAATACCTTAAATATATTTTGAACATACAATACATTTCTTAAGCAAAGTAACGTACTTAACAGATTAACATGTTTGCATAAAAAGACTGTCATCCCTCGAAGAATACACTCATTTGGAACTTTGTCTGTTAAACAAATGAACAAAGTTAAGCTAATTATATTCATTATTTATCCAAAAAATATTTTTTTGCATAGTTGAGTAGCCTATTCAGACAGCAAACAATGTTGTTTACATGACAAGAAAAACTTCAATTGTCCAAAAAATTAAAAATTAAAAAAAGCGCTCGTGAATCAATCTGTACATGGAAAAGTACTAAATCTATTTATATTCACTAATATCTTAATGATTTTTAAGAATTATACAATACAAACAAAGTTCTGATAAATTACAGTTTTGTTTTCAGAAAAGTAACTTTTATTTAAAAATATTCCTTGAGATTAGATGTTGCAAATGCAAAATACGCAAAGGCCGTACTAGTTTGAGTTATTTTGTTTACATGAGTGTGAAATCGTTTAAACCTACAGTATGTATTTTATCAGCGATATTTCCAGGGCAGTGTACTCATTGTGATGTACTGATGTTAAAGTTTGTGCTGATCACCGCTCCGTTAACTTCGACAAATTGGTTTACTTTGTCTGTAATTCGCCATTATCGTGTTGAAAATACACGTTGCGTGTGCCTTGTTATATTGGTGAAAGGCTAGCTTTGGGGTCATCTGCATGGAATTGACTGCATGTTTATTTTGCTATTTGCTCGTATTATTTGAGATTTTGTCTTTTTACTTTATGTTACTATATCCAGTTTGGTATCATGGGAGGGTTGTGGCACCGATTGAATCCATTTTCTGATTGCTGCCAGTTTACACTACTTTATCTGTTTTGAGCTTTTCTTTTAAAAGCAATGTCAAAACCATGGTTAAAATATTTTAGACGTTTAGCATTATATATTAAAACCAAAGTAACGTATATAGCACGTTAAATTTTTACTCCACTGCTAGTGTAAAGTGCCATATTGCTACTGCACAATGCTTCCCTGTAATTCAATTAATTGAAAAATATGTGTTTCTCTGTCGTTAGGTATCATCTGGGCATCATTTGGGATCATTCGGAGTCAATTTGAAAATAAATAAATAAATAAAAAAAAAAAAATTCAGCCGAAGCTTGTGCTAGGGAGCATTGGCAGTGTTATAATATTTTATTCCCAGACACCGAGGGTGATGTCTGTTTTCTGTGATGCATTTTTTACTCCCAGAGAATATTCAATCACAATTTAGTTAAGCTCCTATCATTTCAAGAATTTTAGGTGAATGGATACAATTTTACGGGAAATAACTGCCAAGTTTACCTTTCCTTCCCCCCTTAATGGGAGTAAGCTCTTAAAGAAAGAATTTGTCTTAGTAGGAGACAAGTGCTTCTGTTAAAAGCAAATCTGTAAAGGTTAAACCAGCCACAGAAGCAAATAGGAGGTCGAAATTCTTGTTTCCGTTCTAACAAATTGCAGTAAAACATTATGGTGTGTCCATAAACATTAATACAGTATTATTTCCATGACATGTTTGAAGATAATCTGGAAGTAAGGACATAGCAGATCACCGGCAAGTGCAGACGATAGTGTCTAGGCACGTATGATATGATTATAACATTATCAAATTGATATTAATTAATCGAATCAATGATAATTCACTTACTTTGTCTCATTTGTTTGATAGTAGAAAAGGTAACGCATACGATATTTCAATGTAAACAAGTTGTGAGATTAAATATTGTGGTTTTTAATGATACCATTAAATAACGTTTGCAATTCAATAAGATGAACCACTGACAGTTCCTCAGATCTCCGAACGAACCCTTTTATTGTTAAGAAGTTGGCTTGTTTATGGTCATCTAGCAATAATATTATGGTCACCTAAATAGCTGGCCATTTTGCTTTCTGTTTTGTTTTGTAATAGAAATAGGTAAAAATATATGTTCTGGCTGTTTTCAGTTGGGGTTGTTGAATGACCACCTGTTTGGGAAAGAACTGTTAATTCAGTTGACCATGCATGTCCTTCGTGGACTTTTGTCAATTTGTGTGTGTGCTTATTTCCCTTTTGGTTTAAGGGCGGGATCTGGGATCTGATTTATTAATTCCTTATCATTGCCCATCATTTACATTCCATATTAATGCTCGGGTTGCCAGGTGCAGAAAATGACCGTTTTCAAGCAAAACACTTTAAACATGCATAATACCAATGCAAATTATGCACTATATATATATTTTTTGTGTATTTATGCTACAATTACATGTTTTGTTTGTAACGATGGCAATTTGAAGCAATGAAATGGGTACATCAAATATTTAAATCACTTCAGAGATTTATGGTTATTCTGCTGTTATGTTAACCTTCGGAAGCCCAATGTTTTGCTTTCAACATTTGAAGATTACTTTAGGACGGGTTACTGTCTGCTAAAGGCTACTAAAGCATAAATATAATTACTTCTTAACAATAAAAGGGTAACCTAATAACTCTTTTATTGATGAATGTGTTATACGTTACCTTTTTTGTCTTCCAAACTAGGAATTTAAGAAAGTGATTTTTTTCATTGATTTGATTTAAAAGTCATGTTGACAATGAAATGATTACAATGACACTATGTCATAACCATATTACCCGTGGCTAGAAATATCATCTGCACGTTCAAGAATAGAATCAATGAAACCGAATCTACTTTTTTTTCTCGCAGATGGTTTTTGCTTTTAAATTATCTTCCAGCATGCCATGGAAACAATACTGTGTAAATGTGAATGGGCACACATCTATCTTTTATTGCCATTTGTTTAATAGGAGACACCGTTTGTGACATCCTGTTTGCCTTCCCAAGATGTGAAACCCTTCCAAAAATGGTCAATTAAATCCCCACGCCCATCCCTCTCCCCATCCCCATATTTGGAGGCTAAGATGAAAAAATAGCAGAGTTATATTTCGCCACAATATATCCGTTCTCTTTTAAGTCTGGTGGAATGATAAAAGCTTAACTAAATTCCAAAGAAAAGTTCTCTGGAAGCAAGTTACGTATCGGAGAAAACACTACATTAATCTCGGTTTAACTGAGCGTGAGTTCAGTAACGTAATGTTACTATACTGACGGTGCCCCCAAGCAATAGCTTGAGCTAAGGTCCTTTTTTCAAACTAATTCAGAATGAGCCCAAGTGATCATAAACGTGATTTTGACAAAGTAAAACGAGCTTTTCACTCTAGCCACGCGTCACTTTACGCTTGTGGCATTGAAGTAAAATAACTTATGTTTTAACCTGTTGTATACGTTACTTTGGTGAAAATACATGCGGTAAGGTAAACATTACATTTTAAGACCTGTGATATATTATGAAGTTTTATAGGAACAGGTCGAAACAGACAAAATAATGTAAAAAGCAACATTTAGGAATTGATTCTGTGTGTAACAACCAACCCACGACATCAAACTGGAAACAGCACCATAAAGGTAAAGTACTTAAACAAGTAGTAAGACGATACTTTGGGGTAAGAAAATAGACTTGCAGCCCGAAGTCTCTTTTGATTTATCTTAACTGAATACCTGCAGACAACAGTTAAGTATTATTAGGGCAAAGAGAAGGCGTTTGACCTAAAATGGTCTTTGTTTACGTTTCATTATTTCTTTGGACAACTTTTTCTGCATGGGTAGCATGAATCATTGTATATATACACAAAACCACACCAATCAGATTTGAGTGCAGAACACATTTTTTTTTTTTGACATTTAAATCTACATAACCATTATGCTATTTGATGAACACGACTATTGAGGGTTATCTCACTGAACAATATAGCCTTTTGTCTCAAGTGGGTGGGGTAAATTCATATAGAATGATGCTTTAAAAGCAAGCAGAAAATTGTTTTGATGCATTATGGCTCTTATAAGTAACACCTGTATTGAAACTATATCCCTAGAGTGGCAAAAACGACATTGCTTCAAAACATGAATTCCACTGAAGTGTATCAATGCAACAATACATGCCTTAATGGTGTTGTTTTCTGTCGTAGGGTACCAAGGAACACATGTGAATTAAAGCATCATGACAATAAAATTTTGAGAGCAGAACAATCAAACCTCCTTTCAGAAGGTTATGGCTAGAAGAAAACGTAGTCAAACCAAGGATAGCGAGGGTGCCACCTCTTTCAATTTTTAGCTGACTTGGCTCCTAGAGTATAAAAGGTGACTCTAGATTTTTGAGATTATTTTGAAGGAGAACCTCCCGTCCCAAATAAATACGGTACTTTGGATTTGACATTTCAGGTGCAATTTCAGAATTTCCCAACAGCAAACAGACTGTTGAAAAGAGAACATTCTCGTCTAGTGATGTAAAAGATGATAAAATTCTAGGAATGGTTTAATATCATTGGCAAACAAATTTTGTTGTTCCCTTAGGCCCCTCAACTTCAGAACATAAATTTTCTTTTCGACACTTCGATTAAGTTAGTCCAGATTTGCATGGAAAGTATAGTAGAATACCAACAGCGGTGGTATTTGACGGCTGCATTATAATTATAACTTAATAATAGAATGAAACGTATGAATATACTGCTACTCGTGAATGAAATGTCTGTTCTCAATACGAGGTGGTATCATACTACAGCGTTAGCATCAAGTATCACTGAAAGAAGCAAGGCAGATTATGTGAATGAATTTTATTTTGTGTGGATTTTATCGATGTGTAAACGCCGGCGAATTACTCACAAACTGAATAAAGAAGGGTTTTATGTTAAGTTTGGGGGTGATTCGCCGGCGTTTACAAATCCATAAAATCCACAAAAATAAACTTCATTTCTAATAATCCCAACTTGGTCATTTTTTGCTCAAAATTGTCAGCTATTTTGAGTATCTTAGAAATCGCCGCCAATAAATTAGTTCCTACGTTTTCTGTTTGCTCTTGACCAATCAAATTGAGCTAAATTAGTATAAGGGATGTGAGTTGGAATTATTATTTTTATTTAAAGCGCAACAAAGGCGTCTGACTTGGATCTTCACTGTTTGCCAATATCCATTTGATTATTCTTGATGCATGAATGGGTTAATGTTACCGTGCTTCTACATTTGCTTCGTACAGAAGAAGAAATATTGGTCAGTACTGAGGTAGAACACCCGGATGGTATCGCTGTTGACTGGATAGGAAGAAATCTCTACTGGACAGACACGGGCACAGACAGAATAGAAGTGGCGAGGCTAGATGGATCATCTCGATTGGTGTTGATATCTACTGGGCTGGATGAACCGAGAGCAATATGTCTGGACCCTCAAACTGGGTAAGTTAGCTGGTTAACTAGTTCTTTTAGGTGCAATGGCATTTCAGTCTATATCAAGAGGGAGAAATAGACAAGAAAGATGTGATAGACTAGAGAGGATAGGTCCAAACAGGACGCACCCGCACGTACTGAAACGACGGTAGGCCTTGTCTAATTCTTAACCAATATGAGAGGACACCTTCAGTGCATCTTCGGCCGAAAAAACAAAACAAAAAAAAAACACTCAAAGCGTGGGAAGTGCTAAGGGAAGGGTTCCCATATTTTTTCAGCTACAGTATAAAACGGTGTTTTGTCCATTTGAGCCGTGACACGAGAAAACCAATAAAGTGGTTGTGCGCCCAGCGCAGACTCAGATAGGGTAGCTTGGGCTCTAAGCAAGCTCCATGCGGACAGCGAAGACTCTGATCAGACTGGGGAAGATGCCCAGGCTGATCTGAGTCTGTGCTGGGCGCAAAACCACTTTGTTGGTTTTCTCGTGTCGTGGCCCATCTCGAGAATGATGCCAAGTATCTAAATCAGTCTCATGACATTTTGCTTTGAGATGGGATTCTCCTTTCTTAACCAATCCCAATAATTATTCCGATGAATTAGCAGATGTAAATGCACCAGAAAATCATGTTTGATCTTAATTATTGTGTAAAAATATTCTGTCGTATAAAACTGTTTAAAACGTTACAGAAATGGTTCTAAAATCGTTGTCCTCAGTCTAGCTGTGAGGAGTTGCTGCAAAATGTCATGTTATATACTTACGTTTAGTTAACTCCCTCCAAGGGTTAAAGTCTCCATAGTCCTATAAGTGGGAAAAAAATCATTGAAGCACAAATCAATATAAAACCGGTACAGGCTTTCAAACGGATAAGAAAATGTCGGGTGATGTGTGTTTTCGTGTCTTATAATTAACAAAGAAAGGAGAAACAGAGGTTATTGAAAAAAATGACAAGTCTCTCCATCAAAAATTCGGTCTTTGTTTCTGGTTTCCCGTTGAGCAATGAAATTACGCAACTGCGAGACATAAAATGGGATCCTTGTCCACACTGGTCTGGCATTCAACACAGGTAATGAAGACAACGTCCAGGTTTCGTAATTCCTACGTCTAGCCAACGACGAAAATGGCGACTATCGCGAGGGGGCGAATCTGTAAGTAAACTTTGTTTACGCATTGTAATGAAATGCTTCAGTTTTACCCTATAATAAATGCCTTACGGACCTCTAAAATTATCGTGCGTTTGGTGTGTATTGGTATTTTCTGCTTTTGCACGCAGGTTTAATCGTAGTGCTGGATCTCCGTTGAGAGGTGTTTGCTTTACAGTGTCTTTTCTACATGAACAGAAAGAAAATGACGCCTAACTAATAAAATGAGATGTTTTGGAAAATTGTTTTGCTATGCGAACGAAGATACTGAATACTTGAAATGAATAAAATACCATTTTTGTATTTGGAGTCGGTAATAGCGCTGTAATTAAGGAATTTTCATTACAACGCCCCTAGCAACGAGTCCATTACAGCGGAAAAACAACGAAGTTTTTAATAAAAAGGTTAAATAAGCAGTTTCCAGAGCCCACTACAGATATTTTACATCATTTTACCGTTAACTATAGTTTTTTATAACTTTCGTATGTGACAAAGAAACGTTTATGCCGTTTATTGCTCTATGACTCGCTAATATGTAGTCAGTCAGTTTGGCGGCATTATGTAGATTTGCAATATTTTTCGACTGTATATGATAGAATTATGCGATGCCAGCCATTTTACCAAACTTGTAGCAGCCTGATCCACAGTGAGCACACGATGATGGAACAACGTCTACCCAACGTTGTCCAAACGTCATAGACATTGCATAATATATGTACCTACCTTTATCAAATTTAGTGCAACAGTCGCGCATTTCTAAATTTAATTTCTTCACCGCCACTAAACCCCCAAATTCGAATGGAAAAGGTGATAGGCAGGTCCTAGAAAGCAACGGGCATCCCTCTCTGAACCATTTCGCGGGATACGGTAGTTGCAGACATCTGATAAGTAACGTCTACTTATTAACTCGCCAGCGCACCTCTCCCGCCTCCTCCCCCAGCCCCTCCTCTCCGCCCCCGCGTCCTGGAAAAAGGCGACAGACAAGGGCATCAGGAAGGGAGGGAGGAAAGGAGATTTCTGAGGCAACAAAACATGTTCTATTTCTATTCTACCCACTATAACCTAGCAAGGTGGGTGGGGCACCACAGTGGACTTCGCAACAATCCATTTTAACTTTGTCCTGTTATCAGCTGCTCTGGTTAAGCTGGCAATGTTCATCCCAGTCAACTCTTTTAGATTGTCTTCCCACCTCTTTTTTCTGTCTAAATCTCCTTCTTTTTTCTTTCACTGTGTCCCGTTGAATCGCCTTACTTAAGCCAGAAAACATGGAGACGTGGCCAGACCACCTTAGTTTCCGTTTCTTGACCATGGCCAGGAATTCATCATATTCTCCAATGGCAGCTTGGATCTTTCTGCGAACCTCCTCATTGGTTACGCGATCCTTGTTCATTAGTCTTCTGTGGCATCTCATCTCAAAGGTCTGTGTTCTTTTCTCCAACTGTGCTGTCAAACCTGTACGCCTCTACCTCTGCTACGACACCTATTTCCAAATTGCCCCAATTAAAAGCCCAGCAAACCACACACGGGACATATATCAGCAGTACAGACCCAGATCAGACGCTGCATAAGACAAATGGGTAAAAAGGCTAAAAGTTTTCCATAGCCTACTGGCCGTAGGGCCAGTTGGCGTTTGACTTCGATACGCTAACTTGGTAATATCAAATCATAAAATGCGCCGTGCCATGAGAAAAAATGGTATTTAAGAGCATGTGTGGTCAGCGAAAGTTCTGATCAGCCTGCGCACCTACGCAGCCTGATCACAACTTTTGTTGTTTTCTGGCACAATAACAGTGTAAGCAGACAATGAAGATCGTTATCGGATAATTTGGTAGACTCATGTTTTTCCCGTTTTGCTCTTGATAGTCAGATGGCATCGATATTGTAACTGACTTAAAAATCAGAGGTCCTGGGTTCGATACCCAATCTGGCCACATACGTCCGTTTCTCCTTCCGCTGACTCAAGAAGGGCAGTTGTCAGATACTGGCGAAAATATGTGCACTTAGTACTGGTTAACCGCTTAGGAGGTCTAAGCCTGCCCAGGAATAGTGTGGTTAGATTAACTGACCGTCCCGACATGACCATAACTGTTTACCGTGGACGTAAAGCAACAAATCAGTCAATCAGTCAGTCAGTGTCCCTTTCAATCGGATTTCAGTCATATCGAGATGAAAGTCTGTGTGCAGTGGAAGCCTGAATTCCATCGACGGCGGGATAGGTACCCATTGGGCAAATAACATTAAATAAACTTTGATTCAACCTTAAATCAACATCATTATGTTGAATCAAGGTTGATTCAATGTTGATTCAACGGTGTGTGCCTGCTGGGTAAAGGTAAAGCTTCTTGCGTCTGCGTAGGGGCAGCCGGGTCAGAGACCCACTGTTTCTTGGGTAAAGCATAGGAAAGGCGGAGCCCATCCCTCTCCTTTCGCTGCCATATCCTTCTCTGATTCAAAACTCATAGCCTATCTGGACATCGAAATTTCATTCTTATTATGAATACAAGTGATACTGTATTTCTCCCCCTTGTTGTTTGAAATTCATGTATTTTTGATTTTGGGTGGAACATATTTTGCGACCAGCACTAAATTATTACGTATATGAAAGTGCTTCTCTCTCTCTCTCTCTCTCTCTCTCTATCTCTGAAGTTTGGCCAGTTCCAGCAGGCACATGACGCCGATGCGACGTCATTACGTCGAATCGACGTCCACGTGACGTCATTTCGACGTCATATGCTGCAATACCTGCAGGACGTCGAAATGACGTCACGTCGACGTAATTTCGATGTCTTTCCGTCTCTGTCTTTTTTCTATCTCTCTCGTGTAGAAGCGGCAGTAGTATAGAGAATAAGGCGGAAGACTACCAATACAGAGATCGCAGGTTCGATCCCCCGCTTCGCCAGTCTTTCGCAACTCACGTAATTAATTTCGGCAGTTATTTTTATATTCTTGACCTTATATAAATTTGTCTTATTAGTCAAATGGGTATTACTCTTTAGCATTAAGTAAAAAGATAAAAACAAACTGAACCTGGGAAAACCCTTAACTGTCAAATGAACATACTCGTTTGGTAAAGATAGAATAAGAGGTCTAGTCCACTGGGCATAAATGGGTCAATGGAGACCAAATTCCGCTAAGATCCATGCCGCTCTGACAAGTCAGTCCTAGTTTTAGAATACATGTAGTAGTAGCATATATATACAATGCCAGCAGAAGCAAGTAATGAAAAAATGCTATTTGAATTGAAACCGTTTATGAATTTAAACTAAAACATATAGTTGTATATATATTTTTGAAATAATAATTATGGATACTATTTTTCTGTACAGAATAACGTCTTTTCATACGCCTGCTTAACCACGCCTAGTAAATTTTCACAGGTACCTCCGACGGAGGTACTAAAATTGGTTGTGACAACCATCCGGAGTGGCTTGTGCTTGGCAAAAGGTGACAATGAAAGGTAGACACCCAAAGACAAAATACCGTCAGAAACAAACTGTTTACGGGATAAACAAAGATTTGACAAATTTTGTCAGGATAAATAATTTCCCCGCAAAAGAAAAGAAAAATGGCGTAATTGTTTCATGACTGGTGAGGATTGAAAATATTCGAATATATACGATATTGAAACGCAATATAACTAGTTACTACATGTATAAGCAGAGTAAAAGCTGACTACAAGGAGATAGTAGCGATGTCACTGTAGTGATTTAATCGCTCGACTACCGATACACAGGTCGCAGGTTTGATTCCTCGCGTCACCTGTCTTTCGAATAAGACTCTAAACCAAAGTCCCATTGCCAGATGTGTGTTTGTAGATGGGACGTAAAATCCGCGTCACTCAGTAGGAAACCACCGCAGATCCTGGTCAAACTACCCCAAATGCATTCGGAGCAGTTTGATCTTTGTCTGGTTTGTTTGCTCGGGATTCCTGTCCCAGTGGTTTGGGTCATCAGGGCCAGTCAATGGCAGACCTGTGAAATGAATAAGGACAAAGAACTTTTTCTTCTTTTTAGTATCACAAAAGCAAATAGCGCCATCTCTTACGAGATCGCTGGACGGATTTTTTATTTATCGCTGGTGCTTCTAAGCTCACTATACGAAAGCATATGAGCCACGACACGACAAACCCAACAAAGTGGCATGTGTGCCCAGCGATGACTCAGATCAGCCTGGGTATTCGCCAAGACTGATCAGAGTCTGTGCTATCCGCATGAAGCTAGCTTAGACCCTTGGTTTCCCTTTTAGTGCACAGCAAATACTCTAATAAGATTGGGCGGGTGCCCAGGCTGATCTAAGTCTTCGCTGGACATGCCACTTTGTTGGTTTTGTCGTGACGCAGCTGCGCATAAGGACAGTAACCTCATCTGAACAAAACCAACCATGTGGTTGTGTGCCCAGCACAGACTCAGATCAGCCTGGGCATCCATCCAGTTTAATCAGACTCTTCGTTAATTGCTCAAATGGTAGCGAAGGATCTATGCTACCTCCATGCGGACAGCGAAGACTCTGATCAGTCTGGGCGGATACCCAGGTTGATTTACCAGGCTGATCTGAGTCTGCGCTGGGCGCACAACCACATTGTTGTTTTGTCGTGTCGCGGCTCATTTTTTTCTTCTCTTTCTCTTGGCTGTCGTTTTACAGGTTTTAGGCTTTCGTTCGTATATAACAGTCAGCTCATTGATCAACAGTTTATTTATGGATGATCTGTTATCATAATTTGTTTGAGGAGAATATGCTGTCACGATGAAACTTGGATGACCGGGGAAAACATAATATTCTCAATGCTGCATACATAAAGAATGTAACCTAGTGTGTGTGTTTTTCAGTTCTCGTACGATATTCCCCCCGCCCCCCCCCCCATCCCCACCCCTGCCTCGCACCTATGATGTACGTTCTCATGTCCGCAGTATGAGGCACTATGTGTCCGTCCATAACCGTTTAAGGAAACGTGTCTGACATGAAAAGTAATTTTACAACTGATGACAGTTTTTACCAGCTATAATTCATTTACGCTGCACTTGTTTGTCATTGTAAGATGGATAATGTTTCAGCTATGTTTGCTGTAAGAACTCTGACTGCATAAATTACCAAGCAATCAAATTCCTCACTGGTGTGCGCCGCCATAGAGGCCAGAATCAGATTTGGTATGGCTAAAAGGATACCGATTGTATATACATATATACAAGGGGAGGTACCCTTGGTTAAAATATTTGGGGTACCTTATTTTATATTAGTCTGGCGAGGAAATAATTGTTATTAGTGGCTAGGTCTTCGTTTGCTATACAGAAACAATATAATTCAAGCCTCTGTGGCGCAGTTGACGAGCAGTCTCGTTTTAGAGTCGCTAGTGTTTCACTATAAAGCAAGGTCCCAACTGAAGTGAACTTTTAAAGCTGATATCCATCGAATGACTTAGAAACATTTCACGTTTATGGCTTATAGTGCCGCGTTAATTACACGTGTCACTCTTGAACCCGCCATAGGTAAACATTTTTGCAGTTTAAACACTTTAAATGTGAAATAAAAGTTAACTTCGTTATATCTGCGTTGTATTAACTACGTTGGCATGGACGTTGTAATAGAAAACTAGCAATATCTGCATATAGAGACAATGACATGCAAACAAATGTACATAACAGGCAACTACTCACACTGCCAAGTTCGCATAAAAAAATCAGCAGCTGAATATAGTGAAAAAGGCAGCTAAACAGAGCTATAATCTAAGAATCATACTTTCCACAGTGATATCAGCAGTAGCTGTCTCACGGGATCTTGCATTTCTCCCTCGTGCATCTTTGTGGCCATTTTTGTATCTTCTCAATAAAATCGAGTATAATTTCTGGGGTCCGTAAGAGTATTGGCATAACTGACACCCTTTACAATACGTAGAAATTAATAATTGAATGTATTATAACCGATTCGCCCCCATTAAAATCCGCCATTTTCGTCGTTGGCTAGACGTAGGAATTACGAAACCTGGACGTTGTCTTCGTTACCTGTGTTGAATGCCAGACCAGTGTGTTGTCGTACATTGTATTTAAACCAGCTATTAAACACCTGTACCGTGTATCTTTATCTTCTGTACCTTATATTTTTACCATGTAAATGAAGGTTGTGGAATCGAAAGAAGGTCATTTTCGTTGGCAACTTATATGACCTAGATATTCTTTTAATCGTTTTTTATGAGAAACTCAATGACGTTTTTAATATTTTAAAGCCGTCCAATCACGATCATATAAAGTGACGAAATTGTAGTGAGAAGCATGCAGCGATACTTCACAATAAAATATTTCCTGCTGATACAGCAATGGGGCCTTTAATGGTAACTTAATTTGTGATGTTTTAAGGGTAATTTTGTTACCATGAATGCTACGGAAGCTGACGTGGTCAACACTTTGAGGAGAGAATTTGTTCTAAGAGGGGCAAATACTCTTTCCTTTGAGAGCAGGCACCCCTTCAAATAGGAGGCAAAATGAAAATGGAAGAGTTGCTTTCCCTTAGTGCTCCATTCTTCTTCATTGTGTAAGGGAGGTTCTTCTGGAACGTCAACAATTTACGCGGTTATATTTTGCAGATACCTGTACTGGACAGATTGGGGAGAATCTCCAAAAATAGAGAGAGCTTTTTTAGACGGTAGTAATCGTGAGATGATTATTCATACTGGATTGGGATGGCCCAACGGGTTAGCTATTGATTCTTCAGGGGGGAAGATATTCTGGGGAGATGCTAAGACAGACAAAATTGAAATGGCTTATATGAATGGTACTGGTAGACGAGTAATACTCGATGAATATCTGCCTCATATTTTTGGATTTAGTTTATTAGGTAAAATGCTCTGTTAGATCCCTAAAATTGATAGGATACATTTGTCAAAGTAGCAAATCTTGAGGAAAATTTGTTCATTCTGCATTATTTAAGTAAAACAAATCTGGCCCAGAGGTTATAAAACTTGATTACGTTCTCAAAATCAAAATAAAGCACACTGATTGGCTGCTTCCGATCACATTCTTGGAAGCAGCCAATCAGTGTGCTTTTTTATGAGTATGCGATTACTCTCAAATTTTATAACCTCGAACCCTTTATGTTTTATTTGCACAAACAACAATTAGCATCGCTCATGGTGCAGCTTTCATTTTTATGACCATTAGTACCAAGGGGAGCAAGGCTTGTGACTTCCTCATAATGTTGTCCTATCAAAAGCGGATCTACATTCAAAGGACAGTATTCGCTCCTGCAGAAGAAATTCTGTCATTTAAAAATTGATTCGTGTTGCAAAGGAACGCATAAATGGAAATAACATTACACGTAGCCGCTTTCCTTTAAAGTGTACCTATTCATCTTCAAACAATAAGCTACATGATGATATGGAATTTGTTTTAATAACGAGAATTCTTTTTGTTTAAGACTTTCATTGACTTCTCTTGTCATTGTAAAAAGTTCAAACTGTTTTTCTCTTTTTTCTTTTGGTTTAAACATATTTATTTAGGTTATTCAGTTAACATACATATATGCATACATGAACAAGTACATACAAGATATCAGTACAAGCTATAGGATAGGAACGGAAGCTACATGCTCATCGAGTTCTTCTCCGTTTTTTTGTTTCTTCCAATACACAGAAAGCTCATGGAAAATACGAATGCCGGTTGAAACTTTCTGGTACAAGTCGCATTACTTCTTTATTGTTACCGATATCCGAGTCAGATTTTTATGCCCCCGTGACGATAGTCAGGGGGCATTAAGATTTGCTCCTGTCTGTCCGTCCGTCCATCCGTCCGTCTGTCTGTCCGTCCGTTCGTCACACTTTACGGTATAGAGTTTGTGTAATCAACTCCTCCCACAGTTTTCAATGGATCTTTTTGAAACTTCACATACATGTTGTGGACATATTGAAGATGTGCATGTGGGTTTTTGTTGAAGCTAGAATTAATTTTGACAGAATTACGGCCTTTTGCATTGTAGGGTATGCAGTTTGTGTAATCAACTCCTCCCACAGTTTTCAATGGATCTTTTTCAAACCTTGCATACATGTTGGGGACATATTGAAGATGTGCATGTGGGTTTTTGCCGGAGCTAGAATTAATTTTGACAGAATTACGGCCTTTTGAACTTAGTCATTTTAGGCAAATTTTTGCATTGTAGGGTATGCAGTTTGTGTAATCAACTCCTCCCACAGTTTTCAATGGATCTTTTTCAAACCTTGCATACATGTTGGGGACATATTGAAAATGTGCATGTGGGTTTTTGTTGGAGCTAGAATTAATTTTGACAGAATTACAGCCTTTTGAACTTAGTCATTTTAGGCAAATTTTTGCATTGTAGGGTGTGTAGTTTGTGTAATCAACTCCTCCCACAGTTTTCAATGGATCTTTTTCAAACCTCGCATACATGTTGTGGACATATTGAAGATGTGCATGTGGGTTTTTGTTGGAACTAGCGTTGATTTTGACAGAATTACGGCCTTTTGAACTTAGTCATTTTAGGCAAATTTTTACACTTGTAGGGTGAGGAGTTTGTGTAATCAACTCCTCCCTCAGTTTTCAATCGATCTTTTCAAAAGTTTGCATACATGTTATTGATGTATTGGAGATGTGCATGTGGGTTTTTGTTGATGCTAGAATTGATTTTGACAGAATTATAGCCTTTTGAACTTAGTCATTTTAGGCATATGTTTGCATTGTAGGGTAAGTACTTTGTGTAATCAACTCCTCCCACAATTTTCATTGGCTGTTTTTCAGTCATTGGAGACTTGTTGTGGACACAGTGAAGATGTGCATGTTGGTTATGATAGGAAAAAAATAATTCTGAAGATATTATGGCCTTTTAAACTTAGTCATTTTGGGCTGCATTTTTGGGCTGCATTTTGCATTATAGGGTATAAAGTTTGTGAAATGTATTCAGTGGATTCTTTGTAAATAGCATTTGTGCTTGAAAGGTGCTTTAGGGATGTACACATGTCCTGTGACAGGCGCTGCACGGGGGCATCATTAGTGTCTTACAGACACAATTTTCTAGTTGATATCTTCACTACCTTACTTTACCATCTATCCCTGGTTCTGATTAATAGTTGCTCAGTGACACGCACTATTGATCCATTACATAGCCGGGAGGTGGCACACTTTTCTGTCGCTGAGGCAATTCTAAACTACGTAAACTTTATTATATGTTGCATCATCCCAAGGTACCAATATTTTCAAAAGCAGGCATTGTATAGAAAACTGTAGATGCTAGCGTGCCGATAATGTAATGCAGAACCAAACCCAACTGTTGTTCTTATTACCGTACAAGCATCACCTCATCAGAATTTGAAATATTCTGACAGTTTGTTAGTGTCCCCGTATAGAAAAACATAAAAAGATGTATATAATGTAATAAGAAGTTTGTTGATAATAAATTTGTCCTTTCATCTGAAATCTAGGCCAAAAGCACAGGTATGTATGTAACCTGGCTACTACATTTCTCAAAATTCCAGGAGATTATATTTACTGGACAGACTGGCAGCGAAGATCTATTGAAAGGGTAAATAAACGGACAGGTGGAAATCGCAGTGTCATTGTGAGTCAACTGCCGGACTTGATGGGCCTTAAAGCTGTAGATGTTAGGAAAAAAGAAGGTTTGAGACTTTTGCTCATTTGATTAGCCACTTGACTCTCGTCCGAAGAAAGATCTTGCTATTTTCCAACATAAAAAATGAGTCTTAAGCCATTGTATGCTGATTCTGGAATATGTTATTGGACAATAATTGACAATATTCCTTCTTTTACAGGAATAAAAAGCGGATGGCGAGTTTTATCTAGTGCAGGGTCATACTTTGCCAACCAAACACGTCAGTATAACAAACGGCCAAAGTATGTTTAAAAGTCCTTTTAGGATCAATTTATGAACTGAACGTATTTAAAGCGTTTGTGCGATATATTGTGGTTGATTTTGACACTGGTATTTGTGATTTGCATATATTGTTGTTATCAGCCTTTTAGATGAAATAAAACTATTCTTAATGGAAATAAATGCCCCCCCCCCCTCCCCCGGAGCTTTACATGTATCTTTATGTACAGAAAAAATCCAGATTTACCATTAAAACTTACCAATCCCCTTTATCTTAGTTGCAATAACGAAGCAAATATACTGAAAATTGTTCTCGTTTTCAGGAACAAACGCATGTGCATATAATAATGGAGGTTGCAGCCACCTGTGCCTTTATACACCAAACGGACCTATATGTGCCTGTCCCCAGGGCCAAGTTCTGGATGGCCGTAATAATTGTGTCCTACCAGAGGGGTTTATACTGTTTACACAAGCTAGGGATATAAATAAATTGACACTAGGGGACAATCCAAAGTTATCCACTGTGCTAGTTAAAGGAGTAAAGGCATTTACAATTGATATTGATAGCTCAAACAGTAGAATATACTGGATTGATGAGGATCGTAAGGTTGGTATTATGGGTTGCCATTTAGATGGAAATGAAATTTATCATGCATTTCAGTGCTGACAGTTCCACTTGATAACAGGGGCGATAACACAATTCGATATTGTGTCACTGTAGAACTGATTTTGCGCAAATGATACCAGGCAGTGCCTTTAGAAGCTATCTCTGGAGACAATTGGTAAAATACTGACGTTGGTCGTGATAACAAAGTTCGATTGGTTAAATGACATCACCGTCTTATGTCATAACCCATTCGCGACGTCAGCATGTTCAAAGAAAACTACGTTTGCTTTTCATTTGCTCGGCCCTCGTTACACTTTAAAATCTTCCAATGATCCATGATAAATAGAAAATCATGTTTGTGTCTATTGATATCAAGTTTATCAGGCTTGACAAGAACAACGTCGGACTGGTTCGACAAGCCTCGCCATTCCTACGCTGTTTCTTGACTCGCCTGATATACCTGATATCAAAAGACACTAACATGCTTTTCTCCATATGGCATACTGTATTTCTTCGGCTATTAGAGAATATAAAACATGACAAAAAGATGTATTTATTTCATATATGGCAAAACATATTGTTTCTTTCTGAGACACAATTGGCTCTTATAGTGTATCAAAAATAATACGCCAAAATATATACAACCAAGTATCATAAGACCCTTTTTGGACTGTCTTTAAGTAATTGTAGTGCTCTTTCTGACAGATAAAGCTTCATACAGATATGGCAAATGTATTTTGTTACCTGTCGTAAATATTATAAATTTTCAGATCATCTTTGATTAGTTTAAAAATTTATTTTCTTTCTAAAACCAAATGTCATACATGGTATATGGAAGAGAGGTATGCTGGCTTATGTAAATAAATAATTTCCTCATAATCAGGTGCAGAAAAAATTATCTTTTTTTATGGCAAAAATAGTTTTATTTCTTTCTAAAATCGTAAAAGCCACATAAAGAGGAAAACGTATATTTTTCTTATAGGGCAAAAGTAATAGATTTAAACTGCATGCCTTGGTAATAGATTTAAACTGCATGCCTGGGTACAATATCAACATTTTTCCACCATTTTTAAAGACCTAACTTAGGAAAACCTTACGAAAACCTTCCGAAACAAGGTCCACACTTAAGGGAAGAGAAGAAATCATTTCCTTTAAGATATGACCTTTATAGCGAAAGGAGGCAAAATTCGAAGCAACATAGTTTGTTCCCCTGAAAGTGGACTCATGCATCCATGCAAAGTCTCTAAGATCTCTCATTTATATTGTAGAAAATTGGAAGAGCTTTCCTGAATGGCAGTAACATTGAGACGGTATTGGAAGATGCTGGTACAAAACTGCAGGACATTGCAGTGGACTGGGTTGGTCAAAATATTTATTGGATAGATGCACACAGGAAGCGAATAGAAGTGGCACGGAGTAATGGATCTTCTCGGCGTGTTCTTGTATGGAAAAATCTGGTAGAGCCAAAGAACGTAGCTCTTGATCCCTCCAACGGGTAAGATTGGCTGTTTAGCATATTAGCAAGGGGGTGGGGGTGGGGTTATACACTGTCCAAATATTGGCACACTCTTTAAACATCTTCTTGTCTGAAACTACTGGGCCGATTGAAGCCAAATTTCATATGGGGCCTTTACGGGATGGGAGAAGGAAAGTTTATATATTTGGTACCAACACATTTGGGGCTGGAGGGGTGGGGGAGAGGGACAGAGAGTGGTAAACAGACAGAGCGACAGAGAGATAGGGAATAAGACAGAATTTAGAGACACAAAGAGAGAAACATGGTATTTTGCAAAATTCAAATTATGCTGAAGGAATAAGTTGCGCTCTTAAAATTGCAAAGCACTGCGACATATATGCTATCGATAATTCAAACTCATATCATTCCACGAACTGGACAATTCAAAATCATTTTAAGTGGTCAGTGTCGGAAATGTAAATAGTTAAACCCCTGAGATTTCACATCGCGAAAATTCAAAATTCAAATAAAATGGTTTGTCCCTTGCTTTTATTAATAATTAAACTAAGTACTGTGCTTTCCTTTACTTACCACTATGTATCCTTAGCAGAAACCTAGACACAGCCACGTGTAATCTTCTTTCGTTGTATAGGAATGTGTGTTTACGAGGGATGCGTTTGCTAGGTAATTCCATCATGTTTTGCTATCAGAAAGAACTAATCCCGAATGCTGATATTTTGTATCAACCTTAAGTGAAGCGATAATATGTTTTTTTTTTCAGTTTTAAACACCTTTTGTGATTTTTTTGTTTGTTTTCTTTGATTCAGACTCCCTTCCAAAGGGTCAGCTCTTACAGGACAGAAATTTTCTCCTAGCTGAGCAAATTTCTTCCTTTTAGACTTAGCGCGAGCGAGAAGGATGCAAAAAGGAATCTATTGACTTACTTTCTTTGAAAGTATATTTTCTGGTACCTCAATTTGCGTAAGGGTGGAATAGGCAAAAAATATTTTTTTAGTTTTCTAGTCGTACAGTTATCATCAAAAACTTCTGAATCAGTCCTTGTGAATCACTAAGTTACTTCCTTTTGAGAATAAACAAATATTTCCTAAGTAAACGACGTCGTAGAAATGTGATGGTTGGACATTTTTTACGCAATTTTAAAAGCTTTCAAATATCTTTATAAATCGACATTGCTCTGGATTTGAAATATTTTCTTAGCAAAGAGCATGCCATCGGAAGTTCATAAAGCTGTGCTATACTGTTTGCCTAATATAATATTTACGCTGGACATCAGCCCGGCGTATCTATTTAAAGTTGACTTTGTAAAGTGTAGATATGTTTGGAACCTCTTTTCTTTTTTTCCTGTTTTTGAGGCTACCTGTGGGGTACAATAAATTAGATATCATTTATATAAAAATGCAGGCCTGTTTTGGGACTACCAGTGGGATTAACTAATATTATATATAAAAATGCAGGTGTTGCTGCCAAGGTGAGGAATAGGAAACACTTTGTTGAGTGGCTTAGTAGGTTTGTGATAATCCGAGTTTGGATGGATTAAAAATGATGATAATAATAATAATAATAATAATAATAATAATAAAACACCGCAGGCACTGCATGATACCCCGCCACTGCTGGGCATCGTACCTTATTTTAAAAAAAATTAGCTTAATAGCCACAGAACTGGGGAAGACAGAGATATGATGTCCTTACTGTAAAAAAGATATTAATATAAACCACTCATCAATGTGGGGCATTCTGACCAGTGTAGATTTAGATCAGGCTGTAAAGCATTTCTTTGAGCTGAGAGAATCCGTTTCTTATTTTATAGTGTTAAACACATCAGTGAAGTTTCATTCAGGTATTCCATAAAGTATAGAAACGCAGGTCAAAAAACATTTCTCAGATCTATCGAGGAGGGTGGGGATAATTAATGAACTAGAAAGGTAAGAGACGGTCGTTTGTCACAATATGTAGCCACTGATGTGAAACCGATCTATGAAGTTTCATTCAGGTATTCCATATAGTAAAGGTCCTACAGGTAAAAACATCAGATCAATCAAGGGCGGAGAACTTATGAACTGTAAAGGTCAGAGTGACAGTTCTTAATCACGAGCCTTTGATGTCAAACATATCTGTGAAGTTTCATTCAAATATTCTATATAGTAAAGGAATAACAGATTAATCAAGGACAAATAACTCAGGAACTGGAAATGTCAGAGTTACTGTTCTTAGTCACAATGTGTAACCATTGATGTGAAACATATTTGTGAAGTTTCATTTAAATATTCCATATAGAAAGGAAACTACAGGTCAAAAACCATTTTTCAGAACTATCAAGGACGGATAACTCGTACACTGGACAGGTAAGAGTGACGGTCCTTAGTCACAATAGGAAACCTTCGATGTAGCACATATCTGCGGGGTTTCATTTTTATATTCCATATCGTAAAGGAACTACAGGTCAAAAACCATTTTTCAGACCTATCAAGGGCGGATAACTCACGAACTAGGAGGGTAAGAGTAACGGGTCCTTAGTCACAATATGTAACCTTTAATGTGAAACATATCTGTGAAGGTTCATTCAGATATTCTGTATAGTAAAGGAACTGCAGCTAAAACCCACTTTCTAATACGAAAAAAGGGCAGAAACTCTGTTAAAAATGGACGGAATTTGCCCATTAACAATCCCATACCACTTATCCCCGATAACAATATGTATGCAAAATTTGAAAACAATACGTGAAAGAATACTCAAGTTATCGATCGGAAATGGTGAGCACGGACGGACGGACGCCGAAAGGTATAATATAATACCCCGCCACTAAAGTGTGGCGGGGTATAATAATACTAATAATTCCTACACTTATAAAAGATGTTACATGCTAGCCCTTGCGGATTAATTTGACTGAATGTGTTTCGGACATTGAGCAGTCGCATAAGCTTTTAATCAAGGATGCTGAGTTTTGATACAGGTATTATCTACTTCGTCAGTGTGTTCTTTGATAAGAATGCCATGCACAGGTATTGAAGCTAAATCAATTTTTATTAGCATATATTCGTGCTATACGCTAGCAATATAGATGGCGCCATGACGGCCTGGCATTTTGGGGTAGTATTTACCAAACAAATTCTAACACGTTGTTTGTGCAAAGAAAATACACGAACGAAAAACAATGATTCTTAAAAGAATATGGCGGTTTCCTCGGCAGATGCCCAGGCTGATCTGAGTCTGTGCTGGGCGCATAACCACATTGTTGGTTTTCTCGCGTCGCGGCTCATTATAACATTGAATTAAATGACTTGAAAATATTTTTTTGTTTGAGAAAATCTGAAGTTTCTTTAGAAAGAATTTAAGTTTGTAATTGAAGATCTGGCGAAGCATGATATACACTGTTTGTCATGCTACAGATCCAATGACGTCATAAATCTGTTGCCATAGCAATTAGGACTTCATATTGATGTCTTATAGACGCATATGTACTGAGCACAACAGTCCGTAATCCAATAGTGGTATTGTAACAGGTCTATGGTGTCGTCTCATTTATAACTCGAGGGAAGCATGGCATACAGTTTAGATGCCACCTGAATTCTATACAAAGGAAACGTGTAATTTTCCCAAACCTATAGTTCATTCTCAAGTAAATAAATTCTCTATTTTATATGAAATCGTTCGCACGAACTGTCTCAGACGTATGTCAGTGTAACATTGTTTTTTGATTATCGTTTGTTTCATAGATTCATGTACTGGACAAACAATAAAGATACCGTTATTGAAAGAGCTGGTTTGGATGGTTCCAATCGTACCATAGTTTTAACTAAGATAGACAAAGTCTTTGATCTCACGGTTGACAGTGCGCAACAGCGGATATTCTGGACTGAAACAAGCGCAATTGAATCTGCACAACTGGATGGTGAGTTTCACAATCGAAAAAGATTTTATTATATTTTTGTAACCCGCCACACGCTAGAGGCGGGTATTATGCTTTCCTGCAAGATGTCTATGTGTCCGTTCATCCGTCGCGCGTATGTCCGTCCGTGATTATTTTATTTTCATTCGATAACTTGACTATTTACATTACAAACGGATTTTCTAAAGACTCGGTTTGTTCACTCGTTCCCAGAAATAATCGGTAAAGATCGGTAATGAAAACAGTTCTCCCGACAGATTCATGAGAAATAAATAATTTGAAATATGAGTTGTATGGGGTTTTCTTGAAACATGCTAAAATTATCAGAGCTATCATTTTTCATTGTGCAGTGTCTTGTAGGTGACGTCGAATCTATTTCAAAGTAATGGGCATACATGTATGTCCAAGTTTTCCTCCATCTTTATATAGGTAACAAACGTTACTGACTTTCCTTTTTTTTGTTTGGACGACAAAGACATTCTGAAACAGGGTCTGCTATTAAGGAGATGAAACTGTCGTCGTATTTCTTGAACAGATGTTGCCTCCCCCCTCCACACACACACAGAGGAAGCAGGGACGCCAATGAAAATGGCAAAGTTGGCTTGTAGAAAGTTTGTCCTTTTACCTCCTTACTCAAAGAGTACAGTTTACCTGTAACAGCGGGAACTTAATGTAATTGGAGTAAGTTTTCTGTGGTTTTTGTGTAAACTGTTTATGATGCGTGCTTTGCGGCGCAATCAAAAATTTACTTGTAAACTATCTAATACGTTCTAAATGTTTTGCAGGTCTCAACAGGAAATTAATAGCCAGTACTGAGGGAACGTTCTTCGTGACCTTGACTTTACACCAGGATTTCGTCTACTGTATAGACAAGACTTCTGAACGTATTGAAAAAGTACACAAAATATCTGGTAAAGATCGGAGCACTGTATGGAACAGTTTGAGCAGAGCGGGCGAACTGGGCAATTTGGTTAGTTCTTATTCAAGGCAATCAGGTAGGAGTTATATTACATTTAAAATAAACGTTTTAATTCAGCGTGTTTAATGCCAACACTACGTACACAATCATCATAAGTTCTGGCTTGCATGAAATAGGCTGCGTGTGCGTCCCCATGTTTAAGGATTACGGGACACCTCCAAGTTTTCCTCCGTCTTTTTAAAGATTAATAGGTAGAAAACTTCTGTTACTTCTGTTTGCTCCCTTGTACACAAAAAGTAATCATAGCATAACAGGTAAACCACAAAAGAACCAGCACCATGGCATAAATTGTTTTAAGCTTATACCGGCTTTGCGGAGCACCCATCCTCACACTAGTTTCTATTCCGATTCATTTAAGACTTAGTTCGGTCCGCGAGGAGGTCTTTCATCTCAACCTTGATTCGTCATAGAAAACGTCTATATCATGGTATAAAAGAATCAGGACTCTAAATAATTAAAGAACTATAAGGTCTGACATACCATTTCAATTTACTTTTAGGAAATAATTCTTGTTATCGAAACAATGGAGGATGTAGTCACCTATGTTTTGCTCAGCCAGACGCCTTTTCAGAGAGTAGCAGGACTCACCTTTGTTCCTGCCCAACCCACTACTCTTTAAATCCCGATAACAAAACTTGCACAGGTAAGTCAGTAATGAATGACAGCTAATGTAAAACATTCAAATAGGAACAGACAGGCTTGGTACATGTAAACAGTGCAAACCAAAATCAGATTGCAACCAAAGGAGAGGTCTAAAGAGACTTTACTGTTTGCCATTCCATCTGCATATTGCATTACTGCATTTGAAGATCAAACCGTTCCATTTCTAGGACAATTATGATACTTACTTAAAGCTTTCCTTTTTATTATACTGTTAAAATGCATTTCGACACTTCTGTCTATCAAACGACAGGAAAATATTTTTCTCTAGTCAGGAATTACCCTCGAAACAGACGCCAGGATACAAGAAATGATGACTATGATGTTTCAGAATCGAGAGTGAATTTTCGTTAAAACGTTGGTTGAGATACAAATATGAGCGCATTTACAAACTTCTTAAGCATGAAAAACACAACTGATTTGATCTTTAGTTAAGATTACAAGGAATATTACAAAAGTTTAAAAGGTTTCCGTCCGTGGTTTAAGAATATCAAGAAATTGATATTCAAAGAACATGCAACTGAAAGTACAAATTAATCATTGTTTAATAAATTCGTTTCTTGAATCTTGGTTTTGAAAACACTAAAACCTGTACTTGAGAACTTGAAATCCTTAGACTGATGTTTTTTTTTTGTTTTTTTTTTGTTTTGTTTTTTACAGTTTTAAAAGTTTAGCTCATGTATGCCTAGTGTCCATAAAAGGAACTTTGGCAAAGAAGGCAGACTTCACTTCAGACGCCGCAAGATGCGACGTCTGATCTTGGTCTACTCTATTTGCCTACATGTAACACAAATTGGTATTTCTCTTTAAACCAAAATGACAACCATAAAAATAAACTAAATCAGACACCACTTAAAGACAAATGGCCTCATCCACTTTCTAAGTGCAGAACAGTCCTGAGACATAAATGGTTTAAACCTAGGTTTAAAGTTTTTAAACATAGGTTGGAAGACTTACTGTGCATTTTACTTGCTACATGTAAACATCACCGTTGTCGAGCTGATGGCTTTCCTTCCTTTTTGAATTTTGACCGTCATTGGTTTCATTACATAAGTCTGCTATAATTGCACATCATACTGAGTTCTTATATCAGTTTGATCGGAGGCCCTTCGAAGACTAAACATTTCACATACTGACTACTAATCAGTTTTGAACGGCTTCAGAATTAAGACAAGGCTGTACGAATACAAATGATTTAAACCACCAGTTGTCTTAGTTAAAAACGCTGCAAGACGGTTCTTCTGCGGTACTTTTCTTAGACAGAGTTTGTTATATAAATTCATGTTGTTTCCTTTTGTCGGTTGTGTTTCACATAGTTTCTTCTTTCGACGTCTTGGGTCTACATTTTCACTGATAAAGTATCTATGTCTGTTTTTCTGATTGTGTCATGTTAGATAAACATAACCGTTTAAACTAAAATAAGATATATATATATTCCAGCCCCTAAATCCTTTTTGGTTTTGAGTGATTATAATACAATTAGCCGCCTAGTCATGGAGAAAGATGATCCTAGGAACAGTCTAGTTGTTTCACTGCCTCTAAGAAGTAGAAAAATGAGAGCTGTTGAATATGACCCAGTGAAGCAATTTATATACTGGACAACTGATCATGAGGAATCACGAAAAGTTGTGCGCGCAAAAGACGATGGTACACAGGTAAGCATACATAGAGGATCTTACAAGAGTGCTCATGTATTAAACGAGTTGGAAAAAAGATAAGGTGCGAGGCTTTGCCGAGCATCTTATCGGTTTTCCCCAACGAGTTTAATAAATTTAATAATAATACAGGAGCACCAATGCAAGATTCTATTTATCATATGACACTAAACTCGCATTTTATTAGCAAAATTTGCACTAAAGCGTCATGATTTTGCCAGTAGAAAATGCGATGTTTTGATGGACGTCAACGTAAAACGTTACGACGTAATTTGCAGGTTCAATTCACTAGTGGATTATCGTTTTTAATGCATGGCTTTATTACACTCTCAGATGCGACGTCATATGATAAAACGCTATAAACAATTGAGGAGAGCGTCTCTGCCATTTTTATTTTTGTCTAACTCTACTCCTTAAAAAAGAATTTGCTCCTGAAAAAGCAAATTTATTCCTTTAACAGTACACTATTTTAAGGGCAGGGGAAAACAGTGGTTGAAAAGAAATGTGAAAAATGGAGTTATACCATTACAGTTAAAGTTAAAAGGACTAGTAGTAATTATACCCCCGGTATACGAAGTATATAGGGGGTATATAGTTTTTGGTTTTTCCGTTAATATGTTTGTGTGTGTGTGTGTGTGTGTGTGTGTGTGTGTATGTTAACATTTTTTCTGTCACAGATTTCTCAGGAACCACAATAGCTAGGATTTTGAAATTTGGTACAAACGTTGGGTATGACTAGTTGTACTGTGTAAGAGACAATCAGCCTTCTCCTGCTTATCATTCCCTTTGTTTGTCCATTTTTTTCTTTCTCTCCAATTAAATTTCTGTCACAGATTTCTCAGGAACCACAATAGCTAGGATTTTAAAATTTGGTATAAACGTTGGGTATGACCAGTTGTACTGTGTAAGAGACAATCAGCCTTCTCCTGCTTATCATTCCCTTTGTTTGTCCATTTTTTCTTTCTCTCCAATTAAATTTCTGTCACAGATTTCTCAGGAACCACAATAGCTAGGATTTTGAAATTGGTACAAACGTTGGGTATGACTAGTTGTACCGTGTAAGAGACAATCAGCCATCTCCTGCTTATCATTCCCTTTGTTTGTCCATTTTTTCTTTCTCTCCAATTAAATTTCTGTCACAGATTTCTCTGGAACCACAATAGCTAGGATTTTGAAATTTGGTACATACGTTGGCTATGTTTAGTTGTACTGTGTGAGAGATAAAAGGCCTTCTCCTGCTTATCATTCCCTTTGTTTGTCCATTTTTTCTTTCTCTCCAACTAAATTTTTGTCACAGATTTCTCAGGAACCACAATAGCTAGGATTTTGAAATTTGGTACAAACGTTGGTATGACCAGTTGTACCGTGTAAGAGACAATCAGCCTTCTCCTGCTTATCATTCCCTTTGTTTGTCCATTTTTTCTTTCTCTCCAATTAAATTTCTGTCACAGATTTCTCAGGAACCACAATAGGTAGGATTTTGAAATTTGATACAAACGTTGGGTATGACCAGTTGTACCGTGTAAGAGACAATCAGCTTTCTCCTGCTTATCATTCCCTTTGTTTGTCCATTTTTTCTTTCTCTCCAATTTAATTTCTGTCACAGATTTCGCAGGAACCACAATAGCTAGGATTTTGAAGTTTGGTACAAACGTTGGGTATCACTAGTTGTACTGTGTAAGAGACAGTCAGCTATCTCCTGCTTATCATTCCCTTTGTTTGTCCATTTTTTCTTTCTCTCCAATTAAATTTCTGTCACAGATTACTCAGGAACCACAATAGCTAGGATTTTGAAATTTGGTACAAACGTTGGGTATGACTAGTTGTACTGTGTAAGAAATAATAGGCTTTCTCCTGCTTATCATTCCCTTTGTTTGTCTATTTTTTCTTTCTCTCCAATTAAATTTTTGTCACAGATGTCTCAGGAACCACAACAGCTAGGATTTTGAAATTTTGTACAAATGTTGGGTATTACTAGATGTACCATGTGAGAGAGTATTGGCCTCCTTCTCTTATCATTCCCTTTGTTTGTCCATTTTTTCTTTCTCTCCAATTAAATTTCTGTCACAGATTTCTCAGGAACCACAATAGCTAGGATTTATAAGGTTGGTACAAATGTTGGGTCTAACTAGATGTACAGTATAAGGGACAATTAGCTTTCTTCTGCTTATCATTCCCTTTGTTTGTCCATTTTTTTTTGCTCTCCAATTAAATTTCTATCATAGATTTCTCAGGAACAACTACACCTAGGTTTTTGAAATTTATTACAAACATTGAGTATGACTAGTTGTATTGTGTAAGAAAACATCAGCCTCCTCCTCCTTATCATTCCCTTTGTTTGTCCATTTCTTCTTTCTCTTCTTTAAAATTAAACTTTTTCTGTCCCGAGATTTCTGAGGAACCACTACAGCTAGGATTTTGAAATTTGGTGCAAATGTTGGGTATGACTAGTTGTATGGTGTAATAGAGTATCGGCCTCCTGCTTATTGTTCCCTTTGTTTGTCCATTTTTCTTTCTCTCCAGCTTATTTTTTGTCACAGTTTTCTATGTTCCTAAGAGAGCCACAGTCTTCAATTTTTGTTTACATCTTGAGAATGGCCAAGTTTATTGTAGGAAAGAAAATCAAAATGCTAAGATTTCTTTTGGCCTTCATTTTTTCCTTGTTTCCATCTCTATCTCCAATGGAATAAATGGTAAAATTTATGTTAAAGATTTCTCAGTTTGCTATGTGACTAGGTTTAGGTATAGGTTTAAATTGACTAGTTGACATCATCTGGATGCTGCCGCTGACTTTAGGTCAAGGTCACTGACGTAGAACTTTATGTAAATTTGTGTTGAAATTTTGTGTTAAATTTGTATTTTCTTTTGATAACATAATTTGCATGTTTTAATGGAACCATTGTGTATTTTTCTACAGGCCTTCCACTGGATTTGTAATAGATTGTCTATTCATATGTCTGTTATTTAACATTTGCTTTAGTGTGTTTTTATTAGGCGATGGCGCTGGCCGGGGGTATACGTGAGCCTCTGCTCACATGCTCTTGTTTTGTACTTGCCCTTGTATAGTCAAGATTTTATAGAAGAGTCTGTGTTGGTGGAAATGTTATACAGGGATGACACTGATAACAAATTCATGTTCATAAAGCTATACATGTATGAACTTATACCCCGAAAAGTATGAAGGAAAGTTTAAAAAAGAAAAAAACAAATCTTTTGTTTTGCACAATACAAATCGGTATAGAAAGATTCTTATAATAATGTTTAGATTATGTTATTTATTTACCATTGACTCTCGTTATCTCGAACATTCATATCTGAAAGTATCCTCCTATTTCGCAGAATATACCTTGGCCATATTTCCAATTTTTCTTTACATTTCAATTCCTGTTATCTCAAACTACTGGAATCTCATAGTAAATTTTCTGGGACCTAAGAAATACTTTTTGGATATAATCAGTAGTTTGATATGAACTTCAAATTTGATATATCGAGAGCTGACTGTATTTTTTCATCCACAAATATGTTGGGATCCTCAATAGCTGTTCTTAAGACTCACAGCATAAAACCCTGAGGTTTTAATCAGAGTTTTTGATGAAAATAACTCGCTTTTACATTGAATTGTCCATTATTAGAGTGTATGTATTAATGTTCAGTTAATGAACAAGTCCGACGTGTTAGAAGCAACAAGTTCTAAATAAGAACATAGATTTAATCAACAATATTTACATTCTCGGTGCATTTATTGAAAAACATTGGTACATAATGAAGTTTATACTTCAATAACTACATCGGTTCACGCGACGTTACATGCGGTTATGTGACTTCAAAATAAACCATGGTTCTCTCTATTCTGATTGGACGTAAGCGACGTTATGACGTCGTGGACGCTGTTCCGCTGTCAATAGACAAACTGCGTATAAAAGGTTTTTTTGCTTGAACTGTAGTCTGTAACGCAAATTTGTGGTCAATTAATAGGTAGGAAAGAATGTAAATATAAGCAATGAAGTTAATTTTTCTGGTGTTTATCGAAGTATAAAGTACATTGGGCCGCTAGCAAAGTTACATGAACCCCTTCGGGGTTCACTAACTTTGCACGCGACCCAATGTAGTTTATACTTCGATAAACACCAGAAAAATGAAATTCATTTCTTAAGTACATTTTTATTTTAGATGGAGGTTATTATACAACGAGCCCGCATCAGACCATACGACCTTGCCATTGATCCATATTCACAGATTCTCTTCTGGTCGTGTTCCCTGAATAATCTAATAAACTTTACAAGGATTGATGTACCTGGAAGTACAAAAGTAGACGGAGTTATCATCAACAGTGGAAAACCTCGTTTCTTGGCACTTAATCCATACAAAGGGTAAGGCCTAAAGAATAATAGTTCGAAGCATTATAATGCAATTCATATGTTGTAAGGTAAAGCTTTGGCCGTTGGGGTAATGGCTTATTTGAGGGCCATGTTGGCCAGAGCCTATGAATGTCGGAGTCTAAGTCTAAAGGCAAATAAATGAACAATTGTCTCTCTCGCGACAAAGGGATAAATAGCTGCCTGTTTTGAATTGGTGAAGCTTAAAAGGCAATGAAAAGAGAAGACGACGTAGCCATTCTTGAGATGTGTCTATGGTAGGCTCTGGTTCTAATTCTATATTATTTCTGGTTTGTATAATTATTCTGGTGGTTCTGGTTGAACAACGGATTATTGACTAAAGCGAAAAACTGTTTTGGAGCCTTTACCCATACTTTCAAATCTGCCATATTTTTAAGGTAACGGTACCAAAATTAGGTCCCCTTTTGTTTCCCAAATAAAATGACCCAAGAATTCTTCAACATTATGCAATGAGGAAGTTAACGGTGCTTTAGATTTTTAAAGCCGGCCAACTACGGTAATTTGCAATGACGGAACTGTAATGGAAGGTTTGCAAAGATATGCCACGATAAAATATTTTCTGATTTTTTACCTCTTGCAGAACAATAAGCCTTTAACATATGAGCCACGACACGAGAAAACCAACAAAGTGGCTGTGCGCCCAGCGGAGACTCAGATCAGCCTGTACATCCGTCCAGTCTGATGTCCGCATGAAGGTTGCTGTGAACTTTAGGTAGCCTTTAAGCGCTTAGCGAAGAGTTTGATCAAGCTGGACGGATGCCCAGGCTGATCTGACTCTGCACTGGGCGCACAACCATTTTGTTGGTTTTCTCGTGTCGCGGCCCATATTATATTCTGGCTGGTAGAAAAAGAAAGAAATATGCAATATAAAATAAGTTTATAGGCAAATTAGTCCTCTACTGGCAGGCGACCAGTGGTGGCCGTTTTTTGTTACACTTTTTGTCTTGTAAAGGACATATAGTAATTAGTGATTCTATATTTTGATTTAATACACTAGGGGTAACTGTCGTTATAATACTGATTTATTTTTTGAAATAGACTATAACATGTGCCTGTGACAGATCCTCAAACTAGGTCACCAAAACGCACTGAAATAGGAGCGTAGCGTACCAGTGATGGCCGTCACGATTGCCATGCGTTGAATGATGCATTTTTTTTCAAAACCTCGTTGTGGAATTAAACTTTGATGATATGCCATTGTAAGTCTGTGGTCTTTGTCAGAATTTAATAGTTTTAGCGCGTTCAGCACAGATAGAATATAAGCAACTGTCAGAAACGGACTTTAAAACTCTGACGTAGTTATTTCGTACGCGCACGCTACATTACGTCGAAAACAAACGTAAATAATGGTTACACGTGTGCTGTCATTAACAAGAATTTAGATGTTTTTTTTTCTCGCAAACTGGTTGCAGGTTATACATTTTTCGTCGTAGGTAAACATTAATAAAGCAATTTGTTCATGTTTATTTCTGTATTTAATTATGTGTGTATCAAGGATTGTGTTCCCCGGCAAGGCAATGATGTTGGCATTAGGGCAGCTAGGGGAATTGTTAACCTTTTGCCTTCCGGGGAGATAATTTAACCAGTCTTTTTTGTGGGAGTTTCTTTTGTTTCATTTTACGAAATGGCCAAATCTGAGACGGATCAAATACGTAATTGCGCGTGCAAAATGCAAACGGCCACCACTGGTACGCGGCCACCAGTGGTCGCACGCCAGCTGTCTGGTAGAAAAAGAAAGCAATACGCAATATGAAATAAGTTTATAGGCAAATCAGTCCTCTAGCGGTATCAATGACCTTCACGTAAACCAGTCATGTCTGCGCCATTATTTTAAAGATATCGTTTGAGAGAAGAAATTTGGAGATCCTAGAATTTTAAGGGAGCATGAAATAGAGATTTAGGCATAATTACTTACTAAAAGGTAAAGCCGAGCAAAACTCAAGTACTGATTGGGCTACTAAGAGCTATTCTTTCCACAGCCGTAGCATATTTTTGAGTGATTGCTAACAAGACTTTTTACGAGCCTAAAAACCTCATCTGTTCATGGATTCATTGAGATTAGAGGATATGTTCTTGGAAATCAGAATTTTTCATTGGTTTGGACAAATATTATTGATCATCGCATTTTATTCATTTTAATCTCTTCATAATACTAGTCAGTTTTATTAACTGACTGCCATATTACAATTAAAGAAATTCAGTACGTTGTCTCTCAGACTGGCTATCGCCACCAGATCATGTCAGGGTCACGGACGGGGCTTGAGAAACCGAAACTTTGAAGAACGGTCCAAGCTCGTTCTTTCGCATATGTCCTGAGCATACACCTGCTTGTTATTCAATATCTATCTTCTTATCAATTAAGTTTTTTGTAAATTAGAAAAGACAATATTACTTCTTAACCAAGTTTTATGATAACTGAGACTGAGTACACATGTACTGTACCACACGATTTAGGCCCTTTTCGACTCGAACTAAAGTTCCTACCTTAGTAGTATTTTTGGGCATGCGCACTCGCATTACCAGTCGAACGCCAAAGTTGCTGCAATAGTAGATTGTCATGGAAACGGAAATAAATACTGTGCATTTCATTGCCTTTTCCGCGCATGTTGTCTTTAAAAACGATAATTTTATAGAATAAATGATAAAATGTGCCCTAAAATAATGGAAAAGAAACAACTTAGTAAAACAAATACTTGTTGTACACCCACAAAACGCGAGAGTCTTCAGCGGCCGCCATCTTGCAACTAGAGTAACGGCGGTCAAGCCCTCGGTTGATCTTTAGTAAGTTCATGACGTCATTTTAGTAGCTGCCATCGCACTTTGACTGGAACTTTAGTTAATATAGTAGCTACTACAGTTCGAGTCGAAGTGGGCCTTAGATTGCTAGAAGTATACATGTATACGGGGCGTTCGGAAAGTTTTGCATATGGCCGCATAACTTTGTTTAGGTGCATGGTGGGTACAAATTCTATGCATGTATTGAAAGCACTACAATTTGCATTTACATTGTGAAATGATCAGTATTCCTCAATAAAATTTGTATTCGTATCTTTGCTGTACGCACACATCATAAATGAACTAAGAAAAATCTAAAGGCAGTACGGCTGCTCTAGTTCCATAGATTTACAGAGGGATTAAAGAATTCAATATCTGTAATTACGTTACGGCAAAGGTTTGCGTAACGCTGCTCATTTCGATACGCTTGCTATCCAATAAAGAATTGTATACACGCGAAAAGGTGACCTGTAGTCAGCGAATATTCCGTTAATGAAACCTTTACATCTTGCTAGAGTCTTCTTTTTGCGCCTATAGAGTCATCAAGGTCTACACATTTTGGTATGCGGCAAATAAAACTTTTTGCTAGACTGTTAGGATGCAAGAATGGGACTTAACCGTTTTTGTTTGAATATGCATGTAGTAAGGACCCCTTCAAAAATGCTTTGGGTATTTCCTATTTAATGACCACGTTATAAATATACTGGACAAAAAAAGTTAGGGATCAAATATTTGACTAAAGCTTAAATCATGAAAAATAAATAATCCTAAAATAATTTTCTTCTGTTCAATACAACTGTCAAGTCGGCACAGAACTGCATGAAAAATATTGGAATCGCATCACGTGACACACCAGTAGAAACAAATAAACATATATACCCCTAAAACTGAAGTGAAAAATGGCAGCACCACAAAATTGAATGTCCGTGATTCTTGGTTTTATCCATGCAAAACCATTGCCAGTGCTCATCAATATCTCTGGGGGTCTAAATAACTGCATGACAGCTTGTCGGCGTTCTTTTGGTAAAGCGCTAGGGGCTCATTTGGGGACTCGTTTACCATTTTTCACGAAAGGCCTGAATTAGCTCTCCAGGAGGTTCCTGAAGCCTCTGGTGATTAGAATTGCTGTTTTGTAACATCTGTCAAGCATGTTCAATCAGATTTAAAACTTGCAAATAACAAGACTGGTCCATACGGACGATAGTCTCTGTCCCAAGCTACTGGTACATGACAATAACGCAGCGAGGACGCGCATTGTTTGTGCATTAAATGATTTAATTGGTCAATTTCAGCGAAAACGGTTGGAAACAGACTTTACACATTTAATTTCCGCCCTTGAATGCTGGTAATGAGGCCAGGATTGATGCGATTCCATAGAAATGCGATGCGATAGTCGGCAAAAAGTCACACAAATTGGCAGCTGGGTCATTGGGCCCATGTTCTTTTCACAGATGAGTCCAGATTTGAATGCAGATATCCACGATGGTGGGAGAAGGGTGTGACCCCTGCCAGGTACACGTCGTGTAGACTATGAATTGAATTGTGTTGAGGAATATGACATGTCTCGAGGAGGGTGAGGGAGGGTATGGTGCAGTATCTGGATTGGCAGCTGTGTGGTCTTGCGCATGCCAGACAGAGGCGCTCTGATTGGTGTTCGAGCTAGGAATGACACGTTTTATCCAATTACAAGACCGTATGCTGAAGTTTTTGGTGATGACATCATCGAATTACAGGGCAATTGTGGTGGACCAGTACCTAGCGACAGAAACAATCGCCCGCATTGACATGTCAAGTTGATCTCAAATCCAGATGAGCTTCAAATCCGACTGAGCATTCTTTGGACATGTTACACTGCCAATCCTGATCACGAGAGGCTTTCTGAAACTCAGGGAGAGCTCATTCAGGCTTTTTGTGAAAAATGGCAAGCGAGTCCCTAAATAGGGCGTCTCGAAATTTACCAGAAGCATAACGAGTGGCTGTCATGCAGTTATTCAAGCCCTTGGAGGTCACACTGAGTACTGAAAATGATTATGCGTTGATAAAGCCAAAAATAATGGATATTCAGTTTTGTGTTAATGCCAGTTTTCACTTTGAGTTTAGGGGTATGCTTGTTTATTCATTTCTGCTGGTGTGTCATGTGATCTGATTCCAATATGTGTCATGCAATCTTGTGCAGCATTGGTAGATGTATTCAACAGAAGAAAATGATTTTTTGAAAATCACTTTTTTCGATATAAAAATTTCAGTTTAATGTTTGATCCTTAACTTTTTTTGTCCAGTATAGTTTAATATTCCTTGCACAAGCTATAAAAGTGATAATAATAATAATTATTTTAAAATAATTACAATTATACAAATAATACCAGAGATTTGAATACATTGATGACATTTGCGTTCAATATATATAGTAAAACAAAATAATTGAGCCGCGACACGACAAAACCAACAAATGGTTGGCGCCCAGCGCAGACTCGGATCAGTCTAGGCATCCGCCCAGTCTGATCAGAGTCTTCGCTGTCCGCATGGAGGTGGTTTAAACCCTTTACTACCCTTTAAGCCCTTAGTTGAGAATCTGATCAGACTGGGCAGATTACCATGCTGATCTGAGTCTGCACGGGGCGCATAACCACTTTGTTGGTTTTCTCGTGTCGTGGCTCAGTTATGGTCTATATTCATTACAGTCAAAGCTGTCTTAAGGGGTTAGGCAAGGGAATGACAAAAAGTGGCTGCTTTAAACAGTTGATCCCTTTATACAGGTTCGTTTAATCTGTATTCGGGTTCAGGGGACTAAGAAAAGGTGGCTCTTAAAACAGGTGATCCCTAAATAGAGGGGACCACTTAAGCAGGTTTGACTTAACTTTTGTGTGTAACTTCAGTCGTCTTTCTTCTGTTTCGTCTTTTAGGCATATTTACTGGACAGACCTTGCGAGGCCTAGGTCAATTAAAAGATCGTCGTATGATGGCAGTGAGTCGATTGCTATAATTACAAAACGGCTTGGAAGACCCGGTCCACTAACAATCGACCTCGATTCTGGCTTGCTATTTTGGGTTGAACTGGATCGACATGTGATCGGAGTGTCGGACTTATCTGGTGAAAACAGGCGAACTCTTACACAACGCGATTACATTCAGAAGGTTGCTGGGATCACTGTGTTTGATGATTACCTTTATATGATAATTAGAGAAGAGAATGGAATAAGACGAGTTGCGAAGAACACGGTCAATTCGACATCTGAAATTTTAAATGTACGATCTAGGCACATGAAAGATATTCATTCTGTGAAACCTCTTGATTTAACACATCCACATCCATGTATGAAAGGTAGAATATACTGTTCTCATATCTGTATAGCAAAAACAAACGTCTCTGCACGCTGCCTCTGTCCAAAAAACTTTAGGTTACAAACTGATGAAAGAACTTGTCGTAGAAAGCATCCGTGTGGTCCCGACCAGTTTACCTGTGAAAGTGGCATCATATCCTGTATTCCTAAACTGTGGCACTGCGATGGCTACTCAGAATGTGAGGATGAGAGTGATGAAATCAACTGTGGAGATATTTTCTCAGAACCTATTTGTAACGCTACACAGTATCTATGCAGCTACGGACAGTGCCCAGGAGCGAATCGTCACTCCTTGTTGACTTCTTCAATAGGTCGTGAGGAAAGGAAACACTATGAAGAGCGAAACAGTTCAACAGGACCACAGCTGTACTGCGGTGAGTACGTGACACATAACCGTTACGTTGACAAGACAGTGGAGACATAAAAACGTTCATAGAAAGGTCCAGGGTATGTCTCAATCACAAACCTTACGCCGGTCTTTACAAAACCATAAACAGTTCCTTAAAGTGCAAACAAAAAACATTCGAAAGAAGAAATGAGCCACGACACGAGAAACCCAACAATGTGGTTGTGCGCCCAGCGCAGACTCAGATCAGCCTGGGCATCCGCCCTGTCTGATCAGAGTCTTCGCTGTCCGCATGGAGGTAACTTAAACCATTAGCTACCCTATAATGACGGAGAGGAAAATGTCCAAACAGCCTCCATCCGCACCTACTGCAAACTTAGTAGACCCTTGCCCTACAATTATCCAAATAAGTAGGACGCCCCGGCACTGAAAGTTGCCCAACACCATCGCCCGACCACGACCATCCCCGTATCACCAGTAAGTAACAGCTACGATTTGAACCCCATATGTAAATGAGCAAATTCCTGTACTGTTTTAAACTAGTTTTGGCTTTAATTGTGCTCGTTTCGAGGTTGTTGCCACATGTGCCGTCAGGTAGTCAGACAAGAAGAGGACGTCTTCGAAACTGACGCCAGAAATGACGTACCGTAGCCTCGAAAAAAAGTTATTCGATATTTTGCTACTGACGACTTTTGCGGCTTGTTTGGTATATCTTGTTTGAGGTATCAACGCCTTCTGATGCGACGGGCATCCATGGCCTAATGGAATAGAGCGTTGACCCTTAAAGATTAGGTATCTCACAGCTGTGTGTTCAAGCCTAGGCGGCGCACATGTTAAATGAAATTATCAAGGTCTGCTCACGGAAGGTCGGGTGTTAGTTCTGACGAGCCTAGCACCAGTTAATGCTTGATCTCTCTAATGAATCAGTAAATTATTGATATATCCAACGAATTCAGTGTTGTACTGCAAAAGAGGGAGGCGGGGATTAGAAAAGCAGAGTATGGCTGTGTCGAATGAGTACTTTATATTATTGCTCCAGAAGAGGCTAACTGCACATGTACACAATCAGTTAACCCGGGTCTGCGCGTTTCAGTTCTTTTACGCACTTGAATTGTAGGAACGTTTGCAAGTTCTGATCCCACTCTTCCAAATCGGAAGCTAGGGATAGTCAAGGCAACTTTTATTTATTGATTCTAAAACGCATCACTTGATTTTTTGAAGCAGAAACCACCAGTTTATTTCATAAATAGCTATCCTCTAGTGTAAGAATTCTTTTTCAAGGGGATACTGCCAATCCTATGGTCAAGAGACAAGTCACAAAAAAAATCAAAACAATAATGTGAATGCTAGTTTAGTGCTAGTTTTAAATAAGAAAAACAATTATGGTAATAATAATTACCGGTATTATAATCATCATCATTCTTGTAACTATCATTATTATCATTATTTTTATCACTGTTATTATTTCAGAGGATAACAGGTGTATTCCTTGCAGCCAGGAGTCAACGTATGACACTGTGTTGTACAACTATTGCTTTGCTACCTTTGGTAAGCTACGTTTGTTTCACTTTCAAAGCAACCAGGACATGTTCTTTAGACGCAAGAGCTATGTATAAATGTAAATTGGTAAACTTTAAGGTGATACAGCTCTATCATTTTCATTTTACCTCAGTTCTAAAACGAGATCAACTCAAAACAGAAAGTCTTCACTCCTCTATAAACGAATGCTTTACTTGAGCCGCGACACAAGAAAACCAACAATGTTGTTGTGCGCCCAGCGCAGACTCTGACCAGCCTGGGCATCCGACTCAGACTCCTCGGTAAGGGCTCAAAGGGTAGCTGAGGGTCTAAGCTACCTCCATGCGGACAGCGAAGACTCTGATCAGACTGCTCGAACCCTTTATAATTTATACAAATCATGACCGTGATTTGACATTGACCTAATTTATGGCAAGGTCAACTTTGGTATGTTATGTTTTTATATGGAAAATGCTTATTCAGTTGATTTGATGGAAACTTTTTAAGCCTAGATATGATAATTGGAAAATTTGGTTAACTACATGAATACATGAAGACATAAAGGCATCAAAGGTCAAGGTCATTTTTCGAACTTTGCTCAAGGTCACTAAGATTTTGAAATTAAAATGGTTTCAAATTTATAACAAATGAGCGAAATGACAAATTGTGTCTGCTGTCATAAGGTGTCAGGTGAGCTACAGGACCATTGGTCCTCTGGTTTATTTATTTATTTTTGTTGCAGTTGTTAAGACCAAAATTCAAAAAGTGGTAAGCTACATTTCTGGAGACAGACGTCTTATCCTTAGAGGAAAGAGAAAGATCCTTAAAAATATATCTACAGGGCCCTATGATACAATAGAACCTTTCATTCTTTCTGATTCTTGGTGCGGTTGTGAAGTATCACCTTCTACAGACGAAAATATGTTGATAATGGGAATCAAGCACGAACATGGGTATAGGCACGTGGTGACATATATGAGCCAAATGCTTAGTGAGAAAGAATTCAAGCGAGCAATGAGAGCTATCAGTAAAAACTATACTTGCAGTTCTTTTGCAAAAGAAATCATTTCTCGCACAGATACAAAACAGTGATGATATCACCCCTAACAGTAATGGTAGTGATGAAGTACTGCCTTGTCAAACAAATACAAATAACACAACGAATACCGATAATATAGGTGTAAATAATGAGAAATTGGATCCGAATACAAGTGAAAATATGAAACAAGGACGCACTCTCAATACGAATGTATCTAACGAATATGTATAATCTCATAGTAATTTTACGAAACGAAATGACACTCTATCCGAGGACGCAGCTAATGAAACAGTCATTCCTAACTCAGATGCAACAACTGGAAAAAATGACTCCTAATGTATATGCAAGTAATAGTACTAACACGGACTCGGTTCTATCACAGATACGTTTTTCATACAAAGATGTTGTAAATTCCAAACAACAAAGTGAATGGAATGAGAAACAAAGAGGAAGAATTTTGTAAAAAAAAACTCAGTGTTAGACACAGTTGTTTTTTGGATGTAACACTTGATACGTCCCAATGGATACACAGAGTTGAAAAATGCCTTTATGATATTTCATCTAGGTTAATATATAGGATTGATAATTTACTCTATTTTCATACGTAAAAAAGGAAAAGTTCAAGGTTTTCATAGCCAAATGGCCGTAGGGGCAGTGGGGGATAGAGATCCACTGTATTTTGGGCATAGCAGATGAAAGGCGGAGCTTATCCTTCTCCTTCCGCTGCCTTGTCCTTCCCTGATTCGAAAAAGATACCCACTTACTGCTGGATGGACAGAGAGAGTTCTCAAGTCGTCGGATGGCGACGGAGAGCCGTGCACTCACGACTTACCGGCGACTTTCTGCACCATAACCGAGTCACTCTAACCACTAGACCACGGCGCCTCTCTTTCTTTGACATGCATAGATTCATTTATTTGTTTTATTATTTGATGACGGCAATGCTAGCATTTGATCTTATACTTTCCCTGAGAAAACTTACGGAACTTTTTTAAATAACAGAAGAACAGTAGACTGTAATAATCAAAAGGGTTTAGAAGTTACGCAGTCCTTGAAAGTTCAGAACAACACGGAGAACTGCTATTAATATTGGGTTGTTTTAACCGGACCTGTTTAAAGTCAGTTTTATGAATCCCAAATATTCAGCCTTTTTTGTTTAATCTCGATATGCAGTGAATACCGAGCTCTTTTTGTTAGCTCACCTGGAGGCTCACAGGTGAACTTATATTATATGCAGGCATCCGTCGTCCGTCCGTCTGTCCGTCAACATATTCAAACGACATCTACTCTAAACCTGCAAGGCTCATTGTTACCAAATTTTATATATAGCATCTATAGGCAGGGGAACCAGTAAAACTGTATTTTATTCAAATCAGTTCAGAACTTTAGTTGCTATGGCAACTTAAAGTTTCCATTGACTTGTATGAGAAAAATAAAATTTGCATTTACTGCTATGTCACTCAAGATATTTCGATAAAACTTTAACAGAATTTTTATTTTGAGTAGTCCTCTATCAACCACATGAAATTTATGAAAATTGCACAATTCGGCTGGTTGCCATGGCAACCGAATTGTTAAAAAATAGAAAAAATATTCAAAATTATCTTCACAGAAACTATGAAACCAATAAAGCTCAAACTTCACAGAGAGGATTCTAGTACTAGCCTGTATGAAAGTACCGTTTTTCTTGGCAATAGCTTAGGTTTTTGGTTGCTATTGGAACTTAAACTTGCCATTGACTTATAACGGCAAAATAGAAAATTTGCATTTATTGTAATATCACTGCAGACATTTTGACAAAACTTTCATAGAGGTGTTTCTTGAGTAGTACTAAATCAGTCTTATTAAATTTATGCAAATTGCACAATTTGGCTGGTTGATTGCAACCGAATAGTTAAAAATAGAAAGATATTCAAAATATCATCGCAGAAACTATGTGGCTAATAGATCTCAAACTTTTCAGAAACTATCTTCGTACTAGCCTCTATAGAATAACTGTTTTTCATGGCAATTGCTCCAGCAGTATGGTTACTTTGGTAACTCATAGTTTCCATTGACTTATAATTGGAAAAATGGAAATTGGCAATTTTTGCTATCTCACTGGATTTATTTGTTTGTTTTTTTTTCCTATAGAAATGTTTCATGAGTATATTTTTTATGAATTTTGTCCAAATCTCTGAATTTGATTGATTGCCATGGCAATATACGGAGAATGTTTCGAAAAATTATTAAGAAATCTCTTCTAAGAAACCATTAAGGAGATGAAGCTGATTCTTAGCATACGTGTTCATGACACCAGCCATTACAGTTATAATGTTTTATATTATTGTTGCCTGTGTGGTTTTATTGCTATGGCATTTCAAAGTTTCCATAGACTTGTATTGGGAAAAGTGGAATTGGCATTTATTTCTATGTTACTGTAATATTTAGACAGAAGTTTTACAGACATATTCATGGAGTCCTCCTTTACCATCCATGTGAATTTTGTCAGAATTACTGATTTTGATTGGTTGCTATTGCAGCCTAAATTTTCTTAAAAATATTTAAGAAAATTTTTTTTCTTGGAAGCCATAAAGGAAATGAAGATGAATCTCTGCATACATATAAATGACAATTAGTCTCTACATAAATTTTATTTTATTGCCCATGTGCTTGGTTGCTGTTTCCATAGACTTATAATGGGAAAAGTGAAAACTGGCATTTATTTCTGTGTTATAATTATTGCAGATATTTTGACTAAAGTATTACAGAAATGTTCCTAGGGTAGTCCTTTACCAACTATATGAATTTTGCCAAATCATTGCCTTTGATTGGTTGCCATGATGACTGAAAGGCTAATCTTTTTCTAATTACAATTTTATGAAACTTGCAGATTATCTGAAGAAAATGAAAATATTATTATTATTATGATTATTAGTATCAGGATAGGTATAAAATCTCTGACGAGTTGGAATCTGGACCATATCTGAATATTCATTTTGCAGCTACATGTACCAGCCCTTAAAGACCAAAACATTTTCCCATAGACTTACAATAGGGGAAAATGTTGTTCTTGGCATAGCATCTTTATTTCTTTTTTAAACTTGCTCATAATCAGGACATGCATAAACTCTCTGACAAGTTTGACATTTTGCAATATTGTATATTTTGCCTTGGAGTTACTTGCCTTTGAGTGTTTAGGTAACTCAAATTTGACCTTATCCTGGACATAGCGTCTTTATTTTCTTTTAATTGTAACTTCATCAAACTTGCGAACTTGCGGATATTAACCAGGACAAGCATAACAACCCAGACGAATTTGAAATTGGGCCATATTGTACAATTTACTTTAGAGTTACTTACCCTTGAGTGCTGAGGCTGAATGGACTCAGGTGAGCTACAGGACCAATGGTCCTCTGGTTTGTTTGATACCAGGCTAAAGCACCAAACGCATAAGAATTACTAGGCTGCCGAGCAATTCGAGCTCGATAAACATGAAAAGAAAGTAACACGGTTTTCTAAGGAACATGCATCACTATACCTAGCTAATTAAGAAACTTTTTTTATTCTCGATGTTTTTCTTACTGCAAAACACTTATAAATTGGCGTTAGCAAAATTTTGCGTTTTTTTATAAATTGATCGTATGGCGGATTTTTATTTTCAATCTTACGGATTCGTGATTTATGCAAAAAAGTGATTGCATGTGGCGTCCATCGACTTTATTTTTCCAAGTTCAACATTGTCATTGTGAATACAGTAGTTACAAGCATTTTAAATTATCGTCTTACATGTAAATTTTCTTCAATAAACAGTTAACAGTAAATGTATTGTTGAGTGCCTTCTGATTTAATCAACTAGACTTAGGTGTTTAACTGTATGGCATGTCTAATAAATATTTATTTTTTACTCCATTTTCTCTCGCTTGTTGTTTGCTAGGGATATCTTGTACCTATATATAATGTGTAATGGCTCTTTGATATAATGGTAGAGGAAATGTATTCAAAGGTAGTTATTTTCTATCACGATCAGCAGACTTTTGAATTTGGGGCATTTGAATTTGGCGTTTTCTTTCTTTTCCGCCAATATCGCCAAAAATAAGGTGACCGCTAAACATAAGTTTTAGCTCACCTGAGCCAGCGGGTGCGGGTGTGCATATAGGACAGGCAGGCTCCGTCGTCCGTCCATCCGTCAACATTTTCAAAAGATTTCTCCTCTTAAACCCCTGGCCTAATTGTAACGAAATTACATGTAGAGCTGCCAAGTGGGCGGAGAAAATAAAGTTGTTCAAACGGTCCTGGCCACAGGACCAACATGGCAGCCACGTCCGTATATTGCGAAAACTATTAAAAATCTTCTTCTCCAGAACTAATTTGCTGATAGCCTTACACTTGATATGTAGCATCGAGTGCACGAGTTCTACCAAAATTGTTCAAATTATGACTTAAGGTTGATCTTGATATTTTTGACTGTAAGGTAAAGTTTGCTTACTTTCTTAGGAATGGGAAACTGCTAAAAATTAAGATTTCTTCGAAACTTTTGAAGATTCTAGTCTACGAAATGGTATAAACAGTCAACTTAATGTGAGTACATGGAGAATATTGAGTTAAAGAGGTCAAAGTCATTTTTCTACCTTTGATCCAGGTCTCTCATATTTCGACAATTTCAAACATCTCCTTAAAAGCAACTGTGCCAATTGTAGCTAAATTTCGTATACAGCCACCAGGAATAGACAGATGGCATCAAAACTTAGTGCGTAGCATCAGGTACTCAAATTTAAAGAGTAACTACACTTCAGGAACTGACTGAATCAGATCCCAAACCCTATCCCCAACATCAAAGGGAAAGATTGACAAAGACATCTCAACAAACAATAAATTACAAGTGATATGCCGAGTCAGCAGCTCTTTCCCAAATAGATGGCAACTCAGCTATCTTTATTGAACTAAATAATTTAGACCAACAGTCGGGTTACAACGGACTAAGCAAATTATATGAAAAACATTTAACACTTATTTTTACCTATTTTCTATTTTTATGATAGAAGGATTAAACTGAGAACACAATAAATTAAACAGCACCGGACATAAAACAAATGCAACCGCAACAAGAGTACCGCCTTGGGACGGTCAGTAATAACTACTGGGGGGTTTAAACCGGTTTTACTGGGCCCAAACCTTCACCCTCACCCTCCGCTGCGGTGCACACAATTAGTTGGTAGTTCGGTTCGTATGGAGGTCCCCTAACTCATCAGAGAGTCATCACGGTCAACAATTAAGATCAAGAAAAGACCGTGATGAAGCAAGGATGAGGACTCGACAGCCAAAACGTGTTGAGACACCCGGAGATCCCTGGGGCGTCAGCAACACCACTGGAGTACTGGAGCAAAAGAAGACCACCAGTTGAACCCCGGTGGGCCAAGAAACAGACAAACATCCGGCCCCAACCAACTAATATATAGCTTTATGTAGGGGCTATCATAGAGTCTGAACCCCGACCCACCGGCGTGCAATTAAAGAGGACAGCAAAGTTGTCAACCGTGATTGGGTTAACCACTAAGCATGCAGACTGTCGTATTACATCTATGTTATAGCCAATGCGTTTAAATCGTATGATTATTTTCTTAAATTGATCAAGTCCTACCATAGTTGTTCAAATGATGACCTTCGGTTGATCATGACCTTTTGAAGAGTGTCGCCAAAATGGTACATACAGTCAGCTTCACGAGTACATGAAAATTTGTGAGTTCAAGAAGTCAAGGTCATTCTTTGACCCAGGACTCTTATATTTTGACAATTTCAAACATCTTCTAAAGAGCCAATGGGCAAATTGTACGTAAACTTATGTAGAGCCTCAAAGAGCTGAGTGAACGGAAATTTCTTCAAATGGTCCGGGTCACACGATCAACATAGCCGCCATGACCATACATGGTAAAAACATTCAAAGGACGTCTTATCGAGAACTACTTGACCGATGCCTGGAAACTTGATGTATAGCATTGAGTACTCAAATACTATTAAGATTGTTCAAATGATGAACTAGGGTTGAGCCTGACCTTTTTTATATAGCAAGTCAACTATGGGAATTACTAGAACATAGGATTTCATAGAAAGTTTTGAATATTTTGGTCTAAAAATTGGTATATACAGTTGACTTAATATATTAGTAAAAGAGATTACGGTCATTCTTTGACCTTTGACCAAGGACTCTCACATCTTCTCAAAAACAACTGTGCCAATTGTAACCACATTTCATCACCTACAGGGTCTGAGAGAACGAAATTTGTTCAAACTGTTCCAGGTCACATGAACAACATAGCAGACATGCCCATATATGGAATAATACATTCAAAATCTTCTTATCCAGAACCAATCGACCGATGGCCTTGAAACTTGCTGGTTAGCGTCTGGTACTCAAGTAAAGTTCAGTTCAGTTCAGTTCAATTCTCTTATCGACGTTACCCAAGTGGCTCAACGGTACGTAACCATAGTTGCACACACTTGGCGCCGCGTGTCCGTCCAAGTACTCAAGTACTACCAAGATTGTTGAATTGATGACCTTGGGTTAACATTGACGTTTTTCTACGGCACGGTCAAATATGGTAAAATGTTAGGACATAAGATTTCATGGAAAGTTTTGAAGAATTTAGCCGATGATTAATCAAATGATGACAGCATTGGATTGACCTTGGCATTTTTATGGCAAGGTCAAATTGGTTTTCAGGTGCAATGCTTAAATATAAAAGTTCATGGAACTTGCAGCAAAAAAAAATTTTGGTGTAAAAGTATATCCTGTCAATTAAATGAGTACATGAACTTTTTTAGGGATAGAGTTCAAAGTCACTTTGACCTTTAACCAGTGTCTCATATTTTGACAGTTTCAAACTGTCAGGTTTATTCAAATAATGACCCTAGTTTGATGTATGACTTTTTTAAATTCAGATTAGCGATTCAGAGACTCATGGCCGTCTTGTTAAAGTAGGCTTTGTCTACATCCTTCAGTAAATCGAACACGTGTAGCCTCTCAGATGCCGAGACATGAAGAAAATGCATCGCATTGAAACATTTTTATCCGACCCACGGGAAGAGTTTTATAGATTAAACACTATTTTGAAGGAAAAGATCTACAGATATAAGATACCAAAGCGCTACACAATTTTCAAACCCCGATAATAATTGAGCCGTGACACGAGAAAACCAACAATGTGGCTGTGCGCCCAGAGCAGACTCAGATCAGCCTGGGCATCCGTCCAGTCTGATCAGATTCTTCGCTTTCCGCTCAGGAAGCTCCAACACTCAGCTGTCTTTTAAGCGCAAAGTGAAGACTCAGATCAGACAAGGCAGAAGTCCAGGCTGATCTAAGTCTGCGCTGGGCGCACAACCACTTTGCTGGTTTTCTCGTGTCGCGCCTCAAATGAATGTAGCAGAAGTGGCAAAATTGCACTCAAACCTTTAGTAGTACTTTAAACTATGGTTGAAACCAGTTTTGTTCAACAGTTACCCAACCCTCTTAATTCATACTTACACCAGCTTTATTTGAATTAATAACAATGCATTGCAATTTATAATTCTAAATTCTGTTTCTAAATAAGTCACATTTTCCAGCAATCATTTTAAACACCTAGAATTAAAATTATCAAATAGATGAATAGACTTCCAAATCACTGAACATAACCAAATGTGCTGTACTGCACAAGCGAAAAGCGAAGACATGGGTCGCCCTGTGCATCGACACAGTCTTCTCGCATCCCTTCATTTATTCAAAGACACTGCTAGAAGCTTAGGCTCTGACCAGTTCAGTGGCTGATCTTTGTTGTTTTTTTACTGTGCAAGGTGTATTTTTGTGGCCTACCTGTAAAGGTTTTGCTAATCAGCGGATGACCTACTAATGCTTAATGACCCATGAATAGGTAAAAGGCAAAGTGCTGATCCAGATCAGATGCAATAGAACTGTTCGCATATGATTAACATGGTTTTCATAAAAAATATCAACAAGAGGGTCATAAAACCCAGAATTGCTTGCCTGAGTTAGAGGTCAAAGAGCAGCCTAAAGTCAACATTTGAATACATCTGATAGCACATGATCCCAAGAGCTAAGTTCCTAGTTTCAATATCATAGACTAGTTTATGAGACTGAAGCAGAATTACAAAATATACCATATGTTGGCATGACGGCCATCTTGGCTATGTGAGCGCAGCCATTCAAACAAACTTTCGTTTAGACTCCATATAAAAGTTTGCTTAACTCGGCTTACTTGTTCTTGGGGAGAATGCTCAAAGTTGTTTAGTAGCGACTGGCTTGGTCAAAGAACAAATAAAAAAACTTGACCTCTGGTACTTAACAAACTTCACATACTCATTTAGTTTACTTTATAAAGAAACTTTTAAACCTATGTTTTCATCAGTTTCCAAGATTTTTAGTGTTATAGATTTTCTTATGCAAAAGTGTCAGAAAGGAACATTTAACTTGCCCTTAAAAAAGGTAGTGTCATCTAAAGATCATCATTTAACAAACTGAATGCTACTTGAGTATTCAACGCTATTTGTCATAGGCCATAGTTAATTTTGATCTCGAGAAGACACTTTTTAAGGTGTTTCCAATATGCTTTCGACGACCAGAGGTTTTAAGAAAATCGCTGGAATAGGGGGTGGGGTAGAATATTTTCCCCTAAATTTTGACTTGCCTACTTGATGAGTAAAATCGAATGTACAATCGATAGGAGATATATTTAGCTTCACAATAAATGACAATTTATTTTTCATGACGTCAGAGGTCACGGCGCAGGGGTCACCCTACCAAGAAAGTTGCGGACGGGCTTGTTTTTTTTTTGTTTTTTTTTTCGATTTTGCTACAGTTCTTTCCCTCTTTTCTACTCTTTTTCTCTCTCTTCCTATTTTCCTTTTTATTGCGCGTTTACCCCATATTTTACTTTTGGCCCTGCTTGTTTGGTAAGATAAGAAGGGCGGTTACAAAAAGTCAAGGTAAAAACCGAATTTCAGAAGTGAATTTTTCAAGTTTGTTTCGGCGTTTGAAAGCGTCGAGCGTCCTTACAGTATGCATTTCAGAACTGATACTAAGAGCATGCAAGGCATGTTTCTGGCATATACAGAGAAATCAAAATTTAAAAGATGTCTGAATAAATGAGCATGTGAGGGTCGTTCAAAAAGTCATTGTAAAGCAATTACGCAATAATACGCTACGGCCGTCGAAAGGATGTAAGGGTGTGGTAGCAATGTTGATCATGAAACTAGGATCCTTACATCACATATAGTCCCCCTGACCCTTGAAAGTTCCATATGAAGTTATGTGTTAATCTCCAAAAGACTTCTGAAAAGAAGATTTTTGAATTTGTTAATATATTAGAGACACTGGATCAGCGTGGAGTCAATGCTTACTCAGCGCTGTGTGCCTGCTGAATAGTGCATGTTTTGTTACATACCTGTTTGAAGTCACCATCATAATCCATTTAGGGCTTTTTTTTTCGCGTACAAAACAGAAGCAAAGTAATAATCCACTAAAGAAGCTTTCAACACTTTCATTTACAATCTTTATAACACTACGCAACCTCGTTAATAGAGGCGTGGTTTTCAGTCTACGTTTCAAGCTCGAAAAGCCCGTGCAGAAACTTTACGTTTCAGTGCACTCTGACCTTGATAATTTATTGAATGAGTCGATCGTTGATGTCGGAACAAATCGCATGATGGTGTCTTCTTCAAATGGCTGATTACATGAAGATTTAAACCTAAACTGTCTTAGTCACTTATTTTGTTTTTGTTCTCATTGAACATGTAGTGAATTTAAAAAAAGGTGATTTTGTCGACGGTGAAACGCTTGCACTGGGTGCCAGGACTGGCCAGCGCGCCGGCGCGGAATAACCAGGTTATTGACATTTTAGAGTATGGATTCCTTGGGACTCGTGGATTGTACAGGGTATGCCCTGATCAGACTGTGTTGGTGCTCGGGTCCGTCCGGATACCCACTGTTGGCGTATGTCTTGACAATTAATGCGCTGGAAACTTGAAGTAAGGGCTAAAAAATCATTATGATTTCCTCTATAATTATCACAATTAGCAATAACATGTATGTCAGCCTGTCCGTATTCTATAGTCGCCTGATTTATCGTAGAAATGCACATATATTAAATTTTTGTATAAGAAATTCCCGGTTAAAATTGCCTAAAGAAACGAGTTTTTTCTGGACCTGGAATACTGGACGCAGCTGGGAGCTGAGTCCCCTATTTCATGTCCGACAACTTGGAATATATATATTTGACTCGAAATTTTTCGCACACATCTGTATTATGTAAGGACATCACAGCTTGTATTCTTCTCACTGTAATTATTATATGTATGGGCCGGAGGCCTGTATTTGAAATAAAGTTTTTGTCAGTTGTCAGTTGCTACAAGGATAACCCTGGTCTCCGAACCTTATTGTTTTGTAATATTACCAGAAACACACATTCATCATTTTCTTTAAAATTGTGTTTTAGTTATCTGAGATGTACGATCAGATTTAACACGTATTAATAAGTTTTTGTATGTTTCATATTTATGAAAAAGTGTGTGAATTATTTAGACAATGAACCAGCACGGCGAATTATAGCGAGCAATCACTTGCAGGCGCCTGCAACTCAAAGCACCGAAGGAGCTTTGAAAGAGCGGGAGCTCTATGGTAGAGGATTGGTAAGGCATATTTTTACCTGAAAGATACATTACTTTCAATGGAATTTCTTTCGTAACGACACCAAAACGGAAGTTATAATTAGACTGGTTCGAACAGAAATCAACAAAAAAGAAGAAATACATGGCATAAGTCTTTGTGTCGCCACGTTACGTAATGACGTCAAACGTTCCGTTTGAGAAAAACAAGATGGCGTCAACGTTAATCGCTTCTGTGGGCACACAAAAATGCAAGGAGGCTGAGCGTTGGGTGAAATTTAAAGGAAATAAAGCTGCATAGGGAAGGAACTGAATACTTATAGTCAGATTTCCGAGAGGGTATATTACTAAGGGGAAATATGTTTTCTGACAGTTTCTCATCAGTTTGTAGACGGAGTTCGCAGTTGTGGAGTTGCAATGCTTTTATTACGAATTTCATACGACCAAAAAGCATCGTGAAATTGAATCCAGAATCTTACAATGAGTATTCAGACCAGGGTCTACACTTCGATCACGCATTTTTGTCCGAAACTTTAGAGTTAGCATGGTAGCAACCATAGGGAGGTTTTATCATACCACCCACACACTGTAAAGAGCGATGTGCTTGCCTCTAGGCAGTGCCTATTTTCACATAAAACTTTAATGTAGAGTTTCCTCAGGACTTCCAGTATCGTCCGTAATTTGGATGTTATGTTGCCCTTTGTTAACAGCTATTACTCTTGCTCATATAATGTGCGTTTTAACCATTGCAGACCTTGGGTGTCCGTGATTGGCTTGTTTTCTTACGGCCAACCCACGCGAGTTTTGTTCGCTCAATACTCCTACCATCGTAAAAATTAGGAATAAATGCGGCAACTTGAATAACTACCATATTTGTCTTGAAAAAGTAACAGTTTTGGTTTTAATCTAAAAGATGTAGATGGAATGGCAAACAGTAACAAATCTGATCAGCCTGTTTTTCAGGAGCAGTCTGATTCATGTCTTCACTGTCCGAGTACCTAGAATGTTTCCGCTGCCGGGCGGAATCAATGCATTACCCGTGTATTTAATGCGTTACCATCCACAAAGGGCCGGATGGCATATTATGTCTGCAGACAACAGATAGCCCAAATAGTGGTCAATTCAAGTAAGTGTCCTCTTTAAACTGAGATCTATTGAAGTTAGTCTTCCTTTCAAAGAGCAAGTTAACGTCTGCGAGACATTCAGCTGGCATTACATAGGGACATTTTCTCCAAAGCCATTTTGATTTAAACACTATTTTATGCGTGCAATTATCATATAACGTACAACAAATACAAGTACAAACAATATAATAATCATACAAATGAGATTTAGATGAAAGTCCAAGGACTTATTCAAATCTGTATCCCAAACTGCAATAACATAAACTTTCTACATAAACGTGATTGTCATATATGATTTATATACAATTTTTTCTGTTCAGAGATACCAAAAGCGGAAGGTAATGAAAAATAGTAATAATAATTTTACAGACAGAAATTGAGAAAGAAATGGAGGAAATACTCAAAGCCATTTTAACATTTCAAATTACAGTGTACTTGTGCCAATTGTTTTCCAACATTAGCTCAATTACTCATTTCATTTACTTTAATTTCGGCGTTGTGGCATGAGTAAATTTGATTTAATTATGTTTTGGTCAAATTTTTCAACACGTTAATAGACGTTTTTACTGTATTTGCAATGATAGATCTTTCAACATTTCAGTTAATACTAGATAAGATAAGATAAGATAATTTTATTAACGTCTCACCAATTTTACATGTACATAAACACAGTTAAAAAAAATCGATATAAGATGTAAAATTGCGACTCAATATTGAGCTATGAGAGACGATCGCTCTAAAATGTGTCTGTTCTTGTGTCCTGCACCAGCACTACATCCCCTAAATACCCCACACTGAGCCAAGGAAGACGGTTATCCAACCAGCAAGTCTACGCTTCCAGACTCAGCCTGGAGTATTAAATGCAGTACTGGGACAAAACAGCAATTAGTATGATAAAAAGCGACACGCTTTATCTATAAGCCATTATCACTCTAAAACGTACCATAAATTAGTGCCCTACATGCGCTACCTTCCCTTGATACCCCATGCCGAGTCCGGATAACCGGGACCACGCGGTGGAACCAATGTTCACACAGCATGTTGCCGGATCCGGACACGGCATGGGATATCAAATGCAGCACAGGGACCAGAGCAACAGATAAAATGAAATTGCAACTTTAATCTGCACTAAAAGAGATAATCGTGTCCGTTGAAATGTATACTGTCCCAGTGGTAAATCCTCCCTGATGCCCCACGCTGAGTCCATGATAACAGGGAACATGTGGCGGAGCCAATGTCCAAACAGCATGGACCCGATCATGGACTCAGCATTGGGTATCAACCGCACCACCGGGGCAAAACAGCAGTTAGTATTGTAAATAACAGATAGCTTTTTACATTTAAATGGACACTTATAAAAAATATGGTACACAATATACATATTTACATCAACTGTACAGCAGACTACGCCTTTTGTTTAAAATCAGATAACAGGTTTTGGCACTTATCTTGACTATGGAAGGATTTGCTAAAATAAAAGATACTTTTTCAATATTATTTAAGTTCTGAAACCATTTAGTATAAGCTCAGCTTCAATACACAGCTCATTTCGGAACTCAGTGTACAGCGGACAATGTAATAAAACATGGATTTCATCCTCAACAGCATTCCTACAGCTAAAGCATTTTCTTTCACTAACTCCTAAGCCATTATAGCGGCCAGTTTCAAGTGCAATCGGGGCGGTTCCACTTCTAAATTTAGCCAAAGCCCCTCTATGAGACCTATTAAATATCCTTGTACAATATTCTTCAACTACAAAATCCTGCTTAAAGGTTCTGTATAATCGAAGTTTATTCCCTCCAACTCCCGAACGTGAACTATTGCGATTTACATCAACTGCCCACTGATTAATATATTCTTGCGTAATGAAAGGCAAAACGTTATTTAAAATATTGGTCTTATTAATGGTTTGATTTATGTTATTATAAATGTGAAAATTGGACTCTGTCAATTTCTGACCTACCCTGAAATTCCAGTTTTTACATCTGGTACTTACTTTTGAATTTGACCAGCAGAATATTTTCCTGTTCAGCCTTGTTGCGTCCATATTTATACAGCGACACCAGAATGATAACACAGACTTCCAACACTTTGTGATCATGGGCGTCCATCCTATATCTCCATTAACTGCTGCGTTAGGTGTATACCTTCCTACATTTAGAAAATATCTCGCAGCTCTATGTTGTACAGCATTAATGCAGCTATAGGACTGGGTGCCCCAGATCGCAGCACCATACGATATAACCGGGCAAACAACTGACTCATAAAGCTTTGTAAAAGGACCATACTGAATACCACCAAATGCTTTTGATTAAGCTATTAAAAGTCCAAGTGCGCGATTTGCAGACTGTGCGACGTGTTTAGCAGTTATTGCGAAATCTAGATGTTCTGATAAGACTATCCCCAAATATTTATACTGCACTGTATACGAAATGTTCTCATCGATTACCGTAAATATGGCATCTGATTGCGGCATTGAGGGATTACGAAAATGCACAACGTTGGATTTAGCTGAGTTGACTGAGATTAGATTACTTTTGCACCAACTTCCTAATATATCCAGCATCGACTGCAGATTTGCTTCTATTTCAGCAATAAGAACTACATCATCAGCATACAGTAAAACAGAGACTGTATCGTCACCAATTTAACACCTTTACCCAGTGCGTCAATTTTAATGCCAAATCATTTATATATAAATTAAAAAGTAATGGCGACTATTCTGTCATCAATCGAAACAATTAACGGTCTTCAGCTTTGCTCGCTCCTTGTAGCGGTTGGTGATTTAGTTCTTCAGATCACTGTGATAATAACAATCTCGTCATTACATGTACAAGGTCAAAGACTTGGATATTTGGAAAAACATCTGAATTAAGGTTTCGTGCTAATGTTATTGTTATTAAATACCTGATTGGAAGCCTTTTTCTTCTTAGTTGTATAACAAGTCTTCATCTGATTTTTAGGAGCTAAGCTTATAGCATAGCCACGTCTCCTGCGTCCGTCACCTGTCCTTCTGTCTACATTTTCGAACGGCATATCCTCTGTCTCCATAAAGCTGTAACACGCCGTTAGTATGGAAAAGTGGCTGCTTACTTTCTTACGTTTCGTAAATTACCGAAGCAGGAACCTTTCACCAACTAGTTTGAACTCTCATGACAAGAAGTTTTTAGCATGCTGCATAGTAAAACAGAGCTGAAAATTAGCAAGACATTGCTTTTAGTGGACAAAACCAGTGGCATATATTAAAAAGTCTTAGATGTTGACTTCACTTGCCTAATAGTTAAGAACACTAGGCCTCTCACAGCTGTAGGTTCGAGCCTTGGTCGGCGATCAAGTGAGAAAATCAAGTTCTGCTAACGGAAGGTCAGATGTGTCCGGTTTTTGCCCACCTAAGCTTAACAATCGGTTCGACATAATTGATATTCATGTATTCTGGAAATATTATCCATCTGATCAATGATTTCAGATGAGAGACAAAAACTGCCTACACGTATTTTATATACATTCATATAAAGTGATTATTATTAATACGTTAACGTCATTGATTGGCAGCTCTCAGCTACCGAAACTGCTATGCCCCACATATTCCTGACAGTTGCATGACATTTGATCGACCGACATTTCGCTGTTACGACCTTTCATTCAATATAACATAATTAAGGTCGTTTTTGGAAAAGTTAGTACGTGTAGGAAACTGAGCATGCCTTTGAAATTTTTGTCTACTACATAAAATATTTCTGGAAGTAAAGCAATATGCTTCACCATGGACACGACTATGTCTGACTATGTGTATTGGAAAAAGGAAAGGTTGATGCAGGCGTTGCATTTTCAAACAGTGATTATTCTATTTAACTTGAACTATGGCATAACAAACACAACCTTGGACTTTTAATAAGAGTCTCGAAATTCTCCCATTAATTTTTAAACATCTTTTGAGAAACTGAACATTTTTCATCGGTCTAAATAGATGGATGGATGAATGACTTACGATTGTATGGCCTTTTAAAAGTAATTCAGTCAAATTAGGACGATGGGTGAGCCAAAATGAAAGGCTGTTGCTATGGAACTCGATTTGATGGAATGTTACAGGGCGTGGCCATTTACAACGAGAAAGATGTAGAGGAAATCTTGATAAATTTTACCCAAAATAAGGTTTTGATGATAAATAATAAACCAATAACAGCACTCACATAGGTGTAATTATTCTGTCGTATATTGCCTTTATTAAGTACATGTAAAATGATTATCTGTAAGTACTATACGTACTTCAACATCTTGAATTGTATATTTCATACACTTTGTTGATTATAATTGTGGTATCAAGGAATAATTTGCTGCTGTGTGGCGACCGTTAAACGTCCCCATGTACATCGTCATAGTGCGAATTATATTTTCTTGTCCTTTGAGATTTTTTTAACTATTTTACGGTCATTCTGGAAACAGTGTTGGTCCGTATGGAGGCCGTAATACGTCTTCCCATTAAAACGTAAATCAGCATAATGCCCATTTAGAGTCATTTTGAAAATAGAGTTCTGCTTAAGGGGGCACATTGTTGCACATTTCATGACTAGTCATGAGCAGACTCAATTAAGACGAGCCTGTTATTATTATTTCCTTGGTGTATTTTATTTCAGTCCAGTTCAGTTCAGTTCTCCTAACGACGTTCCCCAAGTGGCTCAGCGTTACGTAATTATAGTTGCATGCACTTGGCGCCGAGAGTCCGTCCAAGGTGTATTCTGTGCTTCCATTGGATCTATTTATTCAGATCTACACTGTCCATGGACCAGCCAGCAGTCGAATGTGTGGTAAACCAGTGTATACAGACAATAAGATAAAAGTCGCGGTTTCGGTTTGAAAAAAAAAAAATCGGTATTGTTTGTTTAAATTGATAATAAAAGTAAGTTATTGCTGCCCTAGATGTTAATAGTTTTGATTCTACATGTTTTCCAAACTTGCCACTATTAAAACAGTCTGAGCTGGGGCACAACAGTATTATCTATATTTAACTATTTCATATTTTAAATTCAGTCGAAAACCCTCTGTGAAAGTACAGCATAATGAAAGCATCGAATTCGAGACAAACGCCAATACAATGAAATTTCTACATTAAGGAAATTCTAATCTGGTAGTTAGTTCTAGTCAGAATACATTTTATTAAATCGCCATACGACAAAACCAACAATGTGGTTGTGCGCCCAACACAGACTCAGATCAGCCTGGGCATCCGCCCAGTCTGATCTGAGTCTTCGCTGTCCGCATGGAGGTAGCTTAGACCCTTAGTTACCCTTTAAGCACTTAACGAAGGGTCTGATCAAACTGGGCGGATGACTATGCTGATCCGAGTCTGCGCTGGGCGCACAGCCACATTGTTGGTTTTGTCGTGTCGCGGCTCATATATATAAATTCCAGACAGTTAGTAGCAAAAGTCCGAATAAAAGTGAATGTCACTATATTGTCACGTCTATATTGTCATGTTACTAATGGAATCTTTTTTCAGTTTAAGGGACAATGAAATCGTATTGAACTCAATTCCTGGATACACAGATCCGACTGGAGCCAGGGTACCTAAAGATGTGTTGTATTTTGTGTGCACATGTACGATTTAGCCAGTTTGGCAAGACGAACGCAATCTCCAACATTAAGTGGCGCTTTAATCGCCGACCGCCACCGATACAATTTTTTGCAGCTTGGAGCACAAAGGGTACAAATTTGCTGGCCTATGGAACAATTTAACATGGGTTTCTAACGGAATATCGTTAGAAGAAATAGCCTCTTCACGAAACCAGACGCTCACTTTTTATTATGCCCCCGTGACGATGGTCAGGGGGCATTAAGATTTGCCCCTGTCTCTCCGTCTGTCCGTCCGTCCGTCTGTAAGTCACGCTTTATGGTATAGATTTTGTGTAATCAACTCCTCCCACAGTTTTCAATGGAACTTTTTCAAACTTTGCATACATGTTGTTGACATATTAAAAGTAAAAAGTATGCAAAGACCAGGAACTGAAACAATCAAAATCCAAATCCAGCCCTCAAACCATAGTTGGAAACAACTAAGATTACAAATAATCAAGATACAGAGAACATATAGCCAACCGAGTGAGCAGCTTGTTCCCAAAAGGTGTAAAAATCTGCATGTGGATTTTCAATGGAGAAAGAATTAATTTTGACAGAATTACGGTCTTTTGAACTTAGTCATTTTAGGCACATTTTTGCATTGCAGGCTATAGAGATTGTGTTATCAACTTGTCCAACAGTTTTCAATGGATCTTTTTCAAACTTTGCATACATATTGCTGACATATTGAAAATGTGCATGTAGATTTTTGATGGAGCTAAAATAAATTTTGACAGAAATACGGCCTTTTGAACTTAGTCGTTTTAGGCAAATTTTTACATTGTAGGGAATAGAGTTTGTGTAATCTAATTTTCCCACAGTTTTCAATGGATCTTTTTCAGACTTTGCATACATGTTGTAGACATATTGAAAATGTGTATGTGGATTTTTGATGGAGCTAAATTTAATTTTGACAGAAATGCAGCCTTTTGAACTTAGTCATTTCAGGCAAATTCGTGTAAAATAGGTTATAGAGTTTGTGCAATCAACTCCTCCCACAGTTTTCAATGTATCTTTTTCAAACCTTGCATACATGCTGTTAATTTATTGAAATGTGCATGTGAGTTTTTGTTCAACTTAGAATTAATTTTGACAGAATTACAGCCTTCTGAACTTAGTCATTCTGGGGAAATCTTTTCATTGTAGGGTATGGAGTTTGTGTTATTAACTTGTCCCATAGTTTTCAATGGATCTTTTTCAGACCTTGTCTACATATTGTGAACATATTCGAGGATGTGCTTGAGGCATTTTGATAGGTCTAGAATTAATTTTGACAGATTTACGGCCTTTTTAGCATAGTCATTTTGGGCAATTTTTATTATAGTAGGGTATGGAATTCGTGTAATGTTTTCAATAAGTTCTTTGTAGGTGCTGTATGGATATATACGTCATGTGACAGGTGCTGCACGGGGGCATCATTAGTGTCTTAGTGACGCGATTTTCTAGTTAGGATGTTATATAATATTTATGGAAAAAACGGTTGTCGTTTTTTATGTCAAGCTTGATAGTATTACCTCAACACCAGACAGTACACTTTTATTGTGGTGGTGTGTTACATGAAGCATAATCTAGCGAACGAATAAACAAAATCTTCAACACCAACAGAGTGCTGGACTACCAGTCCAAGGGTTGCAGTTTTGATCCCCCGCTTCCTTGGTCTCTCGGATAAGACATTAAACTGATGAGGCGTCTCCGTATAACCTATGTATTTTTAGTGGGACGTTAAAGCTGTGTTTACTTATTCACTCACTCACTCACTCAATCACTCACTCACTCACTCACTCACTTCAAGCTGATGCATTTTAATCGGTTCTGCGTACACATTATAAGTAATGAATATGGTTCATGTATGTGGTTTGATTTCTTCAGTGGTCGGTATTCATATCAATATGCGGCGTATCTGTACATGTGTACGTAGTCACCGTTGTTCTCACTTTAGGGGAGAGTCGGGTAACTTCTAACAGGCGGGTAAATTCGGATATACCATGGCAAACAGTGAAAATCCAGATGAGACGGCTCGCCGTCTCATCAGGATTTTCACTGTTCGCCCGAATTATTTTGTTTTAATTCTAAGCAACTGACATATAAAGGAAACAATGTCACTGTCCGAATTTACCCGCCGTCCAAAGTTACCCGACTCTCCCTTAACAGCAAATTTCTAGTTAATAACCATTTTATGGAAGTAATGAGTGCATTGCATCAACTGACTCGTCTATATCTCATGGTGAAGGTTAACAATTACAAATACATATTTTTAAGACTGACACACATGTGAGAACAACTCTACTTTGATGATAGGGTTACAAGGTAAAACATTCTCTCTATGTCAGGACATTTAACCCTATTAAACGCGACCAGGAAATGAGCCAAATCTGTAGTATTTGTGGTAAGTGATCTGTGGAATCAGCTCAGTCTGTCATGTTCGAATCCACATTTGGTACATTAAAACAGAAAAGTTTTCATAAGATTGCACTGAAGTACAGGCTGATCTGTGGCTTAGCTTCACATACACCGAAAGGCACGGTGCTCGTAGAACTCGTCATTTATGCATATTTGGAATGCTATGTCTTCATTCATCAAAATTTGAGTTCATTAGTAGACATATATCAGCATATCAGATTTGCATTTCCCGTGAATCGTTTAACATTTCGAGCCACATGGTGTGAAAAGGCAGACAATGTATGACAATTTCAATCCGTTTAGACATGGTTTAGAGCAGACTCCGTGCAGTCCAACACGTCTTTCCTATTCAGGTACAGATTTTGCAGGGCTTAAGTTGATGTGGCGTAAAAAGGAACGCTCTTCATACTGCGCTTAGGCCGAGGCCAGCTTGGGTCCTCCCTCTGCGCACGTGCTGTAAGGCAGCATTTCACGGGAGATGCACAATTACAATGCCATGGTTCACTTGCTTTAATTTTATCCCCGATCAACGGCCCCAGGATGCCAGTACAGTCAGATCTGTCTTGAGCCCAGTAGTAGTTGTATCATTACTAGGGGCGTAAGATGAAGCTCTCAGGTTTTGGATTACTAGCCCTCGTCTTTCAGATTCAAAATGTTTTACCTCGTGAGTATTGTTTATTAAACACATATGGCCAATGTATGGAATCCAGAAGGGACGCTTCCCTTAATTGAGGTTTTAACAATAATGCATTTCGTGATTTTATCAAGGTATGTACATATTAACCCTTCAAGCGCCAAAAAGCAGACGACAAAATGTACGCCTGAAAAAAATTCAAAATATGTTTCATCCAAGCTATATCATATTAAAAATTCAAAAACTAGAGGACAAACAGTGTAGATCTAGATGATGTGGCTCATAATGAGCCACCTCATCAGGATCTGCACTGTTTGCAAATTCTGTCATTTTCAACACTGGCGCTTTAAGTGTTAACGTAGTTGTTGAGGGTCCTTGATGGTACATGTAAGCATTAGCTTAAGGTGGATTGGAGACACCTTCATGTTTCTCCGCTAGTTTTGTTATGGGATACAGGTAACTATAGGTTTGATTCCCTTAGCACAGATGGCATGCCAAAAAGAAAATCTAGTCTTGATTTGCAATAGCATTTTGTCTTTAAGATTTAAATCTAACTGAGAAGGGAGGAAAAACTGAAAGCGTCGGATTTGCCTCTCCTGCCAATTTACCCGTTCCCTGCTCGAAAAGTATCTTTGTCGTCGCCTTGCGCCATATATATAAAATGAATTAAGTGGTTGCTATGCGGTTGCTAAGGCTGAATTTCTATAAAGGAGATTCCCTGCAACTATGAAATTTGCCGGAAGAACAAATTTCATAGTTGTAGGGAATCTCCTTCATAGAAATTTAGCCTTAGCAACAGTATAGCAACCACTTATTATAAGTAGGTTTATAAATACGACCCCGGGTTTCTAGAAAATATAAATCGTAGCCCATTTTCCTTTATGCGACTCCAAATAACACATAATATCAGATAAAAAGGCGGGTGAGGTTAACTTTTGTTTCCTATCCACCTTCTCTGCCTTTAAAATATTTGGAGGTCAAGTACTTATGTATATTCCACCGCTGTTATGTAATCCATACTAGGCAATATTACAACATAATAACATGGCTACTTTGGCCTTTTCTTCTAATATACTGCTTAGGCCTATTCCAATCAGTAAAGATGAATGGGTTCACTTTCAGAGTGTTTTGTTTTTTACTGTTGCCTTCTTTTTCAAATTGGTCCAACTTTTAAAGGAAAGAAATTGTTACTCAAACAGGAAATCGTTTCCTTAAAGTGCAAACTCCTTTTCAGATTCACTACGTCCTGCAGGAAAGCAAATAGGAAGTTTTTCAGGCATAAAAACTGTATTATTATCATTATGTTTTTAGAGGATGCTAAAACATGAAGGTGTGTTCATACACTTTACGTTTTGCCGCATATGATATGCTCGGATGAAACAGTATGCAGGCCTGTCTTTAAGTGAGTGAGTGTGCCCGGGTTAAACTTCATAGGTCTGACAGAGACGGGACCTTGGTTTACGATCTCATCCGAAAGGCCGTTGAAACGGCGGATCTATCTTGCGATCCCTGGACTGGTAGTCCAACGTGTTATCCACTACACTACCGTCGCTCCTAGGGCTGTCGTTAAATATTTAAACATACATAGTTTAGTGCATAGACTTCACTTTAAAGTTCTTTAGAAACACATGTTTTGACAATTTGAATGTTAATACTTACTATAATTAGGAAACAGATTCTTGCTTACAGTAATTTGTTGCCAATATATCACTGGTTGGAGGTCAGTCGAGAAGTGGATATATCACGAGCGCAAAGCGCTCGTGATATTTCACTGACGACTGACCGACAACCAGTAAAATATTGGGCAACAAATCACTTGGTAGGAAGAACTATTTCGATTCTAACACACAAGAGACGGCGAAAACGCAGCTGTTTATTTCAGATTTTTCCAGTTTTCCGTCATGATTACATGATGAAATCCCGCCAACAACTTTGATTGTAACAGAGGCGTTTACATGTATTTCATAAATTTTTGATACGAGAAAAAGACGTTACGCCGTCTATCCTCATGAAAATGAAAATTGACGTCACCAAACGAATCTAAATGACGTCTGAATGGCACTAAATAACATAACGCTAGTCCGCCCAGTGATTTGTCGCGCAATATATCATTAGATTTTACCATTGGCTATATAGGCGACCAGTGTTAGAATCAAGGTTTATCTTAATGGTTTATACAGTTGGAGACATATGATGGATATAAACTGGGAAGAAAGTTTCTTTCCGGAAAATGGATGATTCGCTGAAACGATTAAGCTCTGGAAAAAATATTTATTGTCGCTTCTGATACATCGCCTTATCTCAGTCTGTAAAAGAATTGGCATACTCATCACTTGTGTCTTGTTAGCCTATTTACCTATATGTCGACACACGATTGTATAATAATGTATTAATCTATTTTTATTACAGATAATTTTGGACCTATATTTAATAGAGGTCTGATATTTCGACCAGGTCCCATCCATCCCGGACTAGTTATGATGAAGAAACCGCTGCTCATCATGCGAAAACCGCTCATCATGAAGAAACCATTCTTTCTTATGAAGAAACCGTTATTTCTGAAGAAACCAAAATTTCATGTGAGGAGACCACTTTTCCTGAGGAAACCACTTTTCATGAAGAAACCCAAATTGTTCATGAAGAAACCATATTTTCTGAAGAAGCCAAAACTACACTGGAAGAAACCGTTTTTCTTCAAGAAACCAAAGCCGTTTATAATGCCCTTTAAAAAGCCAAAGAAGTTTTTCAAGCCAAAATTCTTCCCGCACCATCGACCTATCATCTTTCAGCGACCTCGACAAGCTGGTGGTTTAAGGTAATTTACGTTACTTTACATAATTCTGATAAAATATCATGTACGGTAATAACTCTAAAAATGAGATGCTTAAAATAATAATTTGAGCCGCGACACGAGAAAACCAAACAAAGTGGATGTGCACCCAGCGCAAATTCAGATCAACCTGGGCATCCGCCCATTCTGATCAGAGTCTTTGCTGTCCGCATGGAGGTAGCTTACTTAGCTACCCTTTAAGCGCACTTCAAATACTCTCATCAGACTGGGAGGATGCCCCGGCTGATCTGAGTCTGTGCTGGGCGCACAACCACTTTGTCGGTTTTCTCGTGTCGCGGCTCAATTACCGTAATTGTCCTAAAATTAAACATAATGGTTTTCGACCAGTAATGCGTCCAAAAAATGCAAATGGAATGGCAAACAGTGTAGTCCCGATCAGAAAGGAGCAGTCTGATCTGGGTTACACTCTGTTAGCTCAGACATATCTGTCTTATTATTTAGTTTAAACATACTATTTCAACAAAATGTAGATATACACTATTTTACAAGATACAATTCTAATTAGAATGAGAACTGAAGCTAGAAGCTTATCAAGTTCTTCTCCTGTCTCAATTATTTAGGTTTCTAACGGTAATTTCTTATATATATATTTATAAGAATTTGTTTCGGAAGAAAAATTGGACGGACACACGGCGCCAAGTGTGTGCAACTATGGTTACGTACCGTTGAGCCACTTGGGTAACGTCGATAAGAGAATTGAACTGAACTGAATTGAATTTCGGAAGAATATCCTAATACGGGTATACTTTATGTGGTACAAGCTATGACATAAATACACACAGCATGCTTAATTCGTACTACTGAGACGCGACACGACAAAACTTATTAAGTAAAATTAGCGCCTAGCAAATACTTAGATCAGCCTGGGTAGCTACCCAGTCTCACCAGAGTCTTCGCTGTGTGCTGAAATTGTAGCGAATGGTCTAAGTAAACTCCATTCGGACAACGAAGACTCTAATCAGACTGGGCGGATGCCCAGACTGATCTGAGTCTTCGCTTTGCGAATATGCCTCTTTGTTTGTTTTGTCGTGTCGCGTGTCATGTATGTCATTTGGAATCGTTTGGTCTGTTCCATAATACCATCAGGACATGATATGGATGCCATAATGCAGCAAGACAATGTTGACAGCAGAAGAAAATACCACATTTCGCAACTAGGGGTCGAGACAGGTAAATTCGGACAGCAGGTTAATTCGGACATACCATAGGAAACAGTGAAACTCCAGATGAGACGGCTCATAATGAGCCTCTCATAAGGACTTTCACAGTTTGCCCAGTTGTTTTAGTTTTAATTCCAAACAACTGACATATAAAGGGAACAATGTCACTGTCCGAATTAACCTGCTGTCCGATTAACCTGTTGCCACAAACGCTCGGAGATATATAATCAATTTCAATTTCTCACGAAAATTTGTACCGAATGCATGATAATGATTGATATTGAAAGCAATTTTATACATCAAATTTGTAATTTGTATTCTAACAGTTACCGACAGAGCCCAGCCAGCAGTATAGGTGTTCTTACCATATGTACATGTACTCACTATGACATTTATGTGATACATTGTAGTTTGATTGGTTTAAACATATTTTATTCAGAAAATGCACACGTTAATGACAACAGCAATGCTATAAATATACACACAATAGGATCAGGGGCCTGTTTCACAACGAATCGTACGATTAAAATTCGTCGTAAGATGATCGTACTAGAATCTTACGACCAAAAATCGCTTTCATGAAAAAAATCTCTGTTTCACTATTGTCCTCGTAGAACTCAATTTACGATCAAATCTACGATACCTAAAGGGCAGTCGTAAATTTCACTTTTTATCCTCTTTCACCGCTCAGCATACTCATACTTAACTTTTGAATAGATTACATTTATCTACTGTCTTTCTGAAAAGCACATACCAAGTTTTGAGCAAATCAGCCAATTAAAAAAAATCTAAATTTATGATAAATCATCTAAGGGTGATTTTGAGTGAAGTTTTTCCTGTACGATTATTGTACGATTATCGTGCGATTCTTGCGGGATAATTTACCTGCAATGTATCAGAGATTATTCTCAAAATCATGGCGGCAGCATTTGTTCAAACAGAGAGAAATTATCTTACAAGAAAATGGGAGGTCTTAGGACTGTTTGAACCCCTAATTACGTGATCTCTGATCTGAGGAGACTGCATTTTTGTGTTCAACGGTATGGCACGCCAAATGCACAATAAATCTTTAAACTAGGTTTAAGAAATTTTACCATAAGTTGAGCTTCAAACCTAAGTTTCAGTTCAGTTATAGGCTTAAAATCTGACTTCAATACCCGGATTTATAAAAACGGTTATAGAAAATTTCAATTTTCAAAAGTTAGTTTTGAAGTTAAAACAAAAGATTGAAAACTTAACACCTAAAATTGAGAATGTGAAATTTGTCTTGCTATACAAACGAATTATTGCGCTGGCCACAACAAGGTTCTGCAGTGCAAGTCTGAAAGAGCTGATACAATCACAAACAGCATTTGGCAAAATAGCAAGACCCGAGTTTAATTCCTCGGAACTTCGATCTCAAAACTGTATTTCGAAAATCGAGGAAGGACATGGCAAGCCAATGCACAATGAATTTCAAAACCCTGAGTTTCAGCCTTGTTTCAGAGTTTCAGTCCTAGGTTTTGGATCTCCAATCCCCACTTTTGTAAAATGAATTTATATAGGAATTTTGTTTTCATATCTTGGTTTTGAAGATCTGCAACTAAGGATAAAAAACTTTGAACCTTGGATTGAAAACTTCCCAGGTGCGATCCTTCGTGTCTTTGGTAAGGTGTCGTCCATGTTTACTTAGAAACCACCGGTAGCTCAGTGGTTTAAGCGCTGGCCTGCTAATCAAGCGGTCCTGAGGTCGTTTCCGGAGGCGGAAATCGTTTCAGTTGTAAACAGGGTTCCCTTGCAAATAACCTTTCATAATCACCCTTCCACCGTCCTGATACGACTGAAATACTGTTGAAACGGACGTAAAATCGCAAGCCATCCATCCATCCATCTTCCTTACTTCAGTGAGAAGGGCTTTAAACTCATTTGAGGTCCTTTTGATCTTTTTCTTTGACATGATTGCGTTGTAGTACAAATCGCTACTGTTTGTGTTTACAAAACCCAATACACATCTGTCAAAGCTAATACACATCACGTCTGCGATCCATCGTATAACTAAAATCCTACGAGAATCGTACTATCTGTCGTACGATGTTTTTATGAAACGATCGTGCGAGAATCGTGCGATTCTCGTACGACCAAACGTACGATTATCGCACGATTCATCGTACGGTTAATTTTTGTGAACTAGGCCCCAGGGGCCTATTTCACAACGAATCGTACGATTGAAATTCGTCTTAAGATGATCGTACGAGAATCTTACGACCAAAAATCGCTTTCATGAAAAAAATCTCGGTTTCACTATTGTCCTCGTAGAACTCAATTTACGATCAAATCTACGATACCTAAAGGGCAGTCGTAAATTTCACTTTTTCTCCTCTTTCATCGCACAACATACTCATACTTAAGTTTTGAATAGATTACATTTATCTACTGTCTTTCTGAAATGCATATACCAAGTTTTGAGCAAATCAGTCAATTAACAAAATTCCAAATTTATGATAAATCACCTACGGGTGATTTTGAGTGAAGTTTTTCCTGTACGATTATCGTGCGATTCTTGCGGGATAATTTACCTGCAATGTATTAGAGACTATTCTCAAAATCATGGCGGCAGCATTTGTTCTAATAGAGAGAAATTATCTTACAAGAAAATGGGAGGTTTTAGGACTACTTGAACCCCTAATTCGGTGATCTCTGATCTGAGGAGACTGCATGTTTGTGTTCAACGGTATGTCACGCCAAATGCAGAATAAAATCTTTAAACTAGGTTTAAGAAATTTTACCCTAAGTTGAGCTTCAAACCTAGGTTTCAGTTCAGTCATAGGTTTCAAATCTGACTTCAATACCCGGATTTGTAAAAACGATTATAGAAAATTTCAATTTTCAAAAGTTAGTTTTGAAGTTAAAACAAAGGGTAGAAAACTTAACACCTAAAATTGAGAATGCGAAATTTGGCTTGCTATACTATACAAGCGAATTATTGCGCTGACCACAAGGTTCTGCAGTGCAAGTCTGAAAGAGCTGATACAATCACAAACAGCATTTGGCAAAATAAAAAGACCCGAGTTTAATTCCTCAGAAGTTCTATCTCAAAACTGTATTTCGAAAATCGAGGAAGGGCATGGCAAGCCAATGCACAATGAATTTCAAAACCCTGAGTTTCAGCCTTGTTTTTAGAGTTTCAGTCCAAGGTTTTTGGATCTCCAATCTCCACTTTTGTAAAATGAATTTATATAGGAATTTTGTTTTCATATCTTGGTTTTGAAGATCTGCAACTAAGGATAAAAGACTTTAAACCTTGGACTGAAAACTTTCCAGGTGCGATCCTTCGTGTCTTTGGTTAGGAGTCGTCCATGTTTACTTAGAAGCCACCGGTTGCTCAGTGGTTTAAGCGCTTGCCTGCTGATCAAGCGGTCCTGGGGTCGTTTCCGGAGGCGGAAATCGTTTCAATCGTAAACAGGGTTCTATTGCACATAACCTTTCATTATCACCCTTCCACCGTCCTGATACGACTGAAATACTGTTGAAACTGACGTAAAATCGCAAGCCATCCATCTTCCTTACTTCAGTGAGAAGGGCTTTAACCTCATTTGAGGTCCTGTTGAGCCTTTTCTTTGACATGATTGCGTTGTATTACAAATCGCTACTTTTTGTGTTATAAAACCCAATACACATCTGTCAAAGCTAATACACATCACGTCTGCGATCCATCGTATATCTAAAATTCTACGAGAATCGTACTATCAGTCGTACGATGTTTTTATGAAACGATCGTGAGAGAATCGTGCGTTTCTCGTACGACCAAACGTACGATTATCGCACGATTCATCGTACAGTTAATTTTTGTGAAACAGGCCCAAGAACGAAAGCATAATCTTATTTAGTTATTCTCCTTAAATTGAACAGAGAAGCCCTACTATACATCAGACCGCATGGATGCACTGATCTTAAACTCAATTGTGCACTTCCTTTTTTAAGACCGGGCCAAATATATGTATGATGGTTCGGAGCCGCAGGGGGTGAGGATAATTATGGGATAATTTTGGTTCTTACTCCTTGAAAACATACGTTGTGACACACATTAGAACCGCCATGAATATGGGGTTCTAATAAGACATCACCGCGCATGTATCGTTGAGAAATGATAGAACTAAACAAATATCACCAGAAACGTTAACTTTACTCTGTAGTATACGCCTGAATTATGATTTATATTACAGACCTGGGCTTCCAAGACGACCTGGATATGCAGGTGATTTCCGAGGACTCCCACAGGCTCCAGCGCCAGTACCAGCTCCAGCATCTGTACTGCCCCCATCGCCAGCTTTGTCTCTAGCTCCAGCGCCAGGTATAGCTCCAGCGCCGGGTGTAGCTCCAGCCCCAGCTCTAGCTCTAGCGCCAGGTATAGCTCCAGCGCCGGGTATAGCTTTAGCTCCAGCGCCAGCACCAGGAATAACCATGAATTCCGCAAGCAGAGGCGGTGCTCGACCACTTGCGCCAGTCCCAGCTTCAGTAGCAGGAGCATTTCTCGGCAACAATAACAACAATTTTAACAACAACTTTAACAACAATTTCGGAGGAGCAGGTGGTGTTCAAGCGTCAGCTGGGGCACCAGTGGGATTTACCAACAATGGGTTGAACAACAACAACAACAACCGGAACAATTTTAACAACAACAATTTGGCAGGCAGAGGTAATGTACGTGCGTCAGCATTTACTAGCAATAATGCAAATAATAACAACAATAATAACAACAATAACAGGAACAATAACAATAACAGGAACAATAACAATAACAGGAACAATAACAATAACAGGAACAACAATCGGAACAATTTTAACAACAATAATAATAACAATAATTTCGCAGGTAGGCTCGGTGTTGGTGCAAGCAATAATGCAAACAACAACAACAACAACAATCGGAATAATTTTAACAACAATAATTTCATAGGTAGAGGCGGCGCCGGTGCGTCAGCATTAATTAGCAATAATGCAAACAACAACAATAACCGGAATAATTTTAACAGCAATAACTTAATAGGCAGTAGCGGTGTCGGTGCGTCAGCATTTGTTAGCAATAATGCCAACAACAATAACAAGAACCATTTTAACAACAATAACTTTGCAAGAAGAAATGGCGTTCGAGCGTCAGTAATTGCTAGCAATAATGCAAACAACAACAATTTGGGAAGTGGAGTAAGTTTTCTATCGCCAGCAATTACTGGTAATATGCCGAACAACAACAATAATAATAACAACAATGCTAATAGGAATTTTGCAGGTTCTGCAGCAGGAGGTGCAGCACATATCCAGCCAGATCCTTTCCGAAACACGGCGTATGGTCCGTCAGAGCTGTTACCTGTTCGATCCCGCAATAGCCAGCCCATGGAAGGAGGAATAACCAGACAAACTCAGGGGGTCGAGTATCTTGGCAGTCAAGCCAGTTCCGGAAGGTTAGATAGTCAATCAGGAAGACCAAGTATCGGAGGTAGCCAACAAGATCCTTTCTTGGACAGTGCTTTTGATCCGAGGGGGTACAGCGGAGCCGCAAGTGGAGGATCAAATAATATGGCAAACAGTCAGTCAGAACTTCTGAGAGATAGAGGCAGTTTAGCAAGTAGCCAACAGGATCCATATTTGAATCCGACTGGGTTTCTTAATGGCCAAGGCGCGACTGGCGCGTTAAATGGAGAAATAGAAGGACGAAATTTTGCAAATAACCGGGCCGAACGTTCCAGAAATAGAGGTAGTTCTAGTCAGTCAGATCCATTTCTGAACAGCTTTTTTGATCAATCAGGAGCCTTCAATCCCCAGTCTCAGGTTGGAGGAAATTTGGCAAATAGCCAATCGGACCTCCTTCTGAATAGTTTTGTTGACCGTTCTGGTCTATTTAATCCCCAAAGGCCAGCAGGAGGTCTAAACAGTGCTGTTGACCAGGCTAGTCTTCTTACTATGCAAGCTTCGGCCGGAGGTCGTACTGGGCAAACAACTTCAAATAATCAGCTTGATCTTTACAATTTAGAAGGTAATTTTGCAAATAACCAGGCAGAGCGTGGAAATAATGCAGCTAACTCGGCAGAACTTTTCAATAACCAGCTTCCAGGTCAAGGAGCAGGTGGAGGGCGAAGAGAACAATCTCTAGGTATGACAGAACTTGCTATACTACAGGGTGGCTCCAGTTCTCCTATTAGTGGAACTGAATTTCTAAATGCTCAGAGAAATAGTCGAACAGAACTGACGAAGAAAAAGTCTGCTAAAGGGAAAACTAAGCAAGGCTCGAAAGGTTTAGCTAATAGCGAGGCAGGCGCTGGTGCTTTTAACAGTGAGGCACGCCCAGGTGCATTTAACAGTGAGGCACGTGCAGGTGCTTATAACAGTGAGGCAGGCACAGGTTCTGTTAATAGTGAAGCAAGGGCTGTAAATAATCCAGGTGCTGTCAGTACAGATGTTGTTAAAAGTCAAATAGTTTGACATGGACAAAATGTCAAAATGAATTCTTTCCAGGGTTAAAACAGTCGTAAAAGTATGGTCAGTCCTTGTTATCTGTCATTATCTAGAGATTCGTCGTATACATTGCGCGAACCCAACAGCTGACTGGCTTCTTGGACAGTAGAGAACCAATATTAATCGCGAGCCAACAGCAGCGGTTTTGGTAAATATCACGAGCACCTCTCATTTTCGACAGTTTCCGTGACCAAAGGCAGTACCATTCCTTTAGGGTATAGTGGAACTCGTTCAAACAACTTCGCTATTACAGTTTTGCCTCATTTCTCAATGGGTATTAGTTCTTAAAGAAAATAAATTGCTACCTTAAATGCAACACATTTTCTTTAAAAGCTGAGCCCCCTTCGGTGGACTTCATCATCATGGAGGGCAAACAGGAAGGCACGAATGTTCTCCCCATATTAAACATGGCGGCGATAAAACATGGAGGCGTTTTCGTACGCATAAAGTCGTTGTGGTTGTGGTCCACAGAAATGAGCAGCATTATATGAGCCGCAACACGAGATAACCAACAATGTGGTTCTGCGGCCAGCGCAGACTCCGTTCAGCCTGGGCATCCGCCCAATCTGATCAGAGTCTTCGCTGTCCGCATGGCTTAGACTTAGACCCTTAGCTACCCTTTAGGCGCTTAGCAAAGAGTCTGATCAGATCGGGCGGAAGCCCAGGTTGATCTGAGTCTGCCTTGGGCGCACAACCACTTTGTTGGTTTTCTCGTGTCGCGGCTCACATGTGAATAGTAATTATATCGGGAAGAAACTTCAAACGAACATGTGGGAGAACCTTTTGCAGCCATAAATTATGGGTGCATGTAAATGATTACATTATATATCAGGAAAATTTCGTTGACACGAAATAGCTTTCACTGAGCATATGCTGTCGTTTTGCACGAAATGAAGACTTTTTGAGGGGAATGTATGCTCAAAATGAAATCTCCAATCAGCCTGCACATCCTTGCAAATCAATCCGAATCTCCCCTACTTGTCGCTGGTGCTTTGTAAATAAAAGAGGCGCAACGCAATAAAACCAACAAAGTGGTATGTGCACCCAGCGAAGACTCATATCAGCCCGGGCAACCGCCAGTCTAATCACAGTCCTCGCTGTCCGCACGAAGGAAGCGTAGGTCCTATTATTTAAGCGCTAAGCGAAGATTCTGATCGAACTGGACGGACGCATACCTAGGCTGATCTGAGTCTGCGCTGGGCGCACAACCACTTTGCTGGTTTCCTCGTGTCGTGGCTTAAATACAAAAAAGGTATGCGGTGCTGTGACCAAAAGATGCAGATGGAATTGCAAACAGTGCAGACACTGCAGACGCGACACGAGAAAACCAACAAAGTGGCATGTGCGCCAAGCGAAGACTCAGATCAGCCTGGGCATCCGCCCAGTCTGATCAGAGTCTTCGTCGTCTTCATGGAGCTAGCGTAGACCCTAAGCTCCCCCATAATTGCTCAGCGAAGACTCTGGTCAGACTGAGCGGATGTCAAGGCTGATCTGAGTTTTCGTTGGTGCACATGTCACTTTGTTGGTTTTGGCGTGTCGGGGCTCATTATATCAGATCAGACGTTGTTCACACAACGTCTTTGGAGGCACTCTGATTTAGGTCTGCTCTATCCGATATGCACTTCTGTCCCGGTACGCTAAATAGTATTACATTGTACAATTAATAAAATTATTTATTGACATGATTTGCAGCTTCCTTAGTTTGCGTTTGGTATAAGGTTCGTACATTTTATTGCATGCGTTAAAATTTATCTATTCCCAGGAAGGTGTTATTGAGCACATTCTTTCCTTTTAGAGTGTACTCGTGTTTTGACAGAATGCAAACAGAAAGTCATGAAAGTTGTTCCACTTCGTTAAAATGACGATAAAACATGTAAGTGTATAGAGATAGAGACACCGCCATGGCCTGGGTTTGAGGCTATAAAACATGAGAAAAATCTCAAATTCAAAATTAAGCACACTGATTGGCTGCTTCCGAGCACATTGATTGGCTGCTTCCGAGCATGTGCTCGGAAGCAGCCAGTAAGTTTGCTTTATTTTGAGTATGAGAATGTACTCAAGTTTTATAACCTGTGGGCCTAGTCTTCATTTAACACGAGAGACGACTTCAACAATCACTGCAGATAAATAACTGCTCTAAGCGAGCATAGAATTACCTGTCTACAGTGTAACTCCTCCTCTCTTAATTAAATGGGTACACATTCAAGGGCAGCAACTCTACCAGTTTAATTTTGTGTCCGTTCTTAATGGATCACCTCTTTAAGCATAGACTTTGCTCCATCACGAGCCAATTCTTTCCCTTAAGAGTAGTTCCTACTTTTCGAAGAATAGTATTGTTCATGGAAGCAAACAGGAAGTCACAAAATGTCTCCTTTTTGAAGATGACAGGTAAATCTACCCACATGGCACACAACATTTACTCAGAATTGAATCAACGTTGATTCAAAGCTGAGTAAACGCTGTCTGTCTGGTTTGTACCTATTCACCATAGCCCTTTATAGAAAAGGGAGCCAAATACATGTATTGCCATGTACGAGTAAACAGACCTGTCAGTGAATATTTATGCCTCAAGGTGTATAAGTGTACCTCCATGATTTTTCCCGGTATTTTTTTTTTTTCAATGGAAAACAATTTTGGTGGCTCGAGGCTTTATGTTCTGGAGAACGTAGCCTGCCTTTCAAAATTAAAATGAAGATCGTGCGATCAAAAGAGACATGGAAAGGTACCAGAATTCAATCAGATCTGCGCTAAGAGGATGTTTTAGGTATCACCTGTGAAACCTAAACTGCCATCATGGTAAAAGACAGTCGGAATTTTGTAGTATAATCTTCTATCCAAGCGCAAACACGCTGTATCATAACAGACCTAAAACTGCTGCGATCAGATCTGATTCTAGCTCAACTACATGTTAATATAAGCGTTATAATTAAACTAATTATGCGTCTGCGTGATTTATGCCTGTTAATTCTAAATTCAGATTTGCAAACGGCTTGTTATTGAACCATATGTTACTACTCATAGATGCAATGTATGGTGTAACCACGGGATTACGTTGTATGTCGGCAAGAAGCTATATTAGGGGATCTTTATACATGTATTTATCCATCATGCTTTATGTGATGACTAATCATATAATTCAAATGAACTGAGGTCATCGTGAACCATAACAGAATTATTGAAATTTTTACCATAAGATGGTGCCACATGTGATGGAAAACCATGACGTTAGTTTCTTCTGATCTGATGACTGATCATACCCATGGCCAACCTTCCCCAAACCGCACTAAAGATCCTTTGCGGAAAGTGGAGAGCAAAAAATCGATTTAATTTCTTTACTGTTGAACAAATTTTGATGAAACTTTGCAGACCTTAATCTTTTACCCATACGAACTCATGCAAGGAAACTCAGGTTTTCGACAGTTACATAAAAAATGGTCAGATCATCTGTCCCTAATCTTTGAAGTTTTACGCTTGATTGATGCAGATTTTGGAACAGCCAGTCTTGTACAGACTTTATCCCTTATATGGACATTTACTTATATATAGGAGAAACACATCCTTTTCAAATGATTGGCCCATTATCTGTAAAGCCTCTTGTTTACCGGCTTGTATTGAGTGAACACATTTCAGACCACATGTAATTTGTGAATGAGTAATAGTATTAGTATAGTATCTATAGAAAAACAATGGCTGATGTACCATAATTATGGTTACCTCCTGTGTAAGGATGGCATAAAACTAAGAAGAAAAATGGTAATTATTAACACAGTAACTTTTCATTCAAATGTCACAAAATTCTAAATTTCCTTGCATGAGTTCGTATACTTTTTTTAGGTAACAGATTATGGTATGCAAAGTTTCATGAAAATCTATTCAGTATTAAAGAAATTATATCTCTTTTTTGCCCTTAACTTTTTCGCAAACGACCTATACCACGCCCATTTCTGAGAAACTGATAGGAATTATTGTATAACTCAAACAATTTAGTGTCTGTTACTATGATCAAATGTAGTAGACATTTTTGATCTGAACCTGTTCTATAAAAATGAATAGTGAGTGAACTCGGGATTAACGTCCCACCAACAACGAGGTCATATGGAGACGGGACCTCGGTTTAAAGTCTCATCCGAAAGACCGGAGAAGCGGGGGATCGATCTTGCGACCCCTGGATTGGTAGTCTGGAGTATTATCCACTACGCTACAGCCGCTCCAAAAATGAATAGAAATAAAACCTTTTATATTCTTTCCTTGGAAATAAAAAAAGAGTTAAAAACGAGTAGAATATTATTCTAGATCATCGCCTTTTAATCATTTGGTCCCATCTGGATTCTAATCTGTCTTATTGAAATCAAGAAGTAACAGTATTCTTTTCTCTGGCTTTCGTCACCAGATATGGTCAGGGTCAATGATGAGGCTTGAATAGCCGAAACTTTGAAGTATGGCTCAAGTTCCTTCTCTTGAGTGTGTTCAATGCACCTGAAGGAACTCTAATAAAGATGTTTTATTAAAAGCTTCTACTTCTTATCGCTGAATAACGATCCTCTCAGTCCTGACAGTTATAATATGCTTGACTCTTATCAATTTTAAAGTCTATGCAGATTACTTCTTTCATCTTATCGAATGACTTCAGCAAAAGTGCGTGGCAATTTTCCAACGTTAATAGCTATAGCAATGTTTAAGGAATGGTATTTTATTTTGCCAACGGTATCCTACGCCATTCCATTTTAGACGAATTTATACTGTGTTTACATTGATAAATCATCCATTATCAGTGTAGCCGACGTTTCCGTGGCAAACCTACTATGTAGACGGTGTCATCGTAAATATATGACATGCACAGTTGTTAATATTTGGTGGCTACTTTTCAGTTGACACTTTTGACTGCCTGGAATCTGTTCACGTAGGTTTTTGTCGTAAATTGCAGAAATTTACCTGTAATTTTGTCTCGCAGCGCCCTTTGTAGAAATTTCTGCATCATACAAAATGTATTTGGTTCCGATATGAAGGCACGGTTTGTCAAATTAGGTCTTACATGTAGTTTGCCTTTAACCTTTCAAAATGTACGCTGAAAAATTGTAAAAGCAAAATATTTTCTTAGATGGTTCTATATACATAAATTGATTCGCCTTTGTCTGTGTAAACTGCACTACGAACACAATGAACACGTGCTAAATACTGATAAATTCAATCTTCCAACTTCAAGTTCGGGATACGGACAAAATCCTGTAAAATGAGGTCTACAATGATAACCATAGTGTTCCCGTAACAGTGCTGTTTTTCTTTACTTTTCTATTTCTTCAATGGAATTCAACTATTTGCGACTTGAAAGTTTGTGTGGTTCATATCATACAAAATAACTGACTCATGTATAACTTGTTTTGTGTGCACCCCACCAATCTAACGACCGGTAATGTGACCCGGCCCAGCCTACGTTACGTTTTATTTTCATCGTTTGTATTAGGAAAATCTGAATGTTGTTTGACCATGCATTATTGTTTGAAATTAATCAACTTAAGTTGATGTTTAATAGAAATTACGTAAGCTGCATTGATCGTCTAATTACAGCGTGTACTGTAATAATTAAATGTGTGTGTTTGGAGGGGGTGGGAGGAAGGGGGTGGGTGTTTATCAAGGGCAGATAGCTTCTATGTAATTTTTATCATCGGGTGTCATAAACTAATATCGATCGTTAAATATATTATGTACGCTTTCAGTCAAAGTACTCAAGCAATACGTCGAAACAACCTGATATCTACAGCAGCATTACCTGTACTACGTAGCAGCAAGGCTCCATCGGCAAATCTGTCAAATTTAGCCTTATTCTTACATGTAGGATGAGTTCTTTCATGGACCACGCTCTTCTAACTGCTGTTCGAAAGTTTGAATTAATTTGGTTTCGATATTAAAGCACAATATAAAAGGAATTGATATGAGCTTAATCATGACAAAGCTTGCCGATACATCTTTGCTGCTGGTTGAATTGGACAGTTACTGGAAGCTTATAAGCTGCAGATATCAGGTTGGGTCTTCGTATTGCTGAAATGGTTTGACTGAAAGCATAAATCATAATTATATCTAACGAATTGCCATAATCTCTAGTTTAAAAATGACATTCCGTTTTTTAAGGTAAAGTAAGTTATCCGACTTTGATTTTCCCCAACTCCAGATGTTAACTAATTAACGGCAACCTTGCACTTCGCCATCATTTCGTAGAAAGAATCAAAACAGCTTACAAAATTTCTAACAACCAAGACGGTAAAGTTATATGAAGTAATTTATGTTTATGTTAATAATTTGTGGTGAAGCAACGTTCACATTTTGCTTTTGGAAACGATAAAAATTCAAAGTAACATTAGCTGGGCTGGGTCCCGTTACCGGTCGTAACGGTAGTGACGCGTGCAAATAACTGGTTAGCTGAGTTGCCATCTATTTGGGAAAGAGCTGCTGACTCGGCTTATCACTTGTAATTTATTTTTTGTTGGGATGTCTTTGTCAATCTTTCCCTTTGATGTTGGGGATAGGGTTTGGGATCTGATTCAGTCAGTTCCTGAAGTGTAGTTACTCTTTAAATTTAGACAAAAGTCAATAATTTATGTGATATGAGTCATAAATACATTAAGGTTGCCTAGGATGGATTTTTTATTGTGAAAAAAGTAAAATAATAAAGAGAATAAAACAAATTTCCGGTAACGTTTTGATCATCCCTCGTCTGTTGTGAACATTTGGTGGACATAGCTGCCTTGACTTTCGAAATATTAACAATTAAAGAAGGCAAATTTTAAATTCCTTCGGTATATTGTCTTCCTTGTATAAATTGCTGGTGTGTCGTACGTTGCCCAAGGAATATACATGTATGTGAAGACAATCACATAAAAGTAAGGAGAAAATATATTATAACAAACTTCATAGACACAGACATGAACATATACAACTTAAACAAGTGTTGTTTTCTGTAGGAGAAGTCTCTCTCTCTCTATTTCTGGTAGATGTCTCTCTCTCTCATTCTCTCTATTTCTGGTAGATGAGTTTATATTTGAGCTGGGTTTAAATATATGACAGTAGTATGAGAACGCCTCGAAATAGAATAAATCATGACAAGCATATTCATAGACTACTATTCATAGATTACTATTTGTCAGCGCTACTGCGCAGTCAAATAAATCCCAAAACAATTTTATTGCCTCTATAACTTAGACATAATAATCAATAACAAATACATATTAACACGTGCCGTATATATTCGTGTTCATTATCTTTTTATAGTCTAAGTAAATAAGTACACGCATAATACTACAGTTATGGTACGGATTTATTTTTCAACTAATTCATGTGTAAATTATCTACCTCACAGTCCCGAATTATTCTCACTACCTTGTAGCAAGGTCTACGAAGGGCAGTCAAAAAGTCCGATACGCTACGTAGCATAAATTTAAAATTTATTTACATATCTTAGTATCCATGGTCACAAGGCGTGCCCGCATGTGGCGCACTCTGCAAGTTAGTAGACGTTTAGTTTTATTATCACGTGTGCATTGTAGTCAATCAATAATTTAGACGTCATTATACATGTACTTGTTACCTTACATATAACGTAACAATATTATTACGTTCGGCATAAATGTAGAAGTGGCGGGTAACCGTGTGTTATAAAGACATGATAGCACCATATCATTGGTGTGGCAGGGCAAAATGAGATGATAACAGTTGTTGAAATATTTTTCTTGCCATTTTGAGCCACGACACGACAGAACTAACAAAGTGGCATGTGCGCCCAGCAAAGACTCAGATCAACCTGGGCATCTGCTCAGTCTGACCAGAGTCTCCGCTTTGCGCTTAAAGGGTAGCCTCATGCGGGCAGGGAAGACTCTGATCAGACTGAGCGGATTCCCAGGCTGATCTGAGTCGAAGCTAACCCCATGCGGACAGGGAAGACTTTGATCAGACCGAGCGGATACCCAGTCTGATCTGAATCTGCGCTGGTCGCACATGCCACTCTGTTGGTTTTGTCATGTCGCGGCTCAATTATTTGTGCAGTGAATGTTTTTGTTTTCCAACTTAATATTCCGACTTAATCACATTAAATTATATCAGAGGACTGTTCTGTTGTGAAAGAAAGCGAGAAGTAGTTCTCACGTGTATGGGGACAGAGCAATAGTCTGTAAATCACCTCAACGGAACAGACAACCATTCATATATGCCCGTCAATGCATCTAGTTGGAGTCTAACCTTAACGGTAAAGGTCTCACTACCGACTGAGCTACATGGAAGCCTTGCTGTTAAAGTAAACAACACGCAAAATATACTCCTCGCCAAAAGTTTAGCTGAGTATTAAAGCCAAAATAAGAATATTATTAGAGATAATAACAATTTAATTCAGACTTTCTGTGGAAGTTAATTTATTCTATCATCAACACCAGTAATTTTCAGCAAGTTTGATTTGAATTTGAGAAACATATGCACAGGGAAACAAAAAAAAAAAAAAACCTTTTTGGAAAGAAAATGAATATTTTTGTAATGCGATGTGGGTGGTTTTTCTTTTACACATATTTAAGTTTGGTAATGTTCAATTCTTTTGGCGAATACGAAATTACTGCTTTTACAACTATCAAAACGAACCATTATTTTCTCTCGAAAACATGAATTTCGGGGACATTCATTTATGTGCTCTCTTTATGCAGTGCTTGCTCAAATAAATTTAAATGTGTTGTTTTGCAAAGTTTAAGCATTGGTGTTGAAGAAAGAATACATTTATCTTAGTACTGAAAAGTGGAACGAAAGTATTATGCATTTAAATGATCGTCGTTCATTTATTTTAAAAATATGCTAAACGTTTGGCGAGGAGTATACTCTAGATATCAGATAAAGCCACAGCCTCACTGTCATGTTTTGAGGGCTAGGTTTTATTACGTTTTCAAACCGTGGCAAAACGGCAATATATGTTGTAAAACGGAGTGAATACGTATACAGATATAGCTAAATACGTTCGATTTAAAACGTTTAAGTCAAAACATGGCATTTTGATATACGTAGCTTATACGTAGTAAAACGTAGAAACACGAAGTAAAACGTGGTCAAAACGTACTAAAACGAAGCCGAAACGCACTAAATCGTACAAAAACGTAACAAGAATAACTTAAACGTCCTCTCAGCCTCAGTCTCACTGTAACGTATTAAGGACTAGGTTTTTCTAAGTATTGAAAACGTACCAAAACGGTGTTAAGCGTATCAAGACGTAAGGAATACGTATTTTATACGGATATACATGGCCTAGCTACGTTTGAATTGAAAATTCAGCTTAAACCTAGCATTTCGAAAACCTTAATGTATGCGCAGTAAAAACATACTGAAGCGTAGTCTAAACGTACTAAAACGTAGATTAAACGTATTAAATACCTAGTCATACATGAAGGTCCTGTACGTACTACTACGCATTATATACGCTTTCCTACGTCTTAGTGCGATGTGACGTTTTATTTTGCATTTCATTACGATTTGGTATGTTTTGCGATACCTACTGAAACGTCCCTTTGACTAGGTAGTTATCCCGGACACTACCTAGTAGTCTCTAGTAAACCGTACGGAATCGTTGTAGGTAAGTAAACTGTACTCATCCCTTCTGAAAAAGTGACACTTCGCCGTTTGATAACCGGGAAATACGAAAAAAAATGTAGTTAAACGTATTTGACACGTACTAGAAACGTAGTAACACCTAATACCTACAAAACGGGGTACATCTTTTTTTTTTGCTAAACGCAGGGTCGGAAACGTAGCACAACCTAGCCCTCAAAACGTGACAGTGAGACTGGGCCCTAAATGATAAAGGTAAAACAAGTTTATAGGATGTTGTACACGTATACAATGTTGTTGACTATCCAGTTGTGCTTGATTAGTAAAGGCACATTCCATGTGTACGATTCTATAGCAGTCTCTTTACCTCCGTGTGTTTTGAGTTTTGCTCGTGCAAGTAATTTTTATCGGTTTGATGAGGCAGACTTATTTGGTTCGGTTTGGGTTGCTGAGTGGCCACCTTTTGGGAACAAGCTGCTCACTCGGTTGGCCATATGTTCTCTGTATCTTGATGATTTGTAATCTTAGTTGTTTCCAACTATGGTTTGAGGGCTGGATTTGGATTTTGATTGTTTCAGTTCCTGGTCTTTGCATACTTTTTACTTTTAACAGCCGAAGATCAACGGCCGCAGTCATGGACCTTCACCATGAAACCATTTTATACAGCTCAGAGCACACTGGGTGTGGGTTCCTGAAATATTTGATTGCTGAATTTTATCGGACATGTGCAGCCCGTTGGGAGTCGAACCAAGACACATTGCATGAAACAAGACCACCCATTCCCCTAGGTCAGGTGCTGAGCTTGTTGCATACAATGATTGTTTTTGCAACTCTACGTTTCTTACAAAAATGCTTCCACTCATAAAGTAACAGTTAGAATCGGCTCGCAAATTTTTAAGCTTAAGTCTCAGTTGCGAAAATGACGTATTTTTCAACAAAACATAGCCCAATAATACGACAGACTGAACAGCGTCCAGGCTTTTGGAAATTGTTGCTATTTCATCGTACCATCACATGGGGGTTGTGATGTCTGACGATTCAATTACATGTATGATATTATAATCAAAGATACAAACGTGATCTGTTAGGGCCCAGTCTCACTGATACGTTTTGAGGGCTAGGTTGTACTACATTTCCCGCCCTACGTTTGGCAAAAAATGTACCCCGTTTTGAAAGTAGTTGTTACTACGCCTCCAGTGTGTTTGTAATACGTCTAACTACGATGTACGTCGTATTACCCGGATATCAAACGGCTTAGTGCCACGCTTTCGGAAGGGACGAGAACAGTTCACTTACCTACTAAGATTCCGTACGTTATACTAGGGTCCGGTATAACTACCTAGTCAAAGTGACGTTTGAGTAGGTAACGCAAAACATACCAAATCGTAATAAAACGCAAAATAAAATGTCATAAAGCGTACTAAGACGTGGGAAAGCGTGTGTAATGCGTAGTAGTACGTATTGGACCATATATGGCTACGCATTTAAAATGTTTATCTACAGTCTAGTACGGTTTCACTACGTTTCATCTACGCATACAGTAAGTACTTTGAAATGCTACGTTTAAGTTGACTTTTCAATTCAAACGTAGCTAGGCCACGTATGTAGCTGTATGTATCCGTATATAAATACGTATTCACTACGTTTAATACACATATTTCCGTTTTGGTACGTTTTAAATACGTAGAAAAACCTAGTCCTCAATACGTGACAGTGAGACTGAGGCTTAGAGAACCTCTAGGTTATTCTTATTACGTTTTTATACGTATATAATGCGTTTCGTCTACGCTTTGGAGACGTTCTCAGTTAAGCTGGGCCCTTCGCGGACAAAAATGGCCATATATACAACCATGCCAGAATTGAAGAAAAAATCACGACCATAATGCTCATTATTTTTGCTTCAAAGCTTAAAAATATTTTCAGATAAAAGTTTTAGATTATTGAATACCAACCATGTTTAGAGACATACCCTAACAATTAGAAAAGGCGTATTTCCAGACGATATTTATATACGTTGAAGGACGATGTCGCATACGATTTCTTTTACATGAGTAACATTGCACATTTACTAATCTACTGATATTTAATTATTTCAGCTGGTTTCAATTTAAAATGTTTTTTCTTTGCTTTCTTTGGAAGAAAGGGGTTTCCTATGAAGCGCTGCTTAATCAAATGACGTCAGCGCTTTTAAAGCGTGGCCTTAGTGACGTTGGGACGTAGGTTACATGTGACGTAGGTTACAGTACACACTTTTTAACGTTTTTATACCATTTAATGTTTCAGTGCATAAAATATAAGCACATCATCTTGTAGCTGTTACTAGGCAGGAGTTTGCACATGAATTTCAGAGCGATTGCTTTGCTCAGTTTTAAGAAAAGCCCGTGACGTAAGGTTACATTCTTACAGAAAAATGCTGGGATAATGTATTTTGAAGTCGAGTAAAATATAAGAAATGAGCAAATTTGCACAAATGATATAAAATATTGAGGAACACATATTTCCTCGTGTGATCTTGTAAGTTTTATGATGCCGGGCCATTTTAGTTAATACATGTATCATGAATTTACCGCTGTGACGTAGGTTACATAAAATTTGCGACATTAGTTCCCAGTTTCATTTCGTAGCAAAAACTACCCTTTAGATATTGTTTAAGCGGGAAAATATGTAAGAAATCACCTGAATTTAATAATGGAACTCCATTTTCAGCAATGATTTATCGTTTTTAGCCGTGCGGCGTTCATATCTTTGCAACGGCAATATTGCGACATGTAAAAACGTCGCCTTTTAAACCAGGGTATCATTATTCGAACCAGTGTTAAAAATGTCTAACAAAACGCATGCATGTCTTGGTACTTTTATCTACTTCTTTAAACAGAGGGCTACTTGTCAGAGGGTAAACAGGACCGTTATTTTTTAATTTAAAGAAGGGTAATACGAATGACAAAATTAATAGCTAATAGCCCAGCTTAACTGAGAACGTCTCTGAAGTACGTTTTGACCACGTTTTACCAGGTATACGCTACGTTTTACTAGGTATACGCTACGTATAGCAAAATGCCATGTTTGAGTTAAAAATTCTAAATCAAACGTTACTAGGCCACGTATTATAGCTATACCTATAGACGTTTTCTCTACGTCTTACAACGTATATTGCCGTTTTGCCACGTTTTAAAAACGTAGAAAAACCTAGCCTTTAATACGTGACAGTGGGACTGTGACTTTATGAATATTTGCCACTTAAAGTTAGTGCAGGTATGTGATAGAAGGAGATCGGCGCTGTCTGATTTTTCTGTTCTCGCTTAAAGAATCAACGTATCCTGGTGATGCCTTACATGCCCGGATATTGAGGCTGGTTCAATTTTTACGCATATTGTTAATGCCTCTTTTTCGCGCGCCACTCCGTTGAGCAACTACATTAATCAGATTCATCATTTCGCATTAGAATTAAATATCCCTCGTGCTCTCATACACACATTTCAAATGCAAGTGCGGAAGCACCAAAAAGTCAGTCTATAGATACTGAATAAAATAACGTCCGCTCTTTGATTCAGGACCAGTCAAAAATTACTTTTTGTCCATCACGAATATGAGTATTGAGGCGGTAAGAGACGGCCTAATAAACGCGGGTATTAATTAACTTTTTGCTCCCGATTTCAGCCAAAGACTTTGCCTTTATATGAATGTTATGCGTCTTGAGCACAAAGATAAGGATTTAAAACAAAATTTGAGTCGATGCCAAATGGCGACACTTTCATCAACACTAGATGTTGGCCGGATGTAACAAAGTAAAGTGAACCCCACAGAATAACGATCCCGCCACACCCGGTGGTCATTATTGTTTGAAGGGTAGTGACTCCACAGTCATGATTTTGCGACACCCGGTCAATGCAATAAAAACAATGACGAAGAAAACGATACAAGAATATTCCGTGATTGAGACATATGGTGTAAACAGATACATTCTGATACCAAGCTTGTCAACAGTACACCTCTTCGTATTTTGTAATGCCTGATGTTGCACATTCAGAAAAAGTTTGCGTTTAGCTGACCAACCCCTTCTGCAGTTGTTCCGTTTAATAATCTTAACCACGAGTTTGGTATGTGGTTCCCACGAGTTTGCAATTTCTTTTCAGTGAGTTAGCCATGATGTAGGGTCAATGACATACGTACGAGTTAGTATCAACAATCGAATTTTGTGTGATTTCAGGTATTGATGGGCGATGGAGCAAACGACAAACCTTACTTTTACACCATCAGTCAAAATAAGCACAGTCATTTATCTATATTTGTGGCATTGAGTTTTCAGGTGGGGATCTAGATCTTGCGCACAATACATTGTCTTGATTCTTGTATGGCTTACATTTGTTTCCAGTTATTTTAAAACCTGCCCACAAATGATAAAGCTACGGGTCAGACACGACATTCTGCTTGCCAGAATCATATAGCAAAACGCCATTATCTTTGAATGATCTCTTTGATCGTGATCTTTGACGCGGGCACCTAGGTACGACACATCCGCTTGACATTTGTGCTATATTAAAATCCGTCAACACATATGATCGAATACATCATTCTGTATGCCATAATTATTATATACCTAAAAAGATCCCATTTACTTTACATTGGAGTAACTGTGCAATATTTTTGGCACATTGCACGGAGTCAAGTGCATATTGCACGGAGTGTAGGAGTCACGTTCGCCAGAACTACTTTTGTTTTGAGAGGATAAAAGTGTGGCAGCCATTTTGCTGTCGACTGCGATTAAAAATCGAGTAAAATGATGGCAAAGCTGTCGGTTTCGCTGTATAAATTGCATATTAGATAATAAAATTTAACATGATTTACCTTTGATCTGTCAATCTTTTAAGGCATAGTCTGCGAATAATAATGGATAATTTCCTTAGATTTGCAGAGAGTAAGACTGGAAAATGGCGCCCAGTTCTTCATAACGTCAAAGTTTGTTTACTGACGTCACAGTCGATTCTATAACGTCATATTCACTTTCTCGCCGTCGGGCGTGGCTTTTAGCACGTATGAAGACACCAAACTGGATAATGATATTTTAAATTTCAAGAAACTGTGGTTTGATATGCTGACATTTATTTTGATTTCTTATGCTGACAGCACTGCTGAAATTAGCTGGTTAATGATAAAGGTATATAACAAAAAGGTTATTGAACTTTCTTTGTGAAATATTCGGCACTCGTTCATATCGCCATATGAACTCGTGCCGAATATTTCCCAATATAAATTCAATAACCTATAAATATTTACAAAGACATCATTGCTTCTGTGGGAAGCCATAATATTATGACCAGACGGACTCAATTCCTTAAAGAATAAGGAACGGGAGTCAATATTTTATAGGTATTTTCGCGGGTCATTATTTTTATCGGGAGTCAGTAAAAGAGATCAATTTTCTACAGAATAATGACCGGCAGAGCGTTTTTCTAGGTCGTTGTCACTTTACTTTCGTTACCCCGCTTTTTTATTAATCGTAGAAACGCTAAAGGTTTTATGTAAAATAATGCTGGTTTGATATGAGCCATTTTAACTGGTACCATGAGAAATAAAAAGTTCCGGGGTGGGAAAAATTGGCTCTGGTGTGAGATTTGAAGATAAAACAGCGCCTCAAAAAAGATGAGTTGCATAAAAGAACTATGACATTTTAGGGTTAAACCCCTTGGGTACAAATGCGACGCGATTCTGCTCTATAAATAAACTTTCGACCTTAATTTTTGGGTTTCTGGTACCAAAAATGATATCTTACACTATGGAAACAATACAATTTCCCACTTTTAAAAAAAAGTCTTAACTATACTCTGATTTGTAAAAAATTGCTAAATTTATTTCCCTCGGTATATTTATATTTTTGCCGATATCTAAACTCAGTCAAGGAAAACAGAACGATATGGAAACGGACGTGTCCAGATGGATATACACTGGCGCTCACGTATTTGTACACATTCAAAACGCGTCGGGGACGCAGTTGATGCGCGCGGGATACGCGGTAATTATGAACGCGAATATTTTAGTAGCCAATGAAAATTCGTTCTCAGTTTTGCGTAAACCGCGAAGAGACGCGTGCAACGCGCATTTTATGCAAATTTCATGGACCCAATCAAAATTGCGCACATGATACGGGTAGTGACGTAGTCCTTTGCGTCTCAACGCGTGCGTACGGGAACCAATCAAAATCGCGTATTGAATGCGCATTTTAGGGAGGTCAACTTTAAGTAAATCATGTGAAAGAAAGAGCCATTAGTCTACATCAAGCTTGATGTCGAATGCTCAGTTGGTCTTACTTGAACCATAACGGGAAAGAAAGAAAAAAAAGAAGCCTACTCGACCGGCAACTCAAAACTAAATGCGACTGGGACAGTCCCATGACACTTCGCCATTGAAGTGGAACAGTGACCCATATAGGTCACTGAGTGGAAATAGCCTAAATCGCACTCTTCAGCCATAAATTCCTTTCGTATCAGAAATTAAAATCGAGGAATCTAAAATTAATATGGCCTTTATGGAAAATAAGTGCCAGGCGGCAGTCACTTTGAATCTTACAGAATTCAAGTCAGGGTGGGGGGATAAAACCCTCTGATCAGTGACCTATAAATAGCAGTGACCTGGAGGGCTGATTGGAGTTTTACGAGAGCATGTTTGGGAGAGGAGTGGTAGGTCACTGCTCTGATCAACATGACTTGGAAACGGTTGTCTCCAGGGCAGTGTCCTCAGCCCTATCCTATTCATTGTAATAATAAATACCCTTTCTGATGCTGGGTGGGGGGGGGGGGGGGCAAACCTCTCTCTTTCTCAGTTTGCAGATGACAGTGCTATCTGGACCTACCAATCCTCTCCCAAACATGCTGTCGTAAAACTCCAGTCAGCCCTCCAGACAATCGAGATATGGTCCACGCTCTGGGGCTTCAAAATACCCACTATTAAGACAAAGGCTATAATTTTCCCTTAAAAAAAGACTTAATATTGAATCACTTTAAAAACTCTCCCTTTTTGGGACAGAAATAGAATTTTGTGACCATATCACCTTCCTGGGTATGATCCTAGATAGCAAACTCACATATGGGGTCAGCATATTAAAAATCTGATGGAAAAATGTAATAAAGACCTAAACCTCATGAGGACGGTTTCAGGCACCTCCTATGAAGCAGATAAAAAATCCTATTGACATTATATAAGGCCCTAATCCTCAGTAAAAGTTGATTATGGTGCGCAAGCTTATAACTCGGCACCCAAACATCTACTCTCAAAGCTCAAGACCTCATCCAAAACAACTTAGCACTCTGTATTGCTACGAGGGCATACCACTCGGCCCCTATTAATGCTTTAGAAGTTGAATGTGGAATTAAACTCCTACAGCTGAAGGTGCCGGGCAGCGTAGCGCAATCGATAGGGCACCTGACTCATGCCAGAGGTCTTGGGTTCGAGAACCCGGTTGGGCCACATACTTCGTTTCTCCTTCCGCTGATTCAAGAAAGGCAGTTGTCAATTACTGACCATCGGCACTTACAACCATACCAAACCCTAAAAACTGGACGTTTATCCCCTAATAAATGAAGCAGTAACCAAAAAATGGCAATCCCAATGGACCAATAGCAACAAGGGCCACACCTTCCATTTCGTCAAACCAAAGGTTAAACTTCAATGTGACGTATATAGTCTCAATAGACATTTCGACATAGCCTATTCCGGACTAAGGCTAGGACACTGCGGGCAGGGCTGCCTTCACTACAGTAACCAGTCCGCCATATGCCCCCACTGAAATGATGCAGAAGATCTCAACCATATCTTCTTTGACTGTGTGGCCCCATAACAATCAAAGGCGAGACCATAATATCCACAATATTCAAGTTAGGCTATCACACAATAGACCTGAGACTGCTCCTGTCTCCCCCAAAGAAACATGCAAATACAATACAGAAGGTAGTCTTTGAATACCTAGACAAAACCAATATCATTGCCAGGATATAGATAGATTCCAATACAATAGGGAAAAAAATCCCCCTAATTTTCTCTAATTCGAGCGCCTGTTGCTAACCACCTACCAAACCCATTTCCCAAAATCCCTGGATCCACATTAATACCCTACTAAGTGCAATGCTCATGACAAAAATTCCCATTACCCAGTAAAAGCCCCAGAACCCATCTGTACGACTACAATCTGACTTTCCCTACGGTCGTATAAATAACTTTTGTCTATTGACAATAAAGGGTAAAATTAATGTGTATCCAACCTCCTTAAACTCACACCCAGGCTAAGTTACCTGGAAACTAAATGAACCATAATAAGGTTCAGAACATTTGCTTCCTAGAAACAGCCAAAAGAAACTGCCCTCTTTTCCCGTCAATCCGCAATAAGAGATAAGCTATAGTCCTCTGGTCCATTAATAATACTCTCCATTTCTTCCCCACCCCCAAATTAATGTGTATCCAACCTCCTTAATCTCACGCCCAGGCTTAGTTACCTGGAAACTAAATAAACCATTATAAGGTTCAACTAATTTGCTCCCTATGAACGGCCAAAAGAAACCGCCGTCCTTTTTGAACAACCCGCAATAAGAAATAACCTACTGTCCCCGTGTCTATTAATAATATTCTCCATTTCCCCTCCAAAAAATAATGTGTATCCAACCTCCTTAATCTCATACCCAGGCTTAGTTACCTGGAAACTAAATAAACCATTATAAGGTTCAACTAATTTGCTCCCTAGAAACAGCCAAAAGAAACCGCCGTCCTTTTTGAACAACCCGCATTAAGAAATAACCTAGTGTCCCCGTGTCTAATAATAATATTCTCCATTTCCCCTCCAAAAAATAATGTGTATCCAACCTCCTTAATCTCATACCCAGGCTTAGTTACCTGGAAACTAAATAAACCATTATAAGGTTCAACTAATTTGCTCCCTAGAAACAGCCAAAAGAAACCGCCGTCCTTTTTGAACAACCCGCAATAAGAAATAACCTACTGTCCCCTTGTCTATTAATAATATTCTCCATTTCCCCTCCAAAAAAAATGTGTATCCAACCTCCTTAATCTCATACCCAGGCTTAGTTACCTGGAAACTAAATAAACCATTATAAGGTTAAACTAATTTGCTCCCTAGAAACAGCCAAAAGAAACCGCCGTCCTTTTTGAACAACCCGCAATAAAAAATAATCTACTGTCCCCGTGTCTATTAATAATATTCTCCATTTCCCCTCCAAAAAATAATGTGTATCCAACCTCCTTAATCTCATACCCAGGCTTAGTTACCTGGAAACTAAATAAACCATTATAAGGTTCAACTAATTTGCTCCCTAGAAACAGCCAAAAGAAACCGCCGTCCTTTTTGAACAACTCGCAATAAGAAATAACCTACTGTCCCCGTGTCTATTAATAATATTCTCCATTTCCCCTCCAAAAAATAATGTGTATCCAACCTCCTTAATCTCATACCCAGGCTTAGTTACCTGGAAACCAACTGAACCATTATAAGGTTCATCACATTTGCTCCCTAGAAACAGAAAAAAGAAACTAGCTGCTCTCTCCTCCCAACAATCCACAATAAGAAATTAGCTACAGTCCTGTTGTTGACTAATAATGTTCTCCATTTCCCAAAATATTAGAACACTAAAAAAACTCCCATGAAAATACAGGACCCTAAAAGTTTAAATATGCAATATATTTTGGAACAAACTAAACCAAGATAAGGTTTAGAACAAATGCTACAGTCCTAGGTCCCAAAAGGAATTTTTACCCCACCTACCTCCCTCCAAACAGAATTAAGCTACGGTCTTCTCTGAGACCAACGGTTGCAATTCATGATGTAACCCAGGCAGTCTCAATTACTCATGAGGGCCACAAAAACATGAGACAACTGCATTCCAGATCACCCTCAATTTCTTATCCCCCACTGCCTATTGCATTAGTTAATAAGGGAATTTGCTCCCCACATAAGAATTTGCTCCCCATTTCCCCCTAGACCTGCTCTGGGCCCAGCCAGGACAGGGGGCTTGTTCCGGCAGAACTAGCAAAGTGAAGTCTGATGGAGGCCTGCAGTTCGGGGAAGATGCATTATGGCTTGCCTCTCATGCCATGCGTTTCCAGAAGCCCTGAATTGTATTGCTAAAGCCAACCCACAGTGGGTCGCGAGGGCTGTGTGCATGGGAAGTGATTTATGTGGATCTGTGCACAAGTCCATTTGGGTTCTATCCCATTGCTACTAAATGTTTCTGGAAGTTTTTGCTCCCCACCAAAGATTTTGCTTCTCCCTTTTTCTGAGACGTCACCTGCCCAGGACCCAGCACAGGTCCACTTCGGTGCAACCCCACTAACACATGAATCTGGGCAGTCTTTTGCACCCGCCCCCCTCCCCACCAAAGAATTTGCATCCCATCCAAGAATTTGCTCCTTGTTCCCTCCTCCTCCTCCCCCTTTTTTTCCTCCATAGAACTGCCTTGGACCTAGCCAGGACAGGGGGACTTGTTACAACTTGGGTCTAACTTCGGTTAGAAAACCAAGTTCTTCTTGTAGAGAGTCAGGTGTTTTTTCTTGCCGGGGTTCTCGGTTTTCAGTCACCTTGATGATCATTCATCTCTGGCCCCATATGCTGAAAATTTTTGCAGCATTAAATTGCTTTCTGGAAATCAAGGTTTATCTTGGAATGTAGGTTACTATTCTGCCTTCAGCCAAAACTACATGCTACAAATGAAATATTCTTAAACTTTATTTTGTTTACTTTTACTCTATGTAGAGGATATCTGTTTCGATTTGGCACAGATTGCTCTGCAATAAGGTAATCCGAAGAGAACCCACTTGTCTGTTCAGACTATACCATTTCCAATTTATTGCAAGTTACTTCATAGCAAAATAATGTTTTTGATTGGGTGCAAGTTACTTTGCAGTAAAGTAAACGCAGCCTGCTCAAATGTTAACATGACCTAAACATGCCCGAGGTCAGTTCAAAAATAAATTTTAATGCGGCTTTGCTTCGGTTTGCTGTTTAGACAGGACTTTTAATCCGAAGTAAAAGTTAATTCGGATCGATCCAAGGTACTCTGTAGGATTAGTTTAATTACTCCGAATTAGTTTTTAATTCGAATAAGATTTGCTAGTCTAAACAGCTAATTCAAAGCAAATTCTGATTCGATTCGGATTAAAACTCTAGTCTAAACAGGATTACTGAAGGTATAGAAAATTCAGGCATGCAAATGTTTTTACATTGTCTCAAAGGCAAGGATAATAGCTTATTTGTGGCCTTGGTTGTGGAGAAAACTGGAGTACCTGAAGAATACCACCAACCTTCCTGCAGAGACTGTCCGAGTGATTCTGCTTCCTGCCGAGGATCTCGGCAGGAAGCAGAGTCACGTGGACAGTCTCGGTAGGAAGCCAATTTTCTAGGACAGAAGTCTCTGCAGGAAGCAAGAGATCGCGGACAGTCTCGGCAGAAGCCAAATATGATGTGAAGTCCGCCGAGACTGTCTGCGAGTTCTTGCTTCCTGCAGAGACTTCTGTACATGATAATTGGCTTCCTGCCGAGACTGTCCGTGTGACTCTGCTTCCTGCCGAGAGGCTCGACAGGAAGTAGAATCACGCGGACAGTCTCTGCAGGAAGCCATTTATCATGTACAGAAGTCTCGGCAGGAAGCAAGAACTCGCGGACAGTATCGGCGGAAGCCAAATATGATGTACAGTCTCTGCAGGAAGCAAAAATTAGAGGAATCGATTATACCCTGTGGTATTGTTTAACTCAATATAATAGTCTGGGTCCAAATTTCACTGGTCAGTTTAATTCTTAGCGAGGGTTACCGTGTGTGTTCTGGCCCAGATAAGTTGTGACTTTTTTTGTTTGTTTGTTTGTTTTCTGGGCTTAGAAGTTAAGAAAAATAGAAGTTATGTATAGTTTCTAAGCCTAGAAGTTCTATTATAGAGTTAGTCTAAATAGTAGTTAATGAGTCCCATTGAATTCAGAAATCGAGACGTTACGAGTTGTTATGTAAAAATTGACCCAGATAATGTGGGACTACTTTATGGTTCCCGTCTTCTGCGCATCGATTCGGTCAGATTCCCGGTAGAGAGATCGATACAATATTTAATTAACTTTAAGTAACTTATATTGTTTTAAGCTATCTTGAAACTATTTTAATTAGGCCAACGTACAATCTGCGGTTGTACGCGTATTGAAAAAGTCATGAATATTCATGTTATCATCGTTTGCGTCTACCGCGTCGAGACGCGTCTGATGCGCGGTTCTAGGTGATACGCACGCAGCACGCGCATGCAACGCGGTACGAACGCGTTTTTGGTGTACAAATACGTGAGCGCCAGTGTATCCAATGTCGATTTGCGGCCCTTTCAACGGCATTTCATCATATCGAGCCAAATGATGGGTGATAATGAAAGTGTGTATATACTTTAACCAAATTACTGTCGAAAGGATTCAATTTCGAGTATGGTTTGAATCAGGACCTCTAACTTAGCAGACCATGGCTTAACCTACTGAGCTATCGAGGTTCCTGTACATTAATGTATGAGAAAAATATGAGCCCTGACAGCACAAGGAAATTCTATTATTGAGCAAGACGTATGACAGGAAGGGTGTGTACAGATACCTCACAGAAAATAAGTACAGGGAAATGTCAGATTAGTGTGTGAATTCGCGAAGTCAAACGAGAGTTCTCCGTTTTCACGTAAAAAGTTGAAAACGAGAAAAGTGAAGACGGCTAAGTATGCGAAGATGTGCAGCCTTATGCACATGGCTTAGAACCTTTTTTCATGAAATGGAAATAATGAAATAATTAAAAGCAATTAATTAGACAGTTATGAGTAATTAATAACAACAAACGTCATAGTATTACATAATCAAATACTTTTGATTAGGCCAAGACATAAGTTCTTGCTTTGTCGTCTCAGGCCCCTCGAACATATAATTGATCATAACTGCATCTAATGACTTAATACAAATGCTTATAAACACATTTATCCTTTAAAGGTCCAATTCTCTTTCAGCATGAAAATGAAACTTTGCTGTCATTTCTTGGTTTTAGAGAAATCGGACATATGATGTATGTTAGTATCTTGCTGTTGAATATGTACATCATGTGTACTTATTTTCCATTCGACTTGTAAAATCCAGTGTCTGCTTCATGTACATGTTTTTGCATGTTTTGCACGTGCGCAGTTGTGCATTATTAACTTTGCTAGCAGATTGCTACGTAGTGACTCTACACTGGCAACAAAAATAAATTCCTGCAGAAACTTTCATTTCTGCACTACTATCATAATGTTATACTACTCTAAAAATTAGACGAGCACTGAAAATGAGATTCTGTGCACTGACATTAGCGTTACCAAATACATAGGAACGTTCGATTGCAGTCGCTAGATATAGTCCGTTTGCTTCCAAGTGCAAACGGGGTTTTGCTTATTTTCTCGAAAACGATGAAAGTTCCATCAAAAGTTGCAATGTCCTAATGATTACTATAACTATACATAATAGAATACGGAAAGTCCATATTTTTGGATGCTTTTGTAAAATATTTTCCATTGACCTTAATGCAAAAATTGAGCAGTTTCACTAAAGGGCGTCGTATGCTTGTTAGAACTGCCAAAATATTGTTGATAGGCAATAGCGTAAACTCGTTGTTTACTACAGGTGTGGGCGTATATGAATGAAATAGTAAAATGTATTTACCTGTCCTCACGCGTAACGCATGGTACATGTATCACTGGTCAGGTGATACTATGTTGTAAATAAATATTGAACTATTATATTATTTTGCTAGTAAAAAATTGTATGTTTTAAAATTTGATAATATATGGGTGAAACAAAAAGTAGAAAAAATGGATTTATAATAAAATTTCAATTAATTATCCAAATTTTGTACTAGGGATAGCATACATTGGTCACATGCTCTAACACGTAAAACTAAACGGGAATTCCAACAGCCAACTTTTACTCCCTTGTAATTAAGAGGTGAAAATGAGATATTTATGTCCTGTTTTTGTATAGAAACTTTTTTATGCAAAACCTTACATTTCTGCAAAATTATAATTTTGTTATGTATAGGATGAAAATTAAGAATGAGCGATTCGAAAATCTTTTACCTCTCACCAATTTTGAGAAAATATTGGGGATGCCGTTAACGGACTATAACTGTTAATCTCAGAAACCGTTATCTGACAGCCAGAGAAATCATTGCATGAAAACAACCAAACACAGATTATAGATCCTTGACTTTCAGTACGTTTATTTAACGCTACGTCAGAATCAGACGTCAACGTAACAGTTAAAATAAATATTATGATAACATTTTCATTAGTTGTAATGCTTTTAAGATACATTTCTTGTCAAGTCAAAATGTGTTTAATGTGTGTTCACTTTTGCCTATTTTTGAAAATTGACCCAGTCCTTTCTAGAATAAGTTTAGCACATTCAATCATTCAAGTGCCCCAATTCTTAGCCGAAAATGAAGGAAAGAATATCTGATCAGTTTCGAACCACAAAATTTTCGTGTGAATCTGAGAAATCAAATACTGTTAGAGTTCGAAAACAATGATCGACACGCTTTCAACAGATAAGTTTCTAATTTTGCCGAGTATATTTTATCGTTAGGTAGGGGAGAGTCGGGTAACTTCGGACAGCGGGTAAATTCGGACACTGACATTGTTTCCTTTATATGTCAGTTGTTTGGAACTAAAACAAAAATTAACTGGCCAAACTGAGAAAATCCTGATGAGACGGCTCATTATGAGCCATCGCATCTGGATTTTCACTGTCTGCAATTGTATGTCCGAACTTACCCGCCTGTCCGAAGTTACCCGACTCTCCCCTATCCCTACAAGTTTCCATACTTATTATATACCTATCAATGATACACCCCTTGAGCTGCCTGTTTTCTAGCCATATGATACAGAAAGCGGTATCACACTGCATTTTCTAAATCCTCATCACTATCCCTTAAAACGAAGCCATGTCTGAGTTCCAGCCGCTGGTTCGTCATTTTTAACGTGCGTCGTAGAAACGAAAACCAGAAAAACGGGACTAGTGACGTAACGTCAACAAAGACAACAAAAGGCGCGCCTCCATAGTTCAGTCGGTAGCGTTTTTCTCATGACTGGCTAAATACCTCTGCCGCCCAGGTTCGAATCCTGGTCGATGCATTAGCGCTAGCAAGCATGAATACATGTAGTTGGCTGTTCCCTAAGGGGTATTATAATTGAAAGAGTAACTACACTTCAGGAACTGACTGAATCAGATCCCTATCCCCATCCCCAACATCTAACAGACTATCATAATAGTAACTTGATCTAGTGTATTGTATCACGTCCTGTGGATGAGCTCATACCATCGGATCACCTTCGACGCAAGCGTTTCGGGTGATCCGATAGTATGAGCTCATCAACTCGACATGATTCAGTACGCCCTATCTAGTTACTATTATTGTCGAGGCCGCTTGCTTCGAGCGAGACAGGTGTGTTACAACTTCAGCTCGGTGTATGTGCAAATGTGCGTTTGTGCGTGCGTTCATGCGTCCGTCCGTCCGGATTTGTCCGGGACATAACTTCTACATTCTGAATGGATTTCTAAATAACTTGGCTCAATTGTTCTTCTTGATAAGTAGCAGTGTCATTTGAAACATTTGGTCAGGTAGGTCTAAGGTCAAGGTCACACTTGAAGGTCAAATGATAAAATGGTCATAAATTGAGCTTGTCCGGGCCATAACTTCTACATTTATGGATGGATTTCAAAATAATATGGAACAGTTGTTCTTCGTGATGAGCAGAAATGTCATTTGAAACATTTGGTCCGGTAGGTCCAAGGCCAAGGTGACATTTGAAGGTCAAATGATAAAACTGTGATAAATTGAGCTAAAATTGTCACAAATTGAGATCGTCAGGTCCATTATTTCTACTTCTGCTTGTGTTCCTTAATGAAAAATTAAAAAAAGAAAAAAAATACATTAAGCATGATGTTGTTTGGCCCTTTCTAATAGGGGAGTAAAGCAGTTACTCTTGACATACTTATAGGTCACTGAAGCAAACAGTGGACTCGACAAGTTGTCCCTAGACAACCATCTAGTTATAATATGTATTTATCAAATGGGTGAGTCAATTTATCAATGAGTGTCTGGTTTAGTTTATATTCATCCTAAGGGGAAACATACATTCGTCTTATGCAAATAATGAAGTCTCTGATCAGTCGCCGCGTTTGGCAGCGGTTAATATGAGTTTACGCTTGCTGGTTTAGTCCTACTTATGGGCATTAAAAATGCATGTCCCTTCCGGGATTCTGTACTTCATACATGTATTATAATTATAATATAACGTATTATATTTTTGCTGTGACGCAGTCTATAAATCAGGTGGTGTCAAAAAGAAGTATTGTTTCTGACCTTACGAAGTATTTTTAAAAGTATTTGGGTCATCAAGTTAACAGGTTAATTGCAATTAAAGGTGGCCTGTGATAAATCAGAAATTAAATAAGACGTGTCTTGCGTCGCACGAAAAAATAATCTTAGACCATAATTATGCAAATTGGAATGGCTAAGATCAGCCTCCCCAAACTTATCAGAACTGGCTCTCAATTTCAATTTTTAAAAGAGTTCCAGCTCTCTAAAGATCATATATGCGATCATAGAATACTCTGATATGACTGTACTAATGTAACTGCCATGAAATGATTTGTACATGTCAAAATATGGAATATAAATGATATAAATCATGTACGATCAAAATGATATTTTGAAATAATTTTATTTGAATGAATATACTGTATGTCACATCGGCTGAAAAATGTTATACACGTACATGGCTCAAAAAGAAAAAAAATACACATTTCTATTACTGATGGGCGTGAAAATTTAATATGCGATATTTGTGCGAAGTCTATCAGTACTGATTGTAAGCTAGTACTCGTTCCAGGGAAGCCACTCTATTTGAGCCGCGACACGAGAAAACCAACAATGTGGTTGTGCGCCCAGCGCAGACTCAGATCAGCCTGGGCATCCGCCCAGTCTGATCTGAGTCTTCGCTGTCCGCATGGAGGTAGCTCAGACCCTTAGCCACCCTTTGAGCACAGAACGAAGAGTCTGGTTAAACTGTTGCTCGCCAGACCTTTTGTCTTCCCTCGAACCACCTTCTGTTGGTAGTACAACAGCATGTATCTTACTTGGGTAATTTCTCGAACCTACAGACCCTTCGTGCACCTCACAGTTATATCATACATGTAAGTCTTTTCTACCGTCATTTACGTGTAGCTGGAATGAATTGTCTAATAAGAGACATTCAACTTCAGTGACAGCCTTCAAAAGTTAAATTCAATCCAATGTCAGATCCCAGCCATGCCGTTTCTTCGATGGCAAAAGAACAGGGCAGATAGATCATGCGCGACTGAGATTGAATTGCAGTTCATTACGACAGATCTTTTCTCAAAAACATTGTGGATAATCCTCGATGCAAATGTGGAGCCGTCGAGGATACTAGGCATTTTCTTTTAGACTGCTACCGATATAGGAACCTGAGAATAGAACTAAAAAACACCTTCTCATTTATTTGTCTTCTGACACTAAACATCCCTTTTCATGTAGTTCCGAATTAACAGACTGATAATAAGAAAATATTCTTAGCGGTGCATGTCTTCATAACTAAATCTAATCGATTTTGATTTAAAAATCTGAAACATTATTTCTAATATATTTATTTGCATAGATCTTTAGTCAGAAAACCTGCCTAAGGCTGATGAAAAACAACAGCGAGCTAGACTTATCCGCGATAGCTGTAAGTTATGATCATATTCATGTACGGCAATTTAAAAACCTATAAGATTCCATACTCCTACATGTAACAAAGCCAAAGAGAAACATCGAAATCCACTCCTCGTGGAGCTCGATTTAGATCCATTGTAAATCTCGGTAACATTTTTATTTTTCCTTCTTTTTCATCTATCATATCAAGCCCAAAATGTATGTTTCCACATGCGGAAGCATCCATGCGCCCATTTTGTGATGCCCCGCACGTGGATAAGTACATATAAACATAAGATGCCAAGACAATGCATGTTAATATCAATAAGATGGGTAAACACAGTTGACAAACACGATATATGGTAGTATATTTTGTGTTACTGAAATACAGGGATACAGTTTCAAATAAGTCTGTTGACTTCCTTCTGAGGCCTTTCTGTATAATATTAGTATTCAGGTCATAATGTTTATTGAATCTTTGTATTTTTTTATACGAAGACGAAGGAAATAAAGTTTGAACCAAATTAACATATAACACGAAACAAAAAAGTACGAGGGGCATTAGAGAAATAGTGTAAGTAACTCTGTCATTCCTAGGAATGTTGACTGATTTTAGAAATGTTTGTCTTGACTCTTATCACCAGAAAGGCCTTCTCGCAAAAAAATTGAAACACAGACATTTTCTTCAAAATATATCTTGATAATTGTTGTTAGGGTAGAGACACTGGATAGAAACGGACGAAATATTTACGTGAAGACAAATTTATATTTTCTTAACGTTGGATACAAATAGGTCTGACTCGATACCTATACTATCTGTGTAATTGAAAATATGTCAGTCTAATAGTCATTGTATCAGCTTTGCTAAAACATAAAATTGACTTTTAAAAAAAACTAATCATGAAACAATGTGCATTTCTCATGACATCATTTCCTGTGCTAAATTGAAATATATAGTAAGCTGTTAAAGCTTCGGTTTTGAGGTCATTTTATGTGATATTGAATTTTTGATGATAGATAAGAAACAAAATTTAATTCGTCATGCTTGATTTTTTTTAGTAAATAAATGTTCAGGCACTGTATGCTCTTTTGTCAGTGGCCTACCTGATTTTTCATGAAAATTTCCCCCACCCACACACATATTTCAATGCCATTATGTCATATAAAATGGCAAGTCTTTCAAGTCTTTATGCATGAATTTTACTTTCAATATGTCCCTCTAACTTACGACAGCAAACAAAGTTAAATATATTCAGTATGGGTCTTTTTATTTTAAGATAATATCATTTTATCATTTTGTATTTTACAATAGTTGCTGCTACTTTGCAACTTCCGGCATGGAGTTTGCACATGTCTCATACAGTTTTATCAGTCATATGGTGCAAATTGTAACAACACACAGTGAGCTAATTATTTCACTAATAAAATGTCCTTTATTTCTTGAAAATGATTATGTATAGGTAAATATTTACATTATCAGTGCAGAGCTTTCTGTTAACCCAATTAAGTGATGCGGGAGTCAATGTTTTTTTCCAATTCAAAAATTACATTGAGTCACGAGGTTTAGAGTAAAAGCTCATCTCTCTAACTAGCACGTGTAATCTACAACATGCCGTGTACTTGAATATCTAGTAAACATTGAGTGACAGCTCACTACGCCTACTTGCACGTGAAATCTACAGCAGGAGGTGGAATTTACTGATAGGCAGTGACAATGCGGCTGTTACAAACTATTGCAAAATTTGGCCGGTAATGTTTTTAAAACGATTTTTATATTATGACTGTATTTCTTATTTTGTTCATCTTTTTATTGATCAAAAGCATCATTTAAAGGTATACTCCCTCGTATTTCATCATGAAATAACCACAAAAGAATTAAAGGGATTAGTAGTATGCAACACAATTAAGAATTGTGCAAAAAATCTTCATCCAAAAAGTCTTTGGTACGGAGGCAGAGACGATATATCATTGCGAACCCTTCTTGAATATTCATGAACATTTTTTCGTCATAAACTGATCGACTATCACATGGGAATAAAAAGGCGTTTCTGCAAGCAAGCTTTGCATTTTATGAATAGTGGAGTAAATAACCTTACAATAGCATTTATCTCTAATCGGTGCACGTGAGATCTTTTCAGCCAATAACTGTCCGATGTTGATTAAAGAAAGGGCTTAAAATTATTCATGATATAACTTTTCCCTGATTAACCATAATTACTGGGCGTATCCAGTATTCGTTTTTGGCGGGAATGACGACCAGCTATTCCCGCGTTTTTATATATTTTCTGAAATTCTCCTACTTCCAGTGACCGGCACAAATTATAAATTTGGTAGATAAAAGTACTTTTACTATAAATCATTTTTATGTCTTTGATACGATTTTTCGTGAGAAATTTGAAATTTAATGGAAACATATCAGGGCGTATATCTTTAATGATATAAATATAAAAATGAATGTTATTTTACTGAAGTATAAACTACATCGGGTCACGAGCAAAGTTAATGTAAATCCCTTCGAGGTTCACTTACTTTGCTCGTGCCCCGATGTAGTTTATACTTCAGTAAACGTTAAAAAAAGAACATTCATTCCTTAAATAATCACAATTTACTGATATAACGCTTTTATAATTACTTTGCATTAAAAACCACATAGCAGAGGTATAAGCTCGTTTATTACGTTACTTATGTAGAATCTGGAAACGATTCCTATATAACTTTCTTATTATACATTTAAAAAGACAATACTACGTGTTTCTTCACTAAATATATCATTGCTTCATTGAGTAAACAGCAAATAAAATAAAACACAAGATACTGTCAAAGAAAATCTACAGTTTCCAATATCCAGACCCTTATGACTTAAAACATTTGCTGTCACGCACGAGTGACTTAGAAATTCTTTTTGCGCATACCATTCTTAAGCACTTGAATTGACCTTTCTATTGATGTATTTAACTTCTACTAAATTTCAACCAATAGGATATCCTGAGATCATTTACATTATTTATGAAATGTCCCTCGAAAAGCCTGTCGTGTGTAGGTTGCCAAGAAAGGAATCATGTTCTTATTAGGTCAAATTAGATACAAATGATTGTTTAATTTGGTTGGTCTGTTTTTAGAATAAGGTTTTCTTTCGAATGTTTACGGAAAGGCGTCAGTATCTTGATGTTTGCAGTTAGCCGTTGGCTTTTTTATTAAAATGATTTTCTATCTCAGTAGGTTTTACTCGTATAAGCTACGGCTTATGGGGCAAAATTGAAAAGTTTGAAGAAGCAAACAATTATCTTGTTTCACTCCTTTATGCCTAGTGTCCCAAAATAGGAAAAAAAGGTAAACAGTGCTGACCAAGTTCAGACACCACAAAACGCTTCTTCTAGTCAGAGTCTGCAGTGTTTGCGTATCATTTACAGTTATTTCTATAAAATGATTAAAATATAAAATAGAATATAAAATATAAATACCAGACACCCCTTAAGTGATATTTGACTCATCTAGTTTATCAGTACAGAAGAGTCATTTGGGCATAAAGCTTTTAATTTATCCACCAGATACACGTTGGAACATTTTATAGGGCAACCCTTTTTGACTCAGTAGACAGAATAACATCATATAGTCTTAACCTTTTTATTTAAATCTAATTTATATGGCAAATAGAACATTTTGTAAATGAGAAACCTTAAATAAGTAATTTTTATTATAAAGTTAAGTTCAGGGGCCGTATTCATAAAGCCACTTAAGTCGTTGCTATGCGGTTGCCAAGGCTAAAATCTATAAAGGAGATTCCCTACAACTATGAAATTTGTTCTGGAGGAACAGTCTTTAAGACTGTTCCTCCAGAGCAAATTTCATAGTTGTAAGGAATCTCCTTCAAAGAAATTTAGCCTTAGCAACAGCATAGCAACCACTCAAGTCGTTTTATGAATACGGCCCCAGGACCCAGTTGGTCAAAGCATCGGAAGCTTAACGAAGTCGTTAGGCGAGGATAGGTCAAGTCTTACAGTACTAATAAGAGCCGCGACACGAGAAAACCAACAATGTGGTCGTCCGCCCAGCGCAGACTCAGATCAGCCTGTTCTTTCACCCAGTCTGATCAAACGCTTTGCTAAGCGCTTAAAGGGTAGCTGAGGGACTAAGCTACCTTCATGCGGACAGCGAGGACTCTGATCAGACTGGGCGGATGCCCAGGCTGATCTGAGTCTGCGCTGGGCGCAAAACCACATTGTTGGTTTTCATGTGTCGTGACTCATAAACTACTTGCAGTTCTATTCTATTCTATCCCATATCCTTACTAGGTCGTTGGGGCACCACAGATGACTTCCAAACAATTCCTTTCCACCTTGTCCTGTCTTCAGCTGCCCTAAGTGAGCTGGCAAAATCCATTCCTGTCCACTCCTTGATATTGTCTTCCCACCTCTTCTTCTGTCTACCTCTTCTTCTCTTTCCTTTCACTGTGACCTGAAGAATTGTTATACAGTAAATAAGCACTCTTCTCTCTTTTTCTGCCATTTTCCTTTCCGGTGGAGACAAGTTTTGTATGTTCCTACTGGCTTCACATGGAATCCTGGCCCTTCCAGCAGTTTTATTCTAAGGGAGCAAAAACTCGCATTTGAGCCGCGACGCGTGAAAACAACAGTGTGGTTGTGCGCCCAGCGCAGACTCAGATCAGCCTGGGCATCCGCCCAGTCTGATCAGAGTCTTCGCTGTCCGCATGGATGTAGCTTAGACCCTTAGCTACACTTTGAGCACTTACCGAAGAGTCTGGTCAAATTTGGCAGATGCCCAGGCTGATCTCAGTCATCGCTGGGCGCACAACCACATTGTTGGTTTTGTCGTGTCGCGGCTCATTTAAGTATGGGCTCCTACTGCAAAAAGAGGTAAAATGAAAACAGCAGACTGAGTTGTTTCACCTAAAAGTGAACCCATTCACCTTGAACAATACAGTTGAGCCGCGACACGAGAAAACCAACAATGTGGTTGTGCGCCCAGCGCAGACTCAGATCAGCCTGGGCATCCGCTCAGTTTGACCAGACTCTTCGTTAAGTGTTCAAAGGGTAGCTAAGGGTCTGAGCTACCTTCATGCGACAGTGAAGAGTTTGATCAGACTGGGCGGATGCCCAGGCTGATCTGAGTCTGCGCTGGGCGCACAACCACATTGTTGGTTTTCTCGTGTCGCGGCTCAGTTAATTTACATATAATTCATTATTATATGCATAGCTTATGACATCATTTCGGACTTATGATCTGTCAAACATACGGAAATGGGTTGAATTTAACGCTTTTGCAATACCAGCTCATTGGAGAAGAGACACAGACAGACAGACAAACAGACAGCATACAAATGAACCAGACATAGTTATTCTTTTTGTAAATTCATGTAGGTATTCTTGGTAAACATAAATAGGACAACACAGAAGAAATGGAGCAAATTAAACAAAGCAAATCACGCCATTAGCTTTTAAAACAATCATGAATTCCTTTTTCAAAGAAGCGTAGTGTTTCCACAAAGATATTTAGACGGATACTGCGCCCTGTCCCATGTTGATCACACCTTCTTCATTCCCATTCCCCGTGGTTTTCTGCAAGATACAGCATTCTCTGTGAAAAAAATCCCGTCATTGTACAAGTCAGTACTAATTGATATATGTAGAGCGCAAACAAGGGACTTATTTAACATGTCTAAATCATCCAAAAAATTATGGTCGCTTTTTGTGAACCGTTGTCAGTTTTATGAACATATGTCTTTCCCTTTAATATGGGATCTGAATTTGTTCCTTATCATTGTATTTAAGAAATAGATCAGCTCTAGCAGTGAATTGTTGAGTAATTTGGAGTTTGGAGGTCAGTTGTAAAGTAGATCCTAGCACGAGCGCGGAGCGCGAGTGATATATCTACTTACAACAGACCGACAAACAGTGAATTATTACTCAACAATTCAATGCTAGAGCTTAACTATTTCGATTCTAACGCTAAAAAAAACGCTGAAAAAGTATTCTTGTCATGATTCAAACTCTCCCTACCTTCCTGCCAGCGCGTTTATGCTCCCGCCAATATTCTTAACTGTATCTAAAGTAAATGTACGTTTTCATTGCGTTTTTTAGAAAGAAAAAGAGACGTTACACCGTCTAACGTCTCAAAACGTCACAAAATTACGTCAGTAACGCAAGTAACGTCAGCATTTAGACTCACGCGCTCCGAGACAGTGAATTGTTTGAAAATAAAACACGGAATCTTTCCATTGCATCTATAGGCGCAACGTGTTAGAATTTACTTTGTAAAACAAACTAATGATCGACTTATTTCAGCTTTTTTTTCTGGGCCTGTTGCAGAACTATTTTCTAATCAAATTTCTAAACATTTCTATTGCTAACATAAATTTTACATCGAATTACTCAAATAAACATTTTGGCCTTTATTTTACATAACTTTATGGAAAAAAATGAAATTATGCACAGGCTGTGCCAAAGATACAGTGGGCTTCTCTTTCCCCCACCACCCCTACGGCAACTATGCTATTGGCAACGTCATCGTCAAAGCTACTGGGGCCGTATTCATAAAACCACTTAAGTCGTTGCTATGCGGTTGCTAAGGGAAAATATCTATAAAGGAGATTCCCTACAACTATGAAATTTGGTCTGGAGGAACAGTCTTTGTAAGACTGTTCCTCCAGAGCAAATTTCATAGTTGTAGGGAATCTCCTTCAAAGAAATTTAGCCTTAGCAACATCATAGCAACCACTTAAGTCGTTTTATGAATACGGCCCCTGATCTGAATACCGTGGCTAAAAATACGATGTACTATGTGAAAGGTTCCCTAAGAATATCAAAGATCTCCGCATAAAATAAGTATTTACTACTTAAAATACTCACACATATTTAATAAAGACCGAATTTGTAGAATCAGTATATTCGTGGCAGCTGTCGTTCTTCGTACGGTAGAGCTTGAGAAGTACAGTAAGTATGGAGAAAGGACTTACGATTCATATTCGTCTAACAATTCAAAATGCTTATTAGGTTTAATAAAAATGTTCAACGTTTACTGCTATTGCAAGTTGAACTGCACTTTTTTTATGTATTTCCAGTAGTTCTTCAGCTCAGAATACAAATTATACTAAACAAAAAGTCAGGCTAAGTACCGAAAGGAATATACAGCCATTTCCGAACACCAGCAACATTTCCAAAGTAATCTTAATAGGCACTGCGCTCATGCGCCGTGCAATTACAAAACTGTCGATGCTAAATACATGTACCTTGCATCTTAACTTCACCTCAAATACCTGATAGCAGACCATTGTTTAACAAAGAAATGTTGAACTAATTAAAAAAAAGATAAAGAAGAAAGAAAAAATAAATCTTTTAAGAAAACGGACGGACCCTGTGTCAGGAGGTGCGAGTTTTGAACCTCCTGAGGAACATCATTATAAGAACTGGACAAAAACAACACAATGATAATCCGCGACACGAGAAAACCAACGAAGTGGCATGTGTTCCCAGTGAAGACTCAGATCAGCCTGGACATCCGTCCAGTCTGATTAGAATTTTTGCTGTCTGCATAGAGCAAGCTTAGACCCTTAGCTACCTTTCAAGCGCAAAGCGAAGACTTTGCTTAGACCGGGTGGATGCCCAGGTAGATCTGATTATGTGCTGGGCGCACATACCACTTTGTTGTTTTTCTCGTATCGCGGCTCAGATGACCAGCACTGCTTATCGCAATGGTTACCTAATTTGGAATAGCAGATTCCAGAAAATAACTGGCATATTCATGCTAATGAATTGGACACTAAAGGTTTATCCATTCGGTCTTTTACAGATAAAAGCCAGATGCATTTGATATTAAAATCTTATGTATCTTACATCTGTGTGTTGATAATTTGTCATGTTGACTAAATTTCAACACACGCATTCGTATTTGCATATAGGCAGTTATGTCGAATTCCAAATAGATACAAAACTGTTTAGAATTTTGTCTGTATCTATGTCCTTTGAACACTCTGTTTTTCTACGTCTGTCCTATTGTGCAGCTTGCGTTGCATATCATTTGCGTACGCTTTGAAGTTGTCATAAATTCCCATTCTGTTCTTATGAAAACGTTTCAAGTTCTGAACTCGCTCTAAAAGCGCCATTTTCCTATTGTTAATATTACTTTCCCATTGTTTATGATTTTCCTGCTGTTCTTTGAACGTTTGTTTACTCTTTTCAAGTCTCTCTTTCTCTTCAATAACCTCTGCTTCAGACATCAAGAAAGATAACTCGGATTCTAATTGAGACAGCATTCGCGGTAAGTCTAACTCCTGGGAGAACTCTTTCGTCGATGTGGAGCCATGTGTCGATTCCTGACGATATTCAGGAAGCAGGATATGTTCAGGATGAGAAACTACGGTTGATGTCGACAGTGACGTCGTCTCCTCTTCCATCTGAAGAAGAAAAAGCGATTACATGATAGAGACTTCAACATAATCACATATATCCGCAGTGTTCACACACACACACACACTCTCAGTCAGAATAAACAGAATTGCTAAAATAGATGGACGACATACTTAAATATGTGTATGAGGACATTTTTTTTATTTATTAATTTTTGTGTGGAAAACATTGGATAAGCTTACCAAGGTTTATCATATCATATAAAAAGTTAGGAACAAGGGACAAGTCAATGGGATAGTAGCGATTGCAGATTAAATGGCCAAAAAGTCCGGATATGTCTGAGCCTGTAGTATGTATGCCTACAGAAACTGTTTGTGGAAATGAACCCACCTTAGGGGTCTTACGAAAGCCTCAAGATCTAGTTTGGGGTGTTAAATGTTCCTGAGGGCCTGGTGAATTACATAGTAGCATGGGAGGCTTGAAATCAGTGAAGACAGTTGAAGCGAGGTTTAGGGAACTTAATATGTGCCGTTCTTGTAACATGTTAAGTTATAATGACTGGCTAGATACATTGAAAACTGGCCTTCTTAGTGTTATTCAGATGGTAAATTACAAGCTGTAGTATTCTTATCTTCGCAAGCCAAGGGTACTAAATTCACCTTTCTCCTTAGGAACGTAATGAACAAAGTGTACTTAGTTCCATTAGTTTGCAAAGATTTCTTATTCTTGGTCCTGAGTGACTTTTCCATCACATACATAATGAAATCACTAGTAATTCAAGTTTAAAATATCTGACATTTTGATAGATGCAAGTTATTCAAGTTCAGATGACTTTGACATTGGCTTTGTGGACATTGGAATTTAAAATTAAAATAGATGTATGCGTTTTATACTAGGGATGCATTATTTATAAAGTGCAATTAGGCTAATAATGCATGTGAATAGAATATTGATATATACGCACTGGATTGATTAGAATACCGTTACAAAAGAATTTATATCGTTCATACATATATAGTTATCGCCCGCTTTTAAAACATTAATCAATGTCTTGTTTTCAAAAATATCGAACATTTCCTGAATTGTTATGCGACAGTCATCAACTATAAATCTATTTGCAGTCGTCAATTCGCTCCTCTTTGCATTCAAAGTGAATTATATTACGTACAATGTATACCTACAAGTTTAATTTCTGTACGAACTATGCGAACCCGCCCGTCAACATGGTCAACCACACACACAACCACACTCATACTCACAGAGGTGCGCGTAGGACACAGGTTATGTAGCATGAGTTGTCGGTATAAATGAGAGTTACGGATAGCCTTCTCTAGTGTGCAACAAAAGGATTGTCGACACGGTGGAAGTCGCAGATAAACTTTCCTGTGGTGCCAAAACACGTATGTTGTATTCACCGTAGGAAAGGACAAATAGAAATAAAACCAGAGGACCAATGGTCCTGTAGCTCACCTGACACCTTCTGTCAACAGACCTATGGACCTCTGACAGTTGTAATGTAAATTTGCCTATAAAAAATGGGGAAAATGAACTTTCGGTAGGCTTCACAATTTCTATTGAAATGTGTTGAAATGCCTTGAACCTCCCACAATTGGCAGAAAAATAATTTTTCAATTATATCGCAGACAAACTTAGATTTTTGGGGTGTAAAAAGCAAGTTTTTACAATTGAAAGTATGGAAAATAGGAAAAGTTTTATAAAGATGTCCCCCCCCACGTGCCTCAGCAAGCCACTTTGCATGCGTATGTGTACTATCAATATACACATTACATATGAGTGGCAAGCTGAGGCACGGGGGAGGGGGGGGGGATAAATAGTCTACAGCTGAAAAACTGAAAAGTGGGTGGGGTAATTAGACCCTCTGTGTCTAAAAATAGGGCTAGCTTACTTTTTATTTACATATAATTGCATACTATGAGCAGCTATAGTGTTTTACTTCAAATTAAGCTTATCTAACAAATAAAATCCAGTTAATAAGAAAAAGCAAAAAATATACGTATTTAGCATGACCGCAAATTTCACTTACCCCTCTTGCTAGAATCAGTGAGAGTTAGTGTGCAGATATGATAATTGTTCAAAATCAATATAAAAACTTCTTTATAATGGATAAGTCTACCCATTAATGCTAAAAATTTTATTATCCGCTTCCCAGGAAAGCTGCAGTAATTTGTCAAAAATAGGCAAATTTGCATTGAAACTGTCAGAGGTCCTTTGTCATTTCGCTCATTTGTTACAAATTTGAAACCAGTAGCTTAAAAGGTGTGCATATTTTAATTTTAAAATCTCAGTGACCTTGAGCAAAGTTAAAAAAATGACCTTGACCTTTGATGACATTGTCTTCATGTATTCATTTAGTTAACCATATTTTCCAATTATTATATCTAGGCTTAAAGAATTCCATGGAATCAACTGTTTAAGCATTTTCCCACATAAAAGCACAACATACCAAAGTTGACCTCGCCATAAATTAGGTCAAGGTCGATGCGCCATCATGTTTTGTACAAACTATGATGGGCCCGAGTCTTCAATGCTACATACCATGCCACGAGGTCATTGTGCCTTTGGTTCTGGAGAAGTAGATTTTTGAAGGAGTTTTACCATATATGGGCATGTCATAGACTTGAATGGTTTCTGAGAAATCCACTGCTCAAGCATTTTCCAATGCATCAAAATTGACCTTGCCATAAATTAGGTCACAGTCAATGCACAGTACGGATTTGTATAAATTATGATGGGCCCAACTTTAAATACTACATACCAAGTTTCAAGGTCATAAGCATTTTAGTTCTGGAGAAGAAGATTTTTGAAGGGGTTTTACATATATGGACATGACGGCCATCTTGTTCATGTGACCCATATCCTGGGAATCTACTTTCCTCCCCCTGGGAATCTACTTTCCTCCCCCATCCCACTAAGACACCATATGAAATTTGGCTTCAATCGGGGAAGTAGTTTCAGAGGAGAAGGTGTTTGAAAATCTTGACAACAAACGGACGGGCTGACAGAATGACCTTGACCGTTAGTGATAATATCTTCATCTGGTTATTCAATTCACCATATATTCCAAATGTTGTACCTTATACTTGAATAGTTTCTGAAAATTCACTGTTTAAGCGTTTTCCCTTATAAAAGCCTAACATACCAAAGTTGACAGTGTCATAAATTAGGTCAAGGTCAACGCATTGCCATCATTTGTATAAACTATGATGGGCCCGAGTGCCCAATGCTACGTACCAAGTTTCAAGGTCATAGGCCTTCTTGTTCTGATGAAGAAGATTTTTGAAGGGTTTTTACCATATATGGGCGTGGTGGCCATCTTGGTCATGTGACTCAGACCCTGGAAACAAACTTTCGTTCCCCCATCCCACTGAGACTCCATATGAAATTTAGCTTCAATCAGCCCAGTGGTTTCAGAGGAGAAGATGTTTCTAAATCTTGACGACGGACAGGCTGACAGAATGACCTTAACCTTAAGTGACATAATATCTTCAGCAGTTCATTTAGTTGACCATATATACCAAATATTGTACCTTAGACCTAAACAGTTTCTGAGAAATCCACTGTTTTAGCATTTTCCCACACAAAAGCCTAAGGTACCGCAGTTTGTCCGTGTCATAAATTAGGTCAAGGTATCCACACAGTCATCATTTGTACAAACTAAGATGGGCCCAAATGCTCAATGCTACATACCAAGTTTCAGGGCCATAGGCCTTTTGGTTCTGAAGAAGATTTTTGAAGGGTTTTTACCATATATGGGCGTGGCGGCCATCTTGGTCATGTGACCCAGATACCCCTAATAAACTTTCGTTCCCCTAACCTAGGTAGGTTCCATAGGAAATTTGACTTTAATCGGCCCAGTGGTTTCAGAGGAGAAGACGTTTGAAAAATCTGGATGACGGAAGGGTTGACAGAATGACCTTGACCTTTAGTGACATAATATTTACAGCTGTTCATTTAGTTGACCATATATACCAAATATTGTACCTTAGACTTAAACAGTTTCTGAGAAATCTACTGTTTAGGCGTTTTCCCATATAAAAGCCTAAGGTACCGAAGCTGACCGTGTCATAAATTAGGTCTAGGTCACCGCACGGTCATCATTTGTATAAATTATGATGGGCTCGACGGCCCGATGCTACACACCAAGTTTCAAGGACATAGGCCTTTTGGTTCTGAAGAAAAAAGATTTTTGAAGGGTTTTTACCATATACGGGCGTGGCGGCCATCTTGGTCATGTGACCCAGACCCGGGTATTAACTTTAATTCCCCCATCCCATTGAGACTCCAAATGAAATTTGACTTCAATCGGCCTAATGATTTCAGAGGAGAAGATGTTTGAAAATGTTGACGACGGATGGACCGACGGAATGACCTTGACCTTTAGTGACATAATATCTTCATTTGCTCATTTAGTTGACCATGCATACCAAATATTGTACCAAAGACTTATATAGTTTTTGAGAAATCCACTCTTTTAGCGTTTTCCCATATAAAAGCCTAACCTACCAAAGTTGACCGTGTCATAAATTAAGTCAAGGTCACCGCACGGTCATCATTTGTATAAACTATGGTAGGCCCGTATGCTCAATGCTACATACCAAGTTTCATGGTCATAGGCCTTTTGGTTCTGGAGAAGAAGATTTGTGAAGGGTTTTTACCATATATGGGCGTGGCGGCCATCTTGGTCATGTGACTCAGATATCCGGAACAAACTTTCGTTCCCCCGACCTAGATAAGCTCCATATGAAATATGGCTTCAATCGGCCCAGTGGTTTCAGAGGAAAAGATGTTTGAAAATGTTGACGACGGACGGACGGACGACGGACGGACGGACAGACGACGGATGCCTGACTATACCATAAGCTCACCTATGAGCCTACAGGCTCAGGTGAGCTAAAAAAACAAAAAACTCAGAACCGGCCAAAATCATGCACATATCACGTACGTATAGTAAATACATTGGTTGTAGAGGACGACTCGTATCTGCAACGTCAAGTGAAATTAGTCGATGACGTCAGGAAGACGGCAATATTACATTCGTTTATCATAATGACGTCGCATCTGAGAGTGTAATAAGGCTATGCATTAAAAACAATAATTAACTAGTGGATTAAATATGCAAATATGTCGTAACGTTATGCGTTGACGTGCATAAAACTTCCCGTTTTCTGATGGCGAAATCGTGACGTTTTAGTGCAAAATTTGCTAATAGTGTCATATGATAAATAGCCTCCTTGCATTCGTGCTTCTATATTATTAAATTTATTAAACTTCTTGGAGAAAAACGATAAGATGCTCGGCATAGCCTCGCATCTTATCTTTTTCTCCAAGAAGTTTATTAAATTCAATAAAACACGAGTACTTAATAATAATATAACATCCTCTATTTATGCCACGCCGGAGGGCGTCACTAAATGGAACCGATCATTGTTCATTGATACCGCGTTTTTTTTTCGTTTTTTTTTTCCCCTTCAAAATAAAATGGAGAGCACTTATAGGTTATTTATCTTTTTTATTCCCCGACCGAAAGGTTCGGGGTATATAGCGATGAGCCTGGCGTCCGTCTGTCTATGTGCCCGTCCGTCCGTGGGTTTGTCCGTCCATTCGTAAACATTTTCTTGTCCGCTTTATATTTTGATCACCCTGTAGAAAATTTTCATGTAAATTCACAGGTATGTAGAATAGGTCATAACAATGTGTCGCGTATAAGAATGATGACTCTTGCCGGTTATAGCTGTGATTTCGTGTCCGATCCATATCTTGATTACCCCTTGAAATATTTTCATAAGTTTTCATAAATATGCAGAACAGCTCATGGCAAATTGTCTCATACACAAATAAAAACACTCGCATTCATACTTTTCGAGTCATTTCCCTGTGGAAGTTTGAGCAGCAGTTTTATGTCCGACCCTGGCCGGCTCCACAATTTTAATGCCATTATACCTTTAAGAACATTGATGATCATGCTGTGACATATTGTATACTATCAGTGTTCCTTACTCTCTGTGACCCCTCCGCCGCTCAGCATTCTCCTTCTCCCCCCCCACCCCCTCTCCCCCCACCCACCACCAAAAAAAAAAAAAAAAAAAAAAAAATTTGGATTCTTTGTCCAAAGTCATTTACTAGAGAGCTCAAAATCGGAGTTGCACTGCTCACACATATTGAAATGTTGATTTTGTCATATGCATTACATTGTGTAGATGGTTGCTGTTTGGGATTTTACCATTTTTTTAAGCATTGTGGCAAACTGTTTTGGTCTGAGTGTTAGACAACTATGCGCCTGTTAAACAGATACTACTAATAAGAAGCATGAAAGAATTACAATACATGTATATCACTCAAACATGTATGTGTTTAGAAGTGGACCCTGTTTACTAAGGTGCATACGACTTTCGTCTGATCGTTAGATAGCATGCATCTGTTAAACAGATAATGTCAATAAGAAGCATAATAGGATGACAATATTTTACGAGAATGAGCTTTGAAGTTGACTTTGTTTACTAAGGCGAATGCCGCCTTTGGTCTGGGGATTTGCTATCTCCTCTGATGGCTATTTTTTCAACAGGATCTATGTTTAGCCAAATCGTTGTGCATCAAAAGGTGTGAAACAAGTAGTATCTATCATTAGTGTGGTGTACAGACAGAAATTCTCGTCCCTCGGGAAAACTGTTTAAGCATCACTCGACATGCCTCGTGATACCAACCAGTGACTCACGTGACAGATTTTCTTCCATCTGCATCTCATGCCCATGAAAGGTACTAAAGTTTGATACTTTTGCACACCAACTAAGGTGTTTGGCGAGTTTATCTGTACAAAAAGAAAATCTTATCTCACCCATGTTAGCGCGCCCTGGACAAGCAAATGAATCACTCTACTATATGAGCCGCGACACGAGAAAACCAACAAAGTGGTTGTGCGCCCAGTGCAGACTCAGATCAGCCTGGACATCCACCCAGTTTCATAAGACTCTTCGTTAAAGGCTAAAATGGTAGCTAAGGGTGTAAGCTACCCCTATGCGGACAGCGAAGACTCTGATCAGACTGGGCGGATGCCCAGGCTGATCTGAGTCTGCGCTGGGCGCACAACCACATTGTTGGTTTTGTCGTGTCGCGGCTCATATGTTGTATAAACATACAAGAGATAAGGCATTTGGTCTGCAGAAGACGCTGATGGTACAGACCAAGAAGTTATGCATAATGGCATTATGCATAATGCATTGTGCATAATGACATTTTGCATAATGACTTATGTCATGCCAGAAGTTGATGTAAAAATAAAGAAAACGAAAAAACGACCGTTGGTTGTTTAAATCGACGTTTTCACCTATATTTTTATTTTTCTCAGTTACATCAAACAACTTTTAATCGCTAAACATATATATTTTAACGACCCCTGCGTTTCGAATAAAAAATATGTAATAAAATGTATATCTGTGATGAGTCTGAGGTACTGACAGCATATCCATACCTCCGGCTCACCGTTCGGCCTAATGACACCGAAAAAATGAACTTTATGACGATTCTTTTTTTTTTTATCTGCAAGCCACACCCATTTATCACCCTGGACTGGTAAAAAACACGCGAAGATAACGATAGTTAGTTGTACAGAGGATGGTGTCATACTACGGTAAAATGACGTCAGTTTATCTCATGCTTGGCGACCGTTGGAAATGTAGGCGACATTGATTGATTGATTGATTTGATGCTTAACGTCCACGGTAAACAGCTATGGTTATGTCGGGACGGCTAGTTAATCTGAAACTAAAGTAAAAACCTATACTCGAAATTATTCATTGAAACAAGTTAAAATCAACCGTTGTAAATCAAAAGGTATGCAAGCAGAGTTATATGGCGCAAGTAGAAAAATCTGCCCTTTCGCGATGACAGCTAGGCGCCACTCGGCTAGCCTCAGTGGGACCCTGCATTCGGATTTTTTTTTCTATCCATAGGGCCTACATCATACCAATGAAAGATTTGTATAGTCTCATGAATATTATGTCACCCAGAACTGGCAAACTCACGCTAATATAATGTGTAGTAATGCATTTGTCGTATAAGTCACTTGTCTACGTCAAGAGACACTGGTACTACAGATGATGATGCCATGAAGCAGCAAATGACATCAGTACGTGTCAGACCGTAATTTGACATGACGAATCGAATGTCGGTCGTTGAGACCATCGGCTTCTTCCAAAATTAAATAAAATGAGCCGCGATAGGACAACACCAACAATGTGGCATGTGCGGCCAGCGCAGACTCAGATCAGCCTTGGCATGAACTGTGAAGACTCTGAATGCCCAGGATGATCCGATGCTGTGCTGGGAGCACAACCACTTTGCTGGTTTTATCGTGTCGCGGCTCAAATTACATAAAAACATCTCAAACGCTGGATTATGCCTTATAGCAAGTTTTACGTTATAACTCAGGAAGGTATTTGCCATGGGGAAAGGTGTGGATTGAGAACTCCCATCGGGTTAACCTTTCGACGCCTCTTAACAAGCTACGTTATGTCGAACAGTGATCTCTGCGACGATTTTTATCCACAATGCACACCCATGAGAAGTATACTGATAATGTATACCATGAAAGTGTGGTGCTATAATACAGATTTTAGAGAATTAAAAGAATTTCAGTGAAAGACGTATATAATTACATAAAGAAACTCACTTTGTTTAAATGCTCATTACGTTGTGACCAAATGTTAAAGTCTCGCCTAACTCAGATATGTGTCTTTTGTGATGATGCGTTTACTATTCTAGATTTTGTTTGTTATATGGTTATAATAGCGGACGTAAGCCTAAAGATATATATTTGCTTATAATAATCACATTCATAAAGCATTGTCAAATTTTTAAAAGGCTGTTTGAGGATGTATTTAAAATAGTTAAATAGTAATACAGGAGGTATAATATTGTAATCAAATATGTCTCCTGTCACAATAATATTAAATGGCATGCCGGGAAAAAGGATCTGAAGGTGTATTGATAAAAAAACACCATATTTATTCCCGCTACTTTTACAAAGGGGCACGTTTTTTTTTGTTTTTGTTTTTTGTGACTTCCTTTTTTTGACGGCCAGCAAAACTATCCTCTTTAAGAAAGAATTTACCCCTATTGAACAGGAAGGCGATAGGAAAAAGGTACATAATTGAGCCGCGACACATCAAAACCAACAAGGCGACATGTGCGCCCAACGAAGACTCAGATCAGTTTGGGCATCCGCCCAGTCTGATCAGAGTCTTCGCTGTCCGCATGGAGCTAGCTTAGACCCTTAGCAACCCTTCAACCGCACAACAAAGACTTTGATCTGGCTGGGGGAGGCCCATGATGATCTGAGTCTTCGCTGGGTGCATTTGCTACTTTGTTGGTTTTGTCGTGTCGCAGCTCACATGTATAGATTGATTCCCCTGAAAATCTTAAGAAAATGCTTTTACATGCATCAGCATGTTTACTTGCGCAAACTTATCAGTGTTTTTTGTATTTTCAATTTCAAATTTGTATTTAAGCCTGTCAATGCTTAAATAAAGAGGAATACAATTGCCGTAATGAGAAGGCCCATTTGAGTATTCGTTGTTCGCACAAGCCGTAAGGTATCTGTTTTATTCACGACGCTGAGTCGCGATACGCATGAAGGGGTCCCAAACACCCTGAGTGGCCAGAGCTGGAGTTTTCGCAGACACATTTGATTTGTTGGTAGGTTGTTTTGGGTTAAACGGCTCTTTCAGGCAGTATTTAAGTCTATATCGGGCCGTTTTCCAGAGAGAGGGAGACAAAAAGGGAGAGAGAAATGATATGCGAGAGAAAAAATATCCAAACAACCCCCACTGCACCTACTGAAAGCACAATAGGCTCTTGCCCTACTATTATCCAAATTAGTAGGCCGCCCCGACACTAATGCGCCGTGAGACGCTCAGTTATGATGCAGTAAGTCGCCTGAAGGTCGTGTGATAGCGCCCGGGTTTCGCCATCCGACGACTGGAAAACTCTCTGTCAACCCAGCAGTAAATGGGTAACCGCTTCGAATCAGGGAAGGATAAATCAGCGAAAGAGGAGGGAATGGACTCCGTCTTTCATTCGTTGTGCCCAAGATACAGTAGGCCTTTAACCCCACTGCCCCTACGGCTAGTAGGCTAAGGAAAACCTTACCTTATCTTTTTACCCGCCACTGAAAGCTACCGAGCACCTTCGCCCGACCAAAAACACCCCTACACATTTAAAGGAAGCCGTGAAATACATGTATACTTGCGCAGATGACTCCAGCAACACTGCTTGTACAGGCTGGTCAATGTCTTCATGTCCATAGAGTCATGGTTCCCAAAGCGGACAATAAATGCCGTCATATACTAAAACTCATTTAGCCCCCTTTTTATTTACCAGTAAGCTTGTCCATCTTTATCATTTTACATGCGTCCATTCTGGTTTTAGGGGTATCTGGAAGACATTTTTCTTTAATTGTTTTTTGCATGGAAATTCCTGTAGAAAACAATGTAGACCCCGATCAGCTGCCGCGTTTTGTGGTGTCTGATCTTGATGTGCACTGTTTGCATATGTCAAAAAACGGGTTTCCATTAAAAAAAGCAAAAAAAAAAAGGTAAAGGTTTCCCATAGCCTTATAGCCGTCGGGGCAGTGGGGGTTAGAGACCCACTGTATCTTGGGCACAGCTGATGAAAGGCGGAGCCCATCTCTCTCCTCTCGCTGCCTTATCCTTCCCTAATTCGAAAAAGGTACTCATGTACTGCTGGTTTGGCAGAGAGAATTTTCCAGTCGTCGAATGGCGACGGTGAGCCGCGAACTCACGACTTTTCGGCGACTTTCTGCACCACAGCCGAGTCACTCTAACCACTCGACTACGGCGCCTCTCTATTTTTCCACCATATTTTACGAAATGGAAACAACTTTCCGAGTCTTTGTTTGCTTTATTGGATGACACAGCCCTGTGAAAATAGGGTCTACTCTTACAAGATTAAAACGTTTTTCCCAGAACTTCTTCTTTAAGAGTTGATCCCCATTTAGGATGGGAGGCAAACATATGAAAATGGCTGAGTTGCTACCCCTGAAAGTTTAGCCGTTCATCTTAATTTGGGGATGTTCTGTGTGTAACTTCCAGTGCCGGGGCGTCCTACTGATTTGAAACATTGTAGGGCAAGGGCCTACTGTGCTTGCAGAAAGTGCGGGTGTGGGTTGTTTGGATGTTTTTCTCTCGTCTATCATTTCACCTCTTTCTCCCTCCCTGGGAGACGGCCCTATATAGACTGAAATACTGTCTCAAAGGGCCGTTAAACCCAAAACAATCAATTAATCAAACAATCAGTCATCCTAATCTGACAGTGGGAGATCATGCTGTTTGTCTTTGTCAGGCCCGGAGCCGGACCACCATGTACTGGTGGGGCTCTGAATAACTGGTAGGGCTGGGAGGTGCTTAAATGTATGTGTGTGGGTGGGGGGAGGGGCGGGGCGGGGCAGGGGAGTGGGGCTTCAAAGTACATGACATAATTAGGGATCAGTGATGAAAAATGTTGATAATGTCCACTCTGCCTTGACATATATGTTGTGATATCTTACACTGATTCTCAAGAAAGTGTAACGAATGGTGTCATGGCTTTAAACACATGTATAATTTTGTTTAGGGTTGTAAATCAAATCAAATAAGTGCATGCTCAGAAGTTTCTGCATCTACCTGAAACATTTAAGTTATAATATTGATTCAAATACCTGGAAAGACTCACATGCTCATACCTGATACTGAAGGACCCCCCGATTTTTCGCATGTCATAATTAAAGATGTCAATATTTACTTTCAATTCTTTTGTAGACTTTCGACGTGAAACAAACAGATTAGACTTGAAAAGGTTGCCATTATCGAGTAATTTTGAACAGTGATTAATGAGTATACATAGGAACACAATGCATTTTTTAAACTCATGGTCGTTTGTTGTCACTGAGTTTTGTGTATTCTACGAGTCCAAGCATTAACAATGCATTTCCAAAGTTTCGGATAAGGCTAACAAGGTTTGTTTTTGCACCAAGTAGGCCATAATCAGTCACCCTGACAGGTCATAAGTATTTTTTCCTAGCTACTCAATTTAAATTTTGTTCTGACGCGTCCTTAATATTCTGAAAAAAGCGTAATTTTTCACGTGTATTTTACGAGTCAAGCCAACGTCACCCAGTATATAAACAAGAAAGAAACCTATTGCCTGCCTCGAAAAGGAGACAACCCCCACTGGTCATTGAACAACTATTGTAACTCTTATCGAATATGCTTCGTACAAAATAAGTTTCACGTTTCATAAAATTATTTTACGGGACGTATTATACGGGACAATAATTTTGAGCAATACAAGAAGGGAACCAGCAAGAAGCTGATACACTCTTACAAAGAGCACATTGTCTTATTCATTTAAAATTGCACATATGAGCGGCCATTTGGAAGCTGCAAAAGACTGAAAACACCGGATAAGTTTTCAGTTTTTGAAGTTTTCATATTATGATTTCAGGATTCAACAAAATACTCATTTAGTATTTATCCATTTTTAAACTGAATTTGATATGTGCATGTATGCTCTAAATATTTTCTACTGATTGTAATGTGCAATTAAAATGAAACACTGGTGCACTGTGGTGTATTTTTAGGCAATAAATCGACGTTCGAGTAGTCCCGTAAAATACAGAAATGTGTCCCGTAAAATACATTACATTTAATAGCCTTTCTTTGAAGAAAAAGCCGTTCCTACATACCTGAGGATTAAAACTTGTATTGTAAATTAATCATAGTATGCGTGCCTTTATTCTCTGCTCTAAATTGTGTTATGTGCTCTCTCTGTTTGTAATTTTAACTCGTTTTCTTGGAAATTTGCTCAAATTTCAGGTCTGCAAAAATAAACATGCCTAATTCGCAATTTATATGGTGCTAGAAATCATGTTTTAGAACGGTTTAGTTGTCTATAAGTGTTATTGAAGTGTTATTGTCATCACAAATTGGATATATTCTTAGTGGCAAGACTGAAGAGATCGTGCGATAAAAAACAACATCAGTGTCCCGTAAAATACAAATTTATAACAAGTTTCACTGGCTTAATATGATGATTTTATTGTGTTTTTTGCTATATAAGGACGTAATATACAAAAGTCAATGATATTTTACTTTTAGATACATTTATCTTGAAATATTCTTCTAGGAAATTTTTCATATTAAAACTGCTGAGTATACCAGTTTTTCTATTCAAGAACTGATATGAAGAACTTTAAATGCAAAGCAGTACCGCTGATATAGAAATGCAAACAGGCTGGCAAATTGTAACACAAACACTTCTTTGTGATTGAACATAGCACTTGTTCATGTACCAATACCGCATTTAGTCTTTTAAGGTTAAAACATGTATCTAAACACAAGACAGTCACTAGCACATTTGAGACCGTGTATTTTACGGGACAGTTCAGACGACAAGAATAGCAAAGTAACCGTTCTACCTGCTCTATTAAACAAATACGTTTTATATAGACAGGTTGAAGTTGAAAAGTTTGAAACAGGGGGTTGCTTTGAGGTTTTCAAATCTATAAGTTTATGTGTTTTGCAGGAATAGTTTTCTTTCATGTTAGTTTAGTACAATGATATCGTATTGATTCATTTTGGTAGAAAAAGAGCATTTTGTTTCTTTAGAAATAATAGAGTTAAGATTTCTATAGCTTATCTTCGTCTTAAACAAAATCAATTGCCTCTACGGTGGATTATACCCTTATAACACTAGCAGTTGTTTCAAATCTATTGGTATATACGACTCGTAGAATACTAAAGAGAAGTGTTAGTCCCTTCACGTTGTCTCTCGTTATCTGAATTCACATGATATTTACTGTGCAATACTTTAGAACTAGCTTCGTGAGATACCAAAGTTGTGAAATGACAGTGAGCGATCTCTTTATGACGTGTTTAATTTTTCGATATTTTAACCACCCAAAAATCACACTTTCTTGAGAATCAGTACTTATTAGAATCGCCTGGCCGAGGCGATTCGAGTGAGATGTCACAACGTATAATTTAATCTATCCAGGCCCAGGTGGCGGGACTGAATCCGAAAAGCCTACCGGATCCGGGGCTGTTTGTGGAATTTGTTGATCTGCCTACAGTCAAGACCTAACTTTATCGTTAATACTAGGACCCGGGAAAAGATTCTTACCACAAGGGTTTCATTTATTCATTCCAATGAAACCTTTAAAGTTAGAGTCTAGATAGGCCTGTATTAAACAAGCATCTGCCTTAAGCAAGTAGTTTTACGAAGTAAAACATTCGACCTAAAAACTTAAGGTTGTCCTTAAATCTTAAAATATTATTGAAACTGCTCTGCAGTTTGCTGTGAAACTTATTTTGTAGTTTTAGTAATTTATTTACCTGACTAACACTTCAGAAACAGAACGACTCCAGCCGGGGTTTTAATTTCAAGCCATTTAATTTTCCCATATATCAATTAACACGCGCGCGTTTGTATCGCTAGGGTAATGTTTGCGTATCACTAGATACTGCATTATATATTGCAATCGTTTGCCTTAATTGTATCAGCGAATTCCCAAACTGCATTAGCGATTCCTAGCAATATCACGGGCTTTGTGAAATTTATTTAGCCCATTATGCATTGAGTCTCATAAAATATACAGGCAAACAGCGTAGACCCAGATCGGACGCCGCAGAACGCGGTGTCTGCTCGGCATCTACTATGTTTGAACTAAATACAGGAATTTCGGAAAAGAAAAAATATCAGACGCCCGTTATATTGCGAATGGACTATTCCATCCTGCGAGGTTAGAGAGTCTACCATACCTAAATGAGTAAATGTCCTTATTATAAGAAAGGTGAAATGATTGTTAACATAATCGCGGGAAATGTTCCTAGTTTAAATGGGATACATGGTTTAAGCAACTGATAGAATCTCTGCAGTCTAGGATAGCAACAATGTGTGTGTTTCGCGCAGGGCAGCCCATTTAGCGCAGGTAAAACCTTCGACAACCATATTATATCTTATCGTGCCGGAGCGTGTGTCAAAATTCTATCGCTATATATATATGTACATATATGTCTGCGCTTTTGATGCAATGAGCCACAGTGACGTTCGTATTTACAACGCTCTGAAGTAGAACATTGTAATGCATGTCTCTATAAAATGTAATCTCTATGTCTTTTTCCATTAGTCTGTGAGTATGAGTGCAAAATACGTGCCCGCATTGCCTAAACACTAACCAACTGAACAAAAAACTTTGAGGCTGAACTACATGTAACGTTGATTCAATGTTGATTCGACATTGTGTACCTGCTGGGAAACTACATGCCTTGTTTCATAAAACATACCTCCATGTTGTCAAATGACAAAAATACTTATTTTTGTTTCTCAGCTGAACACAGCTGTCGTCTCAGTTAGAAAATTGAAATGCAAGCAAGGTTACGAAGCCCGGGATAGCGTTGTGTAGCCTATGGAACACTGCTTGAACCAACCCGATTAGGTCATTGTGATTTATTCTGTTTAAGCTTTAAAATAAAGTTGATCCAGATTTTCCTCACTGATTACAGACCTCTTTCCCTTGCAGCTGTTAGTTTAGGTTTAAAGTTAAAATATAACGAAATATCTTTCACAACATTTTCCTTAGACAGCCTGCCTGAAGACATGCGTTTAAAGTAGAATTTTCAAACTCTGAATTTATATGCCAGTAGTTTGAATAAAATCATTTTTCGAGGCGCAGCCTCGTATAATTTCGATATTGTTCCACATTTAACAAGATTCAATTGGTCAAACAACTCGTACATGTATGTCAAAATTTAGCCAATAACATCAAAGGTCAATGAATATTTAATCTTCGTCTTTCCTCGTCGTAATGCACTGTGAATACTAGCACTCTGTCTTATGTTGTACAATAGAAATGTTATCGAAAACAGACGCAGCTATTCAAACCTTTCTTTTTTAGTCTTAGATCTACTTTCGATTTCTACTTTCAGTTCAATACACACATGCAACATGTTGATAACTATTTTGAAATCAGGCCAATTTCAAGATTGAGACAGTTCAATTTTGAGATAGGTCGTTGTCGCTACCCAGTGTCAAAATGTCAAAATTACAGTTGTGGGTGCCTACCGATATAGCTTGCTTATTCATGAAAGTTATTGTCAAATCTTCAACTAGAGACATATAACAAAACACAGTTCCATTTAATCTACGCCGATTATCTTTTTTTAAAGATTTTTCTTGTTTTCTTTGAAATGACCGTACTAGGAAATTGAAAGTTTAAACCATATATTTCACGAGCTGGAAAATATATATCTATGAAACCATTCAAATAATGTACTAGGCTATTGGAGACCTATACCTGGGTTCGAGGTTATAAAACTTGATTACTTGAGCACATGCTCGGAAGAAGTCAATCAGTGTGTTTTATTTTGAGTTTGAGAATGTGCTTGGAAGATACCAATCGGTGTGCTTTATTTTGAGTTTGAGATTATTCAGGTGTAATAAGGGCCATTTTTGCCCCCCATTCACATTTGCGTAATATTGCATGATCTCCTATTGCTTATTATCAGTGCAAATGGTAACACACAGGAATAGTACAGCGGGCCCTCTTTACAACGACGGCATTTGTTCCCAAACAATTTGACGTTAAACTGAATTTGCTGTTGTAAAGAATATATAGTTAGAACAATTTAGCCATTCCGTGCAACTCAAAATGACGTTATAAAGAATTTTGCTATTGTAATGAGTGCCGTTGTAAAGAGGGTTGAGCGTATGTTCCTTCTCTGTGAATTCTCAGAATTACATATTTTCTGGCATGCTTATGTTGTTTCACTGCTATTAAGAAAACTTGCCAAAAACAAAAGTGTTCAATAGCTTTCCTTTCAAGTCTCCTTAGTCCTTCTAAACAAAAATCATTATAAAAAGCGCTTCAAACCGCACGTTTAGTGATAAAATATGAGTTGATGTGCATAAAATGTGAGTTGGTGTGCCTATATTGACCAATATAAATGGCAAACAGTAGATGGAACACATGCGAGGGGCATTTCAGAAATAATTTAAATGATCTCTGGGTAGTCTATTGGCCGGTATTTAGCGATGGTTCTAGATATCATTGGAAAGGTAAATTCAAGTACTTTAAAATGGTATGCATTAAAAGAATTTCTAAGTCACTCATGCATGACAGCAAGTGCTTTTACGTCATAAGGGTGTGGATACTGGAAACTGTACAATTTCAACGGAAACCTGTTGTGTTCTGTTGATGTTTGCTCCATGATAAAATGATATATTTAAATAAAGAAACACGTAATACTATCCTTTAAATGTAAAATAAGAAAGTTATACAGAAATCCTTTCCAGATTCTATACCAGTAACATAATAAACGAGATTTTTTCCTTGCTGTGTGGTTATAAATGCAAAGTTATTATAAATGTAGTATACCAATAAATTGTGATTTTCGACTTATTCACATCTAAATTCAACGAAAGACAGACATTTTATGACTGAAATGATTAATTCACTATATTTTGTTACAACTGGCATCAAACCACTGATGAAACTGGATGATGTGTGTGTAAACTCCACGCCGGAAGTTGCAAAGTAGCAGCAATTCATGTAAAATAAAAACAATAAAATGAAATTATCTTCTAATAAAAAGACACAGGCTAAATTATTTACTTTTGTTTCATGTCAAAAATTAGAAGGACATAATGAAAGCATAATTCAAACACAAAGACTAGAAAAAAATGTTATTTTATATGACATACTGACATTGAAATATGTGCGTGGGTGGGGAAACTTATGGTAAAAAATCCGGTAGGCCACTGACAAAAGCGCATATGGTGCCGTAAAAGATTATTAATTGCTGAAAACAAGGATGACGAATTAAATTGTATATATTTTCTGTTTCATATCTGTCATTGAACATTTACTTTCTCTTAAACTGACCTCAAAACCGCAGTTTAAACAGCTTACTATACATTTCAATTAAGAACAGGAAGTGACGTCATCAGAAATGTGCATTGTTCCATGATTTGCCTACTTCGCAAAGCTAATATTTTGTTTTAGCAAAGCTGATACAATGATTTTTATACTGGAATATTTTCAGTATTACAGATAATATAGGTATCAATCCAGAGCTGCTTGTATCCAGAGTTAAGAAAATATGACTTTGTATTCACATAAATATTTCTTCCGTTTCTACTCAGTGTCTTTACCCTTACAACAATTGTCAAGGCATATTTGGAAGAAAATAACAGTGACTCAAAATTTTTGAGTGACCGCGTTTGTGTGATATGTAAACCTAAAAGTTAAGACATAGAGTTTAAAAATCGGTCAACATTCGAAGGAAAGGCAGACTCATTTACACTATTTCTGAAATGCCCCCTCGCATGTGTTTGAAGTACGGCAAGTCGCTCAACAAAATACAATTTTCCTCAGCTGGTTCTCCGTCGAGCGATGGAGGGACATTGAATGGAGCCAAACGTTTGCATTTTATATTTTTACCATTTTAATCAAGTTCATGATTTCGGAAGTAGGTCATTTAAGGTGCCGAATAAAATTTCATTGTTTTATGTGATACTCAATGATATTTTAATCATTTAAGCTTGTAATCACGGTCATTTGTACTGACGAAACTATGGTGAGAAGCATACAGCGATACCTCACATTAAAACATTTCAAACTGTAGAGCAAAGGGGCCTTGAAGCCCTCCACATTAGGCTTTTGCTGAAATGCTTATGCATCGGACAGCACTGCTAACCAGCTGCTCACTGCACAAGGCCAGTCCCGACTTCTCCATCCACCCAAGTTTCAGGTCAAGAGAAGCTAACAAAAAATTCCAAATATGTTTGCCAAATTGTTCCTTGTGTCCTCCTAACTAGGACAATTAATACACACACTGTATGTTTGGTTTGTCTATGAGCGGAGACTTGGACATTTGTATGTTTAGATAACCGAGAAAATGATCTAAAAACTGCGATATTAATGACCAAAATTTAGAATGAACATAAAAACCCATCCTCCAGGACATTTAATATTTTCATGGCATGTTACACATGTCAAAACTTTGTCCGTATACATGTGCGCTGGAGGCCGGAATTATGATAAACTTTGAAAGCCACAAATGAGCCGCAACACGAGAAAACCAACAAAGTGGTTGTGCGCCCAGCGCAGACTCAGATCAGCCTGGGCATCCGCCAAGTCAAAGCAGGCTCTTTGCTAAGCGCTTAAAGAGTAGCTAAGGGTCTAAGCTACCTCCATTCGGACAGCGAAGACTCTGATCAGACTGGGCGAATGCCCAGGCTGATCTGAGTCTGCGCTTGGCGCAGAACCACTTTGTTGGTTTTCTCGTGTCGCGGCTCAAAGGCGTTTTAGTCAAGTTCGGATTATCATGTTCAAAATAAAAGAAAATAATGCAAAAACTGATTAATTTTGTGATTGCTGTAACACTCTAGATTGGAACTTAACCATGTATACATTTTTATCATCGAATTAAAACTTTCATCTCAGACCCTTAGACTTTTTTAAGGCCATGCACTTTGCTTCCTCTGCAAGTATACCCTTAATACTATAGTTGGATGTATTCGCTTCTTTCAATTGCATGTTATACCGATGCGTCCGTATCATTATCCGCTATTTAGTTAATTACTGATCTTTTAACTTATGCACTTTTGCATATACTTATACCATGTCTGCCTTTCGTGTAACTATTGATACTTGACCTTCTAATCCTTGTCGTACTAATACAGATCAAGGTTTTATTTTTTACCTTGAAAGGCGCTTTACAATAATATTAAGAATGATTGTGTATATTTGAATGGATATTTTTATATACCCGACAATAGTTATGGGTTAAGAAGCATTCACAGCCTATTTTCCGACTTTAACACTTTGGCGTTAGCCTTACGTCTAGGGTACCATACAGGGTATCGAATATGAATTCTAAAACAGTGCGCCTATAGAGACAATGGAAAGTTTCCGTGTTTTATTCTGCAACAATTCACTGTTTCGTAGCGCGCGAGACTAATTGCTGACGTCACTGGCATGACTGACGTAATTTTGTGACGTTTTGAGACGTTAGACGGTGTAACGTCTCTTTTTCTTTCTAAAATCGCCATAAAAACGTATATTTACCTTTGGCGGGAGCATGAACACGCTGGCAGGAAGGTGGGGAGAGTTTGAATGAAACGAATACTTTTTCAGCGTTATCGAGTGTTAGAATCGAAATAGTTCAGCTCTAGCATTGAATTGTTGAGTAATAGACTAGTTTAAATAACGCTCGACTATCAACTATAACTATACTAAGAACTAAGACTATCGGGTGGCGGATTCACACCGAATATATTTGATTTCTAATGACATAGGTAGCCTATGGCTTAATCAGTTTCACTTCATTATGTGCCTTGTGTGGAGACAAATTTGTAAAAACCCGAAGAATTCATAGAATAATAATCCAATTTATGAACTAATTCGTTAATACCAAACGATGATGAAAACTAAATCCGCCCATTCAGATAGTCAGTTACTCAGGCGCATCAAAAGCGTGCGCATTTCACTTTCACCCTTGTGAATAGATATTCTACGAAACTCTTTAAAGAATAGTATACCATGAGTTGGTTGGTTGATTGTTTGGGGCTTCGTTTAAACATTTTATTTCTCCGTTTTCGTAACATCTCTCTCTCTCTCTCTCTCTCTCTCTCTATATATATATATATATATATATTACAACATACAAAATAAACTAGGATATTGCTTATTTGATGCTCCTCCTATAGGGGCTAAACAACATTTAAGACAGCATTTCAGTCTTTATAGAGCCGGCTCACAATGAAAAAGACAAGGAAAAAGAAGATACCAGGGTTTAGGTACGATCAAAACACTCCAAGCCCACACCTGCTGGAAGTGCAGTCGGTCCTTGCCATCCATTTTCCAAATTACACGTAGTAGGGCGCTCCGACACTGAAACTTACTTATCACCGTCGCACGTATCGACGGCCCCGATTTACGATTAGCAAAAGCAGCTAACTTTCCAGTGCGAAGCGTCTTTCAAACGGACATACCAATCTGTGTAAGTGGTATAACATATTTGCATCATTTTATTTGATTCCCATTCTCTATATCGGGCCATCGACTAGCTGCCTGGCAAGATAGCCTATTCCGTGGCGACATCCGCAGTTTACAGTCGGTTTAAGCTGCAGTGTGCAAGTTTTAGCCTGCTAAATACTTTGTCTTATTAGGGCTCGTTTCGAGCAACTTGATATCTCAAAAGGCTGATCAAGATGTTAGACGAGTAACTTGAATGTTTATTCATTTGAAGTACAGATACGGGCCTCTGTGGCTCAAACATTAAGTATCTCACCGCTGTGTGTTCAAGCCTCGGCCGCGTACATGGAGAAGGCCAAGTTCTGCCTACGGAAGGTGAGGTGGTTTTTCGCCGGACTCTCCGTTTTTCACCCACCTCTGATTAACTGCTTGACAGAAGTGAAATATTCTTGAAGAGCCGTAAAACCCATGCCCTATCCTCTGTACAAAAGATATATTCCTTTTTATTCTTTCGAAGCAATTACAAAGACATGACGAGACTTTATCTTTGAACCCACACAGAGACACTAGCACCGTACATGGAATCGAATGATTGTCCTCCTACCCCGTAGAATTATCTTCAACAGTTCTGACGTTTGATTAACGTAAAAGGTAAAGCTTTCCATAGCCTATTAGCCGTAGGGGCGTTGGGGTTAGAGGCCCACTGTATCGTAGGCACAGCAAATGAAAGGCAGAGCCCATTCCCCTCCTTTCGCTGCCTTATCCTTCCCTAATTCGAAGCAGGTACCTATCTACTGCTGGGTTGCCAGAGAGTGTCTTTCAGTCGTCGCATGGCGAAACCAGGGCGCGAGCTCTTGACCTTGCGGGCGACTTTCTGAACCACAAAAATCACTCGACCACGGCGCCCACGGACAGACAAGAGTCTAACGGAGTAGCCATTTGTACGCATAAGAGAAATAACATATGAGGAATTATGTGTAAAACTAAAGCTGGGCTTGTAAATAAGCTGTGTATAGTTAGATCCTTTGGAAGCTAGGAATACACAAGAGAAATGAAAAGAGCAGACTCGGTCTAACTGAATCTGTTCATTACCAGTAATGAAATTTGCACAACGGTCACTCTCCCTAGCACCGGCTTAAGCAGAACTCTATTTTCAACACGTTTCGAAACGAATTCAATGATCCCAAAGGACCAGAAAATATAAGCTTCCAATATGATGATGTACGGGGAGAAGTTTTACGGCCGCCACACGACACAACACCTGCTGCAGCGAATATGAACGACTTCTGTACAGTTAGATATGGACGGACACTCGGCGGCGGGTGTGTGCAACTATGGTTACGTACAGCTGAGCAACCCGGGGAACGTCGTTACGAGAATTGAAACAACAACAACATAAGCAGTTACATCCTTTGGAAGTAAGGGATACACCAAAGAAATGAAAATAACAGACTCGGTATGTCCACAGTATGTCCACGATCATAACATTGTCCTTGACAATGACAACGTGTAAAAGGCTGAGAAGGTAACACAAAAGGCAAACAGTCGAAGGACGTTTTATTAAAACAAATGTTGATACGGTGATCTACCCCTTTACCCAGAATTTGTCGGAGTCGGTATATGTGAGTCGGACGGATCAGGATAAATGCAAACTAAAAACTATTAAGTATACTTTCATGAGTCACAGTTTATCCTTCACAACTTATAGTTGGTAATTGCACCATACAAAGTGGAAAGTATAAAAAGTCTCCATAGTCCTGCTTGTGGTAAAACTTCTGAACACAAATCATTATGAAAAACGCATCAACGTTTGGTAATAAAGTGTGGGTTGATTTGCGTATATTGAGGAAAGTATGGAGAGCTTGTTTTTTGTAAAATGACAAATTGCTCTAGAAAGTATAGTTTCCTTCTCTGGTTTCCCATCGAGCGATTTAATATAAACAAAAGCGGGATAATGACCGGGTCTTTTAAATTTGCTAATCACGATCATTAACTATCACAACATTGACGCGATTCCCAACGATAAACCATTTCACGAAAGAGCAATGAGGTCTCTAAAACGTTAGTTGAGAATTGAGAAACTTCTCTGCATAGTACGTTACATACATGTACATATGTGTAATGCCAGTTATGAGCTATGAATTATAGAACCCAGTCTTTTTTAAGTTCTGAATATTAAGTACTGTAAAACACTTATATTTGGCGGTTACTGAATTTTGGCGATATTGGCGGTTAAGGCAAAGAGCGCTAAAATATGAGAACGCCAATATTTGAATTTCAATACACATATTAGGCACAGCCCAACCGAGGCTCATATCAAAAAGGAGAACCTGGTGAGTTTTTTTTAGATATTTTCTATACCGTTCTGTGAGACTATACATTGTGGCATCCCATTAGAATCGCCTCGATGAGGCGATTCTAATAGCTGTCACAATGTATAGTTTGATAAAAAAAGAAAAAAAAAACTGTTTCAGTGTTACTTTTCTTTACTATTTGAAGCCATGGTATATCATGAACGCCAAAATTAAAATGCGCCAAAATGTCATTTTTATTACACCGCGAACTTTTGATACTGCAGATATTAAGTGTTTTACAGTATATTTTCATATGTTACAGATCATATTCCACTCTTAGGTGCTCCGATGCTTTCCCAGTAGATAATTTTATGCATAATTTTATTGCGAGATACGTCTTGAATCGTTTCACTACTGTTTTTCTCATGTGAATGATCGTGATTGGACAGATTTCAAAAAAAAAAAAAAAAAAAAATCCTCGAATAATTTTACATGTTATTGGCCTGTTCTCGAAAATATATGTCGTACTTTGTCATATGGCAATAATATAAGGTACAGGAGGAAGATCCTATTTACTGCCTCACATTTTTCAACCAGCATCCAGTAGAAAAGACATGTTGTCATCAAACTTAAATGTTGGCATCAACCCGTTAATGTGCATCTGCTTGTTTTCAGACATTTAAACCACTACGAGGACTATAGACTTTGAATTCTACAATGTAGATCTAATTCCAGTGGCGAATGCATCTAACAGCACGAATCAGTGTGAAAAGCGGTTCACATCTGGTGATAAATTCGGGTTACTGCGCATATTAAACCATATAATTGTCAATACTTCTTGAAAAATCTGTCCTCAAATTACAATTCCTTTTCTGGTTCTCTGTCTAGCAATGGACCCTCTGTCTGTACATTGTATTTTTACCGCTTCATGGGGCCCTGTCTGTGCATTGTATTTTTACCGCTTCAATGAATCATCCAAGTTATGATAGAATGACCTAAATCTTCTTTCAACTCTTTTTACGTGAAACTCAATGATGTTATATGTGTTAAAAGCTTGCTAATCAGTTCATTTACAATGACAAAACTGTTGTTAAAGTTTCCAATTATACCTGACGCGAAATATTATGATTTTATACCAATGATAAAGAACGGGACCTTTATCAAAGTGGGAACTATAAAGTAGGGTGTGAAATGTGAATAGGAACGTATGCAATATGTTTGTGAGTTCACGTCTCATATTGTATACTTCATATTTCACAGCTTATCATCTAGGCTTAATTCCAGACAGCTCAGATATCACACTTTGTTTCATAAAATATATTTTTGTCGTTTGAATGTAATGAATTAGACAAAAATTGCTTTCCCTTGATTGTTCAGATATACCATGGTAGATGGCGCTAGTGTGCAGAGTTTTTGTTTTGCAAATCTAAGGGATGTATTTTGGCTGGGCTAGTCATTCAGCGGAAAAACGCCACCGAATCAGCACATTTTTTTTTCTATAAAATTGAAGGGGTTGTTTTGAGTGCCTAGATAAGATGATGAGTGTCGACGTTATTACGATGCATGGTTGTTAGTTTTGCATGGAAGGATTGCATGATACAATTTTTCGTCAATAAATAGTCGGGACGATTCGGTCAACCTTTCCGGCTCAAACATCAACAGTCGTTGTTCTGTTAATTGTCCTCTATTGGAAGAGCTTGGTAGATCGAGGTCAGTTCAAGGGAAGTGTGAGGTATAATATGGGAATGCATTAAATGTTTCCAACAGAGTTGTGATCGTAGTGGCAGTGAGTGGGTGTAAAAGAGCTCGTCTCTCTATAGTCGTTGTCATAAATTGGTTTAAGTACAAACTGTAAATGCAAACTGAGTTATCAAATAACTACGCGCCTGTAATACACGAGACTTCAACTAACGCAGTTACTTCTTCACATCTTATACTTCATTTTACATTTTATATTGCAAGCTGCGATATATGACGCTTCAATAGTGAAGTGTGACATTATACTTCGATAAACACCAGAAAAATTAAGTTCATTGCTTATATATTACATTCTTTTCTATCTATTAATTGACCGCAAATTTGTGTTGTTTTTAATCGCTACAGTTGGAGCAGAAAAAAAAAACAACATTTATACGCATTTTTTCTACTTACAGCAGAACAGCGTCATAACGTCGCCTACGTCCAATCAGATTGAAGAGAACCATGGTTTATTTTGACGTCACTTAACTCATGTAACGTCGCGTGAACCGATGTAGTTGTTGAAGTATAAACTTTATACTACATTACGTTCTAATGGTTTATCATAGGGCTTTCCAATAAATGCACTGAGAATGTAAATACCAGTCAAAACGCTCTTGTTGTTATTCTTTCTGCCGTACTTCATTACGAACAGTGTTCACCGATAGTTTTTAGTATAGTCGGATAGTCGATAGTTTGGGCTTATTTAAACTAGTCTAATAATTCACTGTTTGTCGGTCAGTTGTAAGCAGATATATCTACTATATCTATGATCTACTTTACAACTGGCCTCCAAGCAGTGAATTATTACTCAACAATTCACTGCTAGAGCTGATCTATTTCTTAAGTTTAAGGCAAACATCATCATCGCGGACCTTGACAGCAGATTTAAGAACATAGAACAAAGGCCTTTGGCATAAAAAGCTACATGTACTTACTTTATTGAACATTTCGTACTTGATTCATCATAGTTCTTATACGTGATTTGTTAATTTCCGATGATGTTTCATTGATGGATTAGGAAACCTTCATGCGGGTTAAAAAGCTAACTAAACGTTTCGAACCACTGCAGAAGCAGTGGGAGAGGTTTGTTACAAGTAAAACATGTTTAAGTCCCCAAATAATATTTTGCTGACCGTTTCAAGGCGGTACTTCTGTTGTGGTTCCTTGATGTTACATTGTGCTATGCCCGCTTGTCTATGTTCTTTTTCGGTTCGGTAATCTGTTTCGCTACCCAATCTGCCTTTTGGTTTGTTTTGTTTTTTAAGATAAAAATAAAATGGATTAAAATAGATGTTGATGCTGTTGATGCTGAATGCCCACCTGTTTAGGAAAGAGCTGCTCATTCAGTTTACCTTATCGTGCGTGTCTTTCGTGAAATTGTGTCAGTTTTTGCGTATGTGTGTGCTTCTTTCCCTATTGGTTTTGATAGCGGGATGTTGGATTTGATTGTATTAATTCCTGATAATTGCCTATCTGTGTACTTTGGAGCTCGTAACCAATGAGAAGGTTCGCAGAAATATCCAAGCAGCCATCGGACAATATGATTCTAAGGTGGTTATGTCACATCGCAAGGTTTTCTGGATAGGCAAAGACCATTCTACATGACACAGAGAAAACGAGGTAGAAATGGATGGAATTTGTCAGCATTACGGAAGGGGTAAAATAAGTATGCCCTTGATCATTATATCCATTTATGACAAAACGGAAACATTTTTGTTAAATATTCGCCACCGAAAATCTTATATTTTTTCCGCATCTTGCATTGCCAAAAACACTGTCAGAAACATGATAGCAGAACATCGAGTTCACAGATGGTACATATTTGTGGAAGGAATAGTTGTTATAACTGTCTATCCGAAACGAAACAGACTCATGCCATTATCCTTTGTATATACCAGTCTAAAGAGAAACCATGCAACAACTGCGTAATTACAACCAAAATATATTGACCGCCTTTTGATCAGACATTTATTTCATAGTCCCTTCCGAACCTCAGACATAATATTTAATGCTCTTCCATTATTTAAGAATCCTTTCAAGTCAGTTTGAATAGGTAACGCTTTATCCAGTAGTAAATCAGCGACGAGTAGTTTTATAATCAGTCTTATTAAACTTCGGGCCGCGCCAGACAAACGGTGCCTTGTCACAGCAGAGCAGCTTAGACCCAGATTAGCTTACAAAGTCAGTTTAGTGCATGCAAGTATTGGAAGATGAAATATCACTTAATCCAAAGTGAAGAAGTTTGTGAAATACGTCATTTTGTGCAGAATGATAAGGGTTTTTTCATTTGTCTCTGTACAAGTGTTTAAGACCCGTTTTTACTGTACAAAGCCTAAGCGAACAATACTGTCCCCCTCTTAAGAATAAGTATTGAAATGGGATTGTTTATGTGTTCTAAACAGCAGGAAAGTCAAATGTTAGTTGGGTTGTTTGTGTGAGTAGTCTCAGATTATCAGATATTTCACACGTTTTCTTTATATACAGTCCACTCTCGACATCTCAAAGTCAAAAAGTCATCCCAAACTACTGATATCTAAAATTATTTTTTTCTGGTCCCACAAAAATTACTTTGAGATATCAGTAGTTTGAGATAACAGGATTTGAAATGTAAATAAAAGCAGGAAATGTGTCGAAGTATATTCTTTAATATAAGCAAATATGTGTTTGAGATATCGAGAGCTGTGTGTATTTTGTTAAAACAAAGTCTTTGACTAGCACCTTTGCCTCGCTTGTTTCTGACGGACTAAAAACAATTTAGTTGGATTTATTTGCTGCGGAGACCTAGTGTTAAAACATTTATTCTCTCTCTCTTTCTCTCTCTCCTCTCTCTCTCTCTCTCTCTCTCTCTCTGAACTGTAAATCATATACTACAATCATAGCAGACCATATGTTACATAACCAATCATTACGGTAGGTTTACTGTTTTATCGCTATTTAACTTATAATAGACTCTAAACCTTTGACAAAAGTGTCTCAAAAAGTGTAGATCAAAACCAGAAGCTTCTTTATGAGCAGCCTGATAGAACATTTACGTAAGCGACTTTCTACAAATCGTGGGATATTGAGTTAAATGGTACGCATCTCCTGAATTTAGAAGCCATCACCTGAATATGGAAGCCATCTCCTCAGGAGATGGCTTCTATATCAGGAGATGGCTTCTATATTAGGAAATGGCTTCTATATTAGGAGATGGCTTCTTTATTAGGAGATGGCTTCTTTATTCAGGAGATGGATTCTATATAAGAATTACGCTTGCCATAAGATCCTGTACCATGTTGTGTAATATTTGATATTTATGTATTTTCTATGAATAAATATTGTTTAACCTAATGGTATGTATCTCTGCTTTTTGCCATTCTTTGCAAGGCGAAACAGCTTTTATGACATTCTGTTTGCTCTCCTTGATATGAGCCGCGACACGAGAAAACCAATAATGTGGTTGTGCGCCCAGCGCAGACTCAGATCAGCCTGGGCATCCGCCTAGTCTGGTCGGACTCTTCGCTAAGCGCTCAAAGGGTAGCCAAGGGTCTTAGCTACCTCCGTGTGGCCAGCGAAGACTCTGATCGGACTGGGCGAATGCCCAGGCTGATTTGAGTCTGCGCTGGGCGCAAAAGCACTTTGTTTTCTCGTGTCGCGGCTCATATTTTTAAACACCTCCAAAAAGGGATAAACGTATATAAAGGAATTAATTCTTTCATTGTGGGGAATTCCTTGCTGTAAGTGTTGACCGTTAACGAAAGTAATTCGCTTCTGGGGAGAAAATTCCTTCCTCTAAGAGAAGGGAGGAGACATGAAAATGATAGAGTTGCTTATATTGAAAGTAAACTATTTTACCTTCAAGCAAACAAATTATATGAACTCATTTATCTAAAGAACGGTGTTACGCATTTAGATAGGGATGTGTTCAGATGCAGCTCAGACAGATCTTATCAAATTATATCATGTGCTATGTTTAAAACTTACGAATTTTCTAAAATTATAATGGATACATGAAACATTCTATAGTTTGACCTTGTAGTTTTTTGTTAAGTACAATGCGTATGTTCTTTGCCAGTCTTGGTATGCTTTTTCAAATATGTTTCTAATTCATCATGAGCCTCGATAGCTCAGTGGGTTAAGCACAGAAACTGGCTGCTCGGGTCGGATCCCACTGGAAGCGGAATGTTTTCCAATCGTTAACAGGACTTTATTGCAAGCAGTCTTTCATTTTGAACCTTCCTTCGGTGCGTTATGACTGAAATATTGCTGAAAAGGGCATACAAATTATGTCATTCATCAGTCTTAGTTGTCGGGACAATGCCGCTATAAACTTGGACAATATTTTAGCTGTGACACAAAAAAACCAACAAAGTGGTTGTGCGCCCTGCGCAGACACAGATCAGCTTGGGTATCAAAACAGGTTGATCAGACGCTTCGCGAAGCACTTAAAGGGTTGCTAAGGGTCTAAGCTACCTCTATGCGGATAGCGAAGACTCTGATCAGAGTTGGTTGATGGCCTCGCTGATCTGAGTCTGTGCTGGGCGCACAACCAGTTTGTTGGTTTTCTCGTGTCGCGGCTCATTCATCTTATTTTCACATCGAAAACCATGCTTAGACTGGAACATGAAAACGCGATATATCATTCCCGTCTGGAGATTACAAAAATCAGTTTGGCTGCTTTCAGGAGTTTGTTTTATAACTCCACCAATTTGTCATTCCCCAAACTGAAAGTTTTATACTTATAACTTAGTTGTCGAATGGAAATGCTTATTTTTTGGCTACACATCTGCGGAAGCTTCAGGTCTTAATTTGTTACATGGGAATGGAATTGCGCGTTTTCCAGTCGCGAGAACGGGCTTGTTGCAATGGCCACCGGCACACATCCCAATCATTCTGATCATTTGCTGAAACATATTTGATTTTATGGTAGACATAGAGGATCTTGCATGAGTGCTCATGTATTATTGAATTTATTAAACGAGTTGGGGAAAAAGATAAGATGCGAGGCTTTGCCGAGCATCTTATCGGTTTTTCCCAACGAGTTTAATAAAATCAATAATACAGGAGCACGAATGCAAGATTCTATTTATCATATGACACTAAAATCGCATTTTATTAGCAATTTTACACTAAAACGTCACAATTTCGCCATTAGAAAATGCAACGTTTTTGTGGACGTCAACGCATATACGTTACGACGTAATTTGCATATTTAATCCACTAGTGGATTATTGTTTTTAATGCATGGCTTTATTACACTCTCAAATGCGACGTCATATGATAAAACATTTTCTTTCATATTTCATCCGTAGTAATGGAATGGGAGTCTGATAAGTCTAAGAATGGGACCTAGCTGGAGAGATATTAAGCACGTGCAGCTGCTGGACCCACGAGAGGTTGCAGAGGAAAGGAAATGGGAAGAAGAATTCCAGAAAAGACAGAAAGAAATACTCTTACAGAGACGTAGAGCAGAGGAGAGAAGGTCAGTCAAGTACAGTCAACTCTCGATATCTCGAAGTCAAACTTCAGCCCAAACTACTGATATCTCAAAGTAAATTATCTGGTTCCAGAAAATTTACTTTGAGATATCAGTAGTTTGAGATGACAGGGGTTTAAATGTAAATAGATATAGGAAATATGTTGTTGTTTTTATATCAGAAGATACTTTGAGATATCAGTGTTCGAGATATCGGGAGTTGACTGTATTTTTGAGGTCTCACATTCTGATATTGTTAATAACAAAATAGAGTTGAATCTTATCCTTTCGCTGATGTATATCAGACTGTTTATGATAAAGAGATACACTTTCATTCTTCCATTTATGTGAGCATTTGCTGCCGTAAAAACATGTTCTTTCACTTAAAGGAACATACTCACTAAAATATATAATGAGTTGAATTTGTAGAGCTCGATAAATTACTACTCTTGGTGAAATTTCCATGGCGATTGGAAATAAACTAAGAAAGATATAAAGGTTTAAAAATTTCAACATGGTCGTCAAGGAGGCCGCCATTTTGAAAGTTCCTGTCATGTGAAAAAGTGCAAACATTGCTTATTTTTACAACCTGTGTTGGCTTAAACCATCTCTTTATGAAATAAACTGTTTATTGATTCATTTCATTCAATTGAAGTGTGCTTTAAACTGGATCTAGTTTAAGTTTTCACTTTTCATTCCCTGACAGATCTGCTTGTTCCCAGTTCATCATTTTCACATTTGTTGCTTAATTTAAGTCCGATTTTCATGGAATTTTCGGCATACTTCATATTCTATAAACTTCTTTAAGTGCAATTTGAATTATAGTGAGTGTTTTCCTTTAAGAGTATCTCAATCATCGTCCAGGAAAGCAAACAGAAAGTCACAAATCTGTGTTTTAAAATATTGGTAAAACATGAAAGTTTACACACTTGCTTTAAGGTGTGCACTTAATACCATTCCTAGATTTGAGAAATTAATCTGTCAAAGTTTGCAGAAGGAAGAATCTAGTCTGAAAATTGCAATGAAATACAGCGGTAAATAATAAGCGCTCTGACGGATAGGAACGGCTAACCTAGCTGTATACAGCATTTGACAGGGACTCCTCAAGTAAATACATGTACAAGCCGCTACTTGAGGATAGACTTCTTGTAGCAAGAGGCGAAACACGGTTTGCTTGGATACGGAGGCTGATCTGAAACCTGTCTGGCTTTCTATAAGTTAGTTTTTTTTGGCATTGGGAATCTCAAATACTTGTTCCTATAAAATTTAACACTTACTATCATTTAAATAATCAAGATCAAATTAAAGCCAGTAAATCTTTCAGGTGACATTATTATAAGTTTAAGGCTTAGAAGTGCTAAGCCAGTACTTATCGTCTACCAAAATGAAGTGTGATTTATTGATCACCTAATGCCTCTTACAGATTTCAGCTTAGGCATATAAGGTCCCTTCATCTCACCTTATCCAGCCCATATTCCCACCTTAGCTGCGGCCAGTCCCAACGCATATTAGATAACTTCACTTAAAATAAATGATTGAAATAATAATAATAGTAATAATAAAGTACAATTGAATAAAACCATAGGCTGATCATTGCGCAAGTTCAACTGGATACGAAAATGTGCATGTCTCTAGCTTTCTTTGCCGATACATTTTTTTTTACGGTCAAAGAACTTCAAAGTGCATAATTGCACAAAGAGGTAAACATGTTGTTTGTTCACCATATTTGAAAAAAAGAAAGAAAAGAAGACCCCCCCCACACACACACATACACACACAACCCCCCCCCCCCCCCCCACACACACACACACATACACACACACACAAAAACATATTTCTGCTAAAGAAGTTTATCATGTTAATGGTTTTATTTAAACAATAGACTTGCAATATATGGTTGCTAATAAAATTTAAAGGCAACAGGAGTTACTTTAAGTCGAAAGGATAATAAATAGTTCAGATCAATGATTTCAATCCTTATACTTCGTAATGATTTGTGTCAGCAATTTCATAACACTGGTTGACAGATATTGCCATTTGATCAGACTTGCACAAATGTTCAGACCAGCGCACAAGCGCACTACTGAAAATGAAAATGGCCCGACGCTTCTTTTGTCCGAACATGCAAGAAGACCCTTGTTAGGGTATGTATGGATGCATTGTCATTATACATATGAGCCGCGACACGAGAAAACCAACAATGTGGTTGTGCGCCCAGCGCAGACTCAGATCAACCTGGGCATCCACCCAGACTGATCAGACTCTTTGCTAAGCGCTTAAAGTGTAGCTGAGGGTCCAAAGTACTTTCATGCGGACAGCGAAGACTCTGATCAGACTGGGCGGATGCCCAGGCTGATCTGAGTCTGCGCTGGGCGCACAACCACATTGTTGGTTTTCTCGTGTCGCGGCTCATCTGTAGGGTTAGGATTATTAGTTTATTAGAGTCTCATCCTGGTGTACTACATATGTACGCGCAATCGTGTGATTTACACCTGAAGAGGAAGCCTAATGGTTTACCCACAAAGTCGAGTCATGTCGCACGGCCTGTATAAAGTTGCTAGCGAAATCCTAATTACAAACTTTACAGTGTGCAAGTACTCAGATGTGTGTTAAAATGTTGTCAGTTTGACAAAATTTAATACGCATCAGAGTATTTGCGAATATGCAGATATTCTCCGTCTTTTCTGATGGCGCAACTTATCAGAAGGTACGGCAAGACTTCTGTCTACTTCATGATTCACTGACACTGTCAATTATTGATTCGATTCACAGCACTGCGTTTGACTTTGGCGCCATTGAACATCATCCTTCATGGAAGAAGGTCCGACCGAAAGCACATTCATTGAATAAGATTTGACTGGATTTGGGTTATTTCTGTCATAGTGGAATTAGGTTATAGTGGAATTCGGCTATCTCGGAGATATCCGAATTCCACTATAACCGAATTCCACTATCTCGATATAGAACTCGATGAACACGTATTTGCATGTATTTCAGATCGAGAACTAGTGCAAAACTAGGAGAACTGTCGGCTCGATGGCGGCGCTTGGAAACAAAGCGAGTGAACAGGAGCGAGGAATATCTAGAGAGATTAAGAACTAGTCTTAGTTTAATGTCCGTCAGAGACAACTCAACTTTATCACCATATTCCGTCAGATGAAATACAGGAACTTTCTAAGTAGTCATAAGTTTGTATGTGTGCGAACTTTCAATGCCATTAACGTATTGCGTCGAGGAAAATTACACTTTTTTTTTTCAAGCAAACTTTCGTTCAGCGCATCCTGACAGTCCGAAGTATGGGAGTTTGTTACATGTACAGCGTATCATTTTCTGTCGATGCAACAGCTGTTTCTTGCCTATACATTCGAGTGTAAACACATCCGATCGCCACCAGTCAAGAATCGGGTCATGACGGTCTGTTTAAAGCATTATTTTAAAAGTCCATTGCCAGTTCGGTCATCTTACTGGCATTAAGCGTAAAAGGGAGTGCTTTTAAAACGAGCTGATATGGATCGCATCATGGTTGCTATTGATCAGAAATGTTTACATTCGAATAAATATAGATGTATAAATAGCATGTTTTACTTAGAAACAATAAGTAAGTAATGTGCATCAAGGTACGTGCAAATAGTCTAGTGTGCGGTCTGCATGCGTTCACACGCAGTCTAATCGGGGGTATTTACACTTTACAAATGCCTAGGGGTTGCATTATGAAAAATGAATGATTTCGCCTCTTGAATAAAGAACCTTACGTCATGTGCTTGCAAGCAAACTCTTAAATCAACATGAGCTTCTGTTCAAACTAGTCAAAACCGTCAAGTTTGTAGATGTACTTGTCAATTTTTAGATTCCCCAGAACTCATAGATCGTATATACTAAAGAAGACTTTGATCAGACTGCGCGGATGCAAAGGCTGATCTGAGTATTTGTTGCTTGTACATGCCATGTCGTAAGAAACGCTTAAATGTATCTTTTCACACTATGTCATTCAAATGCACGTTTAGCTGAATCAATTGTTCGCATATGATGTTAGCCATTTAGCATGCCTTGGTTTTGTTCATGTTTCGTTGTTACTGATTCAACTGTTATCATCTTTTCCTTTTTACATATATAAAACTTTGCTTTAAAATACCATTTCTCTCGTTATAAACGCATGCTATGTTTGTTATTTGCTATTGTATTTATTTTTCTCCTCATTGAATGTTTGAGTAGAATCATCCATCCACAGACTTCATAAATTCCTGTATTTGATGCCAACGGTACAGGGTCAGACCCCGGATCTAAGTTTTCCAGAAAGAGTCCAATCAAACCCAAATGAAACATAATTCAGATAATGGTAACCATACACCGAAAGGCGTTTTCTCTGACTCTACACTGTTTGCCGAAGTCTCTGAGTTTCTGTTGATGAATATAGGTTTACCTGTGTTCTCGTAGAGGCGCTACCGGATGGGTTTAAAGGTCTTTGCTTTAATAACAATAGGATTCAAACAAAAAAGGCTTTTTTACCAACTGAAACGTAGCGTCCCATAAAACGGGTGTTTGTAAACAGCGTAATTCCTGATGCGGCGCCGCGATATGCTGCGTATAATCAGGCTTTAAGTAAAGTCCTGTTTCCAAGATAATTGTTGACGCTCATATCTAGATGTCATACTTATATTCCATAGACTCAAACAGATAAAAACAGGTGCTCTTATTATCAACAGCCCGAGTGTCCTGTTAATTTACTCCCACCAAATATGTAGTCAAAAAGCTGATAGAATATTATTGGCATTAGAAGTTTGTTTTTGTAACATAGCACCACAAACCTGCCGGCGTTGTTGAGTAAAGAATATATTTGAGCCGCGACTCGAGAAAACCAACAAAGTGGTTTTCCGCCCAACCCAGACTCAGATCAGCCTGGGCATCCGCCCAGTTTGACCAGACTCTTCGTTAAGTGCTCAAAGGGTAGCTAAGGGTCTAAGCTACCTCCATGCGGACAGCAAATACTCTGATCAGAGTGGGTGGATGCGCAGGCTGATCTGAGTCTTCGCTGGACGCACAACCACAGTGTTGGTTTTGTCATGTCGCGGATCATTTATTCTGTATTTTCTATTCCATAGCATACAAGGCGTTGGGGCACCACAAACGACTTCGAAACGATCCTTTTTCGCCTTGTCCTGTTTTCAGCTGCTCTGTTTGCAAAGTCCATTCCTATCTACTCTTTCATATTGTCTCTTCACCTCTTCTTCTGTCTACCTCTTCTTCTTTTTTCTTTCACCGTGCCCTTTAGAATCGTATTTCCTAGATCATCAGACCTTGAGACGCGACCAAACCACCTTAGTTTTCGTTTGTTGACCACGGTCAGAAGGTCATCATGTTCTCCAATAATGGCTGCCTATCTTTCTGAGATCCTCCTCATTGGTTATATGGTCCTAGTATGAAACTCATCTCAAAGGTTTGTGTGCTCTTCTTGAGCTCTGCTGTCAAGGTCCACGATTCATATGCATACATAAAAAATGAAATGACATGGGAGCGCATAGGTTTTAACTTTGATCCAAGAGATATGTTGTTGTCTCTCTAAATCGGCTTCAGCTTTGTAAGAGCTGAAATGGTTTGTGCAATCCTTGAGAGAACCTCCGGTTTGGAGCCATCATCTGAGACAACTGCTCCAAAAAGGGTATTTGAAGCTTGTTTCAGTACGATAACCCAGCATCTGCCCTTTAAAGCAAAGTCCATTTATGAATATCAACAAAACAGGTAGATATGTTGACACGGCCTGCTATAAGAATCTGCAGGCATGACAAGCTTAGATTGGTTTACCTCCCCTCACACGCCCGTGTGTACATGTATCACTTTGTAGGCACTGCAGAGCACAAAGATGACAAGCTTTTTTCATTTAAAACAATTTATTTCGCAACTTATCATAATTCAACATGAAAAACATACATAAAAGTATAATTCATCGAATTCGCATAAAATCATAAACGACAAAACAACCCTAATGATGATAGGAATGATGACAATAACAAATACAAGATGAACTTAGTCTAGTACATGTAAATTCAAAATTTACTATCAAATGCTTACTATTTGGCACAATAATTAAACAAAAACGATAAATCCATTATAGTTATACGTGTACGTACATGGACGTGATGTTACACACAAAGCAAAGCCGCCTCATGTTCATACTCCGATAAATGACATATACACTGCTCAAAAACTGTTTCCATAAGTCTTTATATATAAATCTTCATTATCAAAACTTTTAATTTGGCTAACTGTCAATGTCTACTACTAGACATTGATGCCTAACTATTTATTAGTTTTGATGCTTAAGACTTTTATATAGAGATTTATGGAAATTATACACCGTGCTTCTATAAATATTTGGAACAGATTATACTTAAATCGGTAAAATCATTCACCGACAAGCATCGAATTCCTCCGTTGCCATCTCACCGACACACTTCCTATTCAACCGTCGCCTGGCGACGGTTCAGTAGGAAGTTTGTCGGTGCTACACGTCTGTTGAACGAAGTTGGCTACGCTAGAACTCCATGTTTATCCATCTTTGGTGATATTCATCACTTTGCATACTGGCAATAATGAGTAAGGTTCGCACTATCGCAACGCGGTACAGTATTCGCCTGCGAAGGTCTGTACATAATCCAAAGGAGCTAACTGTACAATACGGTCAACTTCCGATATCTGAAAGTCAATGTTTTTACCAAACTACTAATATCTGAAAGTAAAATTTCTGATCTCAGAAAATTTACTTTGGAATGCCAGTAGTTTGAGATAACAGGTGTTGTAATGTAACACGTGCACATGGACTTGATGTTACACCACAAAGCAAAGCCGCCTCATGTTCATACTCCATTGAATGACATACACACTGCTCAAAAATGGTTTCCATAAGCCTTTATATATAACTCTCATTATCAAAACTTTTAATTTGGCTAACTGTCAATGTCTACTACTAGACATTGATGCCTAACTATTTAATAGAAAATTAGTCCAGATTTTATCTTTTGATATAAAATTGTATTTTTAGATATCAGTATTCGAGAGGTCGAGAGTTGACTTATGGATATCTATCCATACACCTTCATAAAATTTCTATTACTGTTTTCAGTCTTTCCAGTCTAATCGAATCGCATAATATTTTTATCCGATGATACTCGAGACACCAGGTTGTGGTAAAAATGTGTACACTGCAATTTCATTATGACTGTAGGACGGTACAAACACTTCGATATAGCCGTCCCCGTTAACGTCAGCTGCAGATACTTCACCAATGGTACTGCCGGAACCTGCATCATGTATTGTTGTTTTAGTGTAACTCCAATCATTTGGGTCTTCGCTGGCTGCTTTAAACACATATGCTCTACCGTCGTCGTCGCCGGACATAAGAATAATTGGTTTGTTGCTGAAACATGAGAACGGTAAAGTGCATTGATCCAAGGGAGATAACGTTAATGGAAATACTCTTATTTAGGAAAGAAATTGCACCCAAAGGGAGCCACTCATTACTGAAAAACACATACATGTGAGAAGGAATTCAACCAGCAAAAGACATTGTTTCTCTCCTAAGATTGCTTTACTTTGAAAATCAAAGCAACAATTTTAGCTCACCTGAGTCATTGACTCGATCTTAAAGTATAGGCTGGTTCTGTCGTCCGTCGTCATCCGTCCGTCCGTCGTACGTCGACCGTCCACAATTTCAAATGACGTTTCCTCTGAAACCACTGGGCCAATTGTAACCACATTTCATATATAGGCTCAAGGGCTTTTAGTAACAAAATAGTGTTCCAGTGGTTGGGGCGCATGACCAAGATGGCCGCCACACCCATATATGGCCAAAACCTTACAAATCGTCTCCGGAACCAATGGCCCGATGGACTTGGAACTTTGTAAGAAGCATCGAGTACACAAGTACTACCAAGATTGTTCAAACGATTATCTTTTCTGCGGCAAATTCAAATATAGGAAAATGCTAGAACATTAGATTTAAATGGAAAAGTTTGAATATTTCTGCGCTGGTTGCATTTCAGGTATTATTTTCACTTGACCAGGTGTCTGCTAAAACGAGTAAATAGTAGAATGTTTCATGCATTTCATGTATTTTGTATTGCTTATGATTGCTGAGTTCATGCACATTATGTCTGTATTTGGTAGAATATGTCTCTGATTTCGTTTTGTCGTTTGCTTTCCCCTTTTCTTCTGTGGGTGTCAAAGTTAGGTTGTGCCTTGTAACTGTGAAATTCTTTGCGTATCTTCATTGTTATGTGAGCCACGACACGAGAAAACCAACAATGTAGTTGTGCGCCCAGCGCAGACTCAGATCAGCCTGGGTGTCCGCCCAGTCCGATCAGACTCTTCGCTTAGGGCTTGAAGGGTAGATAAGATTCTAAGCTACCTCCATGCGGACAGCGAAGACTCTGATCAGACTGGGCGGATGCCCAGGCTGATCTGAGTCTGCGCTGGCCGCACAACCACATTGTTGGTTTTGTCGTGTCGCGGCTCATGTTTGAATAGCGCCAACTACATCGACATGTTGTCATCCACAGGGAAGGTACAATTGATTTCTGTAATGATACATGTGAATGCGCTGACGCCACTGGGATGTTTATAGTGGTTTTACGAGTAGCCTCATATGCGACAGAAGAAAGATACTTCAAGGTGTAAAGGTGTATATTCAGCCGCCATACGACAAAACCAACAAAGTGGCATGTACGCCCAGCAAAGACTCTGCACACCTGGGCATCCGCCTTGTCTGATCAGATTCTTTGCTACCCGCATGTAGGTAGCTTAGAACGTTAGCTATCCTTTAAGCGCATTACAAAGACTATGTACAGGTCTAACAAATGACCAAGCTGGTTTGAGTCTTTGCGTCGCGCACATGCCACTGTGTTGGTTCTGTCATGTTGTGGCTCATATATATATATAACTAAATGAATGCAGTTTGAAAGTTAACTCACTTTGTGATTGCTGTGTTTGGCCGAGCTGTGAATACATTTCCTGCTGAGCCTATACCGGGTCCCGATTTTCTTGGTACAAACCCCACGGCAATCACGTGTTTTGTATAAGTACCAGTTCTGAAATCATCGGGAATCTCGTAAGCTAGCAAAGTACCATTACGGCCATTGGTGGATACTAGCAAGTCCAGTTTACCGTCATTGTTCAGGTCTACAACCTCGAGTTCAAATCCCTGTCCAATAGTGTTGTCAATAACACGATGCTGCACCTGTTCGAAATAAAGATGAAAGGTGATGCTATATTAGTAGAAAAATGTCTCTGGAGATAGGTGTCTAACACATTTTAACGGTAGAAAAGTAAAGCTGGAAAGTTTAATATTAACTCATTCCTTGTGCTTGTATTCCTATAACATATTCTTACTATTTTTATTAATTAGTTATAACTGGTAACACCACTTTTATTCTAAGAGTTCTGATTTGAATATTCAATCAAAATGTCCCATTTCATACACGAGTCTTTGTCCGGTAGTTGCAAATGACAAACTGACCTCAGTGTTTACACACTGATACATTGAGAGGAGCAAACGAATAAGCCTGTTGAAAATTTGTAAAGGGGTCAATTAGCTCTGAAAGCGGCAAAGTGTCCAGATTATTTAAGTTTTGCATTTTACTAAAGCTACAAATCAAGGATTTGAGAAAACTTGTTTCTAGCTGACTTGAAGATCAGTGACTTTTTGATACATCCTTATCTTATATCATTTTCACATGGAGAATATATGAACCGTTAAAATACATAAAGTGAAAATGAAAACTCAAATACAGGTCATTTTGTGCTTATGAGCAGTATTTGCTGTATGAAAATAAGCCAAAGCCCTTTTTCACTGACCAGCATTCAAATGTACTTACTCAAAATGTTTAAAGGATCACTAATTATCACCATGTCTCTACATTGAAGTCTTCATCATCAAAACATAAGTAGTTAAGCAATCAAGGTCTATATGAAGACATTAATATCTAATTTTGATGATGATGAGTTTTATATAAAAACTTATGAAAATTGTAATATTATGGAGCCACGTTATGACAAAACCAACAAAGTCGACGTGCGCGCCCAGCAAAGACTCAGATCAGCCTGGGCATCCGCCCAGGCTGATCAGAGTATGTGCTGTGCGCTTAAAGGGTAGCTTAGAGACAAAGCTAGCTTCACAGACTCTGAATAGACTAGGCAGACGCACAGGCTGATATAAGTCTTCGCTCGCTACATATAACATGCCACTTTGTTGGTTTTGCCATGTCGTTGTTCAATACGCTACTTCTTATTTATCTAGTTGTTAGGGAAAAGTATACCTTTGAAGCATCAGTAAAGTAACCATTTGTTTGTGTGGTCCAGTATATAGATAAGCTCTTTGTGAAGAACTGTGGAACTATAATACAAGCCTTTAAACCCTCGGTAGTGTTTAGTTTTGTATATCGAAAAAACGTGTCGGGGCCATGTGCGAGTATATGCGTATTCCAGACTTTCATGTAGTTACCGGAGGGATTTTCTAGCCAAACTAGCTGCTCGTCCTCCCGACCTACAAACAAGACAAATATGTATCATTTTGCTGAATTTAACGGAATGTCACTTATGGTGTTTTTCGGGTGGTGATGATAGTTATGACATCATGCCGTGTAATTAAGGAAGCTAAGAAGAACAAATTCTCCATTAAAGGTTACATAATACCATAATAGTTCTAAATATTAGGACACAAACTGAGCACACTGAGCACACCGTGACTGCTCCTGAAGGAGATGTCTGATCAGGGTTGGCACTGTTTGCCATTCACTCTGCATCTGTTGACGTATCATTGCATTGTAAAATCCAGTGGTTCTTATTTTAGAACAATTAAGGTAATTTGTATTAGCTGCTGAACTTTATTTTATCTTTAAACGGTTATGTACAGTCGTATTATATGACAAAAGGCTGCTAAAAGCATTCTCAAACGTCCTGGTGTGACACCAGCGTCCTGGTGTGACACCAGTACATTTTTCATAAATAAGTCTTTTTTGGATTAAAATAAAATGTTTTTATTTATTTATTCATTTTCTATGTTTGTTGTTTGCACTAAAACACGGTAGTGAAAGGAGTACATGTAAGTTCACGAAGGGTAAAAATCGGCCCTGTCTCGTAACTTGGTGAAATTTGTATTATACTGTATAATTATGTTTCCTGTTGTTATGTCTCAAACGTACCAAACAGAACTGGAATCGCTGGTTCACGCGCTCTGCACGTTATAATGTCAAGATCTCCATCTCCGTCCATGTCTTGCCACTCAACTCTATGGTAGAACCAGTCACCTCCGTTATTGGTAGTTATGGTGTAGGGGCCCTGGGGCGGAGCGGATGAAATATCTATTAGCGATATGCCACCTTTGGTTTTAAAAGGTACCAGAAATCCTTCTGGGACAGCAAGCATTTTCTTTTGAAAGATTCCATCTAAAAATAAAAAACATATATACATGATAGACACACATTGGCAATTTGTCAAACACAGGCAAATGAACATCTATATTTTGACGAATCGTGTTATGTTGCTGCCATCGAATTTAACAGTTAGCCTCGTTTTGGGAAGGCTATATCGTCCAGGGCATCCAAATTGGCGATGACTGAATACGATATGAGCCGTAACACGACAAACCAACAAAGTGGCATTTGCGCCCAGTCTGATCAGAGCATTCTATGTACACTTAAAGGGTAGCTAGGCAATTCCATGCTGACAGCGACGGCTCTAACCAAACTGGTTGGATGTTCAGGCTGATCTGAGTTTTAACTGGGCGCACATGCCACTTTGTTGGTTTTGTCGTGTCGCGGCTCAATTATGTATAATACATGGTGGACGATACTCGATGGTATTTACCGACTTACTCTAATTTGCCATTAATGGGTCCATACTATAAATTGCGTAAAATGCAGGTCGCAGATCTTTAAAATAAGACGACGACACTGATTTGTGACTGGTATATTATCAAATGAATCTGAATACTTTTGTAAATCCTTTCTGTTTGCTTTAACATAAAGTACGGTCAAGTTCGGCATTAAATTCTAGTTTGCATGAAAATGAAAACAGGCCAAACGAAAATTAAAAGAGATTTCACGCAATAGTAGAGAGGCGCCGTGGTCGAGTTGTCAGAGTGACTTGGTCATGGTCATGGAGGTCGCGCGTTTGAAACGAAAACTCTCTGTGTCAACCAACAGTAAATGGGCATTGTTTCCAAATAAGGGAAGTAGAAGGATGGGCTTCGCTTTTCATATGCTGTGCCCAAGATACAGTGGGCCTCTAACCCCCACTGCCCTCACAAATCAGGCTATGGGAAACTTTTACCTTTACATTTGTTATGAGAATCTGAACAATAGTACACTACTTACAGATTTCATTTCGTCAAAGGACTTCTATGCTTAAGGCGTGAATTTTCCCCATGATTAAAAAGTTATACGGATTACTGACTTCTGCTTTGCATTTATGACTATAACATGTAACTTGCATGACAAATGAATTTTTATCTGTTTGTGTCTATGTAAAGTACGTTAAACATACGTTGACGTCATTGTTGAGATAAATTGTAAATAATCCTCAAACTGATCGTTGAAATAATGATTTATTGTATACATTTCACCTTTTTTTTGACTTACATTACCTACATAACAGACAACACTCGATAGTTTTGACTATATGTATGTGACCTTGACCTCATTTCAAGTTCATGGTACACAATATAATCCTTGAAGATCACAGTGCTACTGTTGACCATTCTTCTTCTTTGGCTTACTGAGTATCGTTCCCCCCCGCGACCCAGTTTCCCACTCATATATATTGCGTACTTGCATCGCATAAGTCTGCTGCATGAAGGAAATGCTGGCTCACGGGGGGGAAGGTACTTGTACTTTAATTATAGTGAAGCGTTCTATTTTGGCCGTTTTGACCGGAAGTGTAACTATGGTTTTGCATGTTTAAATGCCAGTCAGGCGTAACAAGAAGAAAACCATTGCTTTGTATTGTGATATGCGTGTATTTAGCATGCATTTATGACAAATATGTATGGAATGAATGACTGGTTTCAATACTTTTATTACCTCAAAAGATGAGGTATGCCAAAATCTTGTATTTAGGGTAGGTAGGGTCAGAATGGATTATCTCCCCATGTCTTTGGGTCTGAATCACAAATGATCTGATTTCATACGGTTTACATATTTGTGGAAGCTCTGCTGAGAAAAACTTGCACACTTTATACTTTTGAAAATTCGGACCTGTCGCGCCGGTCTAATGTGGAAAATCCTCGCCTTAATCATAGAAGTCCTTAAACAAAACGTTAACTGACAGACTGAGTTCTCAAAACAACACAGTAAAAGATTTAAGGTGGGCGGATGTAACATGAATTTTCTGCCTTTTTTAAAAGGAAACAGCTTTGTGATTGCCTATTGTACTCTGGAGAATAAAGCCCTTTCAAAGTAGGATCTACCCTTAAAAGCAAATTCTTTCGTTTAAGCATTGACCCCTGTGAACAAATTGTTTGCTTTTAGAGCTGACCCCATTAACGAGGGGTCAAAATAAAGATGGCAGAATTCCTTCTACTTAAAATGTTACCAATTACTTTACAATGCTTATTTAAGGGGAAAACCCATTGTGATTTAAACTATACAACAATAAAAGTACACTCACCTGGAACTTCTGAGATCTCATTAGGCCACGTGACACCCCGTGTTATAACTTCCGGTTTAATGGAACCGAGGCTGCTGAGGTGGCTCCCAATATCCTTGACTATCTGAACTGTATCCGTGCTTGAAAATAAGCTCACACCGAACGTCGTTATCATTAGATTATATACGTCATTTGCGTTGGTTGCATTTGAAGTTTTATAAAACCCAGAAAATGCTGGGTGTGACATGCGAATTGAACCAAGTTTTGTTACATCAAAAGCATCAGCGACAAGTGCACTTGTAAGGATTAGGAAAACTAAAAATTTAAACATTGTTTTAAGGTACCTAATATGGTATTAATATATTATGCTTTAATATAACTAAATTGTTTTATTATAATCATTTATCATAAAGTTAACATGCACCAAGTCAGCCCTTTCCTCCACAGAAAGGCTTTGGTCGAAAATACAATCTTTTATATGACATACTTACATAAAATATTGTAGCCGTAAGACAACGTGAATCTTTCAGAAACCTGGCAGCTGAGGAATCTACATACGATAATCACAGGCAGATTATCTAGGCTTCGGAAAGGCAACGTGACATATATTTGATTAATTAGTCACACGGATTAGTGTATATTTTTATCGCGGTCTGAATTATAACACGTTGTCCAAAAGTCGGAGAAGAATAGCAGAACTGAGGGGTCTAAGTCTAGTCACACACACTTCGTCCTCTCTTTTTTTTTTGCTTTACTGCAGCTGATGTTGTGCCTAGTGGCGGCCGTAAAACGTCTCCCTGTACATCATCCATAGTGCAGATTATATTTTCGTCCTTTGAGATCAGAGGATATGTTCTGGGAAATCTAAAATTTAGATTGGTTTAGATTCTTATTCTATAGAGATCATCGTCTTTTATATTATTTGGGCCCTTTTTGATTTTTATCAGTCTGCATCGACCGCATAATGTAAATCTAAGAAATTACAGTATATGTATTTCTCTGGTTTCGCCACCAGATATTGTCAGGGTCACTGATGAGGCTGTATAAGCCGAAACTACTTAGTCTGGCCCATGCTCCTTCTTCTTAATCTGTTCTCTGCTCTTGAAGGAACTCATTAAGATTTTAATTTTATTATACATAATAAGTAGGAAAATAGAAATATGGCCTGCATTATTTCATCAGAATGTTTCAGTTCTTTCTTTTACAGGAAAAGTGTTTTACTTGGACGGACACTCGGCGCCAGGTGCGTGCAAATATGGTTACGTACCGCTGAGCCACTTGGGGAGCGTCGTTACGAAAATCGGGCTGAACTGAACTGAAAAAGTGTTTTATTTTACCATTATAGCTTTCATGTACGGTTCACAAAACCAAAACTGTTTCGAGACATTTGTGACAGCTCCTGATGCAATGTTCAAGCAGGTTCGGTTAAATCCTTTCTTAAGACCGGCCGTTTATATTCGTTTGATATCGCACTTTATATTTTCGGACAAGTATGAGAACGACGCTGTAAGGTTTAGATTGAACATCCAGAGCTCGAAGTCCTGTAACACCGAGTCAACCCATTTATGTCAAATGGACGTATTTGTAATTATACAATTGTACTGGAGCAAGAAAATTAGGTAATGACAAATCTACTCAGTCCTGGACTGAGTAGATTTGTCATTACCTAATTTTCTTATGCAAATTTCGCGGACCCTGACAAATCATCGAAAAACATATTTTCATCATTTATAAACCTTCCCTTGGCACCTCGGACATAGATAAAAATATACATGCCTTCTTTCAAGAGCAATGCCAACATTATAGTATAGTCGGGTAAATTCGGACAGCGGGTAAATGCGGACAGTGGCATGGTTTCCCTTATGTCTGTTGTTTGGAATTAAAACAAAAAAAAACTAGGCAAACAGTGAAAATCCTGATAAGACGGCTCATTATGAGCCGTCTCATCTGGATTTTCACTGTTTGCAATGGTGTGTCCAAAGTAACCCTACTCAACCCTAATAAGAAAGAATGTGCTTCAGACTAAGTAGATGAAGCCTCACCAGTAACCCTGTAATGGCATTGCAACGAAAGTCAGGGGAAAATATACGCAGTCTGTAATTTTGAAGATTTCAAATACGTAGCCATTTCAAAGGTTCGTAATAAATGTACCAACAAGGGGCCCAAATGATAAAAATCTTCTCAGAAAATGAGTCTAAATCAATTATTATTAATTGTGATCTCTCCTTTTGCCAAACTGTTCATTATGTTAATACACCTTGAATCTTTTTGCCGTTATCAGTATAAATAGGCATTATTTGAGGCATTCAATGCAAAAACAACTGTTTACCATTGCCGGTTTCCCTCAGCAGGCACATGACAATGAAATGACGTCGAACTTATGTCAATGTGACATAATGACGTGGTGTCAACGTTCGACGTCATTTTGACGACGTCGAAGTTACGTCAATGCGACGTAATGACGTCGCATCGACGTTAGTACGACGTCATTTCTACGTCATATGTCGGCTGAGTCTAAACTTTACCGTAATATGTCTATATATCGGGACAGACCGGTCTGAGCAAACAGTGTTGACACACTGTTTACCATTCCATTTGTTTCTTTTAGACGTATTATTGCATCGAAAACCAACTAAATCAGGTTTTGGACAATTATGGTATTTATTTTAGGTGTCCCAATATACTGCGGTACAATGTAAAACAACTGTCTACTTTTGCGTGAAACCAAGTTTTGGTGAAAAAAAGAGAGTATACCTTTCCACAACAACAAAGAAGAAAGAAAGAGGCTGACATCCAAACACACAACATTTTAATTTTCATTAACACAGTAATGTGAAAACTTACAATTTACTTCAGTTGGTTGATAATTTTTATTTATTTTAAAAATTGCAACAAAGATTAAGATACTTTGGCGATATTTAGATTCAAATCTGACCGTATTAGATATATATCTGATTTCTTTATTGGTAAGAGCAATGCTGTTATATTCGATGTGAATTACAAGGCTTAATACTTATTGGCATATCCTTTTTGTAAACTAAGAAACTAAACACACCATTGTCGATTTAGTTAAATATTTATTAGAAAGCACAGAAATACAAAACAGTAATGTTTTCAAGTTCAAAGATTATTGTGCGAACGGGCACAACGTGCCCTAACAAAATACATATGAGAAGATCAAATACATGATCAAAATACATACATGTATATACAACATCAAAACATGCAAATTTTACGGCAGGATAAGTAACACGCACACATGTCTGTAAATTCATGAAAGTAGTATCAGTTTCAAGTTCCATCTAAAACATTTTGTTATAATTATTTATTAATACTAATCGTAAACTGCCTTGGATGTAAAACTCAAAACCAGACCTGTTGAAGATCCTTTGAACATCAGTTTAATTGCGTCCGTTCTAAACAAGGTTGCTACTTCAACTATAGTGCTGGAGATGAGGTTTGCTTGTAGGAAAATAATGAAAATTGGCGGTCCAAAATACATATAAGGTCATTTCTTGCTAAATTTGTGTTAGCATAATCTTATGCTGTTTAGCAAATGTTCTTTTTCAGGACAGTTGTGGCCAGCAAATATATACATTAATCAACGCAACTTTGCGATCTGCTAGGTATCATGTCTGTTTGAGTACATTAGCACATCTATGGAAATTTCGGAATCAATCTTTTTTCGAGCATACAATGTGCGGATGCAAAAGCTAAGATACTCTAGCTGGTCGCAGTTGTAAGGTTTAATTGATGTCACACTACCCAGAGTTACAGATTATAGTATGGACCCCTGTTCTATGAAAACCGGAGGTGTATCTTTGATAAAACAGTATTTTAAAATGATTCTTGTTACTTTATTTTCTTAAATCCCGAGGATCTTTTTACAGCCTAAAAATAAGTTGCAATAAATGAATTTCATGTGGTTGGTCTGCAGATATTTGGTTTGGAGCTCAGCAACTCATCCGAAGGCTTTCAGATTCCCCGTATCTATTTCATCCACCTCATCGACATCAAGAGCGCCAATGACGTTGCAACAATCCCAACACAAAATGCACCATTTCCTTCGGTATCTTCGGCTGCCTTTGTCGACACCTTAGGAAAACAAAAACAACATTTTATTAGTTAGTCTGTTACAGTTACATTGTTACACATTATCGCAAAACCAGTCATATAAGCCGCGACACGAGAAAAACAACAAAATGGTTGTGCGCTAAGAGCAGGCTCAGATCAGCATGGACATCCGCCCAGTCTGACCAGAGTCTTCACTTAGCACTTAAAAAACGTAGCTAAGGGTCTAAGGTACCTCTATGCAGACAGCAACGACTCTGATCAGACTGGGCGGATGCCTAGGCTGATCTGAGTCCGCGCTTTATTTATTATAAAAAATAAATAGATAAACAGAGCATAAACTGTTTGGTTACTTACCATAGTTCTTAATTTTGTTCGTCGCAACAGACACTTTTTTCGGTGCCAGGACATATGTCTTGTAATCTTCACAAAAATCTGCCAGATTCGGCCCTGCTAGATTCTCTACTTCTTCATACGAGAGAATATCAGGTTCGACTGTCCAGTACAATGTAACTGGCCTTATCTGAAAAGGGAACATTTTAGCCCATTCACTAAATTGAAAATGTCTTTTAACACGCCTACCAATCGCTCTCATGCGAAACCACGGTTCAGAACGGCAATCCATGAGAGGAGTTTCCGGTTCTGCAGTAGGGGGAGCCGAAATCGTAAACAAATTTGACATCGGCACAAGGTTTGAGGTATTTATTTTCTCTGAAAACTATTTATGCAAAATATAAGAATGCTATTTTGTCAAAAATAGATTGTTTCTTTGGCACATGAAAGGATTAGGCACATTGTCTTGCATTTTTCCAGATAATCATTAAGTACAGCTGAGAATGTTTTCAAGGTCAGTTTCGTCGATATACTATGTAGGGAAAAGTCTCATTCTCTTGCTTGATTTTGAGTCTCTGAGCTTGTCAGTCGCAAAGAAATGAACAGAACTACTGTAGGCGTGAATCCAAACGTTGGAAGTAAGCTTTCCGTGATGGACAGTTTAGCATATACAAAATATAGTTACGCAAAAACTTGGCATCGTCAGCCCAGTTCCGCATGACATGATAGAAAACATTAGGAATTTTTATGAGATACAAAAATAGTTTCTGAATAATAATTGAATCAAAACTAACATGAACTCTTTGATGAATCATTATTTTATACATATTGCAGATGACTACTTTTACGCTGTTATTATTCCCCGTTTGTCTTTTTAGGCCTTTTGCAAACCCTCTTTCAAACCCTCTTGCATGCCTCAAAAACAGATAAACGGGGATTAAAACAGCCAGAAGGTCATTTGCAATGTATAAATGATATATTACAGAGTTAATATTAGTTTTGATCAAGTTATGGTTCAGAAGCTGTTTTTGTGTTTGATGAAAATTCCTTACATTGTCTATCATCTCATGCGGAACCGGGCTGACGACGCCAAATTTTTGTGTATATTTTCTTAAAACTAGACTGCCCAAAGCAAAAAGCTTACTTTAAACGTTTGGATTCATGCATACAGTAGTTTTGGTCACTTTTTTTGCGACTGACAAGGTCAGAGACTCAAAATCAAGCAGAGAATGCGACTTTTCCCTACATGTACATATCGACGAGATTGACCTTCAACACAATGCCGCATTACTAATTGAATATCTGGAAAAATGCAAGACCATGTGTCTAATCCTTTAAAGTGCCGAAGCAACAATCTATATGTAACAAAATAACATTCTTATATTCTGCATAAATAGTTTTCAGAGAAAATAAATACCTCAAACTTTGTGCTGATGTCAAATTTGTTTACGATTTTGGCTCCCCTACTGCAAAACTGGAAACTCTCATGGATTGACGTTCTGAACCGTGGTTTCGCATGAAAGCGATTGGTAGGCGTGTTTATACTACACTATGAAAATATCCGTAGATGTTACGGTTGATTTAAACTTTAGTTTCTTTGTATAACCAACATATGAAACAGCACATTCATTCACAAAATATATCATAATTTTTGTTATACAAAACGGAATTCAGAAGACAGATTTTACGGTTAAATACCTGTCTTCTGACAGTTCATTTACCGTTATTTTAAGGGCGTCTGCTTGTAGAACAGTGTTGAAAGTCACAAAATGGTAGGGTCATGTGAACTGGCCGCATTTGAAAATACATTTATATTGTTGAAAGGGTATATAACCAAAAAACACCTTATTTTACTTTATCCCACTTGACTTTGATGCAAGTTTTTACGGGCGCCTGTAAAATTAAAGATACATGGACTGGCAGCTGGTTGCCAGTTATTCTTCCGTAAAATCTACGAATATTTTTACAGTGTATGTAATTATATATGACTTTCAACACGATCAATGAAAGAAGATAAGCTTGACAGCGTAATTAATGTTTAAGATGTAGCGATGCATGTCCAGAGGAGATAACCCTGATTCTGAGGTATTTTGTTTTCCTAATTTAGCAAGGTCAACAACTATTTATTGTTTTTTTCCGATTCGCTCTTCAACGGGATCAACTCGTAAAGTTATGCAGTTGCGTTTGCAGGATACATTTCTTTTCTTTACGGGTAGATCTTTTTTTTTTTTTTTTAAATACCTACATCTATCTTTTTCTTTTGAAGAATTAATAAATTACTGGTTTGAGCAGATTTGAAGTGAGACTATCAACATCACAAAATGCGTAAAAAGTCAGAAGTTTTTTCTAACAAGAACGGTAATATCAGTCACTGGTGAATGGAAATCCTTGGCTGTAACTGATATTACTTGGGACTTCGCTGCTACATATAAACAAGGCTCACACGAATAAAAAGGTCATAGGTCAAACAAGAGTCATCATTTAATCAAACCTGTAGTTTGAAACAGTCGAAATACCAGAGACATTGGTTAAAGCTCAAAGAATGGCGTTGATCTCTATTGCTAAAAATGTCCATGTACTCAATTATTTGACGGTAAATTACTTTTGCACCAAAGTCTTCTACAAGCTCCATGAATTCTTATATTTAAGCATGTTCCCATATAAAAGCACCAGAAAGCAAATTTCACCTTGCCGTAAAAATGCCAAGGACAGCCCAAGGACATCATTTCAGCAATCATGGCCCAAAAATCTTCAAAACTTAAAGGTCATTTGGTTCTGGAGGAGAATATTTTTATAGCTTTCTAGCATATACGGACATGACTGCAATGCTGGTCATGTGATCTGAACCATTTGAACAAATATTTCGTTCCCTCAGCCCCTGGCGGTTCTATATTAAATTTGGTTACAATTCATGCAATAGCATTTGAGGAGGTGTTTGAAATTGTCAAAGTATGAGAGTTCTGGGTCAAAGGTCAAAAAATGACCTTGATCTCTTGTACTTACAAATCTTCATGTCCTCATTAAGAGAACTATATATACAAATGTTTAGGCCAAAGTCTTCGAAACTTTCCATGAAATCTTATGTGTTAGTATTGTTCCATATTTGACCTTGCCGTAAAAAGGTCAAGGTCAACATAAGGTCTCATTTGAACGATTTCGGTAGTGCTTGAATACATGATAATCCATACCCAGTTTCAAGGGCATCTGTCAATTGGTTCCGGAAATAAGATTTTTTTTTCTTCGTACATGGCCGTTGCAGCCACGATGTTTATGTGACCACGACGGTTTAAACATTTTTATGTTCTCTCAGCACCAAGAAGCTCTACATGAAATGCAGTTACATGTGGCCCAGTGATTTTAGGACATGTTTGAAACTCTCACAATATTGGGGTCCTTGGTCAATGGTAAAATAATGACTATGACCTCTTGTACTCAGAAAGCTTCATCCACTCATTAAGATGACTGTATAAACCAATTTTCAGGCCAAAGTTTTCAAAACGTTCGATAAATTCTTATGTTCCGTATGTTCTCATATTTAACCTTGCCACAAAAAAGAACTAGGTCAACCAAAGGTCATTATTTGGACAATCTTAATATTACTGGAGTGTCCAATGTTACATATCAAGTTTCAAGGCCATCTGTCTTATCAATCTGGAGAAGAAGTTTGAAAAGCTTTATACCGTATACGGACATGACGGCTATGTTGGCCTAATGACCTGAAGGCTGTATTGTATATGCAATCTTGTTATAACTGGCCCAGTGGCTTTTTAGTTGCTTGGAATTTGTTAAAATTTAATTGTTCTTGGTCAAAGGCCAAGTAATAACATTGACCTTCTGTACTCACAATTCTTTATGTACTCGTTAAGACAACAGTATATGCAAATATTTAGGCCAAATTCTTATATAATTTCCAAGAAATCCTAAGTTTTAGCACTTCTCATATAAAGCACCAGAAAGCAAACTTGACCTTGTCGTAAAAAATAGTCACGGTCAATCCAAGGTCATCATTTGAACAATCTTTGTAGTACTTGTGAACTCAATGCCACATACCAAGTTTCAAGTCCACGGGCCAACGGGTTCTGGAGACGAAGGGAAGAAGCTTGTTGAAGTCCTGAACTAGTGTTTGTCACAGCATCCATGGAGCAGACAGGGTTAAAGGGCCAGCTCTATCTTCTTATTATCTTACTGTAATTACTTTTATTTGTTCCTCAGTCACTTATTCCCAGCTGTTTTGCGATTTCTTTAACTTTGTAAATATCATGTAGCTTACACAATGTAGACATAAACCATTTGCATGTTGTAGACACCGGCAGAATTGTTACATGGTATGTTCTGTCCACGTATGTTTACCGTATTTAAACGAATTAGTATTAACCCAATGGCTGACAGAATGCCGAGCTCTGTGAAAGGCTCTCTACTCATAAATCAATCCCAGTGTAACCGTCAATCTATTTCAGCCTGCCAGCTGGGGTCTATAAGGTTCAAACTGGTGTATGCCCTCTACTGTTTACAAAATTATATTATGTTTTTGACTTCTTGATACATATTACTTAAACAACAAATGCCCGATTTGAACGATACGAATTCAAAATGTCAAGCCATGTGTAAATTTGTGCTGCTGTGGTTATTTATTATTATGGAAATGAACTCTATAATCTGCTTCCGTTCAGATCCATGTTTAGTTATCAATGTTTAAATATAGTATGCATGTATGCTTTTCTTTGCTTAGTTATATGTCTACTGTCTATATGCATGTATGCATAGTGCTATTTCTTTTTGAATAAATATCAGAGAGGTTTACCATATTCGGGCATGGCGGCCATGTCATATATGTGACCCAGTCCATCCGAACAATATTTCATTCGCACACGCCCTGGAGGCCATAAATGAAATTTGGTTACAATCGGCCTAGTGGTTGCAGAGGGAAGTTGTTTGAAATTGAGGACAGACAACGGACGTACGACGGACGGGGAGCTTCTAGTTAAGCAGGCTTCGTAGTCCATGGTCGTCGTCGTCCGTCCGTCGTCCAGAGTTAAAATGAACTTGAAAATACGAGGGGTGTTCGAAAAGTTTTGCAAATGGCCTCATGACTTTGTTTAGGAGCATGCTGGGTACAACTGCTATGCATGTACTGAAAGCAATGCATTTTGTCTTTACAATGATACCAAACACTATACAAAGACACTTTTCCTTATTGAGTTACAGCGCATTATATTAGGTCCCAGTCATACCACTGGGCTAATTTTATATGTAAAATCTTTTCAGTGTTAGGCATTCAAGTCAAATATCCTTGTAAATACCAAATTAATCTTTGTCATTTGCTTGTCCATCGTTGCCTATAATATCCATACAAAAGTTAGAAGAGCGGCAACTGTTATCGATTTATTCCTTGCAAAGCAATGCGCAGTTCTTATGACGTTATTGAATTTTACGTTAACGTCATTTTTGAAAGCTTGCAGAGGCTTCATTTTTGGCATTAATTTGAATTTGTTGACAGGTTTTCGTTGACCCATGTAAATGCTCTTGCCGACAATATTTCGAATGCTAATACACTTGTTTTCATTACAAAATCATCAAATTTTAGAAGAAATGGAGTAATTGCTACAGCATAAAGTACGGATAATCCATATTCCACTGCCATGTACGGAAGCCAGATTAAAACTGATTTCCGCGATATTTACAGAACAACATTGTCTGGGCATTGTCTTTAACTAACAAAGATAAAAAGATATCAAAGACTGCTGATATATAAATTACGGCCTACTAAAGTAAAATTTTGCAGTGCCTTTAGGGTATACCTCTTTCAAAGAAGTTAAAAATGCGTCCTTTTTTAAAAAATGCATCTTGTTTGCAAACTTCTCTTCGCATAATATAGCTTAATGTATTTTTGCAATCAGAAGTTCTGTCTGTATGGTGGTTACCGAGAAATTACGTCATTTGCAAAACTTTCCGAACGCCCCTCGTATATAAGTAGCCTTCAGATAATGATTAAATGTAAAGGTTGATTACCTTTCCTTTTCTTCCGAATCTGTTAAATGGCTGTTGTATGCCCAAAGGCTTCCTTTTGCCCTTTTGCTTCAGCAAACATGTTTCAACGTCGACACTTTTCAAAGCAACCCAACCCTGTCACAGAATTCATAATATTTAAAATGTACGATTTGTGAATAGTGGAGGCACCTTACAATTTGTGTTAAACACCAACACATTCATACACATCGTATTATCGTTTTAAGGTGGTGATCGTCACTTTACACAAAATCCAGGGCGAGGCTTACTTGCATGTAGGATTCATTGCGCCCCGTTCGTCGAAAACAGCCACCCCAATTATCTAGTACTGACTGTTCAACGGCGGCGGTACCACTTCGTCGTTTACTATTATTGTCATGAATAAGTTGTTGACATTCTTTAATTTTTGTACATTATTTTGAAATAGCTTCATGGACATAAGCTAATAGTGAGCTTTCCTTGTGGTTTTTCAACTGTCTTGTTATACTTTGTGTGTCATCTTCACTAAAGTGATTATCACCACCTTTACTGTCTTTTTTTCTTGCATTGTATCTGGGGCAGGATATATACTCCTTCACCTAAGGGTCTAGAATCATAAATTTCTATTTTTTCAGCCCTCTCAAGAGTAACAGTTATGTTTATTTTCCCTGTCAGCATCAACGTCCATAAATCTCTGCTTTAGCTATTTGATACCTCATAATCTAGTCAGCTGGTTAACATATGGACATAGGTCTAATGCTGATATATCAGTTTTGAAATTGGAATTAGTCTTGAGAATAGCATACGGTCACAGTGAAACAAGTAAATTAAAAAGGTTTTACAAACTAAGTTATATACAACTAATTTATGTAACAAAACTCTCAGAGTTGCCAACCTATTTGACTGAAGCAGATAATGATGTAGATTGTTTATCTAGAGGTCAGAAAAATCTCTCTCTCTCTCTCTCTGTCTCTCTCTCGCTCTCTCTGTTCTCTCTCGCTGTTAACTCTAAAATATTGCACTCCATCCCAGTAAGGGAATTAAGCATTAAGTCATTTATTATCAGGTGGGGTTGGAGGGGGATGGGAAGGGAAGGGAAGGGAATACCGGGTACAAATGAGTCACAAAATTTTTCACGACCCTCCCTGTGAAACCAGATTTTTTTTCAAGCACCCCCCCCCCCCTCCCACCCAAGATAGGCAAAAAAGTTAAGGACCCTCCCACCTTCCCCGTACAACCCTTTATGTACAGGATAATGACCTTCTTATTTTCTATTTTGTGTCAGTTTGACCTCAATCAAATTGATCAAACACAAACAGCATTTTCTCAATTTTACAGGTTAATTATTTATACAGATTAATGGTTCCTTTAATTCTTTTCAGCATTATTTCGGCACATGCTCACCCAGAAATCTGATGCAGAATGTTCTATACAGCCCTAAATAATATTATGGGGGACGGGGGTGTCTAGGGGCGCAGCCACAAGAAGCCAGAGCTGTTTTTGGCACCCAAGAAATCTGATGTCACAGATGCTGCCATTAACTGATCGGCACTACAAGCAAATCAATGAAAATATATGATTTTTTTCTGGATATGAAGCGTGTATTTTTATTATTATTTTCAGAAAATCTTGGTTTGAAATTAATTGGAAAATTTAGGAGAAACGTGGGGTGTGGGGGCGCAGCCTCCGAGAAGCTGAGACATTTATTTTGAAGATGAAGACTGATGGAAAAATTCTGGAAAAAAAAGCCCTCCCCATATGCCTAAAGACTAAAGAAGTAAGACACCCCACCCCCACTGGCTTATTTATTTCCGACACCCATTCCCTCCCCCACCCCAGTTGATAAAAGAAAGTTCCAACCCTTCTCCTCTCCAACTGAATATACCCCCCCCCCCCAATAACAGGGGTACTTTCAATACGGTAGACCCAGTTTAGACAGTGCACAGAAGTGCGGTAAACCTCATTACTGTTCAAATTATGAGGTGCTGTTTTACTATAAATCCCCTTTCTATGATATGATTTCTAATATGTGATATCACATATTATTTTGTGTTGGATGGATGGATGACTTGCGACTTTACGTCCTTTTTAATAGTATTTCTGTCATATCAGGACGATGGGTGAGTGATAATGAAAGGCTGTGTGCAATGGAACCCGTTTATGATTAAACAGATTCCCACCTCCAATCAGTAGATCAGTAGATCAGCGCTTAACCTACTCCCTATTAATTTGTGAATCGATAATTACTATGTGATATCATGAAATCGATTAAGTGATATCACAAAATCGACTTTATGTGATATCACAAAATCGATTACCGTGATATCACTAAATAGAAATGCATCAGTGATTTTGTGATATCACAAAATCGACTTTATACGATATCACAAAATCGATTACCGTGATATCACTAAATAGAAATGCATCAGTGATTTTGTGATATCACAAAGTCAATTCAATGATATCACTAATTCGATTTTGCGATATCACTAACTCAATTAAGTGATCACAAAACTAGTGATATCAGATTTTGTGATATCAAAAATTCAAATCAATAATATCACAAAGTAGCTGTGATTCAGAGATATCATAAAATCGATTTTGAACGGTGTCAGAAAATCGATTTAGTGATATCACTAAACAGGAATGAAACGGTGATATCACAAAAATGAAATTTGGGATATCACAAAGGCTATGTAATGACATCACTAATTTAATTGTGCGATATCACTAACTCAACTTAGTGATCACAGATTAGTGATATCAGATTTTGAGATATTTATTACAATTTAAATTTAGTGATATCATAAAGGAGTGTGATTTAGTGATATCAGAAAATTGATTTTGTGATATCACTTATTTTATTTTGTGATATCACTTATCCCATTTTGTGATATCATAAAATCACACATAATTTGTGATATCACTAATTTCATTTAGTGATATCAGGCAATTTATAGTAGAACGGCACCTCATATTCAAAAAGTGAACTAGAAGAACAGTATGTTTATATGGAAAAAGCTGCTCTATACCAGCATTGAAACATGATGATGAGGAATGAACATGTCTTTCAAAAATAATAATAAAAAATGAAAGAAATAATACACACAAAAAATAAATAAATGCATGTAAATAACAAACTGAACAGGCTGACCAACACTCTCACTGGGCACATATTAGATTTTTATAATGATTTTGTGATATCACTTTTTCTATTTTGTGATATCACTAATTCTATTTGGTCATATCATTAAATCACACATACTTTGTGATATCACTAATTTCAATTAGTGATATCAGGGAATTTGTAGTAGAACGGCACCTCATATTTCAAAAATCGAACTAGAAGAACAGTATGTTTATAGGGAAAAAGCTGCTCTATACCAGCATTTAAACATAATGATGAGGAATGAACATGTCTTTCAAAAATAATAATAAACAAGAGGGCCAAGAGGCCCTGAATCGCTCACCTGAGCAAAAAGGTTAAAGGTCAAACTAGGGTCATAATTTGAACAAACCAGATAGTTTGCAACCATTTCCAAATGGTTCTGAAAAAGATTTTTGAATGTTTTTCTATGTATTGCTATGGTTCAAACCCTGGACCCCTGGTGCAGGGCCATTTGGACCCTGGGGCCATTATTTGAATAATCTTGGTAAAGGACCACTAGGCAATGCTAAAAGCTAAATTTCAAGTCTCTGAGCCAAGTGGTTCTGAAGAAGAAAATTTCTGAATATTCTTCTATGTATTTCTGTGGTTCAAACCCAGGACCCCCTGGGGCGGGGCCATTTTTGACACTGGCATCATCATTTGAACAAACTTTGTAAGGGACCACTAGGCAATGTATCATACAAAATTTCAAGCATCTGCACTAAGGGGTTCCGGAGTAGAAGGTTTTTAAGTACATTTTAATTTCGACCCCAAAACTTCCTGCCCCAGGGCTATTTTGGATCCCAGGGCAACTATTTACACAAACTTAGTAGGAGTCCACCAGGCAATGCGTCATATCAAATTTCAAGCATCTGAGCCAAGTGGTTCTGAAGAAGAAGATTTTTTAATAGTTTCCTATGTATTCCTATGGCTCAAACTCAGGACTCCTTGCCGCAGGGCCATTTTGAACCCTGGGGTCATCATTTGAACAAACTTGATAAAGGACAACGAGGTAATGCATCAAACCAATTTTCAAGCATCTGAGCCAAGTGGTTCTGAAGAAGATTTTTTTAATATTTTTCTATGTAGTCTATGGTTCAAACCCAGGACCCCTGGGGCGGGGCCATTTATAGACCCTGGGGTCATCATTTGAATAAACTTCGTAAAAGACTACTAGGCAAAGATACAAACCAAATTTCAAGCATCTATACCAAGTGGTACTGAAGAAGAAGATTTTTTAAATATTTTTCTATATATTTCTATGGTTCAAACCTAGGACTCCTGGTCCCAGGGCCATTTTGGACACTGGAGCCACCATTTGAAATAACTTGGTAAAGGTCTACTTTTTAAGGCAATACTATATATATCAAATTTTAAGCATTTGTGCCTTGCGGTTCTGAAGTAGAAAATGTTTTATTATTTTTCTATGTATTTCTATGGTTCAAACCTGGGACTCCCTGCCCCGGAGCCATTTTGGCCCTGGAACCACCATTTGAACAAACTTGGTAGAGGACCACTAGGCAATGTTACATACCAAATTTCAAGCATCTGAGGCAGGCAGTTCTGGTGAAGAAGATTTTTAAGTATTTTTAGCTTCGAACCGAAGACCCCCTGCCCCACTCGGGCCAGGTCCATTTTGGACCCTGGGGCCACCATTTGAACAAACTTGGTAGAGGACCACTAGGCAATGCTAAATACCAAATTTCAAGCATCTGAGCCAAGCAGTTCTGGAGAAGAAGATTTTAAGTAATTTTAGTTTCGAACCCAAGACCCCCTGCCCCTGGGCAATTTTGGGCCCTGGGGCCACCCTTTGAACAAACTTGGTAGAGGACCACTAGGCAATGAAACATACCAAATCGTAAGCATCTGAGCTAAGTAGTTCTGGTGAAGAAGATTTTTAAGTACTTTTAGCTTCGTCCTAAGACCCCCTGCCCCAGGGCCATTTTGGACCCTGGGGCCACCATTTGAACAAACTTGGTAGAGCACCACTAGGCAATGCTAAATACCATTTTCAAGCATCTGAGCCAAGCATTTCTGGACAAGAAGATTTTAAGTATTTTTTAGTCTCGAACCCAAGACCCCCTGCCCCTGGGCCATTTTGGACCCTGGGTCCACCATTTGAACAAACTTGGCAGAGGACCACTAGCCAATACTACATACCAAAATTCAAGCGTCTGAGCCAAGCAGTTCTGGAGAAGAAGATTTTTAAGTATTTTTTAGTTTCGAACCCAAGACCCCCTGCTTCGGGGCCATTTTGGACCCTGGGGCCACCATTTGAACAAACTTGGTAGAGGACCACTAGGCAATGCTACATACCAAATTTCAAGCATCTGAGTCAAGCAGTTCTGGAGAAGAAGATTTTTAAGTATTTTTTAGTTTCGAACCCAAGACCCCCTGCCCCAGAGCCATTTTGGACCCTGGGGCCACCATTTGAACAAACTTGGTAGAGGACCACTAGGCAATGCTTCATACCAAATATCAAAGCCCTAGGCCTAGCGGTTTCAGAGAAGATGTCATTCAAAGCAAATTGTTGACGACGCACGACGGACGACGGACACTGGGTGATCACAATAGCTCATCCTGAGCCTATGGCTCAGGTGAGCTAAAAATAACAGAAATAATACACAAAAAAATAAATAAATGCATGTAAATAATAAACTGAACTGGCTGACCAGCACTTTCACTGGGCACATATTAAATTTTTATAATGTTTCGGTCTAATAATTAGAGTAAAATCTCATGTTGGAAATTCTGCACCATATTCCACTGCAGTAACCAGCCAGCAGACCTCTCAGATCAATCATTTTAATGAGATTTCAATGGTTGCTAGAGCGAAGTAATTGTTCAACTCTTATGGATATGATTATATAGAGTTCGACTGCATCGGTGTCTAATTACCGCCTTCCTATCAACTTCATTTATATTAGCAACATATGTCACAAAGTACATGCTTGTTGATAAGCATATTGAGAAAAAATAAATCGAAAGAGTCAAACGATTTATAAACCAGCAAGACTGCAAGAATGGTGCTTACTGTACTAATATCATGCAGATTGACGGTGCTAACAATGTGGTCGGTCATGGACACATCTCCGACCATAACCAGAAGTGTCTTGTCATCCTCGTCTCTAACAACGTCTTCTGATATAGAACCTTCGTCTGTCTCAACAATCATTTTCTTCGCCTTCAAAAAGAATATTTAAGCGTAAACAATATTAAATTACATGTATAAAAGGTCACGGAAAGATTTCCCATAGCCTTTATTTAATTATACACTTTTATCAATAAGAAAATACTAATGTGAAGTTACAAGCACAAGAAATAAGCTTCTAATGCCAACAGTCACAAACTAATACGTGTACAGCGCATACAAAACAAAATAACGAAAAACAGACAATCAGTTGTACCTTTACTTGTAGGTGAACACTCGGAGAAATAAAAGACACTTTCCTTTTGGAACGCATCTTATCAATAATACAAACTGATTCAACATAGAGTTGTCGATAGTACACTACAAACAATATTACTTAAATTGTCCGATTTCATTTTATATGTACTTATTTTATTATTTATTTACGCAAGAAATTTCTGAATGACTTATTCCACCTTTGTACCTTAATAGTCATAAGTAAGTAGGAAAATTCTCAGGAACTGGCAAACCCAAATCCCACAAGACATCATGTGGGAAAAGGGCAACACAAAATTAGTCATTACCAAAGACATCATCTGTGGAAGCCATGTGAACAGCCATTTCCCATTTAGGTGGTCAACATCACAAACAATACATCAGTAGCATACATAGCAACAAACAGCACACAAAACAACCAAAACAGAAGTTCCATCTTTGGACGGCCAGTAATGAAATAACTGGGGCGCTAAACCAGTTTGTTGTCGACCAACCCCCGCCCTTGATTCTGCCTTGCTCCATCGGACATTTAGTTGTTCAACCCAACCAATGCTATTACCACCCACACGTACCATCGAAATCATCAATTTTGACAATAAGAACAATTTATACAATTCATACGAAAAACATTAAACAAGTATTTTAACTATTTTCTGCCTAGTCTTAAATCACACACACACTATATCAATAACAGACAAAGCAATAAACAACACGCAAAACAACCAAGAATAACCAAAACAAAAGTGTCGCCTTGGGACGGCCAGCAGTGAAATTGCTGGGGGACCTAACAATTAGCGGTCGAACCCTTTGTTCTTCTTTGGCTCATCAGACACTTAGGTTCAAACCGACATGGCCGTAACATCAATGACCATAACTGTTTGATGGTAGGGGAGAGCCATACACGGTCTAGCAACGAAAGTTGATACCATCACGACCCAGTGGTAAACAGCCAGACGATATGTATCAGTTAGATATTTTATCAACGCTACACTTTTGTATCGAACAGATACAATGTAGATATGAAGGAAATATGTAAAGTCTTAAGTTGTATGGATACGCCGCCGTGTATTTCGTCATTTGTTTCCAACGGAAACGGCTTGAGACTTTCTGTTTCTTCCCTGGTTGACGAAGCAGTCTAAATCTGGTTTACTCCTGGAAAATGAATATATTCTTTTTCGAGCAACTTTATTTAAGAAATGACCAAGACATTAATTTGTTCCTCTTTGAACATATATTTACTCCTTTTAAGAGAAAGGCAAAACGGAAAATAGGAGAACCGCTTCCCCTTAATATGTATCCATATACCATAGTTGTTGACCATCAGGCATATAGATGCCTTCTTGCTAGAACACTTTTAAACACATTTTTGTATGCATTATTGAAAAAAAAACGATGTTACCTGACCAGACAGTGCAGATGAACTCACTGATGTTAGTCTCACCAATATGGGGCACAATCGTGATAAAAAATATTTGATAACTTACCTCAGTGAAGAACACCATGGCAACGAAAAGCAGGATGAATAAGGCGTCTTTCATTCTTGTATTGCTGTAAATAATTGATGAAATTTGTGATCTTATGCACTGACTTTTATTAAGATTTACAAATATCGTATTTTGCATCAAGAATAAATCTTAGACATTCAGCCTCAGATGAAGTGTAATATATCCAGCATTACTGAACATATTTTAATACCAAATGCTAACTATGAGACTTATTATACATGTTTTATAAAAATTGTTACTTTTAATCCTATTTTGGAACGGAAATTGAATATTCAACAAATGGTTTACAGGAAATCTTATTATTATTATTATTTTGTTGAAATCATTTATGCGATCACTCCGCACGCTCATTTCGTCATTAGAATACAAAAGCAATAGAACATTTGTTCATGTTTGAAATCATATAATGTTTTATTGAAAAGATATATTGTTTCAGCATAATAATGATTGAAACAATACGCAATGTTCAACAAGCAAAATCTTAGGAATTGAACTACTATCTTATAACTACTTTCTTGTTACAAAAGAAAACATTCATTACACAAACTGTCAGGAATTTAACATTACTTTTTCGTATTACCTAGAGTCACAACAATATACGAAATAGGCGACTAAATATCTGAAATGCAGCACATGGGAATGATTAAAACGTACGTATACCGGTGAAGTAAAAAGAACAAATTTTAGTGAATTTTATTTTAACATATTTAAATAACCTCGTTAGGTATCATGCTAAGGCTTATACTAATATTGATATAAGAAGAATCTGAAAAAGGAAACGCAACAAAAATATATTAAATAACCGTTTTATTAGAAATAAAGGCTTTGGTCCAAATCTCATGATACAAAACCGCAGTAAGTAATAATACTTCTTAAGATGGCATTTTTCTTTATTACAAAACCGCAGTAAGTAATAATACTTCTTAAGATGGCATTTTTCTTTATTACAAAACCGCAGTAAGTAATAATACTTCTTAAGATGGCATTTTTCTTTATTACAAAACCGCAGTAAGTAATAATACTTCTTAAGATGGCATTTTTCTTTATTAAAGTTATGCACTATTTACATATAAAATGAAAAAAATAAAATTAATATTCTAAATTTATGTTTGTTTCACTTACAAAAAAAAATGATAATTTTTATTTTCATTCCGATTATTTATACTTTAAGATCTCTGTCCTGAAAGACGGACGCTTTCTTGACAATACAACTGTATTATAGCTGTTGCTCTTACCTTATACGAAAATCTGATTTCAACAAGTTAACAAACACTTCAAGTTATATGTGGTTGGGGCAACTGATGCATCTTAAATAGCATTGAAATTGTATCCTTTCAGCATGACTGCAAACGAGGTGAAAAATATTGCATATTTAACATGTTGACACCACATGTAATTAAGGCAATGGACGCCCTGACTCTTAAAAGAGCCTGGTATAGGTTGGGCCATATTTGGACCTCGTATTTATATATTTTTCGAAAGTGTATTTTTCTTTCTCTGTTAATATTGTTTGAGCCTTTAAAAACTTTACCCATCTATTGTGAGTAAAATTCTTACATCATGCATTTTTATTTTGTTTCTGCATCTCTTTTTGTACCCTACTCAGCTGTTTCGGGGATTTTAGACCAGTTTTTGCCGGTATTTAGGCTTGAAATTACTTAATTCCATGTACGTACACAGCTCATTTTTAGCGTTATACTGCATTTAAGAAAGTCACAATATACGAAACTTTAGTTGTGTACATTCATTGAATGACACCTAATCTATACTTAAAAAACAAGTTATATCTGGGACTTTTTTTTCCAGTCATTTTAATATTAAAATGCCTGTACCTGCATATGAAACACGAGCTGTCGCCTGACAGCATAGCTCGCCCGAATTTGTGCTTGCCCATCACATAGCCGCTATGGTGGTGTGGATTGCTATGCATAAAACTTCAGGCAAGCATGTCCAAAATAAAAACACACTTATAAACAAAAGCTATCTCAGAAATAAGTCTTGAAATCAAATCAAAATAAAAAAAATGAAATAAAATTTCAAAGTCCATGAGCTGTCAACCATTATCTAACATCAGTCCAAGTATTAGTATCAACTGGGTCTGTCATCATGGCACTGTGAAATTATGTCTTCATAAATATAAAACTTTAACCAAAATCTTTAAGACAAAATTCTAAGTCGATGACCTTGACTTCAAGGTCATCCAGTGGGGTAAGTATAAGGTGTTTTGTAAAAACTCAAAAAAGTGTCTAACATCAGTTCAAGTATAAACTAAATCTCTGCAAAGCATTATGAATCAGTATGCAATTACAAAACTTTAATAAAGACCAAAATTTCCTAAGTCCCTGACCTTGACATCAAGGTCACTGAGCGGGGTTGGGGTAGTATTCTGTAGCTCTAACTACAGTGCAAATATAACAAGAAATGTTACAGTGTGTAACAAATGCCCCCGAAGGCCCCTATCACCTGGTATTTGATCCCTGTCCTTTGACTGTGGACTTGACCTTGGTTATGGGAACCTAAATTTTGTGCATGACACAAGTTACCATTTTAATTTACCTTTCTGTAAAATTTGATTAAATTCGCTTCAGCAGTATTTGAGATAGCTTGGACACAAGATTTGTAAGAGACAAACTTATGACCTTTGACCGTGACCTTGACCTTGGTTGTGAGAACCTAAATTTTGTGCATGACACCACAACTTCTCATTTTGGTTTACCTTTCTGTAAGATTTGATTAAATTCGCATCAGCAGTTTTTTTAGATATCTTGAATACAAGATGTGTAGGAGAAACTTATGACCTTTGTTTGTGACCTTGACCTTGGTCATGGGAACCTAAATTTTGTGCATGACACATCTTCTTATTTTGGTCTACCTTTCTGTAAAATTTGATTCAATTCACTTCAGGATTTTTTTAGTTACTGCTGACATATTAAACAAGCTTATGACCTTTGATTATGACCTTGACCTTGGTCATGGGAACCTAAATTTGTGTACGACACACCTTCCCATTTTGGTCTACCTTTCTGTGAAATTTGATTTAATTCACTTCAGTGGTTTTTGAGTTATTGTGGAAACACGATTTGTAAGGGTCAAATCTATGACCTTTAATTGTGACCTTGACCTTGGTCGTGGGAACCTAAATTTTGTGCGTGACACACCTTCTCATTATGGTTTACCTGTCTGTGAAATTTGATTTAATTCACTTCAGGCGTTTTGGAGTTATTGTGGACATACGATTTGTAAGGGTCAAACCTATGACCTTTGATTGTGACCTTGACCTTGGACATGGGAACCTAAACTTTGTGCGCGACACACCTTCTCATTATGATTTACCTTTCTGTGAAATTTGATTCAATTCACTTCAGAGGTTTTTGAGTTATGGCGGACACACGATTTGTAAGGGTCAAACCTATGACCATTGATTGTGACCTTGACCATCGTCATGGGAGCCTAAATTTTGTGTGCGACACACCTTCTCAATTTGGTCTACCATTCTGTGAAATTTGATTAAATTCCCTTCAGCGGTTTTTGAGTTATGGCGGACACACGATTTGTAACGGACGGACGGACAGACGGACGGACGGTGCGATTTTAATATGCCACCCGAAGTTCCTTCGGGGGCATAAAAAGAATTCATCTATGGGTTCAGGAGATATGTGTCTTTAAAAATCTTTAACCAAAACATCCAATCAATAAAAAGACAATTTTATAAGTCCATGACCTAGACATCAAGGTCACTGACGGGGGGTGGGGGTAGTACCTCGAGGAGATATTGGGCTTTATAAAACTTTAACCAAAACATCCAGTCCGAAAAAAAACGCCCAATTTTCTGAGTCCATGACCTTGACATCAAGGTCACTGAGTGGGGTGGGGGTGGTACTTTTTTAAACTTTGGACCAATATCTAACTACAGTGCAAGTATCAAAAGAATCCATCCATGGGTTAAGGAGATATAGGTCTTTGAAAAACTTTAACCAAAACATCCAATTCGAACGCCGACGCGGACGCGGACGCGGACGCGGACGCGGACGCCGACGCCGCGGTGACAACAATAGCTCTTCCTGTACTTTCGTTCAGGCGAGCTAAAAAGCATATGTTGTGGGTATTAATTCTCTTAGAACGGTAGAAATAATTTGTTATACAGTTTAGGAGGTCAGCGGGAGGGGTCAGAATTTCGACTTAATACGTCGATTGGGCACAAAGGTACACCATACCTCAAAACAAGAGCTGTCGCCTGACAGCATAGCTCGCCTAAATTGGTGCTTGCCCATCACACAGCCGCTATGGTGGTTTAGACTGCTATGCATAAAACTTCATGCATGTCCATAATGAAAACTCATTTGCAAGCATGTCAATAATGAAAACACATTTATAAACAAAAGCTATCTCAGAAATAAGTCTTAAAATAAAATTAAAATGAAAAAAATGAAATGATATTTCAAAGTCCATGAGCTTGAGGTAAAAAACTGACGGGTGGGTGTGGGGGGGGACGCTAGGATGTATCAAAACCCTGAACCATAATCTAACATCAGTCCAAGTATTAGTATCAACTGAGTCTATCATCGTGGCACTGTGAAATTATGTCTTCATAAATATAAAACTTTAACCAAAATCTTTAAGACAAAACAACGTCGATGACCTTGACTTCAAGGTCATCCATTGGGGTAAGTATAAGGTATTTTGTAAAAACTCAAAAAAGAGTCTAACATCAGTTCAAGTATAAACTAAATCTCTGCAAAGCATTATGAATCAGTATGCAATTACAAACCTTTAAAAAAGACAAAAATTACCTAAGTCCCTGACCTTGATATCAAGATCACTGAGCGGGGTTGGGGTAGTACTCTGTAGATCTAACTACAGTGCAAATATAAAAAGAATTCATCTATGGGTTCAGGAGATATGTGTCTTTAAAAAACTTTAACCAAAACATCCAATCAATAAAAAGACAATATCCTAAGTCCATGACCTTGACATTAAGGTCACAGAGGGGGTTGGGGGTAGTACCTTCATAAACTTTAGACCAATATCTAACTTTAGTGCAAGTATCAATGGAATCCATCCATGGGTTAAGGAGATATTGGGCTTTATAAAACTTTAACAAAAACATCCAGTCCAAAAAAACTACCAATTTTCTAAGTCCATGACCTTGACATCAAGGTCACAGAGTGGGGTGGGGGTGGTACCTTGTTAAACCTTAGACCAATATCTAACTACAGTGCAAGTATCCAAAGAATCCATCCTTGGGTCAAGGACATATAGGTCTTTAAAAAACTTTAACCAAAACATCCAATCCGGACGCCGACGCTGACGCGGACGCGGACGCCGACGCCGTGGTGACAACAATAGCTCTTCCTGAACTTTCGTTCAGGCGAGCTAATAAAGTTTAGTTAATTACAATGAGGCATAATTACAATGAGGCATAATGAGTGTTTCAAAATAAGGTGCAGATATCTGGAAAAATGTATTTACTCAAAGTACAAAATACTCAACAAAACAAATTACTATTAATATACGCTGAAAAAAAGTAATTCAATATTATACTATAATACATTAAGTAAGTTGCTAGATTTCAAACAGACAGTGTCATGGAGCTGGATTGTGTAAAATTGCTTTAATATTCGTTGTTGCAAGGGTAAAAGGTACCTTGAACCAAAATAGTGAAAGTTAAAGGTTCTCGTCAGAATAATTGCCTACCTGTACCTTACAACAATATATTTGAAATCATGGCTTTAAAGTATCCATAGTCCTATCAGTGGTAAAAACGTCTAAACTCAAATCATTGTAAAAGGCGAGTCAACCTTCACGTTTGGTAATAAAATGTGCGTTGATGTGAATATATTGAGACATATAACTCGCAAAAAGTAGTGAAAACAAGTTTTTGCAAAATAACAAATCGCTCCACAAATTCAAATTTCCTGTTCTGGTTTCCCGTCTAGCAATGCTATATAAACATATGCGGGATAGTGATTGGGACTCCACGCCTGTACATTGTATTTTTACCATTTTATTCAGCTTAATGAAATCGAAAGTAGGTCATATTAGTTGCCAACTAAAATGACCCAAATAAGTTTTCAAATCCTTTTTATGTGAAACTCAATGATGTTTTATTTGTTTAAAGCTGGCTAATCATGGTCATTTACACTGACAAAACTGTAGTGAGAAGCTTGCAGCGATATCTCTTGATAAATTATTTCATGCTGATAGGGCAATGGGGCCTTTAAATTTATATCATAAAAAGTAAAGCTTTGTGTGGAAAAAATGTTCTGTAGAACAAAGTGGGCAAAGATCAAACACGTGTCTACCATCGAATAAATATAGGACGCTACTTTTTAGAAAAAGAAAAATCTGCAAGCCTTTAATGAATTCTGTTATTGTTTTTCGTGCTATTTCAACCAGGTAGGATAACTTTGAGGTGAACTGATACCATAAACTCCTACAATAAACACTGATAGAACTTACACGTGAGGTAATTTGCTTTTTGCTGTTTCCTTGACATGAGGAAATTCAGCGCCAGACAACTGATATATACTTAACTCGCATTCGTTGTTCTCAGGACAAACATAAGTGTTTTTACAGAATTTTGACTCTAAGCATACTAAATGGACATTATAAGAGCACATGCATTATACCAGTATCGTATCTCATTCTTGTGCTTCCAACCACGAAATGTCAGCTGTCACCTGATGCGCCTTTGACAACATTGAGGCAGGCCAAGCTGCTAGAAGCGGAACTGTATTCTTTTTCAATTCAAATGCCGTGATATGTGTTTAGCTGTTAGTTTTGGTCACGCAGCTTCATTGTGCATTAAGATCAAACACGTGTCTACCATCCGTGTCCTCTGTGCATTTCTACTTGTTATGTCGACTGCTAATTGCTATATTTCTCAATACCTCCGGAAATGTTTGCTATCCAATTTTTGCTGTGAAAGTGTATAAGCTGCTTGTTTGTTAGCTGTCCGTCCAATACGAAAATACTAGTTGAGTTATTGTATTATCCCCCCCCCACAAATATGGCTGACTACAATGTATGTCTGCACGCATATTCATCACCGTTCATGGTCATTAGTTGTGCCTGTTTTAAAGGTCAGATGTGTCTCTGACCAAAGACCAAACAGCATACTGGTAAAACCTCCAGACTGTCAGAGCAACAAACTGATGCAATGTGGCTACGACGGTTTGCACCACGCTCTCTTGATTCACTTGCCTTCTGGTATCTAAATGACAGTGCTTATATCTAAGAGGAACCATCAGATCTCATTACAAATAAGCAAGAAATAAAACCAGAGGACTTAATTGCCATAAATTAGGTCAAGGTAATTGCACGGTTATGCTTTGAACAAACTATAATGGGCTTGAGTCATTCGGTCATTGGTTTTGGAGAAGAAGATTTTCGAAATTTTAAACAGTAACTGCACTTCAGGAACTGACTGAATCAGATCCCAAACCCTATCCCCAACATCAAAGGGAAAGATTGACAAAGACATCCCCACATACAATATAGTACAAGTGATAAGCCGAGTCAGCAGCACTTTCCCAAATTTTTCCATATATTGGCATACGGCCATCTCGGTCATGTCACCAAAACCATCTGAACAAGCTTTGGTTGTTTTGACCCAGTGAAGCTCCTTTTATAATATGACTTAAATCGGCCCATTGGTTTAAAAGGAAAAGGTGTTTGAAAATGATGACAGTTGACAGAATCTCCGTTACCTTGAACAAAAGTCAAAGAATGACCTTGACCGTTAGCAGCATTATATCTTCAGTTGATGATTTAGCTTACCGTATATATCAATATCTTACCTTAGACTTAACTAGTTTCTAAGAAAACCACTGTTTAAGCATTTTTTTCCATATTAAACATGACATACAAAAGTCGAACAAACTTTCGTTCTTTGACCAACTGAAGCTCCATATGAAATATGGCTTCAAAGAATGACCTTGACCTTAGGCAACATACTATCTTCAATTATTTATTTAGTTAACCACATATTTCCAATATTATACCTTAGACTTAAACATTTTCTGAGAAATCCACTGTTTACGCATTACAAATATAAAAGCATAGGACATCGAAATTGACCTGCCATAAATTAAGCCAAGGTCAATGCACGAACATTATTTCTACAAGCTATAATGGCCACGAGTCCCCAATGTTACATAACCCAAGCAGAAGGTCCGTACGGATGCTCAAGGCGCGGTTTGGTACAAGTTAAACATGTTTAAGCCCCCCCCCCCCCAGTAATCTTTTGCTGACCGTTCCCAGGCGGTACTTCTGTTGTGGTTCCTTAATATTACATTTTGCTATGTCAGCTTGTCTATGTTCTTTATCGGTTTGGTCACCTGTTTTGCTACCCAATCTGCCTTTCCTTTTGTTTTGTTTTGTAAGTAAAAAATCAAATAGATAAAAATAGATGTTGAATACTGTTTTTAATTAGGGTAGCTGAATGACCACCTGTTTGGGAAAGAGCTGCTCATTCGGTTTACCGTGCGTGTCTTTCGTGAACTTGGGTCAGTTTTCCGTGTGTCTGTGTGTGTGTGTGCTTCTTTCCCTATTGGTTTTGAGAGCGGGCTGGGGCATTTGATTGTATTAATTCCTTATCATTGCCTTTTTTGCTTTTCATATGAAACATGAGTTCAGTCGGTCCAGTGGTTTAGAGAAGAAAGTGCTTGAAAATGTTTGAAAATGTTGACAGTGGCATTGAACATCGATCAAAAAAATGACCTTGACCTTTAGCAAAGGCAAAATCTTTATCTGGTCATTTAGTTAACCATATATACCAAATATTAAACTTTGCACTTTAATAGTTTCTGAGAAATCCACTATTTATGCATGTTCCCATATAAAATGAATATCGCACCGAAATTGAGCTTGCTATAAATAAGGTCAAGAAAATGCACGGTCAGGATTTGCACAAACTATGATGGGCCCGAGTCCCCTATGTTACATACCAAGCGACAAGGTCATTCGATCCTTGGTTCTTGAGAAGATTTTTGAAAGGTCTTTAACATATATGGGGGTGGGGTCCATCTTAGTCAAGTGACCAAGACCACCTAAAAAGATTTTGATTCCTATAAGCAAGTAAAACTCTTTATTGAATATGGCTTCAATCGGCTCAGTAGCTTCAGAGCAGAAGATGTTTGAAAATGTTGGCCAGTGAAGAATCTCATTGACCTTGAACAAAAACAAAAGAATGACCTAGCCCTTTAGCAACGTAACATATTCATTTGCTGATTTAGCTTACCATACCAAATATTATACCTGAGTCTTAGCTAGATTCTGAGAAATCCACTGTTTCAGCATTTTCCAATGAAAAGCATAACGTACCAAAACTGAACAAGCTTTGGCTCTTTGACCCACTGAAGCTCCATATGAAATATGGCTTTAAAGAATGACCTTGACCTAAGGCAACATAATATGTTCATTTGATCATTTAGTTAACGATATCTTCCAAATATTATACCTTAGACTTAATTAGTTTCTTAGAAGTCCACTGTCTAAGCATTTACCCATATAAAAGCATAAGGCATCAAAATTGACCTTGCCATAAATTAAGACAAGGTCAATGCACGATCTTTGTTTGTACAAACTATGATTGGTACGAATCCCAAGTGCTACATACCAAGCCAAAAGGTCATTGGGCGTTTGGTTCTAGAGAAGAAGATTTTTGAAGGGTTTTTACCATATATGGGCATGGCGGCCATCTGGGTCGTGACCAAGACTATCTAAACAAACTTAGGTTTCCCCGACCTAGGTAGGCTCCATATGAAATATTGTTTCAATCACCCCAGTTGCTTCAGAGGAGCAGATGTTTGAAAATGTTGACAGCAGACAGAATCTCAGTGACATTGAACGAGGATCAAAGAATGATCTTGACCTTTTAAAAAATATCTTCAAATGGCCATTTAGTTATCCATATATACCAAATATTATACCTTAGACTTTAATAGGAAAAATCTGAGAAATCCACTGTTTCAGCAGGTTTCCATATAAAAGGATAACGCATCAAAGTTTACTTTGCCGTAAATTAAGTTAAGGTCAACGCAGTGTTATGATTTGTATAAATTATGATGGGCCCGAGTCCTCAAAGCTACAAACCAATTCAGAAGGTCATTGGGCATTTGGTTCTGGAGAAGAAGATTTTTGAAGGTGTTTTGAAGGTCAAGTAACCATGAGCATCTGAACAACATTTGGTTCATTTGACGCACTAAAGCACCATATGAAATATGGCTTAAAAGTAGCCAAGTTGCTTCAGAGGAGAAGATTTGTGAAATTGTTGACGGACAGCAGAATCTCAGTGGCCTTGAACAAAGGTCATTGAATGACATTGACTTTTAGCGTCATGATTTCTTCATCTGGTCAGTTAGGTTGCCATACATACCAAAATTATACCTAAGACTTCAATAGATTCTGAGAAATTCACTGTTTTAGCATTTTCCCATACAAAAGCGTAATGTTCTAAAGTTGACTGTGTCGTAAATTAGGCCAAGGACAACCTACGGTCAACATTTGTATACAATATGATGGGCTCGAATGTAAAATGCTACATACCAAGTTTCAAGATCATGGGCCTTTCAGTTCTTGGGAAGAAGATTTTTGATTTTTTTACCATATATGGGCGTGGCGGCCATTTTGGTCATGTGAACCAACCCCCGCGACAAACTGTCGTTCCCTTGGCCTGTTTAGGCTCAAAATGAAATATTGCTTCAATCGGCCAAGTGGTTACAGTGGAGATTATGTTTGAAAATGTTGACGACGGACGACTGATTGACGACGGATGAACGACGGATGCCTGGCAATACTATAAGCTCACCTTCGAGTCTAAAGGCTCAGTAAGCTTAAATTTCGGCCGCCCCCACCCCACCCCTCTTCCTCTCACGCAATTTCGTTGTTGCCTATGTTTTTGCTTCTATTTTGTAAGAAACAGATAAGAAGTACCGTAGTAACAATACCACCCTTTCCAAACTAAAGCTTAGAGGACAAGTCTTCGAAAAGCACTGACATACATTCGATATCAGGACATTCAGTGAAATTTTCAATATTCAGTGTTGCCGCTTTTAAAACTCTTCTGATATCCTGAAATTAGTGAAAATGAGCCTACTTTTGGCCATAAAAGACAATCTATGCGGTTAGTCTTTTGTACGAAAATAGTAGTACAATTATAAACTTCTCAAATTCAGTACAATTAAAATTTACATTTGAAATATACTTAAACTTAATGTAGATGTTTTAGATTTCATATCGTGTCAGGAAGCTGATTATATTATCAATCAAAATGTCATAAAAGACCATACTAAGTCTGAGATCAACAATTTGCGAGTCATTGCCCTGTGACTGGTGGCGATCGGACTGAACAAACAGCCATGATTACTTACATGTTTTCCTAGATGCCGTCTGCCTTTGTCTGACTTCGTACTTTCACTAAGTATAGGTATTCGCAAAAGCAGTCTGAATAAGATATATACACAGTAAGCTAACAGTAGCATATGATTAATCACTCTTTCAATAAACTTAGGCTGCACTGTCTGATCAAAATGGGCATGCGAAATTGAAAACAAATTCGCTTTGCGTATTGTTATTTTGACTTGTTAATGCTGTTACCAACGCATTTAAATTTTACGACTTAGAATCGGAAAATTTAAATTTAATTGAGGGAGAAGAAATTCTAGGTATTGGCGGGCCTTTGATACCATTGCGCAGCTTCAGTTTTAGAACTTCCGTGTGTACAATCGGTTCAATTAGTTGATAGCTTGCTTTGGAAGCAAGGAATGGACGCAAAAGAACACGAAAATAACAGGCGCGGTTAGAATCTGTTCATAGTAATAACCTCGACCCTTAGGACCGGCTTTACAGAACAGTTTAGCTCACCTGAGCCGGAGGCTCCTGTGGAGCTTATAGCAAGGCCAGGGTCCGTCGTCCACAATTTCAAACGACTTCTCCTCTGAAGCCACTGAGCCGATTGTAACTAAATTTTATATGTAGCCTCCGGGGGTGGCAGATTTCGTGAATTCAATTCCTCTCACAGCTTATATTGAATCAATTGGAAACTTTGCGCGGATGTTGCAGACGTATTGAAAATATGCATGCAGATTTTTTTATGGTAAAGTATATATAAATTATATATTTTTGACAGAATTACGGGCTCTCTATCAAATCCTCCTACAGTTGTCATGAAGCGATATGAAACATTGCACGCATGCTGCAGACATAATTAAGATAAGCACAATTCAATTCAATTCTTTATTTACACTCAGGCTTACGTAAGTAAACAACATGAGGAGCAGAAAACGAATCATACATAATACAACAACATGGTGGTATATCAAACACATACATTTGAAGGCGCCACAAGAGATCAAAACTATCTATATGCGATAGGCATTCAGTATTGAGTATTTTGATTAAGTTCATTTAACTTTTATTTAAGTATAAGAGGGAGGAGTACATATACTTACACAAAAACACACTCATACATGCACACAAGCAGATGGGAGAACACTTCCTGCACACTGATGTGTTAAGACACCTTATAAACTTACATATTATATCTGTAAGATATAGGAGCAGGCTATAATAGTGACACAGCATGCTATACAGGTAAATTTTACTAATAATAGTAATGGCAGAATTAGTAATAAGTTCACTAAATAGGACTGTATATTTTCATTACACCAACACTTGTAAACCTACTTAGAACAGTATTGGCTGTCTATATATTTACGCATGGGTTCACCTGCACGAGACTGCATTCAAGGTTCAGTTGTTATGAATAAAAACCGGTTTAACAATGCATAGTCCGTGCGAGTCGTGTCTTGACACGTTGCGGTTTCATTGGGGAAAATTTATGACTAAGGCCTCATGTCAGCGAAATAGTGCTGATAATAATAATAATAACGAACCTTACTGATGGTCAATAATTAATTTTTGACAAAATGATTGGAATTTAACTTTGAAATTTTAGCGTTAGCGATTAAGGTAGTGTAGCAAGTTTGTGTAATCAACTTCTCTCACAGTTTATGACGGATCGCTTTGAAGCTTCGCGCTTATGCTACAGGCATAATAAAGACGTGAGGAATGTATTTGAAGATCAATTTTGTTTTAGCGAATCTGCGGGGTGTAAAACTTAGAAAGTTTTAGTATTTGTCCAATAATATAGGTGGCAAGCTAATGTTAACAAGATACACTACAGTTTATGACAAATCAGCCTTAGACCATGCACTCACTACCATGGGTTTGTGGTGAGCGTGCGGGTGGGACGGGGGGAGTGGGAGAAGGGAAAGGTGCGAGACTTGCATGGGAACACAGGGCACGTTGCATCAACTGCGTCTTACAAACACGATTTTCTACTGTCATATGGGGTTTTACGGCCCTATCAAAAATCTTTCACTGATGTCTAGCCTATCAGTAAGTTAAGGAGGGCGTAAAGGCGTGTAAGAGTCACCCAGTGACAATCCTCAACACAGTTCTATTTACATTATTCCTACTGACGTACCCCACCCACCGGTGAACATTGGAGAGCTACGATTGAAAAGACGACGTTACCCTTCGAGATGTTAACATTTACTTCAGTTACTGATGAACAGAGCTAACCTTAATAATTCTAAACACTTGTGAACTTAGATGATTCAATAATTACTTACTAACATTCTCCTGAAGTTCTGACCGCTACAGCTGACTGGTGAAACATGTGGGAATGTCGCGTTATTGACTCACTTTGCATCAAGTTTTTAAGCTTTACAATTGTTCTATTGCATAGCAGAATGAGGTCTCTTACACATAAGTTCTCGTAGAATTTGAGACTGTTCTGTAGATATTGCTGCAAAGTCCATTTATTGTGATATTTATTCAGTTTTAGCCACATTTAAAGCAGTTTAAATCATTGCGGAAGTAAATTTTAACCGATTTACCTTGACCCTGTAGCCAGCGTCCATGACCTTAAAAGCTGTTCTTGTTCAATATTTACGCTCATTGAAGGGAGAATCCTTGTAGTATTTTATTCTAGATGTAAGTTTAAAGCGTAGGACTGCCTTAATTTCAAGAGGGACTTCTTAAAATCAACTTTTTAATGTTATTTTCGTGGCTATTTGCGAAGCGCAACTAGATTTGCGATCTGCTGACTCAAATTCCTACGCTGATGACATTAGCGTTTGATGGAGGTCCTTTTACTAATTACGAGGTCCGAAGCAGTAATGTTTACTGTTTCGAACTCCATAATTTCTAAGGAACAAAAGGACTTCCATCATTTGTTATCGGACTGCACTGTTTTTATATAGGAAACGATTGTTTCCCTAGCTGCCCAAAAATAGTACGTAATTCTTGTGATCCGATTGGCTGATCTAGTCACATGGTACAATCCCAGATACTATATAAGAAAGTGAGCAGCGCTGATTCGCTATCCATTCTCAAGTTTGAGAACCGCCAAATTTAAATCTCAAAACAACTTTAAAGAGGTATAATCACACTACCCTTAAGGTACAGAGCATGGCAGTCGAGTTACGTCCCATGTATCAAACTAAGAGTCTGCATAACTGCTGTTTAGACTCTTATTACTTTATTTTACTGTACGAGATGAGAAAGAGTCACTTTGTTTACATTTTGCCTACTCTAGTTCTACAAGCATAACGAAGTTAAACCTTTGTGTACTTGCTGCTGAAGATTTTTAACTTATACCATCCTACAGTTTGCTACTTTCTGGCCCATATACAGCCGTTTTACACCTTTGAAGTTGTTTCACTTGCTCACTTGCATGAATGGATCCCACCACATACCCGTTGCCGAAGATGAATTAGTCTAGTGTGTCATTTACCGCATTTCGCGATAAGTGCGACTACTTACCGAAGTTATTCGCGGAGGAAATTGTACGCAGAGCTGGAGTACCATCTCATTAGATCAGCCATGTTATTGTGTTATATGAAGTGCGGTGGTGTAACTGGGGTGTACCTTATGAGTTATTCTATGAATATTAGAGTTTTCAGAGTGTTCATCAATGTTTGGACTCTTAGGACTTAGATGCCAGACCTTATGGGGAACTTCAATAAGACGCCAGTGCAGACCCAGCTACCCACCCACACCCCTAGAGTAAAAGATATGAATGCTTAGTATGAATGATCTCATTCTTCACTTTATTTACTAAATACCAAACTCACATATAAATGAGTTATGATGAATAAATGACTGTGTAAATGAACTTTCTTGCTTTATTTTGATCTCATATCCAATAATAACTTCAAGCTTGGTCACCCCTACCCTGAGGTGCCTTGCAGGCGTAAAGCGTAACTCGCGGGGAAAAGCCACCTGATGTTCCGCCAGCAGAGCTTGGTTTTCTCATTTGATGCGCCGGCTGAGGTTTGATCCCACAGCGGTGAGAGCCCTAAAGTTAAAAAGTCAGCACTCTTAACTACTGGACCATGCAGGCCCCTGAGAGAGGGAGAAAGAGAAGATAGGAAAGTTCAAACATCCCTTTCCCGCACCTGCTGCAAGCACAGCCTGACCTTACCCTTCTATTTGTAAGACGGCCCGGGACTTAGAGGCTACATACCAGAACACCCCAGCTTGTTGATTTAATATGCAGGATGAACTTTTAAGTAGTATAATTAAATCCTGTTATATGGTGCGAATGGATTTGCGTTAAAATTTAATCTGCTGCATCTACAGAAAGGTTAGAATTAACTTATTATAAACGCATAATAACAACATCTAATATTGTACACTGATATTGTTGTAGACTCCGCATACGTTGGTTTGTAAAGAGTAATCTAATTACATACAAAACAGTGACACCCCTATCTGGCTTAGGTCAAACAAACACACTTAAATCAAAAATGGTTTGAATCGATTGAAATTTACGTTAAAGCATTTGCAAACAGGAAAGACTCGGACCAGCCTGCGCGTCTGCACAGATAAAAATACAAAGTATGAACACTGGAGAATCCAATCTAGAAAAATAAAAACTGATTACACATTTGCGCTAATGCATACTGAATTAAGTATTTGTTGTGCGCGCATAGCTTAAGTTCCTTTTTCAAGCGACGCCAGCGGAATATACAAAACCCATTGCAATAAGATACACGTAATCTGCATAATTAAGCGGATGTTTGCCATTATTAAGTACCACTGTACTGAAAATATACGCTGTAATAAAATAAATTTCCATATTAAAATTAAATGGCGCTTGTTATTTCACACCTCGTAATAAATTTAAACCAGCTTCAATGTAAAGTTGACACTTATGAGAGAGAGAGAGAGAGAGAGAGAAAGAGAGAGAGAATTTTCTAAAAGTTGGCTGCTTTCGTTTACACCCGCCTCCGCCTTTAATTATCAATCTAACACAAAAGTAAGAAGCGTATAATCATATTTCAGAGCATATTGACTAAATGAAACTAACATCACAAATAAACCAAGTAAAGTCTTTTGAACAGGTATTAGCGACATAAGAAGTCGAGAAATAACGTTTTTTTTGTTACAAAAAAATGGAGTACTCTGTTGATCTGATACTTAAATTCATATAATTTACCCACATGAATAAGCTGGTTGGCTGGAGGAGGCACAAGTAAGGAGGAGAATTCACAGGAACTGGAACAATTCAATGGCATATCCCACGAAAACACCATGTGGGAAAGAGACAACACAAAATTAGTCATCACCAAAGCATAAAACTACCAAGAAGAACCAAAACAGAACTGCAGGCCTATTGCTGTCAAAAAATTGGTGAGTTTTAGTGTGGGGCTTTCATCATTGAGCCAAGCAACGTACTATTGCCGCTATGCCGTTTTACATTTATGCATGTGATTGTAAGACATTACGAGCAGCAGTCTATATCAAAACACTGGGGCGGGTGTTAGGGAAGGTGTGTGGGTGTGGGTGTGGTAGGGGGCTGTCGTTTGCATACCACGAGCATATACATGTACTGCAGCATTGACGCCAATAATCGGCAATTTCCGTTCCCTCGATACCGATATGCTGCCTATCGGGATGGTTGGATGATGCGAGGGAAAACTAATTAAATGGAAAACAAATATTTTCTTCTAATGTCATGAGTGAAGTTACATTTAACATCTGAAAAGAACGGTTCCAATACAGAGGGTTTTTTTTATATCAAACGAAAACTTCAGCTGAAAATTCATAAAATTTTGAAAATACCTTACTTATAGTTTTTTGGGTTTATTTTCGGATGTGGAGGACATTAGCAACTAATATAAGAGTTCGAGCAATTAGAAACTTCTGAAAAAAGATCATAGTTATATATTGAAACCCTTCACCTGCTCGATTGTAAACATCTGTTATAGATGTTTGCACTGACTGGTACAATTTTGCTTTGTTACTTCTCTCTACATAAATACAATATGTGCTATAGTTAGCAAAGTCGCCAATAAATGGATTTTATTCGATATAAGCCATCACGCCATATGCTAGCGATGATAACGTCATTATATCATTTATCGCAAGCGAAAATGTATACTGCAGTTTATGAATTCGTGTTCTGATTCCATGCGATCGGAGAACCTAATGTGCGTTGGTACACCTTCATTTTTAGCTCACCTGAGCCGAAGGCTCAGAGGTGAGCTTATAGGATGGGAGTCGAGCCGTCGTCCGTCCGTCCGTGGGTTAGTGGGTGCGTGGGTGGGTGCGTCAACACTTTCAAACATAAATATCTCAGAGACCAGTGGGCCGATCGCAATCAAATTTTATCTGAAGCATCATTTGGGTGGGGGAAAGGCTGCATTAGGTTTTGGTGCCAATCAGCTCAGAACTCTGGTTTCCATGGCAAGAGATAGCCCCCATAGTGTTATAATGGGGAAAACGGCGTCATCACGTTTTCTCGACTGTTTTAGATTAGATCCTTATTATACTTGCAGGTAATAATGACATGCACAAGAGCTTGGATGAGTTCGAAATTTGGTCGGATTTGAGCACAGACTACGGAGTTAGCTGCCCTTGAGCGTTTGAAAAAAATCCCATAGGGTTATAATGGGGAAAATGGCGTCATCACGTTTTCTCGACTGTTTTGGCTTAGATCCTTATCATACTTGCAGGTAATGATAACATACATAAGGGCTTGGATGAGTTCGAAATTTGGCAGGATTCGAGCACAGACTACGGAGTTAGCTGCCCTTGAGCGTTTGAAAAAAATTCCATAGTGTTATAATGGAGAAAACAACGTCATCACATATTTTTAGAAAAACTTTGTCATCGCTCTATTGCCTACATTTCTCAACGGATTTTGAAATAACTTCACACAAATGTAGGGCATGACAATACCTCGAGCAAGTTCGATTTTCAGGATGCTGCGCCCAAGGTGAAGGTCACTGGCTATTTTTAGAAAAACTTTGTCAGCGCTCTAGCACCTACATTTCTCAATTGATTTTAAAATAACTTCACACAAATGTAGGGCATGACAATATCTCGAGCAAGTTCAACTTCTAGGATGCTGCGCCCAAGGTCAAGGTCACTGTGGCTATTTTTAGAAAAACTTGGTCATCGCTCTAGCGCCTACATTTCTCAACAGATTTTAAATCAACTTCACACAAATGTAGGGCATGACAATATCTCGAACAAGTTTGACTTCCAGGGTGCTGCGCCCAAGGTCAAGGTCACTGTGGCTATTTTTATAAAAACTTTGTCAGCGCTCTAGCACCTACATTTTTCAATGGATTTTAAAATATATTCACACAAATGTAGGGCATGACAATATCTCGAGCAAGTTTGACTTTCAGGGTGCTGTGCCCAAGGTCAAGGTCACTGTGGCTATTTTTATAAAAACTTTGTCAGCGCTCTAGCACCTACATTTTTCAATGGATTTTAAAATATATTCACACAAATGTAGGACATGACAATATCTCGAGCAAGTTCGACTTTCAGGGTGCTGTGCCCAAGGTCAAGGTCACTATTTTTATTTTTAGAAAAACTTGGTCATCGCCCTTGCACCTTCATTTCTCCATGGATTTTGAAATAACTTGACACAAATGTAGGGTATGACAATATCTCGAGCAAGTTCGACTTTCAGGATGCTGTGCCCAAGGTCAAGGTCACTGTGGCTATTTTTAGCAACTGGAGCTTATGTCTTCAATGCGGGCTGAGCAGTGAAATCGGTTACCTGTTACCTGGAGAGAGTATTAATGTGAATGCAGTTATTTCCCTTAGACCCGGGGAGCGATAGGCATTAATCGATATTTGGAATGTCATATCGATGTCCATATCCCAGGACAGGTGTTTTAACTTCTCTGAAGCCGGTTTTGTCATTACTGTGTTAACAATACGAATGCGCTGGATGGAAATTTTTTTAATTTTTAACAATGTGGATTTTCATTTTCTTTTTCTCAGATCAAATCAATTTACTTTTTCAGTTGCTCCTTCTCGTTTTAATAAGTCTCGTTTTTCCCCTCTCTCTGATATTTAGGTCAAATTTCGTAAGAATTGGCGAGAAAATAAATCTGATAATTGGTCAGTTTTGACAGCGGTTTGTTTTAGTTTCTGACAACAAAAACATAAAATTACTTATAATAATGAAATTATGATATTTCTATCCCTTTGACGGTCTCATCTTTATGGAAAGATTAAGCCTACTACATATACATGTACCCATCCACCCACATAGTTTTTCTCATTTCTTTTTTTTCTTTTACCCCGCCCATCGGGGCTCGCGAAATAGACTGGCTGCCTGGTGCTTCTGCAAACAAATTGGCATGTGCGCCCTGGGAACACTCAGAATAGCGTGTGCGTTCGCCCATCTGATCTGGGCCTTCTCTGTCCGCATAGAGGTAGCTTAGACCATTGCCTGTCCTGTAAGCGCACAGCAAAGATTCTGACTAGTCAGGGCGGCTGCCAAGGCTGATCTGAGTCTTGGCAGGGCGCTATGGCACTGCGTTGATTTTGTTGCGACGCGACTGAAATTACTGTTTCATACAAAAATAATCACAAGAATGACGTTCGGATTAAATATCCATTTCTGACCTTCATTGCCGTTAGCAGGTGTTAATTTTGAAATTGCATTGTTTTGACAAGACGTGTGACCAACTGTAGTTTCACACCTTTCGACCGACAGCGACTACTCAGTTGATGTCTTTAGCAAACTATTAAATGAGCCGCGACAAAGGTGCACGTACGCCCAGCGAAGTCTTAGATCAGCCTGGGCATCCGCCTGATCCGATCAGAGGCTTCGCTCTCGGCATGGAGGTAGCTTAGAGTCTTAGCTACCCTTTAAACGCATAGTTCAGACTCTGCTCAGACCGGGTGGCTGTCCTGGATGATCTGTGTCTTCACTAGGCGCACATTCCGATTTGTTCGTCTTTTCATATTGCGGCTCATATGAGGAAACTTTTTAACATTGAGCAGAAAAGAAAGTAACCTGTCCATGGGCGGAACGCTGACGAGTGCCTTTCAGCTTTCAACTGTTCTTTCCGTATTTCTTACTGCATTTAATTCTATCTCAATTTAATTTCCACATGATAATTTTAAATGGTTTTCGCAAAGTCACAGCCTGATTTGATAACACGTGTTCAAAATATTTTGAACAGAAATTCGGATCAGTTTGGTTTGTGCAGAAACACGGGTAAGGTTATGTACAAACTCAAATGACAAATTATTAACTGATCATAAACTCAGACAAGTGTTTTGTAAGTGCATAAGTTGGTCTGAGTCAGTTTGCATACATAATTAATTCCATAAATTGACTATTGCAGCTTTATATTTTTTGCATATATTTTTGTTCAAGTCATGATGACTTTAACAAACTTTAACGGTTTGACAATTACGAAAACAGTTTAGAGGTAATATCGGATTTTATGATTGATAATCGATTAATCCTCGTGTAATTATAAGTATGTTAATTGTACTGTATATTGTCAACAAATTCCAATCAGCTTGCGCAAACTGATCAGACATTGTTCAGTCTTATCAGTTTGCACATATCAGAGGCTGATAAGTGTCCGCAGGTGCACAGGTTTATTATCGTAAGTACTTATATTATAGCAAAAATACAAAAAAAAAATCACAAAAATATCTTTCAATATTCCTTGCTAGCTGCACTAAAACAGTCATAAAAGTAAAGTGACAAACTTGCATTATGAACAGAAATATTACTAATAAAGTTAATTTATAGCCTTGCAAGAAAAATGTTTCATAGCAATTTTTTCCCATAGCGATTAATCCTTACACTACCACGGTTACGAGAAAATCTTCACCATGATTTAGTTTCTTACATTATTTTTTTTTTCGACAGTAATATCTTAAGAGAGCAATACAGTGTGTGTATCTTCGTGTCTCCTGATTATGAATGAGCAAATCTGCCAGTCAAAAATATAATTCTATGGATTCTAAGATTCTACCCTGGGATACACAAAACATTTCGGTTTGTTTGATAAAAACGCCCCACCACACTCAAATAAATTTCAATCAAAAATGTTAGAACAAACATTAGCAATTATGATAATAATTAATAGACTGATCGAACATTACCAAAAAATATATAATTGGTTTGCAAAGTTTTTTTTTTTTTTAGCTTATAAAGGGATTTTTAAAACTACAAGTAGTCGATTAACTATCTGTTCATTTTTGATGGTCACGTGTAGGAGTTACGTGATTTCTTTCTCTTTTTTCCTTTCTTGTGTTCATTCGTTTATTCTTTCTTTCCTTCCTTCTTTCTTAATAAGACAATATGAATATTCTTCCTTTCTTAGTTAGATCATAAAAGCACATATATAAATACATAAACAAACACGAATACCAAGAAATGAAGTGGTAAGCCTTTGAGCAATATAGGCGGATTTTGACTTAAACTATTTGAAACTACATGTATTATGAGCGAGGTTGTTTCGAAACGCGATTTTCTGTATGTTTAGAGATCGATGGAAGAAACTTATAGTATACTTATTTTATAATGAATTACATCAATGTAAACCTTATAAAAATCTCTCAGTGGTGATAACTTATAAAAGTTTTATAGAAAATCCGATCATTTTCAAATTTTAGGCTGAACATAGCTTCTTAGGCATTTTTGACATTATTCTTATATACTTTCATGTGACTGAAGCTTCAAACTTCAAAAGCCGATGGAAGTATCAAAACATGAAGTTAATTTGTATATTTTTATAACATATTAACGGACAAAGACTGAAGTTTATGATCATAACTTATAAAAAATTGTCGTAATATCATATATGTATTTAATTTCACATTTTATATTATATTTCTATGTAATTGCATATAACACTCGACATTATTTAACAGGTAAGCTCTCGGATAAACCCGTAAGTCGCTATCGGTAGTTTCCGCCATATTGAAGCATTAAGTTCCCTATGGAAAAACTTTGTCATTGCTCTAGCACCTACATTTCTCAACGGATTTTGAAATAAATTCACACAAATGTAGGGCATGACAATATCTCGAGCAAGTTTGACTTTCAGGGTGCTGCAATCAAGGTTTTAGATTAGATCCTTATCATACTTGCAGGTAATGATGACATACATAAGAGCTTGGATGAGTTCGAAATTTGGCCGGATTCGAGCACAGACTACGGAGTTAGCTGCCCTTGAGCGTTTGAAAAAAAACCCATAGTCTTATAATGGAGAAAACAATGTCATCACATTTTCATTTTTCATCGGATCCTCTTCATACTTGCAGGTAATGAGGATATGCATAAAAGCTTGGATTAGTTAGCACTTCGGCTAGATCCCACCACTGACTATGGGCATCCAAAAAATCAGTGTCGCCACTTTTTCTTGGTTTCTACTTATCCGCCCTTTTCAAACTTGCAGGTAATGAGGAAATGCATAATATCTTAAACAAGTTTAAATTTTCGCCAGATCAGGCCAACCGCTACGAAGTTAGCTGCCCTTGACAGCTCTGTCTATTGTGCTCTTGATCGAATACTTTTTAAACTTGCATATATTAAATGAGGGCATACATAATGTTTTGGATGAGTTTAATTTTCAGCCTGATTGGACCGCTGACTGTGGAGTTAGCTGCCCTTGAGCATCTTAAATATCCCTATAGGTTTACAATGTCTCTCAGGTGAGCAATTGTTGCCCTTTGGGCTACTTGTTTGGCCATCTTACAAAAGGGAGCAATTTTCGTTATTTTACATGTAATTCCCTGGGCGACTTAGCCCTTCCTAATTGAAATTTATCCTTAAAAGAAGCAAATTCTTTCCTTTCACAGTTTACCCCAATTAAAAAAGGAGACAAAAACAGTAAAATAATAGTTACTTCCCCTGAAAATATACCAAAGGATGGATGAAAAGTAGGCGAGTTGCCGTAATCTTTAGTGGGTTAACACGGCGATATTTATGTGTCACACAGCATATGTCTCCGTGTAAACACCCCAAACCAATATATGGCAAGACACAAATCTGTTACATGCAACATGTCTAACGTCTTCAATTATCTTACTTGCGTTAGAAATGATTGCATGACACATTTGTCGTACAGCATGTGTCGCCGTGTAAAACCGACTTTAAAATCGTTAGTCGGGTAACAATTTATTTCAATCTACTGCATGCATACAAACTTCGTTTACGCAACAGAGATCAGACACTCGCAAGACGAAGGCGTATCCTACTATACCCGCTATGTATGGCCACCAAGTAGTCGCCCTTGCGGCTTTAAAATTCATGAATATTAGACCGGTTCCAGCACATTTTATATTTTGTGAGCAGACAAAGTCTTGCTGAGTAAATAGTACTTGAAAAATCTATATGTGTCGGAATCCAGGCTCTATGTTTTTATTTTTTGATACTAGACTTTCAGGTTTTAGGCTAAATGTTCCAGATATCTCAACATACATATGTCCATATTTCTGCTCATATACAAAACAATAAATGCGGTGGGTATATCACGACACAAGATATTATTCGATACATTATTCTTTCATATTTTAATTCGATCACATCTACAAATTATCGTTTAATTTTTATCGTTTGATTTTTTCCTCTTCGCTTCGCGGGGTATGCAAGATTGAATGAGGTATGAAATTAGGTAGCCTTTGCGCAGTTCAGGTATTACATGTATAAGCAGTACTATGCCACTCGTTCTCTTTTTTATTCACCAAACCACTGTTATTAAGCATCCTGAAAAACAGAAGAGAAAGCAATGATCAAGAACCGATACCTAAAAACCTAAACACCAAAAGGGAAATACATAAACATAAAAGATAAAGACGGCACACAAAGGAAAACAAGACTAGAGAAAGGCCAAGAGATCAGCCCTTTCACAGCAGATGGGAGTTTATTCTAAATAATAACGAAAAGTCAAAGACTTAAAGAAAGCCGTTAAAAATGACAATAATAGTAAACCACAACTTTACAGAAGCGTCGTCTTGGCACGGTCTGTAAGATGTCTAACTGGCGTCTTATATCGATGGTATATACCCATTAGGGTCGAGTCGGGTAACTTCGGACAGCGGACATACCATTGCAAACAGTGAAAATCCAGACGAGACGGCTAATATATACATAATGAGCCGTCTCCTCTGGATTTTCACTGTTAGCCTATTTAATTTTATTTCAATTCCAAGCAAATGGCATATAAAGGAAACAATGTCACTGTCCGAATTTATCCGCTGTCTGAATTTACCCGACTTTACTCTCGCCCTGGATTCTGTTGTGGTCAACTCGCGACTCCGGAGATAATGTTTTAAAGCGACTAAGGACTAAATCGAGCTCTCAATGAAATTAAAGTTTTCACCATACGAAGCAGGATTAGACATACCCTCTCTCTCTCTCTCTCTCTCTCTCTATCTATCTCTCTGCACCGCCTCTACTTTAACAGAGTTATGGGATTTGAATTCAGTCGAGCAAAACGCTTCATACCTCTTGGAAAAAAATAAAACTGTCCACATACAAACGTATAAACGTTTTCATCTATCCTAAAGAGTGCCCCCATCTCCTCTGTATGAAAACGTTGCAGGACCTTGAAGTTACAAATATTGCACACACACGTGTAACTGTATCACAGCCAAACATTTTTTTGTTTCACTCACACTGACACTTTATGATAAAATGTTGATGAAAAACAAACTAAGGTGGTAAACTAAGATGTACATGTACAAGAGGGCGAATTTTCTTTCAAAATATAAGTTTGTTTTAAATGAGTTTGTCAAGTCCGGATTACCAGACATTATAGGTGGGATTTGTTAGAGTCGAGTGCATAAGAGTTCTACTGTTGTTATTCCAACATTTCTTAAAACTTAAAACTTCGAAGGCGTGAACAAAATTAGTCCCATATTAAGCTTAAGAAAATATTATTATACATGTACACATAGTAAGAGTTTTAGTGAAGATGTCGTATACGTACATGACAATTTTGCTAGTTTTATAAAGCGCCTTATAAAACTGGAGAAACTGTACCTATGCATATATACCACAACGCACACTCTTATGGCTTCTTACGATGACTAGACATAACAAACAGTCGACAGCCTGACTTTTCAAACATGCAAATCAACGGATTCAAGGGAAGGCAATGATGGAGAAAATGTAAACTCTGAGTGTCGGAGTTGGTGCGTTTTACTGATTTCTTTAAAGATACTGCCGTAGCATTAACATGATTAGAGGCAGCATGAAATAGTTTGATAAACTAACTGACTTTTTTTTTTACCGAACAACCAACTAAATGTTTTGTACCACTTCAGAAACTGAGGGTGAGGTTGGGCCTGTAAAAACGATTTAAGCCCCCCAGTAATTCATTACTGACCGTTCCAAGGCGGTAGTTCTGTTGTGGTTCTTTGTTGCCTGTTTTTGGTGTCAGAGTTTCTGTGATGTTTTACCTTATGTATGTTATTATTATTTTTGGTTCGGTTTGGGTTGCTGAGTGGCCACCTTTTGGGAACAAGCTGCTCACTCGGTTGGCCATATGTTCTCTGTATCTTGATTATTTGTAATCTTAGTTGTTTCCAACTATGGTTTGAGGGCTGGATTTGGATTTTGATTGTTTCAGTTCCTGGTCTTTGCATACTTTTTACTTTTTGTAAGACTAGGCATAGACAAATATTTCCCTTATCAATAATTTTAAAATGAATATATAAAAATATTTTTTAACCTTAAAATTATGGAACTAATTTTTGTACATGCCGCCCAAGTTTTAGTGTTAAAGGAATGTTGGTATAACAATAGTAGAAATATTGTGTATTCAACTCTATTCAATCCGACCTAAAGTCGACCCGCTTTTTCTATACATCACGTCTCGGTATCGTGTGTCGACAGTCTCATTTAGAGCCAAATTCATATTTTAAAAAGAAATTCGCCCTCTTGTACATACACATGTACACTGTACACTCTAGTTTGTTTTCCTTTCAACATTTCATCATATAGCGTTGACTGTGATTAAAAAGCAACTTTAAGGTCCTGCATCGTTTTTATACGGAGGACATGAGGCTTTCCTTAGTGCTGATGAAAACGTTTACACATCATTTGTATGTGAGAACCTTTTTTTCCCCAAAGGTCTTAAGCTTTTGCCTAACTTGAATTTAAATCCCATAACCTTCAGTGCCGGGCGTCCTATTAATTTGGATAATAGTTGGGTCGGGACAAACTGTGCTTGCAGTAGATGCGGGTGGTGTTGTTTGGATATTTTTCTCTCGCCTATCCTCTTTGTTGGTTTAAACAATATTTTATTCAAAGATTTTATACATACATATGAATAATAGAGTGAAGCAATACAGGATCTGACAGTAAGCGTAACGCTTATATGAAAGTCATCTCCTGAGTTTTTTCGCCCTCTCTATGTGAGAAGGCTCTATATAGACTGAAATACCGTCTCAAAGGGCCTTTCACACAAACCAACCAACCAGCTACACGGCGACACGTTCTGTACGACCCATGTGTTATGCAACCATATTATTCGCAAGTGGGTTGGGGTGGTGCGATGGTGCTGGGTATATCTTCCAGTGCCGGGGCGTCCTACTAATTTGGGTAATAGTTGGGCAAGGGCTACTGTGCTTGCAGTAGGTGCGGGTTAGGGTTGTTTGGACATTTTTTTCTCTCGTCTATATAGACTGAAATACCATCAGAAATGGCCGCTAAACCCAAAACAACCAACCA